>OZ035878.1:20079146-21359146 GCA_964034865.1 Eristalis intricaria
AATCAAATAAGGAAAGAGACGTAACAGAGTTCTTGAAGAATTGATGTGTCCCCCTTAGAAGCGAACAAAAAAATGAAACTTTTCTTCTCCCTTCGCGTGGAATGGCTTTGCGCCCCCATTCGGGCAAGCTCTCATCATCCTTACACGAGAGCACACGACACCACACACAAGGGAAATCTCTCAAAAATCTCTCATAACACCGCCCCAGTCGCCACCCTCAGTTCGTCGGGGATTGGCTGAGAAGACAAAAAAGAACACGCAACAAAACAAGTGTCCCTTGCAAGGATTGTCCAAGGATCCACCCCTAAGCGACTGCTTGAGTTTTGGCTCTCTGTCTAGCAGCCAGCCAGTCGTTCATTCAACACACGCGCCAGGATATACGCGGAGCTAAATGAGAGCCAAAGAGACCCACCCCTCGTCCGCCACGAACACTGTTAATGCGACCAACCACGAGATACTCTCGAATGCGAATGATTCAACCCCCGTTGAGTGCGCAAACGATAATAGCGGTGTCGCCTTTGCCTTTTTTCCTTCTTCTTCTTCTTCTTTTTCTTCTGTTTCCGTTGTCGTCTCTGTCACCCAGCTGGCAATGGCAGAGCAGATTTGCAACTCGATGCCTCAGCCACCCCTGGTTTGACTGTATCGCTATCCTCCTCGGATACATGGACGAGTGTGTTAGTGTGTGCAAATGTGTGTGTATGGAGAGTGTGCTTACGTGTGTGTTGCAAAATGTTGCTGCAACCCACTGCTAGCATCCACAATCAAACATCAGAGACGTGTGTCTTGTCTATCTTCTCTCTCTAAACACCAGTGCGGCAACAGTAACAGCAACAGTAGATTCTCACAATCAGAATCCGAATTCGAATCCGTATCCGAAGCAGAAGTAGCAGCAGCTCCTTGTATCGTATGCGTATCGTATCGTTATGCAGTTGAACTCAGGACCATCGTAAAAACGAAAAAAAGACAATAATTCGCATCTTTTTCTTCATTTCATCGTCGATGTACTCGGTTGTCGTCGTCATCGTCATCGTTGTCGTTCGTATTTTTGCTCACAGTGCCGCTCTGTGCCGCGTTACGTGGTGTCATCCAATCACACACAATTTTTGCTGCTTGGCCAAGTGCTTCTAGATTTTCCAATCACGGTTTGTGCATCCCCCGACAATACACATACACTCCCACATAAGCGAACACAGAGATAGAGAAAGCCTCCTCGCCCCCTCCAACCGTCCCATCGATTCACAGTGCAAAAAAAAGCATCCAACACCGTCGTCGCGCGTTAGATTCATTCCTCGGATTTGCTTACTCAACTGTCTCCGTTCGCGTGAGTGTTACGTGTGTGCTGCCGTGAGTGACCGTTATCAACTTATGATTGTTTTTCCCCCCGAAAAAATCCAGTGTTATCCGCAACTTATCCGATCTTATCGCCGATCCGTCCCTCATCCGATCGCCGACGCCGTGTGTCCGCTATGTGCTAAATCAACAAATGGAAGGCTACGCAATACGGTCTCCTCAGCCTTTGCACAAGGATACCGTGTGAAAGTTACTGTGTCAAAGTGTTCAGATAGAAAATAAAATTCACAAAAAAAAAATTAGAAGAAAATTTAAACATTAATTTAAACCAATAAATATCGCGTAGGAATTTGTGAAAGAGTAAAAATTGTGCGAATCTGTGAAGCGGCACTTGTTACTCGACGGTGCGATCATGGATTTATCCACGGCATATCGATACAACCAGAACATGATGGAATACTACACATGTAAGGATCACTCAATTTCTTGTTTCCACTCACTTGTCTCAATTGAAAAGCGCGCTAATCCGTGCGTGTGTGAATTTTGTTTTGTTGATGGGATTAAATTGACTTATGTGGACCTGCCGACAGACAAAGTTTTCAGTTATTTTCTTTTGTATTTTTATGTAGTTTTGTAGTCAGTGTTTGATCATTGACTGATCGGTGAATCAATGTGAAGGATCGTGGGTTTGAAGATCGGGTCAAGTATTTTGCTAAGTTTGTGTCAAAATTGTTTGAATTTCTCCGTTTTCTTGTTCAATTTTATCACCGTCGCAACCGGAAGCGTCCCAGTGGCAAGCTTGGTCAATCGTCGATGAATTCCGACGACCACAACAATGGGAAATGTGGCAGTCAGTTCAAAGCATGGAATTGTTGCCTTGCTAGTCAGCTTCTGTCGTTCAGTTCTGTGCAAGTTGTTTTCTGTCCGCAGGAACCTACTGACCTACCATGGAATTCCTTACCAACCAGGGTCTGACCAGCAGTCCTAGCTATTGTTGTGCCTCGCATTCACTGCCGAAGAATGTCCACGATCGCGGCGAGGAGCATTAGTAGTTCAGGCAGTTTACGACACTCTGACGGGAGAGCCTCAGTCGCAAGCTCGTTCGTCAAATTCAATCGGCGATAAATGCCGCAGACGAAGGCGACGTTAAACAGTCAAAGTTATGACATCAAAGCCTGATAGAGTCTGTAAGGGCCTATGATCAGCCTTCTTGCTACAATTTTGCAACATTTCTTGGTACGAGTTCCTTTGCTTGTTCTCTTGTTCAATTGCTTCAGCGTCGCGACGGAAGAGTCTCAGTCGCAAGCTCGCTCGTCAAATTGAATTGGCAATGAATGCCGCCATCGGCGCTGAGAATTGCCGGCAACGAGTGTCTGACAGAGACTGTAAGGGCATTTCTTGGTGCTGCCATCAATCGTTAAAATCGTGCGTCAAAACTGAATGAGTTTCGGTGCTCTCCTGTTCATTGTCGCGACGGAATTCAACAGCCGATCAATGTAGTTCCTTGCAAGTCTATCGCTTCTTTCGTCTTTCTCCGTTTTCCTGCTCAATTTTATTACCGCCGCAAGGGAAGAGTCTCAGTTGTTAGCTCGTTTAACAGTTGATAACTGCGGACGACGACAACGATGGGAAATGTGTCAGTCAATTTTAAACATGCTTCGGATTTGGTGGGCGATGAACGCATGGTCAATCAGCTTCTGCCAGTCAAATTCTATTCAAAGTCTTCGAACTTGACGAGTGGCTACCGCATGACCTGTCTCAGAGTTCTAGTCAAAATTCTGCATGGTTGCCGGTTGTGTTTGAGAATTCCCAACCGATTCGTGCACTTTTTTCCCGAAATTTCTTCCCATTCCTTGCTTGTAGTTCATCCCTGACATCTTCTCTTCTTTCCGCTTCCAAGGTGGTAAACAACCTTCTTGATTTCCTGCCTCCGTCTGTACCACTGTTTGTGATTCTAGCTTTTTGGGAGATGTTGTCGCTTATTCAATGAACTCCAGGTCCACTATTGGTTGCTTCAATAGTGCTGTGCGTGCTAATGTTGCCTCACGAATAGAAGAGACTGAGAAGTCCGAGTTGATTTTTGTAGATCTTGAACAGTGAAACTCACAAATGGACTAAAATATGCTCCCGTTTTGCTCAATGAATGTGTTTTCATTCCACCAGACGTCAGCGTCATTGTTGTCATTGCCGTCGTTCTTGTTCTTCTTGCCCATCATCGTCGTCTTTCCGGCGGTTCTGGAACTTAGATCAAGCTGGGAATTTCCCAAACCCGGTGGCATGAGTTGTTGGCTTGAGGATTTGCGACTTATTGGCATGAACCAAAGACAAGACCTTAGGAAATGGGGTCTCAATTCTCAAGAACTCGGTGCCTGAGTGTGGTAAAAATGCGCTCAATACGCCATGCCTCATTTGGCATCCTCTGTCTTACACACAGCATCGTCTTCTTGCAAACATATTTCCCGCAGATTGATATCATGTGAGCCTGGTGTCTGATATATTTCCGGCACTCACTTAGGCTTGATTCTTGACACATTTAAAAGTTACCTTCCGGTAGTCGACAGGGCACTCCGTTGAGAGTAGTGACAATGCTATCGTCATACGGTTAGCTTCTGTGGATGTAAGAACATCTGGGGTTCATCGTTTTCCTTCAGCTGCTGCGTGACATTGAATTTTCTGCATAGGCACAAGTACCGACGCAAAAAACGACTAGTCCTCTAGGGTAAGTCCTCTAGGGTTTCCTGTACACTATCACGGACATCAGAGGTATTTTTTGGCAGATTCAACTTGAATTTCGAGTAAATTGACCAAGAAGTTGACCAGTCCGCTTTACCACAAGGGAAGATACGTTTTGATGATCAACTTGTATCATTTCATCATCATTTTCGACTCTGGGAAAAAAAAAACGAGACTCAAAAAATAGATACTTAACGAGCGACCAAAACCGAATAAAGTGACTTCAAATGCGAATACAATCTGTAACTGTCTGACTTCAAAAAGCATGCATTTGTTCAAAGTCAAAGCCAATCCCTCGAATGTCACAGAACTGCCCCACAGACTGAATAGTTATCATCGAATGCTGCATCAATGTCGGCGGCATATTCATCGTTTTGTCTTTTGAAGTCCTTTCTTGCTGTAAAATTGTTCGGTGTTTAATTGGCTGCAGCAGCTTCCCTGGATCCTGCATCGATGTCCGAAGACATGATCCGATCTGTCTGCATTCAATGTTTGCATAAATTGGTTGATTTTTACAACAGATCGAAAACTCGCACCGAGAAGTTTAGAACTGTCAGTGCTGAACACAGAAATTCCTGATAGCCTTTCACCATCCCGTGGTGTTCTTCTGATTGCAAGACGCATCCTCCAGACTTCACTGCAGAGAAGCTATGCGTTTTCAAGTCTCTCGGAAGGGGAATAATTCGTTATTTTTTGGACCGAAATAAAGAATCTGCAAAAATAAGAAAATTAAAAAAAACTTTGCACCTTTTAGTATTTCTACGGGACAAACGGTCAGTTTTTCTTGAAACCCAAAGAAACCTCCACAGATCACATCAAATACGCTGAAACTCCGATTTTTGAATGAAGACACATGAATAATCAGCTGAAATACATGAAATCATTTACTAAATCATGACTAGATAATGAAGGCATACAAATTGCACAGAATAAGTGAGACAAAAGTGGGGCAACCCACAGAAATTGAAATTATGCTGATCGTCACTAGAGAGGTTTGGGGGCCTCAAAATATGTCATTTTGGTAATTTTTGGGACTTGGCGGGTTACGTCACTTTTGCGCTGGTAGCCTCAATTCACGGTGAATGGAGTGAATGGACAGAAAGTGTGAAACGCTGGTCGAGATTTATTAGGGATGTTATTTTTTAATCTTGCCAAACTGTTTTTCAAGACATTGTAGCATCGAAGAAGTGAGTCTTGTTGTTCGCCTTAAATGTCTTTTCGACTACGTGTGACGGTGTGACGCCAAATTGTTCAAAACTTGATGTAATCGACTGACACAAGCCCTCAACTTGCCATCAGATATCAAGGCAGTGTTTAGGATTATTGCAACACTGGCATATAATAGGAATACGGGCGGCGATACAGCCCGTAGATGGCCAAGGCCTAGCTTGTCAGCAACCACTCGTGTTGCACATGCTATTGTTCTTGCACAGTGTAATGAACCTACAGTTTAATGCCGACTCCGATCGGCCAATTTGAGAAGTTTTTTTTCTAGGCAGTCAGTGATATTTTACTCATACCGGGATTCGAACCTGGGCAACGTAGGCTCAAGGACGTATGGGTCGAAGCACCAACCCACAACGCCACGTCTGCCACACCCTGGCAAATACTGCTGGAAAATAACTCTTTTTCTCATTTGGTTTCTTACCAGTGTTGGGACTTTACCACAATTGCGGTAGATCTACCACTATTTTGCGAAATTTCAAAATCGACCACATCTACTACCCAAAGTGCACAATCTACCACATCAATTCTTTTTTTTATGCCATTTATTGTTGTTTTTCATTTCTGAAACCCTTCTCAAGACAGAATGTCAATGGAAAATATGTGCAAAAAATTGCAAAATAAGTGTTGTTAGTAACGACTGTAATTCAAAAATCTGAACCTATCGTAGAGTTAGAAGCTTTTTCAGCTCACTTATGAAAGCATTAACGTAGTATGTGAAGTTTCTTAGAAATTGTATAGGCAAACGAGATCTACCACGCTTTTATCAATTCGACCATTCATTTTCTTCGGGATCTACCACAATTTCGGAATTTTAAGTCTTAAAACTGTTTCTCACAGAGAGATATTGCATTGGTTTTCCGATATATATTTAAATACACTCATTTTTTTGTTCACTCTTCGCTTGAGAGATATTCTTAATTTCAAATAAATTACTCGTCTATTTACTTGTTTATAAAATTTAAATGGAAAAGATCAACCTTTCACCTCTTTCGTTTAGAATAAATCAAGTTTTCAATATTTAGAGTAAAATTATTGAATTTACTTGACATACATTATAAATAGAAGAACAACATCGCTTTATACATGCGATGGGGAGTATTTTAAGAAATTAGTTTTGCTAAAAGCCAACTCTCAAGGGTCTTAGAATTCAAGCTATACCTTTTCTCGCTTAAAATAAAATACAAAGAAGAAAACGCTCTTTCGACACTTGCTGAAACGCCAAGCACGTCCAATGCTAGTTCAAAAGTACCAAGAGAGCACCAATGTGAGTTCAGTAGTACCAGGAGATTTAAGCCTTCCTTTTTGAAAAATTGAATGGATATTGGTATCTAATGGGAAACGTAGGCTAAGAGACAATAGTAAATTAAATGTCTTCATCGGAACGTACAAAACGTACAAAAAAAGAGCGAAAAAAATACAGTGACATTTTTTTCTAACTTTTTTCTAAGTCGGGCACTTTGCGGACCACATGATCTGTCATCACGGCGGCCAAATTATCCTCACCAGAGTTCTGGGAAAGGCATGTGGATGTAGTTGATCCAACCTAGTTCAACAAACGAACATTATTGTCCGATTCAAACAACCGTCAAATTGCAGGTCCAGCTATGACGCCAAGCCCAAGAGTGATGACAAAATTGTCCTCATCCTGCTCTTCCGCCTCAAAATCTGGATGAATTTTAGCTGCAGCTGTTACTATTCTCGCCACCACCCACCTTCAATGACCACATCACAATTTGTATCCCATAAAAATGGAAAATATGAAAAAAAAGAAACAAATCAAAGCCCATCTGTCCGAACCCCGGTCATGCTCTCAACCCTATCAGTGTCCTTCGAAATGAATTGATCCATCATTGCAACAAAGTGGCTATAATATCAGCTATAATCACCGCAATTCTCCCGTTCAATTGCTCGACAAATCCCCTCAAGGATGATGAGTACTTTATTTAACGCAACACAATGATATCGAATGTCCTGGGGACAGATTGACAGACACCACCAACCACCACCACCGGCTTCCGTCGGCTGTGTCGCTTCTTATCAGATCCCAACCATATGGGTGAATATTTTCATGTTCTTTTTTTCTTCTATTGTTTGAATCGCACTTCGCTCGGATTCCAATCAAGACAGCCTCTTGTAACCCCGTGTTATTTCCCGGAACGGAATTTAAATAATTCAATTATACTGGTTTTTTTTTTGAATCTGGAAGGAAGTGACACTCGCGGCTTTGTGCCCCCAAATCAGTGGGTAGACTAATTTTATTCGTTTGTGATACTGTCGAATGGTTGGAGGACTCCTGTGACTGCAGAGGGGTCTAGTCGCCGGTGGGTACTTTCTGTCCCAATTTGGTGGATAAGTCAATTACTTGGTGATACTGTGTTGCTGGACGGGAAGGGCCTTCTTCCGTCCACATTTTTTTCTCCCCACAATACTTGTGTGATCAACGCCACTGTTTATTCCCTTGTCTCAGCCAGCCACATTGATGCATCCATCCATTGCGATGCCCAGATGCGAGAAAAACAGTTCACAGGCGAGAGCTTGTCACTTAGGCACCCTTAGCACCCCCATCCACCTCCGACACATCACAATAACACCGCTTCCAAGAATATTCAGTTACTTTTGAGCCGAAGCAATGCAGCAGCAGCAGCAGGTTGTATCTGAGATATCTGATGTATCTGCACCCAGTTGAAGCTCAGATTAAGTTAACTCAAAGATATCAGATAACTGGTCACATCCACACTCAGTGATCGAATGTGTTTGTGTGCATGTGTTTGTATTGGGGCGGCGGATTGGGGAAGAGGGAGCTTGTGTGATGCGCCATTATCTCATGTGAATGCGAATGCGATACGCAGACGATATCACGTTTGACGTTTGAGTAACACGCCTGCTTTAGACGACAACTACGCCAAGTATCTGTATCTATTTATATTTATTTGCCTTATTTTCTGCTCTTTGTATCGCATGTATCTCGAATTGAAAATGTCATATCTATACTGTGTGCTCGGTGTAACTCGATCTGCCCAGGGGAATTTGATTTGTATATATTTCCCAGTTAGCTGACGACGACTGAATAGAGCCGGTGGCGGATTTCAGCGGGTGGGATGCGCCATTTTGCTAGAAATACCGGAGATTGTTCAAGGTCATGACGATGTTTGAGAACAGATTGCTGTTAAGTTAAGTGTGTCGGCGGTGAGTAGTTGAAGCCTTCTTTCGAGCTTCGTTCGCAGCACTCTTAAGCAATCCCCTTACCGTCATTGGCATCAGCGTATTTATTAGCGTCCGGCGCCATAATACAACGCTTCCTTGTACAATCTTCTTCTCATATTAGGCACAGCCTGCTTTCTAGGGTCGTGCGTCTTGATACAGTAAGGTCTTCTGGAAAGCTAAGCCTGATAACGAAGCTTACTACGAAGCCTACTTCATTAGACATAAACTTGACTTCTATACGTCGTGCGCTATGATGCAGCGAGGGCTCCAGTAGCCTGTAACTTGTTTAAGCATCAGCGTCGTGCGCCATGATAGAACGATATCTCATATTTCCTGCAGCTCCGTTGTGCGATCTCCTTCAAATCTTAGACATCACGTAGCTTATTTTTGAAGGTCTAGGTGCCGTGAAACTTGCTATTGCCTGTAACTTCTCTAAGCATCAGTTTACTGTCGAGCGTTGGGCGCCATAGTCTTTGCATTTCTAGCAGATTCCTTAAATGGAATAAGACACCGTACTTTTCAACGTCCAATCTTCCGAACTCTCACCTTCTGCGAGCAAATGTGTTGCCACAGCACCGCTGCGCCAAATAAATCAGAAATGCAGCCATCCTTCTAGCACACTCCTAAAAAAAAACAAGGAAAAGTAAATGATTTCTAATTGTAACCACCAGTGATGGCTTGCTTACCCTGCGTGCACGGCCCATTTGACTTGCAAATCTATTTCAAAGCAAAAAGCCACGACAGTCATCTACATCCACACCCCGCAACGTCGATAGCGGTGTTTGCGCGTTCTTGCGCCTTTCTCCACATGGTTAGATGCTTAAGAGCACAGAAAAGCCGCTGGCTGTGCATCACTGCCACCGCACCTCATTTCCTCTCATTAATTGCTCAATACTGTTTTGTGTCCTGGCACAGTGATGTTTGCCCAACGAAAGCAACACACACTGCGAACACAGCCAACAACACTGTGTACGCTGGTGTCGGTGCCAGGGGCATGAACATGCAGTCACTAGCTAATTAGTGTCCTTAAAGCAGATTCCTTTCGCTGAAATGATCTTAATGAACCGCTCAACGTAAACTGCTCATAATGGCTGTGTTCGTCGTGTTCAAATAAAATGTGTTTAAAACAAAAAACAAAAAAAAAACACGAAAATGATACAAATCAGTTGGAATGGTTTGACACTTGAAAACTAATTAGTGGATGTCACCATAGAGTGCAACTCCATTCCGAGGCGAAAAAAAAAGAAAAGGGCAACAATGCGTGGTCGACACGTGGTTGCTGTGCGAAAAAATGAGTATATTCTGATGTGGGCAACCTCAAAATTCACGCATCTCTCTTGGTTCGGTTGGGGATGGAGTTGTGTTTGTGTTTTTGTTTTTCCACATTTATTTGCTGTTTTACTTAACAATTTTTCATTCTTTTTTTTTTCTCTCTCTCTCTCTCTTTCGTTTTGTCTCGTTTCAGGTCACGGTGGTGTCAATCAATTGGGCGGCGTTTTTGTTAACGGCCGACCGCTACCAGATGTTGTGCGACAGCGAATTGTTGAACTGGCCCATAATGGTGTCCGTCCATGTGATATATCTAGACAGTTACGCGTTAGTCATGGCTGTGTATCGAAAATACTATCGAGGTAAGTCTTTAAGCGGTGTATATCAACAGTTTTCATTTCCTTTCAATCATCATGCCAGCAAACAACCAGCAAATCATTCTCTTTCTCTCACTCTCTGTCTCTGGTTAATTGAAAATTATCCACATCTGTTTATACCCAGGAGTACCACGTCATTGCATGTGTATCCTTTTCTTTTTTCACATTCACAACTGATTCATGGTTGCTGCGGAACAAGATAAAGAGGACCGAGGTGCGCCAACAGCAGCAACAAACAATTTCATCAAGGATTCGCGCGAAATTCATTTCCATTGTGGCGCACCAAGTTATTTACGAGATCCGCACAAGCAATTACTCTTGCTGCTGATGCTGGGGCTGTTGGTGTGTATCCACAACCTCATGAAAATTAGATTCCTTGGTAAATATTCTCCCGTTTAACTCCCAGGAAACCTCCGGTCTGTGGAGCGTGAGAGGGAGTTGGGATCCCAAGTGAAACCCAACTGAAACCCAAACTGAAAGCGGAAACGATTCTCCATTTATTTTCCGACTTTCATGTGGAATCCCGTGTGTGCGTGTGTGTTGCTGCAGGATTCATGTTCACAAAAGCAATTAAAGCCAATTTCCTAGGAGAAAATGACACAACGCCGTTTGGCTTGGCCCTTGCTCCTTCCTCCCTGCTCCTTGCTCCTTGCTGTCGTATCCTCCTTGTTGTTGCTTCATTTGTTTTCTGGCACTTGTGAATTCACATTAAAATCACACTTAATTAATAACTCTCTTGTGTTTTCTTTTTGCAGATATTATGAGACTGGAAGTTTCAAGGCCGGCGTTATAGGTGGTTCGAAACCGAAAGTAGCCACACCACCGGTTGTCGACGCGATAGCCAACTACAAACGTGAGAATCCGACCATGTTCGCATGGGAGATACGCGATAGATTACTGGCCGAAGGAATCTGCTCTCAGGATAACGTGCCTAGTGTTTCATCCATAAATCGGTAAGCTCAATCATATCATATCAAAAGTGGGGGTGGGGATTTGTGTGTGTCGTTGGGTGGATTGGTGACCCGAAAATGATCTCATCCGCATTGTTATTCGAAAATCCACTTTATTATGTGACAACAAAACTTCACTTCCTTAGATTGGCATTTTTTTGGATTGTATTTTGTTTTAGTAGCGCCTGCTCGCGCGTATATAATTGTGACGCGTGCTGGACACGTGCCGCAAGATATTTCCTTTGGCAGAAAGGTCCTTTTTACTTCGTGGTGGCTGAACAAAAAAAAAAAAAAAGCGATGATGACATCGCATATTATGTGTGCGGTAGCGGTGGCGGTGGTGGTGACGGCGGCAGCGACGGCGGAAGGAGAATGTGAACTGCGATTGCGACATGTATGCACAGGCAAAGGGTAATAAATTAAAGTCAATTCGAAAATAAAGGATGCCAGGACGACGACAACAACGACGACGACAGGAAGGAGGAAAATCGACTGTGCGACGGTGGGGGTGGCTTTGAATTGATTTGACGAGCACGACTGTGCAGCACGCGTTGGGCAAAATCAATTTGATATGCATTAGGCCACAATTAAGTGCGGCGGCATTCGGTGGGAATTTTAAATTGCCATTTGCCAGACTAAACAAGTTAATAATCGAGTGCTCGAGCGTTCGAGCGGTCGAGTGCGTGGGGTGGTAATTTATTGCCATATCTCGGTGCAAGCGGACGGTGTGACGGATAGATTAACTTTGGTAGACCTTTGCATCGAGCGCTGCTATTCTATCCTTTGGTGGGTTTTGTAGACTTTCTTCCTACGCCTAACTCCCGCCCAGGTCACGCATTCGGCAACAGTGCCTCCACATATACGAGAATCCTAGTAGGCCTTCTAGTTTCTGGCTTGATTTGGATTCACTTCTGTCACGGAAGTAATGTCGTCATGAGCCTAAGTCCAGGCTCATGATATGATTGAACAGACTAAGAGAGAGCAGAAGAGAGTTGTACACTATTCGCCTCTTTGCTATAAATACCGGTTTTTGTTGCGGTGTGACTACTGTCGGACCTTTCTTTTAGCCATTGATGCAAGATCCAATGACGCATCTTTACTCCCAACAGGAGCTCGGAAAAGTTGCTCAAAGGCACAGCAAGCCCAAAAACTTGGCATTTCACAGCAAAGAAGGTCAAAAATGCTGCCGGGGAAGCTGCAACGAAAGCACCTCATTTTGAAAATCATCGACAGGTCCGATCGCTGGGCGCCATGATAAAGTGAAACCTTCTACTGACTTCCGCTGGCCTAGGCACTGGCCTTCCTTCGAGTTTCATGCTCCATGATGATCTTGTGAGCACTCAGCATCCTTAGGCGATTCTTACCTGTCAAGCGTCGGGCGCCATGAGGTAATGAATCCTCCGCTTACAGCCCACAGGGACAATCTTTTTATCTTCATAGGCTTCAACTTCAGCTTCTCAGGTGTAACGGGCGCTAGACACCCTTTCACTACATCTATTTCATACATTCATTAGCCTTTGGCGTATTTTGTGCCCACAGCTACTCCATCAATTCATTCCATCCAGTCGCCCACACCCACGCCCCCCCACTCTACTACAAAAATGTCAAGTGCAGATTTGATCGCGTACAATTATTCGAATTAACATGTAATTGAGTTATCAGATTTGACAACAATTGAACCCCATGCCATGGCATGCACCCACAGCCCTCCATCCACTTGGCTTATGTGTAAGTGGATGTCCTTTAATGCGCACGCATTAAATCCCTAAATCAACCCCTAATGTCTGATGTCTTTTTTTTTCCTGTAAGTGGTTTTCTCCCTTTTCACATGCACAACAAGTGCAACCTCGAGAAATGATGAAGGAACGAGGGTGGTTGCTGCTCTTGTTGTTGTTATTGTTGAATGTAATCCTTTTCATTCACAGTACGTTCGATTTGCTGGTGTCGCTGGTGGTGGTGGCAATTGTAATAATGACGTCAATAAAAATAATGTACTCTCCTCTCTTCAGTCCATGGAATCACGTGAATCGTCCCTTGGGGACAAGTGTACAAGTGTTTTTTTTCCTTTGTAATCCTTTTGCCTGCAATCGACGTAGTGGCAAGCATGGACGGATCGGGGGGTGCTGGGCGGGTGTGTTGTTGGATAAGTTTAACAGTGTCAGGAGTGGCGGCAAGCAGAGTGTGGTAAATTATTGTTATTACGGTAGAGTTGAAATTATTTCAATAAGGTTCTGTCTCTCGGGGGTGGCTTGCTGGCGAAACAAAAAACCGGGGGACTCTGAATTAATGAGATCTAATGTGTGCTGTGAAATATTACCCGATGGAAAATTAAACAATTGATTATTCGGCCTTCTCCTTGCAGTGTCGCGTCGGTCCAGGATCGGAAATCAATCAATTGGCCACAACACAACAGGACCTTCACCTGACACATACACAGATACGGATTTCTGTGACATCTATCACGTCTCATCACGTCTTTGATTATCTTGTCATGTCCGAATTGATTCATCACGTCAGACAGTTCGTCGTCGACTTCCTTGTTTCCCCTCCCTTCCTCCGCCGGGTGTCCTTGATGTGACCGATTGAATCGATATTTTGTGAACATTCTTCATCAATTGCCTTGTCTCTTGCGTCGATGTCATTCCAAAAATAGAGCCACACACAAAATGCCCATCCACAGTCTGGCACATTATTGGTCCTTTCTCGTCCTTCGTCGTCCTCCGTCCCCTTTGTCGCGTGTGTTCGTGTGTGATGTGTTTTTGATTGACTATCCTCAGACAGTGACATCTCCTCTCTATTTTATTGTATCGTCCGCCGCCACTGCCGTCCCTGTCAATAGTCAAGGGGGATGACTTAAACAATGGTCCTGTCTCTTGTGTGCATCGACTCTCCCGAAATTGTTGCATATGTCCCAATTCTGTTCACTTTTCGTTTTCGATTAAATTCAATTGTGGAACAAAAGATTCAACGGGCAGCGACAGCGCATCATAAAGTCGAGCCTAAAAGTGCCATTGCACTCATTCCGGTTGTTTCAGGATGATGGTGGTGGTGGTGTTTTCGAAAATAATTGTTGTCGCGCACTCGCGCCCTATTTCCCATCAGTTCGAAGGGGTTTGCTCCACTCGATTGGAAGTAATTCGCGAACGGTTCATGGCATATGTTGTGCACTCCCCCCCTGTCCCCACCCCTCATAGGCCTAATCTAATCTTGATATGTCGTTTCACTGAACTCAGTCAAGGAGAGCGAGATCTGGTCAGAGTGTATTGTCGGAGTAGTACACCCTTCTTCTCTTCGACTTTCACAAAATGGGTTTACCTTTGGTCGGGCAAGGATTTTGCTGCCTTCCCCCATAGGCGCTCGCCCGCCTTCTGCTTTGTCTTCAATCCATCCACTCTATGGTCTCTCCTTGAAACTGGAGAATAATAAGGACAATTCTTGAGATCTTGGGTAAAAATTGAAAGGACACACTGAGAGTGAGGACGGGGCAATTTATTCCTCCCCAAGGAGCGCTTGAATTTAAATGGTACTTTGGAGAGATTCTTGTGTTTTTTTCATCATCTTCTCCTTCTCCCATCCTTTTAACTTTGATTTTATGTATATGGTGTGTAGACGAGGAAAGTTTTCTAAAGTTGTGTCCTCCCCATGGCGATGGTGACGGTGTTGCTGCACTGGTACACATCTTGAAGGATACAAATTTTCCGGTATTTTCCTTGTCTTGGTCGTTCAGCTATTCTTTGTCTTCATTGACTTGTCCTTTGGATGGCATGGCGTAGTGGGGCTGTTGTGAGCAGTTTCTTAGTTACACTTCGATGCGATGGGGCGTATTTTCTTGAGAGCATAGCAGCATCATTGTTGGAGGTTTGAAAGGATGTAAATAAACAAAGTAAAGATGGCACATCCTTTGAATTTCCATAATTTTGTTTTTTTTTTTTTATTTTCGAGGAAATCGATACGTTTCTTCTTTGTTGGGTGTAATCACTACAAAAGTGGATTCAGGTCGGGTGTGTTCAGATCAAGGGCCATGCAATCTTCCTCAATCACGAGAAATCACAGCAATTCAGAGAGTTTAAGGGCCCTTTGCTGATACTTCACTTAAATTTAATTCATAGCCAAGTTAACTGAAATCATAAGTTCAACTTTACCTATTCTGCGTTGCTCATAAATATTTAAGTTGGGCTTAGCTAAGCTCGTTAAGGCTCCGGCACATAGAATACTTTAACTGCGTCAGCGTCAGTGATGCTTTGACAGGTATATAAAATACATGTGTTCTTGTGGGATGTGACACATAGACCAACGCTGACTCGACGCATGTAGGTGCATGTATACTTTATTTGAGCATTAATTGCCTAAACAACTTCAATTTTCAGTTGAAACTTGGGACTGTGAAATTAAGTATTCATTGTGTCATCACCTTGCGTCAGGTACCTCACTGTGAACGGATGCTTTGACGATACGCAAGTAAAGTATTTTATGTGCCGGAGCCTTTATTTTAATATGTAAAATAGAATTTTATTGTGATCTTGATAGATGGCTCCAGTCACTGATAGAAACGAGGCTACTCCTTGGACGTTTTTTTATGTTTTGATATAAACAAAGGTGGATTCTCTTGAAACGTGCATTACTCCGAAATGAAATCCTCTCTAAATAAGTTCTTATCAAATAAAGATCAAATTATGATAATAGTTGATTGAAGGGAGCAATGGAATTATTTCTTGAAAATATATTTTCCTTAAAAATTTGCATAAGAAAATAAATAAGGAAACCCTTACCCATTTTAAATTTGAATTTTTCCAGTACACCTGGACCTCAACCATAAAGCCTCTCCAGCTGGCACGATCTCCAACTGCGCACACCAAGTTGGTTGATGTCCTTCTCCTCCTGGGTGCGCCATCGATTACGTGGGCGTCCTCTATTGCGTTATCCCACTGGTTCGGAGTCTAAGACTTTTCGGGCAGGAGCAGTGTTGTCCATGCGCTCTGTATGGACTGGCCATCTTAGACGTTGAATCCGTAGCCGCTTGACTAGGCTCATGTCGCTGTACAGCCTGTATAGTTCGTGCTTGAATCTACTTCTCCAATGACTATCAACGCAAACAGGACCAAACCAACTGAACGCAGAACTTTTCTCTTAAAAAGACCAGGGGCTTCTTCATCCGCTTTTGAGATTATTCAGGGATGATCGAATTATGTACAATAATTACTAGCTCTTGCAGTGTGGTACTCTTTTTTGATGTGCGAAATATATATATATTTTTTTTTCGTGGGTTGGGGTGTATCCTCAATGAGACACTAAGTACCCGTGTATTCATAGTAGTGTCAGATTATTACTGACTACACACACCCTTCCCATTGTTTTAGCTGTTTACTACAACTAGGTTTCCCTATCCAACTTCATAGGCAGGTAGATTTTCGATAAAATCACCTGCTGGAACCATTTATAGCGGCCTGTACTCACTGCGCTAAATCGAACGGTTTCATTAGTTGGAGACGGCGCACGTTACAATGACCACGAAGTCGAACTCTTAACTTCCTCGCGAAGTTTTTTATTTCTTCGTCCACGGTTGCGATCCCTAGATCTCTTTGTATATCATTATTTCGTAGATACCAGAGAGCATTCACGACAGCCCTTATAACTTTGTTTTGTAATGACTGTATGAATTCTCTGTTACTTGTTTTAGTGCAACCCCAAAGTTGTATACGGTAGGTCCACACAAGCTTTAGCACTTGCTTATATATAAGCAGTTTATTATACGCGCTTAACTTGGAATGTCGTCCGAGTAGCCAGTACATTTCTCTATATCGATTCTCAAGTTCGTCACGTTTTTTCTTTACGTGCGCCTTCCACTTAAGCTTAGCATCCAGCTTCATTCCGAGATATTTGGCTTCATTTGCGTACGGTATCCGTACCGTGTTAATGATGACGGGTATATTGTTTTTGTTTTTGTAGGTAAAACTAATATGAGTGGATTTGGTTACATTTAGGATAATGCACCAGAGTTTTTTCCAATCGCAAGTTTTATTTACAGCGTGCTGCAGTTTTACGCTAGCGGAGTTGCTTGTGCTTTCCGTAGACAGAATAGCCGTATCGTCTGCGAACGTAGCTACTTTGTGCCCTCAGTTTGGGGTATATAACAAAAACAGAGTAGGACCAACGACACTCCCTTGCGGGACCCCGGCGGCAATATCTTTAAATTCCGAGTATTCCGTTCCGTTCTTAACCTTAAATATCCAATTCTTGAGGTAGGATTCTACAATGCAATATAGATTTTTCGGAAATATCCTACTAAGTTTGTATTTCAAGCCGTCATGCCAAACCTTGTCAAAGGACTGGGATACGTCGAGTAAAACGCTGGAGCAAATCTTTTTTTCCTCTAGTGCTTTTTCGATTTCGTTGGTTCTTTTAAATACTTGGTCAATTGTCGAATGACTCTTCTCCTGAATCCAAATTGATGATCGGGGATAAGACGTCTTTCTTCTATTAGGGGTTGTATTCGTTTCAGTAAAAGTTTCTCGAATAGCTTTGATATTATAGGTAAACGTGATATCGATCTATATGATTTTTTGTCGTTTGGCGGTTAACCCGGTCTCGGGACCATTATCACTTCTGCGACTTTCCACGAATCTGGTACGTATAATAGTCTGAACGAAGCGCTTATCTAATACTGGCGCTTAATAATCGATTTTTTTGGTAATTCTTTGAGGATTTGTCCGGTAATTAAATCATAGCCAAGTGCTTTGTTACTTTTCAAGTTTTTTATTGCCTGGCAGAGTTCAGTTAGCGACACCCTTTTTATTCTGAAGTTATCGCATATCGGAGGCATATCGGTTGGATCATCTATTAACATTTGTCCCTCAAACGGCTTATACTTTTGTTCTAGATGTTCAGCAAATAGGTCTGTCTTTTCTTTATGACTCTCTGCCCATTCGCCTTTGTTTTTTCGGTTTGGTACCGAATGCAGTTGAGGCTCTATTATATTTTTCATTGCTTTCCAAAGAGAGTCCTTTGTTTCGTTTGTTAGACTTTCGAGATATAGCTAGATATCGCGATTTTTCAAGTTAATTTTTAAGTTTATTGCATACAAAATTTAGGTATGCTTTATGTGGGGGGTGCAAAATATATACGATTCAAAATTCATGCAGACCTCTATTATGTATATAAACCATAATACCAACCATGGAAAACATTAAACTCATCATTGAAAGTCACAATTGTGTTTTTCCATAGAATTTAAAATTTCTTCATGGGGTAAAAATCTGCAAAAGTTTTATCATCGGCTTTTTCAACCACTTAATCGGATTTTCGATAATTGAGTAATAGAGCCCCCTCTAGAAGGAATAAGCTAGCATTGATCATCTCTGCCAATGGCGTGGAAACATAGGAAATATAACAAGTGGATGAAGAAGTCATAAGTCTCTTTGAGAGAAAATATATGCATCCTTTAGCCTTGAAAAGATCTTGCCAGCTGTGGAGGTTTGTCGGCTAGGGGTCAGGTCTACACCGGACTGTAGTTCCAAGAAGAAGAAGAAGAAAAACGATTAAGTGCTTAAAAATGTCCAACTGTTATATTTGCACCATTTCTGTTTACTTTCTATTACACCATGGGTGAAAGAGAAATCAAACATAGTACTCATTTCGTTGTCTGGATCGAATGTTGTACAGCGTTTGTTTCGTAAATGGGTGTACTCTATACCGAATGGGTGGAAAGAAGTTAGACAGAGCAAATGAATGTATTCATGTAGATCTCTCCTCTTAAACAGTAATGGTTCCTTATGTATTTGGTTTACCAAAAACCCCAAAAAATATGAATGCTGTAAAAATATCGATCTATCTTCCACATTGGGTGGTGGGAATAAAAATCGAGTGTGAGTGTTTGCTCTGCATTTTGGAAAGTACACTTAATCCGGTGTGAATTCAAAGTTAAGTCTAGGAGAGCACGTCCGTTTCTTCCATCGCAATGATAGAAAAATCGTGGTAGCAATAAAATATGACCATATACGCACTGTCGTACGGTTTTTCAGCCGAAAAAATAGAACACACAGCTTTTAATGTCAATACACACAAATGCGACCAAATAATCGCAATGGTTAATTAATATTATTCTTTTTATTTACGATTGCTTTGTCGCAAAATAAGCTAGTTCATATGGACGGGCAATAACTCTTACGCACTTGCGACTTGTTTCTTGAAAAAGTATGCAGTTTGCATATTAAGGGCCGATAATGAATCAGTAATACCATCGTACCTTTTTATTGATATAGAAAAATTAATAATAGATTTAGAGAAACGGCAATCTATAGTAAACGAATAAGGTGAAGGAGAAGTTATGGGGTCCGTATTCTACTCTCCCTTAAGTAATCTATCACTTACAACGCGATGGAATCAATATTCTTTTTTAGATTCTATGCGTACACAACACTTTCCCTGTGAAATCCTTTTTTATACTATGAATATTTTTATCACAGTCGTAAGTGTACTATGATTCATGCTAATCCATGTGTTCCATTTAAATTTGCGGCTTAAAAATTCATCTATAAACTGAGGCTTGTTGTATTTCTTAATTTGCTCTTACTTTGTCGAACATGCGGGCTTCTTGTACAAAGTCACAGTTTTTGCGACTAAGTTACGTTCCCATAGAAAATCGCAAGTCCGTGAATACCCACATTTCTTTGTGACAACGATGTTTTAATCGCAAGTGTGTTTATACTCTTGCTTCTTCGTATGATTAATTTTAACTTGCGACAATCGCGTCGCAAGAAAAATGGGACAAAATGCGTCGCGATTGAGAGGTGCCATGTTCGTTCGTTCACATTGAAAGTTATGTGTTCTACTTTTTTCAACTGAATAGTCGTGCGATTGAAAACCAATGTGCGCTCCTGGCCTAAGCTTAATGAACGCCCCCACTCTCATATTTTGTCAGCTTTGTGATTAAAGATGGAGTGTATTGAGAGATCACCTGTAGAAGTTGAGTGTGCACAGAAGGTAACTTCAAGAGAGAAAAATGAAATTTTATCAGTGCTTGCTGCAAAAAGTCAAACAGAAATTAAAAAACAAACGTTACGGAAGAACAAATTAAAAAAATCCATAGCAATCCATGTCATTTTTGTTTAGATTGCCAAACTGGGGATCTATGTCCTCATTGACATGGAATCCCGGACACCGGAATATATGTTTTCATCTTCTCAATTCTTGGCATGGCACAAGAACGTGTTTCTTCAGGAATATTGGAAAGGAACTGTTTACTTAACCATGCATGTTACCTATACCTGCAGGTTCTTGAAATTATCCATATCGATTATCTGTGTCTTCGAAAGAAAGAAAAGGATTTATAGTTATTTGTTTTTCGCGTTTGTATATTTAAACACATGAATATACTTTCATCCACCTTAATCCACGTTTGCACCCAGCCTTAAATCCCTCTACTTAAGAGGAAACAAATTTTTTATTTTCACCAAATTTCACTCGCAGTGTTCCCTTTGTTTTTATTCACACCACGCTTCAAAGAATTCGTACTCCGTAGTGTAATGTTCAAATTCACTATTCCTTTTTTTTATTCACAAATATGTCCAGGATCTTATGTCATTGTCAGGAGTAAGGTTAGGTTAGATAGGCGGGCTGCTAGTGCATTCACCAGCACACCATAGACGGACTACTACCACTGATTGACTAATCCAGTGATAGATTGCTCCAGATTGATCCCAACGGCAAATGGTGACTGGACCAGATTTCAAAACCAGATAAAAGCGTATTAACTTAGCTTTCACTGGGATTCGAACCGGTGACCCCGCTAACCAGAGGCAGGCACTCTACCAACTGTGCCAACCAGTCGTTTGTCAGGATTAAACCACACATTAAAGACTTAAGATCCATTATTTCCACTTAAGTTCCACTTAAAGATCTACTTTTCGACTCGTGCAAACCGATAAGTCCATCTTAAGTTGTTAAGTTAAACTTAAATCGCTAAGTTGAGTATCAGCCTTTAGATGATCTCCAGTGAGACCTGGTCGGCCAAAGACTTCTGGTTGTCCATGAGGGGTGTGTTCAGTTCAAGTCACAAGTCGTTAGTTTAGTTCTGCTATCAAACCGATCATGACCATGCATCAGGCCATGCAGTCAGTCAACTTAACCAAACGACCAAACCAAGCAACCAATAAGATGGTGAAAAAAAAATTCTTTAATTGCATATCGAAGCTGGCAAAGCCACATGCAATTATATATATCCGTTTGAATGGGAACGCCTTGCATCGCACTGTGGAGAAACCATAAGCATAACACCCGATAAAACCCTAACATCTAAGAGCACATCTCAACGTCCTATTCGAAAAAGTAGGTCGAAATATGTATGATCAACTTGCAACGGATGCACAGTCTTCGCAGTATAGGATGTATTACAGTAAGCTGAAATACCATCTAGCAGAAAAAAAAATTCGCTGTTTAAACCGCTACTAAATAGAAAAAATTAACATAATTTTCAAAATCAGAGGAGAGCTACTGACACTGAATTTCACTCCACACCGTTCAGAACTACCTATTCTGTGCAACTTTTGCAATATGATGACGAGAGAAGATGTATTTCACTTCCTTGCAGTATGCCCAGTTTGAAAAAAAAAATTCGAGTGAGATTCTTTAATTTTTGTATTTTGGAGATGAATGAAGCAATTCAAATCTTAAATGGAGTCAGGGGGTGGGATGTACTTTACAACTACTGTACAAATGCACTTCGTTATAGAAAATGTATAGTTTTATTTTTAATGTTTAATGTACATTGAGTGTCATTAATATTCGGTTTTTTACTCGAATGTGTGAAAAATTGCAGTTACAGGTTGAAACCAAATGGTTTTTAACCAAATCTTTTCCTGCTCGGTAAGTTCCTGAATTTTCTTCGAGATTAGCAATTTTTTGAGTAAAACTCTCCTGCCATTACCACAAGATATTGAATTTACACGACAAACTATGAAAAAAGTACCTTCATTAATGTTCGGTTTTTTAACCATTTTATTTAATTTACATAATAAAAAATTAAAATAATTACAAAAAAGGAAAATTATTAATATTTTGTAGCTTATCCTTTATTCTCCAAAACTTGGGATAATCGCTGTGGCATGTTCGCTATAATTTTTTTTTATATATTCCGGACTTATTTTAGTCCATTCTTCCTGCAACCTAACCTTCAGAGTGTTTACGGAAGAAACATGGTTCTCCCGCACTCGCCGATCCAATTCGGCCCACATTTTCGATGGGCTCAACCCCATCAGGTGATTGAGCAGGTGTTGCTATAACTTTTGGACAGTTGTAGAGCAATCATTCGCGGACAATATGGGCGTTGTGTTTAGGATCGTTATCCTAAAAGACCTGGAAGTTCCCATTTTTTTTAGCGCATTCTTTCGAATTTTCTCTCAGAATCCTCAAATAATGCTCCTTATTATATGATCCCATCTATAAAGACCAAATTGCACACGCCTTTAGCCGATATGCACCCCCACACCATAACATGACCTCCCCATGCTTCACAGTTGCCTTCAAATGATTGCTTTTTAGCTCTTCATTCTTCTTGCGCCACACCATAACTCTTCTATATCCTTTGTTCTCTTTTAAAGCAAAAATAGAAATGTATAAAATGTATTGTCAATCTGGTAGACGGCCATAGGCCAAATCACAATAGACTTAGATCATACAGTGAATGTTATGAATTTAAAATTGAAATTAAACTCATATAAACTAACTAGCTAACTATATCCGCTTGACAGACCCAAGATGAGGATGTTGGACCAAGTCAAAAAAAAAAAAAAAAACGAATGGTTATGATTAGCTCCTGCGTTGGGGTCGATGGCGAAGGAATGAGTGGCCTGAAGGTCTATCTTCCATTAAACAAACATGTCACTGAAGATTATGGTGACAATGATGACTTTCGTCAAAGACGTCAAACGTCGCTTAAGTTCCCAGAAGTTTGACGATACATCGTTAAGTTCTATCATAAGTTTAAGTTTGCTCAATTCAATAATTCTTGTATGGACCTCAGAGGCAATGAATCAGCCATTTCCGGAACACACCTCTAGTGTGTTTGTTTTACCGTCGGGAACATAATAAACAACCAACCTTCTGAACACAGCCGCAGTCTCAACGACAAGCATTCACTTGGAACTCAGACGCGAATCAGAACCTCTCGACTGTTTCTTCATGAAATCCTTTCTAACTTTCCGCAGAGTAAGCGTTGTTTTTCCCGTCGGGAAGTCAACCTCCAGAACACAGTCCCAACGAAATGTTGTCACTTAATGGATTGACTGGATTCTGCTCGCTTTCCACAGAGTGAACTTGCCGAATACATTTGCCCGTCGGCAACGCAACAGTCTCAACACAGCAATTAAATACATTCTGCCTGTCTACAGGTGTGTTCGTTCTTACGAACCATAAAACATTTCCGAACAATACAGTTTTTTTCACGTTTTTTATATTGTCGCCATCAATATATTTGAGTTTCGAACAATTAATAGACCAAACACACCAGATGTCATCAAATTGTCCGCAGAACATTAGTGAGTCCATTGCATCCGGTGGCTGCTGCAGATGGCCATGGTCGACAACGCCAAACCAACGCCCACCCCGACGCGCACACGGATAAAAAGTTTGCGGCTTAATCGAAGGAAATCCTGTGTACCTGTGGCTGTGCAATTGTCTGGATTGTGATTAAAAATTAGCAAATTGCTGAAAATAACGTCACAAACAAACAGAAGTGAGATGAGGAGAAACCAGATAACAAAAAAAAAAGTCATCGGCAGATGGGACACAGCCTGGCCATCTGTTCTCCATGTCTATGATGCAAATTCCATGCAGTGGGTGGGTGTGGGGCAGCGTAGGCATTCGCAATTTATATCCATCCCTTAGCTGCCGCTGGTGATGCTGCTGTTGCTGCTGCTGCTGGCGGGGCCAAATTGCAAATCAATTTGGTTGCTCAACTGTCTGTCGAGAGAATGAGTGTATGTGTGTGTGTATGTGTTCCTGAAGTGGAGCTACATGCACGAGATTAATTTGTATTGCGGTCGGAGGTTGGAGGAACCGAATGAATTGTTAAATTTAATACTCTCGCCATGACAATTAATTATTCGGGACCAATCGTTTAGTGGGTTACGGGGTACCGATGGTATAAACGCATCTACACGCCAGCTCAGCGAATGCCAATGACGGGGCTTCACAAATTAATTTTGCAGACGCACAGTGCCGACGGGTAGACAGCGATGATAGGTCGTTTGATGGAAAATCCTTAGCCACGGGCTGCTCGATTTGCAGCTGAAGATGAAGACAAAAGCCGATGTTCTGACTTTATGAGCGCCTTACCGTCTCAAGTTGTGTGTCACCCGCAAGGCGTCACCTCAACAAAGGGACAACATGTCGGTGTCGTCTGTTCTGATCCGCACTGACAGCTTAACACAAGTCACACACGCCACGGAATTACGCAAAGACTCATTATTCAGTCAGTGCTGTGTTCGAGGAGAAAATCCCTTGGCAGCTGATTGCTCGACATTTCAAAGTTGAACCCCAGAAGACGAGGACGATACGATTCTCATTACGTCCTTAATTTAGTATGAAAACGTTCTCAATTTCAATGTTGATCTCTCATGTGAAACATCTGTTTTAGGGACAGTTTCAGCCTCAGCCTTTTGTGCAACATGCAACGAGAACAATGCCGTCCATTGATTGTAGTACCCTGCTGCCACTTCACTCTTGAAGATGTAAACAAACATCAATTACCAACACCCATGGGCTGCTCTTCTCTCAAGCACCAGTCTACACGAAACGAATACCTGAGTGGGTATCACTGTATCCCCTCGATCTGCGAAATCCTGTCAAATAGAAAATTTTACAATACGATTGTCATTATCATTGTTATTACCCCTCGGTCGGGTATCGAGTGTATTCGTCCCTGCCTGACTTTGGAACACACGTTTGTGCGCCCTCCCTGTCGATCTGCTTGGATTTTGGCTGGCCAACAGATCGCTTCTTTCAACTGCATGCTTGTTCCGAGGATGTGGAAAATATTTATTAGGTAATAATTCATTCAATTGTTGCAGCGAGTGACACCGACAATTGTCTCTTTTATTCTGTTGATCATTTTATAAATTTTTCTGTCTGTCTCCATTCGCACCCTAAGCGCAGTCACCTTTGGGTTGACGGGCACTCAAAATGTTCTGAAACAAACCGAACCGAGGTTGTAGTGGCTGCGTGGAGCGGCGGCGACGGACACGGCGCTTAATATCAATTTTGAGTTGCCGTGCATATGCCTCAGACAGGCAATATCTTTGCGCAGTCAAAACAGTGAAATATGAGACACTGCGGACTGAGCGATACGAGGGAGATTGCAATGATTTTAGGGAGAGGGTAAGAGCTGATGTTATGCATTCGAGCGTCATTGAAACCTTGCCGTCGGCAGTTGAAACAACCGAATTCGAGTGGGTCTCTCTGTGGAACAGGCTCGTCCATTTTGTGGTTCCAAAAGCGAATCGGATGTGAACATCATCATGATACAAACTTTGAATTATTATTTTTTCTGTATATTGCTGAGAGCTTGCCATTTCGGATGATGTACAACATCAGTCGAATATTCTCCATGAGAGTCTGTTGGGGACTCGCTTTTGACAGGAGGATATTCGATTCGATGACCTTTTGACACAAATCGGACACTCGGCCGTTCAAAACTTGACGAATTTTCGTTTTCACGGCATCAAGGGCTGGCGATCTTTAAGATAAAGAGCGTCCAATTGCGAGAAATAACACGATCAAGGTCGACATGTTCTCAAATCTTGAAATACACTCGTACTAAAAAATAACCCCTTTTTGTGTTGCAGATGTGTCACTGTCCTGTCTTCCAGCAGCCATATCGGCGATTTGAGGCCGCAAAGATGGTTACACCTCAAACCACTGATCCACACAGCTCCCCTTGTCGATTGTAATATGTGGATCACAATATCGTGAAATGACATTTTCGCTCCATCTTCATCTTCATCACATCCACGGAGTGAAGGAATACACTTTAAACGCCGATCGTGTCGTGGTTAATGCTGGGTTTCGTTAAGTTTCGTTGAGTTTAATTCACTTTTTATTACTCAAATGGGAGCCAAGGGGAGCCGTTGAAACAAAAAAAAAACAAGTAAAAAGCAAAATCCATAGAAAATTTATCACCAAAACCAACGAAAGGAACTGCAAAACTCTATATTTTCTGCGTGAAGGATATCATCCTATCAAATGGCATAACAGCTACCATCCCATTCCGCCCCCTCTTTCAACCCCCCTCAACTGACCCACAATGAAATAGTGGCTCTCGCCATGTTCGTCCTTATATGTGTGTGTGTCTGTTGGATGTTGTGCAGGAAAAAAGTGGGTGGTCACCATTTAATGAACGGGGGTTCCGCCGATGTGCGCTTGTGCATGCTAAGCCATCACCATTTTCTGTATGTAAGCGTGTGTGTGTGAAAGAGAGATTATGGGGAGCCATGGCGTGTGATATTTGAAGTCCTGTAAATCGGATGAGTACACGAGGATATAGAAAATCATCACCATCACCGGATTGCTTTCAAAAAAAAAAAAAAAACTCGTAAAATTTTCTCGTTTATCCCCATTCAGGTGCTATGTTTATGGAGCTGCCTGACACTTTGGCTCTGTTTATGTGTCTCTCTCGCTCTTAGTGTGGGGGGTGTTTGCCACGAGAGATAGAAAAGATTCATCTAGGTTGTTTTTTTATTTCCACCCATTTTATGGCTGTTGTGTGCTGGCGCAGAGCGCACACCCCAAGGATATCATATCATAACCGTACGCGGAGTGCACAAACCTTACAACCAGTTCCATCGTAAAATGGCATACTATATCAACCCCACAACAATAACAGTGAAGGAGCGTAATAAAGTCAAGGAGCTTGCATCCGCCCCAGTAAACCACCATCACCGCCAACCCAACAATCACCCCACGAGCCCGCAAAATGTCATACTCATGGCATACCAAAGGCACCCCATATTTGGGGCTGATTTTATCTACACTCAAGCGCACATTCACTGACTCTGTTTCTCGTTCTCTCGATCTCTTTCAAACGCACATGGACGTTTACTTGCGTGAGACTAGTCCTTGTGCTCCATCAGGGTGCTGAACTAGTGGGAGCAAGATGGCGATAGGAATGATTTTCTTTTATTTTTTTTTTTTTTTTTGTGGTAGCGGGCGTTAACCACCTTTTTGCATGAGGCTTTGCGTGGTGTTGCGGTCCTTAAGAATATGGTGAGAAGCTGAAAATGCTTAAGACTTTCCTCCACCAAAGCGAACCACTGATGGGGGTGGTTTTGTGGTTGACTGTGTCTGTGTGTGCGCGAGAATAGATTTTTAGTTGCGGATCACTTAACCACAATGATGCATGCCACTTTAATCAGCATTAAGGCTCTCTTTTTGAGTGCCTCCGCGAATGCTGTTACCTTGGCTACGCTCCCCGGGATTTTATTTGTGGGCGGAGATGGAAACGTGAATGAAGTGGGAGGAGGCGATGTATGAAAATGTTAGATACGTCGTGGATTTTTGTTTAGCGGCGGCTGGTTGAGGACTGTCGGTCCGGCTTCTTTCAAAGGCGTAATGGTGACCCGATTGCAGCAACTTATTCAGAAATCTTAAGAGATATGTCAACGTCCACTGCAGCAAGAAAAGAAGAATGCATTCCTTTATCTGATTACAGAGTTTTACAAGGTCGAGTTGAGGACGCACCAATTGAAGCAACGAGGGACTGTGGTCTCTCAGAAGCCATGTATGAACAGAGAAATTGGTCTTCTGCCAGGAATTGAAGTCACTCCTGAGACAGTTCTTGACTCTCGCCCAAGATACACGATGTGGATTTCAGTTCGATACCGAAGTCCCCCATCGAGCTTAGGAGCTGGTATTCAGTGACACTGTAACTGTTCACGATTTGGACTTCAATTTGACACTCAAGACCCACATCAAGCATCTTCAGCTTGACACTGTGACTATTGTTTGTGTTTTTTTTTGCTTTGTTAAACTCCTCTAAGCCACTCCACCCTCCTCACCCGTCCAGGAGGAGTCGCAAGCTCGGACAGCAAAGCGAACAAAGTATGGCTGTTAACACCCTCCGCCAGTCAGCGAGTCTAAGCGATTATGTAAATAAATTTGTTAAATGCACAGTTTGCTCAGTTCACCCCTTTTGTTTGCACATAAAAGGGTGTGGGCGACAATGTGGGGTATCTACTTAGAATTTGCATTTCCTTAATTAAATTCGTGTCCTTTTGTGTCTCATTTCAGAATTGTTCGCAACAAGGCTGCGGAAAAGGCTAAACATGTTCATCAACAGACCCAACAACAGTCGAGCTCGTCGGTAGCTGGTACGGGATCCGGCACATCGGCCACTGGTGCCGGAGCATCTGGAGTGAATGGCAATAGCGGTGGCGGCGGAGGCGGTGGCGGCAGTGGCGGTGGCAGTGGCGCTGGTGTCAGCAGCAGCGGTGGTGGTATGTCCAATGTCGAAACTGCTTTATATTCAACGTTGGCTCACAATGTTTCCGTTATAGCTCACGCATCGTCCATGCAACAGAGTCAACAGCAACAGCAACAACAACAGCAACAGCAGCAACCCCCACAGCAGACTCTCATAAATCCAGGTAGCGGATCAAACCCCGGCGGCGGCGGTGGCGGTGGTAATGTGGGTAATGGGAACGATGGTCAAGGTGAACATAGGACAACTGGTTATAGTATAAACGGTATTTTAGGCATCCACCATGCTACAGATCCAAATGGGAATAATATCAAACGAAAAAGGATCGATGATCACGGTAAGTTGCTGCTTTTGATTTTCCATCTTTTGTCTTCCTTCATTTTCCGCACACACACACACCCACACAGTGTCCGAGCCGCACCCATCTAAGAGTCAATGCGGCCAGGACATGCAGTATATCCGGTCAAATGGGAGAGTATCCGTTTAGCATTTCCGACAGAAGCAAAGCACAAGACACTAGACACAAGAAACATTGAAATCCTTTTGCATCTTTTCGTATGTTCACTTCCTGTTGAGGGCGCCTCCCCCCACGCTGCTTCTGCCTTGTATACGTATAAAAGTTTACGACGCTAAAGTTGTTATGCCATTGTTACCAGCATCCAGGCAGAACGGAGTTCTCTAATTTTTTTTCGTTCGTTTGTCTGCTTTCCTTCGCATCGTTTCTGTGGATGGGGACTGTTTGCCGTGGACCTCCATGGATACACTATAAATCCTTGTGTTTTTTTTGCGCCATTTTTTCACCCCGTCACTTTGCAGGCGACGAGGCTGCTGTCCTTTGGTTACCCTTTGGTCCTTTTTGGCAAACATGGGAAACGCGTATCCAAAAATTATGGTCGAGGCTAAATTTCCGCTTCGTGTGTTGTTTTTTGTTTCCCGTTAAGCCATCCTGGTCTAGGTGCGTTTTTTTGTTTTTGCTGGTGTTGGTCGGAGATAAAATCTTATGAGTTCTGTCATAAATTGCTAGCTGGAAGTGGCTCTGGATCTGGCTCTGCTCCCTGGTTGAAATTAAAATGAATTATCTCTCGCAATGGGGAACAGGCCGGGTTGGCCGGACATGTTTATTACGAGTGCTCGAGGCGGGGATTTGTGTGCTGTCCTTGGATCGGGGTTAAGCTCGCAGAGGCCGCAGAGACTCATTTTTGCTTCCTGTTGACCAAGTGATGTCAAGTGGAGATTCAATTTTGTTACTTTATCCCTCTTTCTCTTGGGGAGTTGAAGAGGAAATATGAGTGAGACGCCCAACGAGTCAGAGCATCAACGCGACGAGTCCTGCTTGCAGCTTTAATGAGCTCGAGACAACGACTTCTTTTTGGCATCTGGAAGAATGAACATGAGTTAAAGGCTTGACGCAACGAGTTCTTCATGGAAACTTGAAAAAAAAAAACACGAGTGAGATGCTCAACGCAATGAGTACTACTTGACACCTTTAAGAAAAAACACGAGCCAGGCGCTCAACGCAACGCGTTCTTCTTGGCATCTGGAAGAAGAAACACGAGCCAGGCGCTCAACGCAACGAGTCGTTCTTGGCGTCTGGAAGAAGAAACACGAGTGAGACGTTCAATGCAACGAGTCCTTCTTGACAACTTTAAGAAGAAACACGAGTGAGACGCTCAATGAATCAGTGACACAAGAAAATATACTTAAAGTACATAACAGAGTCATAATTTAAAGAACAGTCGCTGTGTTCCCCGCCCCTCCCCCGCCCAGTTCAACTATAGGGGTGAATAAAAATATTTCATGAACCACCCTACTTTCATCGCCCGCACATTAGGTCGTGTTAATCCTTTCAGTGATGCAAACTAAAAGGCAAACCGCAGCAAAAGCAACAGTGTCTCGACATCCTTCCTGCGGCACACACATCCGCACACAAGCGTATGCAACCCAAACTCGCACGTGATCACAATAACAACAAAGTCACTTAATTCACTCGCACTTCGACGGCGCAGCGGCGGCGGTATATGCCGAAAGGGAGGATGTGGAGTCCTTGACACTAAGTTATCCTTCGTGTCAACGCTTGATTGCCATTATCCACCAAAATGAAGTGGCTACTAGTCGGCAGAACGAAGAAAAAAGACTAGGCCTACGGACCCGTGCTGTGAGTGGCAAACGATTCGCCAACAATATCTCGGTCACGTGCCGTAAAGTGACTTTTTGCGTTCATCTGTAATTGATGCGGACCACCGCCGCCGCCGCCGACAAACGTCGACTTTGAGAAATTAAATATAACGTGAAGGAAAGGAAACGCCAATGATTTTCGTTATTCATATTTTTATTATGTTGTCGGTGTTGTTGTTGTTGTTGTTTTTTTATGGAAAATAGATAAACGACCATCGGTCGAGGGGTTGAGATCCATAATTCATTTGAATCTCATTTGCGCTGCTGGGCTGTGCTACGATGATGATGATGGTGAGGGGGAGGCTGATTAGAAAGGAAAAAAATAATCTTGCGGCTTACCACCATCAACACCGCATGAGTTCATCTCACACCCCATGCACTGTGTGTCCTGGTGCGCAGATAATATCGCAAAACAGATGCTTTATTATTTTATTGGGTACTTTTCACCGAGCGTGGAGTGGATGGGATTTTAATTTACAAAATGCACTCTCGAAGCTCTTGTCGTCGTCGTCGTCGTCGTCGTCGTGGTCGTCCCCCAGGACAGGGTGGTGGTGTTGAGATAACATCGGATGATGACCTGCTCAGGCTAATTAGGGGGAGTGATGGTGTGCAAGGAGTACACATCATAATCAGGATCATCATCATCAAGCTTACAAGTGGCATCCAAGTGGTGGTGGTAGAGGGTGAAACAATTGATGTTTTTTTCTATCCCCCTTCCTGTCTTTACGCTGGTCGGTGAGGAGGAGTAGAGGCTTGGTAATTGACATTGCCACCGGAGAATTGAATTTCAAATCCAATTAATAGACACTCAAAGATGGATTAACTGCGATGGAGATCTTGTTTTGAGCTGATTGATGGATAAGATATGGCTGCGTGAAGAGATTTGGTTTCGGGACCAAATGGCTGGCATGTGGAACGATACATCTGTCGCGGTTGAGATGAGCTAGACTATCGGGTCTTTTTGATAGCTATTCAGAAGCTCATGAGACCCCTTTTCTATTCACATCTGTCTGAAACTCGCTTTCGCTTCCATTCATTTGCAACACCCGCAATGTTTGCATTTCGGCCTAGGGTTCAATTCCCGACGCGAACAACACGGCTGCAATTTAGCCATGGAGTTACTGACAACGGGGCTCTCGAAATTTTTTTAGGTGTATGTAGGCCCTCTCCACTCGCTTGCGAAATGCGAAATGCCCCGCTCTCGTAAAACAATATCAGTGCTGCCAATTTAGTGCAAATTTAGCCTTACATGGCAGACTTGAAGACAGGCTTCGCCAGTGCTGTCAGTCCATGGCAAATTTCATCTCTCCTCAGTTAGTCACAACTGAAGTCAAATTAGTAAGGGAGACATTTGAAGACGTAGTCTATCAGTATAACCAGTTCATAGACAATTTGAAGTCACATCCTATGAGTGCTACCAAGTTCATGGCACATTTAAGTCTTGTAGTCTCGGTATGGTAACAAGTTACAAGAAGCGTTAAAAAGGACGATCTGTCTTTCACTCTCTCTCTCTCTCTTTACCTCTCCACATTCCATGGTGAACCTAAGTATGGAATGAAGACATCTGCATCCCTCTCGCTCTCTCTGCTTCTCTGTCTCAGTCTCATTGATCAGACCTCTAAAAGTATGCAAAACTCATCTATGTTATAATTTGCAGTCATTTTGATTTCAGACGATGAAAACCGTGACATCAACATCCATCCTGAGGAAGACATCAAACGCCAAAGATTGGCATACACCGGCGATCAACTCTATTCGAACGTAAGTCATTGCCCGTCTCCTCAAAGCTTACAGAGTCCACCCGTCGCGAATCATCAATTCTTGATCGTCCACTATTCTCTCTATTTTTTTCTCGTTTCCAGATTTGGTCCGGTAAATGGTGCATTAAGGACGAACACAAACTCCTCTCGGAGCTGGGTAGTGTGACAACAAATGGCGGCGCTGCTTATTACGACACCCACAATGGTTTTCCAACATCAAGCGGTACCGAGTCCATACTCTATGACAGCATAACGACAATCTCTCAGTCGCAGAGTTCGCTGTACACGCCACCGATTGGAACCTCAATTGGTAAGTGCAATTGTGTTTCGTCTTCTCATTTCGCTTTTCGCAAGGATCAAGGCTGCCAAGGCACCATGAAGGGACGATTTTTGTTTGTCGTATGCCCGCCTCCTCCTACTCCTCATTCGCGTTTTTGTTTCTCGTTTTTCGTTTGTTTTGATTTTGATTTAATTTCTTGTGATTTTCCCCCGGGGGCTCTCTTAGGCGGTGGTTCATTGACACCGTTGGCACCGATTAGCATGCAGGACATGAAACTTGGCACAGGCATCCTCGACCAATCACTATCCCCGTATCACACAGGTAAGTTCAATTCAAGTCATGGTTACTGGGAAACACCCGATCTGCACACCCCGCACCACCTCGTCTGTACATAGGCAATATCTACCCCCAACCACCAACCATGCACAAACCCCCCAAAAACACCCAACCCAGCCCACTCCACCCCTTCAGACATAAGTGGAAATATTCAAATCTAATCTATTGGAACCTTACCTCATTCCCCCCCCGTCCGCGAAATTCGCGAAGTTGTCGAAAACGGTCACTACGCCACCATCACAAACCTGGGCAATGTCGTGTCGCCTCATACTGAGACTGTGGCATCACCAGGCTTACCAATCACAATCATCACCTCAGACGCGGTATCATCGATGCAACAGCAACAGCAACAAAATGGCGGTGGCCGAAATAACTCAGCTGCTAACGGTAATCAGCAGCAGCAACAACAATCGGATCCAAACAGTGGTAGCACTGGCGCCGGCAGAAGCACCGACAGCGGCTCATCAGTCGCCGGTGGCGACAATGTCAGTCTTGTTGCAAGCGGACAACATCAGACATCATCCGCACATCAAACAACAACGAATCCAAACAACGCTAGCAACACACTCAGTGTGACCACCAACGAGGGCGGGGCATCGAATGTGTCGCCGTCATCGTCGGGCCAACAGGACAATTCATCGCTGATTCTACTGCAACCGAGCAGTCATAGCGGTGGTGGTGGTTATTCCTCGATGTTGCCAAGTTTTAGTCATTATTCGACAGGCAAGTTCGTTTTTATTTTTGGTTTTTCTTTTGGTTTTGTGTTCTTTCTTGGGATGGTTTATCACATTGTTCACGTACCTTGTTGGATGTTTTGATTTTGTATAAATATTTTATTTATTTTTGGTGGAGGTGGCACTGGCACAGAATTTATCGTAACTAAACGTACTCAGTCTCAGAGTTTTGTGTTTTTTTTGCCGTTTTTTTTTTTTACACTCACATAACTTACTTTTATTTTGTTTCTTCCCCGAACTAACATAGGTTGTGGCTCGGTGGTACCGACTTCAGACTACGCATACACTCCTGCATATCCGCAGTATGGCAGTGCCTATGGCTCCTATGGATACAGCACAACTGGAGGACTCCTCAGTAAGTAAACAGTGAGTATTTGACATTAATACTTGCTGTGGAATATTTACTTTTTTATTTCTTATTGTTTTCTTCTTTCTTTTTTTTTGTTTTTTAAATGAAAGTGGCGGGGAATGATGGGTCATCCATTTTGTGGTTTCGAAAGTGTATTTCAATGAAATCAATTCGTGATTTGAATTTCGAGGTTGTTCCGGTCTTGCCGTTTTGGATGGAATATAACAGTCAAAAGTCCTTCCTTCTTGCAGGACTCGATCTCGTAAAGGGCTCTTTTCGATGACTTTTCACCAAGTGCCTGGCATTGAGTCGGTCATGACTTGGTCATAACTTGGCGAATATTTGTTTTCCAAGCTTAGACCGTTTCATAAGAGTCTCACAAAGGACGTCCAATGATCGCTAACTCTGCTTCGTTGAGTTTCATTAATTTTTGCTTGGTTAGGGGGGCGACTTGAATTCTGCCTAGCCTTCGTTCAGCTCCAACTTCAACTTAAGTTTGCTTAAGTCGATTATGGCTTAGCTTAAAGAATGATCTTTGAAGCTTCAGAGTGGTCTACGAAGCTTCATATCATTCGCCCATTCGTTCAATCATCTGACGATGGGACCAATTTAATTTGGTTGTAAAATGGCAGAGCAAATGCCTATCATTTGAATGCCAAATCCGAACCACAAGTTGTACGACCCGGTATGTTTCCCTCAATCTTTCTCTCAGCTTCTTCCTCAACTAGTTGTTAAGCACACAATTTGATCATACTCATTTGTTTTTTTTTCTTTGTTCTTCTTTTCTTACTTGTCTTCATTTTAGATACATCATATTACTATGAAGGTGGACAAAATCAGACAACGGCCCTAAATCAAGATATGCGCTCACCGTTAGCCGCAACGCGTGCCAATTCACTGGCAAGTGCCGCATCGCCTACAGGTAGTGCATGCACCAAATCAGAACCATCTGACATCTTTCTAGTTTAGTATTCGCGACATCAACTGAATCTATTTAGTATATAAAGTTAAATCAACAAACAAACAACCAACCAACCAACCCCAATGCACCCCAATAACAACCCTTAAGCTATTATTCAATTTTACTTATTAACAAAAAAAAAACAAAAACAAAAAAATATAAGGAAAAAATATCTAAATTTAAAGATAAGTGAAATGCAAGAGCAGCGTAGCCTACTCTTACATAAGTGTAAAATACTAGTAATGGACTTTCGTTTTTTTTTCTAAGTTAGCTTCAAAAAAAAAAAAAAGAAAAACAAAAAAATATGAATAGTATATATTAAGACAATCTAAGGAAAGATAAAAACAAACGAATGAAGAAAAGAATGCAACTAAATATTCATAAATGAGATTAAACAAGAAAACCAAGCAAAACAAACGACGCGGAAGGAACCAAAAAAAAGAAAAAATAATAAAAAAGAGAAAAAATTAATGTATTGTAAACGCAAACCTTTCTCTCCCTCTCACTTTACATATTTATTATCGAAATTATTTATCATTTTAATTTTTATTTCTGTTGATTTTATTTATTCCCGAAGTTGGCTGAAAGAAATTGAATTTCATCGGCCAGTGTTCGCCTTTATAAATTATTTTTTCACTTAACTATTTATTTATTTATTTATTTATTCCAATCCATGTCCTGAGGCAGGTGACGAGGAGCTTGCTGCTTCTTTTGAAAAATAACCGGCGACTGTGGCGAATGGGCGGAAGGTTTCGTTGCTCTCGAGTGACACTTGTAACAAACCTTGATTGGATCTTACATTCCTTGACCTGGATCTTCGTGTACATTGTGTCCCGTTTATAGAAAAAATGTGCATATTTTTAGCAGCCTTCTCGTGTGTATTCCTGTCTCTCAACACGCCGGCTGAGATACTGATCAAGGCATCATTCCGTCAGATTTCAGTGGAGTTAATATTTCTTTTTACACAGTGGATATGAACGTCGACTCATACGCACATGGTGCCCAGGTTCTCTTCTCAAAAAAATATGTTCCTGTATCGAAAAGGCTTCAAATGGCCGTTCGGAGGATTTGGCACAAAATTGTGGGTCCCATCCTCAAGCGATTGCTGCAGCTCCAGGTTCAACTCGGTCTGCCGCGCTACCCATACATTATACCCCTGATGCTGGCAATGAGTTCTTGGGCTTTCATGCTTAAATAAACAGTGAGAATGGAAGGGGTTCCAGATAGGAATGAGTCTGATACCATGAAGTATTCATTTTGCGGACAGTTTCCTTATGAGGAAAACTTTATTAGGCGGATGGCATCACCTGATCCTGAGTTCCTTTGGTCTAACGCTTCCTTAAGAGGACAGTTTTCTCTGGTCGACAACTTCTTCAGACGGACATCTTCTATAGGTGCATGGCTTCTTTTGGCGGACATCTTCATCTGGTCCCCAGTTCCCTTGGGCGAAATATTCTCCAGGAGGACAACTTCCTCCGGTCGACAACTTCTTAAGACGGACGGCAGTCCAGTTCTAAAGCGGTCAGCCCCTTTAGGCAGTCAGCTGTGTCATGCCTCACATGTGGCCAACCCAAAAATACCCCCGAATCAGAAAAAAGTCGAATACGCTGCGTAAGGAATGGTGCCAGCTGCAGTCTCAGAAAATCTCCTCAACGGCTGGTCTGAGCGAGCTGCTTGTGAGTTCTAAGACCCCTCCCAGTGTAAGCTGCAACCTCCGAAAATTTTCTCAGCGGCTAGTCTGAGAGAGCTGCTACTGAATTTTAAAACCCTCTCCCATTTCTCAAGAACTGTACGTCGCATGACACACGTCACTCTTAAGGGTATACAACCAATACCAGGTCATACATGCTGTTGTATTTTATGCGAAAAAAAAATTGACCCTGCCTCAGAAACAGCGCGCTGCCGAGCAAGGCTGCCCCAGGGCATTAGCACAACATCCGATGACGTATCTCTCGATAAACCCCTTCACCTAATCGATAATCAAAAACATCCTTGATAAAGCACCTTACTTCGCAGTTTCTCCCTCAACAACAACTTCAGGGAGACGCGCGTTGACCTTGTTGAGGAAGTGCAAATTCTGCTGAGGCTTTTCCTGACCCGACAGAGTCCAAGTTGAAGTGGAAGAAGTCGTCACGAACACACCACACATTTTCTTCAAAACGACTTCAGTTCATTTCGCCAATGGTCGCCCAATAGGAGCAGTAGCCGAAGTCGAGCTCAGACAACCCCCGCCTATCCTCTCCTCACACTCCTTAATTTATTTATTTATGCACCAAGCTCTTATCCCAAATAAATTGGCTCGTCCCTCTCTCTCTCTCTAAGAAACAAAAAAAAGAAAAATAAAATACGAAACGAGAAATTAATAAAATACAACGGTTTCTATGCTATAAGAACTAAACAAACAAACTTAAAAAAATACTTAAAGTTAAAGAAACAACGATTCTTAACCACAACCACACGCAACCCACAAAGGACATGAATTTCTTTCGCTCTCTATATCTATCTCCATTTCTCTCTCTCTTCTATTGTTTTGTATGGAAACACAGAAATACTCAAGCTCACGCTTATACCGAAGAAAGAAAAAATACTAACCGCTACTACCTTGTTTTTTGTTTTTTTTTTTTTAATTTTCTCAAGACTGATGCAAGATGCGCCATGCCACGCTCACACTTGCCAACCAAACAGAAAACAAAAAAAAGAAAAAAAAAAAGATTAAAAATCATTTCTTATCCCCCTCCCCTCGTTCAGCATTCAGAATTTCAATCCTTTCGTGTGTCGCGTTCTTAATTACACTACAATTTGTGTGGTGTTCTGTATAAATGTGTGTGTGTGTGATTGAGATGGGAAATGTTTAAGTGACCAAAGAAAAGATTTAAAAAAAAATATAACAAAAAAAAAAAAACAAAACTGAATAAGTTTGTACAAGTTAAATTGTAAGGGGAAGCGAATTACAAAAAAAAAATAAGAAATTGTTAAACACATTTGTATTGTTGTTGTCAAAAAATTCGGTGACAGATATAATGTCCAAGCCAGATACTGTTGTGAAACAAGATTTTTTTACGAATTAATAATTTTTTCTTGAATTTCCAAGCTTTGCGTGCGCACAGCCACTGCCCTTAAAAAATAATAAACAAGAAATGAAAAAAATGTGGGGGCAGCATAAGATTATTTACGAAACAAACGAAAAAAAGAGAAGAATTATAAATAATTAACAAACTAAAAATACTACTACTTATCACAAGACATATCAATAAGTTTAATTTAAGTTGGAAATGTACCCATCTAATGCCCTCTGTCTCAAATCAGTTTTTGTTTTTTTTTATGCAATCAATTATATTTTTTTTTGTTTTACAATAATATTATTTCATTTTTTTTACATATATATTAACCAAAGACAAAGCAATATATACAAGTATATATATTATTTTAATAAATTTTTAAGTAGAATTTGTTTTTATTAAATTTTATATAATTTTTTTTTAAATAAATCAAAAATCAACTCCTCCTCCCCTTCCCACCCCACCCCAAGGTTGTCCTTTCGCGCACTCAGCGCAAGAAAGACGTATCGCGAAAAGAACAAATTTGGGAACAGTCCCCCCCCTTCAACTTCTAGAAAATACAAAACGAAAAAATATGTAAAGACTAAAAAATAATACTTCATTGAAAACAACAACAAAACAATTTATATATGCACACTTTAACTAAAAAAAAACTAAAAACAAAACAAAAAAAATGATATAAATTTTAATTAATTAATTAATTATAAAATTATACTCTACACATGCAAGTGAAAGGAGAAGAATGTGAAGAAGAAGAAGAAGATGAAAGGTGAAAGATGAAATTTGCAGAAATAAAAATTATAATTAGACTTTGTATAGTGGATGCGATTGTAAGGGCATCGAAAGCAAACAGTTATTTTCTATTTAAGTTATTTATAAAACAAACATTTGAAAAACAAAAGAAAATAAATTTAAATTATATATATATATACATATGTATAAATATGTGTATGAAGATGAGAAAAGAAAACAACAAAAAATTAAAAAAAAAAAACATGTGAAAGCCGCTTTTTCCGAAGAGGACAGGCGGCGAAAGGTAAACGAACTACAAATAAAAATCTAGAGAAAGTTAAAAAATAAAAATTATGTATACACACAGAATGATTGTTGGAGGCGGTGTTTCATTGCATTGCATGTTGGGGAAGAAAGGGAGTTGAATTTCACACTACCTCACTCATTTTTAGTTTATCAGACACTCTCTGGTTAGGTCCCCTACTGTGGAACGTGATGTACGACGACGTATTACGACTCCCAGTCCCCAGGGAAGTATCTGTCGTAGGTTTTGCGGATGATATTGCTGTTGTAGTCGTGGCGAAACGGCTTGAAGAAATCGCGATATGAGTGTAGACCTCGCGGATCACAAAACGGTGTCCGTTCTCATTACTAGTAGAAAAGTCCTAGAGACCGTGACGATAAAAGTCGGCGAGCACACCATTATTTCCAGTCCATTTATAAAATACCTGGGAGTGATGATTGATGCTCGGCTAAATTTCAAGCATCACCTCGCATACGATTGCGAGAAATCGTGAAAAGCGATAGGCGCTCTTTCAAGACTCATGTCGAATATCGGCGGCCCGAAGCAAGGCAAACGATTAATGCTTGCGAGAGTTGTGGCTTCCATATAGCTGTAGGGGGCACAAATATGGTCTTACGTAGCGAACAAAAAGACATGCATGAAGGAAATCAAATCTGTGTACAGACTCTGTGCACTGCGAGTTAGCACTGCATTTCAAACGGTATCCCACGACGCGATATTGGTACTATCCTCTATGGAACCAATCGATATCCTAGCTTTAGAAGCTAAACGGCTCTATGAAAATCGCGGGCCAAAAACAAATCATGCAAAGAAATTCGTAAGAAGCCGCCCTATTGAAGCGTGGCAACAACAATGGAACGAGTCCCAAAAAGAGAGATGGACGCACCGGCTAATCCCACGGATTGAAAGTTGGGTAAATCGAAAACACGGCGAACTGAACTATTATCTTACACAGTTCTTGACTGGTCACGGTAGTTTCCGGGAATATCTATTCAAGTGAAACCGTGAATCGAGTCCTTCCTGTCCTCCCTGCGTAAACGCGGCAGAGAACGTGGAACACGTTTTCTTCGAATGTGCTCGATATGCAAACGAACGAGCCATATTGCGGGACGCATTTGGTGAACCGCCAACACCAGAAAACATTGTCCAACATACGTTGAACTCTGAAGACCTTTGGTCTGCTGTGAACGATACAGCAGTACGAATAATGTTGCGAGTTCACAAAACGACACGTGACGAAGCAAAAAGCTCGAATCCGCCCCTCGCGAAGCAATACCTAGCGGTAGTTCCGTGAGGGAATAAATGGAAAGTTTCCAGAATCTGACACTACCCATGGACGTCGGACCATTGGTGCCTATGCAAGGTTTCCACCTACCCACGAAAAAAAAAGACACTCTCTGGTTCCTCTGCGCAGTGTATGCGAAAGCTTGTAGAATTAACAAATTTTGCTCACTGCGCACACATGGTGCCAAATCAACACCTTTCACCGTGAGCTTTGGAATTCGCCAAGGGTGTGTCTGATCACCTCTTCTTTTCATTATATACATGGACGGGATGTTGCAGCGCAGCCGAGAAGAGGAATGGTTCATATTGGGCGAGTTGAGGGTAAGTCATCTTCTATTTGCGGATGACTTAGTTATTCTCGCCGTAGCGTAGAGGGTTAGTGCGTTGACTCCTACGCAGAGGGTGCCAGGTTCGATACCCGAATTTACCACCTATCATAATTCACGGCTCCACCTCTTTCGAGTCACTGACAATGCTCAAGGAGTATTCCTGTCTAGAAAAAGCTTCTCAAATTCGCCGTTCGGAGTCGGCATTAAACTGTAGGTCCCTTCCCCTCGTGAAAGAACAATAGCACGCACAACACGAGTGGTAATTCTGAGCTTTCTTGTAGGATTGGTCAAGCTGGGTCCGTTTTGACACAGCTTGGGAGATCTGTCATCAGGAAGGCCGAGCTTAGTGTGAAAGCCAAGTTAGTGATTTTCAACTCAGTATTTGTTCCTACGGGCAGAAGGATTTTTTTATAATTTGCCCGGTCCCAAGGCGTTTTGAATACCATTTAAATGTTAAACATAGCAAGAGCATTGAGGACATAGAATAACCCTCTTCTCTCTCGAACGGGGCGAGGGAGAATAGAGTTGGGTAAAGGGTTCCACAGCCGTGTGGTGCGGCTAAAGAAAGAGCCTTCATATTTAACGGTTCGTCCTTAATTGAGCTCGAGGGTAAACTGATGGGAATTCACGTGTATTCCGGTTGGATTGCTTAAGAAGAATACAACTGGATATTTCAGCTGAGCATCGCTTGTCGAAAGATCGATACAATAAAGAGACACAGGATACATTACGACGGTGTTGAAGAGATGGAATTGTTTCAGTAATGGGTCTGTGTCCTATCAAATTTAAAGCTCTTTTCTGAATATCGGAACTATGTGCCCCACGGTGTAAGCGCACGCCTGCAATTGTGAGTGCAACAGAAGGATAATAGCGTTAACTTAAACTGGTGCCAAATAGCCACAAATCCAACTCAGAACTTGTCTAGTTTAGGGGTAGGTTCAATCCTTTCATGTCCATCAGTCCGGACGGGATTATTCCTTGAGAACAGCAGAAGCACTTGCAACTAATCCAATGCAATGCTCTAACTACTGTCCACAGCCGAAGTGAAGACTTTCATCGTCAATTTCCACCACCGATTTTCTTCTTTACATTTCGCCTGAAACACAGTTTCCAGATCGTATTCTAGCGAACTAATACTGTTCCACGGGCCCGGGAGGAGGATTGGAACATCTCCTCTGAAAGATTCACTCAAATCCCGATCAACTCTCAGAATAGCAAATGCAACAAACCCCCACCTCAAAGTGGGTGGAGATTAGATTAGAAAACCTCAAATTTTCCATGAAAACAGCTGGGAAACCAAATGAAATGCTCGGACTTTGTCTACCTTGAATGCATTCAACATCAACACCGGGACCAAACGCAGAATACCCCGGCTTCCTTGGACCTTTGTGGCATACATACCTTCTCTCGAAGAAACGACTTTATTCGAAGATGAAGTCGTTCCTCCTTTCCCAAAAGCAGCCCGATTATGAATCAAAGCTCAACCTCTCGTTAAGCAATATTCCCAGATATGGCACAACTCCTTCGTTCGAGTGATTAATGTGTTGTCTAAAATAGTTATTGAATCTTCTGAGCAACATCTTACTCCTGCTTCCGCGGATGTCTTGTGTTCGGAGGCACATGAGTAGTTGAAGCCCTTAAATACCTCTGTGGCAACTGAAACCCACTGCGGTGACTTTGGCGGGCTTCAGCTGCAATATCATGTCATGACATTTTTTATTCTCAGTCAAGAGAAGCTTGCTTTATTTCAAGACACTAAGGCGAGTTTCAAAGCACTGTGTCTATGACACTTTTCTTTATTAATTGCACGCTCTCAAGGAGTTTTGAATACCCTGTGTGAGAAAATAGGAGAGCGTTAGAGAGGAGACACTTTGGTTTTAAGTTTCTGAACATTATAATGAGAGGGAAAAATAGACCGACCTACTTGTGATAATGCTAAAGTATTTTTTTTTGTGGCACAAATTTTACAATGTATTGTAAAAATTAGTTGTACAGAGATTTGGTTTGCATCACCTTACTACTAAAATATTCATATAATCTTTATATAATTTATCACAGAAGTATTGGATTTTAGTTTGAAGGAAAAGCCACTTAAAAAAACTTCATGGCAAAAAAAAAAATTCTAATTCCGTTGGAGGGAAGAGAGAAGTGGTTAGTCTTGATTTCAAATTTCTGACTAGAATGTTTTAGAAAACACAAAAATGATTGACAATAAATAAATATGTTAATATAAATAAATAAATAATAAACAAATAAATAAGTAAATAAATAAATAATTAAGTATATAAATAAATAAATAAATAAATAAGTTAATAAATAAATAAATAGATAAATAAATAAATAAATAAGTTAATAAATAAATATGTTAATATATTAAACAAATCAATATACAGATAGATAATAAACAGGTAAGTATTGCACCCATCCTGCAGCTAAGTTTGAAATCAAGTCGTTTCCGGATGATATAAGGGATTGATTATATTGGAGAAAAAGTTTTTCAACTCTAGCTGTGACCATTTCGATCTTGGCTATCTTATGAAGTTCCATAGTCGAGAAAAACCAAGGGAGATTTAGAATCATTTTAAGGAGCTAATTTTGTGTTATTTGGAGTCTCAGCAGATGACTTTTGGCGCACTTACCCCAGACAGGAGACCCATAGAACATGATCGATTGGAAACTTAAGAATCAGACTTAAAAATCAATATTTTGTTTTCATTGCTTAGTTTAGAATTCCTGCAAATGAATGGATAGAAAATCTTTATCGTTACGTTTATCTTTTTGATAATTTCTTGAATATGAAGCCTAAAAGTTAACCTTTCATCTAAATGTACCCCAAGATATTTTCCACTCGATTTCCACTCGATCGGAAAACCATTAACTTGAAGGCTATTGCTTGGAAGTAAACAAGCTTTTCTTTTTCGAGTGAAAAAGATTGCTTGCGTTTTCGAAGCTTTAATGCTTATTTTCCAATCGTGACAATACTGTCCAGTATTTATCCCAGATTGCAGATTGGTTTCAATAATGGAACCAGTTGCATCAGAGGAGTAAATACATGTATCATCTGCATATAAAGCAATATTGCAATTATTAAGATGTGGGAAATCAGAGGTGTATATATTATATAGAACAAGCGCTAGGACAGAGCCTTGTGGGACACCAGCGCTAATTATTTTGTTCTCCGAGAGGCTTTGATTTACGGACACTTTGAAAGTACGGAGAGATAGAAACGACTGAATGATTTTAATAAGATACAGTGGAAGGTTATAATTCAACAGCTTGTGTATCAAACCATCATGCCAGACGGTATCGAATGCTTTCTCAGCGTCCAAGATCAACATGCCAGTGCTTTTCCGTTCTGAAAGATTGATTCTGATGTCATTTGTTATAAGATGCACTTGATGAGTAGTGCTATGACGAGCCCTAAATCCAAATTGTTCTTTAGGTAAGATTGCGTTTTCATCAATGAAAGAAACAACCCTATTCTTTATGATCTTTTCCAAGCATTTGCTTAGAGAGCTGAGCAAACTAATAGGTCTGTAACTACCAGGTAGATTCGCACTTTTTCCGGGTTTTAAAATGGGCACTAGCTTGGCGGCTTTCCATCTATTAGGGAAATATCCCAACCTGAGACAGTTATTGAAGATGTCTTGCCAATGTTTGAGGGCAGATACGGGTAGATTTTTAAGGAATACATTTTTAATACCATCAAAACCGGATAACTTCCTTGCCTTTAAATTATGCCTTTTAGCTCACTTAGGGGTATAGGATTGGGATTGCTCACAAGTGGGTGTGAACTGACGAAATTGTCTGACTGTTGGACTGAGTGTCTAACATGCATGGTTGGGATAATGTTACTAGCAATTTAGTGATTATTCAAAAAACTATTTGCTAGAGCGTTAGCTTTATCACATGGGGAATGAAAGACAGAGTTGTCACACTTAAGAGGAGGGATATAAGTGTGTTTTTTTTCGTTATTTTGATAATGTTCCAGAATGGTTTGGAACCTTTATCTAACGATAGAAGTCTATCGTTCCAAGATTGGTTTCTATAGTTTGCAATTGCAAATTTCAGCAGAGCATTCATTTTCTTGTATTCCGTGAGATAGAATTCATTTTTTGTACGTCTCCATCTAGATCTGCAGGTGTTTCTTAACTTGATTATGTCAAGGATGAACTGCGGACGGGTATTTGCCTCATGTCTGTATACCGTCTCCTTTGGAACCGACTGTTCAACGCTTTCAATAACGCCGGAAGTGAAGGTGTCTATATTTTTATCAATTTGAGGTTGACTAATGTTTGGCTCAAATGCGTTTTCAAGTTTTTCTCGAATTAGTCGTCTGAATACGACGATACATGATATTGGAGAAATAATGACACCACATTTTACCGGTAAGTGGTCGGAACTAAGCTCGTTAATGGTAATTGGAGGAGTAAAAAGATCAGGGATATTAGTGAGAAACAGATCTAAAGTTGAAGGATTTCTATTCCTGCTCGATGGGACTTAAGAAGGATTGGGAGGGTGGAGTATTTCAAAAGGATGTCTTGAGTTAAGATTTGCAAGAATATTACCCCATTCATTAGCCCTAAGACAATCCCAAGACCTATGTCTGCAGTTGAAAACACTACCGATTAGAAAAAGATCATTAGTATTAACTAACTTTAGCAGATCGTTGCGGAAATGTATGCGTTTTTGAGGAGTGAGTGCTCTTCCCGGAAAATAGGCACTACATATTTTTAGTGAGAGACCATTTTCAAAAGGAACTTCGATACCAATTGATTCTATTACATTAGTACTTGTAAAAGGGAGTACTTTATGTCGTATTGAACGTTTTATGAACACGGCAACACCGCCACCACTTCTCTCTTCTCTGTCCAAAAAATAACATTTATATACAGAGTTGGATAGACGATCAGCTGAATTCAGCCATGTTTCTGACACTAGTGCTATATCAATGCTATGGTTACTTAGGAATGTAAAAAATTCAATTTGTTTACATCGAATGCTTCTAGAGCATTTAGATTTGTTATACAAGTATTTAACAGCAAGTTGAGCGATCGTATTAAACTGTTCTGCCTTAGAAGTACAATTATTAAGCAAAGTAATCATTTCTGCAGTGAGTACGTTTATCTCTTCTAGCGAAAAAAGCTCTTCGTTACTCTTCATACCGGTGTTGTTGGTGGGCTTGGTCCATACATTTGGCGATGTGCTTGAAGCTTTCGGTCCATTAACTGATGCATTTCGATGTGATGGGAGTGAGGGGAAGTCCATAACATTGTTCACAAAAGATGGTTGTGTCTGTCTTGCACGTTGAGTATTGTTCTTGGACGATAGTTTTTCTCTCATGTCAAGAAAGCTTTTGCGGCTAACACATGTCAGATCAGTTGATTTATGCGTTCCATTACAGTTGGCACACTTAATGTTTTTGGAAGTGCATTCATTTGTTTTGTGGTACTCGGAACAATTTGCACAATGGGTCTTTATGTGGCAGTTTTTCTCCCCGTGTCCATACATTTGCCAATTGTAACATTGCGTTACTCGGTTGAATTGCCGTCTAGCGAAATCCCATTTGACTTGAGTTTTGAATATTAAGCTCTCCAAGTCTTATGGATCCTGTTTCGAGAAACACTAAGTAGAACACATCGACGAATCGTTCATAATGTTTTTTAATAATTTTAATGTGAGTGCACTTTAAACCTAGTGACACAAGTTCAGTTTTAAGATCTTCGGTAGCAAATTCGTCTAGGCATTCGTCCCGTCAGTGTCCGGGTGGGCTTGTAAGGGATTGTTTAATAAGAGGAATACAACTGGACATTTCAGCTAAGCATCGCTTGTGGAAATTTCGAAAAAATAAAGAGAGACAGGGTTCCATACTAAGGTGTTCAAGAGAGTCACATGCATAGGCGTCCGCAGAGATTTTCTCCAGGTGGGGCAGACCATTTTTTTCATCCTCAATCCTCATATTTCCGTTATAGTAAAAAAAATACAAAATATTGGTGGGATCACAGACCAAGGGGGGACAAGTGCCTTGACGCCCCCTAGGGCGCCTATGGTCGCAAGTGAGGTGGAGGTGCCCCTGTTGGACATACCCAAAGTTCTCCCATGCATATCGGACGACACCTTTCGAGGATCTAATATGGAATATAGACACCTCATCTCGATCAGTATATAAACCCTGAAAGAAAATATGTCATACCCTTTTTTTCGAAGAGACTTCAAGCAAATAAAGCTTAGTAGAACATAAATATATAGTTGTTTATCTGATTCTTTTTCCACTGGGATCTACATTTTCTACAGCCCCAACCAAGCTGTGTGAGTTGTATTCAAGTTCTGTTCGTATATAAGTATTTTTTATTGCAGCCAAACCCGTTGGCGAACATTTTTGCATCTGCGAAGGAAACCCAAACAATTTGCTGCAGTTTTAGCGATATCCATTATGTGTTCACCCCAATCTAGAAGTTTAGTGATGCAAATACCTTAGAAAGGTGTTCAGTATCTTCAACAAAGCCGCCACTAATTGACAAGTGGCACCGGGGTGTATTTCTCTTTAATGACAGAAGACAACATTGGGTTTTGCAAGCATTGAATTCAACACGATTTTTAGTTCCTCATTACCGATACAAGGTCTGATTTTAATGAGTTAATAGGTGTGTTTTTTTTGCAAGCGTCTATAAATTTCAATTTGTATGTTAAATACACTAACAACAAATCCTTTATCCGCTTAAGTTACTCATCATATCTATCGCCGCTTATGAAATAAGCGCGGATAAAAACAATGCTTCCGAACATTATTTTCTGTATGTTCATTCCTGAATTTATTCATTCATTGTTTAGGTTGCTGTATGTGGCTTACATTTGCAGGTGTGGTTGATGTATTAGATTATTTTTAATTGTTTTGGCATCCATAAGTATGCAATTTTTGGTATACCCAGAGTGTCTCCGCTATACATTCCGTATAGAATTCGTAAACGATTCTTTTCATTTGATGAACATTTTTTTTATTGTATAATTATTAAGTGTTTTTGCTTTTAAAGTGCTGGTCACGCGACACAGTCAAAAAACGATGATTGTGACCATCAAAGACCAACCATCACCTTCCACGACTACACCCCTGACTGCTTAGCAAATGTCATAAATGTCGTCGGTGCTGCCAGGATTTTATGATGAATCATTAAGCGCCGAAGCGCGATGATCGTTTTTTTGTTTTGTGCACTTATAAATTAAGCGTATTATATTATATAGCGTATTATATTAGCTTGCAAAAAAACACAGTTAATTATACATTGTCCTTGGAGTTTCAGATCCGTAGGTTGAATAAGCTTATCCGTGAAGGTGAAAAACTGAGGGTGCTGTCGTTCGCAAAACAACTCAGTGGATTAGTAGTTTCGTCAAGTAAGTCGTTTGTAAAAATGAGGGAGAGGGTTGGAGACCAAGCTGAATCCTTGGGTACACCCGCATTTACAGTCAGCGTCAAAAGTGAGTGAACAGCATAAAAGTGCCACGGTTAGAAATATTTATTTCAGATAGAACCTTGTAAAAAATACTTATTGTCGTAAAAAAATGTGTTGGCCTTATTTGACAGCATCTGACTGAGGCAATTAAAATCACGTCTGTGATGTGGACGACGTCCCCGGATCCAACGCGTAAGGTGGATGAGTGGTGAAGAGCCTCGGCTCGAAAAGTCTTCAATAACTAGCCTGTACGGCAAGGCACCAGTGAACCTCTCCGTCAAAGGTGGTTCGCTAGAGAGCCTTTTTTGTTAAGTCTCAGATCCACTCTGTACTGTAGCGGGAAAGAAAAAGGTTAGTCCCCGTGCGTGTATTCAGGCTCTTAACATGACCATCTGTTATAAATTTGACTTGGTTAACTCACTATCAAGCAAAAGACTACCTTCTTAAATACAATTTTCTATAGTAATAAGTAGTTAAATAGGCACGAAATTTACATCACTTATTCACAAGCCTCTATCCCTCCGAATCAAGCTCTCGGAGCTTTTGCCTAGTCGCTATCGAAGTGTGTGGCCTAGCGTTGTCCTCACGGCTTCTGAGCGATTGCTTCCTTCAGACGCTTAAATTGTTGACAACACATGTCCGATAAAGACCTTCCTGACCACCAATCCTTGCCACTGTTTAGATCAACTCACCGCTATTTGCCCACCACCTATTTCCCTTGACGTTGTCGGAAGTGAACCACTTTTCGTCACCAGTCACCAACCAATGGCATATTTTTAAATTCAAAACAAAGCTATGAGTACTAAGCAAAGTCAAGGTAGGTCTTTGAAAAACTTGGAACAACACTCATGGCATGAATCAGGCCCAGAAACTATTGGGTCAATATAATCGCTAGAGCTAGAGGGAGAGGCTTGGGGCACGTATCACCTGCCGTATCCTAACAGGCTTCCTAATACGGCACTGCAGACTCAGGAAGTACATAAGGAAACAAGGGGTATCAGAAGAAGGTCTCGGCAGAAATTCCAGAACATGTACTGGGATTTTGGGAGACACTATAGAAAATATTTCTGGGCAAGCACCTTCTATTAGAGAAAGAATTAAAGACTTCTAAAGGAAACTGGCTTAAAGATAATGCTCTGGAATATATCTCTTCCACATATGAGAAACTGGAGTCCATAACCTTCAATAAAACTCTAAAAAAGAACTGTATGTGAGTGAACCTCGTAAGAGAGCAAGGTATTAACAGGGGAGACAATAGATCTAAAGGTCGGGGGAACGGAGATTCCCTTCACTCGTTCGATTCACGTGAACGGATTCGTACTATCATTAAATCCGTCGGATGCACTATATTATCGACATCACTTCTCTCTTTTTCGAAGTCAGCTGCTACAAGATCTGACGTCTGATTTAAGAATTTTAATTTGAAATTTAAACATTGAAATTTGAGTTTTTCTTTCCAAATTATTTGTTTAATGAACATAATGGATAGTATTTCTAGCTTTTTTGATTACACATGAGAACTGCTGGCTAGCCTATAACTGAAAGTGAGCAAGCTGTCTCATATGAAGCAAGTTGGATACATACATTATGTACATACACACATACATACGTAGTAGCGAATAAATAAAATTGGATTTTTTTTCAACGAAAACAAAACAAGCATATTTCAATGAGAAAAATACTGATTCGGGCTTTTTCGTTCAAACTTTATCGCAAATTTGCTCAAAAATCGTTTACTTCTTCATGGCGTACTTTTGTCATGTTATTCGCTTATTCCGGATATTTTTTTTCCTATACTGCCCTTTGAGTTGTTCCCCGTTTGTAGTTTTCTTCCTAGAATTTCATTTATTTAAATAATGCTAAGCTGAATACAAATAACCTATATTTTTACCAGCAATCTAATTAAACTTAAAGGTATTCACTTTGATAGGATTTCGGAATCGAAAATGTTCGATATTGGTGGACGATTCCCTCCGGCGGATTTGGAAATAGGGGTGATTGTTAGACTTCTTAAGCGGAATAGTAAAGACTCCAAGAAGTTTATAGCAAAACTATATACTGCTCGTTGGTCAGGCCTCATTTAGAATACTCTTCCAATATTTGGGACCCCCATATAGTGTTCAAGAACAAAGATTCGAAAGCGTATGCCATATGTTAATAAAACATGTTTGACGAACTTCCTCCTTATGACGAAAGATGCAAGATCATGGGCTTGCAAACCATAAGTCTCAGGGGAAAGGCTTCTTCAGTCATGTTTATTCGTGACATAATTAATTATCATATAAATTCACCAGAATTGGATATGCTTTTAAATACATATGCTCTTCGGGTTAGAAATATACTTTTCGGTAGAAGGCATACAACAACTTATGGTTGCAATGAACCTATAACTAGGTGCATAAAAACATTTAATGAACTTTGCAATGAAATCGATCTAAGCTTATCTCGATCCACACTCGATTCCCGTGTGGAGTTTAGCCAGTTCTCCCATCGGGCGCGTCCCCAGGTGGCGGATAGGGGGCCCCTGTGTGCGGATAGGGTATTAACCTATACATACACAGGGTTGGTGGAAATATCAAATACCACCCGCGGACCAAAAAACTGGGGAGAGCAGAATTACTCTAAAAACAAATTCAAAAGATGGACAGTGAGACGAACAAAAAATAAAGTTACGGTGCAGGGTCGGTCGGATCCCCATGCGGCGGAGAGTACGAATGCAGGCTCAAAGTCGTCGAGATACAATGACTGCAAAAATAAAGAAGCGTCTTCTTCAACAATTCCTACGGCGGTGGCAACCTTGGCCCCCGTAGGTAGTGATAGTACAAGGCATCGCCTCGAGACAGACGTCCCGACGGACCCTTTCAAGTGAAGTATGAGGGTCGCGCGTTCACCGCCAAAAACGTCTGTCCCGAATGAACACGTTATGGCAAACCCGCGAATCAGTCCCGAAACGGTAGACCGAAGCCCAATGGTAACGTCAACCACTGAGACTCCGCCTCAAACGGGAAATAAAATGCTTCAGCTGGGTGTAAAAATTGATGAGCTGATTGCCTTTTATAAAGATAAGCACGATGTACACGGTGAAATCAAGAAAATCGGAAGCTTAATTAAGTCCGCTTTCCGAGAAGCGGGAGTCGAGGCTTCAAATCTGCGTTGCAAGATTTCTCAACTTGAACGGGAAGTGCAACTTATTAATCTGTGTCTTGAGGAGCGCCGAGTACCAGTGGCATCATTGCCAGAAATTAACTAACTAGTGCTGAGAAATCGCTAAGCCCAAAAATGAAACGGGACCGTCCTGCAAAGAGGCTAAGGGAAGGGGAAAATGCTGCGGAACAGCGTGTTAAGACTCCTTATCCTAAGAAAAACCGACAAATAGAGCATCTAGAAACACGAGCTCAAAAACGCGATAAGAAAAGTGACCGCGTAAACTCACAATCGATTCTTTCTAGGCCGGAGACGTTGCAAAAACGAATCCCAACGGGTGGACGAAAGTTGAAAGAGGTGCTCGAAAAAAACATACCCCAAAGGCGAAACGTCCCGACGCAGTTATAATAAAAAGAACGGGCAAGTTGACATATGCTGACTTGTTGCGAAAACTGAAATCGGACAAGAGCCTAAAAGAAGAAGAAGTAGAAAACGTAAGCCGGAATCGTTCCTTCTGGCGTTGAAAAAATCTCCTGAGATACCTACGACGAGCCTAAACAAAAAAATCGTAGATTCTTTAGGCGAAAATGCTAGCATTCGTTCTATGACGCACGAGATACTCCTCGAATGAGAGGACATAGACGAATTAAATTCGAAAGAAGAAGTTTGCGCTGCCAAAAATGAAGCGAAATTCACCTCGCAAAAGTAAGTAACGTCGTACACTGTTGTAAATAATAAGGAAATTTGGCCTAATATGGGTTTTTCGGTAGAATCTAACAATTTATTGTCCACTAATCTTCTGATGGATGTGTTTGGTTATTTAAACTATCTAAAGAGTAAATAAATGGTAATGCGTTTGCAAACAAAGCTTAGAAGAACCATTTATTGGTGATCTAAATTTGGCTATGTTTTGTGGTTTATGACCCGCCTTGCTCAGAGTTAAGATATCCTCATATTTTTTTGTTTTAGGTACGTAACTAATTGCTTTAGAAAACTGCAATCTTTTTTTTTCTTGAATTAAAAGGGACATTCTACAATATCTCAAACAGCGCTGCCGAAAGTACTCCTATTAGAGTATTGTACTACTTTCGACACATCCGCACACCTCCTCTCGCGTCCGTAATACTATTTTTTTAAGACTAGTGCAATATCCAAGTGTAGTAATTGTACTGAGATAGAGTCAGATCTTTGTTAAGTATTTTTTTAATTGGAAATCCAAATATGTTTACGTGCCATTCCTTACCTCTTTGTTCCTCAGATGCAGCTAAAAAATATGCGCAAAGTATTGAGATTTTTCTAAGAAACATGTATGCTTTTTTCTCGCATACGCCAAAGTGAATAGAGTATGGGCGGCACGACACCGTGGACATGGGCCTAGCTTCTACAGCAACCATTCGTGTTGTGCGTGCTTTCACGAATGGATGAGACCTACAGTTTTATACTAACTCCGAACGGCGAAGTTGAGAATGGTGGTATGTAAGTATGAATGGTGGTAAATTCGAGTATGGAACCTGGTGTCCTCTGCGAAGAAGTCGATGCACCAACCCACTACGCCCCCGCGACACACAGCCTACACCAACAAGACCCTGAGTGTTTATTTTCTATTATCACGCTTTTTGGGAGCATATGGGTTCCACTTGTCATCTCCATCTCACTCAGTTGGATGCAGCTGTTTTTACATTATTCCAAGTAAGGCTGCTTTTCCTAGTTCCAGGAGTACCGATCGTCTCTTACGGCTTCTTGGGACGGCCTCTGTATATTTTGCATTGAGGGTTCAATTCTGGTAATGCTCTTTCCCTGATAGTATATCCGATTTCCATTTGCTTCTCTTAGTCTGTGTCACAATTGGTTCCTCTTTTGTTCTCTCAGATCCACGTTCCTAATGGTATTTGGCCAGACTATTTGACATATAGTATCAATCATCAATTTCGCTACCCTATATCAGTATTGATTTAACACATGCGTTGAATATTCTGAGCTTCATGTTTCTGGAAATCTGGGAACTCCTCTATGTAGGTCGTTGTTGTCCGAATGCTGCTCTTGCTTTTTGTAGTCTGTTATCAACATCTACTTCTTCGCCACTGTCTTATGTACATATTGGATGGAGCTTGCTTCGATGGTAATGTCTCCTCTATTACAGGTGTTGATTCGAATGGCCTTAGTCTTCTGGATATTTATCTATAATCCGGCGAAACGTGTTCATCTTGTGACGTGTTCTAATTTAGTTTGGATGTCGCTGAGATTATGTGAGAGTAGGAAAATATCTTCCGCATAGTCTAAGCCATCGAGCTGTCGTGTGCGGCTCCAAGATATTCCATGTCTCTGCACGCAGACCTTGTTGTTGAGTTGAGGTGAGCGTGGGCAACTCTTACGAGCTGTGTGTTGGCATGATCTAAGCGGGTTTTACACATGTGGGTGGAAGGCAGCCTGTTCATCTCATAGTTTTCCTTCGATTTTATTGTGAAGTCTCTCATTTATAATTGTTACAAGTACATTGTGTATTGAGTAAGTCAGCGCTAAGTCCGTACTGCTATTTTTTTCAAAATACTCCCCATTTACGACTGCCGTACCTTTTAGAAATTCTCTCCGGCAACGCTGATCTCAAAGCCACGAAATGGTTATAAAGAGAGAGCTATCTCTTCTGACCACTCATTCACAAATTGAAATCAGAGTTATGCCAAGGGAAAAACTGGGCCAATGAGCCGGATCAGGTCCATAATGGACTTGATGGTCAAAGTACAGCATGATTTCCTTTTAAGCACGCATTCACCCTACCTAGCCACGTACCTACATTGCTGGCGATTGTATGAGTACATTCTTGAGTCAGTAAGGTGCAGTGCCAGAAATTAGTTTGAGTATGAGTGTTTTCTTAGCTTTTTGGAGAGAACACTCCATTTGGTGTCAATAAAAGTAGACTTCGTTAAGTTCAACGAAAACCCACCACTTACATATTTTGACAGATTAGTGTTGCCTCCTTTTTGGTTTGAATAAAGATGAAATGAATTGAGTGAACTCTTGAAAAACTTGAGTGTGCATTGGAGGTAACTTCTAGAAAGTAAAAACAGAATGAAAAATTCTGTTTCTGAAGAGGTGAAAACTTTAAATGAAAAACCTTCAAAAGGGGAAATTTGCAATCGGAGAAGACGTTTTCATAAAATTTTTACAATTTGATCCGCGCTTGCTGGAAAAAACCCAAACTCCGGATACGTTGCGCTGGAAGGAATTTTTGGCTTTTCACATATAGCACAACACTTCAAAAACTATGGATCTATGAATCCCAATGTCCACACCAACTCCAACTTGGAATCCCAATTTTGTTTCATTCTCTCAATTCTAGGTAAGGCACCACCACGGGTTTCTTCAGGAATATCGTTATCAAACTCGAACACTAATTTATCCCCTAAGTTACCGATACGACGTGTATTATAGTTATTTGTTACGTATTTGTTGTTATGTTGTATGTTGTTATTATAGTTATATTACTTTGCACCTTTACCCGACTTTGCACCTTAATTGTCAAGAACTCTAGTTTTCAAATGCGAACGTTTCCTAAACCAGTTTAGGAAAATGTTTCTTCACACTAAATTTAGTGTTTCGGCACTCATGAATATTCACTGGGGGTATTCCCTTAGTTATTATTCACACCACCCATTGTCGATTTAAAAAAAGTGCTTACAGGTCATGGTTTTCTACACTCTCCTACCCTCTACTGCCTCTGGTGGCAGGGTTTTGGTCGTCTCAAATTAAGCTTAATTTTATCGCTCATCCTGTGTAAGAAAAGCTTAATGAAAAGCGTAGAAAAACGCACCGTTCTCGAGATCTCAGCTATCTTCCCTTTCAATGTACTGTTCCGCTACCCCCAGTAGTTTCGCGGAGGAGCCTGGTATACAAAAATTAATCTTTGGGCCCTCTATGTGCTAACAGTAGTATTAGGGAAACATTAACGGTTCTATAAAATTAAAAATTCGGAAAGATGAACGGATTTGTAAGACGACTTTCTCCTGGGCGACAGTCTATATACGGTGACCTTCCTTCCCGCTTTGCCGGTCAGTCTCGAATTTTTACAGTATGTCCCGGTTTTTTGTTCTGATTTTGTACGAAAAAGTGTCCCGTTTTTATTATTCTGTTTGTTCCGTTTTTATTTCATTTAATTGTTTAATAAAAATATATTGGAAAATTAAATAAAGTGATAAGATGTCCCTTATTCCTGTTTTTCACATGGCAAATTTTTAGTTGCTTGCTCGCCGAAAGATCTTTAGCTAGCAGTTAGCAATCAAAGCGATAAAAGTCAATAAATACCCGACATTTTAATTCTTTAAGCAAATAAACAAAATGTACTTATTATCTTAGCGCTTTATCACATCGCGGATATCCGATAGTTATGATATAAGAATGATGCAACTTTATGAACGATTCGATTATTCGAAGAAGTCAGTTCGGACATGCGTAGGTATTTACATTCCATTAGCAAACGAAATCACGAGGTTTCATCAAATTTCTTCAAACCTCCGATTTTCGGCATTTCGAAAAGAGCCGCTTTCGGCGAAAGCTAGTTAGCTACATATATATTTTTAAGATAAACGTCTTAATTTGTCTGTTTCTATATCTTATGCACAGCTCTTCTCTTTTGCTGTTTTTTTTTTAATAAATGAAATGTTTTTTTTTAGTGAATACACATGCTTTCTAATTTAATTCGAGAAAATATGAGCAATTTGAAAAGATGAATGGAGCATGACTTATATCTGTTCATCCTTCTAAGATTCTCTTGTTTTTTTAATATTTTGACAGGCAGGTATGAAACAGGTGAATAAAATCACGCTTTATCATTCGAAGAACTCAGTACGGACATGCGTAGGTATCCGCTTTCCATTAGCGGAAGAGAGAGAAATCTCGAAATGAACGCTGGCATTTTACCCGAGTCATGCTCATATCTACCAATTTAATAACTTTTTCTCAAATGTTCCGCCATTCGTACCGAACGTCACATGCACGGCATATCGCCAGAAATACATTGACTCTTATGCCTCCACCTAACCAGGGGGTGTGTTACATTTGCGTACATAATTCAGTTGGAACAACCATTAGTCAACAGACGCCCATCAAAAACTGCAAGTACCTCGGTTTTCAGCCATGCGGGTATGCACCGAGAGCTGTACAATTAAGATCACGTCACCCATAGTGAAAGTTAGTGCATACCCCTTAGGCGTTTGTGAAGATATACCAGTTGCATTTGCTGAGATTCTGGTGTTTTGGTTGAAAATTGATTTTAAACCACCTCCTGATCTCTTCAATCACCTCCGATCGAACCGACCATGTTAAAAAATAAAAACAGAACGATTGTTGGAGGTTGTGTTTCATTGCATTGCATGTTGGGGTAGAAAGGGAGTTGGATTGCACACTCCCTCACTCATTTTTAGTTCATCAGACACTCTGTGGTTCCTCTGCGTAGTGTGTGGAAAAGTGAGTAAAATTAACAAATTTTGCTTACACTGCACACACATGGTGCCAAATCAACGTCTTTCACCGTGGGCGTTGAACTTCGCCAAGGGTACTTCGTATCACCTCTCCTTTTCATTGTATACATGGACGGGGTGTTGCAGAGCAGCCGAGGCTAGGAATGGTTCACATTGGGATAGTTGAGGGTAAGTCATCTTCTATTTGCAGATGACTTAGTTATTCTCGCATCTTTCCAGACGGAACTCCGTATGTGATAATGCTGGGATGAAGGCTACCGTGAACAAATCAGAGGTTATGGTCATTTCCAGAACCCCTTTTTAATGCACTCTACACGTTAGTGTAGTTCCATTGAAGCGGGTGGACAAGTTTAATTATCAGGAGTTATGCTAAGCTTTCATGTAGGATTGGTCAAGCTGGGTCAGTTTTGACACATGACTAACCTACTAGCCGGGAGTTAAATATCTTCATAGTTCGGTTTACAAAAAAGAATTATTTATTACGACCGTCTGGTCATGGGGTATATAAACATCTGATTCTTACAATCCATTCAATCAATAAGGAAGCCTAGTTTGTATAAGTGAGCACCAAGAAACTGACTCTGAAATTAGGTCAGCCCTTACGTCAGGTACTTGGTGTCATTTGTGCAATTCACAGTTAAAGCTATTAAATGATGTTTCGCCGATTTGGCGGCGATGAAGAGAAGATGAAGACATTCCGCTTGCGCAGCATAATGGGGTTGTTCCTCGGGTAGCATTGGTGATGGTGAGCTTGAAGCGGTGAAGGGAGCAATCAATGTGCGGACGTAACTCCTCCCTCCTTAGAATAGAGCGAAGGCCAAAACGATGATGTTGGGGCCGGAGCGAAAGACTGGAGTGTTGGGGTAGGTGTATTTTTGTTGGTTCTTTTCCGAGTGATAATGAGGATGGTGATGATTACTGCCAGTATGCAAACGACGGTTGATGCGTTGGTGATGGATTGTGTTACAGTTGTTGTGAACTTTAGGTTGGTGACCTTCGTATCAGTTTGAAAAGCAAAATCTCTCAGCTTCTGGAGGTTCAAGATCTCGGTAGTTGAATTTCGGTGAACTATGTTGCTCGGAAGTGGTGAGATATGGACCTATGGACGCGTTGTACCTTTGATTTCAAGCATTTGGGTACTACAAGTAGAGTTAATTAGTAAATTTGCAAAGCTCGGTTCTGGTTGAGTTACGGATTCAATTTTCCCGACATCAGCTATGGGACAATGATCTGCTTTGTTTCTCATCAGGTTGCCGATATATTTTGAACTTGCAATGTTTTCTTGAAAGTTTGGATTGCTGCAGTAGTAAAATCCTTCAATCTTGGGGCATGGTGCTTTGAAATGTTGTATTTGATTCCCGCTGAAGTTTATGTATGGATATGTTATTATTATTTTTGTTTCATTTATAGGTAGAGGTATGATATGATACATACAATATTGCTCATTTGAAACATTAGAAAAAAATATACAATATATTAGAATATTGTGCTTGTAAGCCTAACAATTCATAAATATGTTCATTTGACTCGACGGTCATGTTTTGCTTCTTTAACTTGTTTTCAATTATATTCAGCTCGTCTTGATTCAGTAGGAGTTTGGGAATGATTTTTAGTTTGGAGAGGATCACTGCTTCAGCTATGTTTGAGAGGTATTGTGTCTCTCGAATAATGTGGTCTTCGGTCTTAACTTTGTTAGCGAATTTAAGCATGTATGATTCTATGATGCGTTGTTCATCGTTAATGTGAGATGTTATTTTCTTGAATCTCCTCATCATTTGAAAATGAATTGTGTGTTGGCTTGCCATTATATCAGTAAAGGTGTGTAGGTTGGGGTATATGTGTTTGATTTGGTTATTTATACGCCCTGTGATGGACTTTATGACAGATCCTAGGCCATTGAATAAGCCTCTTTTCTGTCTGTGAGTAGGATAGAGTGTTAACAATTTCCTATCGAGTTTTAACTTAAGTTTTGTTATGTGTATGGAGTCTATTACTATTGCATGTTTTTCGAATAATTTAAGGGAATTGTTAATTGCAGCGATGTTAGCTATGTAATCTCCTAGTGATATGCAAAACGTTGTGGTCGTTAGTGATTAATCTTGCGGGTCCTATTCGTAGGGGTAAAATGCTTCGGTCATTTGGTATATTGTGTACCTCGATTACTTGGGTGGAGATTACTTTGAGTCTGGAAACAGGGTATTACGATTGTATATGGTTATGCTGAGAGCGGTGTTGGTTTGGGAAAAGAACAAAGCAGAAAAAGCAAAAAAAAAACATTTTTTTCTTTCTTTTATTTTATTTTTTTATTTGTCACCTAATTTACTTTTATGTATTTTTTTATTATTCGTAGTTAGAATAGTAATTTTATTACGTTGTTTCGAAAATCTCGGAGTAACTTTGTTTCTTCTCTCTTCTTTCCTGAAGACAGTCTGATTTTCAGGTATGTGCGCTGGTGTTTCTCTCGTGAGTTTAGTTTTTCAATTCTAGCATTCGTAACATTTTGCATCTTTTCCTGGATTTAAGGAAAACGTCAAGGAAAACATTTAATTTTGATAAATAGTCGTCTTCGCTAGAGAATTGGGAAGTTTTCATAAATTTGTATGGTCTCCCAAGGAAGCGTTCGTAGGGTGTGTGTTTTGTGGATGAGTGTATTGCATTGTTATATGTTATGAATGTTTCTGAAAGAATATCCTCGTGTTCAATTGTGAGATTGTCTTCTTTCCTTTCTGATGAGGATGAAACGATCAATTTCAGTAAGTGTTTGTTTGTGTGTGATGTTAAGTGTAAATCGATATTAAATTGCTTACAGAAGTGTTTAAAAATGTTTGCTACGAACTCGGAGCCTTGATCGCAAACAACTTTCTTTGGGATACCGTATAGTCTTATATATTGTTTGAAATTCTTGAGAATTGTTATACTACTTCTGCCGGTAGGGCGAATTAGGAAAACTGGTCTATGAGAGTCAGAATCTCATTATTGTCGATGTGAACTATTTCCAAGGGTTTAGGGGCCATTTCTGGGTTCTCGTATTGGGGCATAGGAGGATTTCTATCATATTTAAGAATTTTGCATTTATCGCAGTTATTTATAGTCCTCGCTATTTTATCTTTATTTTGAGGGAAGAAGAATTGCCTTTTGAGATGTAGAAAGGTTTCGTTGATACCCCTGTGGTTCGAGTTTCCGTGGTACTCTCTGGTCGTATTCTCTTGGGCGTCGTTGGTCCTAATATCCTGGAGGATTTCGGTACACCTAACTAGACGGAATGATTTATTTTGGGAGAAAAATTTGGTATATGTTGACCGTACGATTCGAAATACATCGTCGCTTGTATATAGTGAAGTGGAACCGTTCACGCTTTCGATACTGTATACTTCAAATAAATAGATCACACAAATAATGTAGGTACTTTTGTTTTATTTTCCTCTAGAACAAATAATAACTTAACAGAGAATACGACAATAAAACTAGGCTGGTGGTTTAAGACTAACTGCGGTCGGTTGGTGTCATCGCGAACGAACGTACAGTGGAAAAACGGAGGTACGTGCAGGAATGTGCTTACGGAGCACATGCTTATCTGCTTCCTGAGCGTCATGAGAGATCTTGTTGTTGATGTCTCAGCAAATACTCCCAGTATTTGGAACAGTGAGACTGTACGGGGTATATGTCACTCGCCCCTCCTCAAAATTGATGCTCTCCTGAGTATCTTTAGCTTTATTCTTAATTGTTATAGTTGTCCTATTTGGTTTAAGTTTCAGAATTACAACCACAGCTGAAGTTATTAAGATGATTATAGTGAAGATGTACGACACTCCATGTTTAACATTGTTTTCGTATTTAAGTTCCTCTATTATTTTACGATTCTGGATCTGTTTTAGGTTCATATCTTCGAGCTTCATTTCATTGTTTACAATTTCTAGTTTATCATAATTTGGTATTATTACATTTTGGTTGATGGTGATTTGTTCATTTACATATATAGTTTCGTTTATTTTAACTCTACAATCGCTAAAATGAATTAAGTTATTCTTTGACAACTGGTAGTTCAAATTATTACACGTGTTCGTTAAATTTGTCTTATATAAATTTTTTGTGAGTATTAAACCATCGCTTAATTCTATGATTTCTGGATCTTTATTTATTGTAAATTTACAAGTTTCATATGAGTTTTTAAATAAATTTTGGATACAGTTAACACTTTTCTTAAGATTTTTTTTATAAAGTTCATTGCATGTCGTCATTTACTGATATGTAATAGCTTTTTGGTACAAGAATTTCGTTTCCTTTAAGGTTAGGTATTGATAACAGCATTATTTTCTCGTATTCATTGTTTGAAAAGATTGGAATTCTAAGTACAAAAATTAGTTTATTATTTGATTCAATTAGACTGCTTTTAATATTTTCCAACTTTTGAATATTAATATCAAATCTAACATTTTCTTCTTCTGTTAAAATATTTTTTCCCCAAAATTCCTAATTTAGAAAATACAATATTATCTTGGAGTTTTTCTATTTCGTTATTTAGTAGTAAAATATCTATCTAAATTCATTTGTTCTTTGTTTGTATAATTAATAAAATTATCCATAATACTTTGATGTTTATTAATTCTATTAGCTAAAACATTTAAATTATTTTGTAGATCGGTATTTATCCCGATTTGTTTGTTTAGTTCAGAAATCGAATTGTGATTGTTTCCCTCTATAATTCTCAAATGATCTTGCAACTCTAATCGCTCGTCATCATCCATCACGCCAAATAAAAAATTTAGTCCTTTTCCTACCATGTTAATCAAACCTCTTTTTTGTTTTGGATGTGGTATGACTGTATTGAGTTTGGAACATGCATTATTAAGGGCGTTAGTCAGGAGCATTTTTAATGTTAAGTCCCCAAAGTTCTTAAAATTATCCTCGATTGCTACTATACTTGGCTTATTACCTTGTGGTAGCTTCCTAAATCTACTACATGAAGAACCTTATCGTATACTTCTATTAGATGTATCGACTCTTGTTTTATCATCGTGTATCCTGCCTGGGTGTTTATTTCCTCTAGTCTGAAATCAGCCTGGCTTAGTTTAACAGTCGTCAGAAGAATTATTGTAGAGATAAATTCCATATTTATTCTGTAAAAATGAAAATTATATCTAGATATGTTGATACTTTTACAGTTGTCTTAATTTTCAATATTATTCTGGTATTTATTTCGTCGCCTAACTTGGTTCTTATAATACCTGTTTTAGGATTGTCTTTATCTACTATATGATTTTGCTGAACGCTATAATTTCGAATTTTTTTGTACCTGGGATCTGACTTTCCCCTTCGGTTTTTATTGACATAGTCGTTCCTAAAATCTTCTATACCTATTCTATTTTTGTTTATAAGATTGTTTCTGTTCACCTTGTTCAAATGTAAACGGTTGGAAATTTGCTGAATAACGTCGTCTGAAATACAGTTATTAATAAAGTCGATGGGTTTTATTTTTGTTGTAGAATGTATTGAGTTATTATAATTTATTATAGCTTTAAAAACTTTATCTTTTAGTTCATCCTTATTGTTTTTATCGGCTTGGAACAGTCTCATATGTTCATTTAACGTGGAATGCAGTCTCTCTACATCTGAATTACCTGTTTTCAAATAGGGAGTTGTTAAATGTAAACTTATATTGTTTTCTACAAAAAATTGTTTAATTATACTAGTACCTAATTCGTTATCGGTTATTATTAAATTTGGCTTTCCTAAGTATTGAAATCTGAACTTAAGTGCTTCTAAAATTGATATCCATGATCTGTCTTTTAGCGGATGCGCGGTTGCGTATTTTGTAAGTTTGTCTATGGTTGTCAGATACATAACATTCCTCTGTGGAAACCATATATCTACATGAACTACTTCGTTATGTTTCTTAGGGGTTTCGGTAATATTAAACTTGTATTTAATAGGATGCCTATGAAACTTGGCCATATTGCAGATCTCACAATTGTTTATTAATTTATTTACTTCCTTTTGAAGATTGGGATAATAGTACTTATCTTTTAATTCTGATAATACTTCATTTATTCCCCTATGGTTATTATTAAGGTGCTCTTTCTCTATGATTGACAGCAATTTTCCCTTGTCAGCAACATCTTTTAAAAGTGTGTTAGTTTTTAAGATTTTCAAATTTTTATTTTTTGCAAAAAACTGTCTATAGTTTTCCTGGAATTTTAAAAATAATTGCATGTCTGGACAATATAGAGCCATTAAACCTTTTTCCAGGAAAATATTTTCCATAATGTTCACTAAGTTACTCTCCGGACCTATTTTTACAATATTTCTAACTTTTTTAAATAATATTTTCATAGTAATGGATTGCTTGTCAGCTACTTCTAATATAATCTGATTCTTAAATAGATTTAAGGCTTTTTCTGTAATAGGAATAAAATCTGCACTGTCAGTATCTGCACTGTGTACGGTGTTGGAATCAAAAAGCTCATTTAGGCTTATCAATAATTCGTTGTCACTATTAGTTGCCTGATAATTTATTCTACTTAGTCCGTCGGCTACTACATTTTCCTTGCCTTTGATATATTCCACATTAAAATCAAAATTCTGTTAATTTAATCTTCCAGCGTTGGAGCTTGCTATTTGGTTCCTTTAAGGAATTTAGCCATACTTAAGGCCTGTGATCTGTTTTAATCGTAAATCTTCTTCCGAATAAATACGGCCTAAAATACTTTGTGGCCCAGACTATGGCCAAAAGTTCTTTCTCAATGGTACTATATCGCTGTTCGTGACCATTAAGAGAACGACTTGCATAGCTAATTGCCCTATTATTTTGCATCAGGACTGCTCCTAACGCATAGTTACTCGCGTCGGTTATTAATGTAAATTTTTTAATCTGGGTGGACCAATATCGGGTCATTCTTTATCAATTCCTTAAGCTTGTTGAAAGCTTCTATATAATCTCTATCTTTTGTATTAACCTTTGCATTCTTTTTGAGATACTTCGTAAGGTGATGAGCAATTTTGGAATAGTCTTTGGTAAATCGTCTGTAATAACCTGTGATGCCTAAAAAGGATTTAATCTCTTTCTGATTTTTGGGAATATCGATTTTATTGGATGTGGTATGACTGTATTGAGTTTGGAACATGCATTATTAAGGGCGTTAGTCAGGAGCATTTTTAATGTTAAGTCCCCAAAGTTCTTAAAATTATCCTCGATTGCTACTATACTTGGCTTATTACCTTGTGGTAGCTTCCTAAATCTACTACATGAAGAACCTTATCGTATACTTCTATTAGATGTATCGACTCTTGTTTTATCATCGTGTATCCTGCCTGGGTGTTTATTTCCTCTAGTCTGAAATCAGCCTGGCTTAGTTTAACAGTCGTCAGAAGAATTATTGTAGAGATAAATTCCATATTTATTCTGTAAAAATGAAAATTATATCTAGATATGTTGATACTTTTATAGTTGTCTTAATTTTCAATATTATTCTGGTATTTATTTCGTCGCCTAACTTGGTTCTTATAATACCTGTTTTAGGATTGTCTTTATCTACTATATGATTTTGCTGAACGCTATAATTTCGAATTTTTTTGTACCTGGGATCTGACTTTCCCCTTCGGTTTTTATTGACATAGTCGTTCCTAAAATCTTCTATACCTATTCTATTTTTGTTTATAAGATTGTTTCTGTTCACCTTGTTCAAATGTAAACGGTTGGAAATTTGCTGAATAACGTCGTCTGAAATACAGTTATTAATAAAGTCGATGGGTTTTATTTTTGTTGTAGAATGTATTGAGTTATTATAATTTATTATAGCTTTAAAAACTTTATCTTTTAGTTCATCCTTATTGTTTTTATCGGCTTGGAACAGTCTCATATGTTCATTTAACGTGGAATGCAGTCTCTCTACATCTGAATTACCTGTTTTCAAATAGGGAGTTGTTAAATGTAAACTTATATTGTTTTCTACAAAAAATTGTTTAATTATACTAGTACCTAATTCGTTATCGGTTATTATTAAATTTGGCTTTCCTAAGTATTGAAATCTGAACTTAAGTGCTTCTAAAATTGATATCCATGATCTGTCTTTTAGCGGATGCGCGATTGCGTATTTTGTAAGTTTGTCTATGGTTGTCAGATACATAACATTCCTCTGTGGAAACCATATATCTACATGAACTACTTCGTTATGTTTCTTAGGGGTTTCGGTAATATTAAACTTGTATTTAATAGGATGCCTATGAAACTTGGCCATATTGCAGATCTCACAATTGTTTATTAATTTATTTACTTCCTTTTGAAGATTGGGATAATAGTACTTATCTTTTAATTCTGATAATACTTCATTTATTCCCCTATGGTTATTATTAAGGTGCTCTTTCTCTATGATTGACAGCAATTTTCCCTTGTCAGCAACATCTTTTAAAAGTGTGTTAGTTTTTAAGATTTTCAAATTTTTATTTTTTGCAAAAAACTGTCTATAGTTTTCCTGGAATTTTAAAAATAATTGCATGTCTGGACAATATAGAGCCATTAAACCTTTTTCCAGGAAAATATTTTCCATAATGTTCACTAAGTTACTCTCCGGACCTATTTTTACAATATTTCTAACTTTTTTAAATAATATTTTCATAGTAATGGATTGCTTGTCAGCTACTTCTAATATAATCTGATTCTTAAATAGATTTAAGGCTTTTTCTGTAATAGGAATAAAATCTGCACTGTCAGTATCTGCACTGTGTACGGTGTTGGAATCAAAAAGCTCATTTAGGCTTATCAATAATTCGTTGTCACTATTAGTTGCCTGATAATTTATTCTACTTAGTCCGTCGGCTACTACATTTTCCTTGCCTTTGATATATTCCACATTAAAATCAAAATTCTGTTAATTTAATCTTCCAGCGTTGGAGCTTGCTATTTGGTTCCTTTAAGGAATTTAGCCATACTTAAGGCCTGTGATCTGTTTTAATCGTAAATCTTCTTCCGAATAAATACGGCCTAAAATACTTTGTGGCCCAGACTATGGCCAAAAGTTCTTTCTCAATGGTACTATATCGCTGTTCGTGACCATTAAGAGAACGACTTGCATAGCTAATTGCCCTATTATTTTGCATCAGGACTGCTCCTAACGCATAGTTACTCGCGTCGGTTATTAATGTAAATTTTTTAATCTGGGTGGACCAATATCGGGTCATTCTTTATCAATTCCTTAAGCTTGTTGAAAGCTTCTATATAATCTCTATCTTTTGTATTAACCTTTGCATTCTTTTTGAGATACTTCGTAAGGTGATGAGCAATTTTGGAATAGTCTTTGGTAAATCGTCTGTAATAACCTGTGATGCCTAAAAAGGATTTAATCTCTTTCTGATTTTTGGGAATATCGATTTTATTGGATGTGGTATGACTGTATTGAGTTTGGAACATGCATTATTAAGGGCGTTAGTCAGGAGCATTTTTAATGTTAAGTCCCCAAAGTTCTTAAAATTATCCTCGATTGCTACTATACTTGGCTTATTACCTTGTGGTAGCTTCCTAAATCTACTACATGAAGAACCTTATCGTATACTTCTATTAGATGTATCGACTCTTGTTTTATCATCGTGTATCCTGCCTGGGTGTTTATTTCCTCTAGTCTGAAATCAGCCTGGCTTAGTTTAACAGTCGTCAGAAGAATTATTGTAGAGATAAATTCCATATTTATTCTGTAAAAATGAAAATTATATCTAGATATGTTGATACTTTTATAGTTGTCTTAATTTTCAATATTATTCTGGTATTTATTTCGTCGCCTAACTTGGTTCTTATAATACCTGTTTTAGGATTGTCTTTATCTACTATATGATTTTGCTGAACGCTATAATTTCGAATTTTTTTGTACCTGGGATCTGACTTTCCCCTTCGGTTTTTATTGACATAGTCGTTCCTAAAATCTTCTATACCTATTCTATTTTTGTTTATAAGATTGTTTCTGTTCACCTTGTTCAAATGTAAACGGTTGGAAATTTGCTGAATAACGTCGTCTGAAATACAGTTATTAATAAAGTCGATGGGTTTTATTTTTGTTGTAGAATGTATTGAGTTATTATAATTTATTATAGCTTTAAAAACTTTATCTTTTAGTTCATCCTTATTGTTTTTATCGGCTTGGAACAGTCTCATATGTTCATTTAACGTGGAATGCAGTCTCTCTACATCTGAATTACCTGTTTTCAAATAGGGAGTTGTTAAATGTAAACTTATATTGTTTTCTACAAAAAATTGTTTAATTATACTAGTACCTAATTCGTTATCGGTTATTATTAAATTTGGCTTTCCTAAGTATTGAAATCTGAACTTAAGTGCTTCTAAAATTGATATCCATGATCTGTCTTTTAGCGGATGCGCGGTTGCGTATTTTGTAAGTTTGTCTATGGTTGTCAGATACATAACATTCCTCTGTGGAAACCATATATCTACATGAACTACTTCGTTATGTTTCTTAGGGGTTTCGGTAATATTAAACTTGTATTTAATAGGATGCCTATGAAACTTGGCCATATTGCAGATCTCACAATTGTTTATTAATTTATTTACTTCCTTTTGAAGATTGGGATAATAGTACTTATCTTTTAATTCTGATAATACTTCATTTATTCCCCTATGGTTATTATTAAGGTGCTCTTTCTCTATGATTGACAGCAATTTTCCCTTGTCAGCAACATCTTTTAAAAGTGTGTTAGTTTTTAAGATTTTCAAATTTTTATTTTTTGCAAAAAACTGTCTATAGTTTTCCTGGAATTTTAAAAATAATTGCATGTCTGGACAATATAGAGCCATTAAACCTTTTTCCAGGAAAATATTTTCCATAATGTTCACTAAGTTACTCTCCGGACCTATTTTTACAATATTTCTAACTTTTTTAAATAATATTTTCATAGTAATGGATTGCTTGTCAGCTACTTCTAATATAATCTGATTCTTACATAGATTTAAGGCTTTTTCTGTAATAGGAATAAAATCTGCACTGTCAGTATCTGCACTGTGTACGGTGTTGGAATCAAAAAGCTCATTTAGGCTTATCAATAATTCGTTGTCACTATTAGTTGCCTGATAATTTATTCTACTTAGTCCGTCGGCTACTACATTTTCCTTGCCTTTGATATATTCCACATTAAAATCAAAATTCTGTTAATTTAATCTTCCAGCGTTGGAGCTTGCTATTTGGTTCCTTTAAGGAATTTAGCCATACTTAAGGCCTGTGATCTGTTTTAATCGTAAATCTTCTTCCGAATAAATACGGCCTAAAATACTTTGTGGCCCAGACTATGGCCAAAAGTTCTTTCTCAATGGTACTATATCGCTGTTCGTGACCATTAAGAGAACGACTTGCATAGCTAATTGCCCTATTATTTTGCATCAGGACTGCTCCTAACGCATAGTTACTCGCGTCGGTTATTAATGTAAATTTTTTAATCTGGGTGGACCAATATCGGGTCATTCTTTATCAATTCCTTAAGCTTGTTGAAAGCTTCTATATAATCTCTATCTTTTGTATTAACCTTTGCATTCTTTTTGAGATACTTCGTAAGGTGATGAGCAATTTTGGAATAGTCTTTGGTAAATCGTCTGTAATAACCTGTGATGCCTAAAAAGGATTTAATCTCTTTCTGATTTTTGGGAATATCGATTTTATCTATGGCTTCTACTTTCTGTGGGTTAGTTTGAATACCTTCTGGGGTAATAACGTGTCCTAAAAAATTGTTTTCTTTTTTTAGAAAGCTACATTTTTCTAAGTGTATTTTAAGGTTGAATTGAGCAAGGCGTTTAAGAATTAAATTTAGTGATTCAATGTGTTCTTCGACACTGGTTGAAAAAATTAGGATGTCATCCAGATAGACAAGACATATTTTTCCAATATATTCCTTCAATATATTGTTAATAAGTCGTTGAAAAGTGGCGGGAGCGTTGCGTAAGCCAAAGGGCATACGAATAAATTCGTAATGTCCATTAGCAGTGGAAAACGCAGTTTTATGCCTGTCGCCAGGGTGCATTTCAATTTGGTGAAAGCCCTTAGCGAGGTCCAATGTACTAAAGTACTGGCATCTTCCTAATTTATCAAATATCTCTTCGATATTTGGAATAGGAAATCGATCTTCCATCGTAATCTCGTTGAGCTTACGATAGTCGATAACGATTCGCCAGTTTTGCTTTCCCGATGCGTCTATCTTTTTAGGAACAACCCAAATTGGGCTATTGTATGGACTGTTTGATTCTTTTATTATGCCCTGATTAAGCATTTCCTCGATCTGTCTATTAACTTCGTCTCTATGAATTTGAGGGTATCTATATAGTTTCGAATACACCGGAAATTCATGATTTGTTATAATACGATGTTTAACTTCATTAGTGAATGTTAAATCATCACCTTGTTGGTAGAAAGCACTTTTGTTTTGCCTTATAACCTTATGCAGTAATCCTTTCTCATGACTACTGAGGTATTCCGTTTTAATAAAGTCGACCACATTGTTTCCGCTAATATTGGTTTGAAAAATTTCTATTACATTGTCTTTATAAGCCTGATTTTCATACTCCTCATCTTCTTTATTAAAATAAATTCTAAGAACCGCTTCAGTTGTTACTAGCTGCTTGTTAGGGTAATCAATGACTGCGTTAAGTCTCCTTAAAACATTATTACCTATGATGCCATCAAAATTGTTTTGCAAATCGTGTTCTAAGAACTCACCGAAAACTTCATCGTTTACGTTAAATTCCTTAAAGATTGGAAACTTGCATAATGTTTCGATAAAGAATTGACTTCCCATTGCTCATACTGGTATCTTTACTTTGGTTTTCCATTTAGGGTGACATATGTTTGGACTGACGATACTGATTTCCGCTGCAGTATCGACAATAAAGTATAAAGATCTTACATGATTTTTGATTTTTATATAGGGAAGCTGTTTAAGGCTCTTTCCGAAAAATTTCCTATTTCCATCGGATCCATGCTATTTGGGCTACCAATTTGGTTATTCGTAGAATTCCTGTTGCTGCGATTAACGGAAGCAGTATTGTTCTGACTGTTCCTACTCCTGTAAGTGTTACCTGATCTTTGATATTGGTTTTGATGCCGATTTCGGATCTCGGGCTAGAATTGGCTATGGTATTGGTTTCTATTTGAATACTGATTATTTTGATCTGCTTGACCCCTGCTTGTAAATTGATAACCTCGATTTTCTTGATTTCTTGAATATTGAATAGTCGGGTTTGTTTGGTTCCTACTTAAAAATTGATTACTCTGATTCCCTTGATATCGAGTTAAATTTTGATTATGATTTTCATTTTTATTTCTCCTACTGCTAAAATTTGAATTCCAACGATCACCATTCCTATTAAATCTGTAGTAATTTTGATTATTATCTTGCTCAATATAATTTTTGTAGTTGGACCATATAAAGTATAATTCTGGTGTCGCGCCCTTTAAATAATGTTAAAAGCATCTTCTAGCTTGTCTGGGTTTCTACTGAAGATCATGGTTTTAGTTGGCTCTGGCAAATTTTCCCTAAAAATCTGTAAAACAATTCTATTTATTTCTTCACTACTAAAGGTTTGGTCTTGATGCGTTAATATCCTATTGTGTAACCTGTTTGTAAGTTTATTTATTTCGTTGTAGTAGTGCTCTATAGTTGAAGACACATCTTAAGCCTATCCACTAAATCTGCGCTACTTTCTTTTTCTCCGTAATGTTTTTTTAGAATTCCTTTGAGCTGAGTCCAGTCGGTTACCATCCCATGGTTGTGTATAGCTACTCTAGTCTGCCCTACACATTTGTTTTTGATATAGTCGAAAAGTATTATTTTGCAATTTTCATCAAAACTTCCCAGGTGGGAAAGTATTGTCTACCTGACGGATGAAATCCAGCAAATGATTTTTATCTCCTTCAAAGGGTACTATATTTTTTATACAATTAAGCATGAAATTAAAAGCCTCAATTGTTGTGGCATTCATTTTGGACAGTAAAAATAATCTAATTAACTTTGTCACAAATTTAATTAACTTAACTAACTCTTTAGCAAATTTTTTTTTTTTTAATGCATAAGCCAATTGTAAGGCTTGTAAACGTAGCTTAATTTAACATAAATTTTCACTTCACTATTATTTTCTTTTACTACTTATTGAATTATTTAACTCGTACCAGTTATTTTTCCCACGATGTTTTTCTATTTCTGCTCCCTAGCCTTTTACTTTTTGTTGCTTTTGCTCTTTCGTTGCTTTTTTGGTTTTTTTTTTCGTCCGTTGCTTTTTTCCTTTTGTTCCTTGGCGCCAGTGAAGTGGAACCGTTCACGCTTTCGATACTGTATACTTCAAATAAATAGATCACACAAATAATGTAGGTACTTTTGTTTTATTTTCCTCTAGAACAAATAATAACTTAACAGAGAATACGACAATAGAACTAGGCTGGTGGTTTAAGACTAACTGCAGTGGAAATGTTGATGTCTCAGCAAATTCTCCCAGTATTTGGAACAGTGAGACTGTAGGGGGTATTATATGTCACTATATATTGCCGTTAATCCATTTGGAGGAAGATAGTTTTTAAATATTTTGCACATGATGCCTTCATCAAAGATTTCATTACGGATAGTTCTTCTTCGTTTGCATCTCTAGGGTCATTGGAGTACCCTTCGGGCTTATTAAGACTACAAGTTGGCGATTAAATTCATTCAATGGTTTTTCTGAGATGCTAATGCCATCGTCCATGTTTTCACTTGCACTATGTGCAGTGCTGGTGAAAACTTCCTCGATTTTCTCGAGTTGTTCATTGGTTTTAATGCGGCTAAGAGCATCAGCGTTTGTGTTTTTGTTCACCCTTTTTATATACAATTTCGTAATTAAATTCTTACCAGTCTCGAATTTGGTTCCTTTAAATTCATTATACCAACCCGTAACTATTTGAAATTTTCTTCCAACTAGATATGGACGAAAATACTTCGAGGCCCATACAATAGCGAGTAGCGTTTTTTCTATGTTAGAGTAATTACATTCGCCTTGGGAAAGTGTGCGACTCGCGAAACAAATAGGCTTGTCGCTTCCTATAGGAACTGGTGTTGCAAAATGGGATTGTTTATTAATAAATTTATACACGTTTCGAAGGCGACGACGTAGTCCTTGTCAATCTTAAAATTTTCATATTTCTTTAGAGAATTAGTAAAGGGTTTAGTCAATTTTGCTAGGTCTTTTATGAATTTGCGATAATACCCGACGAGTCCTAGGAAAGCTTTGATTTCTTTTCGTGTTTTTGGTAAGGCGAAATTTGTTATTGCTTGGATTTTTAAGGGGTTAGGTTTAATTCCTTCAGAATTGATTACGTGTCCCAAGAAGGAAATCTCCTTCTTGAGGAACTCACATTTATCCATTTGGATTTTTAAGTTCGATTCTCTCAATCTCTCAAACACTCGTGTAATGCTTTCAAGAGCCTACACCAACAAGACCCTGAGTGTTTATTTTCTATTATCACGCTTTTTGGGAGCATAGGGGTTTCACTTGTCATCTCCATCTCACTCAGTTGGATGCAGCTGTTTTTACATTATTCCAAGTGAGGCTGCTTTTCCTAGTTCCAGGAGTACTGATCGTCTCTTAGGGCTTCTTGGGACGGCCTCTGTATATTTTGCATTGAGGGTTCAATTCTGGTAATGCTCTTTCCCTGATAGTATATCCGATCCATTTCCATTTGCTTCTCTTAGTCTGTGTCACAATTGGTTCCTGTCTTGTTCTCCAGATCCACGTTCCTAATGGTATTTGGCCAGACTATTTGACATATAGTACGGAGGCATTTAATCATCAATTTCGCTACTCTATATCAGTATTGATTTAACACATGCGTTGAATATTCTGAGCTTCGTGTTTCTGGAAATCTGGGAACTCCTCTATGCAGGTCGTTGTTGTCCGAATGCTGCTCTTGCTTTTTGTAGTCTGTTATCAACATCTACATCTTCTTCACTGTCTCATGTACATACTAGATAGGGCTTCCTTCGATGGTAATGTCTCCTCTATTACAGGTGTTGATTAGAATGGCCTTAGTCTTCTGGATATTTATCTATAATCCGGCGAAACGTGTTCATCTTGTGACGTCTTCTAATTTAGTTTAGATGTCGCTGAGATTGTGTGAGAGTAGGAAAATATCTTCCGCATAGTCTAAGTCCTCGAGTTGTCGTGTGAGGCTCCAAGATATTCCACGTCTCTGCACGCAGACTTTGTTGTTTAATTGAGGTGAGGGTGGGCAACTCTTACGAGCTGTGTGTTGGCTTGATCTAAGCGGGTTTTACACATGTGGGTGGAAGGCAGCCTGTTCATCTCATAGTTCTCCTTCGATTTTATTGTGAAGTCTCCCATTTATAATTGTTGCAAGTACATTGTGTATTGAGTAAATCAGCGCTAAGTCCGTTCTACTATTTTTTTCAAAATACTCCCCATTTACGACTGCCGTACCTTTTAGAAAGTCTCTCCGGCAACGCTGATCTCAAAGCCACGAAATGGTTATAAAGAGAGAGAGCTATCTCTTTTGACCACTGATGCCGAAATAGAAATCAGAGTTATGCCAAGGGAAAAACTGGGCCAATGAGCCGGATCAGGTTCATAATGGACCTGATGGTCAAAGTGCAGCATGATTTCCTTTTAAGCACGCATACACCCTACCTAGCCACGTACCTACATTGCTGGCGATTGTATGAGTACATTCTTGAGTCAGTAAGGTGCAGTGCCAGAAATTATTTTGAGTATGAGTGTTTTCTTAGCTTTTTGGAGAGAACACTCCATTTGGTGTCAATAAAAGTAGATTCCGTTAAGTTCAACGAAAACCCACCACTTACCTATTTTGACAGATTAGTGTTGCCTCCATTTTGGTTTGAATAAAGATGAAATGAATTGAGTGAACTCTTGAAAAACTTGAGTGTGCATTGGAGGTAACTTCTAGAAAGTAAAAACAGAATGAAAAATTCTGTTGCAGAAGAGGTGAAAACTTTAAATGAAAAACCTTCAAAAGGGGAAATTTGCAATCGGAGAAGACGTTTTCATAAAATGTTTACAATTTGATCCGCGCTTGCTGGAAAAAAACCCAAACTCCGGATACGTTGCGCTGGAAGCAATTTTTGGCTTTTCACATATAGCACAACACTTCAAAAACTATGGATCTATGAATCCCAATGTCCACACCAACTCCAACTTGGAATCCCAATTTTGTTTCATTTTCTCAATTCTAGGTAAGGCGTCACCACGGGTTTCTTCAGGAATATCGTTATCAAACTCGAACACTAATTTATCCCCTAAGTTACCGATACGACGTGTATTATAGTTATTTGTTACGTATTTGTTGTTATGTTGTATGTTGTTATTATAGTTATATTACTTTGCACCTTTACCCGACTTTGCACCTTAATTGTCAAGAACTCTAGTTTTCAAATGCGAACGTTTCCTAAACCAGTTTAGGAAAATGTTTCTTCACACTAAATTTAGTGTTTCGGCACTCATGAATATTCACTGGGGGTATTCCCTTAGTTATTATTCACACCACCCATTGTCGATTTAAAAAAAGTGCTTACAGGTCATGGTTTTCTACACTCTCCTACCCTCTACTGCCTCTGGTGGCAGGGTTTTGGTCGTCTCAAATTAAGCTTAATTTTATCGCTCATCCTGTGTAAGAAAAGCTTAATGAAAAGCGTAGAAAAACGCACCGTTCTCGAGATCTCAGCTATCTTCCCTTTCAATGCACTGTTCCGCTACCCCCAGTAGTTTCGCGGAGGAGCCTGGTATACAAAAATGAATCTTTGGGCCCTCTATGTGCTAACAGTAGTATTAGGGAAACATTAACGGTTCTATAAAATTAAAAATTCGGAAAGATGAACGGATTTGTAAGACGACTTTCTCCTGGGCGACAGTCTATATACGGTGACCTTCCTTCCCGCTTTGCCGGTCAGTCCCGAATTTTTACAGTATGTCCCGGTTTTTTGTTCTGATTTTGTACGAAAAAGTGTCCCGTTTTTATTATTCTGTTTGTTCCGTTTTTATTTCATTTAATTGTTTAATAAAAATATATTGGAAAATTAAATAAAGTGATAAGATGTCCCTTATTCCTGTTTTTCACATGGCAAATTTTTAGTTGCTTGCTCGCCGAAAGATCTTTAGCTAGCAGTTAGCAATCAAAGCGATAAAAGTCAATAAATACCCGACATTTTAATTCTTAAAGCAAATAAACAAAATGTACTTATTATCTTAGCGCTTTATCACATCGCGGATATCCGATAGTTATGATATAAGAATGATGCAACTTTATGAACGATTCGATTATTCGAAGAAGTCAGTTCGGACATGCGTAGGTATTTACATTCCATTAGCAAACGAAATCACGAGGTTTCATCAAATTTCTTCAAACCTCCGATTTTCGGCATTTCGAAAAGAGCCGCTTTCGGCGAAAGCTAGTTAGCTACATATATATTTTTAAGATAAACGTCTTAATTTGTCTGTTTCTATATCTTATGCACAGCTCTTCTCTTTTGCTGTTTTTTTTTTAATAAATGAAATGTTTTTTTTTAGTGAATACACATGCTTTCTAATTTAATTCGAGAAAATATGAGCAATTTGAAAAGATGAATGGAGCATGACTTATATCTGTTCATCCTTCTAAGATTTTCTTGTTTTTTTAATATTTTGACAGGCAGGTATGAAACAGGGCCGTGAATAAAATCACGCTATATCATTCGAAGAAGTCAGTACGGACATGCGTAGGTATCCGCTTTCCATTAGAGAAGAGAGAGAAATCTCGAAATGAACGCTGGCATTTTACCCGAGTCATGCTCATATCTACCAATTTAACAACTTTTGCTCAAATGTTCCGCCATTCGTACCGAACGTCACATGCACGGCATATCGCCAAAAATACATTCACTCTTATGCCTCCACCTAACCAGGGGGTGTGTTACATTTTCGTACATAATTCAGTTGGAACAACCATTAGTCAACAGACACCCATCAAAAACTGCAAGTACCTCGGTTTTCAGCCATACGGGTATGCACCGAGAGCTGTACAATTAAGATCACGTCACCCATAGTGAAAGTTAGTGCATACCCCTAGGCGATTGTGAAGATATACCTGTTGCATTTGCTGGGATTCTGGTGTTTTGGTTGAAAATTGATTTTAAACCACCTCCTGATCTCTTCAACCACCTCCGATCGAACCGACCATGTTAAAAAATAAAAACAGAACGATTGTTGGAGGTTGTGTTTCATTGCATTGCATGTTGGGGTAGAAAGGGAGTTGAATTGCACACTCCCTCACTCATTTTTAGTTCATCAGACACTCAGTGGTTCCTCTGCGTAGTGTGTGGAAAAGTGAGTAAAATTAACAAATTTTGCTTACACTGCACACACATGGTGCCAAATCAACGACTTTCACCGTGGGCGTTGGACTTCGCCAAGGGTACTTCTTATCACCTCTCCTTTTCATTGTATACATGGACGGGGTGTTGCAGAGCAGCCGAGGCTAGGAATGGTTCACATTGGGATAGTTGAGGGTAAGTCATCTTCTATTTGCAGATGACTTAGTTATTCTCGCATCTTTCCAGACGGAACTCCGTATGTGATAATGTTGGGATGAAGGCTACCGTGAACAAATCAGAGGTTATGGTCATTTCCAGAACCCCTTTTTAATGCACTCTACACGTTAGTGTAGTTCCATTGAAGCGGGTGGACAAGTTTAATTATCAGGAGTTATGCTAAGCTTTCATGTAGGATTGGTCAAGCTGGGTCAGTTTTGACACACGACTAACCTACGAGCCGGGAGTTAAATATCTTCATAGTTCGGTTTACAAAAAAAAATAATTATTTATTACGACCGTCTGGTCATGGGGTATATAAACATCTGATTCTTACAATCCATTAAATCAATAAGGAAGCCTAATTTGTATAAGTGAGCACCAAGAAACTGACTCTGAAATTAGGTCAACCCTTACCTCAGGTACTTGGTGTTATTTGTGCATTCACAGTTAAAGCTATTAAGTGATGTTTCGCCGATTTGGCGGCGATGAAGATGATGGTGAGCTTGATGCGGTGAAGGGAGCAATCAATGTGCGGACGTAACTCCTCCCTCCTTAGAATAGAGCGAAGGCCAAAACGATGATGTTGGGGCCGGAGCGAAAGACTGGAGTGTTGGGGTAGGTGTATTTTTGTTGGTTCTTTTCCGAGTGATAATGAGGATGGTGATGATTACTGCCAGTATGCAAACGACGGTTGATGCGTTGGTGATGGATTGTGTTACAGTTGTTGTGAACTTTAGGTTGGTGACCTTCGTATCAGTTTGAAAAGCAAAATCTCTCAGCTTCTGGAGGTTCAAGATCTCGGTAGTTGAATTTCGGTGAACTATGTTGCTCGGAAGTGGTGAGATATGGACCTATGGACGCGTTGTACCTTTGATTTCAAGCATTTGGGTACTACAAGTAGAGTTAATTAGTAAATTTGCAAAGCTCGGTTCTGGTTGAGTTACGGATTCAATTTTCCCGACATCAGCTATGGGACAATGATCTGCTTTGTTTCTCATCAGGTTGCCGATATATTTTGAACTTGCAATGTTTTCTTGAAAGTTTGGATTGCTGCAGTAGTAAAATCCTTCAATCTTGGGGCATGGTGCTTTGAAATGTTGTATTTGATTCCCGCTGAAGTTTATGTATGGATATGTTATTATTATTTTTGTTTCATTTATAGGTAGAGGTATGATATGATACATACAATATTGCTCATTTCAAACAAAAACACACAAACACACAAAAAAATATACAATATATTAGAATATTGTGCTTGTAAGCCTAACAATTCATAAATATGTTCATTTGACTCGACGATCATGTTTTGCTTCTTTGATTAGTTTTCAATTATATTCAGCTCGTCTTGATTTAGTAGGAGTTTGGTAATGATTTTTAGTTTGGAAAGGATCACTGCTTCAGCTATGTTTGAGAGGTATTGTGTCTCTCGAATAATGTGGTCTTCGGTCTTAACTTTGTTAGCGAATCTAAGCATGTATGATTCTATGATGCGTTGTTCATCGTTAATGTGAGATGTTATATTCTTGAATCTCTTCATCATTTGAAAATGAATTGTGTGTTGGGTTGCCATTATATCAGTAAAGGTGTGTAGGTTGGGGTATATGTGTTCGATTTGGTTATTTATATTTTGGGCGTCTTGGACGTCCATATGGGACGCCCTGTGATGGATTATATGACAGATCCTAGGCCATTGAATAAGCCTCTTTTCTGTCTATGAGTAGGATAGAGTGTTGACAATTTCCTATCGAGTTTTAACTTAAGTTTTGTTATGTGTATGGAGTCTATTACTATTGCATATTTTTCGAATAATTTAAGGGAATTGTTAATTGCAGCGATATTAGTTATGTAATCTTCTAGTGATATGCAAAACGTTGTGGTCGTTAGTGATCAAACGGGTGCGGGTCCTATTCGTAGAGGTAAAATGCTTCGGTCATTTGGTATATTGTGTACCTCGATTACTTGGGTGGAGATTAATTTGAGTCTGGAAAGAGGGTATTACGATTGTTTATGGTTATGCTGAGAGCAGTGTTGGTTTGGGGAAAAGAACAAAGCAGAAAAGGCAAAAAAAACATTTTTTTCTTTCTTTTATTTAATTTTTTTATTATATTTATAATTTACTTTTATGTATTTTTTTATTATTCGTAGTTAGAATAGTAATTTTATTACGTTGTTTCGAAAATCTCGGAGTAACTTTGTTTCTTCTCTCTTTTTTCCTGAAGACAGTCTGATTTTCAGGTATGTGCGCTGGTGTTTCTCTCGTGAGTTTAGTTTTTCAATTCTAGCATTCGTAACACTTTGCATCTTTTCCTGGATTTAAGGAAAACGTCAAGGAAAACATTTAATTTTGATAAATAGTCGTCTTCGCTAGAGAATTGTGAAGTTTTCATAAATTTGTATGGTCTCCCAAGGAAGCGTTCGTAGGGTGTGTGTTTTGTGGATGAGTGTATTGCATTGTTATATGTTATGAATGTTTCTGAAAGAATATCCTCGTGTTCAATTGTGAGATTGTCTTCTTTCCTTTCTGATGAGGATGAAACGATCAATTTCAGTAAGTGTTTGTTTGTGTGTGATGTTAAGTGTAAATCGATATTAAATTGCTTACAGAAGTGTTTAAAAATGTTTGCTACGAACTCGGAGCCTTGATCGCAAACAACTTTCTTTGGGATACCGTATAGTCTTATATATTGTTTGAAATTCTTGAGAATTGTTATACTACTTCTGCCGGTAGGGCGAATTAGGAAAACTGGAGTCAGAATCTCATTATTGTCGATGTGAACTATTTCCAAGGGTTTAGGGGCCATTTCTGGGTTCTCGTATGGGGGCTTAGGAGGATTTCTATCATATTTAAGAATTTTGCATTTATCGCAGTTATTTATAGTCCTCGCTATTTTATCTTTCATTTGAGGGAAGAACAATTGCCTTTTGAGATGTAGAAAGGTTTCGTTGATACCCCTGTGGTTCGGGTTTTCGTGGTACTCTCTGGTCGTATTCTCTTGGGCGTCATTGGTCCTAATATCCTGGAGGATATCGGTACACCTAACTAGACGGAATGATTTATTTTGGGAGAAATAAACGACGTACGATCCGAAATACATCGTCGCTTGTATATATTGCCGTTAATCCATTTGGAGGAAGATAGTTTTTAAATATTTTGCACATGATGCCTTCATCAAAGATTTCATTACGGATAGTTCTTCTTCGTTTGCATCTCTAGGGTCATTGGAGTACCTTACGGGCTTATTAAGACTACAAGTTGGTGCTTAAATTCATTCAATGGTTTTTCTGAGATGCTAATGCCATCGTCCATGTTTTCACTTGCACTATGTGCAGTGCTGGTGAAAACTTCCTCGATTTTCTCGAGTTGTTCATTGGTTTTAATGCGGCTAAGAACATCAGCGTTTGTGTTTTTGTTTACCCTTTTTATATACAATTTCGTTATTAAATTCTCACCAGTCTCGAATTTGGTTCCTTTAAATTCATTATACCAATCCGTAACTATTTGAAATTTTCTTCCAACTAGATATGGACGAAAATACTTCGAGGCCCATACAATAGCGAGTAGCGTGTTTTCTATGTTAGAGTAATTACATTCGCCTTGGGAAAGTGTGCGACTCGCGAAACAAATAGGCTTGTCGCTTCCTATAGGAACTGGTGTTGCAAAATGGGATTGTTTATTAATAAATTTGTACACGTTTCGAAGGCGACGACGTAGTCCTTGTCAATCTTAAAATTTTCATATTTCTTTAGAGAATTAGTAAAGGGTTTAGTCAATTTTGCTAGGTCTTTTATGAATTTGCGATAATACCCGACGAGTCCTAGGAAAGCTTTGATTTCTTTTCGTGTTTTTGGTAAGGCGAAATCTTTTATTGCTTGGATTTTTAAGGGGTTAGGTTTAATTCCTTCAGAATTGATTATGTGTCCCAAGAAGGAAATCTCCTTCTTAAGTTTTTAAGTTCGATTCTCTCAATCTCTCAAACACTCTTGTAATGCTTTCAAGATGTTCTTGCAAAAACGTGGAATATATTATCATGCCGTCTAAGAATACTAGACATATTTTGCCAACTAAGTCTCTCAAAACGTTATTCATCACTCTTTGGAAAGTGGGTGGCGCGTTTTTTAACACGAAGGGCATTCCAGTATACTCCTAGTGACCGCCATCTACGCTGAATGCGCTTTTTTGAATGTGTTTTGGTCCCATCTCGATTTGATGGAAACCGCTCGCTAAGTCGAGTATCGTGTAGTATACAAACCTACCAAGTTTATCTAAAATTTCATTAATGTTTGGCATAGCGTACCGATCGGAGATAGTCTTCTCATTGACTTTTCAGTAGTCTATGACTAATCTCCATTTTTGTCGACCACTGGCATCCTTTTTTCTTGGAGCTATCCACACTGGAGAGCTCCAAAGGGTATAGCTGTGGCGAAAAAATTCAACATATTATTGATCTGAGTTTGGAATTCTTCTTTATGCACATACTGGTATCTATACGACCTGGTATGGATTGATATGTCATCTGTGTATTTATTTTGTGCTTTATTTTGTTGGTAAATTATAGAACTTCGCCTTCTTTATATATTATGTCACTGTATTTTCGACATAATTTTGTAATCTCTTTGCGCTCTTCGTTGTTATGATGATTGGTTCTCAGCAGTTGGTCTATCTTGTGGTTTTCGTCAAAATTATTTATTTCTATAAAATTAGTATAGTTCGGCATACTATTCCTCCTTTACAAATATTTGATCATTTTGAGAGTAATTTGTTAGTCTTACGGTACTATACGACGATTTTACACTGCATAGTCCTTGGCTTATGAAGAGAAGGGGTCTTAATTCGAAGTTGATTAAGAAAATGTTGCCATGTTGTTTATTTATGGTTAGTTTAGCTAAAATCTTTGAGTAACCCGGGACTTTTGTGATTCTTCCACTCGTGAGAGAACAATAGCACGTACAACACGAGTGGTTGCTGAGAAACTAGACCCAGGTCCGCCTCGGACTGTGACTTTTATGAAACTAGAAGAATGGTTGATTGCGTTTTTTGTTATTTAATTTTAGTTATTTTAGTTATTTAGTATTTTATTTAATTTTAGCTAATTTAGTTTGAAGGAAAATATCTTCCGCATAGTCTAAGCCATCGAGATGTCGTGTGAGACTCCAAGTTATTCCAGGTCTCTGCACGCAGATATCTTTCATAACTTCATCCATGACAATTGCGAACAGTTGAGGTGAAAGTGGACATCCTTGCGTTACTCGTGTATTTGTAGTGAAAGAGTCACTGATGTCTCTGTTATGTAGTTTTTATCAAAATACTCCCCATTTACGACTGCCGTACCTTTTAGAAATTCTCTCCGGCAACGCTGATCTCAAACCACGAAATGCTTATAAAGAGAGAGCTTTCTCTTCTGACCACTCATTCACAAATTGAAATCAGAGTTATGCCAAGGGAAAAACTGGGCCAATGAGCCGGATCAGGTCCATAATGGACCTGATGGTCAAAGTACAGCATGATTTCCTTTTAAGCACGCATTCACCCTACCTAGCCACGTACCTACATTGCTGGCGATTGTATGAGTACATTCTTGAGTCAGTAAGGTGCAGTGCCAGAAATTAGTTTGAGTATGAGTGTTTTCTTAGCTTTTTGGAGAGAACACTCCATTTGGTGTCAATAAAAGTAGATTTCGTTAAGTTCAACGAAAACCCACCACTTACATATTTTGACAGATTAGTGTTGCCTCCATTTTGGTTTGAATAAAGATGAAATGAATTGAGTGAACTCTTGAAAAACTTGAGTGTGCATTGGAGGTAACTTCTAGAAAGTAAAAACAGAATGAAAAATTCTGTTGCAGAAGAGGTGAAAACTTTAAATGAAAAACCTTCAAAAGGGGAAATTTGCAATCGGAGAAGACGTTTTCATAAAATGTTTACAATTTGATCCGCGCTTGCTGGAAAAAAACCCAAACTCCGGATACGTTGCGCTGGAAGCAATTTTTGGCTTTTCACATATAGCACAACACTTCAAAAACTATGGATCTATGAATCCCAATGTCCACACCAACTCCAACTTGGAATCCCAATTTTGTTTCATTTTCTCAATTCTAGGTAAGGCACCACCACGGGTTTCTTCAGGAATATCGTTATCAAACTCGAACACTAATTTATCCCCTAAGTTACCGATACGACGTGTATTATAGTTATTTGTTACGTATTTGTTGTTATGTTGTATGTTGTTATTATAGTTATATTACTTTGCACCTTTACCCGACTTTGCACCTTAATTGTCAAGAACTCTAGTTTTCAAATGCGAACGTTTCCTAAACCAGTTTAGGAAAATGTTTCTTCACACTAAATTTAGTGTTTCGGCACTCATGAATATTCACTGGGGGTATTCCCTTAGTTATTATTCACACCACCCATTGTCGATTTAAAAAAAGTGCTTACAGGTCATGGTTTTCTACACTCTCCTACCCTCTACTGCCTCTGGTGGCAGGGTTTTGGTCGTCTCAAATTAAGCTTAATTTTATCGCTCATCCTGTGTAAGAAAAGCTTAATGAAAAGCGTAGAAAAACGCACCGTTCTCGAGATCTCAGCTATCTTCCCTTTCAATGCACTGTTCCGCTACCCCCAGTAGTTTCGCGGAGGAGCCTGGTATACAAAAATGAATCTTTGGGCCCTCTATGTGCTAACAGTAGTATTAGGGAAACATTAACGGTTCTATAAAATTAAAAATTCGGAAAGATGAACGGATTTGTAAGACGACTTTCTCCTGGGCGACAGTCTATATACGGTGACCTTCCTTCCCGCTTTGCCGGTCAGTCCCGAATTTTTACAGTATGTCCCGGTTTTTTGTTCTGATTTTGTACGAAAAAGTGTCCCGTTTTTATTATTCTGTTTGTTCCGTTTTTATTTCATTTAATTGTTTAATAAAAATATATTGGAAAATTAAATAAAGTGATAAGATGTCCCTTATTCCTGTTTTTCACATGGCAAATTTTTAGTTGCTTGCTCGCCGAAAGATCTTTAGCTAGCAGTTAGCAATCAAAGCGATAAAAGTCAATAAATACCCGACATTTTAATTCATTAAGCAAATAAACAAAATGTACTTATTATCTTAGCGCTTTATCACATCGCGGATATCCGATAGTTATGATATAAGAATGATGCAACTTTATGAACGATTCGATTATTCGAAGAAGTCAGTTCGGACATGCGTAGGTATTTACATTCCATTAGCAAACGAAATCACGAGGTTTCATCAAATTTCTTCAAACCTCCGATTTTCGGCATTTCGAAAAGAGCCGCTTTCGGCGAAAGCTAGTTAGCTACATATATATTTTTAAGATAAACGTCTTAATTTGTCTGTTTCTATATCTTATGCACAGCTCTTCTCTTTTGCTGTTTTTTTTTTAATAAATGAAATGTTTTTTTTTAGTGAATACACATGCTTTCTAATTTAATTCGAGAAAATATGAGCAATTTGAAAAGATGAATGGAGCATGACTTATATCTGTTCATCCTTCTAAGATTCTCTTGTTTTTTTAATATTTTGACAGGCAGGTATGAAACAGGTGAATAAAATCACGCTTTATCATTCGAAGAACTCAGTACGGACATGCGTAGGTATCCGCTTTCCATTAGCGGAAGAGAGAGAAATCTCGAAATGAACGCTGGCATTTTACCCGAGTCATGCTCATATCTACCAATTTAATAACTTTTTCTCAAATGTTCCGCCATTCGTACCGAACGTCACATGCACGGCATATCGCCAGAAATACATTGACTCTTATGCCTCCACCTAACCAGGGGGTGTGTAACATTTGCGTACATAATTCAGTTGGAACAACCATTAGTCAACAGACGCCCATCAAAAACTGCAAGTACCTCGGTTTTCAGCCATGCGGGTATGCACCGAGAGCTGTACAATTAAGATCACGTCACCCATAGTGAAAGTTAGTGCATACCCCTTAGGCGTTTGTGAAGATATACCAGTTGCATTTGCTGAGATTCTGGTGTTTTGGTTGAAAATTGATTTTAAACCACCTCCTGATCTCTTCAATCACCTCCGATCGAACCGACCATGTTAAAAAATAAAAACAGAACGATTGTTGGAGGTTGTGTTTCATTGCATTGCATGTTGGGGTAGAAAGGGAGTTGGATTGCACACTCCCTCACTCATTTTTAGTTCATCAGACACTCTGTGGTTCCTCTGCGTAGTGTGTGGAAAAGTGAGTAAAATTAACAAATTTTGCTTACACTGCACACACATGGTGCCAAATCAACGTCTTTCACCGTGGGCGTTGAACTTCGCCAAGGGTACTTCGTATCACCTCTCCTTTTCATTGTATACATGGACGGGGTGTTGCAGAGCAGCCGAGGCTAGGAATGGTTCACATTGGGATAGTTGAGGGTAAGTCATCTTCTATTTGCAGATGACTTAGTTATTCTCGCATCTTTCCAGACGGAACTCCGTATGTGATAATGCTGGGATGAAGGCTACCGTGAACAAATCAGAGGTTATGGTCATTTCCAGAACCCCTTTTTAATGCACTCTACACGTTAGTGTAGTTCCATTGAAGCGGGTGGACAAGTTTAATTATCAGGAGTTATGCTAAGCTTTCATGTAGGATTGGTCAAGCTGGGTCAGTTTTGACACATGACTAACCTACTAGCCGGGAGTTAAATATCTTCATAGTTCGGTTTACAAAAAAGAATTATTTATTACGACCGTCTGGTCATGGGGTATATAAACATCTGATTCTTACAATCCATTCAATCAATAAGGAAGCCTAGTTTGTATAAGTGAGCACCAAGAAACTGACTCTGAAATTAGGTCAGCCCTTACGTCAGGTACTTGGTGTCATTTGTGCAATTCACAGTTAAAGCTATTAAATGATGTTTCGCCGATTTGGCGGCGATGAAGAGAAGATGAAGACATTCCGCTTGCGCAGCATAATGGGGTTGTTCCTCGGGTAGCATTGGTGATGGTGAGCTTGAAGCGGTGAAGGGAGCAATCAATGTGCGGACGTAACTCCTCCCTCCTTAGAATAGAGCGAAGGCCAAAACGATGATGTTGGGGCCGGAGCGAAAGACTGGAGTGTTGGGGTAGGTGTATTTTTGTTGGTTCTTTTCCGAGTGATAATGAGGATGGTGATGATTACTGCCAGTATGCAAACGACGGTTGATGCGTTGGTGATGGATTGTGTTACAGTTGTTGTGAACTTTAGGTTGGTGACCTTCGTATCAGTTTGAAAAGCAAAATCTCTCAGCTTCTGGAGGTTCAAGATCTCGGTAGTTGAATTTCGGTGAACTATGTTGCTCGGAAGTGGTGAGATATGGACCTATGGACGCGTTGTACCTTTGATTTCAAGCATTTGGGTACTACAAGTAGAGTTAATTAGTAAATTTGCAAAGCTCGGTTCTGGTTGAGTTACGGATTCAATTTTCCCGACATCAGCTATGGGACAATGATCTGCTTTGTTTCTCATCAGGTTGCCGATATATTTTGAACTTGCAATGTTTTCTTGAAAGTTTGGATTGCTGCAGTAGTAAAATCCTTCAATCTTGGGGCATGGTGCTTTGAAATGTTGTATTTGATTCCCGCTGAAGTTTATGTATGGATATGTTATTATTATTTTTGTTTCATTTATAGGTAGAGGTATGATATGATACATACAATATTGCTCATTTGAAACATTAGAAAAAAATATACAATATATTAGAATATTGTGCTTGTAAGCCTAACAATTCATAAATATGTTCATTTGACTCGACGGTCATGTTTTGCTTCTTTAACTTGTTTTCAATTATATTCAGCTCGTCTTGATTCAGTAGGAGTTTGGGAATGATTTTTAGTTTGGAGAGGATCACTGCTTCAGCTATGTTTGAGAGGTATTGTGTCTCTCGAATAATGTGGTCTTCGGTCTTAACTTTGTTAGCGAATTTAAGCATGTATGATTCTATGATGCGTTGTTCATCGTTAATGTGAGATGTTATTTTCTTGAATCTCCTCATCATTTGAAAATGAATTGTGTGTTGGCTTGCCATTATATCAGTAAAGGTGTGTAGGTTGGGGTATATGTGTTTGATTTGGTTATTTATACGCCCTGTGATGGACTTTATGACAGATCCTAGGCCATTGAATAAGCCTCTTTTCTGTCTATGAGTAGGATAGAGTGTTAACAATTTCCTATCGAGTTTTAACTTAAGTTTTGTTATGTGTATGGAGTCTATTACTATTGCATGTTTTTCGAATAATTTAAGGGAATTGTTAATTGCAGCGATGTTAGCTATGTAATCTCCTAGTGATATGCAAAACGTTGTGGTCGTTAGTGATTAATCTTGCGGGTCCTATTCGTAGGGGTAAAATGCTTCGGTCATTTGATATATTGTGTACCTCGATTACTTGGGTGGGGATTACTTTGAGTCTGGAAACAGGGTATTACGATTGTATATGGTTATGCTGAGAGCGGTGTTGGTTTGGGAAAAGAACAAAGCAGAAAAAGCAAAAAAAACATTTTTTTTCTTTCTTTTATTTTATTTTTTTATTTGTCACCTAATTTACTTTTATGTATTTTTTTATTATTCGTAGTTAGAATAGTAATTTTATTACGTTGTTTCGAAAATCTCGGAGTAACTTTGTTTCTTCTCTCTTCTTTCCTGAAGACAGTCTGATTTTCAGGTATGTGCGCTGGTGTTTCTCTCGTGAGTTTAGTTTTTCAATTCTAGCATTCGTAACATTTTGCATCTTTTCCTGGATTTAAGGAAAACGTCAAGGAAAACATTTAATTTTGATAAATAGTCGTCTTCGCTAGAGAATTGGGAAGTTTTCATAAATTTGTATGGTCTCCCAAGGAAGCGTTCGTAGGGTGTGTGTTTTGTGGATGAGTGTATTGCATTGTTATATGTTATGAATGTTTCTGAAAGAATATCCTCGTGTTCAATTGTGAGATTGTCTTCTTTCCTTTCTGATGAGGATGAAACGATCAATTTCAGTAAGTGTTTGTTTGTGTGTGATGTTAAGTGTAAATCGATATTAAATTGCTTACAGAAGTGTTTAAAAATGTTTGCTACGAACTCGGAGCCTTGATCGCAAACAACTTTCTTTGGGATACCGTATAGTCTTATATATTGTTTGAAATTCTTGAGAATTGTTATACTACTTCTGCCGGTAGGGCGAATTAGGAAAACTGGTCTATGAGAGTCAGAATCTCATTATTGTCGATGTGAACTATTTCCAAGGGTTTAGGGGCCATTTCTGGGTTCTCGTATTGGGGCATAGGAGGATTTCTATCATATTTAAGAATTTTGCATTTATCGCAGTTATTTATAGTCCTCGCTATTTTATCTTTATTTTGAGGGAAGAAGAATTGCCTTTTGAGATGTAGAAAGGTTTCGTTGATACCCTTGTGGTTCGAGTTTCCGTGGTACTCTCTGGTCGTATTCTCTTGGGCGTCGTTGGTCCTAATATCCTGGAGGATTTCGGTACACCTAACTAGACGGAATGATTTATTTTGGGAGAAAAATTTGGTATATGTTGACCGTACGATTCGAAATACATCGTCGCTTGTATATAGTGAAGTGGAACCGTTCACGCTTTCGATACTGTATACTTCAAATAAATAGATCACACAAATAATGTAGGTACTTTTGTTTTATTTTCCTCTAGAACAAATAATAACTTAACAGAGAATACGACAATAAAACTAGGCTGGTGGTTTAAGACTAACTGCGGTCGGTTGGTGTCATCGCGAACGAACGTACAGTGGAAAAACGGAGGTACGTGCAGGAATGTGCTTACGGAGCACATGCTTATCTGCTTCCTGAGGGTCATGAGAGATCTTGTTGTTGATGTCTCAGCAAATACTCCCAGTATTTGGAACAGTGAGACTGTACGGGGTATATGTCACTCGCCCCTCCTCAAAATTGATGCTCTCCTGAGTATCTTTAGCTTTATTCTTAATTGTTATAGTTGTCCTATTTGGTTTAAGTTTCAGAATTACAACCACAGCTGAAGTTATTAAGATGATTATAGTGAAGATGTACGACACTCCATGTTTAACATTGTTTTCGTATTTAAGTTCCTCTATTATTTTACGATTCTGGATCTGTTTTAGGTTCATATCTTCGAGCTTCATTTCATTGTTTACAATTTCTAGTTTATCATAATTTGGTATTATTACATTTTGGTTGATGGTGATTTGTTCATTTACATATATAGTTTCGTTTATTTTAACTCTACAATCGCTAAAATGAATTAAGTTATTCTTTGACAACTGGTAGTTCAAATTATTACACGTGTTCGTTAAATTTGTCTTATATAAATTTTTTGTGAGTATTAAACCATCGCTTAATTCTATGATTTCTGGATCTTTATTTATTGTAAATTTACAAGTTTCATATGAGTTTTTAAATAAATTTTGGATACAGTTAACACTTTTCTTAAGATTTTTTTTATAAAGTTCATTGTATGTCGTCATTTACTGATATGTAATAGCTTTTTGGTACAAGAATTTCGTTTCCTTTAAGGTTAGGTATTGATAACAGCATTATTTTCTCGTATTCATTGTTTGAAAAGATTGGAATTCTAAGTACAAAAATTAGTTTATTATTTGATTCAATTAGACTGCTTTTAATATTTTCCAACTTTTGAATATTAATATCAAATCTAACATTTTCTTCTTCTGTTAAAATATTTTTTCCCCAAAATTCCTAATTTAGAAAATACAATATTATCTTGGAGTTTTTCTATTTCGTTATTTAGTAGTAAAATATCTATCTAAATTCATTTGTTCTTTGTTTGTATAATTAATAAAATTATCCATAATACTTTGATGTTTATTAATTCTATTAGCTAAAACATTTAAATTATTTTGTAGATCGGTATTTATCCCGATTTGTTTGTTTAGTTCAGAAATCGAATTGTGATTGTTTCCCTCTATAATTCTCAAATGATCTTGCAACTCTAATCGCTCGTCATCATCCATCACGCCAAATAAAAAATTTAGTCCTTTTCCTACCATGTTAATCAAACCTCTTTTTTGTTTTGGATGTGGTATGACTGTATTGAGTTTGGAACATGCATTATTAAGGGCGTTAGTCAGGAGCATTTTTAATGTTAAGTCCCCAAAGTTCTTAAAATTATCCTCGATTGCTACTATACTTGGCTTATTACCTTGTGGTAGCTTCCTAAATCTACTACATGAAGAACCTTATCGTATACTTCTATTAGATGTATCGACTCTTGTTTTATCATCGTGTATCCTGCCTGGGTGTTTATTTCCTCTAGTCTGAAATCAGCCTGGCTTAGTTTAACAGTCGTCAGAAGAATTATTGTAGAGATAAATTCCATATTTATTCTGTAAAAATGAAAATTATATCTAGATATGTTGATACTTTTATAGTTGTCTTAATTTTCAATATTATTCTGGTATTTATTTCGTCGCCTAACTTGGTTCTTATAATACCTGTTTTAGGATTGTCTTTATCTACTATATGATTTTGCTGAACGCTATAATTTCGAATTTTTTTGTACCTGGGATCTGACTTTCCCCTTCGGTTTTTATTGACATAGTCGTTCCTAAAATCTTCTATACCTATTCTATTTTTGTTTATAAGATTGTTTCTGTTCACCTTGTTCAAATGTAAACGGTTGGAAATTTGCTGAATAACGTCGTCTGAAATACAGTTATTAATAAAGTCGATGGGTTTTATTTTTGTTGTAGAATGTATTGAGTTATTATAATTTATTATAGCTTTAAAAACTTTATCTTTTAGTTCATCCTTATTGTTTTTATCGGCTTGGAACAGTCTCATATGTTCATTTAACGTGGAATGCAGTCTCTCTACATCTGAATTACCTGTTTTCAAATAGGGAGTTGTTAAATGTAAACTTATATTGTTTTCTACAAAAAATTGTTTAATTATACTAGTACCTAATTCGTTATCGGTTATTATTAAATTTGGCTTTCCTAAGTATTGAAATCTGAACTTAAGTGCTTCTAAAATTGATATCCATGATCTGTCTTTTAGCGGATGCGCGGTTGCGTATTTTGTAAGTTTGTCTATGGTTGTCAGATACATAACATTCCTCTGTTGAAACCATATATCTACATGAACTACTTCGTTATGTTTCTTAGGGGTTTCGGTAATATTAAACTTGTATTTAATAGGATGCCTATGAAACTTGGCCATATTGCAGATCTCACAATTGTTTATTAATTTATTTACTTCCTTTTGAAGATTGGGATAATAGTACTTATCTTTTAATTCTGATAATACTTCATTTATTCCCCTATGGTTATTATTAAGGTGCTCTTTCTCTATGATTGACAGCAATTTTCCCTTGTCAGCAACATCTTTTAAAAGTGTGTTAGTTTTTAAGATTTTCAAATTTTTATTTTTTGCAAAAAACTGTCTATAGTTTTCCTGGAATTTTAAAAATAATTGCATGTCTGGACAATATAGAGCCATTAAACCTTTTTCCAGGAAAATATTTTCCATAATGTTCACTAAGTTACTCTCCGGACCTATTTTTACAATATTTCTAACTTTTTTAAATAATATTTTCATAGTAATGGATTGCTTGTCAGCTACTTCTAATATAATCTGATTCTTACATAGATTTAAGGCTTTTTCTGTAATAGGAATAAAATCTGCACTGTCAGTATCTGCACTGTGTACGGTGTTGGAATCAAAAAGCTCATTAAGGCTTATCAATAATTCGTTGTCACTATTAGTTGCCTGATAATTTATTCTACTTAGTCCGTCGGCTACTACATTTTCCTTGCCTTTGATATATTCCACATTAAAATCAAAATTCTGTTAATTTAATCTTCCAGCGTTGGAGCTTGCTATTTGGTTCCTTTAAGGAATTTAGCCATACTTAAGGCCTGTGATCTGTTTTAATCGTAAATCTTCTTCCGAATAAATACGGCCTAAAATACTTTGTGGCCCAGACTATGGCCAAAAGTTCTTTCTCAATGGTACTATATCGCTGTTCGTGACCATTAAGAGAACGACTTGCATAGCTAATTGCCCTATTATTTTGCATCAGGACTGCTCCTAACGCATAGTTACTCGCGTCGGTTATTAATGTAAATTTTTTAATCTGGGTGGACCAATATCGGGTCATTCTTTATCAATTCCTTAAGCTTGTTGAAAGCTTCTATATAATCTCTATCTTTTGTATTAACCTTTGCATTCTTTTTGAGATACTTCGTAAGGTGATGAGCAATTTTGGAATAGTCTTTGGTAAATCGTCTGTAATAACCTGTGATGCCTAAAAAGGATTTAATCTCTTTCTGATTTTTGGGAATATCGATTTTATTGGATGTGATATGACTGTATTGAGCTTGGAACATGCATTATTAAGGGCGTTAGTCAGGAGCATTTTTAATGTTAAGTCCCCAAAGTTCTTAAAATTATCCTCGATTGCTACTATACTTGGCTTATTACCTTGTGGTAGCTTCCTAAATCTACTACATGAAGAACCTTATCGTATACTTCTATTAGATGTATCGACTCTTGTTTTATCATCGTGTATCCTGCCTGGGTGTTTATTTCCTCTAGTCTGAAATCAGCCTGGCTTAGTTTAACAGTCGTCAGAAGAATTATTGTAGAGATAAATTCCATATTTATTCTGTAAAAATGAAAATTATATCTAGATATGTTGATACTTTTATAGTTGTCTTAATTTTCAATATTATTCTGGTATTTATTTCGTCGCCTAACTTGGTTCTTATAATACCTGTTTTAGGATTGTCTTTATCTACTATATGATTTTGCTGAACGCTATAATTTCGAATTTTTTTGTACCTGGGATCTGACTTTCCCCTTCGGTTTTTATTGACATAGTCGTTCCTAAAATCTTCTATACCTATTCTATTTTTGTTTATAAGATTGTTTCTGTTCACCTTGTTCAAATGTAAACGGTTGGAAATTTGCTGAATAACGTCGTCTGAAATACAGTTATTAATAAAGTCGATGGGTTTTATTTTTGTTGTAGAATGTATTGAGTTATTATAATTTATTATAGCTTTAAAAACTTTATCTTTTAGTTCATCCTTATTGTTTTTATCGGCTTGGAACAGTCTCATATGTTCATTTAACGTGGAATGCAGTCTCTCTACATCTGAATTACCTGTTTTCAAATAGGGAGTTGTTAAATGTAAACTTATATTGTTTTCTACAAAAAATTGTTTAATTATACTAGTACCTAATTCGTTATCGGTTATTATTAAATTTGGCTTTCCTAAGTATTGAAATCTGAACTTAAGTGCTTCTAAAATTGATATCCATGATCTGTCTTTTAGCGGATGCGCGGTTGCGTATTTTGTAAGTTTGTCTATGGTTGTCAGATACATAACATTCCTCTGTGGAAACCATATATCTACATGAACTACTTCGTTATGTTTCTTAGGGGTTTCGGTAATATTAAACTTGTATTTAATAGGATGCCTATGAAACTTGGCCATATTGCAGATCTCACAATTGTTTATTAATTTATTTACTTCCTTTTGAAGATTGGGATAATAGTACTTATCTTTTAATTCTGATAATACTTCATTTATTCCCCTATGGTTATTATTAAGGTGCTCTTTCTCTATGATTGACAGCAATTTTCCCTTGTCAGCAACATCTTTTAAAAGTGTGTTAGTTTTTAAGATTTTCAAATTTTTATTTTTTGCAAAAAACTGTCTATAGTTTTCCTGGAATTTTAAAAATAATTGCATGTCTGGACAATATAGAGCCATTAAACCTTTTTCCAGGAAAATATTTTCCATAATGTTCACTAAGTTACTCTCCGGACCTATTTTTACAATATTTCTAACTTTTTTAAATAATATTTTCATAGTAATGGATTGCTTGTCAGCTACTTCTAATATAATCTGATTCTTACATAGATTTAAGGCTTTTTCTGTAATAGGAATAAAATCTGCACTGTCAGTATCTGCACTGTGTACGGTGTTGGAATCAAAAAGCTCATTTAGGCTTATCAATAATTCGTTGTCACTATTAGTTGCCTGATAATTTATTCTACTTAGTCCGTCGGCTACTACATTTTCCTTGCCTTTGATATATTCCACATTAAAATCAAAATTCTGTTAATTTAATCTTCCAGCGTTGGAGCTTGCTATTTGGTTCCTTTAAGGAATTTAGCCATACTTAAGGCCTGTGATCTGTTTTAATCGTAAATCTTCTTCCGAATAAATACGGCCTAAAATACTTTGTGGCCCAGACTATGGCCAAAAGTTCTTTCTCAATGGTACTATATCGCTGTTCGTGACCATTAAGAGAACGACTTGCATAGCTAATTGCCCTATTATTTTGCATCAGGACTGCTCCTAACGCATAGTTACTCGCGTCGGTTATTAATGTAAATTTTTTAATCTGGGTGGACCAATATCGGGTCATTCTTTATCAATTCCTTAAGCTTGTTGAAAGCTTCTATATAATCTCTATCTTTTGTATTAACCTTTGCATTCTTTTTGAGATACTTCGTAAGGTGATGAGCAATTTTGGAATAGTCTTTGGTAAATCGTCTGTAATAACCTGTGATGCCTAAAAAGGATTTAATCTCTTTCTGATTTTTGGGAATATCGATTTTATCTATGGCTTCTACTTTCTGTGGGTTAGTTTGAATACCTTCTGGGGTAATAACGTGTCCTAAAAAATTGTTTTCTTTTTTTAGAAAGCTACATTTTTCTAAGTGTATTTTAAGGTTGAATTGAGCAAGGCGTTTAAGAATTAAATTTAGTGATTCAATGTGTTCTTCGACACTGGTTGAAAAAATTAGGATGTCATCCAGATAGACAAGACATATTTTTCCAATATATTCCTTCAATATATTGTTAATAAGTCGTTGAAAAGTGGCGGGAGCGTTGCGTAAGCCAAAGGGCATACGAATAAATTCGTAATGTCCATTAGCAGTGGAAAACGCAGTTTTATGCCTGTCGCCAGGGTGCATTTCAATTTGGTGAAAGCCCTTAGCGAGGTCCAATGTACTAAAGTACTGGCATCTTCCTAATTTATCAAATATCTCTTCGATATTTGGAATAGGAAATCGATCTTCCATCGTAATCTCGTTGAGCTTACGATAGTCGATAACGATTCGCCAGTTTTGCTTTCCCGATGCGTCTATCTTTTTAGGAACAACCCAAATTGGGCTATTGTATGGACTGTTTGATTCTTTTATTATGCCCTGATTAAGCATTTCCTCGATCTGTCTATTAACTTCGTCTCTATGAATTTGAGGGTATCTATATAGTTTCGAATACACCGGAAATTCATGATTTGTTATAATACGATGTTTAACTTCATTAGTGAATGTTAAATCATCACCTTGTTGGTAGAAAGCACTTTTGTTTTGCCTTATAACCTTATGCAGTAATCCTTTCTCATGACTACTGAGGTATTCCGTTTTAATAAAGTCGACCACATTGTTTCCGCTAATATTGGTTTGAAAAATTTCTATTACATTGTCTTTATAAGCCTGATTTTCATACTCCTCATCTTCTTTATTAAAATAAATTCTAAGAACCGCTTCAGTTGTTACTAGCTGCTTGTTAGGGTAATCAATGACTGCGTTAAGTCTCCTTAAAACATTATTACCTATGATGCCATCAAAATTGTTTTGCAAATCGTGTTCTAAGAACTCACCGAAAACTTCATCGTTTACGTTAAATTCCTTAAAGATTGGAAACTTGCATAATGTTTCGATAAAGAATTGACTTCCCATTGCTCATACTGGTATCTTTACTTTGGTTTTCCATTTAGGGTGACATATGTTTGGACTGACGATACTGATTTCCGCTGCAGTATCGACAATAAAGTATAAAGATCTTACATGATTTTTGATTTTTATATAGGGAAGCTGTTTAAGGCTCTTTCCGAAAAATTTCCTATTTCCATCGGATCCATGCTATTTGGGCTACCAATTTGGTTATTCGTAGAATTCCTGTTGCTGCGATTAACGGAAGCAGTATTGTTCTGACTGTTCCTACTCCTGTAAGTGTTACCTGATCTTTGATATTGGTTTTGATGCCGATTTCGGATCTCGGGCTAGAATTGGCTATGGTATTGGTTTCTATTTGAATACTGATTATTTTGATCTGCTTGACCCCTGCTTGTAAATTGATTACCTCGATTTTCTTGATTTCTTGAATATTGAATAGTCGGGTTTGTTTGGTTCCTACTTAAAAATTGATTACTCTGATTCCCTTGATATCGAGTTAAATTTTGATTATGATTTTCATTTTGATTTCTCCTACTGCTAAAATTTGAATTCCAACGATCACCATTCCTATTAAATCTGTAGTAATTTTGATTATTATCTTGCTCAATATAATTTTTGTAGTTGGACCATATAAAGTATAATTCTGGTGTCGCGCCCTTTAAATAATGTTAAAAGCATCTTCTAGCTTGTCTGGGTTTCTACTGAAGATCATGGTTTTAGTTGGCTCTGGCAAATTTTCCCTAAAAATCTGTAAAACAATTCTATTTATTTCTTCACTACTAAAGGTTTGGTCTTGATGCGTTAATATCCTATTGTGTAACCTGTTTGTAAGTTTATTTATTTCGTTGTAGTAGTGCTCTATAGTTGAAGACACATCTTAAGCCTATCCACTAAATCTGCGCTACTTTCTTTTTCTCCGTAATGTTTTTTTAGAATTCCTTTGAGCTGAGTCCAGTCGGTTACCATCCCATGGTTGTGTATAGCTACTCTAGTCTGCCCTACACATTTGTTTTTGATATAGTCGAAAAGTATTATTTTGCAATTTTCATCAAAACTTCCCAGGTGGGAAAGTATTGTCTACCTGACGGATGAAATCCAGCAAATGATTTTTATCTCCTTCAAAGGGTACTATATTTTTTATACAATTAAGCATGAAATTAAAAGCCTCAATTGTTGTGGCATTCATTTTGGACAGTAAAAATAATCTAATTAACTTTGTCACAAATTTAATTAACTTAACTAACTCTTTAGCAAATTTTTTTTTTTTTAATGCATAAGCCAATTGTAAGGCTTGTAAACGTAGCTTAATTTAACATAAATTTTCACTTCACTATTATTTTCTTTTACTACTTATTGAATTATTTAACTCGTACCAGTTATTTTTCCCACGATGTTTTTCTATTTCTGCTCCCTAGCCTTTTACTTTTTGTTGCTTTTGCTCTTTCGTTGCTTTTTTGGTTTTTTTTTTCGTCCGTTGCTTTTTTCCTTTTGTTCCTTGGCGCCAGTGAAGTGGAACCGTTCACGCTTTCGATACTGTATACTTCAAATAAATAGATCACACAAATAATGTAGGTACTTTTGTTTTATTTTCCTCTAGAACAAATAATAACTTAACAGAGAATACGACAATAGAACTAGGCTGGTGGTTTAAGACTAACTGCAGTGGAAATGTTGATGTCTCAGCAAATTCTCCCAGTATTTGGAACAGTGAGACTGTAGGGGGTATTATATGTCACTATATATTGCCGTTAATCCATTTGGAGGAAGATAGTTTTTAAATATTTTGCACATGATGCCTTCATCAAAGATTTCATTACGGATAGTTCTTCTTCGTTTGCATCTCTAGGGTCATTGGAGTACCCTTCGGGCTTATTAAGACTACAAGTTGGCGATTAAATTCATTCAATGGTTTTTCTGAGATGCTAATGCCATCGTCCATGTTTTCACTTGCACTATGTGCAGTGCTGGTGAAAACTTCCTCGATTTTCTCGAGTTGTTCATTGGTTTTAATGCGGCTAAGAGCATCAGCGTTTGTGTTTTTGTTCACCCTTTTTATATACAATTTCGTAATTAAATTCTTACCAGTCTCGAATTTGGTTCCTTTAAATTCATTATACCAACCCGTAACTATTTGAAATTTTCTTCCAACTAGATATGGACGAAAATACTTCGAGGCCCATACAATAGCGAGTAGCGTTTTTTCTATGTTAGAGTAATTACATTCGCCTTGGGAAAGTGTGCGACTCGCGAAACAAATAGGCTTGTCGCTTCCTATAGGAACTGGTGTTGCAAAATGGGATTGTTTATTAATAAATTTGTACACGTTTCGAAGGCGACGACGTAGTCCTTGTCAATCTTAAAATTTTCATATTTCTTTAGACAATTAGTAAAGGGTTTAGTCAATTTTGCTAGGTTTTTTATGAATTTGCGATAATACCCGACGAGTCCTAGGAAAGATTTGATTTCTTTTCGTGTTTTTGGTAAGGCGAAGTCTTTTATTGCTTGGATTTTTAAGGGATTAGGTTTAATTCCTTCAGAATTGATTACGTGTCCCAAGAAGGAAATCTCCTTCTTGAGGAACTCACATTTATCCATTTGGATTTTTAAGTTCGATTCTCTCAATCTCTCAAACACTCGTGTAATGCTTTCAAGAGCCTACACCAACAAGACCCTGAGTGTTTATTTTCTATTATCACGCTTTTTGGGAGCATAGGGGTTTCACTTGTCATCTCCATCTCACTCAGTTGGATGCAGCTGTTTTTACATTATTCCAAGTGAGGCTGCTTTTCCTAGTTCCAGGAGTACCGATCGTCTCTTAGGGCTTCTTGGGACGGCCTCTGTATATTTTGCATTGAGGGTTCAATTCTGGTAATGCTCTTTCCCTGATAGTATATCCGATCCATTTCCATTTGCTTCTCTTAGTCTGTGTCACAATTGGTTCCTGTCTTGTTCTCCAGATCCACGTGCCTAATGGTATTTGGCCAGACTATTTGACATATAGTACGGAGGCATTTAATCATCAATTTCGCTACTCTATATCAGTATTGATTTAACACATGCGTTGAATATTCTGAGCTTCGTGTTTCTGGAAATCTGGGAACTCCTCTATGCAGGTCGTTGTTGTCCGAATGCTGCTCTTGCTTTTTGTAGTCTGTTATCAACATCTACATCTTCTTCACTGTCTCATGTACATACTAGATAGGGCTTCCTTCGATGGTAATGTCTCCTCTATTACAGGTGTTGATTAGAATGGCCTTAGTCTTCTGGATATTTATCTATAATCCGGCGAAACGTGTTCATCTTGTGACGTGTTCTAATTTAGTTTAGATGTCGCTGAGATTGTGTGAGAGTAGGAAAATATCTTCCGCATAGTCTAAGTCCTCGAGTTTTCGTGTGAGGCTCCAAGATATTCCACGTCTCTGCACGCAGACTTTGTTGTTTAATTGAGGTGAGGGTGGGCAACTCTTACGAGCTGTGTGTTGGCTTGATCTAAGCGGGTTTTACACATGTGGGTGGAAGGCAGCCTGTTCATCTCATAGTTCTCCTTCGATTTTATTGTGAAGTCTCCCATTTATAATTGTTGCAAGTACATTGTGTATTGAGTAAATCAGCGCTAAGTCCGTTCTACTATTTTTTTCAAAATACTCCCCATTTACGACTGCCGTACCTTTTAGAAAGTCTCTCCGGCAACGCTGATCTCAAAGCCACGAAATGGTTATAAAGAGAGAGAGCTATCTCTTTTGACCACTGATGCCGAAATAGAAATCAGAGTTATGCCAAGGGAAAAACTGGGCCAATGAGCCGGATCAGGTTCATAATGGACCTGATGGCCAAAGTGCAGCATGATTTCCTTTTAAGCACGCATACACCCTACCTAGCCACGTACCTACATTGCTGGCGATTGTATGAGTACATTCTTGAGTCAGTAAGGTGCAGTGCCAGAAATTATTTTGAGTATGAGTGTTTTCTTAGCTTTTTGGAGAGAACACTCCATTTGGTGTCAATAAAAGTAGATTTCGTTAAGTTCAACGAAAACCCACCACTTACATATTTTGACAGATTAGTGTTGCCTCCATTTTGGTTTGAATAAAGATGAAATGAATTGAGTGAACTCTTGAAAAACTTGAGTGTGCATTGGAGGTAACTTCTAGAAAGTAAAAACAGAATGAAAAATTCTGTTGCAGAAGAGGTGAAAACTTTAAATGAAAAACCTTCAAAAGGGGAAATTTGCAATCGGAGAAGACGTTTTCATAAAATGTTTACAATTTGATCCGCGCTTGCTGGAAAAAAACCCAAACTCCGGATACGTTGCGCTGGAAGCAATTTTTGGCTTTTCACATATAGCACAACACTTCAAAAACTATGGATCTATGAATCCCAATGTCCACACCAACTCCAACTTGGAATCGCAATTTTGTTTCATTTTCTCAATTCTAGGTAAGGCACCACCACGGGTTTCTTCAGGAATATCGTTATCAAACTCGAATCTTTAATTTATCCCCTGAGTTACAAAGGACGTGAATTATAGTTATTTGTTTTTCGCGCTTGTATGTTTAAGAACATTATTGCATTTACTTTGCACCTTTACCCGACTTTGCACCTTAATTGTCAAGAACTCTAGTTTTCAAATGCCAACGTTTCCTAAACCAGTTTAGGAAAATGTTTCTTCACACCAAGTTTAGTGTTCCGGCACTCATGAGTATTTACTGGGGGTATTCCCTTAGTTATTATTCGGTGGTGTGAATTGCCGATTTAAAAAAAAAGTGCTTACTGGTCATGGTTTTCTACACTCATTCCTACCTTCTACTGCCTCTAGTGGCGGGTTTTGGTCCAAAATTAAGCTTAATTTTTATCGCTCATCCTGTGTAAGAAAAACTTAATGAAAAACAAATACGTAGAAAACCGCACCGTTCTCGAGATCTCAGCTATTTTTCCTTCCATTGTACTGTTCCGCTACCCCAATAGTTTCGCGGAGAAGCCTGGCATACAAAAATGCTTCATTGGGCTCTCTATCTATTAACAGTAGAATCTCCGAAACGTGAGTAGTTCTATAAAATGAACAAATCGGAAAAATTAACGGATTTGTGAGTCCCGAATTTTTACAGTATGTCCCGGTTTTTTGTTCTGATTTTGTACGAAAAAGTGTCCCGTTTTTATTATTTTGTTTGTTCCGTTTTTATTTCATTTAATTGTCCCTTATAGACTTTGAAACCAACCAACCGATATTGCCCAAACCTGTATCATTTGAAAGACAATAACGGGGACCTAGTTTCACACCACTAAGCCAATGCAATAGGCGGATTCGGTCCGTTCATGATGTCGATTTTCGATTCGAAACCGAATCGCTAAGTGTTTCTGGTTTGAACTTAGAAAATTCCTGTTTTTCACATGGCCAATTTTTTGCTGCTTGCTCGCCGAAAGATAGCTGACAGCTATCGAAAGTTAATAAATACACACAAATAAACAAAATGCACTTATTTTCATAGCGCCTTATCACATGCCGGGTATCCGCTAGTTATGATATAAGAATGATGCAACTCTATGAAGGAATTTTCAGAACAAGTTGTGCCTTGAATTGTCTGTTGCTTAGCGGATAGACGCGTCAAATTGTAATCTTCCGGTACGAAAAACTTTTGTAATCCACTTTTCTCACTGACATTACCCGGAGAATGCTCCTTACTTATTGGTAAACATCGTTTCAAATAGAATGTACAACTGTCTGGGTTGGTCGTCTAACCTCGTAAGTAACCAGTACCTAGCATGTAGCAGGACAAGCTAGTTCCATGTCCAAATTGGAATGTTGCAAAAAAAAAAGGAATTTTAATATTATTTATTAAAAGTGCAATTAGTTTCGAAGTGGAGTATGCTATGTTCCTACCAAACGAAATCACGAGGTTTCATCAAATTTCTACAAACCTCCGAGGTTTCGCAATTTCATACATTTTCGGCATTACGAAAAGGGCCGCTTTCGGCGAAAGCTAGTTGGCTACATATATATTTTTAAGATAAACGTCTTAATTTGTCTGTTTCTATATCTTATGCACAACTCTTCTCTTTTGCTGTTTTTTTTTTAATAAAATTAAATGTTTTTTAAGTGAATACACATGCTTTCTAATTTAATTCGAGTAAATATGAGCAATTTGAAAAGATGAATGGAGCATGACTTATATCTGTTCATCCTTCTAAGATTCTCTTGTTTTTTTAATATTTTGACAGGCAGGTATGAAACAGGGCCGTGAATAAAATCACGCTTTATCATTCGAAGAAATCAGTACGGACATGCGTAGGTATCCGCTTTCCATTAGAGAAGAGAGAGAAATCTCGAAATGAACGCTGGCATTTTACCCGAGTCATGCTCATATCTACCAATTTAACAACTTTTGCTCAAATGTTCCGCCATTCGTACCGAACGTCACATGCACGGCATATCGCCAAAAATACATTCACTCTTATGCCTCCACCTAACCAGGGGGTGTGTTACATTTTCGTACATAATTCAGTTGGAACAACCATTAGTCAACAGACACCCATCAAAAACTGCAAGTACCTCGGTTTTCAGCCATGCGGGTATGCACCGAGAGCTGTACAATTCAGATCACGTCACCCATAGTGAAAGTTAGTGCATACCCCTAGGCGATTGTGAAGATATACCTGTTGCATTTGCTGGGATTCTGGTGTTTTGGTTGAAAATTGATTTTAAACCACCACCTGATCTCTTCAACCACCGCCGATCCGACCGACCAAGTTAAAAAATAAAAACAGAACGATTGTTGGAGGTTGTGTTTCATTGCATTGCATGTTGGGGTAGAAAGGGAGTTGGATTGCACACTCCCTCACTCATTTTTAGTTCATCAGACACTCTGTGGTTCCTCTGCGTAGTGTGTGGAAAAGTGAGTAAAATTAACAAATTTTGCTTACACTGCACACACATGGTGCCAAATCAACGTCTTTCACCGTGGGCGTTGAACTTCGCCAAGGGTACTTCGTATCACCTCTCCTTTTCATTGTATACATGGACGGGGTGTTGCAGAGCAGCCGAGGCTAGGAATGGTTCACATTGGGATAGTTGAGGGTAAGTCATCTTCTATTTGCAGATGACTTAGTTATTTTCACATCTTTCCAGACGGAACTCCGTATGTGATAATGCTGGGATGAAGGCTACCGTGAACAAATCAGAGGTTATGGTCATTTCCAGAACCCCTTTTTAATGCACTCTACACGTTAGTGTAGTTCCATTGAAGCGGGTGGACAAGTTTAATTATCAGGAGTTATGCTAAGCTTTCATGTAGGATTGGTCAAGCTGGGTCAGTTTTGACACACGACTAACCTACGAGCCGGGAGTTAAATATCTTCATTGTTCGGTTTACAAAAAAAAAGAATTATTTATTACGACCGTCTGGTCATGGGGTATATAAACATCTGATTCTTACAATCCATTAAATCAATAAGGAAGCCTAATTTGTATAAGTGAGCACCAAGAAACTGACTCTGAAATTAGGTCAACCCTTACCTCAGGTACTTGGTGTTATTTGTGCATTCACAGTTAAAGCTATTAAGTGATGTTTCGCCGATTTGGCGGCGATGAAGATGATGGTGAGCTTGATGCGGTGAAGGGAGCAATCAATGTGCGGACGTAACTCCTCCCTCCTTAGAATAGAGCGAAGGCCAAAACGATGATGTTGGGGCCGGAGCGAACTGGAGTGTTTGGGTAGGTGTATTTTTGTTGGTTCTTTTCCGGGTGATAATGAGGATGGTGATGATTACTGCCAGTGTGCAAATGAAGGTTGATGCGTTGGTGATGGAGTGTGTTATAGTTGTGGTGAACTTTAGGTTTTTAACCTTCGTATCAGTTTGAAAAGCAAAATCTCTCAGCTTCTGGAGGTTCAGGATCTCGGTAGTTGAATAGGGTTGAACTATGTTGCTCGGAAGTGGTGAGATATGTACCTCGTCCCAGCAGATGTCCGCGTCGTCATTATTTTGACACTATTATTGGAAACGCTGCAGTGTAGAAGCTTTGTACATTTGATTTCAAGCATTTGGGTACTACAAGTAGAGTTAATTAGTAAATTTGCAAAGCTCGGTTCTGGTTGAGTTACGGATTCAATTTTCCCGACATCAGCTATGGGACAATGATCTGCTTTGTTTCTCATCAGGTTGCCGATATATTTTGAACTTGCAATGTTTTCTTGAAAGTTTGGATTGCTGCAGTAGTAAAATCCTTCAATCTTGGGGCATGGTGCTTTGAAATGTTTTATTTGATTCCCGCTGAAGTTTATGTATGGATATGTTATTATTATTTTTGTTTCATTTATAGGTAGAGGTATGATATGATACATACAATATTGCTCATTTGAAACATTAGAAAAAAATATACAATATATTAGAATATTGTGCTTGTAAGCCTAACAATTCATAAATATGTTCATTTGACTCGACGGTCATGTTTTGCTTCTTTAACTTGTTTTCAATTATATTCAGCTCGTCTTGATTCAGTAGGAGTTTGGGAATGATTTTTAGTTTGGAGAGGATCACTGCTTCAGCTATGTTTGAGAGGTATTGTGTCTCTCGAATAATGTGGTCTTCGGTCTTAACTTTGTTAGCGAATTTAAGCATGTATGATTCTATGATGCGTTGTTCATCGTTAATGTGAGATGTTATTTTCTTGAATCTCCTCATTATTTGAAAATGAATTGTGTGTTGGCTTGCCATTATATCAGTAAAGGTGTGTAGGTTGGGGTATATGTGTTTGATTTGGTTATTTATACGCCCTGTGATGGACTTTATGACAGATCCTAGGCCATTGAATAAGCCTCTTTTCTGTCTATGAGTAGGATAGAGTGTTAACAATTTCCTATCGAGTTTTAACTTAAGTTTTGTTATGTGTATGGAGTCTATTACTATTGCATGTTTTTCGAATAATTTAAGGGAATTGTTAATTGCAGCGATGTTAGCTATGTAATCTCCTAGTGATATGCAAAACGTTGTGGTCGTTAGTGATTAATCTTGCGGGTCCTATTCGTAGGGGTACCTCGATTACTTGGGTGGAGATTACTTTGAGTCTGGAAACAGGGTATTACGATTGTATATGGTTATGCTGAGAGCCGTGTTGGTTTGGGAAAAGAACAAAGCAGAAAAAGCAAAAAAAAACATTTTTTTTCTTTCTTTTATTCTATTTTTTTATTTGTCACCTAATTTACTTTTATGTATTTTTTTATTATTCGTAGTTAGAATAGTAATTTTATTACGTTGTTTCGAAAATCTCGGAGTAACTTTGTTTCTTCTCTCTTTTTTCCTGAAGACAGTCTGATTTTCAGGTATGTGCGCTGGTGTTTCTCTCATGAGTTTAGTTTTTCAATTCTAGCATTCGTAACATGTTGCATCTTTCCCTGGATTTTAGGGTATAAATCGTCAAGGAAAACATTTAATTTTGATAAATAGTCGTCTTCGCTAGAGAACTGGGAAGTTTTCATAAATTTGTATGGTCTCCCGAGGAAGCGTTCGTAGGGTGTGTGTTTTGTGGATGAGTGTATTGCATTGTTATATGTTATGAATGTTTCTGATAGAATATCCTCGTGTTCAATTGTGAGATTGTCTTCTTTCCTTTCTGATGAGGATGAAACGATCAATTTCAGTAAGTGTTTGTTTGTTGTGTTTGTTTGTGTGTGATGTTAAGTGTAAATCGATATTAAATTGCTTACAGAAGTGTTTAAAAATGTTTGCTACGAACTCGGAGCCTTGATCGCAAACAACTTTCTTTGGGATACCGTATAGTCTTATATATTGTTTGAAATTCTTGAGAATTGTTATACTACTTCTGCCGGTAGGGCGAATTAGGAAAACTGGAGTCAGAATCTCATTATTGTCGATGTGAACTATTTCCAAGGGTTTAGGGGCCATTTCTGGGTTCTCGTATGGGGGTTTAGGAGGATTTCTATCATATTTAAGAATTTTGCATTTATCGCAGTTATTTATAGTCCTCGCTATTTTATCTTTCATTTGAGGGAAGAACAATTGCCTTTTGAGATGTAGAAAGGTTTCGTTGATACCCCTGTGGTTCGAGTTTTCGTGGTACTCTCTGGTCGTATTCTCTTGGGCGTCATTGGTCCTAATATCCTGGAGGATATCGGTACACCTAACTAGACGGAATGATTTATTTTGGGAGAAATAAACGACGTACGATTCGAAATACATTGTCGCTTGTATATATTGCCGTTAATCCATTTGGAGGAAGATAGTTTTTAAATATTTTGCACATGATGCCTTCATCAAAGATTTCATTACGGATAGTTCTTCTTCGTTTGCATCTCTAGGGTCATTGGAGTACCTTACGGGCTTATTAAGACTACAAGTTGGTGCTTAAATTCATTCAATGGTTTTTCTGAGATGCTAATGCCATCGTCCATGTTTTCACTTGCACTATGTGCAGTGCTGGTTAAAACTTCCTCGATTTTCTCGAGTTGTTCATTGGTTTTAATGCGGCTAAGAACATCAGCGTTTGTGTTTTTGTTTACCCTTTTTATATACAATTTCGTTATTAAATTCTCACCAGTCTCGAATTTGGTTCCTTTAAATTCATTATACCAATCCATAACTATTTGAAATTTTCTTGCAACTAGATATGGACGAAAATACTTCGAGGCCCATACAATAGCGAGTAGCGTTTTTTCTATGTCAGAGTAATTACATTCGCCTTGGGAAAGTGTGCGACTCGCGAAACAAATAGGCTTGTCGCTTCCTATAGGAACTGGTGTTGCAAAATGGGATTGTTTATTAATAAATTTGTACACGTTTCGAAGGCGACGACGTAGTCCTTGTCAATCTTAAAATTTTCATATTTCTTTAGAGAATTAGTAAAGGGTTTAGTCAATTTTGCTAGGTCTTTTATGAATTTGCGATAATACCCGACGAGTCCTAGGAAAGCTTTGATTTCTTTTCGTGTTTTTGGTAAGGCGAAATCTTTTATTGCTTGGATTTTTAAGGGGTTAGGTTTAATTCCTTCAGAATTGATTATGTGTCCCAAGAAGGAAATCTCCTTCTTAAGTTTTTAAGTTCGATTCTCTCAATCTCTCAAACACTCTTGTAATGCTTTCAAGATGTTCTTGCAAAAACGTGGAATATATTATCATGCCGTCTAAGAATACTAGACATATTTTGCCAACTAAGTCTCTCAAAACGTTATTCATCACTCTTTGGAAAGTGGGTGGCGCGTTTTTTAACACGAAGGGCATTCCAGTATACTCCTAGTGACCGCCATCTACGCTGAATGCGCTTTTTTGAATGTGTTTTGGTCCCATCTCGATTTGATGGAAACCGCTCGCTAAGTCGAGTATCGTGTAGTATACAAACCTACCAAGTTTATCTAAAATTTCATTAATGTTTGGCATAGCGTACCGATCGGAGATAGTCTTCTCATTGACTTTTCAGTAGTCTATGACTAATCTCCATTTTTGTCGACCACTGGCATCCCTTTTCCTTGGAGCTATCCACACTGGAGAGCTCCAAAGGGTATAGCTGTGGCGAAAAAATTCAACATATGATTGATCTGAGTTTGGAATTCTTCTTTATGCACATACAGGTATCTATACGACCTGGTATGGATTGATATGTCATCTGTGTATTTATTTTGTGCTTTATTTTGTTGGTAAATGACAGAACTACGCCTTCTTTATATATTATGTCACTGTATTTCGATCTCTTTGCGCTCTTCGTTGTTATGATGATTGGTTCTCAGCAGTTGGTCTATCTTGTGGTTTTCGTCAAAATTATTTATTTCTATAAAATTAGTATAGTTCGGCATACTATTCCTCCTTTACAAATATTTGATCATTTTGAGAGTAATTTGTTAGTCTTACGGTACTATACGACGATTTTACACTGCATAGTCCTTGGCTTATGAAGAGAAGGGGTCTTAATTCGAAGTTGATTAAGAAAATGTTGCCATGTTGTTTATTTATGGTTAGTTTAGCTAAAATCTTTGAGTAACCCGGGACTTTTGTGATTCTTCCACTCGTGAGAGAACAATAGCACGTACAACACGAGTGGTTGCTGAGAAACTAGACCCAGGTCCGCCTCGGACTGTGACTTTTATGAAACTAGAAGAATGGTTGATTGCGTTTTTTGTTATTTAATTTTAGTTATTTTAGTTATTTAGTATTTTATTTAATTTTAGCTAATTTAGTTTGAAGGAAAATATCTTCCGCATAGTCTAAGCCATCGAGATGTCGTGTGAGACTCCAAGTTATTCCAGGTCTCTGCACGCAGATATCTTTCATAACTTCATCCATGACAATTGCGAACAGTTGAGGTGAAAGTGGACATCCTTGCGTTACTCGTGTATTTGTAGTGAAAGAGTCACTGATGTCTCTGTTATGTAGTTTTTTTCAAAATACTCCCCATTTACGACTGCCGTACCTTTTAGAAATTCTCTCCGGCAACGCTGATCTCAAACCACGAAATGGTTATAAAGAGAGAGCTTTCTCTTCTGACCACTCATTCACAAATTGAAATCAGAGTTATGCCAAGGGAAAAACTGGGCCAATGAGCCGGATCAGGTCCATAATGGACCTGATGGTCAAAGTACAGCATGATTTCCTTTTAAGCACGCATACACCTTACCTAGCCACGTACCTACATTGCTGGCGATTGTATGAGTACATTCTTGAGTCAGTAAGGTGCAGTGCCAGAAATTAGTTTGAGTATGAGTGTTTTCTTAGCTTTTTGGAGAGAACACTCCATTTGGTGTCAATAAAAGTAGATTTCGTTAAGTTCAACGAAAACCCACCACTTACATATTTTGACAGATTAGTGTTGCCTCCATTTTGGTTTGAATAAAGATGAAATGAATTGAGTGAACTCTTGAAAAACTTGAGTGTGCATTGGAGGTAACTTCTAAAAAGTAAAAACAGAATGAAAAATTCTGTTTCAGAACAGGTGAAAACTTTAAATGAAAAACCTTCAAAAGGGGAAATTTGCAATCGGAGAAGACGTTTTCATAAAATTTTTACAATTTGATCCGCGCTTGCTGGAAAAAAACCCAAACTCCGGATACGTTGCGCTGGAAGCAATTTTTGGCTTTTCACATATAGCACAACACTTCAAAAACTATGGATCTATGAATCCCAATGTCCACACCAACTCCAACTTGGAATCCCAATTTTGTTTCATTTTCTCAATTCTAGGTAAGGCACCACCACGGGTTTCTTCAGGAATATCGTTATCAAACTCGAATCTTTAATTTATCCCCTGAGTTACAAAGGACGTGAATTATAGTTATTTGTTTTTCGCGCTTGTATGTTTAAGAACATTATTGCATTTACTTTGCACCTTTACCTGACTTTGCACCTTAATTGTCAAGAACTCTAGTTTTCAAATGCCAACGTTTCCTAAACCAGTTTAGGAAAATGTTTCTTCACACCAAGTTTAGTGTTCCGGCACTCATGAGTATTTACTGGGGGTATTCCCTTAGTTATTATTCGGTGGTGTGAATTGCCGATTTAAAAAAAAAAGTGCTTACTGGTCATGGTTTTCTACACTCATTCCTACCTTCTACTGCCTCTAGTGGCGGGTTTTGGTCCAAAATTAAGCTTAATTTTTATCGCTCATCCTGTGTAAGAAAAACTTAATGAAAAACAAATACGTAGAAAACCGCACCGTTCTCGAGATCTCAGCTATTTTTCCTTCCATTGTACTGTTCCGCTACCCCAATAGTTTCGCGGAGAAGCCTGGCATACAAAAATGCTTCATTGGGCTCTCTATCTATTAACAGTAGAATCTCCGAAACGTGAGTAGTTCTATAAAATGAACAAATCGGAAAAATTAACGGATTTGTGAGTCCCGAATTTTTACAGTATGTCCCGGTTTTTTGTTCTGATTTTGTACGAAAAAGTGTCCCGTTTTTATTATTTTGTTTGTTCCGTTTTTATTTCATTTAATTGTCCCTTATAGACTTTGAAACCAACCAGCCGATATTGCCCAAACCTGTATCATTTGAAAGACAATAACGGGGACCTAGTTTCACACCACTAAGCCAATGCAATAGGCGGATTCGGTCCGTTCATGATGTCGATTTTCGATTCGAAACCGAATCGCTAAGTGTTTCTGGTTTGAACTTAGAAAATTCCTGTTTTTCACATGGCCAATTTTTTGCTGCTTGCTCGCCGAAAGATAGCTGTCACACAAATAAACAAAATGCACTTATTTTCATAGCGCCTTATCACATGCCGGGTATCCGCTAGTTATGATATAAGAATGATGCAACTCTATGAAGGAATTTTCAGAACAAGTTGTGCCTTGAATTGTCTGTTGCTTAGCGGATAGACGCGTCAAATTGTAATCTTCCGGTACGAAAAACTTTTGTAATCCACTTTTCTCACTGACATTACCCGGAGAATGCTCCTTACTTATTGGTAAACATCGTTTCAAATAGAATGTACAACTGTCTGGGTTGGTCGTCTAACCTCGTAAGTAACCAGTACCTAGCATGTAGCAGGACAAGCTAGTTCCATGTCCAAATTGGAATGTTGCAAAAAAAAAAGGAATTTTAATATTATTTATTAAAAGTGCAATTAGTTTCGAAGTGGAGTATGCTATGTTCCTACCAAACGAAATCACGAGGTTTCATCAAATTTCTACAAACCTCCGAGGTTTCGCAATTTCATACATTTTCGGCATTACGAAAAGGGCCGCTTTCGGCGAAAGCTAGTTGGCTACATATATATTTTTAAGATAAACGTCTTAATTTGTCTGTTTCTATATCTTATGCACAACTCTTCTCTTTTGCTGTTTTTTTTTTAATAAAATTAAATGTTTTTTAAGTGAATACACATGCTTTCTAATTTAATTCGAGTAAATATGAGCAATTTGAAAAGATGAATGGAGCATGACTTATATCTGTTCATCCTTCTAAGATTCTCTTGTTTTTTTAATATTTTGACAGGCAGGTATGAAACAGGGCCGTGAATAAAATCACGCTTTATCATTCGAAGAAATCAGTACGGACATGCGTAGGTATCCGCTTTCCATTAGAGAAGAGAGAGAAATCTCGAAATGAACGCTGGCATTTTACCCGAGTCATGCTCATATCTACCAATTTAACAACTTTTGCTCAAATGTTCCGCCATTCGTACCGAACGTCACATGCACGGCATATCGCCAAAAATACATTCACTCTTATGCCTCCACCTAACCAGGGGGTGTGTTACATTTTCGTACATAATTCAGTTGGAACAACCATTAGTCAACAGACACCCATCAAAAACTGCAAGTACCTCGGTTTTCAGCCATGCGGGTATGCACCGAGAGCTGTACAATTAAGATCACGTCACCCATAGTGAAAGTTAGTGCATACCCCTAGGCGATTGTGAAGATATACCTGTTGCATTTGCTGGGATTCTGGTGTTTTGGTTGAAAATTGATTTTAAACCACCACCTGATCTCTTCAACCACCGCCGATCCGACCGACCAAGTTAAAAAATAAAAACAGAACGATTGTTGGAGGTTGTGTTTCATTGCATTGCATGTTGGGGTAGAAAGGGAGTTGGATTGCACACTCCCTCACTCATTTTTAGTTCATCAGACACTCTGTGGTTCCTCTGCGTAGTGTGTGGAAAAGTGAGTAAAATTAACAAATTTTGCTTACACTGCACACACATGGTGCCAAATCAACGTCTTTCACCGTGGGCGTTGAACTTCGCCAAGGGTACTTCGTATCACCTCTCCTTTTCATTGTATACATGGACGGGGTGTTGCAGAGCAGCCGAGGCTAGGAATGGTTCACATTGGGATAGTTGAGGGTAAGTCATCTTCTATTTGCAGATGACTTAGTTATTCTCGCATCTTTCCAGACGGAACTCCGTATGTGATAATGCTGGGATGAAGGCTACCGTGAACAAATCAGAGGTTATGGTCATTTCCAGAACCCCTTTTTAATGCACTCTACACGTTAGTGTAGTTCCATTGAAGCGGGTGGACAAGTTTAATTATCAGGAGTTGCTAGTTTAGGACTGCTAAGCTTTCATGTAGGATTGGTCAAGCTGGGTCAGTTTTGACACACGACTAACCTACTAGCCGGGAGTTAAATATCTTCATATGGGGTATATAAACATCTGATTCTTACAATCCATTAAATCAATAAGGAAGCCTAATTTGTATAAGTGAGCACCAAGAAACTGACTCTGAAATTAGGTCAACCCTTACCTCAGGTACTTGGTGTTATTTGTGCATTCACAGTTAAAGCTATTAAGTGATGTTTCGCCGATTTGGCGGCGATGAAAACACGATGAAGACATTCCGCTTGCGCAGCATAATGGGGTTGTTCCTCGGGTAGCATTGGTGATGTGGAGCTTGAAGCGGTGAAGGGAGCAATCAATATGCGGACGTAACTCCTCCCTCCTTAGAATAGAGCGAAGGCCAAAACGATGATGTTGGGGCCAGAGCGAACTGGAGTGTTTGGGTAGGTGTATTTTTGTTGGTTCTTTTCCGGGTGATAATGAGGATGGTGATGATTACTGCCAGTGTGCAAATGAAGGTTGATGCGTTGGTGATGGAGTGTGTTATAGTTGTGGTGAACTTTAGGTTTTTAACCTTCGTATCAGTTTGAAAAGCAAAATCTCTCAGCTTCTGGAGGTTCAGGATCTCGGTAGTTGAATAGGGTTGAACTATGTTGCTCGGAAGTGGTGAGATATGTACCTCGTCCCAGCAGATGTCCGCGTCGTCATTATTTTGACACTATTATTGGAAACGCTGCAGTGTAGAAGCTTTGTACCTTTGATTTCAAGCATTTGGGTACTACAAGTAGAGTGAATTAGTAAATTTGCAAAGCTCGGTTCTGGTTGAGTTATGGATTCAATTTTCCCGACATCAGCTATGGGACAATGATCTGCTTTGTTTCTCATCAGGTTGCCGATATATTTTGAACTTGCAATGTTTTCTTGAAAGTTTGGATTGCTGCAGTAGTAAAATCCTTCAATCTTGGGGCATGGTGCTTTGAAATGTTGTATTTTATTCCCGCTGAAGTTTATGTATGGATATGTTATTATTATTTTTGTTTCATTTATAGGTAGAGGTATGATATGATACATACAATATTGCTCATTTGAAACAAAAACACACAAAAAAATATACAATATATTAGAATATTGTGCTTGTAAGCCTAACAATTCATAAATATGTTCATTTGACTCGACGGTCATGTTTTGCTTCTTTGATTAGTTTTCAATTATATTCAGCTCGTCTTGATTTAGTAGGAATTTGGTAATGATTTTTAGTTTGGAAAGGATCACTGCTTCAGCTATGTTTGAGAGGTATTGTGTTTCTCGAATAATGTGGTCTTCGGTTTTAACTTTGTTAGCGAATTTAAGCATGTATGATTCTATGATGCGTTGTTCATCGTTAATGTGAGATGTTATATTCTTGAATCTCCTCATCATTTGAAAATGAATTGTGTGTTGGCTTGCCATTATATCAGTAAAGGTGTGTAGGTTGGGGTATATGTGTTTGATTTGGTCTTGGACGTCCATGTGGGACGCCCTGTGATGGATTTTATGACAGATCCTAGGCCATTGAATAAGCCTCTTTTCTGTCTATGAGTAGGATAGAGTGTTAACAATTTCCTATCGAGTTTTAATTTAAGTTTTGTTATGTGTATGGAGTCTATTACTATTGCATATTTTTCGAATAATTTAAGGGAATTGTTAATTGCAGCGATGTTAGCTATGTAATCTTCTAGTGATATGCAAAACGTTGTGGTCGTTAGTGGTCAAACGGGTGCGGGTCCTATTCGTAGAGGTAAAATGCGTCGGTCATTTGGTATATTGTGTACCTCGATTACTTGGGTGGAGATTACTTTGAGTCTGGAAACAGGGTATTACGATTGTTTATGGTTATGCTGAGAGCAGTGTTGGTTTGGGGAAAAGAACAAAGCAGAAAAGGCAAAAAAAACATTTTTTTTCTTTCTTTTATTTTATTTTTTTATTTGTCGCCTAATTTACTTTTATGTATTTTTTTATTATTCGTAGTTACAATAGTAATTTTATTACGTTGTTTCGAAAATCTCGGATTAACTTTGTTTCTTTTCTCTTCTTTCCTGAAGACAGTCTGATTTTCAGGTATGTGCGCTGGTGTTTCTCTCGTGAGTTTAGTTTTTCAATTCTAGCCTAGGATTTAAGGGTATAAATCGTCAAGAAAAACATTTAATTTTGATAAATAGTCGTCTTCGCTAGAGAATTGGGAAGTTTTCATAAATTTGTATGGTCTCCCGAGGAATCGTTCGTAGGGTGTGTGTTTTGTGGATGAGTGTATTGCATTGTTATATGTTATGAATGTTTCTGAAAGAATATCCTCGTGTTCAATTGTGAGATTGTCTTCTTTCCTTTCTGATGAGGATGAAACGATCAATTTCAGTAAGTGTTTGTTTGTTGTGTTTGTTTGTGTGTGATGTTAAGTGTAAATCGATATTAAATTGCTTACAGAAGTGTTTAAAAATGTTTGCTACGAACTCGGAGCCTTGATCGCAAACAACTTTCTTTGGGATACCGTATAGTCTTATATATTGTTTGAAATTCTTGAAAATTGTTATACTACTTCTGCCGGTAGGGCGAATTAGGAAAACTGGAGTCAGAATCTCATTATTGTCGATGTGAACTATTTCCAAGGGTTTAGGGGCCATTTCTGGGTTCTCGTATGGGGGCTTAGGAGGATTTCTATCATATTTAAGAATTTTGCATTTATCGCAGTTATTTATAGTCCTCGCTATTTTATCTTTCATTTGAGGGAAGAACAATTGCCTTTTGAGATGTAGAAAGGTTTCGTTGATACCCCTGTGGTTCGAGTTTTCGTGGTACTCTCTGGTCGTATTCTCTTGGGCGTCATTGGTCCTAATATCCTGGAGGATATCGGTACACCTAACTAGACGGAATGATTTATTTTGGGAGAAATAAACGACGTACGATTCGAAATACATCGTCGCTTGTATATATTGCCGTTAATCCATTTGGAGGAAGATAGTTTTTAAATATTTTGCACATGATGCCTTCATCAAAGATTTCATTACGGATAGTTCTTCTTCGTTTGCATCTCTAGGGTCATTGGAGTACCTTTCGGGCGTATTAAGACTACAAGTTGGCGATTAAATTCATTCAAAGGTTTTTCTGAGATGCTAATGCCATCGTCCCTGTTTTCACTTGCACTATGTGCAGTGCTGGTGAAAACTTCCTCGATTTTCTCGAGTTGTTCATTGGTTTTAATGCGGCTAAGAGCATCAGCGTTTGTGTTTTTGTTCACCCTTTTTATATACAATTTCGTAATTAAATTCTTACCAGTCTCGAATTTGGTTCCTTTAAATTCATTATACCAATCCGTAACTATTTGAAATTTTCTTCCAACTAGATATGGACGAAAATACTTCGAGGCCCATACAATAGCGAGTAGCGTTTTTTCTATGTTAGAGTAATTACATTCGCCTTGGGAAAGTGTGCGACTCGCGAAACAAATAGGCTTGTCGCTTCCTATAGGAACTGGTGTTGCAAAATGGGATTGTTTATTAATAAATTTGTACACGTTTCGAAGGCGACGACGTAGTCCTTGTCAATCTTAAAATTTTCATATTTCTTTAGACAATTAGTAAAGGGTTTAGTCAATTTTGCTAGGTCTTTTATGAATTTGCGATAATACCCGACGAGTCCTAGGAAAGCTTTGATTTCTTTTCGTGTTTTTGGTAAGGCGAAATTTTTTATTGCTTGGATTTTTAAGGGATTAGGTTTAACTCCTTCAGAATTGATTATGTGTCCCAAGAAGGAAATCTCCTTCTTAAGTTTTTAAGTTCGATTCTCTCAATCTCTCAAACACTCTTGTAATGCTTTCAAGATGTTCTTGCAAAAACGTGGAATATATTATCATGCCGTCTAAGAATACTAGACATATTTTGCCAACTAAGTCTCTCAAAACGTTATTCATCACTCTTTGGAAAGTGGGTGGCGCGTTTTTTAACACGAAGGGCATTCCAGTATACTCCTAGTGACCGCCATCTACGCTGAATGCGCTTTTTTGAATGTGTTTTGGTCCCATCTCGAATTGATGGAAACCGCTCGCTAAGTCGAGTATCGTGTAGTATACAAACCTACCAAGTTTATCTAAAATTTCATTAATGTTTGGCATAGCGTACCGATCGGAGATAGTCTTCTCATTGACTTTTCAGTAGTCTATGACTAATCTCCATTTTTGTCGACCACTGGCATCCCTTTTCCTTGGAGCTATCCACACTGGAGAGCTCCAAAGGGTATAGCTGTGGCGAAAAAATTCAACATATTATTGATCTGAGTTTGGAATTCTTCTTTATGCACATACTGGTATCTATACGACTTGGTATGGATTGATATGTCATCTGTATATTTATTTTGTGCTTTATTTTGTTGGTAAATGACAGAACTACGCCTTCTTTATATATTATGTCACTGTATTTCGATCTCTTTGCGCTCTTCGTTGTTATGATGATTGGTTCTCAGCAGTTGGTCTATCTTGTGGTTTTCGTCAAAATTATTTATTTCTATAAAATTAGTATAGTTCGGCATACTATTCCTCCTTTACAAATATTTGATCATTTTGAGAGTAATTTGTTAGTTTTACGGTACTATACCACGATTTTACACTGCATAGTCCTTGGCTTATGAAGAAAAATGGTCTTAGTTCGAGGTTGATTAAGAAAATGTTGCCGTGTTGTTTATTTATGGTTAGTTTAGCTAAAATCTTTGAGTAACCCGGGACTTTTGTGATTCTTCCACTCGTGAGAGAACAATAGCACGTACAACACGAGTGGTTGCTGAGAAACTAGGCCCAGGTCCGCCTCGAACTGTGACTTTTATGAAACTAGAAGAATGGTTGATTGCGTTTTTTGTTATGATTTAACCCATGCGTTGAATATTCTGAGCTTCATGTTTCTGGAAATCTGGGAACTCCTCTATGTAAGTCGTTGTTGTCCAAATGCTGCTCTTGCTTTTTGTAGTCTGTTATCAACATCTACTTCTTCGCCACTGTCTTATGTACATATTGGATGGAGCTTGCTTCGATGGTAATGTCTCCTCTATTACAGGTGTTGATTCGAATGGCCTTAGTCTTCTGGATATTTATCTATAATCCGGCGAAACGTGTTCATCTTGTGACGTGTTCTAATTTAGTTTGGATGTGGCTGAGATTGTGTGAGAGTAGGAAAATATCTTCCGCATAGTCTAAGCCATCGAGCTGTCGTGTGAGACTCCAAGTTATTCCAGGTCTCTGCACGCAGATATCTTTCATAACTTCATCCATGACAATTGCGAACAGTTGAGGTGAAAGTGGACATCCTTGCGTTACTCGTGTATTTGTAGTGAAAGAGTCACTGATGTCTCTGTTATGTAGTTTTTTTCAAAATACTCCCCATTTACGACTGCCGTACCTTTTAGAAATTCTCTCCGGCAACGCTGATCTCAAACCACGAAATGCTTATAAAGAGAGAGCTTTCTCTTCTGACCACTCATTCACAAATAGAAATCAGAGTTATGCCAAGGGAAAAACTGGGCCAATGAGCCGGATCAGGTCCATAATGGACCTGATGGTCAAAGTACAGCATGATTTCCTTTTAAGCACGCATTCACCCTACCTAGCCAAGTACCTACATTTCTGGCGATTGTATGAGTACATTCTTGAGTCAGTAAGGTGCAGTGCCAGAAATTAGTTTGAGTATGAGTGTTTTCTTAGCTTTTTGGAGAGAACACTCCATTTGGTGTCAATAAAAGTAGATTTCGTTAAGTTCAACGAAAACCCACCACTTACATATTTTGACAGATTAGTGTTGCCTCCATTTTGGTTTGAATAAAGATGAAATGAATTGAGTGAACTCTTGAAAAACTTGAGTGTGCATTGGAGGTAACTTCTAGAAAGTAAAAACAGAATGAAAAATTCTGTTTCAGAAGAGGTGAAAACTTTAAATGAAAAACCTTCAAAAGGGGAAATTTGCAATCGGAGAAGACGTTTTCATAAAATTTTTACAATTTAATCCGCGCTTGCTGGAAAAAAACCCAAACTCCGGATACGTTGCGCTGGAAGCAATTTTTGGCTTTTCACATATAGCACAACACTTCAAAAACTATGGATCTATGAATCCCAATGTCCACACCAACTCCAACTTGGAATCCCAATTTTGTTTCATTCTCTCAATTCTAGGTAAGGCACCACCACGGGTTTCTTCAGGAATATCGTTATCAAACTCGAACACTAATTTATCCCCTAAGTTACCGATACGACGTGTATTATAGTTATTTGTTACGTATTTGTTGTTATGTTGTATGTTGTTATTATAGTTATATTACTTTGCACCTTTACCCGACTTTGCACCTTAATTGTCAAGAACTCTAGTTTTCAAATGCGAACGTTTCCTAAACCAGTTTAGGAAAATGTTTCTTCACACTAAATTTAGTGTTTCGGCACTCATGAATATTCACTGGGGGTATTCCCTTAGTTATTATTCACACCACCCATTGCCGATTTAAAAAAAAAGTGCTTACAGGTCATGGTTTTCTACACTCTCCTACCCTCTACTGCCTCTGGTGGCAGGGTTTTGGTCGTCTCAAATTAAGCTTAATTTTATCGCTCATCCTGTGTAAGAAAAGCTTAATGAAAAGCGTAGAAAAACGCACCGTTCTCGAGATCTCAGCTATCTTCCCTTTCAATGTACTGTTCCGCTACCCCCAGTAGTTTCGCGGAGGAGCCTGGTATACAAAAATGAATCTTTGGGCCCTCTATGTGCTAACAGTAGTATTAGGGAAACATTAACGGTTCTATAAAATTAAAAATTCGGAAAGATGAACGGATTTGTAAGACGACTTTCTCCTGGGCGACAGTCTATATACGGTGACCTTCCTTCCCGCTTTGCCGGTCAGTCCCGAATTTTTACAGTATGTCCCGGTTTTTTGTTCTGATTTTGTACGAAAAAGTGTCCCGTTTTTATTATTCTGTTTGTTCCGTTTATTTAATTGTTTAATAAAAATATATTGGAAAATTAAATAAAGTGATAAGATGTCCCTTATTCCTGTTTTTCACATGGCAAATTTTTAGTTGCTTGCTCGCCGAAAGATCTTTAGCTAGCAGTTAGCAATCAAAGCGATAAAAGTCAATAAATACCCGACATTTTAATTCTTTAAGCAAATAAACAAAATGTACTTATTATCTTAGCGCTTTATCACATGGCGGATATCCGATAGTTATGATATAAGAATGATGCAACTTTATGAACGATTCGATTATTCGAAGAAGTCAGTTCGGACATGCGTAGGTATTTACATTCCATTAGCAAACGAAATCACGAGGTTTCATCAAATTTCTTCAAACCTCCGAGATTTTCGGCATTTCGAAAAGGGCCGCTTTCGGCGAAAGCTAGTTGGCTACATATATATTTTTAATATAAACGTCTTAATTTGTCTGTTTCTAAATTTTATGCACAACTCTTCTCTATTGCTGTTTTTTTTAATAAAATTAAATGTTTTTTTAGTGGATACACATGCTTTCTAATTTAATTCGAGAAAATATGAGCAATTTGAAAAGATGAATGGAGCATGACTTATATCTGTTCATCCTTCTAAGATTCTCTTGTTTTTTTTTAATATTTTGACAGGCAGGTATGAAACAGGGCCGTGAATAAAATCACGCTATATCATTCGAAGAAGTCAGTACGGACATGCGTAGGTATCCGCTTTCCATTAGAGAAGAGAGAGAAATCTCGAAATGAACGCTGGCATTTTACCCGAGTCATGCTCATATCTACCAATTTAACAACTTTTGCTCAAATGTTCCGCCATTCGTACCGAACGTCACATGCACGGCATATCGCCAAAAATACATTCACTCTTATGCCTCCACCTAACCAGGGGGTGTGTTACATTTTCGTACATAATTCAGTTGGAACAACCATTAGTCAACAGACACCCATCAAAAACTGCAAGTACCTCGGTTTTCAGCCATGCGGGTATGCACCGAGAGCTGTACAATTCAGATCACGTCACCCATAGTGAAAGTTAGTGCATACCCCTAGGCGATTGTGAAGATATACCTGTTGCATTTGCTGGGATTCTGGTGTTTTGGTTGAAAATTGATTTTAAACCACCTCCTGATCTCTTCAACCACCTCCGATCGAACCGACCATGTTAAAAAATAAAAACAGAACGATTGTTGGAGGTTGTGTTTCATTGCATTGCATGTTGGGGTAGAAAGGGAGTTGAATTGCACACTCCCTCACTCATTTTTAGTTCATCAGACACTCAGTGGTTCCTCTGCGTAGTGTGTGGAAAAGTGAGTAAAATTAACAAATTTTGCTTACACTGCACACACATGGTGCCAAATCAACGTCTTTCACCGTGGGCGTTGAACTTCGCCAAGGGTACTTCTTATCACCTCTCCTTTTCATTGTATACATGGACGGGGTGTTGCAGAGCAGCCGAGGCTAGGAATGGTTCACATTGGGCTAGTTGAGGGTAAGTCATCTTCTATTTGCAGATGACTTAGTTATTCTCACATCTTTCCAGACGGAACTCCGTATGTGATAATGCTGGGATGAAGGCTACCGTGAACAAATCAGAGGTTATGGTCATTTCCAGAACCCCTTTTTAATGCACTCTACACGTTAGTGTAGTTCCATTGAAGCGGGTGGACAAGTTTAATTATCAGGAGTTATGCTAAGCTTTCATGTAGGATTGGTCAAGCTGGGTCAGTTTTGACACACGACTAACCTACTAGCCGGGAGTTAAATATCTTCATATGGGGTATATAAACATCTGATTCTTACAATCCATTAAATCAATAAGGAAGCCTAATTTGTTTAAGTGAGCACCAAGAAACTGACTCTGAAATTAGGTCAACCCTTACCTCAGGTACTTGGTGTTATTTGTGCATTCACAGTTAAAGCTATTAAGTGATGTTTCGCCGATTTGGCGGCGATGAAGATGATGGTGAGCTTGATGCGGTGAAGGGAGCAATCAATGTGCGGACGTAACTCCTCCCTCCTTAGAATAGAGCGAAGGCCAAAACGATGATGTTGGGGCCGGAGCGAACTGGAGTGTTTGGGTAGGTGTATTTTTGTTGGTTCTTTTCCGGGTGATAATGAGGATGGTGATGATTACTGCCAGTGTGCAAATGAAGGTTGATGCGTTGGTGATGGAGTGTGTTATAGTTGTGGTGAACTTTAGGTTTTTAACCTTCGTATCAGTTTGAAAAGCAAAATCTCTCAGCTTCTGGAGGTTCAGGATCTCGGTAGTTGAATAGGGTTGAACTATGTTGCTCGGAAGTGGTGAGATATGTACCTCGTCCCAGCAGATGTCCGCGTCGTCATTATTTTGACACTATTATTGGAAACGCTGCAGTGTAGAAGCTTTGTACATTTGATTTCAAGCATTTGGGTACTACAAGTAGAGTTAATTAGTAAATTTGCAAAGCTCGGTTCTGGTTGAGTTACGGATTCAATTTTCCCGACATCAGCTATGGGACAATGATCTGCTTTGTTTCTCATCAGGTTGCCGATATATTTTGAACTTGCAATGTTTTCTTGAAAGTTTGGATTGCTGCAGTAGTAAAATCCTTCAATCTTGGGGCATGGTGCTTTGAAATGTTTTATTTGATTCCCGCTGAAGTTTATGTATGGATATGTTATTATTATTTTTGTTTCATTTATAGGTAGAGGTATGATATGATACATACAATATTGCTCATTTGAAACATTAGAAAAAAATATACAATATATTAGAATATTGTGCTTGTAAGCCTAACAATTCATAAATATGTTCATTTGACTCGACGGTCATGTTTTGCTACTTTAATTTGTTTTCAATTATATTCAGCTCGTCTTGATTTAGTAGGATTTGGGAATGATTTTAAGTTTGGAAAGGATCACTGCTTCAGCTATGTTTGAGAGGTATTGTGTCTCTCGAATAATGTGGTCTTCGGTCTTAACTTTGTTAGCGAATCTAAGCATGTATGATTCTATGATGCGTTGTTCATCGTTAATGTGAGATGTTATATTCTTGAATCTCTTCATCATTTGAAAATGAATTGTGTGTTGGGTTGCCATTATATCAGTAAAGGTGTGTAGGTTGGGGTATATGTGTTCGATTTGGTTATTTATATTTTGGGCGTCTTGGACGTCCATATGGGACGCCCTGTGATGGATTATATGACAGATCCTAGGCCATTGAATAAGCCTCTTTTCTGTCTATGAGTAGGATAGAGTGTTAACAATTTCCTATCGAGTTTTAATTTAAGTTTTGTTATGTGTATGGAGTCTATTACTATTGCATATTTTTCGAATAATTTAAGGGAATTGTTAATTGCAGCGATATTAGTTATGTAATCTTCTAGTGATATGCAAAACGTTGTGGTCGTTAGTGATCAAACGGGTGCGGGTCCTATTCGTAGAGGTAAAATGCTTCGGTCATTTGGTATATTGTGTACCTCGATTACTTGGGTGGAGATTAATTTGAGTCTGGAAAGAGGGTATTACGATTGTTTATGGTTATGCTGAGAGCAGTGTTGGTTTGGGGAAAAGAACAAAGCAGAAAAGGCAAAAAAAAACATTTTTTTCTTTCTTTTATTTAATTTTTTTATTTGTCGCCTAATTTACTTTTATGTATTTTTTTATTATTCGTAGTTAGAATAGTAATTTTATTACGTTGTTTCGAAAATCTCGGAGTAACTTTGTTTCTTCTCTCTTCTTTCCTGAAGACAGTCTGATTTTCAGGTATGTGCGCTGGTGTTTCTCTCATGAGTTTAGTTTTTCAATTCTAGCATTCGTAACATTTTGCATCTTTCCCTGGATTTAAGGGTATAAATCGTCAAGGAAAACATTTAATTTTGATAAATAGTCGTCTTCGCTAGAGAACTGGGAAGTTTTCATAAATTTGTATGGTCTCCCGAGGAATCGTTCGTAGGGTGTGTGTTTTGTGGATGAGTGTATTGCATTGTTATATGTTATGAATGTTTCTGAAAGAATATCCTCGTGTTCAATTGTGAGATTGTCTTCTTTCCTTTCTGATGAGGATGAAACGATCAATTTCAGTAAGTGTTTGTTTGTTGTGTTTGTTTGTGTGTGATGTTAAGTGTAAATCGATATTAAATTGCTTACAGAAGTGTTTAAAAATGTTTGCTACGAACTCGGAGCCTTGATCGCAAACAACTTTCTTTGGGATACCGTATAGTCTTATATATTGTTTGAAATTCTTGAAAATTGTTATACTACTTCTGCCGGTAGGGCGAATTAGGAAAACTGGAGTCAGAATCTCATTATTGTCGATGTGAACTATTTCCAAGGGTTTAGGGGCCATTTCTGGGTTCTCGTATGGGGGCTTAGGAGGATTTCTATCATATTTAAGAATTTTGCATTTATCGCAGTTATTTATAGTCCTCGCTATTTTATCTTTCATTTGAGGGAAGAACAATTGCCTTTTGAGATGTAGAAAGGTTTCGTTGCTACCCCTGTGGTTCGAGTTTTCGTGGTACTCTCTGGTCGTATTCTCTTGGGCGTCATTGGTCCTAATATCCTGGAGGATATCGGTACACCTAACTAGACGGAATGATTTATTTTGGGAGAAATAAACGACGTACGATTCGAAATACATTGTCGCTTGTATATATTGCCGTTAATCCATTTGGAGGAAGATAGTTTTTAAATATTTTGCACATGATGCCTTCATCAAAGATTTCATTACGGATAGTTCTTCTTCGTTTGCATCTCTAGGGTCATTGGAGTACCTTACGGGCTTATTAAGACTACAAGTTGGTGCTTAAATTCATTCAATGGTTTTTCTGAGATGCTAATGCCATCGTCCATGTTTTCACTTGCACTATGTGCAGTGCTGGTTAAAACTTCCTCGATTTTCTCGAGTTGTTCATTGGTTTTAATGCGGCTAAGAGCATCAGCGTTTGTGTTTTTGTTCACCCTTTTTATATACAATTTCGTAATTAAATTCTTACCAGTCTCGAATTTGGTTCCTTTAAATTCATTATACCAATCCGTAACTATTTGAAATTTTCTTCCAACTAGATATGGACGAAAATACTTCGAGGCCCATACAATAGCGAGTAGCGTTTTTTCTATGTTAGAGTAATTACATTCGCCTTGGGAAAGTGTGCGACTCGCGAAACAAATAGGCTTGTCGCTTCCTATAGGAACTGGTGTTGCAAAATGGGATTGTTTATTAATAAATTTGTACACGTTTCGAAGGCGACGACGTAGTCCTTGTCAATCTTAAAATTTTCATATTTCTTTAGACAATTAGTAAAGGGTTTAGTCAATTTTGCTAGGTCTTTTATGAATTTGCGATAATACCCGACGAGTCCTAGGAAAGCTTTGATTTCTTTTCGTGTTTTTGGTAAGGCGAAATTTTTTATTGCTTGGATTTTTAAGGGATTAGGTTTAACTCCTTCAGAATTGATTATGTGTCCCAAGAAGGAAATCTCCTTCTTAAGTTTTTAAGTTCGATTCTCTCAATCTCTCAAACACTCTTGTAATGCTTTCAAGATGTTCTTGCAAAAACGTGGAATATATTATCATGCCGTCTAAGAATACTAGACATATTTTGCCAACTAAGTCTCTCAAAACGTTATTCATCACTCTTTGGAAAGTGGGTGGCGCGTTTTTTAACACGAAGGGCATTCCAGTATACTCCTAGTGACCGCCATCTACGCTGAATGCGCTTTTTTGAATGTGTTTTGGTCCCATCTCGATTTGATGGAAACCGCTCGCTAAGTCGAGTATCGTGTAGTATACAAACCTACTAAGTTTATGTACAACTTCATTCATGTTAGGAATACGGTACCCTATTCCTATCGGAGATAGTCTTCTCATTGACTTTTCAGTAGTCTATGACTAATCTCCATTTTTGTCGACCACTGGCATCCCTTTTCCTTGGAGCTATTCACACTGGAGAGCTCCAAAGGGTATAGCTGTGGCGAAAAATTTCAACATTTTATTGATCTGAGTTTGGAATTCTTCTTTATGCACATACGGGTACTATACGACTTGGTATGGATTGATATGTCATCTGTGGTATTTATTTTGTGCTTTATTTTGTTGGTAAATTACAGAACTTCGCCTTCTTTATATATTATGTCACTGTATTTTCGACATGATATTGTAATCTCTTTGCGCTCTTCGTTTTTATGATGATTGGTTCTCAGCAGTTGGACTATCTTGTGGTTTTCGTTCAAATTATTTATTTCTATAAAATTAGTATAGTTCGGCATACCTTTACAAATAATTGATCATTTTGAGAGTAATTTGTTAGTCTTACGGTACTATACCACGATTTTACACTGCATAGTCCTTGGCTTATGAAGAGAAGGGGTCTTAATTCGAAGTTGATTAAGAAAATGTTGCCGTGTTGTTTATTTATGGTTAGTTTAGCTAAAATCTTTGAGTAACCCGGGACTTTTATGGTTCTTCCACTCGTGAGAGAACAATAGCACGTACAACACGAGTGGTTGCTGAGAAACTAGGCCCAGGTCCGCCTCGAACTGTGACTTTTATGAAACTAGAAGAATGGTTGATTGCGTTTTTTGTTATGATTTAACCCATGCGTTGAATATTCTGAGCTTCATGTTTCTGGAAATCTGGGAACTCCTCTATGTAAGTCGTTGTTGTCCAAATGCTGCTCTTGCTTTTTGTAGTCTGTTATCAACATCTACTTCTTCGACACTGTCTTATGTACATATTGGATGGAGCTTGCTTCGATGGTAATGTCTCCTCTATTACAGGTGTTGATTCGAATGGCCTTAGTCTTCTGGATATTTATCTATAATCCGGCGAAACGTGTTCATCTTGTGACGTGTTCTAATTTAGTTTGGATGTGGCTGAGATTGTGTGAGAGTAGGAAAATATCTTCCGCATAGTCTAAGCCATCGAGCTGTCGTGTGCGGCTCCAAGATATTCCATGTCTCTGCACGCAGACCTTGTTGTTGAGTTGAGGCGAGCGTGGGCAACTCTTACGAGCTGTGTGTTGGCATGATCTAAGCGGGTTTTACACATGTGGGTGGAAGGCAGCCTGTTCATCTCATAGTTTTCCTTCGATTTTATTGTGAAGTCTCCCATTTATAATTGTTACAAGTACATTGTGTATTGAGTAAGTCAGCGCTAAGTCCGTACTGCTATTTTTTTCAAAATACTCCCCATTTACGACTGCCGTACCTTTTAGAAATTCTCTCCAGCAACGCTGATCTCAAAGCCACGAAATGGTTATAAGGAGAGAGCTATCTCTTTTGACCACTGATGCCGAAATAGAAATCAGAGTTATGCCAAGGGAAAAACTGGGCCAATGAGCCGGATCAGGTTCATAATGAACCTGATGGTCAAAGTGCAGCATGATTTCCTTTTAAGCACGCATACACCCTACCTAGCCACGTACCTACATTGCTGGCGATTGTATGAGTACATTCTTGAGTCAGTAAGGTGCAGTGCCAGAAATTAGTTTGAGTATGAGTGTTTTCTTAGCTTTTTGTAGAGAACACTCCATTTGGTGTCAATAAAAGTAGATTTCGTTAAGTTCAACGAAAACCCACCACTTACATATTTTGACAGATTAGTGTTGCCTCCATTTTGGTTTGAATAAAGATGAAATGAATTGAGTGAACTCTTGAAAAAGTTGAGTGTTGTTTGGAGATAACTTCAAGAGAGAAAAAAGTTTTATTAGGATTAAGTGAAAATCCTTAAAATAAAGGAAATCTGCACTCGAAGAAGACGATTTCATAAAATTTTTACAATTTGATCCGTGCTTGCTGGAAAAAAACAAACTCCGGATGGAAGCAATTTTTGGCTTTTCACATATAGCACAACACTTGTCCAACTGTGGATCTATGAATCCCAATGTCCACACCAACTCCAACTTGGAATCCCAATTTTGTTTCATTTTCTCAATTCTAGGTAAGGCACCACCACGGGTTTCTTCAGGAATATCGTTATCAAACTCGAACACTAATTTATCCCCTGAGTTACCGATACGACGTGTATTATAGTTATTTGTTTTTCGCGTTTGTATGTGTAAAAACATTATTAAATTTATGTTGCACCTTTACTCGACTTTGCACCCACCCTTAATTGACAAGAACTCTGTTTTTCAAATGCGAACGTTTCCTAAACCAGTTTAGGAAAATGTTTCTTCACACCAAATTTAGTGTTCGGCACTCATGAATAATCACTGGGGGTATTCCCTTAGTTATTATTCACACCACCCATTGCCGATTTAAAAAGAAGTGCTTACAGGTCATGGTTTTCTACACTCTCCTACCCTCTACTGCCTCTGGTGGCAGGGTTTTGGTCGTCTCAATAAATTTATCGCTCATCCTGTGTAAGAAAAACTTAATGAAAAGCGTAGAAAAACGCACCGTTCTCGAGATCTCAGCTATCTTCCCTTTCAATGTACTGTTCCGCTACCCCCAATAGTTTCGCGGAGGAGCCTGGCATACAAAAATGAATCTTTGGGCCCTCTATGTGTTAACAGTAGAATTAGGGAAACATTAACGGTTCTATAAAATTAAAAATTCGGAAAGATGAACAGATTTGAAAGACAACTAAATCATAATTTATTAATTCAGAAACTCAGCAATGCTGGTTTTATAGATCTTTATAGATCATATATCTTACATAATCGAATATAGAGTGTTGTGGTTAATGGATTCGTCAGCAAGAAAGAAACATGTCCGAATACTGAGGTGCCACAGGGGTCAGAAATCGGACAAATCCTTTTCCTTGTTTACATAAATTCTATATTTAGCCTGATGGTTAACTGTCATTTAATTGGCTATGCTGATGACATAGCACTCTCATATGCACCCTTCATTAGCCAACATTCGAGATCATATCAACTCTGACTTAGATCTGCTAAGTATCTGGTTCAGTTATTATCAACTTGTGCTTAGCACAAAGGGGGCGATAGTAAATAAATAAGTCCAATAATATCCAACTTGAATGCAGTCATAGAAGGTATTACTTTTCATAAAATTTCTTGTGACAAGGTAAATTGCACTAACAACTGATTTATGCTGGATTTTGTGAAGAAGTGTAAGTATAGAGGAATTAGCCACACATCATGTCTCTTAAAATAATGCTATACATATCCTTAAATAAAATCTTTCATCTACGTTATTTTATCCCATATAGTGTGCTCTTGTCAATTTATTATGCATTGGTTTAATCTCGACTTGAGTATGGTCTCGCATGCTGGGGCTGTGCTTACAAAAGTAATCTAAGCCCTATTATTGCAGAACAGAAATAAATCATAAGAGTATTGCTTTGAAAAACTACATTGAACCCTCGCTTCCACCTTTTTAAGAAACAAAAAGGCTACCTCTACGGTATCTTTTTATCTACAAAGCGCTTAAGGTATTCTTTATGAGAAGTTGTAACACTCTCATTATAAGATTCAGAATATATTCCTTGAGAAATGAAAATACAGTTGATGTTCGAAGTGTATATTAGGAGCATAATCGACGTTTCTTAACTTCTGTAGCACCATATATCTTTAATAAACTGCCATCTGATAACGGAATCTCTTACTACATGGAAAGTCAAGTAATATCTTAGTACTATATTCATTTACATTTAATTGCTCATATATTTTTCGTTTTCAGTCGTACATTCATCTTTCTCTTTCTTTTTTCAGTCTCGCCGCCTTTGTCCATTTTTCAGTACACTCTCGTTGTTTATTTCGTTTTTCTCCGTCCATATTTTCGGCTTTAATAGTTATGATTGAAATATATTTTAATAGTCACACACTTGCAGCTGGTTGTATTACACCACAAAGTGTGTTATTATTTCATGTTAACTCACATATTTTATTAAAACTCAGAATTCGTTTAAATTGTTTTCTATAGAAAGTGTACTTTAAAATAATTTACTTTAACCAATTGTACTTTAACTAACTAGATGCGATGTAACTCATTATTATTATATTTTATTACATACTTTTTATAATAATAATATATGGGTGGGGCGACAGTCCGAGGTGGACCTGGGCCTAGCTTCTCAGCAACCACTCGTGTTGTGCGTGGTATTGTTCTTTCACGAGGGGAAGGGACCTACAGTTTAATGCCGACTCCGAACGGCGAATTTGAGAAGCTTTTTCTAGACAGGAGTACTCTTTGAGCATTGTCAGTGACTCGAAAGAGGTGGAGTCGTGAGTTATCAAAGGTGGTTAATTCGGGTATCGAACCTGGCACCCTCTGCGTAGGAGTCGACGCACTTACCCATCACGCCACGGCGACCACCACATACCTTTTTACCACGAAATTAATTGAAATTGAAAATTGAAACTCTCTCCCTGGACAGTTTACCATAGTTACTGTGACAAAACATCCCGGTTTGCCCTAGTCCCGTATTCATACAGTATGTCTAGGGTTTTTTTTTCTCATACTGTGCGAACTGTCCCGGTTATGTTCCGTTTTTATTTCATTTAATTGTTTACACACTACATTTTTTTTATTAAAAATATAATTTTACATCTATCTACAGTGGCGTGCAAAACTGGATACATCATGTTGGTGCTTCTGGTTCTTCATCAATAAAATTGTCTCCTTACCATGGATTTGAATGAAATTCTCTGACCTGAAAATTCCTTTAATTACTAAAAGATAGAGGAATTAGTGAAGGAAATCATATAATTATAACGGCTGAAATGAAACAAGAACCAATCGGATCTCATTTATCCAGTTTTGTACGTTTTATATTGTTTTTTCATTCCGTTGTGCATTTATCGTTAAGGTCTAAGCTTAAACTTTTATATTTATTATAAATATAAGTATGATCTTGGCGTCATACGGAGCGGTAGCAGCTACATTCTAGTTGAAAATGACATTATTATTTCTTAATTTTTGAAATTTAAATTTAAAAAAATAGTATAAGGAAATATTTAACAAATAATGAGATTTTGCTGTTTTAAAAACATCTTTAATCATGGCACGTAGCACAAAAATTCGGTCTATGTCATCGCACCGTAGAGATGGTACCAAAAAAAATGAAACCGTGCATAATAAATATGAGTGCTCAAAACTGTTGATCCTCTACTTATTAAGATCGGTGTAGAAAAAACTGATGCTAAAACACCAAAAGCAACTGCGTACATTACGAGAGAGGACTTTCAAAAGGACACTCGGTAGAATTTCAAAAGGACACTCGGTAGAATTTCACTTTCAGTTCCGTCGTAAGGAAGCATTTTAGTTATCAAAAACCAGAAAAACTAAAATTATGTATCCAGTTTTGCTCGACACTGTACTTATAAAAAACACAAAAGCTTTGTCTATGTTTGTCCGTTATAGACTTTGAAACCAACCAACCGATATGCCCAGTTTATATAATATATAAACCCCATTATATATAATAATGGGAAGCTGGTTTCAGACCACTAAGGTAATGCAATAGGCGGATTCGGTCCGATCATGATGTCGATTTTCGATTCAAAAGCCAATCGCGAAGTGTTTCTGGTTTGAACTTAGAAAATTCCTGTTTTTCACATGGCCAATTTTTTGCTGCTTGCTCGCCGAAAGATAGCTGACAGCTATAGTTAATAAATAAACGACATTTTTTTTTTTTCAACAAATAAACAAAATGTACTTATTTTCATAGCGCCTTATCACATGCCGGGTATCCGCTAGTTATGATATAAGAATGATGCAACTTTATGAAGGAATTTTCAGAACAAATTGTGCCTTGAATTGTCTGTTGCTTAGCGGATAGACGCGTCAAATTTTTATCTTTCGGTACTAAACAATTTTGTAATCCACTTTTCTCACTGACATTACTCGGAGAATGTTCCTTTCTTATTGGTAAACATCGTTTGAAATAAAATATAAAACTGTCTGGGTTGGTCGCCTTACCTCGTAAGTAACCAATAGTTAGTTATGCCTAGCATGTAGCAGGACAAGCTAGTTCCAGGTCCAAATTGGAATGTTGCAAAAAAAAAGAATTTTAATATTATTTATTAAAAGTGCAATTAGTTTCGAAGTGGATTATGCTATGTTCCTACCAAACGAAATCACGAGATTTAATCAAATTTTTGCAAACCTCCGAGGTTTCGCAATTTCGTACATTTTCGGCATTTCGAAAAGGGCTGCTTTCAGCGAAAGTTAGTTGGCTGTAGAGTGCAAACGTACCCTTGAGTAACCATACAGAGCAACATTTCAAATCATAATTATAATCGGGTTTAAAATCTTGAGTTTTGTTTTTTTGAATCGTATTTATATGCCTTCGATTTATTATAATGGGAAAAAAATTGGCGAAGTTTTCGTTGGCGAAGTATGGTCACCGTAACCATAGAGCAGTTTTTTTTAAAGAAAAACGTGTTAATTTGTCTGTTTTCCATATCTTATGCACAACTCATCTCTTTTGCTGTTTTTTTTTAATAAAATTAAATGTTTTTTTCGTGGACACACACTTTCTAATTTAGTGCGAGAAAATATGAGCAATTTGAAAAGATGAACGGAGTTTCATTTATATCTGTTCATACTTCTAAGATTCTATTGTATTTTTTTTAATATTTTGACAGGCATGTATGAAACAAGGCCGTTAATAAAATCACGGCCATAATTCGAAGAAGTCATTTCGGACAAGCGGACATTCCATTAGCCGAAGAGAGAGAAATCCCGAAATCAACAGTGGCATTCTACCCGGATTCATGCTCATCTCCACCAATTTAATAATTTTTGCTCAAATGCTCCGCCATCCGTACCGAACGTCACATGTTCGGCATATCACCAAAAATACATTAACTCTTATGCCTCCACCTAACTAGGGGGTGTGTTACGTTTTCGTTCATAATTCAGTCGGTACAACCATTAGCTACCAGACACCCATCAAAAACTGCAAGTACCTCGATTTTCAGCCATGCGGGTATGCACCAAGTGCTGTACAATTCAGATCACGTCACCCATAGTGAAAGTTAATGCATACCCCTTAGGAGTTTGGGAGGGACTACCTGTTGCATTTGCTGGGATTCCGGTGTTTTGGTTGAAAATCTTCAGCATCACCACCGGCTATCCCCATGACTGTACTCCTCCTTCGCCACCCATCCGTCCATCCATCACAATCCCGTATAGCGTCCATAATGCTCCCACTCCACTTCCGTACCCACTCACTTCATCCCACCGACCATTGTGCTCCGCTCAACGCATGGTTTCATACAAACACCAGGCGACTACAACAGGTATTGATTTTTCATCCTAGACGGTATGCAATGGATGTGTGCAATGAGATGGTGTGCAAAAGCACATTGCATATTGGCATCGTGGCTTAAACTTCAGATACCTACAGCTTGTGCTGAGTGTCTGGTTATTTCGTGTTTCATGCAGAGGAGTGCACGAAATTGTGTACACACATTTACACGGATACATGCGTTGCAGGCCACGGGCACTTTTCGAGTTGAGTGTACTTTACCTGTTGATTCGGACAAATGTGCCAGCGTTCTGTGAGCAGGTGGGTAGAGTGCTGGTCCTCCTGGCGACTGGTGCTGGATGCTGCTTTATAGCTGAGGACTTCTGTGAGCTGGTAGTTTCTCATACGCTGTTGTTGCGTACTCCATGGCGTCATTATCTTTGTGAATGTATGTGGTTTTGTGAATACATTGAATCGAAGTGTGCTATGAGTTCCTAATTCATTTATTATTTATTTGTTTTACATTTAATGCATTTTCATGCATATCAGTTTTTTAGGATAGTGTTTTGGAAAATGTGAATAAACCACATGACCAATCCAGCGAACGGCCCGATAGAAAATGAAGACCTCACAATAAGCGAAGAATTCGCGGGAATTATTCAACGTAGATCAACGATGAAAACAGCAGTAGACGACAAAATTTTAAATTACATCCACTGAAGGAAACATTTTTCGAAATATTAATGAAAAGCAGTCGTTAAAGGTATTTTCGTTGGCTCAACGAGCTATTCGTCAATATCACGAAAAAATGTATAAATTAATGAAAATAGTTTAAGATACGTTTCATGGATTCAATGAACTGGCGTTATTTTTTACAGGCTAAATTTCAAATTTGGCCTTATTGCGCTTTGAGGATGGAAATAAGGGCAAACTGGTTTTATTTCCATTTCCAAATCGAAGTAAGTCGAAATTTGATTTGGAAATAAGTCCAAGAAGAAGGTCGGGTGCATTTAAAGTATGGGTCGGGTGGCTCGCTTACATGATTTTAACTCTTTTTTCCGCAGGCTTTAACCAGCTCACTCGTCTTCGTCGCTCTGCTAAGTGCATATCCACAACTATCAAGCAGGCAGCTGGAGCTAAAGTTTAATTTGATTTACTCTCGGTTATTTAGCAGTACACTGTTTTCAGTTAATAAAAAAGAGACAAAAATAACTTTTAATTCTGCAAACCAAATGGAAAAGCGTGGATGAAATAAGGCCATGCGATAATTAATTTTTTCGACTTTATAGACTTATGGCCCGCTTTTGCGAGTATGGGCGCTCAATCTAGTGTCTACATGACTCTTGACTAACCCACCCACATTTTATATAAGAGTATTGATGATGAGAAAAATGTGTAATGATTCTACTGTCCCAGAGTAAGTATTCGAATAATATAGAATCGATTACTATATTAGAGTTTATAGAGAACGATTCCAAGGATTTGATTACTGCCTGGCTATACATAAAGACACATATATTAAGGCTGGATATTACGTTCCAGACGCTGCAGTAGACGAACGGATTTATTCAGATTCCCAAACACTCCGAGAAAACGTCGCTTCCTGAGAAGTGTTATGTTGAAGTGTAGTCCAAGTCTAAAGAGGTGAGGTTTTCTTCGTGAAGAATTTTGGCGTGTCCGTAGGTGTAATCGTAGCTGTGCAGTTGGTTGCTGTTTGATTACCAAAGATTTCTAATGGGGTACGCTTCAAGAGAATTTCCAGTGCATCCGTGGGAGTAGTTTTAAGGGCTTCACTGACTTTGATGCAGGCTTGCCTATGTACCTTCCTTATCTTAGTTGGATATCGACGTTTAGTATGGGCCACCATAGTAATACGCCGTATAAGAGGATGGGTTTATTGACAGTGGTTTTATGTATGGTTGAAGACTCCATTTATTCAAATTTAACCAATGGCTTTCTTGCTCATATATAAGGCAGTAAGGCAGTCTTTCTTCTGTTTTGAGGAAATTTATATTTTCTACACACAGACCATTATTAGTCGCCCAGTTGGTAAGTAGATTGAGACCATGCTGCATTAGGTCCCTTAAGACATGGGGAAATTTTCCTGAGAAAGCTAAGGCAACATCGTCCGCACAGGCAATCGTTCGCAGCCCGTCATTTCCAGGAGTAATAGCAGTTTATTCACTGCCAGGTTTCAGAGTTGAGGGGTTAGTACTCCTCCTTGAGGTGGATCCCTTCTGGAGACGTTGCCAAGAGCAGAATTAATTACTCTACTCGTAAGTTGTAAGCTTCCACGGTGAGTTCTTCCAGTGCCAGTGTAATTGTGTATGGGAAAGACTCCTTCTATATCTGGGAAAAACATTATTATTTTTATTATTATTTATTTTATTTCTTATAAGCTCATGATACACACAATTAAATATACGACTAAAAGAATCACACAAAAAAGTATAAGAAATGTAACATTCGGTATTTAAATATTTTTAAATTTTATTATTTTTTTATTATTTAACAACTATTGTTGTCTTCACTTATTAATGGCTTATTATCCAAACACTTTATAATTATCACTCAAACTGGGCGAAACACGTCCTTGCCAACTGCTAGTACAAGAGGAAGAGGTCGAGCGTCCTCAGAAGAATTTTCGAATACTTAGCCTTCCGAGTCGGCAAGTCTGATTTGGGGAATTGTGAAGGCACATATTATTATATAACAATATATAGGCTGAAGCTTTTTATTGCCCTAATGATCTTGTGACTCGTAATCAGCTTGTTAGTATTAGTGACGAGAATCACTTTTACTCGATTTGGGAGGAACAGTCAACAGTCAGCTGAGTGTCCCGGAAAATGGCTATCTCTTGAGTGATTCGTCGTTTGAAGACGTCCAAGAGTCGTCGGCGTTTTTAAAATAGCTTGGTCCATTGGGACAGGTAGAGAGTACCTTCCGAAACCTAGCTACTGGGAATTTATTGATTTTTTCACAGATTTTCTTCCACGTGCTCCTTTTCGCTTTTCTGACTTCAGTTTTATAAGAAAAAACCCTAGAAGGAATTCCCTCACCTCGATGTTCAAAAACGATGTTGAAGCTGCCCTGAACAAGCATGAGGTCAGCGTGTTTTGATTCCTGGGCGTGAAAATGGCCTTTGAAACGGTCTGGATTGAGGGACTCATCTACAAGCTCAATCTGTTGAGATTTCCCTCCAACATTATCCAGAAGATTTTACGTCCAAATTGAAGGCAGCGAAGCAAATGAGAATGCAGGAGAAGGATCGCAGCTGGGATCATGGCTCGTCATCACCTACACGACAGTGAACCTTTAGTTATCTATTTGTATATGATTCGTTGACTTATGCCAGCTCGATGTGACCACAAATAGCGTCGTGAAGGGTCGAAATTCAGACGGAGATTAAATTGGATTACTATACCAAATAGGGTAGGTTGCACTATGTTTCAATACCACTGCTCGGTTATCTTATTTATAAGGTGTATTTTGAAATATCTCGAAATCCAACCCAAGGCAGCAATGATGTCCGAAAGTTTCACTAGAGTTAAACAGCTATCCAGTGTATATTAGGTTCGGACAGAGGCTTCGGCCGGAGGAGAATGGACAACTAGTAGTAGAGTGGCAGTCGATGATGAGAATTCGGAAGAAATAATTTCTGCAGACTGTTAAACGGCGATGATGACACCAATACCGTTGTCAGGCAGAATGTTCCACTCCATGCAATGGGCGATGATAGACGAAGTAAAGATAGCGATTGATACTAAAGCCGAAAATAGCTGCTGGTGCAGACGGATATAAACTTGTCGCTATAATGCTTGAAGTCAGCTGGAGATTAGTTGGTAGGGTACATGCACCAACTAATCTGTATGATATGGCAGGAGGAAAGTATGCCCGATGAGTGGAATATTCAATATTGTCTGCCCGATCCACAAGCTTACAAGATCTTCTCTGCCATTTTCTGTGTGCGCCTGAAATCATCTGTGAATAACTTGATAACCTGGTCATTATCAGTGCGGTTTCAGGCCAGGGACCGACAATATCTTGATATATTATGGCAAATCCTGAAAAATACTTCGATTTCAATGCCAGCGTGCATAGAGACGAGCTATACAACGTCATGTCTAGTTTTGACATTCATGCCATTATAGTCAGACAGGATGACAAATTCTCGCTGCTCCATTAAGGTCGGTAACGAACTCATTGAGACCTTTAATGTCCAAAAAGGATTAATACTTGGCGACGCACAGTGGTTCGCTTTGTATTGGAGCGCGGAAATCTATTTGTAACTTCTAAACCCTTTAACCGATCTTAATGAAATTTGAAACAGAGTACGTGTGCTTTTCGTGGCTCAAAAATGGTTAATGTAACCCAAACTTGTTACTCATTAACGGAGTAAGCAAGAGTGAAGAAAAATATAAAAATATGAATTTTTTGAACCACGGAAATATTTCTTGGCACTCGTACTTTTTCAAATTTCATAAAAATCTGCAAACGGGTTCAAAAGTTACATATTTATTACTTCGCAGAACTAATATTCGTTACAGCTTGGTAAAAACAACAAAATTGCCATTTTTGGAAGATTAGGTCGACGTGATGCTACACCTAAAAGGCTCTTGCCTCAACATCAATAGATATATAAAATCTCTAGTCTAGAAGATAAAATCTGAGTCTCTCGTTGAAGCCTCTTGCAGCTTTATTTGTACAGTCCTATAAACATTACATACACACGCCCTGGAAAAGCGTGTTTTATTAAGTTCTTTGTTTAAAAAATTGAATATCTCTGACCTCCGTTCTTAAATCCATTTAATTTTTTTAAAGAAAGTTTTATATTTCTTCTGAAAAAGTCCTAGTTGCATTCATTTCAAGCATTATTAGCCGGGAAATTGTAACTTTTGCAACATGACCAAAGTCAAAACCGTGTCTTTTTTTAAATCCGATCCAGCGAAACAAATTTGAACATATATATTTATTTATTTATATTTATTTAATGAAATTAGCAATACAATACTACAAGACAATTCGTCTTTTGGAAGTATGGATTTTAAATTTGACAGCTTTAAATAATTTGGTTACAGTTTATAATGTGACTTTAAGTAGAATCAATATAATAACAACATGTCAACATAACACCGAAGGTTGCAAGAAGTTGCAATTTTCGTGCTGCAACTTGAAAGTATTAAGAACACGTTGATATAAGTCTGTACGCATAGCTGGGCGTGGATTTCTTTTTTACACCTATTTTTGAAGCTACTTACCGAAGGTATATTTGAAGATTCTTAAAATATTTTTTCTTATTTTAAACAAGCTGTACCCGGCGGGCTTTGCTACGCATATTAATAAATCACATTTAAAAAAAAGTCAGTAAAAAAACTGATCACAAAAGTACTCAGATTAGGGTGGACTCTAATGAAATGCATTTCATTTGTGTTGAAATGCAGTTAATGACGAAGGTTATGTTATTAATATCGCATCATGTAGTACTAACAAGCATAAAGACAGACATGCTTTAAAATGCCATGAAGAGAACTTGTTCCCTTACTTTCATAAATACATATGTGTTTTCATACACAATTTACAACATAAAGTCAGTCGCATACAAAAATGTCTCCCAACATTCTTTATCTCAAAAAAGTGCGCTACCAAATCTCGATACAATCTATATATTTATATGTGTATTGGAAAATCCCAGTCAAATATACAAAAGAGAACATGACACATCACAACTTCAACGTGGGGTTGAAGTAAGCAGTGTGTTTGTGGCTTTGTGAGTGTTCTCGGAACGGATGTGCGTGTGCGAACTCCACTGATGGGCTGTTGATTGCAAAGATCTGCGCATATCTGTAAGATGTGTAAATCTCAAAGCCCCAAGAACGGAATTAGGATACTGAAAACCAGAATCAAAACCTATTCCACAGAATTCTGAACAAAAGTTGCCGAAGACATCAGTGCTCTATCTCTTACCATTTAAGAATCCATAAAGCCCAAACATAGAAACAAACAAACAAACATTGATTTTTATGTATAGAGATGGGAAGAATAGCCAAGAACATACCAAAAGAATGATGTGCACATCCTCACAAAATTATTCGCACAAGACTTCATTTAACGAAATAAGCTAAATTCCACTAGCTTAGTCGTGAAAAATTAATTCAATAAAATTAAAAAAAAAATAGAATTAGTAAAAGATTAAAAATTAGTACAAAAAAATCAAATATTAATAAATCCAAGTAGATTCATTTTATGAAGCTTGTAATAACGACATGTAAACTTTTGTTGAAAATATGGCTCGCAAATTGAATAAATATTTTTTGATGGCTTGTAAATAAGTGTAAATATATATATATATATACATGCTAGATTTTACCCGCGACTTCTTCCGCATTGAATAATTACTTTGGATAGCCTTTTTCATTTTTAGGATACTCATTTCCAGAATAATGCAATACAATACATACTAACTGCAAACTACCGTTATTTACTGTAAATATCTTATTTTAACACATTTTTATAAACTACATTTTTTGTTTTTCCATCCTCTGCTAAAACATAGGGATTTTGCGGGCACGACACTCGTCAGCACGCCACATAGTGTTGCCCATGGGAAAAAACAGTTTTTTTCGAAATGTATACCTGCTACTTTAAGCGTTTGTCCTTGAGCTTTATTCATTGTCATTGCAAATGCTGCTTTTAGGGGAAACTGCACTCTTTTAAATTGAAAGGGCAAATCAGTCGGAATTTTCGGAATACGGGGAATTAGAGCATTTTGTCCTTTTGCCATTCCAGTCATAATTATTTCTTTTATAATATTGCGTCCCAATTGAGTAACTTGTACCCGTGTACCAATAGCCTCGGTGCGTCAAGGTTTCTCATTAACATGACCGGAACACCAACTTTTAACCTCAACTTATGAGAAGGCACTCCTGATAGTTCTAAAGAATTCTAAAATTCTAATGGGTACGACTTTACTTGTTCAGTGTCCATAACATTCTCTACCGAGAGATTCTCGACTACATCCCCCTCCACGTATGACATAATTTGTTCGTTTATCTGCCACACTGTCTCATTTGTCGGCGCTAAAATCGCCCTTTCACACAACCATTCTCGATGGCCCATATTTATTTGCAGATCGGTATAGACATTATTTTTCAAATTATCTATATTATCGAAAATTTGACAGAATTCACGGCTCTGTGTAACAATGTCGGTACTGTCTGTAGCCATACGATCTTCTCCGATTTTTAGAAAAGCAGTCTCACGTTTCCCTGATTGTGCATCATTGTGCAGCTGAACTCGCATTTTTTTAGTCAAGCGGAACTTTTTTACGTGTACCCATAATATAGACGCTTTCAAACAGGCATTTATTTCATCTGCTGGTGTGCCCCTAGTAATCACTGGCAGGGTCTGTCTAAAGTCACCAGCTAAAAGTACGACGATCCGTCCCATAATACTCTGGTTGCTCTTAATATCTTTCATAGTGAAATCTAGTGTTATGCATGCACCAGGCGAGGTCATACGCCAGACGCGAAATCAGCGAATTTGGCCAGACAACGGTTTAGCTGGTCGCGACACCTGAACAACGACACATAACTGCAACATCAACAGTAAATATGAATAAATACGAGTGCCCAACAAGTTCTCGTTGGAATATTGTTCAAAAGTTCACCGAATTTAACTAATAAAATCTATTTTATATTCTCATACAAAATGGTGTCTGTTTCATTAATCGTACAAAAGTGTGTGTTTATTTGGGAAGAAAATTTCGGTTATCAATTCATCTACCTGTATCTCATATAAAGATTGCGTGTGTGCTTCATTGGAAAACTCTCATCCGTGTTTCTTCATACTGTCCGACGGAAATACCAGGATCAAACTGGCCTAAGGACAAACCCCGCTTAAGCAAGTATATATTTTTTTTTTGTGTGTGTACTTTCAAACGAAGCATAGCACTAATGATTCGACTGCTCTTTTATGAGACGTCGTACATTCATCCCAAACCAACATTCTACACTCTTGCAACATTCGTCCACGCTCACTGTGTTTTGCTAATGCTACAAACTGTCATTTCCTCATGAGCTAAGTTCAAAGGCAATTTCAGAACCGAGTGCGCCGTTCGTCCCCCATTGAGCAGCGTAGCAGCTATTCCAGAGGAAGCTACTGCAACAGCAAATTTTTTATCTTTCCTGACGTGTGATAACAGTAAATTTAAAAGAAAGTTTTTTCAAGTGCCTCTTGGAGCATCCAAAAAGAACAAACTACCTTCGCCACTTTCAATTAGTTGAATAACTTTATCAAAGATTAATCTTGGTCCTGCGTTCAAAAGTGGAACGGCATCCATTATTTGGCTTTTTAAAGAATCAGTATCGTAATCTAGTTCTCGCATTAAATCACTACTTACTTCGCCAATTCTTTGTGGTCTGGTCATCCCAAAATCAGATAAATTTTTTGCAGTAATAGCTATCACTTGGTCTTCAACCGCATTAAAAAATTAAATTTGGCCGCACCACGCCACAGTCTGCGTCTTGCTGACTATTGACAACAATCAATCAGCAGTGGCGACCGACCATTGGCATGGTGTGTGTGTGTAGTTTAAAGCACGCAGTAACATATTCATTTGAGTATTTTGCAGAAGGTTGGTTTCGGTTTTTGTTACGATTTAAAAGAAAGAACACACTGGAATTTCGATATCGATATATATATATACGCTACTGCATGCATAGAACCACACACACACACCATGTCAATAGCCGTCACTACTGGTTGATTGTTGCCGATGGTACCTACTGATGGAAATTTTTAAACGATAATTAGTTGCATTCTGTTGAGCATTGCTCAGTTTTAGGACAATGCAAAAGGATCAATTTACTAAAAAGCTTTATTTTTAGTTTTTCAATCCGATAAGCCATTAATGAGCCAGGGCTGTGTGAAAAATGGAGTTTTTGCCCCATTTCCCCCTTAGACTCGGAATAAGTAGACTTAGTACATCTCCAAGATCAAATCTATCTCCCTACCAAATTTCATCAGAATCGGTTCATCATCACGGTTTAGACGTGAAAGGGTAACAGACAGACAGAGTTACTTTCGCATTAATAATATTAGTAAGGATAGTAAAAAGAACTGGTAGCTCAATACTGGCGAAAGAGCAAGGAAGGCCCTCACGGTCCTATACATGAGCAAAAAAGCCATCAGGCAAAAATGGGGTCTTCAACCACACATGACACACTGACTTTTCACCGCGGTGATCAGACCCATCGATTTATATGGCGACGATAAACGCCTAAACATGCTAAGGAAAGTACAAGCCAAGCATGAATTTGCATAAGTGGAGACTTGAGAACGACTCCCACCGATGCACTTGAAACCATACTAAACCTTCCCCCACAATATATTCTTGGATATAGAGGGCAACTAACTGTGCAATCAGATTGAAACCATGCTCCCAATGGCAAGATTATACGTTCGGACATGCCAGTATAATAATAGAACAAGGACTTGCCTCTACTAATCTGGATAATACCTCACCTGTTTACTTCTCAGAGAAAAATTTCAAAACCCTGATTCCGGAAAGAGACCTGTTGTATGGCGACAATATACCATTCGGTAGCGCCATACATTTCTACACAGATGGATCCAAAACGGAAGACAGAGTAGGCAATGGAATTTTTTCTGAACATCTTAATCTCAATAAACCAGTCCATCTACCTAATCACTGCAGCGTTTTCCAAGCGGAAATAATGGCGATCAGCGAAGCCCTGTCCTGGCTGAGGTGGAACACGATGTCCGCTCGTGATATCTGCATCTTAATGGATTGCCAGGCAGCAATCAAATCCCTAACATCGTTCTCAATAAACTCAAAAACAGTAATAAGCCATCGCACATCTCTTGACCAGATATCCGAACAGTTTCACATTCGCCTGTGCCTGTACATATTATATATTATAATATTATATTATTAATAAGGATGACTGTAAACCTCAAAATTGTGTAAATAAAGCCCACACGTACTTTGCGCGCTGTTCTTGTTCTTGGTTAAAGCAAAGTACTTTTATTATTAATAAGTGATCTGTGAATATGAACAATGGGCCATATTCATAAAGAAAAGGATATGCTTATATTTGCAAAATATGGAGGACATCCTTCAGTTTGTATTTATAATCGTTTCGATTGTGTTATCTGATTTTCATGGCAGATATTAGGCAGATATTGTGCATGTAAGGGATACTAAATTTCACATGCCCCGCATATCTACTCTTGTTCGTGAAAAGTAATTTTACAGTGGCTCGCGGACAGATTTTTAGGTAGAATGAAGGTATGGTTGCGATATCTCAGTGATACTGGAAATCAGAAAGGTACCAACAGTTAATTAATGGAAGCAAAAGAGTCCTGTCTGTATAAACGGTTGTACCCGTACGGATACTGAAACAAACACTCTATGGAGATGAGTACATTTTCGATCGATCTTCGCTAAATTTTAAAGCCACATGTGATGCCAAAAAAATGTTTACTGGTGTTGACGTTAGTTGGCCTGGATCCGTAAATGACATACATAAATGGAATACGGAAAAATTCACAAGTGTGTCTAAAATTAATAAATTCAATCCAAATCCAAGAAATTGTACTTAGCTACTGCAATAAATGGAAAATTAAAGTAAACGAAGACAAATTGCAAGCCATCTTTTTCAGCCGAAAATCATTTATCAATAGGAAATCGTTATTATCTATATCAAAAAAAAGCATAGGTCATATTCCAAGCTATACTTTTGTATGGATGCCCGGCATGGGGGAAAATCCGCACAGTGCCACATTAGGAAATTACAAGTGGCTCAAAACTAAGTCCTTAAAATGATGTTAAATCTACCATATGATTTCCCTACTTCAAGACTGCATGAAAGAGCGGGTGTTGACCCGATTACTACACGAATAGTAAAATTAACAAATAAATTTATAAACTCATGCGCTTTGACATATAATCCCTTATTTAATGACTTGTGTACCAAGAATTAAAACATATGCATATATATTTTGTTTATTTATTTATTTATTGTTTTATTTATTTATTTATATATATATATATACATATATATATATATTTATTTGTTTATTTATATTATTTATTTATTTATATACTTATTTTTATATACGAATATATTCATGTATTTTATATATATATACATATATATATATATATATATATATATATATTCATATATGTATATTTTTTTTCGTATTTTCCTTCAATTTTCGACAGTTTCCATCAAATATAAATAACTTAAATTATAAATATAAACGTTTTTCAAAAGAAAGATACATAATTCATCACATCTCTGTAATATATATTGTGCGATAAACTAGATCAAATGTAAACTTTTTATGCGGAAATAAACTATCTATCTATCTATCTAATAAATCCAATCAATGTTGTGCTCATTGGTGACAGCGGATAGAACCATGCCTGATGACTCCACATGCAAATCCGGAGCTGGCATAACAAAAAAGGTAGACGAAATTGCAGCCATATAGCATGTCATTCAGCGTTCTGACAAATCTACCTGGTTCTTGTGATCGAAGGGAATATAGTGGACTCTCCCTAAATCCAATTTCTATCTAACTCATTACATTTCCATCAATTTTGCATACAAACACCTCTCTCTAAGTCAAACTCCCTCTAGTGGGAGTCCACTGCACTCGTAAGTACAAGATACTTGTTATGAATACGAAAAGAAGGAAATGCAATTTTTTTTTGTTACTTAGTTTGGTGAAAATCTTCAACAAGACACTATGTGACCCGTGTCCACATAGTAGTGTCAGATTTTTACTGACTAAAAACACCCTTCCCTTTTGGTTTTTCTTTACTACAACTAAGTTTCCTTATCTAGTAGCTTACATTTAAGGATATTTTGGGGTGTTGCAGGTAGACCATCTGTAAAATCACTTGCATGACCATCGTTGGGATAATAATAATAATATGGGTGGCGCGACAGTCCGAAGTGAACCTGGGCCTAGCTTCTCAGCAACCACTCGTGTTGAGCGCGCTATTGTTCTTTCAAGAGTGGAAGGGACCTACAGTTTAATGCCGACTCCGAACGGCGAAGTTAAGGAAGCTTTTTCTAGACAGGAATACTCTTTGAGCATTGTCAGTGACTCGAAAGAGGTGGAGCCGTGAATTATGATAGGTGGTAAATTCGGGTATCGAACCTGGCACCCACTACGCCACGGCGACCCATCCGACCATCGTTAGGATGGTTTATTGCGCCAAATCGGGCGGTCTACGCTGGAGTCGGCGTACTAAACGTCTCATGTCCAAAGTTTGGAGGATGGCAATGTTACAATGACCACAAAGTGTGATACTTAGCTTTCGAGCGGAGTTTGTTATTTCTTCGTCGACGATAGTTATCCCTGGGTCCCTTTGTATATCACAATTCCTGAGATACCAGGAAGCTTTCACAATATCCCGTATAGTTTTATTTTGAAAGGACTGAATAAATCCTCTGTTATTTGCTTTGGTACAAACCCATAGTTGTATGCCGTAAGTCCATATAGGCTTCAGTACCTGCTTGTATAATAGCAGTTTGTTGTACATGCTTAACTTGGAGTGCCTTCCAAGTAACCAGTGCATTTCTCTATACCGTTGTTCGAGCTCATCACGTGTCTTTTTCACGTGGGCCTTCCACTTGAGTTTCGCATCGAGTGTCATACCAAGATATTTTGCTTCATTAGCGTACAGTATTTGTACAGAATTAATGAAAACTGGTCGATTTTCAATATTTCTGTAGGTAAAATTTATATGCGTTGATTTGGTCTCATTGGCAATGCGCCAGCGTTTTGACCATTCGTTTATTTTGTCCAGAGCTCGTTGCAGTTTTTCAGTTGAGGACTCAACTGAGCGTCCCGTTGCCAGGATCGCTGTGTCATCCGCAAATGTAGCCAGAAGTGTACCCTCAGTTTGAGGTATGTCTCTACTGTACAACAGGTACAATGTAGTGCCAAGGACACTCCCTTGAGGGACTCATGCTCGGATCTCTTTAAAATCGGAGTATTTAGTTCCGTGTTTAACTCAAAACATCCTGTTATCGAGATAAGATTCTATTATCTTATACAAGCTTGTCGGTAGAAGACTTTGTCGAAGGCCTGGGAAACGTGAAGTAGGGCGGTGGAGCCCATCCATTTCTCCTCTAATGCTCCTTCAATTTCATTCGTTATTCTGTATACCTGGTCAATTGTCGAGTGTTTCGCTCGAAACCCGAACTGATGGTCTTCTCTTCGATAAATTTTTGAATGCGCTTTAATAAGAGTTTTTAAAAAATTTTGGATATTATTGATAAAATCGATATGGGTCTGTACGACTTTCTGTTGCTCAACGTTTTATCCGGTTTTGGGACCATAATCATTTCTGCAACCTTCCATGAGTCTGGAGCATATAATAGCCTAAAGGAAGCGTTTAATAAGTAGAGGAGTTTAATTAGCGCCTTTTTCGGCAAGTTCTTCAGGATCTGTCCGGTTATTAGATTACAGTCAGGAGCCTTGTTGTTTTTTAGATTTTTGATTGTCTGGCAGAGTTCGTTTAGCGATACTCTTTCAATACTAGAGCTGTCAGATATAGAAGTTACACTTGGATCAACTTCCAACATTTGTCCATCAAAGGGCTGGAATGTTTCCTCCAAATGTTCGGCAAAGAGATTCGCCTTTTATTGATCACTTTTTGCCCACTCATCATTGCTTTTTCTTGATTGGCGCAGCCTGTATTTGGGGCTTCTTGATATTTTTTACTTCTTTCCAAAGTGAGTAGTTTGTGCATTTTACATTTGTTAGCGCTTGGAGATAAGTCGATATCTCATGGTTTTTAAAAACCTGCAAAGCTTTTTTTAGTTGGTTGCACAGGCGATTTAGGTATGTTTTATGGTGAGGAGCGCGAGACTGCTGCCATTTCTTGCGCGCTTTACGAGGATAAGTTCTTTTATTTCTGGCGGAAGATTTGTTTCATTAAATTTGGGTATTTTTTTACTGCGAGGAGTATTTTTCCAGGCTGCTTTCTGGATGTTACTAATAAACTTTTCAAGGTCGAGTTCTAATTCTAAAGTTCTTTTTAAAGATCCAGTTATAATAATATAATAATATATAATATGGGTGGCGCGACAGTCCGATCCATTTAGACTAATATTTTCCTCACAGTCATGTCTAAAACTTTCCCAGTCAGTTTTGTTATTTGTCAATCTCGGTGCACTTTCCACTTTCCTTAATTTATTGCTGATGGTTAAGATTACAGGTGAGGGGCCAGAAGAGAGGTCAAAGCTGTCTTCTACTTTCACGAAGTTTGTAGGTACCGCTTTAATAATAAAAAAGTCTACTAAGTCGGGTACGTTTGCCGTATCGGCGGGCCAATATGTCGGTTTTCCTGATGAGTGGAAGTCGACTCCGAGGTCCATACCGACCTTGTACAACAGTCTTCCTTTCGTTGAATTTTTACGCGAGCCCCAAAAGGTGTGTTTGGCGCTAAAATCACCACCAACGATGAAACTCGTTCCAAATTTCTCGAAAAGACCCACAAGGTCATCCCTTGTGGGCACGCATCGCGGGGGCAAATATACAGATGCTATGGTCAGATACGATGTCTTGTATTTTATTTTAACTGATACTGATTGTATTGCGTCAATTTCTGTTATTGTATTCATGAAGTGTCTCTAATAAATAAGGAGGATCCCCCTCTGGCTCTTCCGGAGGGATGAAAAGCGTGGTACGCACAAAAGCCTCTTATTTTAAATTGGGATTCCTTCGACAGGTGAGTTTCAGATATTAAGCACATTTCAACGTTAGTGTTACGCAAGAGTATCTCCAGTTCATTGCTTTTATTTCTTATTCCATTGGCATTCCGTGTTAATATTTTGATCGTACCTTCCATATTCATATATTGCGAGAAGATCTGTGCTGTTTACCAGGTTTAGGCTCAAGCTTGCTAAGTCTGTCAAAAATAATTTTATTTATCGCAGACTGCTCGTCAAGTTCAGCAAGAATTGTGGCGAACACTTGCGCAACCGGGTCTGCCGAATCGGTAGGTTTTTTATTTATCGATAATGCTTGGCCATACGTCAGAGTCTTTGAGGACTCTGGCTTATCCTGAATTTTACGCAGGGTTGATTTACTATTCCCCACCTTTTCAGTTGTGGCCTAATTTACTTTATTATTTTCATTGCTTTCGCTTTTTTTTTTATTGTTTTTGCGTTTTAGTCTCGATGGCTTTACGTTTTGCCGTAAAGCGTCACGTCTTTTTTGTAGCTCTTTGGCAACCGCAGCCGCTATAATTAGCTGGATGTTTGCCCTTGCAATTTGCAAATATAGCCGTCGCCTCTTTCTAATATCACAATTTTCAGAGAGATGATTTCCGGCGCACTTTACACATTTAGGTTCTTTTTGGCAATATGAACGTGTATGATTAAAACCTTGGCAACGTTTACACTGCGGTATCGTTCTTGTGTTCGTCCGCAGAGGCTCAATTTTTTTTTCAATGCATTCGTTTTTCTCAAATGCAGGCATAAATAATGGGAGTCCTGTTTTGATCAGGATGTCCTCACCTTGTTCCGTTTTCTGACTAATCTTCCTTACGATGTTGACGGCGTCAATAATTTTCAAGCCATTTGCTTTAAGGTCGTCTATAATGTCATCCTTATTGCATGAAGGAAATGAACATGCTTCAACCTTTTACTTGCAAGCATTACATTATACGTATTTTTTATACGTGGGAGCAAATCCTTCGTTTTTATGAACACAGCAAAATATTTTGAAATTAATGTGATAAATGCATTGTTCTGTGTTTACACTACAGTTGGTCATTTTGATTTCCAACATTGGACACAATTTTTTTTTTCAAGTGGCAACCGTGCTCCTTTTTCTGTTTATTTGAATACGTCTCGTTTATTTTTTTACATGTCGCTAGATTATGAAATTGTCTTCCCAGAGAAGCAAAGTAATCGGCCGAAGCAAAACTATTCAAAAAAGAAATATACTGCCATTGCAGCTAATCTTTTATGTTAATTTCCTAATCCTTCCTTCCCTTTCCTCTTCCTTAAGATTTAGGCTTAGGCTCTGTAAATATTCCACAATTGTTTATCATAATTTTAATTTTGTACTACAAAATATTTATATCTTACTTTTCCACCGAATAAACTGTATTGATTTGAATTGAAAGATTGAATTGAATTGAAAGGTTGTGTGTGTCGATTTGCATTTTCTGCGGCTTTTGCAGGATCTCGCGTAATGTGAAGATTTGGTCATAACAGTAGCACTAATAGTAAGTAGTGAATGTGTAATGTTAGTTTTCGTATATACGCGTTGACGATGGCCCTCATTTTCCTTTATTTTGGAAAGTGTGTAGTATGTTTCTATTACTTTCTTTGGTACAACCGCATAGTTGTATACCATACGTCCAGACGGGTTTAAGCACTTGCTTGTATATAAGCAATTTGTTGTCAGTACTTAGCTTGGAAAATTTTCCAATAAGCCAGTAAATGTCTTTGTATCTTAATTTGAGCTCCTAACATTTCTTTTTGACGTGCTTCTTCCATTTAAGGAGAGTCATTCCGAGGGACCAAGAACACTTCTTTGTGGTACTCCAGTTTGTATAGATTTAAATAGGGAGTATTCTTTCCCATATTTCACACGGAAGATCCTATCCGATAGATAGTTCGACAAAATTGTACAAAGTTTTCTCGGGAGGAATTGTTGAAGCTTGTGTTTCAAGCCTTCGTGCCAAACCTTGTCAAAGGCATGAGAAACATCGAGAAATACAGCTGAGCAGACTTGCTTTTGTTCAAACGATTATTCTATAACACCAGTTATTCGATGTACTTGGTCAATAGTTGAATGCTTGCTTCCAAAAACGAAGTGGTGGTTAGGAATAAGTCGTCTTTCTTCTACAACCGGCCTTAAACGTCTAAGTAATATTCGTTCGAACACTTTAGACATTGCCGAAGTGAAATCGGTCTATAAGACTTTTTGTCTGTTGAGGGTTTACCCAGTTTCGACACCATTATTATTTCTGCTACTTTCCACTGACTAGGGACATGTAAAACATAATGTGACATAGAAAAACATAATGTGTAATGTTAGTGAATGTCATTTCTTGACACCATTTTTTTCAGAGTGATCTCTTGGTGATTTGTGGTTGTTTGCCTCCTGCTCGATGTTGACTCTCTGGCAGCCAACGATGAAGCGAATCGCCAATGCATATCTTGCAAAAAAAAAAAAAACCACGGATAGCTGTTCAGACTGCGGTTTTGATACACAATTTCTTAGACCAGTGCTCTTAATTTTCGAAAAGAAAATACTGCGAAAATGGACCGGACTCACCTTCGACAAGGACAAAAAGCACCACAGCAACAAGAAGCACGCGTTATCAGCTTGCAACCGTGTCACCACGTGGATACAAAGTTCAAAAAGGAGTTTCTAGATATCAACAACCACACAAACGGTGATATCAGGAACCTGAGGAACACAATCCTCTGACAGCGCGCTGAATCTGCTGCGCTAGCTGAACTTCCCATCGAACAACGAGTTTCATGGTTTCTACCTGAGCAGCGAGAGCAGTTATCATTGAGGGTAAATCGGCTACCACACCAAAAAGTATCTGAAAACCCCTACGTATGCCATGGACATTGTAGGACATAAAAAATAAACACATGCCGATACTAATTTCGAATGTTAAAATAAACAATGTGCATTAGTTGGGCCAATATTATTTAGCCAACGTTAATACACCCACTTTTAAGTCGAATTTTAACTGCAACAAAATAAATCAATCAAAATAAAATTAAAAATCTCATTAATTCAACTCAAGATCAACTTTTTGATTCATACTTTCAGGAGTTATAGCACACTTGTCGTCACGAAATGGCGATGCAGGTATTACCTACTTGCCACAAGAGGGCGATACAAAAATAATTAAAATAAAAGCTTTCTGATAAAAGCTACTCAGATCCAGTAGGTTGGCAATGAAAGAATAGTCGTGTCTTACTAAAAGGTGCGTTTGAAAATATAACAAAGAACATCAGAACAATACCAATAATCCTAGTGGTCTTCGGAATCGCCGTTGCAGAATATTCAAAAAGTTTTCCACTGACTGAGTAACGAATCTGCTGCCCACAATATGTCGCTCGCATCGACAAGAAGCACTTTTCCTCTTCGATATAAAGCGACTTTTTGAATTTACTTTCCCGAAAGAACGAAATTAATTATTCCGTTTCCAAGCACACTACTTTAATTTGTATTCTTTCTGTGCGCTACAGTGCAGTTTTTCCTTTTGAATTCTAGTTGTGAACTGTTGCTTGTAAATTATATGTTCTTAATTCTTTAATACATATCTGGTTGTGTGCACATTTTGTTTGAACATAATACAAGATTTAAGTTTGAATTTGTCTTCAATATTTCATCAATTTGTGACATCGACTTGCAACCAATATTGTTCAGTAGCGTACTCTCAATGTGGTGTCTGTGGACTTTTGACACCAACTAATTAGTTCGTTACGCGTCACACAAAACACAACAAATGAAACCAAAAGAATCAATTGATTTGTATTTCAACACGGAACTAGTTGTTCGTGCACTTAATTATCACTTGAATTTGTTAATGAAAATTAAGTTACTTGAATGTTTAAATTAATGAAGAAAAGGAAGAACAATATAGCAAAACAAGTAATGAGGATTGAACACAATAAAGGGAAGATAAGTGGTGTACACAAATGAAAGTTCGAATAGTTTTACAATTGTACATATATGGAAAGAATTATTACAGGAAAAAGAATAGCTTGTTTAACTATGGACAAAGAGAAAACTGCTCAGTAGTGTTCTGGAAATGGAATGAATAATATTATAATGTTGGAAACTTGAACAAGAGACAACCGCACAGTGCTTGGGAACCGAATAGATGGGTAGTTTAAAATAGGATTCCAAGCAGAAGAAATTAGACAAAGGACCAAGGAAAAGGAACTATCTAGAATATAATGGCAGAAATTAAACTGTTATTAAATAATAGTTTGAAATATTTTTATATATCTGATTGGCTTGGATTTTGGTAATTTGTATCTTATAGCTATTGAGATGCAGAGCCGCGACTGTCCATATAGTGTCCTTACATCCAGCAGTTAACAGCGTCATCTGTCGTTCAGTAGTTTATGCTGATTGGTAGGTGAGTTTGATAGATGTCGCCATATCCGTTAACGAAGTTACAATTGACGGGAAATGTCACTCTCAACTCCGCTTGATGCATCTCGGTGGCTGGCAGAGATAACCTATAATAGAGATATACAACTTCTACCTCCTTTACCCCTTGATTTCATCTGACAGCGTTTTTTATACGCTTTTTGTCCCGTGTCCGTGAATACGTGTGAGCTCGCTGAGAACAGCTGATAGACTTCCCCTCCAAGCAAATGAGGTGGATAAATTATTTGACGTTTTATTTATTTTGCAAACAGCTGAAATCAAGAAATCACGATTTGGGAATTAAAACAGAATCTTTTCCATTTTGTTGTAAAACGAGTGATTAATTATTGCAAAAGATTGTTTTTAATGAGAATAAGTAATAATCGTCGTTGGAAAACTCGATTTTTTAAGGAAAAGGACAAACACATCGTGTATATTATTGGATAAAATATATTGACTCAAACGATTGTCTGAAGATATGTGAAAAGCTTAGTTTTGTTGTTCATTAACAAAGATTTAATTTATTTTTCTTCCTGCAGTTTTGTTCGCAACGTAGTCGCAGTGTGAGGAACCAAGAAGATGCACATGAAAGGGCCTTTTTACAGGTCTTGTTTTAAAAAGTCCATTAGTTCTGGAAAAATGTAAGTGTGCACCCTTGAGGTATTCTTATGGTGTGTTAAACGAGTTATCTAACCGGGTGTTCGGTTTCCACAAGAGGCCTATTGCACACGCACTAGAAAATATGAAAATATGTTTATATAAATGTATGATTTAATCAATAAACAACATGCACATACAAATTAACGTAAACAAATGTTTTGTGTTTTATGTTCGTGGTGGGTGTTTGTGTTTATGTAAAGAACGTGTGAAATGGGTTAAAATGGAAGACTCATGAAATCGTATAATTACAAATGGCACACGCGTAACATCTTACCCTTGAAGTCGGGATCGCTCAAATCCCTATTCCAAAATCTTAATACAATAATACAATAATACAATACAATATTTCAAAACGAAATCCTCCGGCAAATTCTTAAAACAGACAAACTTTCTGTCGGTATGAAGCTGTTTGAAGAGATATTGCGCTACGCCCCGTTGACGGTAACACTCGTAGAATAATTCAAGAAACTTATTTTCGAGTTCTCGAATGTATTCTTCGAACTCAAGTGGAGCTGCAAACAGATTGCTGTCTTTAAATTGCTTAAACGATGTGAATGTTAAGCTCGGGGAAGCCTCAGACAGCGAAAGGGCGGGTTTTGGCAAAGTGCAAGTGGCTTTCGTAACACTTCCAAGAAAGCCAAGCGCAGACATACGTAAAATTATTTTCTGCCAGAAAATCATTTACTTTTATGTCTAAAGTAGGATTTACATTGGTAATGCCTTTTGGCCCATCGCTTACCTTGCTTTGCATCCACGATGCTTGTGTTACCAGGGGTTCGTCGCAGATGGATTGCAGTCGCTCTGCTTCAATGCTTTCACAGTTGCCGACTCGAACAATTTTCAAATATTTGAGCCCCCAAAGCTTCTGGAAAATGCTTTTGAAATGCAAAGCGGTTACGCGCGTACTTTTTCCTCCAGCACTTGTCGCTTCACTGAAAAATTGCTCAATTAAATCCTGGTTAAGCTGTCGAGTAAGAATAAATTCAAACCCGCATGGCGATAGAAATTGCCACAAGGAATTGATGGTCCGAGATATTCAGCAACCAGCCCTTTATAAAAGAAAAGTTGTTTGTCACGTCCTTGCCTTTGGAATTAATATCTCTTATTGAACTTAAGAGCTTTGTTGCCTCTCGCAGGAACTGCCTTTGATTTACGTTTTGTTGAAAACCTCTGCTATATAGACTCGTGCAAGATCTTGATGATGATTTAAAAATGTCGAACAGATTATTGAAGAATGCTAATAATTCTCCAGTACTTAACATAGTTTCGAGTCCTTGACCTGAACTGTAGTAGGTGCAACAACCCGCCGAAACTGTGTGGCTCAAGACTTAAGAAGCATACTTGACTTTCATTTTTTGGAAACAATTTGGCCTTATATGAGCATCCGTTAACTTTGGAGCAAGCCTGAAATGGAGTTTTCTATCCTCCCCTCCAAAGGTGTAGGATGTCTTTCCATGTGGTGCGAAGATTACTTGAAGAGCCATTGAAAATCATATCATTTGCGAAGAGACAATTGCGGGAGCTCTTAATTAAATGTGGAGAATCATAGAAGAAATTAATTCTACCATCATCGACTAGGAAATTTGGTGTAGCAACGTCTACATCTAATGATTTTGCTAGTCCGCCAAAGTTTGACCCCTGGTCGCAAACCAACATTTAAAGACATCTCGTCAGCTAAAATTTAACAGTATTTGTAAATACTGGGTGGCGGGAATTTTTTTCATTCTAGAGGTTTAACGTTAAAGCTAACATTGCCAGGTGATTTAGGCCAAGTGGAAGTGTAGTTGATGTAGTAGATGACCGGAGTGATCTATACGAAACTGGCGATGTAAAAGGAATTGAAAGTTACAATATTTTCAATTCATGAGTGAACCTATTTCCCTTACTAAATATCTTTCAGTTTGTTTTTAATATTCGCGACAATGTCTTTTGTGCTATTGTGGCAAAGTTTCTCCTAATTCAACCTAACGTGTTTCTCTTGGAGTTCTTTTATCTGAGACTCCAAGAGTAGGATGTAGAGACAAATACATCAACATCTTCTTGTTTTCCAATTTTTAAACTGTTGCTTGGACATTGCTCAATTTTTGTCGAAATCCTATTTTTTGGGAGAACAACTTCTTAACAAATCGCATGTTTGTACCGGCTTTTCAGATGTTTCAAGTATGACTTCTTCCCAACTGTTCACTTCGTTGGGTCTGATTTCTTCATGAATCATCTTCTTCAACGAAGGCTTGGCTATTCCCATTCGCATCTGTATTTTACGAGTAGGTTATTGTCTTAAGCTATATTTTTCTTTTATTTATTGTTTTTAAATATAATATCTAACAGATTTTTCTTACAGATAAACTGTCTTAACATATTCTTAAGACTACAATTATAAATAAACCTCTTTTATGGTAATAGGAACGCGTATCAGTCAACCTAAACATTTTGGAACGGGTTGCGTGGGATGCTATAACAAAATAATAAATGTTAAAAATTGATAAAATAATCTTAAGCTTAACAGAAATGCACGTGCATCAAGATAAAAGGAATCTCTAGTATGTACATTATGTACATACATGTATATATATATTGTTTACTTTATGATAATATAAAACATTACATAAATAATCAGTCCGCATGAAAATAGCTACCAGGACAACAAGACTAATTGCCGATAGAAAAAGAATACGTATGAATATGTAAGTATGTACAAAAGTGAAGCAGTTATGCACTTTATAAACCAAGCCCCACTTATAAATTAGTTACATAATTTTATATTATAGTTATACATATAGAAGTACGTACGTTATGTATATAATATCTAAGTCTACATATGGTTACATACGTTAAGGGATGAAAAGGAAAAATTGCACACAAATATGGGTATGTTATTTACGAGGAAAAGTCACTATTTAATCTCTAACTAAATCCTGCATTTCAATAAAGGGCATGCGGCATAAAATGTATAATTGATTACATAATAATACAATTTTAAATAGGAAAAACCGCGAATGGAAAGGGTAGAAAACATTTCCCGCGCTAATTTGGAGCAGAAACTACAAGACATTTGAGATAGATATTAAATTTAAGAAGTTGTCATCCCTTGGTTTGTATGCATGCTTGCAATTTTATTATGCTTCATCCTCTTTTGATTTATTTTTATATATTCATTGCAAATTTTAATCACTTCAGTTTTCTTACAACATTGCTCGTATTTGAAATATATCAGGTTTTGTTTTCTTTTTGCACTCACCACGAAAAGTAGGGGAAATTAGGAAAACAAAACTAAATTAAGAAAGTAAACAAAACGTGTCCACAAGATACATTCTACATTTTAAAAACTTTTATAAATTTGATTAAACCTAACTAATATTATAAATGCGCAAGTAACTCTGTCTGTCTGTTACCCTTTCACGTCAAATTTGGTAGAGACATAGATTTGATCTTGGAGGAAATAGGGCAAAAACCGCATTTCATTATCTTCACACAGTCCTGGCTCATTATGGGGCTTATAGGATTGACAAACTAAAAAAATGCTTTTTAGTAAATCCATCCTTTTGCATTCTCCTGAAGCTGAGCAATGCTCAAAAGAATGCAACTACTTATCGTTTAAAAATTTCCATCATTAGGGACCATCGGAAACAATCAACCAGCAGCGACGGCTATTGACATGGTGTGTGTGTGTAGTTCTACAGTAGCGTATATATATATTCGATATCAAAATTCCAGTGTGTTCTCTCTTTTAAACCGTAACAAAAACCGAAACCAACCTTCTGCGAAATACTCAAATTGAACACGTTACTGCGTGCTTAAAACTACTAACGCACTCCATGCCAATGGTCGGTCGCCACTGCTGATTGATTGTTGTCGATAGTCACCAAGCAGACTGCGGCGTGGTGCGGCCAAATATATATATTTTTTAATGCGGCCTATAATAATTTAATTTACAATGACGCCTTAACAAAGGTTGAAGAACAAGTGATAGCTATTACTGGAAAACATTTTTTTTCTGATTTTGGGATGAGCAGACCACAAAGAATTGGGGAAGTAAGTAAAACGCCAAATAATGGAAGCCGTTCCACTTTTGAACATAAGACTAAGATTAATCTTTAATAAAGTTATTAAAAAAATTGAAAGTGGCGAAGGTGGTTTGTTCTTTTTGGATGCTCCAGGAGGCACAGACAGTGACGACATAATTACACAGAACCGAGAATGGTTGTGTGAAAGGGCGATTTAAGCGCCGACAAATGAGACAGTGTGGCAGATAAACGAACAAATTATGTCATACGTGGAGGGGGATATTGTCGAGAATCTCTCGGTAGAGAATGTTATGGACACTGAACAAGTAAAGTCGTACCCTTTAGAATTTTAGAATTCTTTAGAACTATCAGGAGTGCCTTCTCATAAGTTGAGGTTAAAAGTTGGTGTTCCGGTCCTGTTGATGAGAAACCTTGACGCACCGAGGCTTTTGGTACACGGGTACAAGTTACTCAATTGGGACGCAATATTATAAAAGCAATAATTGTGACTGGAATGGCAAAAGGACAAAATGTTTTAATTCCCCGTATTCCGAAAATTCCGACTGATTTGCCCTTTCAGTTTAAAAGAGTGCAGTTTCCCCTAAAAGCAGCATTTGCAATGACAATAAATAAAGCTCAAGGACAAACGCTTAAAGTAGCAAGTATTCATTTAGAAAAATCCTGTTTTTTCCCATGGGCAACTCTATGTCGTTATGTGTAAGCAGAGGATGGAAAAACAAAAAATGAAGCTTATCAAAATGTGTTAAATATCGCGGCTAAAAGCTAGTTCAATAATAAGTAAAAATCTTGTGTTATATACATCAACCTTTTTGTTTATCATTGAATAGTTATTGAATGGAATTTATTTCTTTGGTTTGCCCTTACTATTACTATAAAAAATCACGAATGAAAAGTTCAAAGTTAAGAAATATATATTATGCATCATTTCCTTGAATAAGTTACAAATATAAAACATTCTAAAATTAAATACATAGTTTTTTCTTAAAATAATGCAATAAATTTCTAAAAATTCAGCAAAAATTCACTTTTTTATTCACACCCTATTTTTTATTTCCAAGTAAATGCGCCTACAAATATGACTCAATTTCTGAATACCGCCCCTATAATAGTACATGGGCGTGGGCAGATTCATGCTAAGTTCATGAATCTGCCACTTTTTTCCACAAGATTCACAAGTCGGCCGCCATATTGTGGTGAATTGACGAGCGTTGTAAGAGTATAAGTGAAATACAAGGGATTACCACTACATCTTCGTTGATGACTGGGGTAAAAATGGTCGCAGTTGGATATCTCTATATTCATTATCTCTGGTGGCTGGTTTGTTTTGATTTGTAAATTATTGAAATTGAAGAATTTGTCTGTGAGCGATGATTATTGCTGTTGGCAGAAAATTGTTTGAAGTTGACTTGAATGTTTGCTGATAATCGTTTGGAGTACTCCTAAAGTTATGGTGACCAGACGTCTCACATTTTACGGGACCATGCCGCATCATCGATTGCCCCGCAAATTTGTACGCACTCACAAATTTGTCCCACAAAGAAAATGTTAAATGTGCTAAGTTTCAGAATTAACAAAAAAATACATGTATTTTATCATTAATTCTAGTAGTCAAGTAATCTTGTCAATACATTTGAGTAAATTCATAGTGTAAGGAAAATAAGGTGTGCTGGACTTCGATACGAATTGTATACCAGGCGCATACATATGTGCATCATCTTCAAATTTGTTAACGGAATGCAAATGTGTCACGGAGTGCAAATGTGTCTTTCTGTCGTCTATCTAGTTGTCGTGCCATCGAATCTTAAATGTTGATAAATTTTGGGGAACCGATTCTTTGACAACTGGATGGCCATGAACTTAATTCCAGAAGATTATAAAATTAAATAGTGCCGGCGTAATTAAACAGTCTTATAAAACTTCTTATTACACTGGCGTCAGTAAGCCTCCACCCTTCCTTTACTGCACCATGGCCATTCATAAATTTGACCATCGTTTTGGATCAATTGTGCTCATGCAACAGAGTCTTAATGTTACCGTAAGACATATTGTCCTAAAAGTAGCCAGATTCATGTACGAATCTTAGGTGGCTTTTCAATTCAACACCTCCATCCCTGTGAAGAAGTTTTTTCCTAAAAATGCTTTCTTTTCTTTGCAAGGGCTGAGCAATCGCATAGCAGATTTTGGATATACAGTTCGTTCTCGATTATCGCAACTCTCGAATTACCCAACTCCTCGATTTTCGCAACAGCTAAATTTATATCATCATTGACGCTACTTTTCAAAACAGAAACTCGATAAGTGTAACTTTTATTCTGTGTGTCCTTTTTCTTCTTGTTTGTATTTATGTTTTTTAGTTTCTCCTCTGTCTGGGCAGTTATTGTACCACTTCGTGAGAGTCCCTTTCATTGATGATGCCCTGAAATTGTATGAATGTGTGTATTGGGTACAAGAGATTTCGTTGTTAGGTTCAGAAATTTTCGTTAGTGATCGGTCTCGCTTTGTTTTTATTAAAAAATAAGTATGAGAAAAAAAATTATGAAACTTTCCATTAAAAAAAATCGTAAAGGTTCGTCAGTGCAATCAATTTGTCGTGAGTATAATGTGCACAAATCTATAAGTAGAATAAATGGAAAAGATAACGCAATTAGAAAATTTGTTTCTAATGCTGAATGTGGACCAGGCAACAAGACTACATTAAAGCAGTGCGAATATCCCAAATTGGAAAAATCTTTATACAAGTGGTTCCTTAATAAAAAAAGAAAGTCGGACGTATCAATTTCCACCGATGTTCTCAAATCAAAATCGAGTCAATTGGATGAATTAATTAAGGAGTGGCCGGGATTTTTCAATGCGACCAACGGTTGGGTAACCATCAAGAAATGGAATTCGCCTGTTGAGAATTTGTAGCTCAAAACTTTCAAACAAACCGAATCTTGTAGATCCTTTCATAGTTAAATTAACAGTCAGTGACGTCGTCCCAATCAAATTTATAATGCCGATGAGTCCGGATTATTCAACCGACTTATGGCGGCTAAAACTCTTGTAGGTTTTAAAGAATCCTTCTGGTTGAAAAGAAAGAATCACGTTTCTCGTATGCACTACCGCTTCAGGCTTGCACAAAGTTAAATTATTCGTCATAAGCAAATAAGTTAACTCACGATCTTTCAAAAATTTTGATCACATGCCCGTTGTATACAAGGTAAATAAAAAACAATACTCGATTATTGCAACAACCTTTGTCATTGCAACTACCCCACATTCTATTAGTTGCGATAATTGAGAATGCACTGTATTATGCTTCCCCCTCAACCCTGCTGCTTCTGCAAAAGTAGTTGCGTAGTATGAAAAAGTATTTGCATGTGTTCCGGACTCTGATTAGCGTGCGTACGTCCTTTCGACAAAGTCCGATTAGTGTCAGCCATATAGCCCTTCGTAGCTCCAATACACAGGCCAAGCCAGCGAGTACGGGCTCTGTTTATGGCTTCGTCTTTTAGATTTACTTTAGAGACCTGTGCGATTTGTATGAATATAGGTTTGCTAGAGATTCTTCCAGCTCCTAGACTTTCTTTGCGAGATTGTTCGCCTCTTCATTTCCTTGGATTCCAGTATGCCCGGTACCCAGGAGAGGGTCACTGAATTCTCGAATCATATCTCGTTGACGCTCTTTGCATAGTGCAACTAGTCCAATCGATGTCAGAACGTCTGATGATATGGCCATTTATTGCCGCTTGGCTATCAGAAAAGGGGATTTTTTCGCCGGTTAAGTTTTGGTCAGCGAGAGAGCAACCACTTCGGCTTGAAAAACGCTGAAGTCGCCCGTTAGATCCAGGGACTTTTCGAAGAGGTCACAGAAGTCCCTGCCCCTGTACTCGGGCTCGTCTTTGAGCCGTCAGTGTTCCTAATCAGGAAACCGTTGATAGGAATCTGCAATAATTCATTGTGTGCTTATGTCACCTGAAAAAAAATATTGGCACTCTAAATAATGTATGTAAGATATAATTCAAAAGACCGACCCCTTCGTTTGGAGGCTAGCAAATTTGTGTCGCACTCCGTTTATTTCATATCTTTCCACCTATTGACATATAATCTATCTTACCCAGACAGCTGGATCAGCATTACTCCCGCAGACGGTTCGCAGACAGGTGTTCGTTGCGGTGTGCTGACGTAATGTCTGCCAGGGTGGGAATATTTGGTTCCCACAGTGCTGAACTTATTTTGGGCGCTCGTGTCAAATTCTGTTAATTATTGGCATTTCAGTTGAAGGTTGTATGCTCGAAGTTTGGATGTTCAGGTTTCTTTTTTCAAGTTTAATGTATAGGATTGTTATTATAACCATAATAAGTACAGCAGATATCCCGTACCATAGCCAATTACTTTTTTGGAGACATTTTTGAGTTGCAGCTTATGTAGAAGAGGCAACGATAGCTTTTCGTAGAATACAGTTTCTCGCAAAGAAGTTTTCTTTGGTGCTGACAGTTGAATTATATCACAAGGTTGGGCTGTACAATACTTTTTTCCCATGAATGATGATGTTATTTTTAAATGTTACGAGATATGTCCCAATCAGTGACACTTGCCGATTGTTTTCAGTTACATTAGTTTCTTCACCGTGCTTTATCTTCTCTTATGACCCGGATGTTTTCGATACGATAGGCTGATGCTGTCGGGCATTGTGCTGTATGGTGACTTAAAAGTTTATCTTCTGAATCTGTAATCATTCAAAATTAAATGATTTAGCCTAGTCTATCATTTCTTCTCAAATACAACATGTCTGCTCGGTTATATTGCTTTTGTAAAGCCAATTTGTTGTGATAATTCATGTCTTTTTTCTGTTTTAATGTCAATGTGTTCTATTTCTTTTATTAATTCGCTGCAATGAAACACCTCAGAGGCTTATAGCCAGTGACACTGTGGATAGTTTTTATTTATAGTAGTGGGGCAGGACCCCATTTAATTAAGCTTATTACAAGCAATGAACTTAATCGATTTAAACTTAGAAACTAATTCTTAACCCAGATCGTGCTGTAAGGAAGAGTGAAAGGGGTAGGGTGGGAAAGGACGGGATTGAAGAAGGTTGCGAAGGAAGGCTATGCTGAGGTGGATGTCCAATCAGTGTTCCGTGGTGTTAGCCAACCTTAACATTCTTGAAACTGGTGAGTTGCGGCCATAATTGTTGCGATTTGGAGTGATACGGGAGAGGGATGAAGACATAAGGTTATGGGGATTGGTGCAAAAAGACACTAATTCTAGTTCTAATAAGTTGGTGGAGAAAGAGCAAGTCGGCTGTTTTGTGACGGTTTTCGAGTGAGTGACGAGGGTATGGGGACAAGTTGTTTCAGTCCAGGCAAGATGGCGAACAGCGAAACGTAAGAACTTACGTTGGACAGCCTCATGTGGACCGAGAAGTGTGGTGACCAGACTTAGCTGGCTTATTCGAGAATGGGTCTGACAAACGTGATGTACAGAGATTTTGTGACATAGGGATTCCAAAATTCTTTTGACCAGCGTTTGACAAAGCAAAGCGCGGAGTTTGTTCTACTTATAAGAGTTCGCGATCACAGATAACGCCTAATTCGAGTAAAGATGAAACTGAGAGTTATACCTTTGACTTCCCTCCACCAGTGGTAACGGGTCAGATTTAAATAACTTGAAGCAAACAGGGACAGTGTACCATGATATGTTGAAAGAATTTCTTACAAAAGTTTGTATTGAGTTGGAAATGAAAGCACCTTCATTGTCAGAAATTATGAGCTTTGGCTTGTAGAAGCGTGGTATAATTTCTGAAAGAGTGTTTCTAATATCTTATAGTAAATTTAGAGAATTTGTCCACACATGTGAAAAAGTATTTATTACTCGTGTTATAAATATCAATGTGAAGTATTTCGCCAGTATATTTGGTAATTGGTGTCGGACCTACCGGATGTTTTACAATGTGTTATGAGATTCTCCATCATCTATTTAACATGAGGAAAAAAATAATCTGCTATAATCTGTTTGTAGTTTTCTGCTTGTCCTCTGTGAGGTCTATTGTGCTCAGAAGTTGTAATATCCATTTGGTCATGAGTATTCGTTATGTCTTACAAGAATTTTTTAGTATATTTAATTTAGACTCCTGGGAACGCATTACCGCATTAGCGAATCGTTTTGTATTTTCCCTACAACATCAAGTGTGCAAAATATACCATTGTTCACATCGGCATTTATTATTTCATTCATGGATTCCAGTTGGAGTTTTGTTGAAGAAGAATATTCAACAATATGACGTCACTGTTTTTGGAATAAGATTTTGGTTTTTCTATCTTCGGAACCTTGTTAAATGAAAATGTGATTCTTAAAAATATTTATCGGTTGTAAAACCGGCGATATAAATGTTGATAACGATTCTTCGCTATGAATCGTTGCACCACTGCTGGTAACAGCATTTATGTTTTGTCGGGATAACGCATCGGCGACTTTGTTATCTTTTCCTGGTTTGTAGGAAAACGATGGTGAGTATCTTCTATAAAAGCTTTCTATATTATTAGTTTTGTATTTGAATTTTTTTTTCTGACATAGCGAATGTTAAGGGCTGGTCAGTGAATATGTTAATTTTGCAACGCTCACAATTGCGAGCATTTCGCGTTCTTTTGTCCCGTAATTTTATTCTGTCTTGCTTAGAGTTCTCGATATCGTTATATATTGAGGGAGAGAGAGAGAGAGAGAGAGAGAGAGAGAGAACGGCAGCTATCGCGTGGAATGAAGCATCTGTTGTTAAGTCAGAAGCTTTTTTGAAGTCTGGATATAAAAGAAGAACATCGTTCGATGCCAAGGTGGTTTTTATTTCTTCTAACATCATCAATTGCCCGTTGGAATGTACTCGGAGCATTTTTAAGACTGAAAGGCAATCTGTAGATTTCGTATTTTCCATGATATATTGAAAATGCTTTTTTCTCTCTATCTTTTTCGTCGAGGAGGATTTTGAGGTAGATTATTGAATAAAAATTCGCTTGACCCAGATTGGAGAAAAAAAAATAGAAACTTCTGGAATAGGATATCGGCCAGCTACATTTTTTTCATTTAATTTTCTGTTGTCAAATACCAATCTTAATTTTTTCATATTATCCTCGTTCAGTCCCTTTTTTTTAACAACCAGTATAGGTGTGTTGTAAGGCGAATGTGACGGTTGAATAATACCTTAGTTTAACAAACGTTCAATTTCATCACTTACGAATATAATATATGCCATAGGATATGGTCGGGGGTTTCAATAAATGGTTAAGAATAAACAGTTCTGATCGATGCTTTGACTGAAGTATTGAATGGTAAACTTTAGATGATTTATCGTTGATTTATACGTATGTTGGTGAATAAACGCAAAAAAAACTCTGTTCTCCTTTACTTTTAGTACTTTTTAATTCATTTTTCCTAGTCTTCTTCTTCTTCTGGTGGCGCTACAGTCCGGGGTGGACTGGGCTTCAACCAGTAAGCCCCTCCAGCCGGACCGATCTTTAGCCAGCTGTCTCCAACTGCGCACACCAAGTTGGTTGAGGTCCTTCTCCAACTGGGTGTGCCATCGGTTCCGTGGGCGTCCTCTATTACGTTGTCCCACTGGTTCGGAGTCGAAGACTCTTCGGGCTGGAGCAGTGTTGTCCATGCGCTCTACATGGCCCAGCCATCTTAGGCGTTGAATCCGCTCATGCCGCTGTACAGCCCGCACAGTTCGTGGTTGAATCTTCTGCTCCAATAACCATCAACGCAAACAGAACCAAAGATTGAACGCAGAACTTTTCTCTCGAAAGGACCAAGTGCTTCTTCATCCGCACCATAGAGCAGGACAGGAATGATCAAGGTGTTATATAATGTTGGCTTGGTCCTTCGAGAGATAACTCTACTTCTCAATTGCCTCTTGAGTCCAAAGAAACAGGGATTGGCAAGAGTAATTCTGCGTTTCATTTCGGTACTGTTGTTGTTCGTACTGTTCACTTGCGAGCCGAAGTAGACGAAGTCCCTCCATACCTCGAAGCTATAGCTGCCTATGGTGACGTTTTGGCCAAGTCGTCGATGTTGTGCGTCCTTTCTCGATGACAGCATATACTTTGTTTTCCCCCGTTCACCGCTAAACCCATTTTGGCCGCCTCCACTTCAATACCAGCAAACGCCTCAATGACGGCTCGCTGTGTTCTGCCAATCACGTCATGCATAGGTCGTCCCTATGCACGCTGTCATATGCGGCCTTGAAGTCGACGAATAGGTGGTGGGAGTCGATCTGCATTTCTTTTCCGGATCTGCCGTAGTGTGAAGATTTGGTCGATGGTGGACTTCTCCGGCCTGAAACTGCACTGATAAGGACCTATCAGGTTGTTGACGAATGGTTTCACTCGCTCACACAAAACGGCAGAGAGGATCTCATTCAAGAAGACATCCCTCGGTAGTTGGCGCAGTTGAAGGGGTCTCCTTTCTTGTGGATCGGGCAAACGATACTGAGATTCCATTTTTCCTAGTACTAGGATTAATAAATTAAGTTTAATTGGGGGCCAGTTATACTTCAAAAGACCGACCCCTTCGTTTGGAGGCTATCAAACTTGTGTGGCACTCCGTTTATTTCATATCTTTCCCACCTATTCACTTATTATATATCTTTCAATTCTAACTTAATTTTAACTTAAATCTATTCGGCTGCCCAGCTGGATCAGTATTAATCCCGCAGACAGGTGTTCGTTGCGTTGTGCTGACGCAATGACTGCCAGTGTGGGAATATTTGGTTCCCACAGTGCTGAACCTATTTTGGGCACTCCTGTCGGGTGCTCGTGTTACACTCTATTATTTATTTATTTATTTATTTCAATCAATGGAAATTTACATCTTTTAATCACATAGATGCCAATACATAATTATATATTAAAAGAGTTTAATTCATAATTGTATTCTTAAAACTATCCCTACTCATTTGTAGATAGACTTCATAACAAATAGAGTTGCATAGCTTTAAGGCGATAGGTATTGGATTGTTACACAGACAACTTGTTCTATGACTGGGAATCGAAAGCTTATTTCTGTTTCATAACCTCCGCATTCCCTCGTAACCTCCGATCGTACTTCCTGCCCTAGGTCAACCTCGTTCGTTTTTGCCTCTGCTCAGTGGGCAAGAATACGTAACCTGTGCAATTGTCATTTGACGCCCCATTGCATTGTGGCATTTAACCTGTATTCTTGCATTCGTTTGTGAGTCATGTTCTTGTAAGAATACGTACCACATTTGAGAATAGTAACACTTGATTTGGCACTAGTGGCCTACTTATATGTTATGTCACATGTATGGTCTCATGTTGGTGCAGTTCTGGGCATAACATGTTGGAGATGAATATCTGCTGTTTGATTTTCGTATTATTCCCTGCATTTCTAGTTCTTCAATCTGTCTTCCAACTTCTTCCTCATGCTTTGGTGGAAGTCTATACAATTTGGAATTTATTTGTTGATCTGTTTTTGTTCTAAGCTCATGAGTTATTGAATCTGTATTAGTTAGTATTTCACCTTCCTTATAAATATTTATGCCGATAAGAAGATAATATGGCTTATTTCTAAGATTTCTTTTGTACCATTTGATTGCACCATTATGACTATACTTGAATTCGTCAGGTATTTTTTTCACTATTCTATCTACAATTTCTGTTGTTACGTTATTAGTTATGTTTTTAGTTAGCTGTAACCGCATTTTCACTCATTCAAATACTTTATATACACAACAATCTACCGTATAGGAATTCACAATGCTCTTTGTAGACCCAGTATCTATTAACGCTATAATTTTCTTCTGTCAATTGTTAAATTTCCTCATATTTTACTTCCGTGGCCTAGTTGAAAAAAATCCGTATTATGAACTTCTTCATTTTGAATTTGCGATTCCTGATTCCTATTTACGATATTGTCTATACTCATTGGCTGTGGATGCTGGAAGGCATTTCTTATCTGTCCTGATGTATTAAAAATGGGTAGCCTATTTCTCCATGACAGTTGTCTTGAATTGTTCTTACTCTGAAAGTTTGTGTTGCTATTATCTCTATTAGTAGTACCGATATTATTAAAAGATCTCTGTTCAGAATTATTATTATATTGGAAAATTTGATCTGATCTTTGCGGCGTACTGTTACTTCTGCTTTGATTATTCTTGTTATATCTTCTTCCGTTACTGTATGAATTAAGATGCTTTATTAAGTTACCCTGATACTGACCTCTAAACTTGTTAACTAGATTCCTAATTTCCGATAAGTTAATTTTATCCATAATTGCGGCCACTTAAGCACCAGATACTAATTCCTTCACTTTTTGTGCTATCATACCACAGAAGATTTGGGTCATAGCTGCCCCATTTTCATCAAATGCGGCGCATTCCGTTATATTTGCCACTAATATATGTAGCTTATTGTCTAATTCACTGATGCTACTTACTCTTAGTGATCCCATTTCCCGAGTTATGGTTAATTTGTTCTTTGCCGCTATGTAATGGTGTTTCAGAATGGACTTACAAAATATCCAATTCTGTGGTCGGCTGACATTTAACGGATTCTTAGCTCCTCTTTGAATTTTTCGAGTCGAAAATTATATTGAACAATAAACTCGTTTCCTCCACGTCAGTGTAACTTTGTAACGTTCTATCCACTGTCTCAATGAACGATGGCGAAGTGCCTGGCTCTCCTGAAAATGTGAGTAAGAACCTCGTCTCCTTCTCCAGTTTTGAGCGTACATTAATTGGACGGTTGCATTGTTCAAGTAACTGCGTTAAAGTTAAAATACGCTGTTAAATTGGATTAGCCATTTCACGATATTAATCGAAAAGTTTTTCACGATTTCCTCTGCGATAAATTTTGGCTGATTAAACACTTCACTTTAATTCACTTTTTTTTACACAATGACTATCTGCATAAGTTTTTTTTCGTAAACTTAGTTCGTTTCTCACTTTTTCTTTTAATTTGCTTAACCCGACTGCGCCAGTTAAGTATCTTTACTAATTTCAATAAAAACACTTATTGATACTTTCTTGTATGAATACTTTATTATGAACTCTATGCCTTAAAATATTCCAATCAAAGAACGCCTTGGTGACCTCGGCGATTGTCTTTTATTCCCGTTTTCTGCTTGGGGTGCAACATCGGCAAATATTGTAGAATGAACTGCTTTCACCTCATCGCGAGGTGTTGCTGACGAAGTCATTTCAATTGTTGAAGAATGAACTCTGTTCAACTCGTTGCGAGTTGTTGTTGAGAATGTCGGTGTCATGTTACTACATGTTACTTGCGCATTTTGAAGAATAACAACCTTATATTTCTTAAGGCAAAGAAATTCATTGCTTTTTTTCCTTTAGGTTATAATAATCTTTTTTTCTTTTTTTTTATAATTTGTGCGCGCTCAAGGGATCAATAAGGATATTATTAATCAGGAAATAAATGATGTGCGAGATTAAGACACAGCATGGGCCGAAGGTATAGATGGAGAGAGGGAGATGAGTGCACTTTGGTCTTAAATAACTGCGGGTTGTAGTCTATGGAATACATAAGGTTGGGCCGAGAATCCATATTTGTGTAGTGTAGCTGAAGAACGAGTCTTTAAATATAACCCTGCGTCCGAATGCTTAAGGATAAACTGAAGAGTATTCCTGGCGACACGGGTATTGCGGTGAAGTCTTGGAGAGGAGGAAATTGGCTAGCTCAATTGAGTATCGTTTCTTAAATAAAGAGTCAGAGAAGACACGTTACGTTTGTTCGATCGAGTGTAATGACTTTGTGATAATGTTGTCTCTATTGTTCGCTTTCAGATTCTATATAGTAGGTCCTGGGGGCACCAGACAAGTTGTACTCAAGCTTGGAGCGTATAAGCGCCTTATAAATTAAAGCCAAATCAGAGGAGGTGGAATATCTCATGCATCGATAAAGGAAACCTAAATATTTCCCAGCATTTTCGGCAACCTCAATCTATTATTTATTAAATTGGACTTACATTTTTAAGAATGATATGCCTGCGTAACAGTCGTATGTAATTTTGATGCAAACTTGAGTCATAAACCCAAATTGAAATTTTTACCAAATTTTATTTTATCGTGTTTTTTGTTCCCAAAAAACGTTCCGCATTGTCTTTAAATCTATTTGGTTATGGGTGGAATGGGGAATGGCTTTCTTTTTTTCACGAAATCTGGGTTATGGTGAACCGTCCTGGAAATTGACATCTAAATGCGCTGGTTTAAGCTGGTCAACCGAAATATTGTGTATAGCCGGTCATAGCTTGGGTAGAGTACTTGAGTGTTGTTATTTTAGTTATTTTTTATGGATGTTCGAGAGGTTTTGGTGAAGCATCACATCGTAGGAATACATGTGATCATGTCTAAGGGTCTGGGGAAACGAAAGTGTTTGAATTTGGATGATTCGCTATATTTGACCGTAGTTTGCGCATTGCATCTCGGTGATTCTCTATAAAAATATGGGTATAGTGCGGTTGTTGTTAGCAATGAACTCTTAGATTTGTTTCGTATTAGATTTTGTACTTGCTTATAGTTGACGGCAAAAGTCGCCTTCGTTAAATTTAATTCTTACTATTCTAGAATGGAGAACGAGATGGAAAATGTTTGGAAAACCATTGAAATAAATCTGAATTTTTTCACAAAATAAAAAAATTATTCTAAAAACCAATGGGCTTGAAAATATATTTACAAATTCAGATATTGTGACAATGGAGAAATCTGCTCTCACAATATTTAAAACTTTAATATAATAATAATATGGGTGGCGCGACAGTCCGAGGTGGACCTGGGCCTAGCTTCTCAGCAACCACTTGTGATGTGCGTGCTATTGTTCTTTCACGCGTGGAAGGGACCTACAGTTTAATGCCGACTCGGAACGGCCAAGTTTGAGAAGCTTTTTCTAGACAGGAAATACTCTTTGAGCATTGTCAGTGACTCGAAAGAGGTGGAGCCGTGAAATATGAAAGGTGGTAAAATTCGGGTATCGAACCTGTCACCCTCTGAGTAGGAGTCGACGTACTTACCCACCACGCCACTATTCTCTCTGAAAACGACTACAACATTTGCTTGGGACCATTGACCAATCAACCTGAAATGAAAACTGTGCTTTGATTCGTTATTATTATTATGTTGCAGCTACAAGAAGAAAGTAGGACTTCGACAAAAATGTACAACATTCAAGTTTACTTTGATACAGAAAATGTTCCACATGTAATTGTCGTTTGTTGGATTTGCCAAATCACATGTATCGATATTCGTTCAAGAAATGAGAAGCAATTGTAAAAGGTGGATAATTTCAAGTTTGATTAGACATACATATATGTAGAACCTCAACTTTCGCAAGTATAGTTAATTTGTAATCGCGTCGCCTAGAAGATCACATAAGCTCTGCTGCCCTTCCAATCCTCGACGAAAGAAACTCTTTTCGCCGTCTTCAAAGGACTTAACCCCTTGACCTAGCACGGTGAATTCAACCCGCGCTTAGCTGCGGTGTAAGCAAGAACTCTCAATGGAGAATATCTTGCCAAATGCGTGCAAACCAAGAAAGTAAAACTGCTGGATATGTGTAAAACTTAGTTGTAGTGGAAATATATTTTATTTGAAGGGAAATGTTTTTACTGCGTAAGAATCCCTTTCGCTATGTGGGAACGGTCCCCATAGTGTCTTTTGAAGATTTTCACCTACCCTCGTAAAAAAAACTTACTTCCGTTGCTGTGGTGTATAAAAACACAAGGATCTGCTGAACTTGGATTGAAATTGAAATCCTTGAACAGTTTCGTAAACTTAAAATTCCAGCATCTCGATGCCTGTTGCAGCCCGTACAAACTTCTGTTAAGCTTGCACACACGACCGCTTAAATCATCGTATCCTCCAGGTTGATGTATACTAATTCTTCCAGATCGCCGGTAAGAAACGCTGTCATGATGCCAAATTGTTTTAATATTAAACCTTCGGAAACAGCGATCGCTTAAATTCTTCTAATTGACTGGACTAAAATTTTCAGTGTAATCAATGTCTTCCTTCTGAGTGAAACCACGCACAACAAGACGAGCTTTATATCTGTCCACTTTGTTGTCTCTTGGAAGTTTTATCTTAAGCAACCATTTGTTGTCGATAACCCTCAACTCTTTCGGAAGTATAACCAAATCTCATGTTCTATTTTTCTTAAGTGCTCCGATCTTCTCGTCCATTGCAGCTTCATTATAACTTCTTAGTTCATAACTCCTGAAACAAATAAGTGCCATTCCATGATATTTAAGAGGATGCTGGGTGATGCCGATGTTTGGTTCTTCGTATGGCGAAGTATGTGCTTCGGTGGTGTTTCGATAATTTGATTCTTGTCATAATTTTCTTTAAAAGCTTCATTGCCTGAATTACGATTGTTATCCTCTTCTGCAGAATGATAATCATCGTGTTCAGATCTGCTGCTACTTTCCTTGGTTTGGTTTGCATTAAAGTATTCAGTAGAACTTGCAGCCGATTCTATAGGAAATGACATAACTGCAATTTGATTTTGATTCTTAAAGGAAACACTACAAGATACTTCTATTTTATTAGTTTGAGTCAATCAAATCCGATAGCCCTTCTGATTTTCCGCATTGCCAACAAAATAACCATGTTTTGCTTTCCTATCCCATTCTTGGCATTTTTCTTTCGGGATATAAAGGAAAACTTCAGAATCAAAAACCTTTAATTTCTCAATAATGGGCTGTTTCAAATGGAGTCTTACCCTTTTGTGGACTTGGACTGCTGTGTTTACAGCCTCTGCCCAAAAGTCTGAGTGGTAGGTTCTTTGCATGCAACATAGTCTTAGCGATTTCAACGATGAACCTCATGTCTCTTTCACTACCTCCATTCTGTTCAGGATTATATGGCGCCGTTGTCTGTCAAATCGTCTCAAAATAACATCTACATCTTTATTTTTGTACTCCAGGCCATTATCAGACCTAAGTGTCTTAACTATACACCTGTTATCTGTTCTGACTGTACATATGTAATTTTCCTACACCTCACATCATCCGCTCTTTTCATTAAGAAAAAAAAACATACCTGAAGTTGGAGAAATTATCCTTGAAAAGTGCAAAATATCTTGAACCGCCAATAGAACGCTGCTGTATGGGGCCGCATAAATCAGAGTGAACAAGTTCGCATGTTGATATTGCTCTGGACCAGAGAGAAGGGATAAAAGAGATATCCAAATTCTATCTCCCTTGCCCCTTGATGTCATCTGACAGCGTATTTTATTTTTGTCCCGTGTCTGTGAATACGTGTGACCTCTTGAGAACAGCTGTGGAACAGCTGATACACTTCCCCACCTTAGTGATGAGGTGAATTAGAGTTCTTATTTGAAAATTCTCTCATTATTTGAAGGTTTTTTTCAAATTTCGGTGTTAAATTTTCAACACAGTATAGAGGGGGAAACGATAGAAACAAAGATTATGTTGAAGTCGATTAAATAAAACGTTGATCAATTTGCAATCTGAGATACTAGGACATAATTAATGAATGCACAACATATTGTGAATTTTTGCATATGAATAAAAATGAATAATACATTTACACGTTCAGGTAACTAATAATAAAAATATTATTAAATCGTGAATTCCCTAAAATAAGAAATTTTGACAACCATTTTTGTGCATTAGTAATAGTTGCAATATCTTGCCATTGTGCTTATAAAATTGTTTAAATTATTTCATGAGTTTTTCAGAATTCATGAATTAAGCGTATACAGCGGACTTCATTTTGAGTTAATTTGTCAGATATGGTTTATGAATAGGCTGTATATATACTTAAGAATTAATTTGAGGTTAAATAGTTCCAGTTAAATGGGCATTGCAATACATTTTTATTCACGAAAGTCCATATTACAATGTAAGAAAATTCTCTTAAAAATAGGAGTCAACTTTTTTCAACACCCTCCGAACAACTTGCCCATGTATGTTACATGGATCGTACATGGATTATAGGCAATTTCAGAAATCTTCCGCCATTTTTCCCACTAAATTCACGAATCTGCAGCAATTTCCCACTAAAATCCACGAATCGGCCGCCATTGCGTGGTGGATCCATGGTTTGTGGTAAGAGCATTTGTGAAATACAAGGGAATACCAACACATTTGCATTTTTTCCGGTGTGGACAAGGGGAAAAAATGGCCGAAGTTGGATATCTCTATTATCACTTATCTCTGTTCTGGACTCAAGTTTTTATCTTGCTTATAATTAATTTCTCTTCTACAAGAGCACTTCTCACCTGTTTTATGCACAAATGACCTAGACGTTCATGCCACAATTTTAGTGAATCAAATTTAACAGCAACATTTATTGACCCCTTATCGTTTTGTGAAATCACACGGAACAACATTTTAAATAATCTCCTACATCGCACTTCCACTGCAACAACACGTTAACCTTTCTTTATTTCACACTTGGTGTGGCAGATATCATCTGATATTGTTTGTCTAGAGCTGCCCCCGAAGAAAATAAATTTAACTTGATCTTTGGCACGTAATATATATCTAGTAATATTTGTCTTGACCATTTCTGGTTGTCAATCGCATAAATGTCAACGCTGCCTTTGCCCAGGGCAAACATTTGTCCTCCGTTGCCAATGACAACAGCCATGGGTTCTGCAAGTATAATAAAATCTCGAAACCGCTCGCGTCTAAAGCTCATGTGATGACTCGCACCTAAGTCTATATCCAATCATCGGCTGTAACAGAATGAGATTTAATATTGCCATTCGTAAAAACATCACATAACAGTGCATCAAAATGCTTCTGTGCAATGTTTACCATTGGTTTTGCCTTTTGAGGACAATCCCTTTTCCAATGACCACTCAACCACAAATGACCATGAGTTTGTGTGATTAGTGCATTTTGTTCTTCTGGCATATTACGACTATTGAACAATGACGTTGATGGTTGTATTTGATACATTCCTATTCCCTTCCATTATGAGTCTTGATGTTAAATTTTGAAGAGTCTTATCTGCGGAAGCTGTTGACTCACACGCACTAAAGATATGATTGAATTGTGGCTGTAAAATCATCAAGATTTTGGTAAACAGCATAGACTGTGACATTTCGCGCCTGCTTCTTTTAGCTGATGTATTATGCTCTCTAATCTTGCTATATGAGTGGCTATGTCGTCGGTTGCACTTTTCTTGAATGTCTAGAACTTCTGTTGCACCATGTGAACATTAGCCTGTGATTTCATCTCATATACTGCCACTAACTTAGACCACATCTCACCTGAAGTCGTACAGTTAAAAATATGTTAGAGTGTTTGTTGACCACTGGTTGTAGCTATTATTCTTTGTGCTTTTCTGTCCTTTTGCAACCAGGACGCGAAGCTGACATGAAAATCCTCTTACTTGAGTCACAACTTCAAATAAACTGCTAGCATTCAGTAAAATCTTCACTTGGAATTAGCATGTGCCCCATTGTTCTCCAGAAACTAATTTGTCGATTTTTAAGAAATCACAATCCATATTAGTTCAGACGAATAACATACCTCTATAAAAGAAAAAACGCGAAAATACTAGACTCTCAGCAAAGTAATAGAAATTAATAGAGAAAAAACCGGAAATAATTATTTTCTTGCAAAAAAAACTTTGTGATTCCTGAATCTAATGCGATTTTAATCTTAACGCGCCGTTCGAAAATTCTGGGTCTATAACCCGTAGAGCCAAATTGAAACATGTCCTTACTGCTTAAAGTTTTTCAGAAGAGAGATAGAGAGAGAGTTAATTAGAAATAATTCAATTGACATATACAGATATTCAAATAAATGACTGGGTAAAGCAAAATTATTAATATATCTTAACAGAAAATTTGCGCGTATCCTTGCGTGCGAGTATTGTTCAATTGACGTTTAGGATAATTTGGAAATAATAAATAATATTGATTTGTTGGTGTTTCTTTTTATTTCCCTTTTTTTCAGGGAAAAACGATGTATCAATGTCAAGTGAAAACGAGAAGAATTCTGTCCGCGATATGGCCGAAAAGTAAGTTGTTTGTTTTATCATTTATGAACTGATTTCTGATATTTTTATTTGCTGATGCAAAAGTGTTTACTTGAGTTGATACAGCAATTCCTCCACACTCTTTAATGATTATTTCATGAAAATTGTTTTGACCAGAACAAATTTCTAAGTGGTCAACACGTAAAGTCCAGTATGTAGTTAATTTATCGAGCATTTTGACTACCGTAGTGTTGCTTAAGCATCAACATACTAAAAATTGCGTACATCGATAGTTTATCGGTGTATAGGACTATCGATATATATATAGGACTATCGATATTTTTAATAATTCAATATTATTCTACCAAAGGAGCGAACTTTGTCTTTCTGAAGGCACTAGCGGTTTGTTTTTGTTGTAGTGGGTAGTTGTAGTTTTTCTTTTCCTAAAGTATTGTTCAATACATATTCGGAGGTTATTTCATCACTACGTTTCTATGCAATCAAAACCGAACGTAGAATATCATTGGTTTTGCAATTTTTCAAGCCGATTCATAGTCCAGACATTTAATTTGTCTTATCCCGTATGAACTTAAAAACAAACAGATTCGAAATTAGAACCAGATCAAGATGTAGCTGCAGAACATTCAAGAGCAGAAAGCCATTTAGCAGTTCAGTGAAAACGTATTGAAAAAATAGTTATTATAAAAGTTATTATTTATTATAAAACAACTCCCTTGTTTCTTTGGAAATGTGAAAACATTTATTTCGACTATTGATCGTACGTGATTCTATGCCTCTTCCAACTTCCGATCATGAAGGATTTAAGAAGTTAGCTTTGCCTTTGAACAACCAGTATGAATTGCTATACGGATTTTTAAGACGGTATTGACGGTTTGTGCATCGACCCCACTGTAGGTCCTAATTTTTTTATTGATTTATTTATTTAGTGCATGTAAATATATGATTAATTAAAATTCTGTGCATTCATTACTGACATGTGAACAAGTCTGAAGATTCACGCACTCACTTGTCTTTTATTCACAGCGGACAGTTGAAATCACCTTTGTTAAGGTTGTAGTAATTGAGGCCATCATACTGCTGATGCGATGTTTCAAGTTAAATAAAATATTAAATCTTCTGTTACGTATATATTGTACACACTTACGGAGTTTGATATTCGTGAAAGGTGATGGTAATGGTGGCGTACAAAGTTCAAAACATGATAAAAACGGGGAAGATTCGACATCTAGCATGTTTTTCTCATAAACTTAATCCTTGTGCAAAACTATCGACAGTATCGATATTTTCTTGTTCAATATTCTTGATGTGTTTTCATTAAAAATTTAAAGGTCAATTCATTGGTTCTAAACGAGAGATCTTATTTGGTCCATCGATTCTCGTTCTGTGTCGAATTTAACGTCTTCTTGGGTAAAAACAACACGATTACGGGGGCATCACTTAGAGACTCATGTCTTTTGTCATGGAAGACATTTATTGCTTGACAGGTTGGCACGTTTAGGATTATTTTGTTTTGTGCAGAAGGACTTTGTTTTCTTTGAGTTGTATTGAGGACATGTGTTTGAAAAATACACGAGAATCGATTTAATGAGATTAATTTTTGAATGGCTCTTAAGGAAGAATTTATTTTCGATACATGTTGAATATTTGACTGTTGGGAGTCACTCCATGTTGCTGGGGGTAACGCATTCATGCCACAGAGCTATACGTGGGAGAGTTTTTTGTGTTCTGGCACGAGAGATAGACGGCTGTGTGGTACATGTTTTGAGTTCAAAGAGAATATTTATTATGTCTTAATGACTACCTCACAGTCTACGACGATGTTAATGTGTTTTTTTTTTGTATTTTCTTTCAAAACAGACGATCATCAAGTATTTTCGCCCATCGCATCGGATGCATTCCACGTGGCGGAATTTGTGATTACCGTAAGAGTGCTTGCTGCAACAATACCGCATGTCGTTGCAACTTGTGGGGCACAAATTGCCGTTGCCAAAGGATCGGACTTTTACAGAAGTGGGGCTAAACAAAGAATGAGCATCATATCTGGACCTTTTTTTAACGTATTTTTTCATTTAAGAAGTTTCTGTCGATTAATTCATTTCATCTTTTCCTAAAGAATATTTTTCTTAAGCTTTCTTTATGTTCTTTTTTTCTTTTTTAATTTAAATTATGCTTATTTTCCATTTGGTTAAAAATTTTTCGATTCATTTAAATAGCTCGCCTATGCACTTTGGATTAACAACGGACTTACGAACGAAAAAGGACATGCATTTTGAAGTTAGCACAATCAAAATAAAAAATACAAAAAAAATTTATTCAATTTAGTAACACCCAGTTTTGACAAAATACGTGTGAATTTTGAAAAGTAAAAAAAAAATAAAAGAAGAAAGATTACGAATTACATTTCTGTAGAAGACATTGAATTCATAATCAATTAACTAAAACTAAGAAAGTCATGTGGTACTGATGAAATTAAGAATATATTCATAAAATATATGCCTACGTCTGGTATTAGTTACTTAACATTCATTGTAAACGCTTGCCCTCAAAGTAGAATATTTTCCTAATGTATGGAAAATTGTAAAGGTCATTCCAACTTTGAAAGCATGTAAACCACCTAATAGACTTGACAGTTATAGGCCAATAAGCTTATTAAGTTCTCTAGGCAAGTTATATGAAAAAGGTTTAAGAGAAAAGATCTCAAGGCATATTTCACGACATAATCTTTACCCCAGAGAACAATTTGGATTTATACATTTCTCCAGTACTTCACACCAAATGTAAAGGATCTGCAATCATATTAAAACATGTCGTTCAGTTGAGAAGTCTACTGGAATAATCCTACTGGACATTGAGAAAGCCTTCGACACCGTTTGGCATGACGGGCTTATATACAAAATGATAAAGTTAAATTTGTCGCCTTTTATATGTAAAATTATTCGTAGTTTTTTGTACATGTAAATAGTGGTGTCTCCAACAGGATTCATTTTCGTGCGGGTGCTCCCCAAGGATCCGTTCTTGCGCCTGAGTTATATAATTTATTCATGTCAGATTTTCCGTCATTATCAAACTGTGAAGCAGCTATATTCGCGGATGACATAGCAATATTCTCATCTCGTGTTCGCTCTTGAGGTGGAGAGAAATTTAAATCATGCGATGAGTATTTTGTATGGATACCAAGTCCAAAAGTGGACTAGGAAAAGAAATGCTTGATTTCTCCCTAGTGGGCAGCTACAGATAAACGGAAAATACATTACCAAACTTTAAATAAAATAACATTTGCAACCAGGATATTATATCAGTTCATTAACAGAAAATCGGAACTCTAAATTGAAAATAAGATTATTATCCAAAATCTCGTGACCGGTACACTGAGGCGCGAAGAACTTGCAAATTGGCTGTGCGAGCAGCTAAAGAGCAGTCTTGGAAGGGGTTTTATGGCTCTCTCGTGTTATTAAGGTGGCGTGGTAACGCGGTAAGACACCTGCAACACACACACAACCCTTTTTACAATTGTCCCCTTGCCAAAAGAGACTGCTCCAACTACAGGGGCATATCCCTCCTAAGTTTTCCCGGGAAAGTCTACGCCAAGGTTTTGAAAGCACGTTCTAGAGCTATGGTCGAGTCAAGGATGGGGAGTGAACAGTGCGGCTTTCGTCCCGGTAGAGTACGAATGGTACTTGAGAAGGCTTGGGAGTATGCCAAATCCATCTACAGCTGTTTTGTAGATTTGGAAAAGTTATATGACCGAGTTCCTCGACGTAAACTCTGGAATGTTCTGCAGGAGTATGGAATTGAGGGTCCTCTTTTGAGGACCATTCAATCTCTATACACAAACTGCATCAGCTGTGTTCGGGTTAACGATGGTAAATCAAGAAATTTCACCGTGGACGTTGGACTTTGCTAAGGGTGCATCTTGTCACCTCTCTTTGGATGTTGCATGCAGCCTAGGCGAGGAATGTTTCAAATTGGGAGAGTTGAAGGTAAGTCATCTTCTTTTATGCGGATGACTTAGTCACATCTTCCCAGACGGAACTCCAGCGCGCACTCGATAGGTTTGTGGCCATATGTGCTGATTATGCGGTGAAGGTTAACGTGGACAAATCATGGGTTATGATAATTTCCAGAACGCTTGTTCAATGCACTCTACATACTTAGTGGAGTCCCATTGAAGCAGGTGGACAAGTTTAAGTATCTCAAGGTCTTCTTCACGAGTGATGGGAGGAGTAATAGTGAACTTTCCTTTAGGATTGGCTGGGCCAGTTTTGACACAGTTTGGGAGATCTGCAATCAGGAAGGCCAAACTAAGTGTGAAAGCCAAGTTAGCAGTTTTTAACTCAGTATTTGTTCCAACTCACCTATGGTCCGAAATTTGGGTAATGACCGAACGAATAAGATCGCGAATACAAGCTGCTGAGATGAGATTTCTTCGTTCTGTTGTGGGAATTACTCGCCGGGATATGGTGAGAAACACGATAGTGCGCGAAAAACTCAACGTTGAGCAGCTGCTTCTCCGAACAGAAAGAGTTATGCTTTGGTTTGGTCACGTAGCACGTATGTCCCCACCATCACGACTTCTGAGTCGGGCGTTGAATGCGATTTCGTCAGGTAGGCGACCACTTGGTAGACCCAGGATGAGATGGTTGGACCAAGTCCATAAGCTCGCCTGGTTACGTTTGGGCATAACCCCTGATGAGTTAGAGTCGAGGGCGGAGGATCGAGTTGTCTGGAGATCTCTCGTGCATGGTTTACCCTCGTGACCCCTTTAGTGGATCATGCGGATCAGAAGATGATTATGATGATCTAAAAAGTATTTTTCCAAGCTATATTGTTGTATGGGGAATTTGTGCAACGTCCCACATTAAGAAATTACAGGTCTCACAAGACAAGCTCTAAAGAATGATGGTCAACTTACCGTGGCATCACTCGACCCTGGCTATTCACAAGAAATCGAATGTTGAATTGATTTTTGAACGATGTCAGAGACTTAACCAGCGTTTTCTTGCTCGCTGTGATTTTGCAGAGAACCCTCTCGTGAACAACTTAAAAACGAGTCGCTTAACTTCATAGCTGGAAATCATTGTTACTTTTGTTGTTATTGCTCTCTTGTTTAACTGCAAAACATTGTATTGATTTTGTTGTGTTATTTATCTATTTGTATATTAATTTTTTATTATTTATTTATTTAAATATTTACTTATTTATAAATTTTTTATTGTTTACTTATATTTTTATTCTCTTGTTCAATTACTTTCGTATTATTTACTTGCACTTTTTTCCAACTATTTTTCTTTTTATATTTTCTATTTTTTACATTGAATGATTTTTTTTTCGTTTTTTCCATCAAAAAGTAGTTATATTCACATATTACTTTCCGCAATAAATATATCAAAAAATGTTTCAGAAGAAAGATATTCATAATATATCAAATCTCTGTAAAATGCGTGAGAACTTAATATATTGTATAAACAATTTTGCACGAAATAAAATACTACTACTACTAGAATTACTGAATCGTACAAAAAGAATTGATTTCATTAACGAGATTAAAAATAAGTCTAGCTTCGTTTACAAGTTTAAGAGGAAGAAACAATGGAATTTTTATAAGCCAACGTTGCAATCAAACGCATAATTTGAAAGGAATTCCAGAAACTAAAAGTGGTTCCATCAACGATACATACATTACAACTCGGTATTAATTCCTGTACCAAATGAACTGGAATTAATAAAATGATTAGATGTTGAGGACAATTTTTCGGATGTCCATCATGATGATACAAGCAGTAGTAGTAGTGATAAAGATGGCATACAATTGGTGCTCATGTTCTCATGGCTGGAAGAAAAGTAAAGTTGAATATTAAGGAACACGCTATTAAAAATGGTAATTTTCATTTTAATTATCTCATAATACCACGTTAAAATATTTCTTCTGTTCATCCAGACAACAGCATTTGCAAAAGCTATTTTGCGATTGAAAATGGAAAAGTTGTCTATGTCAAGAAGACAACACTTCTATGTGCAACAACGACTGTGATAAATTTAGCACGGATAGGCTTTTGGGGATTAATGAAACCGAAACTTGCTGCCCTTCTGGCCAGCTCATTTTAGAGAATTTCTTTATCATTATTTCAGTAAAAATTTAATGCATCCCCATACCATGACTGGGAGTTTGCCAAACTTTACTGTGAGGATAATATTTTAGTGCGCAAAGCTGATTTTGGTTGCCGCCACTCCGTTTGAGGCCCATCATTATAATGCAACATCATTTTTGTCTCATCATAAAAAATTTCGTCATTCCAGAACTCTGCCGGCTGTGCGATGTGATGCAGTGCAAAAGTCAGCCTTCTATGTAAATGTATCCCTGAGGTAACGGCTTCTTGCGGGCTATTCTTGAAGAGTATTTCTTTTTATGCAATAGTAGCATGGGAGAGCTGCTTATTGCAATCAGTATCTAATACAGTGTACTAATTGCCGTTTGCTGATTTGGGACTTTTGAATCACAGCTCTGAGGATTTTGGACCTCGGGATGACTTACTTGGTCTGCCTGCAGAATCTTTCAACCCCATTCGATTTTCTCTATCCTTTCGTATTTTAATGGAGGGGGTTGAATATAGTTTTGGGCGCTTGATTATCTTTCCCGCTTAAAGCTTGGACGTGTTTTATATGTATTGTGCTGTGGTCTTTGCCATTGTTTACTTTTTCCATGCTGGTTATTATAGAAATTGTTATTACTATACTGATTGCTTCCACTGGGAGGATTATAGTTTTCAGTTTGTTGATTTTATATGCTTGAATCGTTGCAGCTCATGTGAGCTGACTGGCAGATCGGCAGAACTATCAAGAACCATAGGTTCGAACCTCTGAGGGAATTGTTTGTAATCATTCGTGATACTTGGTTGATTATTTTGTGCGTGACTATTGCTTCGTGTTGGGAAACGGAAACTATTTAAATGCCTTTTTCCTTTTTCCCTGAAGTAAAGTTAAGGGCAGCATTTATTCTTGTATTATTAGCGAAAATAAAATATTACGTAACTGGCCATTTAGACCTGTGATGAAAACACTTAGAGTAACGTTTCTTCGGTGCACTGTATACAATTCTGTTGTTACAGGCGAATTGGAACCATATGGTTTTATTGGCCAAAAGTGTTAATTTCTGAGTAACAACATTATAATAATCTATTAAAGGCATTGAACCTTGTCAAAGAATACTTAGACATGAACTGGTCTCTTGTCTGGGTAGGCGAAATCTAATCTTGAAATTATGGCATCGAAGTTCAATACTGCCGTGATTTGTTAAAATATCTTTCGAGTGTTGCGTGATCTTATTTCGGAAGATTGTCAGTTCTGCAAAGTATTTTTTGCTACCACGAAAAAGAATTGTGAGCAGCTTCTCGCCAACTGACGTATGAGGTCTGATTACCGGAAAATTCGGGTAGCGACTTTATAACGTCTAGAGTTTCGTTGCAAGATAGAGTCGGGTCGATTGTCTGGGTTTTGTATTCCATGATGATATTGAATTATTTATCCCTATCTAGGAAAGCAGGTCCTCTAATTTAATGATAATAATATGGGTGGCGCTACAGTCCGAGGCGGGCCTGGGCCTAGCTTCTCAGCAACCACTCGTGTTGTGCATTCTATTATTCTCTGACGCATGGAAGGGACCTACAGTTTAATGCCGACTCCGATCGGCCAAGTTTGAGAAGCTTTTTCTAGACAGGAGATACTCTTTGAGCATTGTCAGTGACTCGAAAGAGGTGGAGCCGCGAAATATGAAAGGTGGTAAAATTCGGGTATCGAACCTGACACCCTCTGCGTAGGAGTCGACGCACTAACCCACTACGCCACGGTGACCCTCTAATTTACTTATTTCCATTTTGTGCTTGGTGTATTTCTCAAATTTTTCGTTGCTATCCCTAAGTGCCGTTGTGATAATGTCATTAACTGTTTCAGTCGTTAAAAAGTTAGCTTGGAAAGCCATGTCTAATTCTTTCTTTCATTCTAGTTAAGAAATCCATACATTGATTACACCTATTCTAATAATTCTTTAAAAAAATAGCTTCTTTAAATTATATTCTTAGTCTAAACCTTTTCTCTAGGTTAGGATACTTGTTTTGATTGAAGGCTTGTAAGCTTACTTTCATTGTTAATTCGAAGTGCTGCTTCTGCTTCTTTTTTCTGCTCTCTCTCCAATCTTAGTTGGATAGATGGCTGCTGTTTGGCTGGAATGCACTTCACATCCCGGTTGAGCCCCCAATTAAAAAACTGTTCTGTTTGGTTTTAATGAAAAAAATACATGTTTTATTTGTCCAACATTTAAACGCAAGGCGTGACGTGTGTATATCGCGTGGCGGACTACTGACCCCGCATTTTTGGTGTGCTCCTCTTTTATAGAACATTTCCATCGCATCATCTCAGTTGTTTATATTTGATAGACGACAACGATGCTGGTTTCGGTGGAAAGGTTCTATGTTTGTTTTCGGATAATGTTCGTTCGATAGGATGAGGCCACGCATGCTTGTTGACACAAATCATCTATTTGGTTACCATGGGACCAATGTGATAGCTTAAATGGTCGTTTTAGATATGTTGGACATAGAAAGTTTGAATATTCTGTTCTAGATCTGATGATGACCGATGATTCTATATGACGCATTTTGTTTAATAACACAGGATGCAATGGTACTTCAATTTCAGAAACTATCCACAAAGAAAAATCAAAACAGACTTTGCTTTGTTAAAAAACAATTTGCTTTATGAGTATAAGAGCAGAGCTGTAAAGTAATTAAGTATATTCGGACTGCAATACAAGTACAAGTTCATATCCTTGTACTTCTAATTTTTTAATTAGAAGTACAATTCCTTGGTACTTGCACTTAAAAAAATCATTGTTCATTTCAATTCCTCAAGTACTTACAATTCCTTCTACTTACTTTTAATTCCTTCCCTAATCAAATTTGAATATAATTTTTATATGTTTTTTTACATGATTTTATTAGTAAAAATGCTTTTGAAAATAAGATTAAAATGTTTAATACAATGTTTATACATGAAATATCTATATACACAGGTTATAAAAATTGAACGAATTCATTTTTTTTTTTTCAATACATTTATACAATTTTACATTAATAAATTTTGAAATTAGCTTCAGCATAATAAAAAAAATAATAAATATCATTAAAATAATAAATTAATACATTACAATAAGATGAAATAAAAACAAAAATCTATGCGCATACATAATATATAATCTTTTATAAAATTTAAGCCAGTTTATATTCGACTTCATTTAAACAATCTTTTCGAAGGTATTATGCGAAAGAGTATGTCTTCTTGGAATATTGCGAATGAACAATGTCTCTCCACTGGTGGTGATGAAGTTATGGGCGTATTTAATTTCGCAGTTGTCATCCATGTAAGCTGCAAATTGTCTTTCAACTTGCAAAGAGTGCGTGATGCATGTTGCATCCGGAGAACTGAACATCGATTTGACGCCAGGTGTTACTGGTGAAGCTGTCAACCTGATGAAATGAAAAAATGCAGAACATCGAATTATATTTATGAGAAATAAACTAACCTAAACAGTCAAAGTCGAAAAATTATTTATCTTTAGTAACAGTTTCCCCACTCATTGGCGCAACTTGTCACCTCACACACTGCAAGATCCGTAGCATATTTAATGACAGGATCACATATCTCTTCCTGCAAATAATGCATGTTTAAAACATTAAAAAATTTCTTTTATATGGACGGACAGAGAATTGCATCCATGATCGCATCATTTGATTCTGGCTCCATCAAATAATAGGGTCGAAATCTAATATATATATATATATATTTTAAAATAACTTACTGAAGTTTTGTCCTAAATGTTACACTCAATTTTTCCCCTGCTGTCGTGGGAGGCTGACAATGGCTCCATTAGAGTACAGTAGTCCTGGATGTATTGAAAGTCATTATGTAACAACTTGGAAATTGACAGCTGAGTGCATAAATTCCGCAGGTTTTCCTTATGGAGCAAAATTCTCGTAAGAGCATCGCACAGTGAGTTCCATCTTGTTACAACCGGAATAAGAAGGCTAGAACCCAAAGTGAGGTCTTAATAACCTCTGACGATTTCGGACATCTACTCTTTTTCCAAAGACTGTAAGATTTGTCCATAATCTGTTGAAAAAAATAAAAGATTTAGATTAGATTTCATAAATTGAAAGCGTATTTACAGTATAAAAAATAGTTCGTTGTATCCGTACTAATAATATGGTGGATATTAGGTATAAAATACAATTTTACGGTATTAGGTAGTAAATTAGCAACTTATGATCTTAAAATATAACTTTTGCAACTTTTTTTTCGTCTTCGCATATGAACATCAGTGGGAGGCATGGGCCTGTGTACCCAGGACAAAAGTTCTTGATTGCTCTCAACTTGGCGAGATGCCAGCAACGATCCTTGTTACTCCACAAGTCAAGTTGACATACAGCCTATCAGTGGCGCCCTCTGGATAGCAACCAGATAGATGCGTTTATTATTCATAGCATGTCTTGGCTTACATTTTTAATCGGAGTGTTCTTGAAGGAGTTTTTCTTGCCGATGACCTTAAATGTTAGCTTTTTCTTAGCAAGTATCAGTTTAGCTTCAGAATAGAGAATGTGAACGATTTTAGATACTTAGGACTCATCTTGGACTCTAGACACTTTGAGAAAATACTTATGCTCCACACTTGATCAGTTTTATTATTTGTGCACCTTGTGTTCACCTAAACATTTAACGACAAGTTATAACTGTATGTTTCACTCTAAGCTCCAATATGGTATTGCTTGTTGGGGAGGGTGATATCAAAACAAAATAAAACCCCTGCTAGTTTTGCAAAAATCGTTATAAGAAATATATGTCGTAAACTTGCTAGGAAAAAAAACTTGTGAAAATGATTTCTTTCTTTCTCTTCAAAACGCTTTACCTTCACACTAAATCCAAGACGTAATGGTTGTGACGGAAGATGAAGTTATCCGGAGCGTCACTGTTATCAACTCAAACTCCATTGGTGAAGACTGCCTACTGATTTTTTTTGTGTAACATGTTTTACGCCTAATTGTTTCTCATGTTATCTTTCCTCAAAATTGGAATGGGCACATTTTTGCTAATTGCAAAGAAAATTTTTCTAGTGTCCTCAGGCAATTTGCGTCCAATAACCATTCTGCCCTACTTGTCTAATGCCTTCGAAAGAATAAAGGCAAAACAGATAACCAAACACCTATTCTTCAGGAATACGCTCAACAATCAATATGGTTTTCCTGTAGTTTCTGAATTTGGGTTGGGTGGTGGGTGATCATTGGGGAGTAATCTCTGGAGACTATCCAATTTGTGATTAATTGGGACAGGTTTTTTGATATAAGGGTGAGATCTACAATTTCTTGGGGGATTCTGTTTACAAAAGTCGGATATACATATCTCTAGAATATTTAAAACTATATAGTTTAGTAATAACTTACCAATTATACGGTTTCCACTTTTTGCGAGCGCTAGTTCGATTGTCTGGTCATGTAGGAGAAGACAATCCAGTAGCTCTCTGCTCAAGATGTGCCATGGTTTGGTCGCTATTGGTTTTTCTTTTTGTTCGGCTAGGGAGAAGAGAGAAATTGAGATTGTTCTTTGCCATAATTCAAGCTCTTGATGTACCTATATCTCTTGCGTAGAATGGTCTATTATTGGGTTCGTTAGTCCATTTATCTTCATTTATCATCCATTTATCTTATATGACTCAAGGTCCCTGGATGAGGACAATGTCTTCTCCGCTTTTAGTTAAGCGGAGGATGAGGTTGGAGGAAGCTATTTTAGAGTGATAGAGGTTAATTTGTAAAAATTTTATCATCTTTTGTTTAAGGAGATACCTCTAGTATGGAGACATCCACTTCCCCAGACTCATCCTGCGATGACTCCAGCAGGTGATGTTGTTCCTCAATGTTTACCTCTTGCAGGGATTTTTTTGTAGTGTCTATCTTCTGCAAGGGTTTAGTTTTATTTGGTTCTCTTTCCATCTCTGTATCCGAATCCAAATCCAGAACTGAGAACATATTAGAGACACCCTCCGAGCTCAGTGCAGTGCGCATCTCAGAGGGTGTAGTATTTTTTGAGTTTTCTATTTTTGGCTTAGTAACCTCTTGTCTGGCTTTGCCCGAGGTGGAGGGCGCAGACAGGTCACTTTCCTTTCTATATATTTTGAGAGGCACCTTACCGAAACCATAACTGATTTTGAAATCGGCCTTTTCCAGAAGTCCCAGTGATTCCTCATTGATCACAAGAATTGCGATTCTGTAGGATTCTCTGGGCTCTTCCAGTCTTCCGATTTTCCAATCTTTAGTTGAGAGTTTCGGGTTGCACGCTCTTATAAGTTTTAATATTTCTTTCGGGTGCTCTGGCTCTATGGGAAGGCGGATCCTTGCCTTTGGTCTGTTAGGGATCTGGTCCACTGACAGGACTTCCAGGCGTGCCCCCGCCCAAAGATTTCCGATTCTAGAGATGGCTATTTTTAGTAGGTCTAGAGACCATTGATCTGAACAAGCAAGTAGTTTGACGTGCCCCTGATACCAGCCAGCGTCTTCGCAGTTAGGCGGTTTTTCGGGATAGTCATCCAGAAGGCCTAATAGAGTACTGGCAAGTCTAGCTTCCAGTTTCCTCCATTTATCCATCGGGATGCTACCATCTGCGTCCGATCTGTCCACGATTGCGACGATGATCTGGCCTTTGAGGACTTCATTGTACTGCCTCGCTTGTCGGGAAGTGGAGGCCACGGCCGCAGCCGAGGTGGTTTTGGCTTTTTTAGCGACAGGAGTGGACGTTACTTCCACTGGTCCATCTCTTTTTACAGATTTGGGTGGAAAATTTGTCAGTGTGTATATAGGTGTATATAGGTTCATGACTTGATTGGCCCACTCGAACGAGGCTTTTTGTTTTTGAGACCAGTGGATGGGGGGAATCACGTTCAGTTTATGTAACACGGCTTGTGCCGCACGACGTTGTTTGAACAGGCTTTTGGGATCTTGAACCAGATAGGGTATTTGGGGATGTATTGTTGTGCCGATGTCCTTTGCAGTAGGATTTCGGACTGCCTCCTTAACACTGCTTGTTGAAGCAGGTTCTTGGGCTTTGCCTTTTCCTCCGCTCGTAGACGCGACGTTGTGAACAGTACATTCCCGACATTTGTGCCTGAAAGACGTTGATGTACCCTGTGCTTGCAGTGTTGGTCCAGGTTTGGTTGCCACGGACTTGACTGGCACATTTTTTGGGTGCGTCAACGGCTTAGTGGGGTCCGATTTGGACATGTTACTAGAAACCGCTCCTCCGGATTCTTTTACGACAATAGAGGGTTTGGGGACCCTGGATGTCGTACTTGGTCCTGGGGAGGATTGGGAAGCGGTTTCCTCTAGTTCGATTTTAATGTTTGTTTTCGTTAAATTTCCTTGAGAATGCAGTCTTAATCCCACGAGTATCAGAGAATGGAGTTTGGCCTATGCAGAGCTCCGTATGCACAGGTAAGGCAGACTAATCCGGAGGATGCCAGGTATCCGGATGCTCACGTTCGCGACTGGACTATTTTTTAGACTGGGCCTCCAGCCTGGTCGATCCTTGGCACGGGTCGCATAACACCTTGATCCAGCCCAGGGGGGGTTGGGAGGGTGGGACTATGAGAGGGATAAATACGGAGGGGGTTTGGTAGAGATGGGAAGTGGGATTGATTACCTTTTGGTTTCCGGTAAGACCCCGTCAAGAATCTTGACCATACTCAGCTCCAGAACCGCGGCAAGGTAGGTAATCTCTCTGGAGAGACTATTTAGAACAATATAGCACTAGCACTTGCATTATCTGGAATAGCTGCTACGTAATTGGATGGTAGTCGTACAGCACAGTCCGCACTTAATTTACCACTGAATATGCAAATAATGAAAATCCATCCATGTAGTATTTCTAAAAATTGTGTTAATTTGCAAATGCAAATTTTTAATAATACATTTTAAATAAAATTAATAGCTTTGACGGCCTTTCTCCACGGCTGGTCAGGCACCCTCCCGGACGAGGTCGCGCGTAGGTGGAAAAATCGGTGTACCAATAGATCTCAAGCAGTGCGCAAGTCTAAAGATGAACGCGATACAAGTGAAATACAAATACATGTAATATCTATTTAAATTACATAAATAAAGCTTAAAGTATATTTTGTAAACAAGTGTTTCATTCGACAGACATTAAGACAAATCTTAATATAAAATTGGCGTAGTCCGTAGGATTACCAAATGAATGAGTAACGTTTTAACGTTTAATTGATAATTCCTAGAATCAACGATTCTGTTTAAAAAGCAAAAGTGAAAAGACACTAAAAATAACTATACGAGTAACTTGTGAAAAAAAAACTAACCAAATATAGTGATTTCTAAGTGTTGTTGGCATAACTGTAAGCAAAAGTGCTAATTTTTTTTTAACAAACAAGCACTACATACTCGTCAGCGAAATCAACGAAGAAAATCCGAAAGGATGAACGAAACAACAATCAACATACACACATCAGTTTGGCGTATCCAGTCCAGTTCCAGTTAAAAGTGTTATAATATACATATTCATATTTCATAATAGAATAAGGAAATTATATGCAAAGATTTTGTAGTAAAAAAAAGGCTCATGTCAACCTTTACTGACCAAATTGACTGCACTTGTTAAATAGCGAGCCCTTGAGATATATTTGGAAACTCGCCGAGTTTAATGGAGATATTAGAGAACTCCAAAATTTCATTGATTTGGTTGATAAGAATCAACCATTGCTCTCTAAATATGATCCGTTATCCCAAACTATTATCTGCGATAATATTAAAGCAAAGCTTAAGGGGAAAGCACGGGAATTAATCGAGATCAACGGTCAAATACAGAATTGGAGTGAAATCAAGACAGAATTGGAGACAGGCAAACCATAGAGCAACTCTTTGACGAATTAAAATCTGTAAAGTTCAAAAATCACAGTGTAGCGTTCTACGATGACGTAAAAACAACAAGGCTGAATTTAAAAACAAAACAGACAAAAGATAATACAACATCGAATAGTACAAAAGAAAGCAATAAAACATCTACAATAACCATTTTAAAAGACAAATTGCCTGAGTCCATGAGAACGCTCTTGTTCTGTAGAAATCCAGGTAGTTTAGAAGAAGCCATAAGTATTCTGCACGAATATGGCTATGCATACTACTGCCCTACGAATTCAAACAGATCGGCAAATTTTAAGACTAATTTTGGAATTCCAAATCCCACAATTATAAATAATAATAAGAATAATAGACAACAATTTAAAAATAGACAGCAGTTTGCACATAGGCAAAATTGTCAAAATGTAGGCTGTTCGAACAATCGCGCTTTTAATGCAAACCAAAGAAACAACGCAGAAAATTTTCATTTAGATGGCTCACAGTTAGATTGCCACATATAATGGTAAAGGGCAAAAATTCGGCCTCTTAAATTTATTGTTGACACTGGAGCAACACATTCTATCTTTTGCTCAAATTTGTGCTCCCCAAAACAAGTAAGAACTTTAAAAGACAATGTACATATTACACATAAAGCGGTAATACCCTTATTTGAGGAATTAGGCCATCATCAGGAAAAAATTCAGTTATATATACAAGTTAACGACACATACGCTGACACATAGAGTAAACATAATTTCTAAACGATCACTTGTCACCAGCAGCCAAATCAACCACTCAGCACTTTTCGTCACCATCACCAGATTAAGTTTTGTATTGTATTTTAGAGTTAGTCGATTTTCATGCTTGAATAAAGAAGGAGGCTTCACCTCCAAAATAAAACATAATTTTTCTACTAAACAACGTATTGAGTTTTAATTTATATATCCCTTCCACGATCGTTTCGATGGATTATTAGAAAACAACGTGTTGATACCGTTTAAATCCAAAATAGATCTGCAAAATAATATTTTAACAATGGGAGGTATAATAGTCAAATAACATTTTAAATAAAAACCAGTTGAGAATACTGTCGAAATTGAACATGAAACGAACGTCTCCAAGGTAATAGAAATACCAATACCTCAACGAGATGGCCTAGTATATTTGCCAGAGCAAAATTCAGTGGATGGTAATGGAATTATTAGAGAAGGCATTTACAAAGTAGAAGACTACAAAACATTAAACCAATTTATCTGTTTATTTATTAATTTATTTCACTTCATCAATGGATAGGGTAAACTACCCTTATTCGAGCCCCCACACAATAGCGAGCTCCCTTCAGGAATTTTGTCAAAAAGCTAAGCACGTGCTTTTTAGACAATAGCGATATTTTAACAGAAAAAATCTATCATATCTTTTCTTTGTATCGTAAAATTCATTTTCAGGTAATTTGTCCTCAGTTGGTAAGGAAATTCAAAGTGATAATTAATGCTCCGTAAGTGAGCAAAATCTGTGTAATTTTGAAAATTCTTGAGAAACTAGAAACTTTGACTAAGAATGTAAGTGATTTTCCCTAATTAAGTTGCCTAGCCTTATTAAGGCTTAATGTTACAATAATAAAGTATGTTTTATTATTTCAAAAGCAAAAGTAAGAAAAAATAGTTATTTATTAAAATATATTGGGGACTCGTTATTGGGACGAAATAATGAGGAAATCTAATAACGAGCCGGGAGGGCTCATTATTAGGTTAACAAAAAATAATCAAGCTCCAGTAACGAGCCCGGCCAATTTTCAACCAAAAATTTAATTACGGCATTTTATGTCGATGGACATTTTACTAATTGCATTTCTTATATATGTATTTAAGTATATTAATTCCAAGCTTTGCTACAAAATTTGTTACATATAGAAATAATGCCAGTTGAACTGTACGAGTCCGATTAGCAATGTTTCCGCAACCAAGACAATGCAATTTTTGTCCCGACATCCTAGATTGATAGTCTTAGATTCAAGATCAAATTAGATATTTATGGAAGCCAGTCAACGGGCATACAAACTTTTAATGTTTGTATATGAAAACCTTTATGTTTCCGAATTTTAATTGTCCTATTTGTTGTTGATTCGTACAGCACTGTATAGGACAAGCTACCTTTTATTTTGGATACTTTATAATTATGTTTTATGTGTAAATACATATGTATAAATATTTTCATATTTGACATTTAAAATAAAATTATGTTTTGGAACTAAGATTTGTTAATTCCATCCGTTGGTTATTCATTGAAAACCCATTGATCCATCAACAAGAAAAGAATGGACGCAAATATACAACGATAATTAAAAGGTTTTTTGTTCATTTTTTAATTTTTTATGTATTTAACTAATTTTTGTCATGAATTTATTTAATAATGTTTTCCTTTTTACATTTCAAATAAATAAGCTATATTATAGCCGTTATTGGAACGCTATGGGCTCGAATTAGGAATAGGAGGTACTGGGGGCGTGGTACTGGTGGGTGGGGGTACTGGGGGGGGGGGGGGGGGGAGGGTACTGGCTCGGTACTGGCTTATGTCGCTTTTTCTACTTTAATTAAATTTATTAAATTAAGTAGTAATTCATTTTGAGAGAATAACGAAGTCAACACTTTCCTTAAGGGGGCTAGCTACTGGGAAGTTTACCCTATTCAATCTTTTGACTACAGTTAATTATTATTCATATTGTTAATGGTATTCAATCGTTTAAACATGTTTCTATTTATTTGAAGGTCGATTTCGTAATAGATTAAATAAAATAAAATCATAGATCGGGTTATGGGTTCGTTTAGACCATAATTCGTCCTATGATCCTATGATCCTTACTTTTACTAACGCCATTAAACGAAGTATTCGAACTACAAACGATGTTCCTATTCAGACAAAAAATTACAGATACCCCAACATACACAAAATAGAAGTTGGAAATCAAATTCAAGAGATGTTTAGGGACGGAATCATAATAATATAACGTAATTCGCCGTATTCAGCTCCGAATGAATTTCGAACCGTGAACTTGATCCACTCAAAATAACTGCTTTCTCGGAAATACAGAGGAGTTAAGTTTTACTTTTCCTGTAAGCTCCTATATGATACTCATGCAAGAAAGATACTTTCAGTTTCAGTCAGTTAGCGAGGCTGAAGTTATAAACTCTCTGGCAGCCATTAAATCAAATGCTGCGGGTGAAGATTATGCTCCACTTCGATTTATTAAACTGATTCTGACTCATATCGTGTGTCACTTGACCCATATTATTAACCACTGCATTACTACATCTACTTTCTCCAAATGCTGGAAAATTGCTCGGATAATACCCCTTGTCAAAAACAAAATACTCCTATCTGATTTTAGACCAATAAGTATCTTGCCTTGTTCGTCTAAAGTCTTTGAGAAACTTGTTGTTAAGCAGTTTCTGCAACACCTATCTAACTACAATTTACAGTATGCTGGACAATCTGATTTCAGATCTCAACACAGCTGATCTACTGCTATGGCAAATATTTTTGAGGACATCAGACAGTAATTTTATAAAGAGCATATAAGTATGCTATGCTACTATGCTTTTGACAATGTCAACCACAAAATTCTCTCTTGGAAACTAAAACATCTCTTTGGCTGCAAAAATTCCATACTTATGGATGCCAAACCAATTAAAACTTATCTAATACATTAACCACACCTGCAAATGCACATACAGCATCGTGGAAGGTGATGGTTGATATTTGATGGTCACAATCTTCGTGTTGTGACTGTGTAGCGTGACCATCACTTTAAAAGCAAAATCACTTAATAATTATAAAAAAATGTTAATCAAATTAAAAGAATCGTTTACTAAACCTAAACGGAATGTATAGCGGAGACACTCTGGGTATACCAAAAATTGCGTACTTATGGATGGCAAAACAATTAAAAGTCATCTAATACATCAACCACACCTGCAAATGTAAGCCACATGCAGCAACCTAAACAATGAATGAATAAACTCAGGAATGAACTCACAGAAAATAATGATTGTTTTTATCCGCGCTTATTTCTTAAGCGCCGATAGATATGATGAGTAACTTAAGCGGATATAGGACTTGTTGTTAGTGTATTTTACATGCAATTTTGCTTGCAAAAGAACACAGCTCATCTTAATAGAATACAGTTCACTTTGAGATCTCCTCATCATCATACGGCACTCGCAGTTTGACACTCATCGTGTACAGTCCAGAAGACACAAAAAATAATAACGAAGCAAAAGTACCAAAATGTGTTTGTTTTACTTTTTTAAACCTAAAACAATAATAATTAAAAAATAAACAAAATATTGCGATGGTAAACACAATATCACAAACAGAAAAGAAAACAGTAAAAGTAATAAAAAGAAACCAATAGTGAAAATTAGTACAGACGATTCAGAACACGATTCTTGTGAAATTGAAAGTGAACCGGCAGAAATTATCATAACCAACACAGTGGTAAGACTTGCCAAAACGAATTTTCTACTTGATACAGACAAAAAAATATAACAAAATGGATTTCAAAGTGACGGGTCACCTAGTTACGGAAGGCAATCTTTCGGAGAATTTTAAAAAATTCAAACAAAAGTTCGATATATAGTTACGTGCAACAGAAAGCGACAAAAAAAGTGATTCAGTTAAAGTGGCTATACTTTTGAACACAGCCCGAGACGATGCCATTGACGTATATAATACGATGCCTATCCGCAGTGTTAAAGACACAACCTTGAATCCTAAAATAAAAAAATTTAATCCTTGAAGAATTCGAGAGTTATTGTAATCCTAAAAAGGATGAAGTGTATGAAAGTTTCAAACTGTACAGCAGAGTTTAAAAAGAAGAAGAGACATTTGAACATTTTCTAACCGGTATCAAGCATGGCGAGCGCGTGCGAATTTCATCAAGAGGAGTTACAGAAGGCTATTCGGGACAGAGTTATTTTCGGCATCCGATCGAGGTCGTGTCAAGAGAAACTCCTGGCTGTAGGGACTGCTATTCGAACTTGATAAATCTAGGCTGGAGGATGTTCAAAGCGAAAGAGGATACGACTTCACACATGAAGAGGGTGTATCAATCAACGTACTTAAATCTGCAAGCAATATTGATAAGTATTTTAATAAATACAATAGAAAATCTGATTTAAAAACTTTTAAACATAATTCTAAATTCAATAATAACTTTTCTTTGAAACAGGCAGAACATATCATAGGCTACGAGTCTTGTGAATGTTGTCATAGAAATCATCATCGAAATAAATGCCCGGCTTTTGGGAAATTATGTTCCAAGTGTAACTTAAGAAATCATTTTGCCATAGCATGCAAAAGAAAAAAGGGAATGGATTTAGTTCTCTATAATGAAAATATCGAACATGATCAAATTAATAACTTAAGTATTCGCAATCCAGATGAAATTAGTTATTATATGCACAATGTTTCTGGCCGAAGACAAAATTGTTCGATCGAAAAACTCAATGTATCATGGATCAATGTAAAATGGATTTAAGATATATACAAGCGCGGAGGTAAATGTTTGGTTTTTTCAAATTTTGTAGGCTTCCTTTCGCTCCTGAAATATTTCAGAAATATACTTATCAACATGTCAGTACATTGCCCGGAACTTTTGCTTATATAGATGACTTAATTATATATGGTAGTGATGAACAAGAGCATGATCAAAATTCAAACTTAGTGTTCAAGAAAGCCAGTGAGATAGGCGTCAAATTTAATGAACAAAATTTTCAATATAAATTATGTAGTGTTAAATCTATAAGTTACATATTTTCCGAAAATGGAGTTGTCCCTGATCCAGATAGAGGAAGAGCTATCTTGAATTTAAAAGAACCAACAAATAAGAAAAAGCTTCAAAGAATTTTAGGCATGGTAAACTACGTGCGTAGTTTTATACCGAATCTTTCTCAAGTTTCAAATTGTTTGCCTGATCTATTGAAAAACAAAAACGAGTTTATATTTTGCGATTTACATACATCGCCGTGGTGTAGTGGTTAAGTGCGTCGACTCCTACGCAGAGGGTGCCAGATTCGCTACCCGAATTTACCACCTTTGATAATTCACGGCTCCACCTTTTTCGAGTCACTGACAATGCTCAAAGAGTATTCCTGTCTAGAAAAAGCTCCTCAAATTCTCCATTCGGAGTCGGCATTAAACTGCAGGTCCCTTCCACGCCTGAAAGAACAATAGCACGCACAACATGAGTGGTGGCTGAGAAGCTAGGCCCAGGTCCGCCTCGGACTGTAACAAACCATGATAGGAGAAACCATTGATAGGAAATGCTCCGGTGTTAAAAACATTTGACGAATCAAAGTCCATAGTTCTTCATTGTGATGCATCAAAAGATGGTATAGGTTGTTGTCTTATGCAGTCAGGAGCGCCTATAAGTTTTGCATCAAGTTCTTTAAGTCAACCTGAAATCGGATATGCTCAGATAGAAAAGGAGCTTCTTGCTATTACTTTTGCATGTACCAAATTTCACCACTACATTTATGGAAGACCAGTAATCGTTCAGACAGACCATAAAACGTTGGTCAATATTTGTAAAAAAATATATTGTACCAGGTTACAAACGCATGAAACTGAAACTGATTAAATATAATTTAAAGTAAGTCCCAGAAAAATGTTTGCATACTGCGGACTTATTATCTCGATCATATTTAAGAAACGAATTAAACCCAGAAGAAGAAGACTTCAATGAAATTATTCACTAATTAAATATAAGTGATTTTCGAAAAGAGCGATTAAAAACGGAAATAAAAAATGATACAACTTTGTCTAAATTTAAAACAATTTTAATAACAAAATGGCCTAATAATATAAGCAGAGTAGAGGACTAAAGTCATATTATAAATTAAAAAATTATTTATTTTTAGAGGAAGGCATAGTATTTTGTGATAGCAAAATAGTCATTCCACGATTACAGAGGGAATATTTAAATATATTGCATGCAGGCCTATTCGGTAAAAATAAAACTAAGAAAAGGGCCCAGAGTCGTCTATTTTGGGATACAATGAATAAAAATATCGAAAATTTAGTAAGAAGTTGCCGCATATGCTAAGAAAATAGAAGTTCGCAACCTTATGTCCCTATAATTCAACATAGCATTCGAAAATTACCCTTCTTGAAACTTGCAATGGATATTTTAGAGTTATCGAATCACCCTTATCTTATTATAATTGATTATTTCTCCGAGGTGTTAGAGATTATCAAAACTTAAAAACAAGTCTGGTTTGGAAATAGTTGATAGTTTAAAACAAATATTTTCTAAGCATTGAATACCACAGGAAATTATAACAGATAATTCTCCATTTAATTCTGCTACCTGTTTGTCATTTGCTAAACAGAATGGCATAAAATTAACTTTTAGTAGTCCGTATTATCCGAAGTCAAACTGATTAGCTGAAAAATATGTTGGAATAGCAAATAATTACTAAAACAAAGTTTGGCTTCAAAGCAGGATGTCTGTAATGCGCTTCTGGAATATCGAAATACTCCATTATCTGGTATGAAATACTCCCCAGCTGAACTTTTATTTAATAGAAGAGTGCGCACTATAGAACCTATTCACGACAATTTACTTACTCCAACGAAACCCATTCATATAGACAATTCGTTGAATGTTTTAAAAAGTATGGTGAAACAGCATTACGATAAAACAGCACGTTCAAAGTCAGATTTTTTATAAATGATTTCGTCTGGATGCAAATGCCCAATAAGAAAGCGAAGGGAAAATTATATATAAATGTAGTGAACCGAGGTCATGTATCGTTGAGTTAAGCAACGGTGGGAGATATATACGGAACAAAAAACATTTAAGGAGAAGATATCAAACACCAGAAAACAAAAACGATTTCTATAAGAACAACGTTTGCAACACTCGTAGACATATTTAAAAATGTTCATAGTATGTACAAATACAATATGTATCATATTTATAATAATAGTATTGTATTAAACACCTACTTTTGTACCATTCAAATTCTTACAATAATGTGAATTAATTATTTTATATTTAAATTAATGAATATATATGTTAATTTTTTCATTTATTTATTTTTTTATTTTTAACATCTATCGCTGTACTTCAAGAATCATATGTTCATTCACTAGTACAGGAACATTATAACATAAAATATTATTTTGTGTGAAATGATTGAAATAAGTGATTTAAAAAAAAATTAATCACACAAAAAAACTTGAATTACAATTATTAGATATATATTTTCTAAAATTACTAAATTTTTAAGGGGAGATGTTGTATGATGTTAAGTTGACAAGTGTAGTTCCTGTACGCATTCGTGCTTTACATAATGTAACTAGAATATAGTTTACTTTGAGATCTCCTCATCATCATTCGACACTCGCAGTTTGACACTCATCGTGTACAGTCCAGAGAGAAAAAAAAGTACCAAAATGTATTTGTTTCACTTTTAAACATAAGACAATGTAAAATGGATTCGTTTTCAATCCTAGTAACTAGGATTTACTAGGATTGAAAATTAATCCAGAATTTGTATTTTCTTACGTATATTAATAATAACTAAGACTTCTGTGCATTTATATGAAAAACCTTAATCTTGCTCGGTCTCATAGAACCCTGTGTTTGATTCCATCACCCCATCACTATTTGAATTCATCACGTTTCAGAAATATTCATAATGCCACAGGATTTAAAAATGCAATTTTTGATTATTTTTCACAATTACCGTAAATGCTGAACTATTGTATTATTTTAACCCTTTTTGCTTTCTTTCGTTTTGTATCGTTCATTATATTCCTTCAACTTAAATATACATCTACCTTTTGATAATTATTCTTCTAGCCCTCTAATCTTAGTACCATAAACGATATTCATCTTAATGTACCTATGATAAACTTAAATAAATTGAATTGTCTTTTGATAAAGGAACAAGAAGGCGATGCTAGTGGCAAGCAGAAATAGAGACTTGTCATGAACTACCGCAAATTAAATGAGGTAACCATTGACGATAAGTACCCCATTCCCCGTATCGACTAGATTCTTGACAAACTAGGAAGATGTCAATATTTGAACTCTCTCGATCTGGCCAAAGGATTGCATCAAATTGAAATCCACAGAGACGACATTCATAAGACAGCCTTCAGCATTGAAAATGGACATTACGAGTTTCTTCGGATGCCATTCAGTCTAAAGACAGCACCGGCAATTTTCCAGGGTCTTATGAATGACGTCCTTAGAGAATATATTAATGTTATCTGTTTAGTTTATATGGATGACATAATAATATTCTAAGCCTCATTAAGAACATCTCGTCTCCTTGGCAAAGAGTGTCAAAAGATTGATAGATGTAAATTGAATGGTACAATTGGACAAATTGGAATTTCTTAACTCACTTTCACAACTCACTCCGAACGGTATAAAACCAAACCCGAAAAAAGTCGAATGCGTAATGAAGTACAAAATACCACAAACAACTAAACAGATTAAGCAATTTCTCTGACGGGGTATTTATGACAGGAAACTTATCCAGGATTAATCAAAAATCGCTAAGCTTATAAGAAATTCTTAAAGAAAGATTCATAAATGAGTATTTCAGACCCTGAGTGCGTACACTCATTTAAAACATTGAAGACTCTTTTGGTAAACGAACCAATATTTGCACAACCCGACTTCCGTAAGACATTCGTATTGACTACAGACGCATGCCTTGGGAGCTGTCCTATCACAGGATAATCACCATCTGGCCTATGCAAGGCGAACACGGAATGCACATGAAATAAACTATAGTAGCATTGAACTGTAGGAACTATTGGCTATTGTCTGGGCTACTACATACTTCCGACCATATCTCTTCGGTCGAAAATTCTTAATCGAAACTGACCACAAACCTCTGACATGGCTTTTTAACGTTAAAGAACCAAATTCAAAACTAATCAAAAAATAAATAGAAATGACGAAAGAAGACGATTGGCCTCGAAAATTACATACCCTGGTGTGCCAGGGCTCCATTTGGAGCCAGGCCTGAATGGTGACAGTATGCGAGCCTCTGGTGGCCGGACTTTCCTGCTCGGCAGCCGGTCGAGCATAGCCCGAAGGAACTAGGAGGAACCCGTTAATAGCCTCGCGGGCCGTTACGGGGGTGGTAGGAAAGTCACGCCATGTACTAACCAGTGTGCGCGGGGATCAAACTGCAACGGACAACGGCATCGACTTAGGAAAGGCACATGGAACTTCTTCATCGTTCACAGGAAAGGATCTCGAATTAGTTGAGGAAGCTGTCTGGTATCGTTTGGATATCGTGGGTATCACTAGGATCTAGAACCGTGGATTTTTCGGTCGGGTAGAAACTTTTCCTGTCGGGAGCTGCACCTCAAATGTCTGCAAGGCGGGAGTGGGGATACTCAGAAGTCCCATGCTGGCAGATAGGGTATTGGAGTGGATTCTATTTGAAGGGAGAGTCGGGATCTTAAAGCTCAGGTTTAAAAGATCAACTTTGGCTCTGGTGCAGGTATGTGCACCTAATCTGGAGTCAGAGTACGCGGCTTTCCTGCCTGAAGTTGTTGCTGCACTTGCTGATGCTCATGTGGGTGTTGATGGAACGCAATGGGGGAGTGTGCTTGGGAGGAACGGTGATCTTCACCAGACCGCGAACAGAGAGAAACTGTTGGAACACCTCCTTCCACCTTCTTTCCACACAAAGACATCTATAAATACACGTGGTACCGTCAGAGTCTTCAACAGAAATCGTTGATGGATCTCTTTGTGGTACCAGCGTGTGGGAAACGGATATTTTGTCACGTTCGTGTGATGAGAGGGGCTGAACTGTCAACTGATCACCACCTGGTGTTGTGTACGCTGTACTGCCAAGACGGAAACCAAGAGTGGTCACACGCATACGATGGGAGAAACTATAGTGAGTTGCGGCTAAATTTTGCACGGCACATATCTGAAAGGTTTGAGCGAATTCAAACTGTTCCATCGCATGTAGAGGAAGAATGGCGACTGTTTTTCACACCCGTCATTGACTCTGCATGGGATGCTTGTAGAATGACGCGGCATGGAGTGGCGGCTGCTGGTGAGAAAAGAACTGCGTGGTTTAAAACACCCGGAGTTCAATAAGCCATCAGAGAGAAGAACAGAGACCTACAGAGTCTGGATTATCTTGGTGGACTCTGACCGGTACACAGAGGCGCGAAGAACTTGCAAATCAGCTGTGAGATCAGCTAAAAACCAGTCTTCAAAGGCGTTCAGAAAAAGAAAAAGTTGGAAAGCGACCATAGATCTCCGAAAAGGGTGTTCTGGCAAACCATTCACCGACTTAGAGAAAGGAAATCCAACATCGTCGAAGGAGTCAAAACCAAAGATGGTGTGTTGCCTTGCGATGAGGTCGACATCTTGCGCAGATGGAGCGAGCACTTTTCGGAGCTGCTCAATCCCGAAGAGGGCACTGAGGATAACACTACAACTACAGGGGCATGCCCATCCTAAGTCTCCCCGGGAAAGTCTACCCTAAGGTTTTAGAAGCGGATTCTAGAGCTATGGTTGAGCCAAGGATGGGGGATGCACAGTGCGGCTCTTGTCCCGGCAGAAGTGCAACCGACTAGCTTTTCACTCTAAGAATGGTACTTGAGAAGGCGTGGGAGTATGCCACACCCATCTACAGCTGTTTTGTAGATTTGGAAAAGGCATATGACCGAGTTCCTCGAGGTAAACTCTGGAGTGTTCTGCAGGAGTATGGAATTGAGGGTCCTCTTTTGAGGACCATTCAATCTCTATTCACAAACTGTAGCAGCTGTGTTCGGGTAAACGGGGCTAAATCAACACCTTTCACCGTGGACGTTGCACTTCACCAAGGGTGCGTCTTGTCAACTCCCGTTTTTATAGTTTATATGGATTGGATTCTGCAGCGCAGCCGAGGCGAGGAATGTTTCACATTGGGAGAGTTGAAGGTAAGTCACCTTCTTTGTGCGGAACAAAAGCGCGCACTCGATAGGTTTGTGGCCTTATGTGCTGATTTTGCGGTGAAGGCTAACGGGGATACATCAGGGGTTATGGTAATTTCCAGAACGCTTATTCAATGCACTCTACATGTTTAGTGGAGTCGCATTGAAGCAGGTGGAGAAGTGAACTTTCTGTAGGATTGGTCAAGCTGGGTCAGTTTTGACACAGTTTGTGAGATCTGTAATCAACAAGGCCAAGCTTAATGTGACAGCCAAGTGAGCAGTTTTCAACTCATTATTTGTTCCAGCTCTCACCTATGGTCTATGAAATTTGGGTAATGACCAAAAGAATAAGATCGCGAATACAAGCTGCTGAGATGAGATGTCTTCGTGCTGTCGCCGGAATAGGGAAACACGGCAGTGCGCGAGGAACTCAACGTTTAACAGATGCTTTTCCGAACGGAAAGAGCTATGCTTCGTTGGTTTGATAACGAATATCCCTACCATCACGATTCCGAGGCGGCACTTGAATACGATTCCATCGGGTAGGCGACCACTTGGCAGACCTAGGGTGTTATGGTTCGACCAAGTCCATAAGCTCGCCTGGTTACGCGTGGGCATAACCCCTGATGAGTTAGAGTCGATGGCGGAGGATCGAGTAGCCTGTCTCCTGCGTGGCTTACGTCCCCGATCCCTTTAGTGGATCATGCGGGTCATAAGATGATGATGATAGAAAAAGGGCACAACACATATGAAATTTCTTATATCCTTTCAAGATTACAAAATCGAATAGAAAATGAAGAAACCATTCTCGTCTGTAAATCTTGCTTAAACGTCTTCAAAACGGAAATTATTATAAGAAAATCGCCTCTCTTAGAATCAGCCTCTCTTAGAATTAAGATCGCAAGAAAATTCAACATAACCCGTATAAATATCCACCCTAAGACGTTATATGAATCCACTACCATAACGCTATTAAGAGATCATTTCAACCCCAACACTCTAAATGCTATTTTTGTAGAAGATTAAGAGTTCTTTTAAACAATTAAAGATATATTTTATAAACGTTTCAAAAATAATCTAAAAATTATCAGGAGCTTTAAGTTAATAATAATAATATGGGTGGCGCTACATTCCGAGGCGGACTTGGACCTAGCTTCTCAGCAACCACTCGTGTTGGGACCTACAGTTTAATGCCGACTCCGAACGGCCAAGTTTGAGAAGCTTTTTCTAGACAGGACATACTCTTTGAGCATTGTCAGTGACTCGAAAGAGGTGGAGCCGTGAAAATATGAAAGGTGTTAAATTCGGGTATCGAACCTGGCACCCTCTGCGTAGGAGTCGACGACCCACATAGCTTTAAGTTATTGCAGGATATAACAGATGAGAAAGAGTTAAGTAATATGATAGAAACAGAACACATGAGGAATAATCATTTTTAAAGAATTAATTTCGAGTTATTACAGTCCTAAATTAAGAGATCGCATTTCACAATTTATAAATAATTACGATATTTGGCCGAGCACCGAAAAGTACGTAAGAAAACTGCCGAAACCATTGTCTTAATTAACAGAAACACCCACTGTACCGCTTAAAATTTTGAACATAGACGTCGCAACTAAGATACAAAAACAAAATATTTATAACAAAATAAATAGGAGTAGAAAAAATTAGACCGTACATGGTGAAACGAGTTTTATAAAACAAGTTAGGGGAGGGAAAAATCACTCGAAATATACAAAAATTCAAGCTTATTAGCTATTAGACGAAAATCATTTAAGAGACCTTAGAACGCGAAACATTTACTATAGAACGCACATAAAAACTAAAACGAAACACCAGTTCAATAACAATGCGAACTGAAGACTCCGTAACAAGAATAGTGATCACAACTAGTTTTCCGCAGGAAAATTGGTTAGTGATTCTCTAAGTATAATAGGAATAATATTAACTGGATGTTGGTACTTATGAGAGCATGGATGTAGCTGTTCAATGTGTAGTTTATAATTTTTCTTCGCTTTTCCTAACAACAACAATAAAAATGTAAGCTTAAAGTATTTATTTAAACTAAATACCTTGTTATATAAAAAGTGTAACATCTAATATATACGTACATAATTAATAGTTTATTAACCGAACTTAAATTTCGTCGGAGCCTGTAGCTTGTAGCACAGGCAATAAAAATCCACAATATTGTAATGCACACGCGATACAAGTGAAATAAAAACACATTTAATATCTATTTAAATTACATAAATAAAGTTTAAGGCATATTTTGTAAAGTGAATCATTAAGACAAATCTTAATATACAATTTTCGCCTCATTGCTTAATGGAATATTTGACAAAGTTAGGGTTGTGTGTCAGTAGAATACCCAGATACTCCTCAACAACATCAATGCGAGCGTCCTCTACTTTTATTATTTAATTGAACACAAACATAGCATTGGATCATGGTCATCATGGTGCAAGCGTGATTTTAAAATGTAGCGAATTAAAAAAAGTAGATGCATAAGGTTGATGGATTTGGCATTCTACTGTGCGTTATAAATAGCGGTTCATCAATGTCTCAGAGTTTCATGCCTTATATTTCATTTGCATAGTGTCATAGTTCCAAATGGCCCTATGTCTCATTGTGAAAGCGTCATAGGGCCATATTATGGCCTTATGACGAATTTTGAAAGCTTCATAGGGCCATATTATGGCCTTATTTCTAATTGACAACTTATGTCTGATTGTGTATGTATGACCTTGGTGCGAAGCACACAAATATGGCCACAAAAGGTGGACTTATACCATTTTGCATTTTGACCTCTCAATCGCACCCGCGTAGTCTACCCAAGAATGGGTGAAAGGATATGTTATTCGTACCCTTGGCACTGGTAAGTGTCCCATTAGCTGAGGCGCTGTTTTCGCCCGGTATCGGTAAAACTGGACGCATATGCTAACCACAGGTTGTACGCACGTTATAATCTTGATCAACCAATATTATTTCTGCATGTACATCATCGTCTGTTGAGCCTCTGAAATAACAGTTTTTGCGAGATGGTGATTATCTAATGATTGGATTATTGATGGGATGCTGTTCATCGTATGACAGTTTGGCGTTCTGTAACCGACCACCGGTGACCGGAGACCGGAGAGAGATTTGGGAACTTTCATGATGTGAACATGTCTGCTTGTGCGATCCTAATCAACACGATAGTGGCAGCCTGTAGTTCGGTTAGAGAAAGAACCCCGTATAATTTAGCCACAGGTAGATTTTGCATCTTTTGTAGACAGCTGGACATTATTTTGAGAAGTGTGGAGTAGTTAGACTGTCTTGAACGTAACAGTCCATTACACTTTTTCGCAAACGCGAACATACTACCATCATAAAGAGCCAATACCCATAGTATCTTTTATTCGCAATCCAGGATTCATATCTGATTGGGAGCTACATTTTAAATCCCGCTTTCACCATGATGACCATGAACTCTTCCCTAAGAAATTCTCGAACTCTTTACTTAATTACTAACTTACTTGCTTAAGGTGTTTTTACAGTCCGGGGTGGACCTGGTGCTCAACCAACAAGCGTATCCAGTTCATTCTTGAACCCCAACATTACCTAATCGTTCTGCATCACCTACATCAGAACTCTCTTTCAATATGCCTGTCAAATTTAGTCTCCACTAATCGATGATACTGCAGCCTTCACCGCCTTTTATAAAAACATGCAAATGAATATGTGTACCAGATTTGCAAGGAAATACTTACCCAAGAGTGATCCGTCACTATTAGACCATACAGTTCAAAGCTAAAACGTCTTAGGCCGTGGAGTAACAAAAAGTTGCTGGAAAAAATAAACAAGAAAAACGCATTAAGAAAAAATCACCCTCGAAATAGAGCATTAAAATATATTTATTTGAAACACAAGTCACGACGTAAAGAAAGAAGTAAAGGTTTGTAAAGATAAAACTTCACAATGGCAAAGCTGGTGTAAAACAAAAGTGGAAACAGTAAGTAGCAACCTCTACAGAGAAAATTAAAGAAACGATATCAATAGACAATAGAGCCAAGGGACATTGCAAATCAATTTAATAAAATATGTTTCCTGACGTATTGAATGATATTTCTTTTGGTAATACAGTGTAATTTCGATTTTTGCAACTAATGAAAACATGACCAGTTTCAAAAATCGAGAAATTGCAAAAATTGAGCATGATATTTAAAACACTTTAAAAAAGCTTACGCAACATACTATTTATTGTATAAATAAAATATCCTGAAAAAAAGAAAAAAACAAATCCATTTGCATATAACTCAGATACAAGTTTATTTATATTTATGTACAGGTTAAGATTTAAAAAAACAATTGGAAATTTGTGTTTGCGTTTGCTTTTCAGAAGATCGCTTAGCAACAGTTGCTTCATTTCTTCCATGGTGAGGTTATTTTGTTCTGCCCACTGTAAGCATGTGGTAATGCGTCTTCTAATTTCACTTTATGTTGTATCTTATTTACTTCCGTTTCCGCACAATCATCGTGTTAACTCGAGATGTGTGGGTTCCAGGAAATTTTCTTGAATATATTTTTATTGAAGTTAACGCCAATATTTAATTGGATTTGGATATTTATATATATATAAATAAAAGCGACAACTTTCTTTGTGTAGCGTAACTGATGAAGTAATTTCGGTTTAATTTAAAAACAGCACCTAAAAGTATGCTACGGTAATTTCGTAGTGTGTTTTTGCTTTTAAAGTGCTTGTCACGCTACAAAATCCCAAACTGAAGATTGTGACCATCAAAGATCAAGCATCACCCTCCACGACTACGCCCCTGACTGCTTAGCAAATGTCATAAATGTGGTCGGTGCTGCCAAGATTTTATGATGAATCATTAAGCGCCGATGATCGTTTTTTTGTGCACTTCAAAATTAGGCGCATATACGCTTGCAAAAAAATACAGCTACAGTAGCGTAGTCGTAATGATCGTTGGTGCTCTGATCTGAGTTATGCATTTGCGCTTCGGTGCATGTTTATTTAGGCGGTGTTAACTTGTTTATAGGTGTGGACATATCACCGTTGCGTTAAAGGAAATACAATGCAAATACCAAATTCACATCCAGTACAAAAAATTGGGACGCACTGTGCCTAGACGATTTATGACGTCGTCAACAGTTCTCTCTTGCTCTAGAGCCGCCTACACACTATCATTTTTTGAACGTCAATCTTGGAAAATGGTACAAAGTGTATAGCTTCGAATGAAAATGGCGATAGAAATGATTGCGAGTGTGATGAAGGACTGAACATTTTCGTGGACTTCGCTGGTGTGACGGAATATAGGCATAAGGACTGATAACGTGTGCAAATATGTGAGAAATTGTGAGGTGTGGGGATTCTTGTACATCTGACTGTATTACAAACAACATTTTGATGCGTATTTTCTTTTATATAATTGATGTGCTGTCATGTGTTTAACTTAAGTGTTCATTGTGATATTTTCCCATTGAAAAAAAGCAACCGAGCTTCAATTATTCAATTTAGTAAGCTTTTTGAAAACTGCCTTTTTGTGTGAGCGAGTGAAACCATTCGTCAACAACCTGATAGGTCTTTACCAGTGCGGTTTCAGGCCGGGGAAGTCCACCATCGACCAAATCTTAACATTGCCTTTACATTACCCAAGAAATGCAGATCGACACCCACCACCTATTCGTCGATTCCAAGGCTATACAACGCCCCGTCTAGTTTTGACACTCCTGCCAAACTCGTCAGGTTGTGCAGGATGACGATCGAGAATTCTCGCTGCTCCATCAAGGTCGGTAACGAACTCGCCGAGACCTGCAATGTCAGAAAAGGATTAAGACAAGTCGACGCGCTGTCATGTGACTTTTTCAACATTATTCTTGAGAAGATCGTGCAGAAGTCACACGCTAACACGATCTTCCAAAAGTCCGTACAACTGCTAGCATACGCGGATGACATTGACGTGATTGGTCGAACACAGCGAGACGTCAATGAAGCGTTTGCTGGCATTGAAGCGGAGGCGGCCACAATAGGTTTAGCGGTGAACGAGGGCAAAACGAAGTATATGCTGTCATCAAGAAAGGACACACAATATCGACGACTTGGCTAAAACGCCACCATAGGCAGCTATAACTTCGGGGTAGTGAAGGACTTCGTCTACCTCGGCTCGCAAGTGAACAGTACGAACAACACCAGTACCGAGATTAAACGCAGAATTACTCTTGCCAATCCCTGTTTCTTTGGACTCAAGAGGCAATGGAGTTGTAGAGTCCTCTCTCGAAGGACCAAGCTTTATAATACACCTAAGACCAAACATTATATAACACCTGGATCATCCCTGTCCTGCTCTACGGTGCGTAAGCATGGACAATCTCAAAAGGATGAGGAAGCACTTGGTCTTGTCGGGGGAAAAGTTATGCGTTCAATCTTTGGTCATGTCTGCGTTGATGGCTATTGGAGAAGAAGATTCAACCACGAACTGTACGGGCTGTATAGCGGCATTAGCCTAGTCAGGCGTCTACGGATTCAATGCCTAAGATGGCTGGGTCATGTAGAGCGCATGGACAACACTGCTCCAGCCCGAAGAGTCTTCGACTCCGAACCAGTGCGACAGCGCAATAGAGGACGCCCACGGAACCGATGGCGCACCCAGGTGGAGAAGGACCTGGTGTGCGCAGTTGGAGACAGCTGGCTAAAGATTATGCCGGCTGGAGAGGCTTACTGGTTGAGGGCCAGGTCCACCCCGGACTGTAGCGCCACCAGAAGGAGAAGAATAAGAACACGAATTGTATCTTTTTTAAAATAAAAACAAGTTCTTCAGAAACCAACAATATGGTTTTCGTGAAAGAAAATCCACTGAGGATGCTATCCTTGCTCTGAACTGAAATATATGACCGTTTTAAAACCAAGTGGAACCAAGGCAGAGCTTAAATCTCGTGTTCAAGAAGCGGTGAAAGAGCTTACTGAAAACGACCTCCGCAAACTCATTGAAGAAACTGCCTCAACCGTGGATAGTTCGATTCCAACAGGCGATAATTTCGTAGAGAGTGGAAAGGAATTGCATGAGGAGATGGAGAATTAACTCGATGAGGAGAGATCGAAAACCTTAAGCGACAACTTCGGCAATTACAACTGACAGAATGTGGTTGAGGTTCAACATCGCCAAGTACTTGTAACTACTGGGATATCGAGGATTCTATTCCAACTTTTAGTGAAGATCACCATTTCCATATTCAGTGTTGGATGGAGCATTTCGAAGAATGTGCCGAAATTATTCATCTTGACGTTAAGGCCATCTATGGAAGGAGACTGCTTCGAGGTATGGCGAAGCTGTTCATTAGAACTATTTGCCCAAGGAGTTGGGGAAAGAAATTGAAGAATTTGAAAATGTTGTTACCAAAGCTGACGTTTATGATGAGCATCGTAATAGGAAAAAAATACGAGAAGAAACAATCTAGCAATATTTTTTGAGCATGCAGGAAATCGTATTTCACAGTCGAATTGAAGAAGAAGACCTAATTCAATTTATTATCAGACGTATTCACTACAGCGAAACGAAAAAATATATCTAATGCGGTGCGAATAAGTAAGATGTATGAGGAAGTATGAAAGGATGAAGAATAATTCTCGATATAATTACGCAAATTAAATAGTGAAAGGTGATTCAAAGGTGAAACAAAGGGACAAAAACAGATAATAAAACAAAACCAACATCTAGCCGCAACAACGTCGTACGTGAAACGGTTAAAATAAACAGAGATAAAGTGATATGCTATAAGTGTGGTGAACAAGGTCCTATTTCCACGAGCTGTCAAAAAGTGAAACCCGTAATAGCGCTACAGGGGAATATTTTTCAAAACACCAACGAAAAGATGCAGTTAAAAGCTAATCACGTCTTATTGGACAAAGTGGCAACTGATTTTTTGGACAATCATTTCGATAAATCAATTTATTACAAATTTGTGAGCGAGAACATGGAATCTTCCGTAATGCTTTTGACGTTGCTGGACTCTGGAAGCCCTCTCAGCTTCGTTCACGAACAGTTCATAAGATCTTGCATGATAACCGAACGAGATCCAGGGAATCCTACCTTCTGCGGAGTAAATAATAGTAAATAATAGAGATTTTCTCGGTTGGTTTGGTGTTAAGGAAGCAGTCCATAGATATACCGGTTGCAGTGAATCAAGACACCCTTATTCAAGATCATCTTATATCTACCAACGTTCCGAGATATCATAATACTGGCGGAAGCATCGATGTCGATGCCCCCATAAGCGGTACAGATTTCGTTCATCAAATCCTTAGTATCGACACAGACTACAACGAATGTAATTTACAACTTAATGTTTACAATAAGTTACCGAGAAGCATAAAGCATAGTGTGTTCGATATAATGCGATGATGCCCTACATATGCATGTTAATCGCGATGTGTTTAATCCCTCAAATGATATTAAAATGCGAATTGTCTTGTTGAAACATACGCCATTTCATTCCCCACAAAGCAGATTGCCCTTTCCCACAAAGTGGAACTCCAAAAGATTTTGAATGACCTTTTATCTAAAGGCACAATTCGCGCATCGTGCTACGAATACGCGTCTCCAATAGTTCTGGACTCTAATCGCGTAAGGCGACAATCGTAACGATAGTGAGTGTCTTACGTGAAGCAAATCATCGACGATATCATCGAAGAGAATCGAAAGGACGATAGTCGCCTGAAAAGTTACGCATTGAGAGCCTTGGTTCAGAAAAAAAAAAAAATAAGGAGCGGACGAAACGGACTGTTCCTTAGATGGTACCTTTGGGCGAACATTTTTATATTCTAGTAAGAAAACAGAAACAAAGAAATCAGTTACACGCACCCCTATTAGACACTCAAATAGAGGTAAAATAATGATATGGGACTGCATAAGACATAGTGGTGTAGGACCACTTGCGAGGACTCCAATAATTTAAAACAGTCACATTACTTTGAAATGCTAAATAATGTCGCACGGGTGGCGGGTTCAAGATTTATTGGGAGTAACTTCATAATTCAACAAGATAAGATGCACCCATACCGACCGCCAGGAACATCACAAACTTTTCCTAAGAAATTGGTCAAGAAGTCCTAAAATGGCCTCCAAAAACTTTTGATTTGAATGCCATCGAAAATACATGGCATCTCTTCAAATCCTAAATTCCACAAGAAATTGGAAGAGCAGCGGAAGCTACTTGGAAAGATTTTATAACCGTTTGGATTAGTATTCGAGTAGAACAAATCTAACAATAAGCAGACTCCGTTCCAAGACATCTTGCTGAGGTCATTGCTGCGGAGTATATATTTATATATAATTAAATTATATAATTATTATTACTTTATAAAAAAAATTTAAGGATTTATCAGCCAAATTCATCTCATAGACCTACACTTTTGCAAATAATTTTGCCTCTTTTTTGTCGTGACTGTATCTCTTCTTCCTTGGATAAGGATAAGGAGGATAAGGAGACAGGATGTAACGAGGGTAGAGAGACCACTGGGAGGGATTTTGTTTTTTTTTTCAACTTACTTAGATAAGTTAATTTTATTTAATATTATTTACATGTGCTTTTTCTAAATTAACATTTACAAAAATATATAACATGCTATAGTACAGTGACTAGAGGCGAATGATCCAAAGGTAAATTATTACATTTAAATCAAAAGTTATTTTATTTTGTGGGGTATATCGCAAGTAGAAAAATATAATAAATAAGTTAAATAAGTTAATCAAGTACATCGCAAATTACAAAAAGATAATAAATAACTTAAACAAGTATAGGACATAAGAAGGAAAGAAAAGAAACGAGTCCGTTTTGGTTTAGTGTATATTCACAACTCAGACAGCTTTAGACATTGGCATAGCATTTATCGTAGCTGTTGTGAGAGAGATTTTGACTAGTGGAGAGTTGTGCTGATTATTCGATCATACTAAACGGATCCCTTTATGGATTATGGATGTGATACAGTGGTATCAAAAATTACAATTCGGACAGCCGGATTATGTAATCGACCCGATTATCGTATTGTTAAGAGCGAACTCAATCTTAGAAAATAATGAATCTAAGATAATAATGTATTTGATAATATCAAACAAAATCCGGAAACATATCGATATAAACAGCTTTCATATTATTTAGCATTTGCTGACCAGAGTCCCAAACCAGAGACCCAAACCATTCTTTTCGTTGGAAATATTGTATTTTGGTGAAAAACCCAAACCATTATTTAACCATATCTAATCAAATAAACTAAAATTAATTTTATAAAAAAGTATATATATATTTATATATATATAATATATATATATTATTGCTGAATTGAATTGAAAGTATATTGTTAAAAAAAAAAACATTATTTTTGTAAAAAAAAAGCAAGTAATTTTTTAAGAAAAGTAAAGTAAAATATGTACGTTGTATGTGAAAATAAATTTTATATATTATTGCTTATAATAAAAAGGAATTATATTAATATCAAATAATAATAATTATAATTATAGTTAATAATAATAACTAATATAAAAAAATAAATTGCATTTTGATGAACAAAAGATTTTAATTTCATATGTTCTTAGATGAATGAAATTCTTACTGAATTGGAAGTACATTGTAAAAAAAAAAAAGATTAAGAACTTAATGTATACATTATATATTCGTACTTCATCCATGAAAACAAACCTCGGAGAAGTGTCTTTATGAAATAATATTGAAAGTTTATAATAAATTGTATCATGTGTACCTAATGTTCAATCTTTGTTAAGTTACTATGTATCCAATATGTTCATAATCATTTTGTAATTGAACTTAAATTGTGTATTTGTTATAGCTTGTGGGGGTGATTTTGTGGCCAGTGGAGAGTTTTGTTTGATAGTCGATAATCGGGTCGATTACATAATCAGGCTGGCTGAATTGTAATTTTTGATACCACTGTATCACATCCATAATCCATAAAGGGATCCGTTTAGTATGATCGAATAATCAGCACAACTCTCCACTAGTCAAAATCTCTCTCACAACAGCTACGATAAATGCTATGCCAATGTCTAAAGCTGTCTGAGTTGTGAATATACACTAAACCAAAACGGACTCGTTTCTTTTCTTTCCTTCTTATGTCCTATACTTGTTTAAGTTATTTATTATCTTTTTGTAATTTGCGATGTACTTGATTAACTTATTTAACTTATTTATTATATTTTTCTACTTGCGATATACCCCACAAAATAAAATATCTTTTGATTTAAATGTAATAATTTACCTTTGGATCATTCGCCTCTAGTCACTGTACTATAGCATGTTATATATTTTTGTAAATGTTAATTTAGAAAAAGCACATGTAAATAATATTAAATAAAATTAACTTATCTAAGTAAGTTGAAAAAAAAAAACAAAATCCCTCCCAGTGGTCTCTCTACCCTCGTTACATCCTGTCTCCTTATCCTCCTTATCCTTATCCAAGGAAGAAGAGATACAGTCACGACAAAAAAGAGGCAAAATTATTTGCAAAAGTGTAGGTCTATGAGATGAATTTGGCTGATAAATCCTTAAATTTTTTTTATAAAGTAATAATAATTATATAATTTAATTATATATAAATATATACTCCGCAGCAATGACCTCAGCAAGATGTCTTGGAACGGAGTCTACTTGTTGTTAGATTTGTTCTACTCGAATACTAATCCAAACGGTTATAAAATCTTTCCAAGTAGCTTCCGCTGCTGTTCCAATTTCTTGTGGAATTTAGGATTTGAAGAGATGCCATGTATTTTCGATGGCATTCAAATCAAGAGTTTTTGGAGGCCATTTTAGGACTTCTTGAACAATTTCTTATGAAAAGTTTGTGATGTTCCTGGCCTGGTTTAAAAAATTGGTAAGCAATATGAAAAAAACTGAAAACGCAGTTTGAAAGCAAGATGTATGACCTTTTTAAAAAAATTACTTTAGGTTCCAATGTACATAATTTTAGGAAATATGGCACATCAAATTTGCTTAAAAAATACGTAAATTTTTGTAATTTTCAAAGTCCCAACTTCAACAACGGATGATCCAAAGTCAGCAAAACGTTGGCTTTATAGGTTCTCATATTTGTAGAATCGAAAAACATAAACCATTTGGCCGGGAAAAATATGTCACTGCGGGACCACTGTGCGGCGTATTCTACCGTTAAGACACTTTTAAGTCTTTAAAGTATTAAAAGATTTTTTTTAAGAGAAGCGTTAATGTTCCAACTTGATTTAATCAATTTTATAGTCTTAGTATAAAAACGATGTATATTGCTGTTCCAATCGTACACAACGCCCATTTTTCGCACTTCTACACTTTTATAGTCCCATTAATCAACAATAAACTACCTATTTCAGTTCGGACAACCACACATCTTAATGACTGGTCATTCACTGTGCAGTCTTTAATTCCAAGTAAAAGACGTATAGCAGAGTCGTTTATTTGGCAAAAATTCAGCGTGAATTGCCCGATGAAGAACAGCAAGTTTTTGTGGATGATTTCGAAAGGGATATCGGCGATGATGTATATGAAATTAGCGGAGAAAGGGGCCGTCCTGTAGGTCCTTTATCTCCAGACGATGTTGGCACTGGTAACGATTCATATTCTGACGATGATCTATAAAATGAATTGACGATATAAATGTTGATGACCCAAATACACACATTGAGCCGCTTCAGGTATTGAGTTAGTGCAGTCGACAGTACCAGTAATAGCAACTGAGGCAAATCGTGACCAGAAGGTAAAAATGATGAAACTGTGAGTGTTTGATGGTCGATGCCCAGAGCTACAGAGCGATGGAGGGCTGAAGAAGTGAAGAAGAATATGCATGTTTGAGCGCAAAGACTTTTCTAAAAGCATGGATGGGGATGGAGTGTGTCTTGTGATTATGTGAACTGTGTCTGCTAATGCCATTGGGCCATTGGGATGGTACAGGACTGGCTAGTAACCATGGACTTACAATTAGCTGAGGAAAAAAACCGAAGTAGCACTTATCAGTAGCAGCCGGGTTATGGAGGCTATAAGATTGACCGTTGGTGACACCGTTTTGGTGTCTAAACCAGTTTTAAAGTACCTTTGTGTTACTATGCATGCAAGACTAACTTTTAAGCAACATCTGCAACATGCAGCAGAGAAGGCAGCGCAAACAACGACTGCTCTGACAAGGAACATGCCAAACATTGGAGGACCAAAACAAAATAAAAGGCTACTCTTGGCTAGAGTAGCGACGTCGATGATGCTGTATGGCTCCCAAATATGGGCTGGGGCAATGAACACTAAATCATACAGCTCAAAGGTCGAAGCAGTATATATATTCAATGCTTTGAGAGTATACAGCTCCTTCGAACAACCTCATACGACGCGGCATGCGTACTGTAGGGAATAGTGCCAATAGGCCCCCTCACCAAAGAGGCCACATGGAAATATCGTGCCAGCAGAACGAGACAGCTACGAGTCATCTTTGAAAGATTCCCAACTTCCTTCATGATTATAATCAGCACAAAGGTGGCGTCGACACATTCGACAAAATGGTACTCGGCTACACCTGCAATTGTTGCTTTTCAAATGTTTGAGGAATACCATCCGGCCTAGAACACCAACAAATCTTAGAAGCGACAAATTGTTCTCAAAGAGTTGGTTCAACTACACCTGGACAACCGGTGCAGACTTCCACTGAAGCGACGTTAAATTTAAATTGCAATGTGCTTGATGGGTTACCAGAAAAATAACGTGTTCTCCTCTCAACAGTTTCCAGAGATCCAAGTAAAAAACCTTAATAATTTTAGATCATTTTCACTAACTACTCGACTTCTTAGGGACTTATAAGTATTCACTGTGTAGATGTGATCCATGTAAGTCCTTGCGCTCGAAAAACAAAGACACAAAAACAACCACCGTTTGTGATCTATATTACAAGCCTACTTGCAGCAAGCATTATATTCGAACTTGTGAACACTGATATCTAATAAAGTTCAACAGTCCTTTTGATTAAACATTTTTGGACGACATTTATTTCACCCTAAGTCCATCTACACTATTTCCATCCACATTTGAATTCATTATTAAACCAAAAAGGAATTCACTGCCTGAAATTTATCGTTAGTTATCATATAAAATAGACGGCTGGATGGCACAGTTGGTTAAGTTTTTACATGATTTTCAAATCTAATCCTGTCACCATTTGCGGTTAGGATCAAATTAACGGCATCATCACTTAATTGGTCAATCTCGTGAAATTACTAGCAGACCTATTTCCTGCCTATCCTATAAAATGCGGTGGGGAGTACAGCTCCCCGAAACACGTAAATATGTTGATCAGAGGATACACGGTTCTTAGATTAATGTCACATTATTCGTAAGAGTTAAAGTAATATTTGAATCATTATATCAAATCTCTAATTGTTTGTCACTCGTGTTGTGCGTGCTATAGTTCTCTCACGAATGGAAAGAGCCCAGAGTTTTATACCGACTCCGAACGGCCAAAGCTTTTTGGAGACAGTCATTTCTCTTTGAGCATTGTCTGCAGTGTTGATAAGTTACTCAAGTCTTACAGATTTTAATTAGTTATGCGTAACTAACGTCAATAATGTAACTAATCTTAGATTTTGGAAGTTCTTCAAATCAGAATATAATTGGAAGCAATGGGCGTGTTTCCGTTTCTGTCAAAAACGAAACTAATTTATCCGAAATCGAAGCTAAAGTATATAAGAATTGTTCGAAAACAAATTTGTATAGTCATTTTTCAGTCACGTTTCAGCAGTCAGTTTTCACTGCCGATATTATCAGTAGTTATAGGCAGTGAGTCGTTGTTTGTGTTTTACGCGTAATTGACACTATTTATAGTTTTGAAAAAAAAAAAAACGGCTAAAAATGTATGCACTAACATCTTCATCCTTTTTATATTAATGACAAACTAATGACTATCGTCTTCAGAATGATATGAATCATCAAATCCAATCCGGTGTGGGAATGTCCACAAAAGCTTAAGAAGCTGAGCAGGAGTAACAGAGTAAAACTCTGCTGGATACCTGGCCATATAAGGATAGAAGGCAACAAAATGGCCGACTCCCCCGCTAGGAAAGGAGCATCGGATCCTTTTACAGGCCCCGAGCCATTCTGCACTGTAGGAGATCACGTCCTCAGGAAAGAGCTCTGGAACCAAGAAAGAAGGAACCGGGCAGGTTCCGGGAACAACGCTCATGGCATGAAGTAGACTAAGAAACTCTTGGGTCAATATAACCGGAAGAGCTTTGAAGCATGTATCAGTATTAGCAATAACAACCTCCGTATCCTAACACGCCTCCTAATGGAGAACTGTAGACTCAGGGAGCACCGAAGGAAACTAGGAGTATCAGAAGAAGATTTCTGCGGAGAATCTAACGAAATTCCAGAACACTTATTGGGATTTTGTGAGGCACTAGACCACAAAAGAGAAAGATATCTGGGCAAGCACCTAATATCAGAGGAAGAACGGCAGTCACTAGAACCAGCTTTCATTCTCAGATTACTAAAGAAAACTGGCTTAGAGCGAATATTTTAGGATATATCTCTTCCACCTTAGCGCAAAATCGTCAATCCAACTCTGAAAAGAGCTGCATGGGAGGGGAGTTCTTAAGAAAGCAAAGGTATGAATACGGGGCACAATAGAACTTAAAGTCGGGTTGCAACATACCCTCAACAATAATAATAATAATAAATGGATACTGTAGAGATTTGATTAGTAATCCGTAAATTTCTAAAATGACTGTTCCTACCTACCCACTTAGAGGCCTCAAACCCCCTTACGTTCAACCCACGTTACTCACAACCTAACTCTCACATACACTAACTCACGGTCCACGCTGTAAGCAACAAACGGGAAAAAAAACCGGTATAACCCTTGAATCCATCGATGGAGTCTAGTTACCATGTCACCTTACTCCGAAGTTTCTGGGCAACCCTTCCGACGGTTTTTAAGCGAAAACCTTTTTCACACATTGGAAATAAAATGGTCCAATTCTTTGCGATAAATTACAAATTTAACAGCGCCCACTTCATGAAAAGAAGTGAAAATGTTAATAATGAAGAAAATATGGACAGGATGGTTAAAAATGAAATGGAAAATCAAAATCATAATATTGAACAAATTCTGGCGGGAGTGAAGAAACTGAGTAATGAAAAAATAAGAAAGTATGTTCGAAGAATATCTGTAAAATGTGGTGGGAATCACGAAACTAGGGACTGTGATAAAACTGACTTAAACTGCAATAATTGTGTGATAGCAAATATAAATTTAGGTTTAAAACTGGATATATGTCATGACTGTAGCACCCATAAATGTGAAGTAAATGAAAGAACGAATAGCCAATCTACCAACTTTCATAATTCACGGCTTCCACCTCCTTCGAGTCACCGACTATACTCAAAGAGTATTCCTGCCTAGAAAAAGCTTCTCAACCTTGCCGTTCGGAGTCGGCATAAAACTGTAGGTCCCTTCCACTCGTGAAAGAACAATAGTACGCACAGCACGAGTGGTTGCAGAGAGGCTAGGCCCAGGTCCGCCTCAGACTGTCGCGCTACTAATATTATATTATTATTTTAAATTGGTTAATCACTTTGTGAATGCTTTCATGAAAGCTAAATCCATTTTTCACCCATTGTATTGACATCCATATTGACATTAATTGCACTTATTTCACTGTTAATGATAGCATTTTTGAAATTTATACTTCTCGTATTCACACACTTAACCCATTTACCCACAGCTTCTCGTTTCTTTTTATATCTAGTCTTTATGTTCACAGCTATTGTTTGATGGTCACTTATTATTAAATCCTTGTCCACGACTGCGTCAACATTGTCCGACTTTATAATTGCGTAATGGATTAAAGTCCTCGAATCTTCTGCTATTCTTGTGGTGTGGAGATTACTTGTTGACATGCATTATTACTGATAATTTTGTAAATTTTCCTTGAACCAATTGATATTGAAGTCACCCATTATCAGAAAATCTTTCTTAAGTTCTGAGAGATTCTCCATCAGTTCCGCAAACAATTCACAAAAATCTCTTTTTTAAGATTTAGGGGCTCCTTAAATACCAACTACATTAAATGAGAGAGTACTTACAGTAACACAATTTACTAACCACCATGTGTCCATACTCTGTGGGTAATTCCTAATGTTCCCTGTCCATATTCCATGCTTCGTGTAAATAACGATACCACCAGTAACGACTTGAGACGCTTTGCATATTATAATTTGGCACACATATTTCTTCGTCTAAGACGCTCTCGGTCACATAAGCTCTAACAATACCATTATATCACATTTATACTTTACTCTCGTATCATGTACCTAGTCAAAGTCAACTTTTAAATAAATTACACGAATATAAGCTGGTTGCTAGTATCCAGTTTCTCTGGATATCCAGTTATTTGACGAACACTTCACATTTATAGCTTCTACATTCATGACATATATCCAGTTTTAAACCTAAATTTACAAAAGTGAAATTTAAGCATTTAGAAGTAAGTGAATGGTATGATAGGAGACTAGAGGAAACAAATTAGCTCCTTTAAAAGAGCGGTTATAACGAACACAGCAAATGACTGGTCACAATACAGGCTCTATAGAAATAAATACAAATCTGAAATACAAAAGTGCAAAAACAAATTCATAAAATTGAAGGAGTAAATAACCAGAAGGATATGTGGCGTAATTAAAAAAAATATGTATTAAAATCAAAAACGAACTGTGATATAGGTGATATTTTGTTCGACAATGTAAGCTACAAAGAATCGAAAGATGTAGCAGACAGAAGAAACGATAACTCTATCCAAAATGTGCAATATACAAATTATGTTAGTACGATGCCGGAAATAATAACAGTGCTGTATCAAATGAAAAATAACAAAGATTTCGAAAGTACGTATCCAAAAACTTATCTAGACAATTTTAATTGTATTGGTCCAGCGTTACTAAATATAATGAACAAGTCAATGGAAACGGGCATATTCCCAAATTCGTGGAAACAGACCACAGTCACTCCTTTAGAGAAAGTAGAAAGTACTAAAAAATGTAAAGAGTTTGGTCCTGTAAATTCCCATCCCCTGTACGAAAAAGTGTTCGAAAAATAAGTGTTCCGTCGCCTAAACGATATTTTGAAAAAAAAAAAAAAAACAATTTAATAATAAATCATCAATCGGGATTTAGAAAGTCGCATTCCTGTGAAAGTGCGAATGGAAGGAGCAAATAGTTCATAAAAAACGTGTTTATTGTGTGTTTCTAGACTTAAAAACTGCATTTGAGACGATTGACAAAGATCTGCTGATGAAAAAACTTGCGAAATACGGGGTAAAAAAAGGAGAACTAAATTGGTTTGATTAATAAAAAAAGTGGTGAAAGTGAACGGGGTACTAAAGACAGTGAAAGATATACAATATGGTGTTCCTCAAGGATCTGTACTGGGAACACTATTGTGCTCAATATACATTAATGATATAAAAAAAAGTCGTGATAAAGTGTAAACTAGCACTATTCGCTGATGATGCTGTGATGATGACTTTTGCGATAGGAGACGATTTTTCAGAATGTCACGAAAATATGAAAGAGGATTTAGAATCTATAGATAAATGGTTTAAACAAAATAGACTTAAAATTAATGTTAAGAAAACGCAAGGGATGCTAATAAAGGAGAGGACATAAGACTGGAAATTGACGTTGAACCAATTGAGAAAGGAGTAGATGTTAAATATTTTGTTATTTTAAAAAAAAATTGACTATATATGCAGAAAAGTGACAAAAAAAAACTTGGTTTTTTAAGGAGAATAAGAAATAATGTTTCAGTATATAAAATAAATATATATAATGTTTTGTTTTGTTTCTTTGTACCGATAATGTGATTCGAAAACTGCCATTGTTACAAAATAAAGCAATGCGTTGTATTTTAAGGTGTAATAGATATGTATCAATCAATGTTATGTTAAACTCGTTAAAGTGGGTATCTGTCAAGCAAAGAATTGTATGAATGTTCTTGTCTTTTTATATAAAATTAGGAATAATTAAATATCTGACGAACTTACATGCATTAAGAAATAGTCACGGTTTTCGATTTACAAGAATGTTGAGTACCAGCACACAAAACTCCCTAATATATAATGGCCTCAAATAATTTTAGGAACTTCCCGACAATATTAAAAATGAGACAAATTTCGTGTGTCTTAAAAATGCGTATTGTATAGAATTCGCTAGACTTAAGTATGGAAATTGTAAAAAATTGTAAGCACTGAATATCAATAGCTCAAAATAGCGCTAGTTATAACTAAATTCAATTGAATTCAATGACATTTTAGAGAAACAAATGGAATATTAAAATATCATTTCACTTTAAGGTAATACAATAGTGTTGGTCTGTACCTTTTATTCTGCAATATTTCAATTCAAAGTCCCAGTCCGATTATATTGACAATTATTAGAATATATGAGCACACGATTTTCATCCGAAATCACTTCAAAGCCCGATGTTTCTTATCAAATGACAAACATTAACTGTATTTCCTGTATTTATAATTTTTGGCCCTTGCGACGGTCTCCAGTGACGCCGATGCGCAGAACGAGCGAAAATTTAACACCTAAATGCGCAGTCTTATACATATGTATGTCCCCTTCCAGAAGTATTACAGTGAAAGCTCGATATAGGGAATACATAATGCCTACATATTATAAACGGTAGTCCAAACAGTACAGTGAATCTTATTATTATTGTTTTTGGGGGTATATTACATCGCTACCTTTAGATGTATTATGTGTGCAGTGGTTTTGATACCTTTGCTCTGCTCCCCATACTTGCAATTATTTTCCAAGTTGTATTGATGGTGATGGAATCCTCATGTGCGGTACAGCGACCCACCCCAAAGATCAGAAATTGGTACCTAAATAAGGCATCTTTGTACATGTTTTTTTTGGTATGTTTGGTCCCTCTCTCACCACACGAAAGATATATACATATGTATGCTGTTGTCTTCCGTTCTACCACAACAGACTTAAGCTTATGCTCACACTTCGGTTTAAATTCTATGGAGAATAGAATGCAAGTCGATGCAATATACACATCATTCATCAAGGGCTTTTATTGCAAAAACCTCAAAGGCTTGGATTCAATGTCAATTTCTTGAAATGGTTGCGCTTCTGTCTGTCAATCCAGAAACACATCATTTCAATTGAACGGGGTTAAATAAGTTTTTTTGATGTTATATCAGGTCTTCACTATGCAGTCATCTAGGTCCTTCTTTAAGATGGCCAATGATTGTTCAAAATTTCAAAACTATATTGACTCATTTCTATACTGGTGCAAATACAATCACCATGAGCTTAATATATCGAGGTGCAATACATTTATGATCGGAAATGAATCACTCATAAAAGTAAGCGAAGTAAACGATTTTTGTGTTTACTTTGATTCAAAATTAAATTTTTCGCGACACTATGACTATATTATAAGCAAAGCAAACTATCCTTAAAATAACTTCAAGGATTTTTATACTCATGTGAACTCTTTATGAAAACTCTATACTAGAATTGAAAGAGTTAAAAAAAACATTCACTCGTCTTGCTTTAATAAACCTATGATGGTGTAATGGGTTACCCGAATATTCGTCAAGATGTGCCCTGTTAGGTTTAAAAATGCTTAAGAACAGACGAGACGTTGTATTATTGGTAAAAGACATTTTAAATTACAATATTAAATCGGATGAATTACGCGCTTTAATTTCCTGGTACCAGATAAACATCTAAGAAATAGAGATAAAATTCTGCATCTTCCCACTCATCGTACTGGTCAAAATGATGCTATTAGTAGCTCTCTTAAATTACATAATTCGACATAGTCTCATCGGAAGTCAATATTTCAATGACCAGGGACTGTTTTAGAATTGTTTTTAAGACCATATTTTCTTAAATAAAAAAAGGAAGTGTATTTTTTCTTAATTTTATGAAATTAAGTACCTACATTTTTGTAATCAACAGATTGTTAATCTAATCCATTGATGATAAAAAAATTAGTAAATAAATAGCCAGACCCATAATACTGAACGGCGTGGCTTCGATCTGGTGGACCGCGCTTGATAAAGCCACTAATTGCATATCATTCCAAAGGGTGCAGTAAATGGCATGCATTGGCATCAGCGGAGCAATGCGAACTACATCTTTCCATGCCGTAAACACACTCTTCAACCTTTCATCGATAGACCTCTTCGGCAAGCAGGTCGGTGACAGCACGACAATTCGATTTATATCGCTGTGTATGCGTAGGAGATTTGCTCTGGACACTCCATCATCCTTGGATTCCTACCAGGAAACACCGACCTCACGATACCTGAGCTCATTTTCGACAACAATTTCTCAACCAGCATACTACCAAGATCTTACTGGAAATCTGAACAGCAGACGTTCGACAGTCCTCTGATAGTTTGCACAAATGGATTGAAGATGGGTTAAGGAGTTGGTGTGGGAGTTTACTCTAAGGATCTGAATTTTCAGCTGTCATCTCGACTACCTTCTCACTGTAGCTACTTTCAGTCAGAGACTCTAGCGATTAAAGAAGCTCTCTACTTGCTTGAAATCAATGTAATATTAGTTGCAGATATTTCCATCTTTTTCGGAAAACCAGGCAGCGATCAAATCTCTGAGTGCGGTCATACTTAACTCCAAGAGGTCCCTCAATTGGCGCCCACCTCTCAACGAGATGGCCAAGTATTTCAGCATTCAACTCATGTGGTGAACGCGCTATAAAGGGCACCACCTCAATACTCTTTCCGGACGGGGAACTGCCGTCCATGCCTATCGCTACTTCAACATCTACCAAACGCAGATGGTCTTCGGTCTTCGAGTAGTGCCTCATCACCAAACAAATATGGCCCACTATCGATCCAAAATGCTCACACGACCTGTTCAGAATGAGCAAGACGAATCTTAGAACTCTCATCGGCGTCATTACCGGCTTCTGTGCCATCGGTATCCACGCATCAGACTAGGTATCCGCTAAAACAATTTCTGCAGAAGTTGCAGGGACGCTGAAACCATTTCACACATTCTTTGCAATCGCAGTGCTCTCTTATCACACAGATTTAGTCACTTGGACGTGCCATATTTCTACGAATTGACAGAGCTAAGTAATATTAGACAGCTTCATCGCTTTATCAAAAGCTCCAGATGGTTCGCAGATAAGGTTTTATCAGATCGGGCCCACTTTTGCCTAAGTGTAGCTACCTGTAAGGTAGTCAGCCACTCTAACCAAACCTAGATTATCCATACATCTGGCACATAACACAAATAATTAAATATTTGAGATTAGAGGAATTTCATCGGTACACATACATGATGTGTCAAATCAGGTACATTCAATGAATCCATTGCTGTATAGTTCAACTTCTGAGCCCCAGCTTTTGCGTCATTGAATCCTGTTGCTCTTTTTCATCCTCACCGTCTTCAATAATTCCTTTCAACCCCTCTTAGAATTTGTTGGGAGCTTTAACATTGGCACTATTTGTTGCGCCCGTGAATTTCGTTCTATGGAGACTGTGAAGCTTTCGGAATCTATCAAACCATCCCTCGTTTGCTACAAAATTCTTTTTTTCTGCTACTGACTCCTTTTTTCCCACTGGGACGAACAAAAGTATTCTTTGCTTTGTTTGAAATTGTAATAACATCCACATTTTTTTCCTGTTGTTGTCTTCAATTCAGAAGTCTAGGGAAGTTGTAATCCCTTTTATTATCAGGTCCCTCATATGTTTTATTAACTTTAGCTCTGATAGTACGAACTGTAGACTTATTTATATTGAAAACGCCTAACAGCAGTTGGCTTGAAATTGTAATAAAATCCAAACGGCCCAACCGATTTATTTAGAATATTTTCTGATTGACAGATACTTACAACACAACGCACATATTGAAGACATAGGCCCACAGATCCGATATCTTAGTCCCATGGTACTCTTATGGGCTGTTTTAGGTAGGCGCTTACAAACCATATACAAAAGGTTTTGGGAATCTATGTAGATTAATATTACTCTCTTTGAAGTTTGCTATCGGAGATATAAAACTACTGTTAGATTCCATTCATACCGATTTGTAAAGTTGTTATCAAGCAAAAAGGAAAACGGACGAACAATGTTTAACAAAGATAAGGAATATTCTTAGTTTATAACGAATACGAGAAGACGAATAGTTTTGTTATTTTTGTCTATGTTGAATTAGGTTGCAGTAGCAGGAGAAAATTGACCCTTTCGAAAAACGTGTGTTCATCAATAAAATTTCTTTTCAAATGACATACCATTAGCTCATTTCCAGGAAACATTTGTTGGCACTTTTCGAACATTGAGTGGAATATACGTATGTATGTGTCCAAACCGGCGCGGAAGGGTTAACAAAAACATATGAAGCTTCAAATGAACAACAAAATGATTAAATCGGTTGGGCCGATTGGATTTTATACACGTTTAAATTAACCATAAAAAAGTATTTGGTATATGGGTACAGTCTAAAAGGGCCATTGGATGCAAATGAGGACTGCAACCGAGATGGGTTAATAATAATATGGGTGGCGCTACAGTCCGAGGCGGACTTGGGCCTAGCCTCTCAGCAACCCCTCGTGTTGTGCGTGCTATTGTTCTTGCAAGAGTGGAAGGGACCTACTGCTTGATGCCGACTCCGAACGGCGAATTTGAGAAGCTTTTTCTAGACAGAAATACTCTTTGAGCATCGTCAGTGACTCGAAAGAGGTGGACCCGTGAAATATGAAAGGTGGTAAATTCGGGTATCGAACCTGGCCACTCTGCGTAGGAGTCGACGCACTTACCCACTACCCCACGGGGACCCATCGAGAATGGTTCACTGGCTATTTATATCAGTAGTCAGACCCATACTGCTATATAGTGTCGCAATTTGGTGGACCGCACTCGACAAGAGAATCAACATCACCCCACTCGCTAGAGTGCATAGGATGACATGCGTATGCATTAGCAGGGCGCTAAGCATTAAGCATACTCCTCAACCTGCCACCGATAGAACTAATTGGCAAAGAGACAGCAGCTAGGACGGCAATTAGATTAAGATCGCTGAGCAGCTGGAAAGAACTGCAGTCTGGACATTCAACGATCCTACGCAGGTATGCCTCTATACCCAAAGATACAGACCTCACTTTACCTAAACTCCTCTTCGAGAAGAATTCCTCAACCAGCATACCGCCCAGATCTTACTTTGAGTCTGAACACCATACGCTGGACACTAAAAATCTTCACAGATGGATGGAAGATGGATGCAGGTGTGAGTGCTGGTGTCTATTCCAAGGATCTAAATTTCCAGCTATCTTTTCGACTACCTTTCAGGCTGAAACTGTAGCGATTAAGGAAGCCCTGTCCTGGTTGAAAAACAATGTAATATTGCGCACAGATATCGTCGTCTGTTCCGATAGCCAGGCAGCGATCAAATCTCTGGATTCAGTCACTTTTAATTCCTAGACTTCCCTTAATTGCCGCCTATCTCTTAACGAAATGGCCAAGTATTTTGGCATCCAACTTATGTGGGTGCCGGGACACTGTGAAATTCCAGAGAATTGCGAAACTCGTAGTAGTTACAGTGGTCTCTCATCCCGTAGATTCAGACTTCTGGGGGCTGTCTGAGCAGCATCAGAATCAGCCCTCTTCTTCGCTTTATCAAAAGCTCAAACTGGTTTGCGGAATAGGTAGCCTAAGATCCGCGTGGTAACACAATGGGCCTAAGTGTGTCTGCTGGCAGTCAGCCACCTCAACCTAACCTAACCTAAGGGTATAGTCACATATACCGAGTACTTTTTTCCAACAGTGTATATGAAAATCAATCCATATTTTCATTGGTTACACGACAACTTGAGAATTTTTGAGTTTTGAATTTTTATTAATTTTTTTTATACTTTATAGTATCAGAAAACTTTGCGCGTTTGATGAAATTGAAATCAGCGGACAGGTGCTTTTTGGAAAAAAAAGAATTGTCTATGAATTTTTTAAGAATTGGCAAATGACGTTCGGGATCTGAAATTGAATGAGCAATGTCAAACTCAACGATTGACATTCCGTTCCAGGGAATATATTGTGCTACCGATGCTGATAGAAATTCACAGAATGTCACAGAATGCGCGGCCTGTCAGCGACATGTTACTGTTACTTTAAACGTGTTTAAGTTCCCAACGGCCGAACCCATTTTATAATTTTGTTGTTCATTTGAAGCTATGTTTTTGTTAACCCTTCCGCACCGGTTGGGACACATACATACAGGTGTCCCTCGTATAACGCCGTGGTTACATTCCAGGAAAGTTCTGCGTTATGTGATTCGCGTTATAGAATACTTAGCTTTCATATAAGTTTGAGAGTTATGGTCCAATAAGCTTTTTCCAAAATAAAATATGTACTAAATTAAAAATGTATGTACGTTTACAACACAAAATCAAAATTCATACTTTATTTAAAAAATTAAAAAACATAATGAAAAAGACAATCGGAAAACATAAATATTATTCCTTAACAAACTTCATTTTTGTGCTTTCTCTAGTATGTGTCACTGTCTTCGAACATCATATTTCGTCGAAATAGTGAGCGCCTTGGGCGTATAACTTCGTCAGAAGAAATTTCCTCAGCAAAATTTTCGTCATTTGATAAGAAACAAATTCTTGGAAGTTCTCCCAGTGGTTGTGCGATTGCGAAATCAGTTATAAGCCTTTGTTTGCTGTTTTTTTTAAGCTGTTTTTCGATTTCGTAATAAGGCGCTAGATTCTTCTCTATTTGGCTCTTGAATTTGCTTGATCTCTCCATTGACAGATCATTATCTAAACAAAAAAGAGTTCATTCTCTCAGCCAAATTTAAGCCCTCTCGTATGCGCTTTAGGGTGAAATCTGGAATTGATTCACAGATATCTGTTTTTTTTTTAAATCGCGATATATCGAAAACGCGTTGTAGAAGTACTGCGTTATACGAGGGACACCTGTACGTATATTCCACTTAATGTTCGAAAAGTGCCAACAAATGTGAATTACTCTCGAAGGACCATGAAATCCTCGCGAGTAGCCAATCATACAAAAAAAACGTTGCGTCTAATTCCGCTCTCAAAAGTCGAGTGCCCTTTTATTTTGCTTACTTATATTAATACAATAGCAGATGAACAGTCCGATGCGCACTCATATTCGCTGCTACCTAATCCAATATGCAATATAAAATGCGAGACGCACAGTCATCAAATAATTAAAAAATAAGTGTAGATTGAGTAGGGCGAAGTCATTAATTGATTTATTTGCTATGTCTATGTAGTAGACACTCTGGCGACGCCACCTTCATTAATAGATGGGAGTGATTCACCATCCAATGGTTGTAACATGAATTCGTCCCTCTGGTCATTGGCTTCAATTGCTGGTTTCCTAGCTTTTCTTTTTAGTATCTTCACCCACTACCATAACATCATGATCGTCAACATGAATGTCGCCGATATACTGACTGCTGCTGAATGATGCACAATTTGGCGTTAGTATAGGAATTTTTCTTCATCGCTCGCGTCGTCTTTCAGCTTGTCCCATTTTTCGGCTGTCGTTAAAATCGATTCCTTTGGTGAGTGGTAGTGGGTAGTGGGTAGTGACAATAGTCTACGTACACTAGAAGATCGAGACAATAAACGTGTTATTCTCTAGTAAAACACAGTAAGATTAAAAAAAGTAAATATGGTTTGCTTTATTATTCGATCAACTACTAGCGTAAGCATTTATTCCGTAAAAACAAGTTAAAAACTAGAAAACAACTTATTTTCCGTAAATCTAAGGATGACAAAAGTCTACGTACACTTAAAGGTTATATCGTGAATTAAAAAAATAGAATCGTTGTTAATAAGGCATTGAATTTCCTTTTGAGAATATCATCTCATCCTTTTCGGCATTGATTCGACAAATTTTTTGGTAACTGAGGGATCAATTTTGGACCATTCTTCCTCAAGAGCCTCCTCCGAACAGTACTTGCATCACAAGATTTACCCATTTTCTCCAGCAACTCATCTTTTATTTCCGATGTGGGTATTTTAGGATTTTCGTACACTTGCCTTACTACAAGACTCTCTTCACGATTAGTAAATATTCTCGGGCGTCCAGATTGGCGTTTAGGATCAAATGATCCGGTCGTTTTATAATTATTTACTATTGTTTGCACTGTAGAGTGTGGTCTTCCAATAAGTTTTGCAATCTCCCGTAATGATTTTCCTTCAGAACTATGTTTTTTTATTATCAGTTTCCGCAGTTCAGTGGAAACTTCCCCGCGTTTCGCGTTCATTTTGTGTACAACTCAGTACATATTTATTTAAAAACTCACAGTTCCACACTGACTTATTAGAAGATCACAACTGAATAAAATGCAAACAAAAGAAACATAATTGCAGAACTATACCACACAAAAAGGAAAAAGCTGCAGCTGGTGTACGTAGACTTTTGTCATCCTAGTTTTACTTAGATTTACGGGAAAATAAGTTGTTTTCTAGTTTTCAACATTATTTACGGAATAAATGTTTACGTTTATAGTTGATCGAATAATAAAGCGAAACATATTTACTTTTTTGGATTTTACTTGGAACTTCTAGTGTACGTAGACTTTTGTCACTAAGTGTATATTGAATGCATACGTTGACATTTCTTTCAGAAAGAATGGTGTTTTCCGATGTTTGCATCATGCAGGACTGGCTTAGTTGGATAATGCCAATTTCTTCTAGGAGTATGTACACTTTGGGTATTACATATGTGTCATTGCCGATGCGATGAGGTATTGGCGTAATTTTTAGATGATCATACGAAGCTGTTTCAGTTATGTGAAGATATCCACTGACAATATATATATTTTACATATATTTATATTTTATTATATTTATTCTCAATGTTTGACATAGTATAATTAGTGTATATGAAATAACAATTCTACTTTTACAAACTTTTACATAAGATTGACATTTGAGAATAGTTAGTGACATTTATATTTAGTTATAAAATAGAGTTAATGTCACATCATTTAGATAAATTCAGTGTGATAATTCAGTATAGAGTGAACAGTAAATTATATTATAGTATAAAAGAAGACGAAGGAAGGACTCTCAAACTTACAATTTTAGTAGTATTATGATCGTATGATACCAAAAATAGATTAGCCAATGAAGTGCAACAAAATTTCGATTTCACAGTGGTCAATATTCAAAAGCCAAGACTTAACTTTAGACAAAAATTGATTTAACGTTCTGATGGTTCGAATACCTTCGGGAAGTGAGTTGAATAATTTGTAAGAAACAATAGAATAAAAACTTCTATAACAAGTGGTACGAAAAGACGAATTGGTAACTTGAGAGCTAGTATTGCTACGTATGTTATGGTTTTCGTTGAGTGGACTCTGTAAGTAGCCACATCTAATAAAAAAGATCATCAAGACTTTATAAAAGTACAAATGTCTGACTGGAAGAATTTTCAGATTATTAAAGAAAACTAAAGATGCGGCTCGGCGGGAAGAGAAGCAAATTTTTCGAACAACATGCTTTTGCAAAACTGATGATCGTTTAATTTTGTTTAAGTGCGTCCCACCCCAGCAGGTAATACCATATTGTAGTCTTGAGTGGAATATTCCAAAGTAGATGTTTTTTGAGATACTTGAGGAACAGTCTTTTTTTTTCTTTTTTTGTTACTTGGGTTGGTGAAAATCTTCAACAAGACACTATGTGACCCGTGTCCACATAGTAGTGTCAGATTTTTACTGACTAAAAACACCGGTCCCTTTTGGTTTTTCTTTACTACAACTATGTTTCCTTATCTAGTAGCTTACATTTAAGAATATTTTCGCGTGTTACAGGTAGACCTTCGGTAAAATCATCTGCCATGACCATCGTTGGGATAATAATAATAATATGGGTGGCGCGACAGTCCGAGGTGAACCTGGGTCTAGCTTCTCAGCAACCACTCGTGTTGTGCGCGCTATTGTTCTTTCACGAGTGGAAGGGCTACCTACAGTTTAATGCCGACTCTGAACGGCGGAGTTAAGGAAGCTTTTTCTAGACAGGAATACTCTTTGAGCATTGTCAGTGACTCGAAAGAGGTGGAGCCGTGAATTATGATAGGTGGTAAATTCGGGTATCGAACCTGGCACCCACTACGCCACGGCGACCCACCCGACCATTGTTAGGATGGTTTATTATTCTTGCGCCAAATCGAGCGGCCTCGTACGCTGGAGTCGGCGTACTAAACGTCTCATGTCCAAAGTTTGGAGGATGGCATTGTTACAATGACCACGAAGTGTGATACTTAGCTTTCGAGCGGAGTTTGTTATTTCTTCGTCGACGGTAGTTATCCCTAGGTCCCTTTGTATATCACAATTCCTGAGATACCAGGGAGCTTTCACAATATCCCGTATAATTTTATTTTGAAAGGATTGAATAAATCCTCCGTTATTTGCTTTGTTACAACCCCATAGTTGTGTGCCGTAAGTCCATATAAGTCCATATAGACTTCAGTACTTGCTTGTATAATAGCAGTTTGTTGTACATACTTAACTGGGAGTTCCACGTAACTAGTACATTTCTCTATACCGGTGTTCGAGCTCATCCCGTTTCTTTTTCGCATGGGCCTTTCAAGTGAGTGTCATACCAAGATATTTTGCTTCATTAGAGTACGGTATTTGTAGAGAATTAATCCAAACTGGTCGATGTTCAATATTTCTGTAGGTAAAGTTTATGTGCGTTGAATTGGTCTCATTGGGAACAATGAACAGTCATTGCTTAGCTTATAAAAAGATCTCAAGGTAGTTAGTAGATATTGTTGCAAAACGGTAACATGATCATTCCAACTGAGACTTTGGTCTAAGATAGCATGAGTATGAGTACCATTCGACTATTAACTCATAGTCCATAGGACTCAATACGTCTAACTCACGCTTAATTGATGTTCCTTTTGTCTTGACGTGATCTAATAAGACGCTACAATGTGTGTCTCTTCGAATTGATACTGGTACATTGCACGAATGTTCCATTGTTTTTAAATTTTTTTTCGGTTTTCTTGTGCTCATCCGAAATATTGAAATAACGTCCAACTTGAGTGTCCCCCGGTTTATCTTAACGTGTCTTGCTTGTCCTACATAATGTCCTGCCTTTGGACGTTTTATCATATTGTGCCCAGGTTCCAGTTACGTCACTTAGTGCTATTAAGTATATCATTATTGAGAATTTTGTATTTTTCTGTCTCTTGACTGCTGGTTGTTTTCCTGCAAGATATGGCGTTTCCACTTCCGTAGTGAGAGCTAAGTTGGACGTTATTGTTTTCTGACTCTGTTTTTCATCTGCTGCCTGCTCCTCTTTAATGGGGAGTGGGCAAATTTTAACTACTGGTCTCTCAGTTATCGCATTTCCTTTCGATTCACGATCCCACGAACGTCGCCATCTAGTCGGTGGGCTGTTTTCACCTTTAATTAGAACAATGTCTCCTTCCTTAAGGATGTGATTGCCCGTTTACCATTTCATTCGTTGTTGGATTCTTGTCATTATTTCCAGAAATGTTGCATCATTTTTTCAATTAGTTGACATAGTGTTAGGTTATGCGGCTGTGAATGTAATTGACTAGATTCCACTGGTGTAACTAACGCTTGTCCTATAAGAAATTGGGCTGTTGTTAGTACTTCTATATCTGGATCACTAGTAATGGGTTATAAGAGCCGCGAATTTAAGCACACCGTCGTTATCTCTTTAAAGGTAAGTTCAATCTTCTTCCCTAGAAATGTGCTAATGGTATGTCATTTGAACAGATAAGCAAAAATTTATTGATGTGAGACATTCGCTCAGCATGTTCGGATGTCGTATGTACTTCATTATGTCACATCTGATTTATTTATCTTGTTCAAGCGTAATCCCCAGTGGAAAGAAATTAAAAAAGTATTATTTCTTGGCCAATCACCCATTGATCAAGATGACCTGCAAGGAGTGAATTGATTCAGCATATAATATATATAGAGCCACAGCAACGCGTGGCCGGGTCAGCTAGTCGTTTTATAATTTTCTACTGAGTTTCGAGTTTCAACACAACACAACACACAAAAAGAGGAGCAACCGCAGAAATATGAAAACAAATATGAAGAAATCTTATGATTTTTATTATTTTCCACAAAACGAATTCTTGATGAATAAGCACCGTGTATGTAGGGAAAGTTTCGGAAGCACTGAATCGCGTGTGCTGTATCCGATGGTTCAGTGTAGCCATTTCGCAAACCATTTAGAGCTAATCCTTCGTAGTTCCACCAGCCGTTATATTCATTTGTTAAAATATTAGGCGTCTAATGGACTAGCGCTGCAGTTGCGTAGAAGAGGTACGACGATGATGTTTCACCCTCTTCTTCAACTCCGCGTATTTGGGTGAGTGAACTGTAGTTGTTGAAAATTCAGTTGAAAATTATTTGTTCTTGTCTTTCCCTGATTCCATTGGTAGTTCTCTTTCTGAATTCAGAAATAAATAAATTCAACTGCTGTCCACTGTCCACATCGCTTGCATTTGATAGTCATCAGGACTACCTAGGAAATGAGTTTTATTCGATTATTTCTTGAATATGTTCTAAGTCAAACGCAGTCTTTTTAGAGAACAAAAGTTTTAAAAATATGTCTTTATTGCTTGATGGTTTTTTCAACGAATGAACCAGAGATAAGGGATAATAGAGATATCCAATTACGGCCATTTTTTCCCCTTGTCCACACCGGAGAAAAATGCAAGTGTATTAGTACAGTGGACTCTCCCTAAGTCGAACTCTCCGTAAGTCGAAACTCTCCCTTACTCGAACTTTTTCGCCATATTTTACATTCATTTTCCTCAACTTTCCATACAAAAACCGCTCTCTAACTCGAACAAATTTCGGTATCCCGTGACAGTTCGACTTAGTCCACTGTATTCCCTTGTATTTCACAAATACTCTTATAAAACCATGGATCCACCACGCAATGGCGGCCGATTCGTGGATTTTAGTGGGAAATTGCTGCAGATTCGTGAATTTAGTGAGAAAAAATGGCGGCAGATTTCTGAATTTTCCTACAATCCATGTACGATCCATGTAACAGACATGGGTACGTTGTTGGAGGGTGTTCAAATGTTAAATCGTATTTTTAAGAGAATTTTCTTACATTGTGTGGGTCGCCGTGGTGTAGTGGGTTAGTGCGTCGACTCCTACGCAGAGGGTGCCAGGTTCGACACCCGAACTTACCACCTTTCGTATTTCACGGCTCCACCTCTTTCGAGCCACTGACAATGTTCATAGAGTATTTCCTGTCTAGAAAAACCTTCTCAACTACGCCGTTCGGAGTCGGCATTAAACTATAGGTCCCTTCCACACGTGAGAGAACAATAGCACGCACAACACGAGTGGTTGCCGAGAAGCTAGGCCCTGCAACTATTACTAATTTATAAAATAGGTTGTCAAAACCTCTTATTTTAAGTGATTCACGCTTTAATAATATTCTTATTATTAGTTACCTGAACGTGTAAATGTATTATTCATTTTTATTTATATGCAAAAATTCACACTATGTTGTGCATTCATTAATTATGTCCTAGTATCTCAGATTGTAACATGCTCAAAGTTTAAATGAAACGACTTCGGAAACATAAGTTTTGTTCATTCGTTTATAACTCCATACCCACACTGTGTTTAAAATTTAGCACCGAAATTTGAAAAAAAAGGTTCAAATAACGAGCGAATTTTCAAATAACAACTCTAATTCACCCCATTACTAAGGTGGGGAACTGTATCCGCTGTTCCACAGATGTTCTCAAGAGAACACACGTATTCACAGCCACGGGATAAAAACCTTATAAAAACGCCGTCAGCTGAAATCAAGGGGCAAGCGAGGTAGAAGTTGGATATCTCTATTATCCCTTATCTCTGGAATGAACGAAAAAATTTAATTTTCTGAGATGCTGGCATTCAGTTAAATTGCTGATTCGAAGAAAAGGAAAGCTGTTTCTATTTGTGAACAGATGGCGCCAAGTACCATTGGAAGAGGTAGTACCCACATTTCAACAGAATGTTAAATTAATTCTTTCAACATGCCAACATAGCTGCCTTTTACGTTGGAAAAAGTGTTGGCCGGCTACTCGAATAGCGTTGGTCAGGAAACTTGGCAGTTACAAAAGTTGTAAATGATAATCGCTCTTCGATTTTAATGCTCCTATATAAACTTTTTTGCTTTTTCTTGTACAATCTAGCAGAGAGAGAGTATCGGAGGATTGGAGTTAAGTCATAGGACGTACTACTTCCCTCAAGAAAGTAGTAAGTCCTTTGGGTGCCGCGAAATAACGCGTTATTTCAGTTTATGATATTTCCAATGATTTATTTTTGATATTTTAGGAGCATGTAAAAAAACTGTGAAAAATCGTCATAAAATGTATTGCAGCTTACGCCCCTTTAGTTGTACGTGGCATTCAAGATGGATTTTACTGTCCTTGTTTGGAACCTCGTTTAAATTAATCAAATCAAATGCATTGAACTTTTTAAATTGGACTGTTCATTTATGTAGAAAGTGCTATGGATACTTTCTACAACATTTGAAATCGGCCTGTCCAAAAACGTCTACTTCGCCTTGAAAGCCACGACGACGAGCATCCGACTGAATTGATTTTGTCCTAAGGAGTAAAGACTGTTGGTTGATGGGATTGCAATGTAGCGGACACTTCCAAAAGAAGGTGGGTCCATATTTGCATTTCTTTCGTTTTTTCAAAAAAAATTAAAATCGTGGATGGAATGTATGGAGAAGGAGAACAAGAGACAAAAGGAAGAAATGACCAAGTACCAAATACTTATGTATTCATCAAAATGTACCTAGTTGTCTTGTAATATAGTATTTAATTATGAAAAAAGAGGGCGAAAGTAACCACAGAAAATCAAGGAGACCAAAAAAGATCCAGATGAAAAAAGAGAGTAAAAAAGAGGGCCTGTCCTCTTTCAAAGAGATGCCTTAGAAACCCTATTTTATGGCCAAAGAATATGTCTTGAATCCGTATCTAAATAATAATTTGATAGGTCCTTAGCAGTTACGTCAAAGTCATTAATGAGTACTCTCAGCCAGCGTTACCAGATCTAGCAGTTTTCTGCGATTTTAGCAAGATTTAACCAGAAAAATTCCATGCAGCAGATTTGTTAGCATTTTTTAAATCTGGGCAGTTTTCATCAGTTTTTGAAAAGTCGTATGAAATCCACTAGCAAGTATACATTATTCGCCTTTAAATGAAATATATTTACGTGCAAATGAGAAAGGAATAAATACATCTTTTCAACGTGCAACGTATGGAAGCATTTTTAATTTAAAAAATACAATTGCAGTGCGAATTTAGGCAAATACATTTTGATAAAGATCTTTTGACAACCATAGGCTTCATGTAAGTTGATAATGTTTGAGGAAATGTTAGTAAAATAGAGAGCGAAAACATATGCTACAGGATGTAAATTTGAATAATATACATATTTTTATTACATTTGCAGATATCTCATTAAGAAGAAAGAACCACAATCGCTTCAGTACCGAAAATGCTGCATACATTCTCCAAGTAAAGCGTACGTTTGCTGTTATAACTTTCTTCCAAGAAATAAAATGTTATTCGAATGTTCTTTACAAAGATTCCGAATAATTATTTTTAATAACTTTGTAAACAACTAAATTTAGAAATGGTATCCAGATGATAATTTACATCTTCTATGTCAATAACTATTTAACACTAATAAAAAATTCATACTTAAAATAAATGCGTATGTATTTTTTGAAAATAAATATTTTCAATTCAAATTTCAATTCACTCAAATTAGTAAAAAGACATAGTTTATCAAGGAGAAATGACAACAATTTTTTTTTGCATTTTTAATGTTTTTGTCTAGAAGTTTAGCTGAAATAATCTGGTAACGCAGCTCTCATTTATTTACTAGATTCTGTTGTAGTAACTGGGAGGAGATGCCCGGAAGTAACTGGGATGTACACCTGCTCGCAGAATTATCCGCACAAAATGTTCAACGACCATTAAATAAGAACTAAACCATTTTCCTTAGTTAAAATTAACAATGTAATGAAAGGAAACTAAATCTGACTTCGTAATCATAACGTTAACAAAAAGCTAAGAACAAAAAATAATAATTCGAAAACAAGAAAAAAACCTCAATAAAATATAACACAAAATTATCCACACAAAACTAATTCAAGACATAAAATACACAATGTTGAGGAGTAGAGGAATTATCAATAATTTGATACATATTCATTCATGATATTCTTTCGTATCGTGTAATTTGCCCTAAGCTCCTTCAAAATGTAAGGTTTTACGCACCGGAAAGAATTTTCGAACCCGAAAATTCTTATTACAACCAAGACACCTGTTTAATTATGGCTTTAATGTACCGCTAAGCAAATGTATAAGTCAATTTTATTCTGTTTGTGTAGAAATAGACCTATGTGATGAGAGACAAAAATTTAAACAGTCTATTCCAAAACGTTTCTTCATGTACTTAGATTATACGAATATTATCATATGGTTCCGAAAACTGTAAGAGGTAAACTCGGTAGACGGAATAAATAAATAAATAAATTTATTTGTCCGCCTTTTGCCTTAATTGCACCTTGCAAGCGTTTTGGCATGCTGTCGACAAGGTATTTTCCTTGTGAATTCTGGGCTTATAAGTTCCCATTCCTGCGTAAGGGCTCTTCTAAGAGTGGTATTGCTGGGGCCAAAGGTGTTCAATGGAATTGATGTCCGGTGATTGTGGGGGTGTTTTCAATTGCAAATGGGGTAGTAAAAAGCAGCTACATGCCAACATAATGTGCATGTTTAGGGTAACTGTCTTGTTGAAAAACGTAATTTGAAATTTGATGGCACTCCGCTGCAAACTTCGCTTTAGGATATTCAAGTATCCATGTTGATCAATTTTGTACTCAATAAACTCCATTTGTTCTACTCTTACTAAGCTTTACATTTTCTACCTCGGTATTTGCTTTTTGCCAAACTATTTGCCTTCCATCACTGCCAAACAAATTGAATTTGCTTTCGTCGCTAAAAATTACGCACTTCCAAAAGTCTTTTCTTTTTATTCATGTCTGATATAAGAGGCTTGCGAAGTGCAACTCAGCCATGGAGCTCAATTGAACGTAAAACCCGTCTTACTGTTTCGACAGAGACTGACCTATTAATAATTTCTGACATCTTAGGCCGCTTTCACAATCTCTAAAATTCGTCGGCGATATTTTCAAATTTCCTTTTGTGATCTCAAGCCACTTTCACACAGGAAATCTTTCAGTCTCTTGATTCTGAACTTTTTCTGTTTCCTACCTCTCACACATGCGGCATCTCTTTCTTACACATGTAAAGCATGCTTCCAATAGCCAACATTGAGAACATAACCTCCCTTGCCTATAAGATGGAAAAATCGCCGACAAAAGTTTCCTGTGAGTAAGCGGCCTTATAGGCCAACAATTCAGAATATGCCTCTCATTAGCTGCCGATAATATTTTCGTTCGTCCTCTACCTGGTTTATTTTCCAAATTTTTCCGTTTTTGTTTCCCTCCCATATAGCTTTTGATTTTTTTAATTTATTTGCTGCGAATTCTTCTCTCAATGCCTGTTATCCAGACGGTCCTTCTGCAGAATTAATACAAAAACATCCCTATCGCTTGTGCGGGTGATTTTGTGTCTGTCTTTTCGTGTGGATATTCAAAGATTTTACCTCGTAAGTTCAGTTCCTGGCAACCTGTGGACAAATACTGAAGAGCGTGAACACAAGAATCAAGAATATATAATTTTTGTATATTGTATATTAAACGAATGAAATCTGTCAGACAGTGCTTTGTGCGAATAATTTTGTGAGCATGTGTGTATGTGTGCAAGCTGCGTCCGAGCCCTTGTGCGTGAGAGGTAAACCGGGTGCTCACCTGAGTTCCATGATGCTATATACCAGACGTCTGCACCGATAAACCGAACTTATTCGTTCAACGCATTCTACCACTCTAACTCATTGATCCTTCGTAAAATATTCATTGCCATCGCAAGCACATATGCTGTTGCATTCATGTAGTAATACCAATCGAAGGACAATGCGATGAGTGAGAAAAAGCTGTGCGCTTGTAAACCACCACCGCGATTGCTGCGATAGCTTTGCAGATGTATTTATGCATGCGTTTCTGCGTCGATACATCCAACACTACCGCATGTTCATATCGATGCATTGGTATGTGGGACTGCTTATGAATAACAAAAACACCGCATGCACCGAATAATAAGTTGAACAACAACACAAAAGCAAATAGGCTCTGAATTAACACTAATGATTATTATTTGTTGTAATATGAATGCAAAAATAATATGCTATCGACTGTCTTTGGTCCCAGTCTGGTCCTCTTCTCTGTTATTATGTTGCCTGCTAAAGAAAATGCTCGTTCTGCCGCTACACTGCTAGCAGGAATTGAATGAATTTGAAGTGCCACTTTTGATAAGTGAGCATCATGTTTTGCGTTTATCCTCCCCCACTCAACCAAATCAAAATTTCCATATATTTGTCTCTCTGCTATATTTGTCTACTTCTTGTTCGGGGGTTGTCGTTTCAGATTCTGAACGAACTGAATACCTTAATTGGGGGATGATGATGCATTTCTAATTAAGGAGGTACACACATCCATGTAAATAGGTTGCCTACGGTGTCAGTTGGAGTGAGTACAGTTTATGAAACTGATACAGGGGTGGTAGGACTTGCTGTATCAAATGTTATTGGTGCAGAGATTGATAATATTGGCAGCGAAGTAGACGCAGTTGGAGTAGAAATGCAGAAGCTCTTAATACCGTTGATGTCGTTAGCTACTATACTTGCAGCTGGTGGATACAAAAAGAATGCAGCGTTGTGCCATAAATTCAAATTGTTCAACTAAATTTCATCAATGTTCTGAATAATTTTTTCCTTTAAAACCGAAATGACAGTAATGTCTGTATTGTTAGGTGCGCAAAGACTTTCAATTTTATAAATTGAAAGTAAAACGAAGCACAAAGACGGCGAGCTGCAGGGTTGCAAATTATTGGAAATTATTTCAAAGTCCTTTAAGATTTCAACTAGAACTTTAGTGTTGAAATATTTGGTTGTAGTCTCTCTTAGTTAATAGTTCATTGATATTGAACCAATTGTCTACATTGTGTCATTAGAATTCCACCTTCTTCAGAGAAGTTGCTTTTTTTAAAGTATTTCAATATTTTTTTGCACGACTCTAATATTTCTGTGAGATCTGTTGTTTCGACGAACGACTTATGTAAGTCCTTTGCCAATAAATGGCAGCTGCAGTGCAAGCGTGTATTGTGCGTCAAAGCCTTTACAATATTTGTTCCTCTGTCTGTTACAAATTTTATTGCTTGGCTATCTTGGACACCAAATTCAGTAAACAAAGTCTTTAACTTTCTCAAAATATTATCACTGGTTGACCTTTCATAATTCATTGATTTCATTCCCAAAACGGTATCAAATAATGTAAAATCCTTCCGATAGTCCAATGTGAGGCCTAAAAAGTTTCGTTTCAAATAATTGTCCGACCACATATCAAGTGTAGCAGATGCACCACCGATATTCACAACTTTGTTTATTTCGCTTCTGAATTGTTTCTTTTGTTCATCTGATGATTTCTGAATTATACGCGAAATTGTTGTTGGATCAGGCAGTAAATCATGCACTTCTACGTTTGCTCCATAGGTTGCACCTATCTTAATAAGAAACTGCACCAAATTTTCGAAGCCCGAACCAGTGATAGCCGAAAATGGCCTTCAGTCAGTTCAGTAACCCAAGCTGTACATTTGTCAATGGCGTTCTTTCTGTCTTCTGCTGCAACAGTTTTTAGAACGTCTGGCTGCTTAAGGGCTTGGCAACACTTATGCCGAATCAGATTTGATATTTAATGTCCTGAGCATTTAAGTACTTTGCGGCGTGTTCGACAAAAAACCGATTGGTTCCGTCTTCCTTCAATATTTCGGGTAGTATATTTCTAATGGAACTTCAGCCCTTGTGTTGTTGTGACAAGGTGTAAACACCATTAGCAATGTTCTTGTCAACCAAAGCTGGATGATCCGGCATTACAACAAACCTATTGATAATAGTCTCAGTTAATAAAATTTAAGTTTTTCTCTGACGTCTATTCGCATCAAGCGCACAACACTTACTTTTCGAAGATCATTACAGACCACAGACACTCCCATTGCTAACCCGTGGCTTTCCTCTTGCAGAAAAGAAGTTCATCTTTCGGTGACCCTACCCACACTCATCGGTTTTATTGTGATTGGGCGTAGTTGCGGTGTTTTGGGCTATTCTTAAGCGGTAGCCAACGCTTCGCCTGGTGCGGCAGTGCAGGATGCACAGACTCAAGTACTCGACTTATAAGAGAAACATGCCCAATAGAGTCTGGTAAACACAACTATCGCTTTGGTTGCGGTGGCTGTACACACTTCCCTTCCTCTTTTGGTGAGTAGATTTTTAGTCCCAAAAAATGATCGCATCTCAATCGCTGCCGGTCACACTCGCACCGCTTTGGTGAGTATATCGCAAGCCACAAAAATATGATTCCGTGCCGAACTCTGTTATCTACACACAACAAGTATAACTGAGGCGAGCAGAATATGCATTTGTGTATGCTTGGGCATTTGTGTTAATTTCCAATTGCGCTTATAACTGCATTCCCATGAGTACAATTTTTCGACGGCCCATCGCTGGTCGAAGATTTTTGCACATTGGTTACTACGGCAACAGCTGTTTTCGTAGCACGTATCGTATTATTCGGTTTCGAGCTAATATTCGAATTTCCTTGAGATTCAAGGTCAAAGCTCTTTTCTCACTGGAATCATGAAGAAGGCGATTGAAGTTCTTTCGATATGCATATAAACCACACTCTGACCTGAGCGTAAACAGGAAAACAACATGTGGTTGGTTTTGACAATTCGCCACCGTTCGTTAATAGCACGGGGCATACTCCGTTTACGTGATTGCCTCTTCTTTCGTTCGTGGTACTGCTCTAACTTGAAGTTACTTCGAACGCGATGGCGATGTATGTTTAAGCCAACTGTTGAATTGTCTGATCGAAGGATACAGTGGCGCAATTCCAAATGTGTGTCGAGCCAACACTTCCCTTTTATTCCCAGGTAACTTGGTTACCAATTGGTTAATTGGCACGATGCCGATGCATTGTCCAAAAATACAGTCAAGTTAGATACCATGATACTATAATTAATTACTTCATTGACTTTGGATTCGTGTACCATTGGAAAACTTCTGGCCTTCGCCAGTCGGCTTCGTATTAGAATCTCTGGACCACCATAATTAAATTCTAAAGTGCTTATTATAGCACCAACACTATTAGGGTAAATGAGAAGTGCTTCAACCATACGTTTGGCGTCACCTCTGAGCGACTTTTGCAGACGTGACAAGTTCTCCAAGGCGGTGTAGCCGTGGGTGGCTGAAGTCTCTTTGAAATCGACAATAAGCATTGGCCATTGTTCTGTCTGTTCTGAAAATTCTGGTAAGACCTCGCATTTTCGAAATGGCTGATGTACTGGGTATGACGGGGTCCTGAGTTGGCAGGCGGTGGGTGTACAAAAGAATATAGTTCGTGGGCATAGGGGTAGGTGGCAGCGGTAGTAGACGTACATGTGGCGTTGCTGACATGGTCTTATACAATGGTGCATGCGAAATTTGTGCATGAGTCTATGAGGCGTTGGTTGATTTGGTTGCTGCGACGGCTTCTGGCATAGTTGCTGTGGCTTGGACGATATCTTCAGCGGCAGTGGTAGATGATGTTGAATAACTGGAACTGATGACTGGCGGTGAAAACAACATAGTGGAAGTTGTAGCAGCAGCCCTGCTAGTGGAGGCGGCGGCATATGAAGATAACTGAGCCTCCAATTTCTTCCACTAATCTTCTGAAGCAGCAAAAGCCAATTGAAAGTCAATCATTTGCTTGCTAAGTGCGACTATGGTGAGCACGTGGTCACCATTATTTTCTTGTTGCCTGACAAAAGCGGATATGTTGCTGACGGCGACGGCGACTATAATGAAGCCATAATTTCGTCAAACTGTTGAAATTGTTTGGCTTTACTTCCTGTGATGCGGCCTTGCATCTTGTCATCATGATAACGTCTTCATTTATTAAACGTGTTTCCCTGCATTAGCGCCATCAAGACATCTTAAATAATAATTTTGCATCCCTTCGCCACGAGCACTCACTCGAGAAGACGAAAGAACAATTTTCGCCTAATTCAGTGCGTTTACCACGCAAAGCCTACTAGGCGGCTATTACTTTGTTTCAGAATTCAAATGGAATTCAAATGCATGAGTTTAGGAACACAATATTACTAGATCCGATATTTCAAAATAAACAGTACACCAGTTTATAAGTCTAAATATCTGCAAAAACCTGTGTTTTAACACCAGACACAATTGCCACTGCTGGTGTGCCCCTAGTAATCACTGGCAGGGTCTGTCTAAAGTCACCAGCTAAAAGTACCACCATCCCTCTCATCAGCTTATCGATCCAAAGCAACTGCATGTAAGAAGGACTTATTATTCAGTTCTTTTCGCTTATGACGTCATTACTGCTCACATTGATTGTCCGGTGCTGCTTTCCATGTTCAGTGTTACACCCCGTCTCGTTATCTGAGGCCTAGAGATTTCTTTTATGTTTCGAGGCATAGTACAAACTATGGGCAAAATGATCCTATAACTAATGCTTGCATAAAATTCAACTTAGTTGCAAATGTTATAGACTTTAATATGAGTAGAGATAAATGTCAAAATGAAATCTTAAATTTTTTGAGTAGCAATATGCTCTAAATTACATTATAATTGTATGTTAAATTCTGCTTATACTAGGCATTATTATTAATAAGAAATGAAATGTTATTAATATTATCAGTAGTCTTAAAAAAGCTCTGTACTAGAAAGACGGAAGAATAAATAAATAAATAAATAAATAAATAAATACTCTGGTTGCTCTTAATATCTTTCATAGTGATGTATAATGCTTCGATTGCTCTTTTATGACACATCGTACATTCATCCCAAACCAACATTCTACACTCTTGCAACATTCGTCCACGCTCACTGTGTTTTGGTAATGCTACAAACTGGCATTTACTCATGAGCTAAGTTCAAAGGCAGTTTAAGAACTGAGTGCGCTGTTCGTCCCCCATTGAGCAGCGTAGCAGCTATTCCAGAGGAAGCTACTGCAACAGCAATTTTTTTATCTTTCCTGACTTGTGCTAATAGTTAATTTAACAGAAAGGTTTTGCCAGTGCCTCCTGGAGCACCCAAAAAGAACAAACCGCCTTCGCCACTTTAAATTGTTTGAATAACTTTATCAAAGTTTAATCTTTGTCCTGTGTTTTAAAGTGCAACGGCATCCATAATTTGGCGTTTTAAAAAATCAGTATCGTAATCTAACTAGATTACGCTAGATACTCGCATTAAATCACTACTTACTTCCTTAATTCGTTGTGGTCTGCTCATCCCAAAATCAGACAAATTTGTTCCATTTAATAGCTATCACTTGGTCTTCAACCTTTGTTAGGGCGTCATTGTAAATTAAATTATTATAGGCCGCATTAAAAAAATATATTTGGCCGCACCGCGCCGCAGTCTGCCTTGGTGACTATCGACAACAATCAATCAGCAATGTACACCGAGCATTAGCATGGTGTGTGTGTAGTTTTACGCACGCAGTAACATGTTCAATTTGAGTATTTGGCAGAAGGGTGGTTTCTGTTCTTGTCACAAATGCTCAAATGAATAAAGGATAAATTTACTAAAAAGTTTTTCATCAGTTTTTCCATCCGATAAGCCATTAATGAGCCAGGACTGTGTGAAGATGAATAAATGCGGTTTTTGCCCCATTTCCCCCTTAGACCCGGAATAAGTAGACTAAGTTCATCTCCAGATCAAATCTACCTCTCTACCAAATTTCATCAAAATCGGTTCATTGGTTTAGACGTGAAAGGCTAACAGACAGACAGACAGAGTTACTTTCGCATTTAAAATATAAGTAAGGAAAGTAAGGAAGTAAGGATTTGCAGACATCTCATTAAGAAGAAACAACCATAAAAAAATAAATGCTGCATCAATTTTCCAAGTAAAGCGTACGTTTGGTGTTATAACTATCTTCCAAGAAATAAAATGTTATTCGAATGTTCTTTACAAAGATTCCAAATAATTATTTTTAATAACTTTGTAAACAACTAAATTTAAAAATGGTATCCAGTTGATAATTTACATCTTCTATGTCAATAACTATTTAACACTAATAAAAAATTCATACTTAAAATAAATGCGTATGTAATTTTTGAAAATAAATATTTTCAATTCAAATTTCAATTCACTCAAATTAGTAAAAAGACATAGTTTATCAAGGAGAAATGACAACAATTTTGTTTGCATTTTTAATGTTTTTGTCTAGAAGTTTAGCTGTTTCTTGTTCTGGCCTTAGCAGGTTTGAAGAAAATAATCTGGTAACGCTGCTCTCATTTATTTACTAGATGCTGTTGTAGTAACTGGGAGGAGATGCCCGGAAGTAACTGGGATGTACACCTGCTCGCAGAATTATCCGCACAAAATGTTCAACGACCATTAAATAAGAACTAAACCATTTTCCTTAGTTAAAATTAACAATGTAATGAAAGGAAACTAAATCTGACTTCGTAATCATAACGTTAACAAAAAGCTAAGAACAAAAAATAATAATTCGAAAACAAGAAAAAAACCTCAATAAAATATAACACAAAATTATCCACACAAAACTAATTAAAGACATAAAATACACAATGTTGAGGAGTAGAGGAATTATCAATAATTTGATACATGTTCATTCATGATATTCTTTCGTATCGTGTAATTTGCCCTAAGCTCCTTCAAAATGTAAGGTTTTACGCACCGGAAAGAATTCTTCGAACCCGAAAATTCTTATTACAACCAAGGCACCTGTTTAATTATGGCTTTAATGAACCGCTAAGCAAATGTATAAGTCAATTTAATTCTGTTTGTGTAGAAATAGACCTATGTGATGAGAGACAAAAATTTAAACAGTCTATTCCAAAACGTTTCTATCATGTACTTAGATTATACGAATATTATCATATGGTTCCGAAAACTGTAAGAGGTAAACTCGGTAGACGGAATAAATAAATAAATAAATTTATTTGTCCGCCTTTTGCCTTAATTGCACCTTGCAAGCGTTTTGGCATGCTGTCGACAAGGTATTTTCCTTGTGAATTCTGGGCTTATAAGTTCCCATTCCTGCGTAAGGGCTCTTCTAAGAGTGGTATTGCTGGGGCCAAAGGTGTTCAATGGGATTGATTTCCGGTGATTGTGGGGGTGTTTTCAATTGCAAATGGGGTAGTAAAAAGCAGCTACATGCCAACATAATGTGCATGTTTAGGGTAATTGTCTTGTTGAAAAACGTAATTTGAAATTTGATGGCACTCCGTTGCAAACTTCGCTTTAGGATATTCAAGTATCCATGTTGATCAATTTTGTGCTCAATAAACTCCATTTGTTCTACTCTTACTAAGCTTTACATTTTCTACCTCGGTATTTGCTTTTTGCCAAACTATTTGCCTTCCATCACTGCCAAACAAATTGAATTTGCTTTCGTCGCTAAAAATTACGCACTTCCAAAAGTCTTTTCTTTTTATTCATGTCTGATATAAGAGGCTTGCGAAGTGCAACTCAGCCATGGAGCTCAATTGAACGTAAAACCCGTCTTACTGTTTCGACAGAGACTGACCTATTAATAATTTCTGACATCTTAGGCCGCTTTCACAATCTCTAAAATTCGTAGGCGATAATTTTCAAATTTCCTTTTGTGATCTCAAGCCACTTTCACACAGGAAATCTTTCAGTCTCTTGATTCTGAACTTTTTCTGTTTCCTACCTCTCACACATGCGGCATCTCTTTCTTACACATGTAAAGCATGCTTCCAATAGCCAACATTGAGAACATAACCTCCCTTGCCTATAAGATGGAAAAATCGCCGACAAAAGTTTCCTGTGAGTAAGCGGCCTTATAGGCCAACAATTCAGAATATGCCTCTCATTAGCTGCCGATAATATTTTCGTTCGTCCTCTACCTGGTTTATTTTCCAAATTTTTCCGTTTTTGTTTCCCTCTCATATAGCTTTTGATTTTTTTAATTTATTTGCTGCGAATTCTTCTCTCAATGCCTGTTATCCAGACGGTCCTTCTGCAGAATTAATACAAAAACATCCCTATCGCTTGTGCGGGTGATTTTGTGTCTGTCTTTTCGTGTGGATATTCAAAGAGGGGGTGTAAAATCCCCGTAAGTTCAGTTCCTGGCAACCTGTGGACAAATACTGAAGAGCGTGAACACAAGAATCAAGAATATATAATTTTTGTATATTGTATATTAAACGAATGAAATCTGTCAGTCAGTGCTTTGTGCGAATAATTTTGTGAGCATGTGTGTATGTGTGCAAGCTGCGTCCGAGCCCTTGTGCGTGAGAGGTAAACCGGGTGCTCACCTGAGTTCCATGATGCTATATACCAGACGTCTGCACCGATAAACCGAACTTATTCGTTCAACGCATTCTACCACTCTAACTCATTGATCCTTCGTAAAATATTCATTGCCATCGCAAGCACATATGCTGTTGCATTCATGTAGTAATACCAATCGAAGGACAATGCGATGAGTGAGAAAAAGCTGTGCGCTTGTAAACCACCACCGCGATTGCTGCTATAGCTTTGCAGATGTATTTATGCATGCGTTTCTTCGTCGATACATCCAAAACTACCGCATGTTCATATCGATGCATTGGTATGTGGGACTGCTTATGAATAACAAAAACACCGCATGCACCGAATAATAAGTTGAACAACAACACAAAAGCAAATAGGCTCTGAATTAACACTAATGATTATTATTTGTAATAAGAATGCAAAAATAATATGCTATCGACTGTCTTTGGTCCCAGTCTGGTCCTCTTCTCTGTTATTATGTTGCCTGCTAAAGAAAATGCTCGTTCTGCCGCTACACTGCTAGCAGGAATTGAATGAATTTGAAGTGCCACTTTTGATAAGTGAGCATCATTTTTTGCGTTTATCCTCCCCCACTCAACCAAATCAAAATCTCCATATATTTGTCTCTCTGCTATATTTGTCTACTTCTTGTTCGGGGGTTGTCGTTTCAGATTCTGAACGAACTGAATACCTTAATTGGGGGATGATGATGCATTTCTAATTAAGGAGGTAAACACATCCATGTAGATAACAGATTTAACATGTTTCCCTGCATTAGCGCTATCGAGACATCTTTAATATTAATTTTATTGGGTGCTGGCCAGTCACAATAATTGCCCTGACTTTGAACAATGATCTTTATTTATCATGAAGACAAGATGCAAGGCCGCATCACAGGAAGTAAAGCCAAACAATTTCAACAGTGTGACGCACTTAGCAAAAATGGCTTTTGCTGCTTCAGAGGATGAGAGGAAGAAAAAAAAAACTCAGTTATCATCATATGCCGCCGCCTCCACTAGCAGGGCTGCTGCTACAACTTCCACCATGTTGTCTTCACCGCCAGTCATCAGTTCTAATTATTCAACATCATCTACCACTGCCGCTGAAGATATCGTCCAAGCCACAACAACTATGCCAGAACCCGTATCAGCAACAACATCAGTCACCGTTACCAGATTAAGCAGCGATGTTAGCAGGATTTGACCAGAAATATTCCATGCAGTTTTCAGCAGTTTTTGAAAAGTCGTATAAAATCCACTACCAAGTATTCATTATTTGCCTTTAAATGAAATATATTTACGTGTTACTGTGGCGAATCACATTACAAGCGTCAAATGAAGAAGGAATATTTTCAACGTTGCACGTGGAACCATTCTTAATTTAAAAAATACAATTGCAGTGCAGTTCACCCATTGATAATTTACTAATGCGACCTCTTTCATTTTTAAATCTGCAAGCGAAACATTGTACGAATGTTCCCACACATGGTACAGGAAAGTGATACTTAAAAAATTAACGACGAATTCAGGCAAATAAAATTTGATAAATATGCATCAGATCTTTTGACAACGATAGGATTCATGTCAGTTGAAAATGTTTTTAGGAAATGTTAGTAAAATAGAGAGCAAAAACATATGCTACAGGATGTAAATTTGAATAATATACATATGTTTATTAGATTTGCAGACATCTCATTAAGAAGAAAGAACCATAATCGCCTCAGTACCGAAAATGCTGCATCAATTTTCCAAGTGAAGCGCACTTCACGTTTGCTGCTACAACTTTCTTCCAAGAAATAAAATGTTATTCGAATGTTCTTTACAAAGATTCCGAATAATTATTTTCAATAACTTTGTAAACAACTAAATTTAGAAATGGTATCCAGATGATAATTTACATCTCCCATATCAATAATTATTTAACACTAATAAAAATTTCATACTTAAAATAAATGCGTATGTATTTTTTGAAAATAAATATTTTCAATTCAAATTTCAATTCACTCAAATTAGTAAAAAGACATAGTTTATCAAGGAGAAATGACAACAGTTTTTTTTGCATTTTTAATGTTTTTGTCTAGAAGTTTAGCTGAAATAATCTGGTAACGCAGCTCTCATTTATTTACTAGATGCTGTTGTAGTAACTGGGAGGAGATGCCCGGAAGTAACTGGGATGTACACCTGCTCACTGAATTATCCGCACAAAATGTTCAACGACCATTAAATAAGAACTAAACCATTTTCCTTAGTTAAAATTAACAATGTAATGAAAGGAAACTAAATCTGACTTCGTAATCATAACGTTAACAAAAAGCTAAGAACAAAAAATAATAATTCGAAAACAAAGAATAAACCTCAATAAAATATAGCACAAAATTATCTGCACAAAACTAATTCAAGACATAAAATACACAATGTTGAGGAGAAGAGAAATTATCAATAATTTGATACATATTCATTCATGATATTCTTTCGTATCGTGTAATTTGCCCTAAGCTCCTTCAAAATGTAAGGTTTTACGCACCGGAAAGAATTCTTCGAACCCGAAAATTCTTATTACAACCAAGGCACCTGTTTAATTATGGCTTTAATGAATCGCTAAGCCAATGTATAAGTCAATTTTATTCTGTTTGTGTAGAAATAGACCTATGTGATGAGAGACAAAAATTTAAACAGTCTATTCCAAAACGTTTCTATCATGTACTTAGATTTTACGAATATTATCATATGGTTCCGAAAACTGTAAGAGGTAAACTTGGTAGACGGAATAAATAAATAAATAAATTTATTTGTCCGCCTTTTGCCTTAATTGCACCTTGCAAGCGTTTTGGCATGCTTTCGACAAGGTATTTTCCTTGTGAATTCTGGGCTTATAAGTTCCCATTCCAGCTTAAGGGCTCTTCTAAGAGTGGTATTGCTGGGGCCAAAGGTGTTCAATGGAATTGATGTCCGGTGATTGTGGGGGTGTTTTCAATTGCAAATGGGGTAGTAAAAAGCAGCTACATGCCAACATAATGTGCATGTTTAGGGTAATTGTCTTGTTGAAAAACGTAATTTGAAATTTGATGGCACTCCGTTGCAAACTTCGCTTTAGGATATTCAAGTATCCATGTTGATCAATTTTGTACTCAATAAACTCCATTTGTTCTACTCTTACTAAGCTTTACATTTTCTACCTCGGTATTTGCTTTTTGCCAAACTATTTGCCTTCCATCACTGCCAAACAAATTGAATTTGCTTTCGTCGCTAAAAATTACACACTTCCAAAAGTCTGAACTCTTACTTACATATTCATTGCGGGAGCAAGTCTTTTCTTTTTATTCATGTCTGATATAAGAGGCTTGCGAAGTGCAACTCAGCCATGGAGCTCAATTGAACGTAAAACCCGTCTTACTGTTTCGACAGAGACTGACCTATTAATAATTTCTGACATCTAAGTCGTCGGCGATTTTTTCAAATTCCCTTTTGTGATCTCAAGCCACTTTCACACAGCAAATCTTCTCTCACACATGCGGCATCTCTTTCTCACACATGTACAGCATGTTTCCAATAGCCAACATTGAGAACATAACCTCCCTTGCCTATAAGATGGAAAAATCGCCGACAAAAGTTTCCTGTGAGTAAGCGGCCTTATAGGCCAACAATTCAGAATATGCCTCTCATTAGCTGCCGATAATATTTTCGTTCGTCCTCTACCTGGTTTATTTTCCAAATTCGTTTTTGTTTCCCTCCCATATAGCTTTTGATTTTTTTAATTTATTTGCTGCGAATTCTTCTCTCAATGCCTGTTATCCAGACGAAGTCCTTCTGCAGAATTAATACAAAAACATCCCTATCGCTTGTGCGGGTGATTTTGTGTCCCCCGTAAGTTCAGTTCTTGGCTACCTGTGGACAAATACTGAAGAGCGTGAACACAAGAATCAAGAATGTATAATTTTTGTATATTGTATATTAAACGAATGAAATCTGTCAGACAGTGCTTTGTGCGAATAATTTTGTGAGCATGTGTGTATGTGTGCAAGCTGCGTCCGAGCTTTCGGGTCTTCTACCACTCTAACTCATTGACCCTTCGTAAAATATTCATTGCCATCGCAAACACATATGCTGTTGCATTCATGTAGTAATACCAATCGAAGGACAATGCGATGAGTGAGAAAAAGCTGTGCGCTTGTAAACCACCACCGCGATTGCTGCGATAGCTTTGGAGATGTATTTATGCATGCGTTTCTGCGTCGATACATCCACCACTACCGTATGTTCATATCGATGCATTGGTATGTGGGACTGCTTATGAATCACAAAAACACCGCATGCACCGTATAATAAGTTGAACAACAATACAAAATTAAATAGGCTCTGAATTAACACTAATGATTATTATTTGTAATAAGAATGCAAAAATAATATGCTATCGACTGTATTTGGTGCCAGCCTGTTCCTCTTCTCTGTTATTATGTTGCCTGCTAAAGAAAATGCTCGTTCTGCCGCTGCACTGCTAGCAGGAATTGAATGAATTTGAAGTGCCACTTTTGATAAGTGAGCATCATTTTTTGCGTTTATCCTCCCCCACTCAACCAAATCAAAATCTCCATATATTTGTCTCTCTGCTATATTTGTCTACTTCTTGTTCGGGGGTTGTCGTTTCAGATTCTCAACGAACTGAATACCTTAATTGGGGGATGATGATGCATTTCTAATTAAGGAGGTACACACATCCATGTAAATAGGTTGCCTACGGTGTCAGTTGGAGTGAGTACAGTTTATGAAACTGATACAGGGGTGGTAGGACTTGCTGTATCAAATGTTATAGGTGCAGAGCGAAGTAGACGCAGTTGGAGTAGAAATGCCGAAGCTCTTAATACCGTTGATGTCGTTTAGTTGCATACTTGCTGCTGGTGGATACAAAAAGAATGCTGTGTTGTGCCATAAATTCAAATTGTTTAACTAAATTTCATCAATGTTCTGAATAATTTTTTCCTTTAAAACCGAAATGACAGTAATGTCTGTATTTTTAGGTGCGCAAAGACTTTCAATTTTATAAATTGAAGGTAAAACGAAGCACAAAGACGGCGAGCTGCAGGGTTGCAAATTATTGGAAATTATTTCAAAGTCCTTTAAGATTTCAACTAGAACTTTAAGTGTTGAAATATTTGGTTGTAGTCTCTCTCAGTTAATAGTTCATTGATATCGAACCAATTGTCTACATTGTGTAATTAGAATTCCACCTTCTTCAGAGAAGTTGGTTTTTTAAAGTATTTCAATATTTTTTTGCACGACTCTAATATTTCTGTGAGATCTGTTGTTTTGTAAGTCCTTTGCCAATAAATGGCAGCTGCAGTGCAAGCGTTTATTGTGCGTCAAAGCTTTTACAATATTTGTTCCTCTGTCTGTTACAACTTTTATTGCTTGGCTATCTTGGACACCAAATTCAGTAAACAAAGTCTTTAACTTTCTCAAAATATTATCACTGGTTGACCTTTCATAATTCATTGATTTCATTCCCAAAACGGTATCAAATAATGTAAAATCCTTCCGATAGTCCAATGTGAGTCCTATAAAGTTTCGTTTCACATAATTGTCCGACCACATATCAAGTGTAGCAGATGCACCACCGATATTCACAACTTTGTTTATTGCGCTTCTGAATTGTTTCTTTTGTTCATCTGATGATTTCTGAATTTTACGCGAAATTGTTGTTGGATCAGGCAGTAAATCATGCACTTCTACGTTTGCTCCATAGGTTGCACCTATCTTAATAAGAAACTGCACCAAATTTTCGAAGCCCGAACCAGTGATAGCCGAAAATGGCCTACAGTCAGTTCAGTAACCCAAGCTGTACATATGTCAATGGCGTTCTTTTTGTCTTCTGCTGCAACAGTTTTTAGAACGTCTGGCTGCTTAAGGGTTTGGCAACACTTATGCCGAATCAGATTTGATATTTAATGTCCTGAGCATTTAAGTACCGATTGGTTTCGTCTTCCTTCAATATTTCGGGTAGTATATTCCTAATGGAACTTCAGCCCTTGTGTTGTTGTGACAAGGTGTACACACCATTAGCAATTTTCTTGTCAACCAAAGCTGGATGATCCGGCATTACAACAAACCTATTGATAATATTCTCAGTTAATAAAATTTAAGTTTTTCTCTGACGTCTATTCGCATCAAGCGCACAACACTTACTTTTCGAAGATCATTACAGACCACAGACATTCCCATTGCTAACCTTCGCCGAAGTAAATATCAACATGCGGTAGTGCAGGATGCACAGACTCGACTTATAAGAGAAACATGCCCAATAGAGTCTGGTAAACACAACTATCGCTTGGGTTGCGGTGGCTGTACACACTTCCCTTCCTTTATTGGTTAGTCCCAGAAATGGTCGAAATGATCGCATCTCAATCGCTCCCGGTCACACTCGCACCGCTTTCGTGAGTATATCGCAAGCGACAAAAATATGATTGCGTGCCGAACTCTGTTATCTACACACAACAAGTATAACTGAGGCGAGCAGAATATGCATTTGTGTATGCTTGGGCATTTGTGTTAATTTCCAATTGCGCTTATAACTGCATTCCCATGAGTACAATTTTTCGACGGCCCATCGCTGGTCGAAGATTTTTGCACATTGGTTACTACGGCAACAGCTGTTTTCGTAGCGCGTATCGCATAATTCGGTTTCGAGCAAATATTCGAATTTCCTTGAGATTCAAGGTCGAAGCTCTTTTCTCACTGGAATCATGAAGAAGGCGATTGAAGTTCTTTCGACATGCATATAAACCACACTCTGACCTGAGCGTAAACAGGAAAACCACATGTGGATGGTTTTGACAATTCGCCACCGTTCGTTAATAGCAGAGTTTCTGAATGTCGGACATTCATATAGGTGATGGTCTCCCGAGCAAGCGACACATTTCGAATTCGTGCGGTGCTCTTCCATGACGGGGCATACTCCGTTTACGTGATTGTCTCTTCTTTCGTTCGTGGTACTGCTCTAACTTGAAGTTACTTCGAACGCGATGGCGTTGTATGTGTAAGAAAACTGTTGAATTGTCTGATCGAAGGATACAGTGGCGGAATTCCAAGTGTGTGTCGAGCCAACTCTTCCCTTTTATTCTCAGGTAATTTGGTTACCAATTGGTTAATTGGCACGATGCCGATGCATTGTCCAAAAATACAGTCAAGTTAGATACCATGATACTATAATTAATTACTTCATTGACTTTGGATTCGTGTACCATTGGAAAACTTCTGGCCATCGCCAGTCGGCTTCGTATTAGAATCTCTGGACCACCATAATTAAATTCTAAAGTGCTTATTATAGCACCAACACTATTAGGGTAAATGAGAAGTGCTTCAACCATACGTTTGGCGTCACCTCTGAGCGACTTTTGCAGACGTGACAAGTTCTCCAAGGCGGTGTAGCCGTGGGTGGCTGAAGTCTCTTTGAAATCGACAATAAGCATTGGCCATTGTTCTGTCTGTTCTGAAAATTCTGGTAAGTCCTCGCATTTTCGAATTGGCTGATGTTCTGGGTATGACGGGGTCGATGAGTTGGCAGGCGGTGGGTGTGCAAAAGAATATGGTTCGTGGGCATAGGGGTAGGTGGCAGCGGTAGTAGACGTACATGTGGCGTTGCTGACATGGTCTTATACAATGGTGCATGCGAAATTTGTGCATGAGTCTATGAGGCGTTGGTTGATGTGGTTGCTGCGACGGCTTCTGGCATAGTTGCTGTGGCTTGGACGATATCTTCAGCGGCAGTGGTAGATGATGTTGAGTACCTGGAACTTTTGACTGGCGGTGAAGATAACATGGTGGAAGTTGTAGCAGCAGCCCTGCTAGTGGAGGCGGCGTCATATGATTATAACTGAGCATTTTTCTTCCTCTCATCCTCTGAAGCAGCAAAAGTCCTGACAACGGTGGATATGTTGCTGACGGCGACGGCGACTGTAATGAAGCCATAACTTCGTCAAACTGTTGAAATTGTTTGGCTTTACTTCCTGTGATGCGGCCTTGCATCTTGTCTTCATGATAATGTCTTCATGATAAATAAAGATCATTGTTCAAAGTCAGGGCAATTATTGTGACTGGCCAGCACCCAATAAAATTAATATTGAAGATGTCTTGATGGCGCTAATGCAGGGAATACGTTTAATAAACATAACGTCACATAACAATCGCAACGTTTATTAAACGTGTTTCCCTGCATTAGCGCCATCAAGACATCTTAAATAATAATTTTGCATCCCTTCGCCACGAGCACTCGAGAAGACGAAAGAACAATTTTCGCCTAATTCAGTGCGTTTACCACGCAAAGCCTACTAGGCGGATATTACTTTGTTTCAGAATTCAAATGGAATTCAAATGCATGAGTTTAGGAACACAATATTACTAGATCCGATATTTCAAAATAAACAGTACACCAGTTTATAAGTCTAAATATCTGCAAAAACCTGTGTTTTAACACCAGACACAATTGCCACTGCTGGTGTGCCCCTAGTAATCATTGGCAGGGTCTGTCTAAAGTCACCAGCTAAAAGTACCACCATCCCTCCCATAATACTCTGGTTACTCTTAATATCTTTCATAGTGATGTATAATGCTTCGATTGCTCTTTTATGACACATCGTACATTCATCCCAAACCAACATTCTACACTCTTGCAACATTCGTCCACGCTCACTGTGTTTGGCTAATACTACAAACTGGCATTTCCTCATGAGCTAAGTTTAAAGCCAATTTAAGAACTGAGTGCGCTGTTCGTCCCCCATTGAGCAGCGTAGCAGCTATTCCAGAGGAAGCTACTGCAACAGCAATTTTTTTATTTTTCCTGACTTGTGCTAATAGTTAATTTAAAAGAAAGGTTTGCCAGTGCCTCCTGGAGCACCCAAAAAGAACAAACCGCCTTCGCCACTTTAAATTGTTTGAATAACTTTATCAAAGATTATTCTTTGTCCTGTGTTTAAAAGTTCAATGGCATCCATAATTTGGCGTTTTAAAGAATCAGTATCGTAATCTAGTTCTCGCATTAAATCACTACTTACTTCCACAATTCGTTGTGGTCTGCTCATCCCAAAATCAGATAAATTTGTTCCATTTAATAGCAATCACTTGGTCTTCAACCTTTGTTAAGGTGTCATTGTAAATTAAATTATTATAGGCCGCATTAAAAAAATATATTTGGCCGCACCGCGTCGCAGTCTGCCTTGGTGACTATCGACAGCAATCAATCAGCAGTGTACACCGAGCATTAGCATGGTGTGTGTGTAGTTTTACGCACGCAGTAACATGTTCAATTTGAGTATTTGGCAGAAGGGTGGTTTCTGTTCTTGTCACAAATGCTCAAATGAATAAAGGATAAATTTACTAAAAAGTTTTCCATCAGTTTTTCAATCCGATAAGCCATTAATGAGCCAGGACTGTCTGAAGATGAATAAATGCGGTTTTTGCCCCATTTCCTCCTTAGACTCGGAATAAGTAGACTAAGTTCATCTCCAAGATCAAATCTACCTCTCTACCAAATTTCATCAAAATCGGTTCATTGGTTTAGACGTGAAAGGCTAACAGACAGACAGACAGAGTTACTTTCGCATTTAAAATATAAGTAAGGAAAGTAAGGAAGTAAGGATTTGCAGACATCTCATTAAGAAGAAAGAACCATAAAAAAAATAAATGCTGCATCAATTTTCCAAGTAAAGCGTACGTTTGGTGTTATAACTTTCTTCCAAGAAATAAAATGTTACTCGAATGTTCTTTACAAAGATTCCGAATAATTATTTTCAATAACTTTGTAAACAACTAAATTTAGAAATGGTATCCAGATGATAATTTACATCTTCTATGTCAATAATTATTTAACACTAATAAAAAATTCATACTTAAAATAAATGCGTATGTATTTTTTGAAAATAAATATTTTCAATTCAAATTTCAATTCACTCAAATTAGTAAAAAGACATAGTTTATCAAGGAGAAATGACAACAATTTCTTTTGCATTTTTAATGTTTTTGTCTAGAGGTTTAGCAGTTTCTTGTTCTGGCCTTAGCAGGTTTGAAGAAAATAATCTGGTAACGCTGCTCTCATTTATTTACTAGATGCTGTTGTAGTAACTGGGAGGAGATGCCCGGAAGTAACTGGGATGTACACCTGCTCGCAGAATTATCCGCACAAAATGTTCAACGACCATTAAATAAGAACTAAACCATTTTCCTTAGTTAAAATTAACAATGTAATGAAAGGAAACTAAATCTGACATCGTAATCATAACGTTAACAAAAAGCTAAGAACAAAAAATAATAATTCGAAAACAAAAAATAAACCTCAATAAAATATAACACAAAATTATCCGCACAAAACTAATTCAAGACAAAATACACAATGTTGAGGAGAAGAGAAATTATCAATAATTTGTTCATCCACCTTTTGCCTTCATTTTCCTTGTGAATTCTACCTTCCATTCCAGCTTAAAAAAAGAGTGGTTCTGCTGCTGATAAGCTTATTCCGTATATCTCTCTAGCTGGGCCCAAAGGTGTTCAATGGGATTGATTTCCGGTGATTGTGGGGGTGTTTTCAATTGCAAATGGGGTAGTAAAAAGCAGCTACATGCCAACATAATGTGCATGTTTAGGGTAATTGTCTTGTTGAAAAACGTAATTTGAAATTTGATGGCACTCCGTTGCAAACTTCGCTTTAGGATATTCAAGTATCCATGTTGATCAATTTTGTACTCAATAAACTCCATTTGTTCTACTCTTACTAAGCTTTACATTTTCTACCTCGGTATTTGCTTTTTGCCAAACTATTTGCCTTCCATCACTGCCAAACAAATTGAATTTGCTTTCGTCGCTAAAAATTACACACTTCCAAAAGTCTGAACTCTTACTTACATATTCATTGCGGGAGCAAGTCTTTTCTTTTTATTCATGTCTGATATAAGAGGCTTGCGAAGTGCAACTCAGCCATGGAGCTCAATTGAACGTAAAACCCGTCTTACTGTTTCGACAGAGACTGACCTATTAATAATTTCTGACATCTAAAATTCGTCGGCGATTTTTTCAAATTCCCTTTTGTGATCTCAAGCCACTTTCACACAGCAAATCTTCTCTTACACATGCGGCATCTCTTTCTCACACATGTACAGCATGTTTCCAATAGCGAACATTGAGAACATAACCTCCCTTGCCTATAAGATGGAAAAATCGCCGACAAAAGTTTCCTGTGAGTAAGCGGCCTTATAGGCCAACAATTCAGAATATGCCTCTCATTAGCTGCCGATAATATTTTCGTTCGTCCTCTACCTGGTTTATTTTCCAAATTTTTCCGTTTTTGTTTCCCTCCCATATAGCTTTTGATTTTTTTAATTTATTTGCTGCGAATTCTTCTCTCAATGCCTGTTATCCAGACGAAGTCCTTCTGCAGAATTAATACAAAAACATCCCTATCGCTTGTGCGGGTGATTTTGTGTCTGCCTTTTCGTGTCGATATTCAAAGAGGGGGTGTAAAATCCCCCGTATGTTCAGTTCCTGGCTACCTGAAGAGCTACCTGAAGAGCGTGAACACAAGAATCAAGAATATATAATTTTTGTATATTGTATATTAAACGAATGAAATCTGTCAGACAGTGCTTTGTGCGAATAATTTTGTGAGCATGTGTGTATGTGTGCAAGCTGCGTCCGAGCTTTCGGGTCTTCTACCACTCTAACTCATTGATCCTTCGTAAAATATTCCTTGCCATCGCAAGCACATATGGTGTTGCATTCATGTAGTAATACCAATCGAAGCACAATGCGATGATTGAACATATTTCCTCAGATCATAGCGATGAATGAGAAAAAGCTGTGCGCTTGTAAACCACCACCGCGATTGCTGCGATAGCTTTGGAGATGTATTTATGCATGCGTTTCTGCGTCGATACATCCACCACTACCGTATGTTCATATCGATGCATTGGTATGTGGGACTGCTTATGAATCACAAAAACACCGCATGCACCGAATAATAAGTTGAACAACAATACAAAAGTAAATAGGCTCTGAATTAACACTAATGATTATTATTTGTAATAAGAATGCAAAAATAATATGCTATCGACTGTATTTGGTGCCAGCCTGTTCCTCTTCTCTGTTATTATGTTGCCTGCTAAAGAAAATGCTCGTTCTGCCGCTGCACTGCTAGCAGGAATTGAATGAATTTGAAGTGCCACTTTTGATAAGTGAGCATCATTTTTTGCGTTTATCCTCCCCCACTCAACCAAATCAAAATCTCCATATATTTGTCTCTCTGCTATATTTGTCTACTTCTTGTTCGGGGGTTGTCGTTTCAGATTCTGAACGAATTGAATATCTTCAATGGGGGATGATGATATATTTCTAATTGCGGAGGTACACACATCCATGGAGATAGGTTGCCTACGGTGTCAGTTGGAGTGAGTACAGTTTATGAAACTGATACAGGGGCGGTAGGACTTGCTGTATCAAATGTTATAGGTGCAGAGCGAAGTAGACGCAGTTGGAGTAGAAATGCCGAAGCTCTTAATACCGTTGATGTCGTTTAGTTGCATACTTGCTGCTGGTGGATACAAAAAGAATGCTGTGTTGTGCCATAAATTCAAATTGTTTAACTAAATTTCATCAATGTTCTGAATAATTTTTTCCTTTAAAACCGAAATGACAGTAATGTCTGTATTTTTAGGTGCGCAAAGACTTTCAATTTTATAAATTGAAGGTAAAACGAAGCACAAAGACGGCGAGCTGCAGGGTTGCAAATTATTGGAAATTATTTCAAAATCCTTTAAGATTTCAACTAGAACTTTAAGTGTTGAAATATTTGGTTGTAGTCTCTCTCAGTTAATAGTTCATTGATATCGAACCAATTGTCTACATTGTGTAATTAGAATTCCACCTTCTTCAGAGAAGTTGGTTTTTTAAAGTATTTCAATATTTTTTTGCACGACTCTAATATTTCTGTGAGATCTGTTGTTTTGTAAGTCCTTTGCCAATAAATGGCAGCTGCAGTGCAAGCGTTTATTGTGCGTCAAAGCTTTTACAATATTTGTTCCTCTGTCTGTTACAACTTTTATTGCTTGGCTATCTTGGACACCAAATTCAGTAAACAAAGTCTTTAACTTTCTCAAAATATTATCACTGGTTGACCTTTCATAATTCATTGATTTCATTCCCAAAACGGTATCAAATAATGTAAAATCCTTCCGATAGTCCAATGTGAGTCCTATAAAGTTTCGTTTCACATAATTGTCCGACCACATATCAAGTGTAGCAGATGCACCACCGATATTCACAACTTTGTTTATTTCGCTTCTGAATTGTTTCTTTTGTTCATCTGATGATTTCTGAATTTTACGCGAAATTGTTGTTGGATCAGGCAGTAAATCATGCACTTCTACGTTTGCTCCATAGGTTGCACCTATCTTAATAAGAAACTGCACCAAATTTTCGAAGCCCGAACCAGTGATAGCCGAAAATGGCCTACAGTCAGTTCAGTAACCCAAGCTGTACATATGTCAATGGCGTTCTTTTTGTCTTCTGCTGCAACAGTTTTTAGAACGTCTGGCTGCTTAAGGGTTTGGCAACACTTATGCCGAATCAGATTTGATATTTAATGTCCTGAGCATTTAAGTACCGATTGGTTTCGTCTTCCTTCAATATTTCGGGTAGTATATTCCTAATGGAACTTCAGCCCTTGTGTTGTTGTGACAAGGTGTACACACCATTAGCAATTTTCTTGTCAACCAAAGCTGGATGATCCGGCATTACAACAAACCTATTGATAATAGTCTCAGTTAATAAAATTTAAGTTTTTCTCTGACGTCTATTCGCATCAAGCGCACAACACTTACTTTTCGAAGATCATTACAGACCACAGACATTCCCATTGCTAACCTTCGCCGAAGTAAATATCAACATGCGGTGGTGCAGGATGCACAGACTCGACTTATAAGAGAAACATGCCCAATAGAGTCTGGTAAACACAACTATCCCTTGGGTTGCGGTGGCTGTACACACTTCCCTTCCTTTATTGATTAGTCCCAGAAATGATCGAAATGATCGCATCTCAATCGCTCCCGGTCACACTCGCACCGCTTTCGTGAGTATATCGCAAGCGACAAAAATATGATTGCGTGCCGAACTCTGTTATCTACACACAACAAGTATAACTGAGGCGAGCAGAATATGCATTTGTGTTAATTTCCAATTGCGCTTATAACTGCATTCCCATGAGTACAATTTTTCGACGGCCCATCGCTGGTCGAAGATTTTTGCACATTGGTTACTACGGCAACAGCTGTTTTCGTAGCGCGTATCGCATTATTCAGCTTCGAGCAAATATTCGAATTTCCTTGAGATTCAAGGTCGAAGCTCTTTTCTCACTGGAATCATGAAGAAGGCGATTGAAGTTCTTTCGACATGCATATAAATCACACTCTGACTTGAGCGTAAACAGGAAAACCACATGTGGTTCGTTTTGACAATTCGCCACCGTTCGTTAATAGCAGAGTTTCTGAATGTCGGACATTCATATAGGTGATGGATGGTGATGATTTCGTGCGGTGCTCTTCCATTTACGTGATTGCCTCTTCTTTCGTTCGTGGTACTGCTCTGACTTGAAGTTACTTCGAACGCGATGGCGATGTATGTGTAAGAAAACTGTTGAATTGTCTGATCGAAGGATACAGTGGCGCAATTCCAAGTGTGTGTCAAGCCAACTCTTCCCTTTTATTCTCAGGTAATTTGGTTACCAATAGGTTAATTGGCACGATGCCGATGCATTGTCCAAAAATACAGTCAAGTTAGATACCATGATACTATAATTAATTACTTCATTGACTTTGGATTCGTGTACCATTGGAAAACTTCTGGCCTTCGCCAGTCGGCTTCGTATTAGAATCTCTGGACCACCATAATTAAATTCTAAAGTGCTTATTATAGCACCAACACTATTAGGGTAAATGAGAAGTGCTTCAACCATACGTTTGGCGTCACCTCTGAGCGACTTTTGCAGACGTGACAAGTTCTCCAAGGCGGTGTAGCCGTGGGTGGCTGAAGTCTCTTTGAAATCGACAATAAGCATTGGCCATTGTTCTGTCTGTTCTGAAAATTCTGGTAAGTCCTCGCATTTTCGAATTGACTGATGTACTGGGTATGACGGGGTCGATGAGTTGGCAGGCGGTGGGTGTACAAAAGAATATGGTTCGTGGGCATAGGGGTAGGTGCCAGCGGTAGTAGACGTACATGTGGCGTTGCTGACATGGTCTTATACAATGGTGCATGCGAAATTTGTGCATGAGTCTATGAGGCGTTGGTTGATGTTTTCTGGCATAGTTGCTGTGGCTTGGACGATATCTTCAGTGGCAGTGGTAGATGATGTTGAGTAACTGGAACTGAAGACTGGCGGTGAAGATAACATGGTGGAAGTTGTAGCAGCAGCCCTGCTAGTGGAGGCGGCGGCATATGAAGATAACTGAGCCTCCAATTTCTTCCTCTAATCTTCTGAAGCAGCAAAAGCCAATTGAAAGTCGATCATTTGCTTGCTAAGTGCGACTATGGTGAGCACGTGGTCACCATTATTTTCTTGTTGCCTGACAAAAGCGGATATGTTGCTGACGGTGACGGCGACTATAATGAAGCCATAATTTCGTCAAACTGTTGAAATTGTTTGGCTTTACTTCTTGTGATGCGGCCTTGCATCTTGTCTTCATGATAAACATAAATCATTGTTCAAAGTCAGGGCAATTATTGTGACTGGCCAACACCCAATGTCTCGATGGCTCTAATGCAGGGAATACGTTTAATAAATATAATTAATATAATATATATAATTAATAATTCCCAACGTTTATTAAACGTGTTTCCCTGCATTAGCGCCATCAAGACATCTTAAATAATAATTTTGCATCCCTTCGCAACGAGCACTCGAGAAGACGAAAGAACAATTTTCGTCTAATTTAGTGCGTTTACCACGCAAAGCCTACTAGGTGCATATTACTTTGTTTCAGAATTCAAATGGAATTCAAATGCATGAGTTTAGGAACACAATACTCTAGATCCGATATTTCAAAAAAAACAGTACACCAGTTTATAAGTCTAAATATCTGCAAAAACCTGTGTTTTAACACCAGACACAATTGCCACTGCTGGTGTGCCCCTAGTAATCATTGGCAGGGTCTGTCTAAAGTCACCAGCTAAAAGTACCACCATCCCTCCCATAATACTCTGGTTACTCTTAATATCTTTCATAGTGATGTATAATGCTTCGATTGCTCTTTTATGACACATCGTACATCCATCCCAAACCAACATTCTACACTCTTGCAAAATTCGTCCACGCTCACTGTGTTTTGGTAATGCTACAAACTCATGAGCTAAGTTCAAAGGCAGTTTAAGAACTGAGTGCGCTGTTCGTCCCCCATTGAGCAGCGTAGCAGCTATTCCAGAGGAAGCTACTGCAACAGCAATTTTTTTATCTTTCCTGACTTGTGCTAATAGTTAATTTAAATTTATTTAAAAGAAAGGTTTTGCCAGTGCCTCCTGGAGCACCCAAAAAGAACAAACCGCGTTCGCCACTTTAAATTGTTTGAATAACTTTATGAAAGATTAATCTTTGTCATGTGTTCAAAAGTGTAACGGCATCCATTATTTGGCGTTATAAAATCAGTATCGTAATCTAGTTCTCGCATTAAATCACTACTTACTTCCCCAATTCGTTGTGGTCTGCTCACCCCAAAATCAGAAAGAAAATGTTTTCCAGTAATAGCAATCACTCGGTCTTTAACCTTTGTTAAGGTGTCATTGTGAATTAAATTATTATAGGCCGCATTAAAAAAATATATTTGGCCGCACCGCGCCGCAGTCTGCCTTGGTGACTATCGACAACAATCAATCAGCAGTGTACACCGAGCATTAGCATGGTGTGTGTGTAGTTTTACGCACGCAGTAACATGTTCAATTTGAGTATTTGGCAGAAGGGTGGTTTCTGTTCTTGTCACAAATGCTCAAATGAATAAAGGATAAATTTACTAAAAAGTTTTTCATCAGTTTTTCAATCCGATAAGCCATTAATGAGCCAGGACTGTGTGAAGATGAATAAATGCGGTTTTTGCCCCATTTCCCCCTTAGACCCGGAATAAGTAGACTAAGTTCATCTCCAGATCAAATCTACCTCTCTACCAAATTTCATCAAAATCGGTTCATTGGTTTAGACGTGAAAGGCTAACAGACAGACAGACAGAGTTACTTTCGCATTTAAAATATAAGTAAGGAAATTAAGGAAGTAAGGATTTGCAGACATCTCATTAAGAAGAAAGAACCATAAAAAAAAATAAATGCTGCATCAATTTTCCAAGTAAAGCGTACGTTTGGTGTTATAACTTTCTTCCAAGAAATAAAATGTTATTCGAATGTTCTTTACAAAGATTCCGAATAATTATTTTTAATAACTTTGTAAACAACTAAATTTAGAAATGGTATCCAGATGATAATTTACATCTTCTATGTCAATAACTATTTAACACTAATAAAAAATTCATACTTAAAATAAATGCGTATGTATTTTTTGAAAATAAATATTTTCAATTCAAATTTCAATTCACTCAAAATAGTAAAAAGACATAGTTTATCAAGGAGAAATGACAACAATTTTTTTTGCATTTTTAATGTTTTTGTCTAGAAGCTTAGCAGTTTCTTGTTCTGGCCTTAGCAGGTTTGAAGAAAATAATCTGGTAACGCTGCTCTCATTTATTTACTAGATGCTGTTGTAGTAACTGGGAGGAGATGCCCGGAAGTAACTGGGATGTACACCTGCTCGCAGAATTATCCGCACAAAATGTTCAACGACCATTAAATAAGAACTAAACCATTTTCCTTAGTTAAAATTAACAATGTAATGAAAGGAAACTAAATCTGACTTCGTAATCATAACGTTAACAAAAAGCTAAGAACAAAAAATAATAATTCGAAAACAAAAAATAAACCTCAATAAAATATAACACAAAATTATCCGCACAAAACTAATTCAAGACAAAATACACAATGTTGAGGAGAAGAGAAATTATCAATAATTTGTTCATCCACCTTTTGCCTTCATTTTCCTTGTGACTTCTACCTCCCACTCCAGCTAAAAAAAAGAGTGGTTCTGCTGCTGATATGCTTATTCCGTATATCTCTCTAGCTGGGCCCAAAGGTGTTCAATGGGATTGATTTCCGGTGATTGTGGGGGTGTTTTCAATTGCAAATGGGGTAGTAAAAAGCAGCTACATGCCAACATAATGTGCATGTTTAGGGTAATTGTCTTGTTGAAAAACGTAATTTGAAATTTGATGGCACTCCGTTGCAAACTTCGCTTTAGGATATTCAAGTATCCATGTTGATCAATTTTGTACTCAATAAACTCCATTTGTTCTACTCTTACTAAGCTTTACATTTTCTACCTCGGTATTTGCTTTTTGCCAAACTATTTGCCTTCCATCACTGCCAAACAAATTGAATTTGCTTTCGTCGCTAAAAATTACACACTTCCAAAAGTCTGAACTCTTACTTACATATTCATTGCGGGAGCAAGTCTTTTCTTTTTATTCATGTCTGATATAAGAGGCTTGCGAAGTGCAACTCAGCCATGGAGCTCAATTGAACGTAAAACCCGTCTTACTGTTTCGACAGAGACTGACCTATTAATAATTTCTGACATCTAAGGCCGCTTTCACAATCTCTAAAATTCGTAGGCGATATTTTCAAATTTCCTTTTGTGATCTCAAGCCACTTTCACACAGGAAATCTTTCAGTCTCTTGATTCTGAACTTTTTCTGTTTCCTACCCTCTCTCACACATGCGGCATCTCTTTCTTACACATGTAAAGCATGCTTCCAATAGCCAACATTGAGAACATAACCTCCCTTGCCTATAAGATGGAAAAATCGCCGACAAAAGTTTCCTGTGAGTAAGCGGCCTTATAGGCCAACAATTCAGAATATGCCTCTCATTAGCTGCCGATAATATTTTCGTTCGTCCTCTACCTGGTTTATTTTCCAAATTTTTCCGTTTTTGTTTCCCTCCCATATAGCTTTTGATTTTTTTAATTTATTTGCTGCGAATTCTTCTCTCAATGCCTGTTATCCAGACGAAGTCCTTCTGCAGAATTAATACAAAAACATCCCTATCGCTTGTGCGGGTGATATTGTGTCTGTCTTTTCGTGTGGATATTCAAAGAGGGGGTGTAAAATCCCCCGTAAGTTCAGTTCCTGGCAACCTGTGGACAAATACTGAAGAGCTTGAACACAAGAATCAAGAATATATAATTTTTGTATATTGTATATTAAACGAATGAAATCTGCTTTGTGCGAATAATTTTGTGAGCATGTGTGTGTGTGTGCAAGCTGCGTCCGAGCCCTTGTGCGTGAGAGGTAAACCGGGTGCTCACCTGAGTTCCATGATGCTATATACCAGACGTCTGCACCGATAAACCGAACTTATTCGTTCAACGCATTCTACCACTCTAACTCATTGATCCTTCGTAAAATATTCATTGCCATCGCAAGCACATATGCTGTTGCATTCATGTAGTAATACCAATCGAAGCACAATGCGATGATTGAACATATTTCCTCAGATCATAGCGATGAATGAGAAAAAGCTGTGCGCTTGTAAGCCGCCACCGCGATTGCTGCGATAGCTTTGCAGATGTATTTATGCATGCGTTTCTGCGTCGATACATCCACCACTACCGCATGTTCATATCGATGCGTTGGTATGTGGGACTGCTTATGAATAACAAAAACACCGCATGCACCGTATAATAAGATGAATTCTGCCGCTGCACTGCTAGCAGGAATTGAATGAATTTGAAGTGCCACTTTTGATAAGTGAGCATCATTTTTTGCGTTTATCCTCCCCCACTCAACCAAATCAAAATCTCCATATATTTGTCTCTCTGCTATATTTGTCTACTTCTTGTTCGGGGGTTGTCGTTTCAGATTCTGAACGAACTGAATACCTTAATTGGGGGATGATGATGCATTTCTAATTAAGGAGGTAAACACATCCATGTAGATAACAGATTTAACATGTTTCCCTGCATTAGCGCTATCGAGACATCTTTAATATTAATTTTATTGGGTGCTGGCCATTCACAATAATTGCCCTGACTTTGAACAATGATCTATATTTATCACGAAGACTTGATGCCAGGCCGCATCACAGAAAGTAAAGCCAAACAATTTCAACAGTTTGACGAAATTATGGCTTCATTACAGTCGCCGTCGCCGTCAGCAACATATCCGCCGTTGTCAGGCAACAAGAAAATAATGGTGACCACGTGCTCACCATAGTCGCACTTAGCAAGCAAATTGTTGCTCATAGTAGTGCAAATGCGGCTTTAACAAATGTACGTAGATGCGCCCTCTGCATTCCAGCACTGGAAAGTTTATTATTGTCCTCTTTTTTCCACCATCTTTATTTATACCATTTGAGTCGGCCATATTTATTTGATTTATCCCATTTGAGTCGGCCATATTTATTAATATTTACTCCACTTGAGTCGGCCATATTTAATATTATTTACTCCACTTGAGTCGGCCATATTTAATATTTATTCCATTTGAGTCGCCCATATTTGCATATTTCGACTAAGTAGCAAACCGCGCATTTTGTTGCATGTTTCTTTTTCTCGTTGGCATTGGGATTCGCACAAGCGCGACTTCATACATTTTAAACTTAAAAATTTGATAAATTTAAATACTCCCGAGATAGTAAGTAGCATAAAGTATCATTAGGACATAGTAATAATTTGTATTTTTAATAAAGGAAATTTGAAATTTCACCCAAATTCGGTGTTATTTTCTGAATGATCTCGCGCCGCCAATTGCGCGGCTTTCGGTAGTTGCAGCCAATACATAGCGGCAACATCAATTCAAATTTATCCGGTTCAGCCCCAATTAACCAACATTTATTTAATATCGAATCAAACGTCGAGTCGAATACCGCACGCGTGTCCGTTTCGACAGTTGATCTATCAATTGCAACAAATCCCGGATCATCAGTTCCTGGTTTTCCTTGTGCGCCGGCGTTCAGCACAATGAAACCACCAGTTTTAGCCAATCAACCAGCTGGCGACCTATCAGCTGTCCCGAACGCTGCTCGCGCTTCGGCAATAGAAGGCACCATGAACCCCGTCTCATCGACTCTTGGGTTTCCTGGTGCACCGGCGTTCAGCACATTGAAACAACCAGGTTTAGCCAACCAACTAGCTGGTGACTTATTAGCGGTCCCGTATGCTACTCGCGCTTCAGCAAGAGAAGGCCCCACCAACACCGTAGTTTCGGTTTCTGGTTTTTCTTGTGCCCCGGCGTTCAGCACATTGAAACAGCCACTCTTAGCCAACAGACCAGCCGGTGATACATCTGCAACCATGTGCGCTGCTCGCGTTTCGGCAATAGAAGGCCCCACGAATTTCGCAACGAAAGGGGTGCGCTATCCGTCCGACAACGCAACGCGCGACCACCAGCAACAAGACGCGAGAAGCGTCCGTAGCTCCGGGTCGTCGAGAGCGTCGAAAAGCTTGGCTCGTCTGGAGTTGCAACGCCTGGAAGAGGAGAGGAAGTTAATAGAAAAAAGGGATAAGGAATACCTAAGCAAAAAATACCAGCTTCTGAGTCAAATTGCGGAATCGGAAAGTGACGAAGAAGAAGTTGAAGAAACCGCTGAATCAACCGTAAGAGTCGACGGCTGGCCCGGGAAGACAACACTATGGAATTGTTGGGAATCTACTCGTAGGCCCAATTTCGAGGAGCCACGACGCCAAGAACCGCCGACAAAACCTTTCGTGCCACCCGCGCCTCACTACACGCCACTCTTTTTCGCTCCAAGTGCCGAGCAACGACCACAGACTATGGAATACCCCCGCCACTTCCGAATGGACGCTCACCCCCCGCCTACAATCGCAAGAAGCAATGAGAGCGGTCGGCCGCCTAAGCTGACCAGTGAACAACTAGCGGCGCGCCAATTAGTTGCAAGGGAACTCCAAGTCTTCGATGGCAAGCCAGCGGATTGGCCCCTCTTCATCTCCAGCTTTACCCGAAGCACCGAATTGTGCGGGTATACCGATGAGGAAAACCTTTTTCGTTTGCAGAGGGCCCTCAAAGGGGAAGCACATAACGCCGTGAGAAACCTCCTCATCCAGCCAGGTTGTGTTCACCAGGTGATTGACACGCTAAGAATGCTGTACGGGAACCCGGAGCTCATCATTAACTCCCTTATAGATGTCATTAGATCTACTCCGCCCCCTAGGATGGACAAGTTGGGCTCAATCGTCACCTTCGCCATAGCCGTGCAGAATCTCTGCGGTCACATCGAAGCCACTGGTATGGTGCAGCATCTAAATAACCCAATGCTTGTGCAAGAGCTGGTAGCCAGATTGCCACCAGCTTTGTGTCTTAACTGGGCCTTTCATAAGCAAACGTTACCGACGTGTTCACTATCCCACTTTAGCCGTTGGGCGTATCAAGTGGCCGCAGCGGCCAATGGGGTTTTGCCGAATACAACATCAACAGAGGAGAGGCGGAGCCGGTCCAAAGGTGCGAAGAATCAAGGCTACCTTCACACTCATCACCAAGCATCTATGGTAGAGAGCCCTCAACTTAAGCCCAAGTGCTGCATCTGCTCCAGTAACTGCAAATCCGTAACGGCGTGTCAACAATTTCTGGCTTTGAATCGGTCGGATAGATGGAAAGAAGTCAGGAGGAACCAGCTCTGTCGACGATGTTTGTGGCGACACACCAATACGTCCTGCTCTTCGTCGGAAGTTTGTGGAGTGAGCGGATGCAACCTTGGCCACCATCGACTTTTACATAACCCCCGTCGAGACAATAACGGAATTCCCTCCAAGGCCGGCGTAGTTACCGTACACTCCCAGCCGAAAATGGACATCCCACGGTGCGAAGCTGACTCAGTCCTGTTCCGAGTGGTGCCGGTATTTCTTTATGGTAGAGGCGTTCGGATTCGTGCATACGCCATGTTAGACGAAGGGTCCTCGTTGACATTGATGGACCAGGGTCTTGCTGACCTGTTGAAGGTGAAAGGTATGCCACGACCGCTGTGTCTGAAATGGACAGGGAACACCTCACGGTATGAGAAACATTCCGAAGTGATGAATCTGGAAATCTCAAGCACTGGACCAAACGCCGTGAAGTACGCACTTACGGACGTCCATACGGTTGATAGCCTGGGTCTGCCGTCTCAGTCCCTGGATTCTAGCGAACTTCAGAGGAAACATGCTCACCTAAAGGGGCTCCAAATCGAATCTTACACCGAAGTCGCGCCGCGTCTGCTTATTGGACTTAACAATGCCAAGTTAGGACTGCCATTAAAGTTCCGAGAAGGAAATTCTGGTGAACCGGTTGCCACAAAAACGCGTCTTGATTGGGCGATCCACGGAATAAGCTCGGAAGCAGGCCGGAAGCTCAAGGATCGCCACGGGCACACCTTTCACGTCTGTGAGTGCAACAACATCGACTTGCAGCGTTTGATCAAAGACTATATCTGCAGCGATAACTTCGGCACGCAAAGTAATGTGAAACCCTTATTGTCTAGCGATGACCAGCGGGCCCTAAGTCTGTTGAATGCGCACACGGTCCGGAAAAATGGCAGGTTCGAGACGACTCTCCTCTGGAAATTCGACCAGATCTCGCTCCCCGATAGCTACCCGATGGCCAAAAGGCGGTTGGACTGCCTCCAGAAGCGGATGACGCGGGAACCAGAGCTTGCGGAGACTCTACAAAAGAAGATCGACGAATATGTTGTTAAAGGCTACGCTCGGGAGCTTCCACCCGAAGAAGCGTCGGCCGAGAGAGGACGCGCTTGGTATCTTCCTATCTTTCCTGTGGAAAACCCAAATAAACCAGGGAAGATCAGGATCGTGTGGGATGCTGCAGCCGCCGTTCAAGGGGTCTCCCTAAACTCTGTGCTTCTGAAGGGCCCGGATCAGCTCACACCGCTCACCTCAGTTATCTACAAGTTCCGCCAAGAGCGTATCGCAATCTGCGGGGATATCATGGAGATGTTCCACCAAGTCCGTATACGTGAACCCGACCAGAACTACCAACGCTTTTTGTGGGGCTATGATAGTGAGAACCGGTCGCGTACCTATGCCATGATGGTTATGACCTTTGGAGCCACTTGTTCGCCGTGTACAGCTCAATTCGTAAAAAACAAGAACGCGGACCAGTTCAGTAAGGAATTTCCACGAGTAGTGCGCTCAATAAAAGAAAACCACTACGTAGATGACCTAATGGATAGTGTTCCTACGGAGATTGAGGCGATCCGGCTAGCCAAAGAAATTCGGGATATTCACAAGCACGGCGGATTCCATATACGGAACTGGGTGTCCAACTCCACATCCGTCCTTAAAGCCCTAGAGGCGGAGCCGGCAGAAAAAATCAACTTAAGCATTGATAGTGAGTTAGGGACCACAAAAGTTCTCGAAATGTGGTGGTGTACTTTGTCTGATCGCTTCACCTATCAAATAACCACCAACCCAGAGCAAAGGAACATTCTCGCCGGCAATCGACGCCCAACCAAACGGGAGGTTCTCAGAGTCCTAATGACCATATTCGATCCATTGGGTCTGCTGGCACACTTCCTTATGTACATTAAAATTATATTGCAGGAAGTTTGGCGTTCAAATATCGGCTGGGATACAGAACTTAAGGACGCAGAATACACCAAATGGCAGAATTGGGTTCGCTACCTACCGGAGGTGGAGAATGTCAAAATCCCCCGATGCTACATCACCACAACATGGGGAAACGAAGTGCAGCTCCACATGTTCGTCGATGCAAGCGAGAACGGCTTCGCAGCAGTTGCCTACGTGCGGACGTCCGTCGACGGCAGAATAGAGACTAGCCTGATCGGAGCAAAGACGAGAGTGGCACCCCTAAAGTCATTGTCCGTTCCCCGACTCGAGTTGCAGGCAGCGGTCCTAGGTGCAAGATTTGCGAAATGCATCGCCGAATCGCACTCCATCCGTTTCACCAGGCGCTTCCTTTGGTCGGACTCCAAAACCGTTCTCTGCTGGCTTCGCTCCGATCACCGAAGATACCGACAGTTCGTAGCCTTCAGAATCAGTGAGATACTCGACCTCACGGAGATATCTGAATGGAGATGGATACCCACCAAAGGCAACGTCGCCGACGAAGCAACTAAGTGGCAGAGATCTCCGGATTTTAGTCCCTGTAGCCGATGGTTTCTCGGGCCAAAGTTCCTCCAAGCCTCCCCAGATGAATGGCCTCAAGAAACAGGAGCTGCAGAATTTACCAGTGAAGAATTGAAAACACAGTACGTGAATGTACACACGCTATGTACGGAAAGTGTTTTCAGATCAGACGCCTTTTCGAGCTGGAAGAGACTTCTTAGAAGCTCAGCGTACGCGCTTCGATTCATCTATAACGCCAGGACGCTTGACGAATCTGAGAGGAAAAAGGGACCACTAGCTCAAAAGGAACTTCGGCTGGCAGAAGACGCCCTGTACCGAGAAGCACAGAGTAGCGGATATAAGGAAGAAATCGCAGACTTAAATGCTAATCGCCCGTTGGATAGAAGTAGCACCATCATCAAGATATGTCCATTTCTGGATAAAGAGGGAATTCTTCGAGCGAGCGGACGGCTCCACTACGCCATAGGAGTAGATGAAGACGTCAGGCACCCAATCATACTTCCCAGATCGCACTCGATCACGCATCTAATAATTATGGACGCGCACTACAAATACAAACATCATAATCATGAGACAGTAATAAATGAACTGCGACAACGATACCATATAAGTCGGCTCAGAGTCCAGCTAAACTCCATCAGGCGCCTTTGTCAAGTGTGTAAAAATAACAGCGCTCGTCCACAACCTCCGCTTATGGCACAGCTACCCGCTGCCAGACTCGCATCGTTCAGTCGACCCTTTTCCTTTACTGGGATCGACTACTTCGGGCCGATTAGTGTGACACTCGGTAGGAGAGTTGAAAAAAGATGGGGTGTCCTGTTTACCTGTCTCACTACGAGGGCTATCCACATCGAAGTTGCGCATTCCTTAACGACAGACTCCTGCATATTATGTATCCGGAATTTCATTGCAAGGCGGGGAGCGCCAATTGAATTCCACAGTGATAATGGGACGAATTTTCACGGAGCAGAAACCGAGCTTAAACAAGCTTTACAAGCAATCGAACGCAAAAAACTGCACGAATCATTCGTCACCACAACCACAAACTGGAAGTTTATTCCCCCGGGTGCGCCCCATATGGGAGGTAGCTGGGAAAGACTGGTCCGTTCCATCAAGTCTACGCTGTATGCGATAACACCAACCCGCAATCCTTCGGATGAGCTGCTACGGAGTATGCTAATTGAGGCAGAAGGCATTGTGAACTCGCGACCACTGACTTATATACCTTTAGACGAGGAGAATCAAGAGGCAATTACACCAAACCATTTTCTGTTGGGCTCTTCTAGCGGATTGAAACCGGAGGCGGTACTCGATGAACAACCATTAACATTGAAAAGGAACTGGCTGGCCTCACAGCGATTTGCGGACCTCTTCTGGAGGCGGTGGGTGGCGGAGTACCTACCTACTCTCACCCGACGCTCAAAGTGGGTCAACCCCACGAAACCCATAGAGGTAGGGGACATTGTCTTAATTGTCGACCCGAACAACCCCAGAAACTGCTGGCCAAAGGGGCGAGTAACATAAGTGAGAAGGTCCAAGGACGGGCAAGTACGAAGTGCTTGGGTGCAGACCCCAACCGGTATCTATCATAGGCCTGTAGTCCATTGGCCATCCTCGACCTAATTGATACGAACGTCAGCAGTAAAGGACGATCTACCGAGGGGGAGTGTTGCGCATAGTAGTGCAAATACGGCTTTAACAAATGTACGTAGATGCGCCCTCTGCATTCCAGCACTGGAAAGTTTATTATTGTCCTCTTTTTTCCACCATCTTTATTTATACCATTTGAGTCGGCCATATTTATTTGATTTATCCCATTTGAGTCGGCCATATTTATTAATATTTACTCCACTTGAGTCGGCCATATTTAATATTATTTACTCCACTTGAGTCGGCCATATTTAATATTTATTCCATTTGAGTCGCCCATATTTGCATATTTCGACTAAGTAGCAAACCGCGCATTTTGTTGCATGTTTCTTTTTCTCGTTGGCATTGGGATTCGCACAAGCGCGACTTCATACATTTTAAACTTAAAAATTTGATAAATTTAAATACTCCCGAGATAGTAAGTAGCATAAAGTATCATTAGGACATAGTAATAATTTGTATTTTTAATAAAGGAAATTTGAAATTTCACCCAAATTCGGTGTTATTTTCTGAATGATCTCGCGCCGCCAATTGCGCGGCTTTCGGTAGTTGCAGCCAATACATAGCGGCAACACAAATGTTCGACTTTCAATTGGCTTTTGCTGCTTCAGAAGATTAGAGGAAGAAATTGGAGGCTCAGTTATCTTCATATGCCGCCGCCTCCACTAGCAGGGCTGCTGCTACAACTTCCACCATGTTATCTTCACCGCCAGTCTTCAGTTCCAGTTACTCAACATCATCTACCACTGCCGCTGAAGATATCGTCCAAGCCACAGCAACTATGCCAGAAAACATCAACCAACGCCTCATAGACTCATGCACAAATTTCGCATGCACCATTGTATAAGACCATGTCAGCAACGCCACATGTACGTCTACTACCGCTGCCACCTACCCCTATGCCCACGAACTATATTCTTTTGTACACCCACCGCCTGCCAACTCAGGACCCCGTCATACCCAGTACATCAGCCATTTCGAAAATGCGAGGTCTTACCAGAATTTTCAGAACAGACAGAACAATGGCCAATGCTTATTGTCGATTTCAAAGAGACTTCAGCCACCCACGGCTACACCGCCTTGGAGAACTTGTCACGTCTGCAAAAGTCGCTCAGAGGTTACGCCAAACGTATGGTTGAAGCACTTCTCATTCACCCTAATATTGTTGGTGCTATAATAAGCACTTTAGAATTTAATTATGGTGGTCCAGAGATTCTAATACGAAGCCGACTGGCGAAAGCCAGAAGTTTTCCAATGGTACACGAATCCAAAGTCAATGAAGTAATTAATTATAGTATCATGGTATCTAACTTTTGGACAATGCATCGGCATCGTGCCAATTAACCTATTGGTAACCAAATTACCTGAGAATAAAAGGGAAGAGTTGGCTCCACACACACTTGGAATTCCGCCACTGTATCCTTCGATCAGACAATTCAACAGTTTTCTTACACATACATCGCCATCGTGTTCGAAGTAACTTCAAGTCAGAGCAGTACCACGAACGAAAGAAGAGGCAATCACGTAAATGGAAGAGCACCGCACGAAATCGAAATGTGTCGTTTTCTCGGGAGACCATCACCTATATGAATGTCTGACATTCAGAAACTCTGCTATTAACGAACGGTGGCGAATTGTCAAAACCAACCACATGTGGTTTTCCTGTTTACGCTCAAGTCAGAGTGTGGTTTATATGCATGTCGAAAGAACTTCAATCGCCTTCTTCATGATTCCAGTGAGAAAAGACCTTCGACCTTGAATCTCATCTCCATTGCTGCTCAAGGAAATTCGAATATTTGCTCGAAGCTGAATAATGCGATACGCGCTACGAAAACAGCTGTTGCCGTAGTAACCAATGTGCAAAAATCTTCGACCAGCGATGGGCCGTCGAAAAATTGTACTCATGGGAATGCAGTTATAAGCGCAATTGGAAATTAACACAAATGCATATTCTGCTCGCCTCAGTTATACTTGTTGTGTGTAGATAACAGAGTTCGGCACGCAATCATATTTTTGTCGCTTGCGATATACTCACGAAAGCGGTGCGAGTGTGACCGGGAGCGATTGAGATGCGATCATTTCGATCATTTCTGGGACTAACCAATAAAGGAAGGGAAGTGTGTACAGCCACCGCAACCCAAGGGATAGTTGTGTTTACCAGACTCTATTGGGCATGTTTCTCTTATAAGTCGAGTCTGTGCATCCTGCACCACCGCATGTTGATATTTACTTCGGCGAAGGTTAGCAATGGGAATGTCTGTGGTCTGTAATGATATTCGAAAAGTAAGTGTTGTGCGCTTGATGCGAATAGACGTCAGAGAAAAACTTAAATTTTATTAACTGAGAATATTATCAATAGGTTTGTTGTAATGCCGGATCATCCAGCTTTGGTTGACAAGAAAATTGCTAATGGTGTGTACACCTTGTCACAACAACACAAGGGCTGAAGTTCCATTAGGAATATACTACCCGAAATATTGAAGGAAGACGAAACCAATCGGTACTTAAATGCTCAGGACATTAAATATCAAATCTGATTCGGCATAAGTGTTGCCAAACCCTTAAGCAGCCAGACGTTCTAAAAACTGTTGCAGCAGAAGACAAAAAGAACGCCATTGACATATGTACAGCTTGGGTTACTGAACTGACTGTAGGCCATTTTCGGCTATCACTGGTTCGGGCTTCGAAAATTTGGTGCAGTTTCTTATTAAGATAGGTGCAACCTATGGAGCAAACGTAGAAGTGCATGATTTACTGCCTGATCCAACAACAATTTCGCGTAAAATTCAGAAATCATCAGATGAACAAAAGAAACAATTCAGAAGCGAAATAAACAAAGTTGTGAATATCGGTGGTGCATCTGCTACACTTGATATGTGGTCGGACAATTATGTGAAACGAAACTTTATAGGACTCACATTGGACTATCGGAAGGATTTTACATTATTTGATACCGTTTTGCGAATGAAATCAATGAATTATGAAAGGTCAACCAGTGATAATATTTTGAGAAAGTTAAAGACTTTGTTTACTGAATTTGGTGTCCAAGATAGCCAAGCAATAAAATTTGTAACAGACAGAGGAACAAATATTGTAAAAGCTTTGACGCACAATAAACGCTTGCACTGCAGCTGCCATTTATTGGCAAAGGACTTACAAAACAACAGATCTCACAGAAATATTAGAGTCGTGCAAAAAAATATTGAAATACTTTAAAAAAGCAACTTCTCTGAAGAAGGTGGAATTCTAATTACACAATGTAGACAATTGGTTCGATATCAATGAACTATTAACTGAGAGAGACTACAACCAAATATTTCAACACTTAAAGTTCTAGATGAAATCTTAAAGGACTTTGAAATAATTTTCAATAATTTGCAACCCTGCATCTCTCCGTCTTTGTGCTTCGTTTTACCTTCAATTTATAAAATTGAAAGTCTTTGCGCACCTAACAATACAGACATTACTGTCATTTCGGTTTTAAAGGAAAAAATTATTCAGAACATTGATGAAATTTAGTTGAACAATTTGAATTTATGGCACAACACTGCATTCTTTTTGTATCCACCAGCAGCAAGTATGCAACTAAACGACATCAACGGTATTAAGAGCTTCTGCATTTCTACTCCAACTGCGTCTACTTCGCTGCCAATATTATCAATCTCTGCACCAATAACATTTGATACAGCAAGTCCTACCACCCCTGTATCAGTTTCATAAACTGTACTCACTCCAACTGACACCGTAGGCAACCTATTTACATGGATGTGTGTACCTCCTTAATTAGAAATGCATCATCATCCCCCAATTAAGGTATTCAGTTCGTTGAGAATCTGAAACGACAACCCCCGAACAAGAAGTAGACAAATATAGCAGAGAGACAAATATATGGAGATTTTGATTTGGTTGAGTGGGGGAGGATAAACGCAAAAAATGATGCTCACTTATCAAAAGTGGCACTTCAAATTCATTCAATTCCTGCTAGCAGTGCAGCGGCAGAACGAGCATTTTCTTTAGCAGGCAACATAATAACAGAGAAGAGGAACAGGCTGGCACCAAATACAGTCGATAGCATATTATTTTTGCATTCTTATTACAAATAATAATCATTAGTGTTAATTCAGAGCCTATTTACTTTTGTATTGTTGTTCAACTTATTATTCGGTGCATGCGGTGTTTTTGTGATTCATAAGCAGTCCCACATACCAATGCATCGATATGAACATACGGTAGTGGTGGATGTATCGACGCAGAAACGCATGCATAAATACATCTGCAAAGCTATCGCAGCAATCGCGGTGGCGGTTTACAAGCGCACAGCTTTTTCTCATTCATCGCTATGATCTGAGGAAATATGTTCAAACATCGCATTGTGCTTCGATTGCTATTACTACATGAATGCAACACCATATGTGCTTGCGATGGCAAGGAATATTTTACGAAGGGTCAATGAGTTAGAGTGGTAGAAGACCCGAAAGCTCGGACGCAGCTTGCACACATACACACATGCTCACAAAATTATTCGCACAAAGCACTGTCTGACAGATTTCATTCGTTTAATATACAATATACAAAAATTATACATTCTTGATTCTTGTGTTCACGCTCTTCAGTATTTGTCCACAGGTTGCCAGGAACTGAACTTACGGGGGATTTTACACCCCCTCTTTGAATATCCGCACGAAAAGGCAGACACAAAATCACCCGCACAAGCGATAGGGATGTTTTTGTATTAATTCTGCAGAAGGACTTCGTCTGGATAACAGGCATTGAGAGAAGAATTCGCAGCAAATAAATTAAAAAAATCAAAAGCTATATGGGAGGGAAACAAAAACGGAAAAATTTGGAAAATAAACCAGGTAGAGGACGAACGAAAATATTATCGGCAGCTAATGAGAGGCATATTCTGAATTGTTGGCCTATAAGGCCGCTTACTCACAGGAAACTTTTGTCGGCGATTTTTCCATCTTATAGGCAAGGGAGGTTATGTTCTCAATGTTGGCTATTGGAAACATGCTGTACATGTGTGAGAAAGAGATGCCGCATGTGTAAGAGAAGATTTGCTGTGTGAAAGTGGCTTGAGATCACAAAAGGGAATTTGAAAAAATCGCCGACGAATTTTAGATGTCAGAAATTATTAATAGGTCAGTCTCTGTCGAAACAGTAAGACGGGTTTTACGTTCAATTGAGCTCCATGGCAGAGTTGCACTTCGCAAGCCTCTTATATCAGACATGAATAAAAAGAAAAGACTTGCTCCCGCAATGAATATGTAAGTAAGAGTTCAGACTTTTGGAAGTGTGTAATTTTTAGCGACGAAAGCAAATTCAATTTGTTTGGCAGCGATGGAAGGCAAATAGTTTGGCAAAAAGCAAATACCGAGGTAGAAAATGTAAAGCTTAGTAAGAGTAGAACAAATGGAGTTTATTGAGTACAAAATTGATCAACATGGATACTTGAATATCCTAAAGCGAAGTTTGCAACGGAGTGCCATCAAATTTCAAATTACGTTTTTCAACAAGACAATTACCCTAAACATGCACATTATGTTGGCATGTAGCTGCATTTTACTACCCCTATTTGCAATTGAAAACACCCCCACAATCACCGGACATCAATTCCATTGAACACCTTTGGCCCCAGCAATACCACTCTTAGAAGAGCCCTTACGCAGGAATGGGAACTTATAAGCCCAGAATTCACAAGGAAAATACCTTGTCGACAGCATGCCAAAACGCTTGCAAGGTGCAATTAAGGCAAAAGGCGGACAAATAAATTTATTTATTTATTTATTCCGTCTACCGAGTTTACCTCTTACAGTTTTCGGAACCATATGATAATATTCGTATAATCTAAGTACATGATAGAAACGTTTTGGAATATACTGTTTAAATTTTTGTCCCTCATCACATAGGTCTAGTTCTACACAAACAGAATCAAATTGACTTATACATTTGCTTAGCGGTTCATTAAAGCCATAATTAAACAGGTGCCTTGGTTGTAATAAGAATTTTCGGGTTCGAAGAATTCTTTCCGGTGCGTAAAACCTTACATTTTGAAGGAGCTTAGGGCAAATTACACGATACGAAAGAATATCATGAATGAACATGTATCAAATTATTGATAATTCCTCTACTCCTCAACATTGTGTATTTTATGTCTTTAATTAGTTTTGTGTGGATAATTTTATGTTATATTTTATTGAGGTTTATTTCTTGTTTTCGAATTATTATTTTTTGTTCTTAGCTTTTTGTTAACGTTATGATTATGAAGTCAGATTTAGTTTCCTTTCATTACATTGTTAATTTTAACTAAGGAAAATGGTTTAGTTCTTATTTAATGGTCGTTGAACATGTTGTGCTTCGACGTCTAGAGGAAAGGTCCTGTGTTTTGGACATATGGGCGCAGAATTGTAGAATTGTCTAATAGCGATTATTCCTCTCCTAAACCGCCTCCTACTCCGCCTATTGGACCCCTGTGGGGCTGGTACTTCTGGATATCAAACAGCATATAGTAAATAAATGAGAGCAGCGTTACCAGATTATTTTCTTCAAACCTGCTAAGGCCAGAACAAGAAACAGCTAAACTTCTAGACAAACACATTAAAAATGCAAAAAAAAATGTTGTCATTTCTCCTTGATAAACTATGTCTTTTTACTAATTTGAGTGAATTGAAATTTGAATTGAAAATATTTATTTTCAAAAAATACATACGCATTTATTTTAAGTATGAATTTTTTATTAGTGTTAAATAATTATTGACATGGAAGATGTAAATTATCATTTGGATACCATTTCTAAATTTAGTTGTTTACAAAGTTATTAAAAATAATTATTTGGAATCTTTGTAAAGAACATTCCAATAACATTTTATTTCTTGGAAGATAGTTATAACACCAAACGTACGCTTTACTTGGAAAATTGATGCAGCATTTATTTTTTTTATGGTTCTTTCTTCTTAATGAGATGTCTGCAAATCCTTACTTCCTTACTTTCCTTACTTATATTTTAAATGCGAAAGTAACTCTGTCTGTCTGTCTGTTAGCCTTTCATGTCTAAACCAATGAACCGATTTTGATGAAATTTGGTAGAGAGGTAGATTTGATCTGGAGATGAACTTAGTCTACTTATTCCGGGTCTAAGGGGGAAATAGGGCAAAAACCGCATTTATTCATCTTCACACAGTCCTGGCTCATTAATGGCTTATCGGATTGAAAAACTGATGAAAAACTTTTTAGTAAATTTATCCTTTATTCATTTGAGCATTTGTGACAAGAACAGAAACCACCCTTCTGCCAAATACTCAAATTGAACATGTTACTGCGTGCGTAAAACTACACACATACCATGCTAATGCTCGGTGTACACTGCTGATTGATTGTTGTCGATAGTCACCAAGGCAGACTGCGGCGCGGTGCGGCCAAATATATTTTTTTAATGCGGCCTATAATAATTTAATTCACAATGACACCTTAACAAAGGTTAAAGACCGAGTGATTGCTATTACTGGAAAACATTTTCTTTCTGATTTTGGGGTGAGCAGACCACAACGAATTGGGGAAGTAAGTAGTGATTTAATGCGAGAACTAGATTACGATACTGATTTTATAACGCCAAATAATGGATGCCGTTACACTTTTGAACACATGACGAAGATTAATCTTTGATATAGTTATTCAAACAATTTAAAGTGGCGAACGCGGTTTGTTCTTTTTGGGTGCTCCAGGAGGCACTGGCAAAACCTTTCTTTTAAATAAATTTAAATTAACTATTAGCACAAGTCAGGAAAGATAAAAAAATTGCTGTTGCAGTAGCTTCCTCTGGAATAGCTGCTACGCTGCTCAATGGGGGACGAACAGCGCACTCAGTTCTTAAACTGCCTTTGAACTTAGCTCATGAGTAAATGCCAGTTTGTAGCATTACCAAAACACAGTGAGCGTGGACGAATGTTGCAAGAGTGTAGAATGTTGGTTTGGGATGAATGTACGATGTGTCATAAAAGAGCAATCGAAGCATTATACATCACTATGAAAGATATTAAGAGTAACCAGAGTATTATGGGAGGGATGGTGGTACTTTTAGCTGGTGACTTTACACAGACCCTGCCAGTGATTACTAGGGGCACACCAGCAGTGGCAATTGTGTCTGGTGTTAAAACACAGGTTTTTGCAGATATATAGACTTATAAACTGGTTTACTGTTTTTTTTGAAATATCAGACCTAGTAGTATTGTGTTCCTAAACTCATGTATTTGAATTCCATTTGAATTCTGAAACAAAGTAATATGCACCTAGTAGGCTTTGCGTGGTAAACGCACTGAAATAGGCGAAAATTGTTCTTTCGTCTTCTCGAGTGCTCGTTGCGAAGGGATGCAAAATTATTATTTAAGATGTCTTGATGGCGCTAATGCAGGGAAACACGTTTAATAAACGTTGGGAATTATTAATTATATATATTATATTAATTATATTTATTAAACGTATTCCCTGCATTAGAGCCATCGAGACATTGGGTGTTGGCCAGTCACAATAATTGTCAGGCAACAAGAAAATAATGGTGACCACGTGCTCACCATAGTCGCACTTAGCAAGCAAATGATCGACTTTCAATTGGCTTTTGCTGCTTCAGAAGATTAGAGGAAGAAATTGGAGGCTCAGTTATCTTCATATGCCGCCGCCTCCACTAGCAGGGCTGCTGCTACAACTTCCACCATGTTATCTTCACCGCCAGTCTTCAGTTCCAGTTACTCAACATCATCTACCACTGCCGCTGAAGATATCGTCCAAGCCACAGCAACTATGCCAAAAAACATCAACCAACGCCTCATAGACTCATGCACAAATTTCGCATGCACCATTGTATAAGACCATGTCAGCAACGCCACATGTACGTCTACTACCGCTGGCACCTACCCCTATGCCCACGAACCATATTCTTTTGTACACCCACCGCCTGCCAACTCATCGACCCCGTCATACCCAGTACATCAGTCAATTCGAAAATGCGAGGACTTACCAGAATTTTCAGAACAGACAGAACAATGGCCAATGCTTATTGTCGATTTCAAAGAGACTTCAGCCACCCACGGCTACACCGCCTTGGAGAACTTGTCACGTCTGCAAAAGTCGCTCAGAGGTGACGCCAAACGTATGGTTGAAGCACTTCTCATTTACCCTAATAGTGTTGGTGCTATAATAAGCACTTTAGAATTTAATTATGGTGGTCCAGAGATTCTAATACGAAGCCGACTGGCGAAAGCCAGAAGTTTTCCAATGGTACACGAATCCAAAGTCAATGAAGTAATTAATTAAAGTATCATGGTATCTAACTTGACTGTATTTTTGGACAATGCATCGGCATCGTGGCAATTAACCAATTGGTAACCAAATTACCTGGGAATAAAAGGGAAGAGTTGGCTCAACACACACTTGGAATTCCGCCACTGTATCCTTCGATCAGACAATTCAACAGTTTTCTTACACATACATCGCCATCGCGTTCGAAGTAGCTTCAAGTCAGAGCAGTACCACGAACGAAAGAAGAGGCAATCACGTAAATGGAAGAGCACCGCACGAAATCGAAATGTGTCGTTTGCTCGGGAGACCATCACCTATATGAATGTCCGACATTCAGAAACTCTGCTATTAACGAACGGTGGCGAATTGTCAAAACCAACCACATGTGGTTTTCCTGTTTACGCTCAAGTCAGAGTGTGGTTTATATGCATGTCGAAAGAACTTCAATCGCCTTCTTCATGATTCCAGTGAGAAAAGACCTTCGACCTTGAATCTCATCTCCATTGCTGCTCAAGGAAATTCGAATATTTGCTCGAAGCTGAATAATGCGATACGCGCTACGAAAACAGCTGTTGCCGTAGTAACCAATGTGCAAAAATCTTCGACCAGCGATGGGCCGTCGAAAAATTGTACTCATGGGAATGCAGTTATAAGCGCAATTGGAAATTAACACAAATGCATATTCTGCTCGCCTCAGTTATACTTGTTGTGTGTAGATAACAGAGTTCGGCACGCAATCATATTTTTGTCGCTTGCGATATACTCACGAAAGCGGTGCGAGTGTGACCGGGAGCGATTGAGATGCGATCATTTCGATCATTTCTGGGACTAACCAATAAAGGAAGGGAAGTGTGTACAGCCACCGCAACCCAAGGGATAGTTGTGTTTACCAGACTCTATTGGGCATGTTTCTCTTATAAGTCGAGTCTGTGCATCCTGCACCACCGCATGTTGATATTTACTTCGGCGAAGGTTAGCAATGGGAATGTCTGTGGTCTGTAATGATATTCGAAAAGTAAGTGTTGTGCGCTTGATGCGAATAGACGTCAGAGAAAAACTTAAATTTTATTAACTGAGAATATTATCAATAGGTTTGTTGTAATGCCGGATCATCCAGCTTTGGTTGACAAGAAAATTGCTAATGGTGTGTACACCTTGTCACAACAACACAAGGGCTGAAGTTCCATTAGGAATATACTACCCGAAATATTGAAGGAAGACGAAACCAATCGGTACTTAAATGCTCAGGACATTAAATATTAAATCTGATTCGGCATAAGTGTTGCCAAGCCCTTAAGCAGCCAGACGTTCTAAAAACTGTTGCAGCAGAAGACAGAAAGAACGCCATTGACATATGTACAGCTTGGGTTACTGAACTGACTGTAGGCCATTTTAGGCTATCACTGGTTCGGGCTTCGAAAATTTGGTGCAGTTTCTTATTAAGATAGGTGCAACCTATGGAGCAAACGTAGAAGTGCATGATTTACTGCCTGATCCAACAACAATTTCGCGTATACTTCAGAAATCATCAGATGAACAAAAGAAACAATTCAGAAGCGAAATAAACAAAGTTGTGAATATCGGTGGTGCATCTGCTACACTTGATATGTGGTCGGACAATTATGTGAAACGAAACTTTTTAGGCCTCACATTGGACTATCGGAAGGATTTTACATTATTTGATACCGTTTTGGGAATGAAATCAATGAATTATGAAAGGTCAACCAGTGATAATATTTTGAGAAAGTTAAAGACTTTGTTTACTGAATTTGGTGTCCAAGATAGCCAAGCAATAAAATTTGTAACAGACAGAGGAACAAATATTGTAAAAGCTTTGACGCACAATAAACGCTTGCACTGCAGCTGCCATTTATTGGCAAAGGACTTACAAAACAACAGATCTCACAGAAATATTAGAGTCGTGCAAAAAAATATTGAAATACTTTAAAAAAGCAACTTCTCTGAAGAAGGTGGAATTCTAATTACACAATGTAGACAATTGGTTCGATATCAATGAACTATTAACTGAGAGAGACTACAACCAAATATTTCAACACTTAAAGTTCTAGTTGAAATCTTAAAGGATTTTGAAAGAATTTTCAATAAATTGCAAATCTGCAGCTCCGTCTTTGTGCTTCGTTTAACTTTCAATTTATAAAATTCAAAGTCTTTGTGCACCTAACAATACAGACATTACTGTCATTTCGGTTTTAAAGGAAAAAATTATTCAGAACATTGATGAAATTTAGTTAAACAATTTGAATTTATGGCACAACGCTGCATTCTTTTTGTATCCACCAGCTGCAAGTATAGTAGCTAACGACATCAACGGTATTAAGAGCTTCTGCATTTCTACTCCAACTGCGTCTACTTCGCTGCCAAAATTATCAATCCCTGCACCAATAACATTTGATACAGCAAGTCCTACCACCCCTGTATCAGTTTCATAAACTGTACTCACTCCAACTGACACCGTAGGCAACCTATTTACATGGATGTGTGTACCTCCTTAATTAGAAATGCATCATCATCCCCCAATTAAGGTATTCAGTTCGTTCAGAATCTGAAACGACAACCCCCGAACAAGAAGTAGACAAATATAGCAGAGAGACAAATATATGGAGATTTTGATTTGGTTGAGTGGGGGAGGATAAACGCAACAAATTATGCTCACTTATCAAAAGTGGCACTTCAAATTCATTCAATTCCTGCTAACAGTGCAGCGGCAGAACGAGCATTTTCTTTAGCAGGCAACATAATAACAGGGAAGAGGAACAGGCTGGCACCAAAGACAGTCGATAGCATATTATTTTTGCATTCATATTACAACAAATAATACTCATTAGTGTTAATTCAGAGCCTGCTTTGGCTTTTGTATTGTTATTCAACTTTTTATACGGTGCATGCGGTGTTTTTGTTATTCATAAGCAGTCCCACATACCAGTGCATCGATATGAACATGCGGTAGTGTTGGATGTATCGACGCAGAAACGCATGCATAAATACATCTGCAAAGCTATCGCAGCAATCGCGGTGGTGGTTTACAAGCGCACAGCTTTTTCTCATTCATCGCTATGATCTGAGGAAATATGTTCAATCATCGCATTGTGCTTCGATTGGTATTCCTACATGAATGCAACACCATATGTGCTTGCGATGGCAATGAATATTTTACGAAGGATCAATGAGTTAGAGTGGTAGAAGACCCGAATGCTCGGACGCAGCTTGCACACATACACACATGCTCACAAAATTATTCGCACAAAGCACTTTCTGACAGATTTCATTCGTTTAATATACAATATACAAAAATTATATATTCTAGTGTTCACGCTCTTCAGTATTTGTCCACAGGTAGACAGGAACTGAACTTACGGGGGACACAAAATCACCCGCACAAGCGATAGGGATGTTTTTGTATTAATTCTGCAGAAGGACTTCGTCTGGATAACAGGCATTGAGAGAAGAATTCGCAACAAATAAATAAAAAAAAATCAAAAGTTATATGGCTAGGAAACAAAAAAGAAACTTCATTGCAACAACGGAAGCTTATCCTTAATCTAGTATGGGAGCGTACTACATACCGAGAGACAGGCAAATTTGATGGCAGATCGTTCTCTGAAGTTGGAGACGTGGTTAACAAGTTAAAAAATGAAGGAAATTTGGAAAAGGAAAAAAGAAAAGACTTGCTCCCGCAATGAATATGTAAATAAAAGTTCAGACTTTTGGAAGTGTGTAATTTTTACCGGCGAAAGCAAATTCAATTTGTTTGGCAGTGATGGAAGGCAAATAGTTTGGCGAAAAGCAAATACCGAGGTAGAAAATGTAAAGCTTAGTAAGAGTAATACAAATGGAGTTTATTGAGTACAAAATGGATCAACATGGATACTTGAATATCCTAAAGCGAAGTTTGCAACGGAGTGCCATCAAATTTCAAATTACGTTTTTCAACAAGACAATTACCCTAAACATGCACATTATGTTGGCATGTAGCTGCTTTTTACTACCCCATTTGCAATTGAAAACACCCCCACAATCACCGGACATCAATTCCATTGAACACCTTTGGCCCCAGCAATACCACTCTTAGAAGAGCCCTTAAGCTGGAATGGGAACTTATAAGCCCAGAATTCACAAGGAAAATACCTTGTCGAAAGCATGCCAAAACGCTTGCAAGGTGCAATTAAGGCAAAAGGCGGACAAATAAATTTATTTATTTATTTATTCCGTCTACCAAGTTTACCTCTTACAGTTTTCGGAACCATATGATAATATTCGTAAAATCTAAGTACATGATAGAAACGTTTTGGAATAGACTGTTTAAATTTTTGTCTCTCATCACATAGGTCTATTTCTACACAAACAGAATAAAATTGACTTATACATTGGCTTAGCGATTCATTAAAGCCATAATTAAACAGGTGCCTTGGTTGTAATAAGAATTTTCGGGTTCGAAGAATTCTTTCCGGTGCGTAAAACCTTACATTTTGAAGGAGCTTAGGGCAAATTACACGATACGAAAGAATATCATGAATGAATATGTATCAAATTATTGATAATTTCTCTTCTCCTCAACATTGTGTATTTTATGTCTTGAATTAGTTTTGTGCAGATAATTTTGTGCTATATTTTATTGAGGTTTATTCTTTGTTTTCGAATTATTATTTTTTGTTCTTAGCTTTTTGTTAACGTTATGATTACGAAGTCAGATTTAGTTTCCTTTCATTACATTGTTAATTTTAACTAAGGAAAATGGTTTAGTTCTTATTTAATGGTCGTTGAACATTTTGTGCGGATAATTCAGTGAGCAGGTGTACATCCCAGTTACTTCCGGGCATCTCCTCCCAGTTACTACAACAGCATCTAGTAAATAAATGAGAGCTGCGTTACCAGATTATTTCAGCTAAACTTCTAGACAAAAACATTAAAAATGCAAAAAAAACTGTTGTCATTTCTCCTTGATAAACTATGTCTTTTTACTAATTTGAGTGAATTGAAATTTGAATTGAAAATATTTATTTTCAAAAAATACATACGCATTTATTTTAAGTATGAAATTTTTATTAGTGTTAAATAATTATTGATATGGGAGATGTAAATTATCATCTGGATACCATTTCTAAATTTAGTTGTTTACAAAGTTATTGAAAATAATTATTCGGAATCTTTGTAAAGAACATTCGAATAACATTTTATTTCTTGGAAGAAAGTTGTAGCAGCAAACGTGAAGTGCGCTTCACTTGGAAAATTGATGCAGCATTTTCGGTACTGAGGCGATTATGGTTCTTTCTTCTTAATGAGATGTCTGCAAATCTAATAAACATATGTATATTATTCAAATTTACATCCTGTAGCATATGTTTTTGCTCTCTATTTTACTAACATTTCCTAAAAACATTTTCAACTGACATGAATCCTATCGTTGTCAAAAGATCTGATGCATATTTATCAAATTTTATTTGCCTGAATTCGTCGTTAATTTTTTAAGTATCACTTTCCTGTACCATGTGTGGGAACATTCGTACAATGTTTCGCTTGCAGATTTAAAAATGAAAGAGGTCGCATTAGTAAATTATCAATGGGTGAACTGCACTGCAATTGTATTTTTTAAATTAAGAATGGTTCCACGTGCAACGTTGAAAATATTCCTTCTTCATTTGACGCTTGTAATGTGATTCGCCACAGTAACACGTAAATATATTTCATTTAAAGGCAAATAATGAATACTTGGTAGTGGATTTTATACGACTTTTCAAAAACTGCTGAAAACTGCATGGAATATTTCTGGTCAAATCCTGCTAACATCGCTGCTTAATCTGGTAACGGTGACTGATGTTGTTGCTGATACGGGTTCTGGCATAGTTGTTGTGGCTTGGACGATATCTTCAGCGGCAGTGGTAGATGATGTTGAATAATTAGAACTGATGACTGGCGGTGAAGACAACATGGTGGAAGTTGTAGCAGCAGCCCTGCTAGTGGAGGCGGCGGCATATGATGATAACTGAGTTTTTTTTTTCTTCCTCTCATCCTCTGAAGCAGCAAAAGCCATTTTTGCTAAGTGCGTCACACTGTTGAAATTGTTTGGCTTTACTGCCTGTGATGCGGCCTTGCATCAAGTCTTCATGATAAATATAAATCATTGTTCAAAGTCACGGCAATTATTGTGACTGGCCAGCACCCAATAAAATTAATATTGAAGATGTCTTGATCTTGCTAATGCAGGGAAACACGTTTAATAAACGTTGCGATTTTTATGTGACGTTATGTTTATTAAACGTATTCCCTGCATTAGCGCCATCAAGACATCTTCAATATTAATTTTATTGGGTGCTGGCCAGTCACAATAATTGCCGTGACTTTGAACAATGATTTATATTTATCATGAAGACTTGATGCAAGGCCGCATCACAGGCAGTAAAGCCAAACAATTTCAACAGTGTGACGCACTTAGCAAAAATGGCTTTTGCTGCTTCAGAGGATGAGAGGAAGAAAAAAAAAACTCAGTTATCATCATATGCCGCCGCCTCCACTAGCAGGGCTGCTGCTACAACTTCCACCATGTTGTCTTCACCGCCAGTCATCAGTTCTAATTATTCAACATCATCTACCACTGCCGCTGAAGATATCGTCCAAGCCACAACAACTATGCCAGAACCCGTATCAGCAACAACATCAGTCACCGTTACCAGATTAAGCAGCGATGTTAGCAGGATTTGACCAGAAATATTCCATGCAGTTTTCAGCAGTTTTTGAAAAGTCGTATAAAATCCACTACCAAGTATTCATTATTTGCCTTTAAATGAAATATATTTACGTGTTACTGTGGCGAATCACATTACAAGCGTCAAATGAAGAAGGAATATTTTCAACGTTGCACGTGGAACCATTCTTAATTTAAAAAATACAATTGCAGTGCAGTTCACCCATTGATAATTTACTAATGCGACCTCTTTCATTTTTAAATCTGCAAGCGAAACATTGTACGAATGTTCCCACACATGGTACAGGAAAGTGATACTTAAAAAATTAACGACGAATTCAGGCAAATAAAATTTGATAAATATGCATCAGATCTTTTGACAACGATAGGATTCATGTCAGTTGAAAATGTTTTTAGGAAATGTTAGTAAAATAGAGAGCAAAAACATATGCTACAGGATGTAAATTTGAATAATATACATATGTTTATTAGATTTGCAGACATCTCATTAAGAAGAAAGAACCATAATCGCCTCAGTACCGAAAATGCTGCATCAATTTTCCAAGTGAAGCGCACTTCACGTTTGCTGCTACAACTTTCTTCCAAGAAATAAAATGTTATTCGAATGTTCTTTACAAAGATTCCGAATAATTATTTTCAATAACTTTGTAAACAACTAAATTTAGAAATGGTATCCAGATGATAATTTACATCTCCCATATCAATAATTATTTAACACTAATAAAAATTTCATACTTAAAATAAATGCGTATGTATTTTTTGAAAATAAATATTTTCAATTCAAATTTCAATTCACTCAAATTAGTAAAAAGACATAGTTTATCAAGGAGAAATGACAACAGTTTTTTTGCATTTTTAATGTTTTTGTCTAGAAGTTTAGCTGAAATAATCTGGTAACGCAGCTCTCATTTATTTACTAGATGCTGTTGTAGTAACTGGGAGGAGATGCCCGGAAGTAACTGGGATGTACACCTGCTCACTGAATTATCCGCACAAAATGTTCAACGACCATTAAATAAGAACTAAACCATTTTCCTTAGTTAAAATTAACAATGTAATGAAAGGAAACTAAATCTGACTTCGTAATCATAACGTTAACAAAAAGCTAAGAACAAAAAATAATAATTCGAAAACAAAGAATAAACCTCAATAAAATATAGCACAAAATTATCTGCACAAAACTAATTCAAGACATAAAATACACAATGTTGAGGAGAAGAGAAATTATCAATAATTTGATACATATTCATTCATGATATTCTTTCGTATCGTGTAATTTGCCCTAAGCTCCTTCAAAATGTAAGGTTTTACGCACCGGAAAGAATTCTTCGAACCCGAAAATTCTTATTACAACCAAGGCACCTGTTTAATTATGGCTTTAATGAATCGCTAAGCCAATGTATAAGTCAATTTTATTCTGTTTGTGTAGAAATAGACCTATGTGATGAGAGACAAAAATTTAAACAGTCTATTCCAAAACGTTTCTATCATGTACTTAGATTTTACGAATATTATCATATGGTTCCGAAAACTGTAAGAGGTAAACTTGGTAGACGGAATAAATAAATAAATAAATTTATTTGTCCGCCTTTTGCCTTAATTGCACCTTGCAAGCGTTTTGGCATGCTTTCGACAAGGTATTTTCCTTGTGAATTCTGGGCTTATAAGTTCCCATTCCTGCGTAAGGGCTCTTCTAAGAGTGGTAGTGCTGGGGCCAAAGGTGTTCAATGGAATTGATGTCCGGTGATTGTGGGGGTGTTTTCAATTGCAAATGGGGTAGTAAAAAGCAGCTACATGCCAACATAATGTGCATGTTTAGGGTAATTGTCTTGTTGAAAAACGTAATTTGAAATTTGATGGCACTCCGTTGCAAACTTCGCTTTAGGATATTCAAGTATCCATGTTGATCAATTTTGTGCTCAATAAACTCCATTTGTTCTACTCTTACTAAGCTTTACATTTTCTACCTCGGTATTTGCTTTTTGCCAAACTATTTGCCTTCCATCACTGCCAAACAAATTGAATTTGCTTTCGTCGCTAAAAATTACGCACTTCCAAAAGTCTTTTCTTTTTATTCATGTCTGATATAAGAGGCTTGCGAAGTGCAACTCAGCCATGGAGCTCAATTGAACGTAAAACCCGTCTTACTGTTTCGACAGAGACTGACCTATTAATAATTTCTGACATCTTAGGCCGCTTTCACAATCTCTAAAATTCGTAGGCGATAATTTTCAAATTTCCTTTTGTGATCTCAAGCCACTTTCACACAGGAAATCTTTCAGTCTCTTGATTCTGAACTTTTTCTGTTTCCTACCTCTCACACATGCGGCATCTCTTTCTTACACATGTAAAGCATGCTTCCAATAGCCAACATTGAGAACATAACCTCCCTTGCCTATAAGATGGAAAAATCGCCGACAAAAGTTTCCTGTGAGTAAGCGGCCTTATAGGCCAACAATTCAGAATATGCCTCTCATTAGCTGCCGATAATATTTTCGTTCGTCCTCTACCTGGTTTATTTTCCAAATTTTTCCGTTTTTGTTTCCCTCTCATATAGCTTTTGATTTTTTTAATTTATTTGCTGCGAATTCTTCTCTCAATGCCTGTTATCCAGACGGTCCTTCTGCAGAATTAATACAAAAACATCCCTATCGCTTGTGCGGGTGATTTTGTGTCTGTCTTTTCGTGTGGATATTCAAAGAGGGGGTGTAAAATCCCCGTAAGTTCAGTTCCTGGCAACCTGTGGACAAATACTGAAGAGCGTGAACACAAGAATCAAGAATATATAATTTTTGTATATTGTATATTAAACGAATGAAATCTGTCAGTCAGTGCTTTGTGCGAATAATTTTGTGAGCATGTGTGTATGTGTGCAAGCTGCGTCCGAGCCCTTGTGCGTGAGAGGTAAACCGGGTGCTCACCTGAGTTCCATGATGCTATATACCAGACGTCTGCACCGATAAACCGAACTTATTCGTTCAACGCATTCTACCACTCTAACTCATTGATCCTTCGTAAAATATTCATTGCCATCGCAAGCACATATGCTGTTGCATTCATGTAGTAATACCAATCGAAGGACAATGCGATGAGTGAGAAAAAGCTGTGCGCTTGTAAACCACCACCGCGATTGCTGCTATAGCTTTGCAGATGTATTTATGCATGCGTTTCTTCGTCGATACATCCAAAACTACCGCATGTTCATATCGATGCATTGGTATGTGGGACTGCTTATGAATAACAAAAACACCGCATGCACCGAATAATAAGTTGAACAACAACACAAAAGCAAATAGGCTCTGAATTAACACTAATGATTATTATTTGTAATAAGAATGCAAAAATAATATGCTATCGACTGTCTTTGGTCCCAGTCTGGTCCTCTTCTCTGTTATTATGTTGCCTGCTAAAGAAAATGCTCGTTCTGCCGCTACACTGCTAGCAGGAATTGAATGAATTTGAAGTGCCACTTTTGATAAGTGAGCATCATTTTTTGCGTTTATCCTCCCCCACTCAACCAAATCAAAATCTCCATATATTTGTCTCTCTGCTATATTTGTCTACTTCTTGTTCGGGGGTTGTCGTTTCAGATTCTGAACGAACTGAATACCTTAATTGGGGGATGATGATGCATTTCTAATTAAGGAGGTAAACACATCCATGTAGATAACAGATTTAACATGTTTCCCTGCATTAGCGCTATCGAGACATCTTTAATATTAATTTTATTGGGTGCTGGCCAGTCACAATAATTGCCCTGACTTTGAACAATGATCTTTATTTATCATGAAGACAAGATGCAAGGCCGCATCACAGGAAGTAAAGCCAAACAATTTCAACAGTGTGACGCACTTAGCAAAAATGGCTTTTGCTGCTTCAGAGGATGAGAGGAAGAAAAAAAAAACTCAGTTATCATCATATGCCGCCGCCTCCACTAGCAGGGCTGCTGCTACAACTTCCACCATGTTGTCTTCACCGCCAGTCATCAGTTCTAATTATTCAACATCATCTACCACTGCCGCTGAAGATATCGTCCAAGCCACAACAACTATGCCAGAACCCGTATCAGCAACAACATCAGTCACCGTTACCAGATTAAGCAGCGATGTTAGCAGGATTTGACCAGAAATATTCCATGCAGTTTTCAGCAGTTTTTGAAAAGTCGTATAAAATCCACTACCAAGTATTCATTATTTGCCTTTAAATGAAATATATTTACGTGTTATTGTGGCGATTCACATTACAAGCGTCAAATGAAGAAGGAATCTTTTCAACGTTGCACGTGGAACCATTCTTAATTTAAAAAATACAATTGCAGTGCAGTTCACCCATTGATAATTTACTAATGCGACCTCTTTCATTTTTAAATCTGCAAGCGAAACATTGTACGAATGTTCCCACACACGGTACAGGAAAGTGATACTTAAAAAATTAACGACGAATTCAGGCAAATAAAATTTGATAAATATGCATCAGATCTTTTGACAACGATAGGATTCATGTCAGTTGAAAATGTTTTTAGGAAATGTTAGTAAAATAGAGAGCAAAAACATATGCTACAGGATGTAAATTTGAATAATATATATATGTTTATTTGATTTGCAGACATCTCATTAAGAAGAAAGAACCATAATCGCTTCAGTACCGAAAATGCTGCATCAATTTTCCAAGTGAAGCGAACTTCACGTTTGCTGCTACAACTTTGTAAACAACTAAATTTAGAAATGGTATCCAAATGATAATTTACATCTTCTATGTCAATAACTATTTAACACTAATAAAAAATTCATACTTAAAATAAATGCGTATGTATTTTTTGAAAATAAATATTTTCAATTCAAATTTCAATTCACTCAAATTAGTAAAAAGACATAGTTTATCAAGGAGAAATGACAACAATTTTTTTTTGCATTTTTAATGTTTTTGTCTAGAAGTTTAGCTGAAATAATCTGGTAACGCAGCTCTCATTTATTTACTAGATGCTGTTGTAGTAACTGGGAGGAGATGCCCGGAAGTAACTGGGATGTACACCTGCTCGCAGAATTATCCGCACAAAATGTTCAACGACCATTAAATAAGAACTAAACCATTTTCCTTAGTTAAAATTAACAATGTAATGAAAGGAAACTAAATCTGACTTCGTAATCATAACGTTAACAAAAAGCTAAGAACAAAAAATAATAATTCGAAAACAAGAAATAAACCTCAATAAAATATAACACAAAATTATCCGCACAAAACTAATTCAAGACATAAAATACACAATGTTGAGGAGTAGAGGAATTATCAATAATTTGATACAAGTTCATTCATGATATTCTTTCGTATCGTGTAATTTGCCCTAAGCTCCTTCAAAATGTAAGGTTTTACGCACCGGAAAGAATTTTCGAACCCGAAAATTCTTATTACAACCAAGACACCTGTTTAATTATGGCTTTAATGTACCGCTAAGCAAATGTATAAGTCAATTTTATTCTGTTTGTGTAGAAATAGACCTATGTGATGAGAGACAAAAATTTAAACAGTCTATTCCAAAACGTTTCTATCATGTACTTAGATTATACGAATATTATCACATGGTTCCGAAAACTGTAAGAGGTAAACTCGGTAGATGGAATAAATAAATAAATAAATTTATTCGTCCGCCTTTTGCCTTAATTGCACCTTGCAAGCGTTTTGGCATGCTGTCGACAAGGTATTTTCCTTGTGAATTCTGGGCTTATAAGTTCCCATTCCAGCTTAAGGGCTCTTCTAAGAGTGGTAGTGCTGGGGCCAAAGGTGTTCAATGGAATTGATGTCCGGTGATTGTGGGGGTGTTTTCAATTGCAAATGGGGTAGTAAAAAGCAGCTACATGCCAACATATAGTGCATGTTTAGGGTAATTGTCTTGTTGAAAAACGTAATTTGAAATTTGATGGCACTCCGTTGCAAACTTCGCTTTAGGATATTCAAGTATCCATGTTGATCAATTTTGTACTCAATAAACTCCATTTGTTCTACTCTTACTAAGCTTTACATTTTCTACCTCGGTATTTGCTTTTTGCCAAACTATTTGCCTTCCATCACTGCCAAACAAATTGAATTTGCTTTCGCCGGTAAAAATTACACACTTCCAAAAGTCTGAACTTTTATTTACATATTCATTGCAGGAGCAAGTCTTTTCTTTTTATTCATGTCTGATATAAGAGGCTTGCGAAGTGCAACTCAGCCATGGAGCTCAATTGAACGTAAAACCCGTCTTACTGTTTCGACAGAGACTGACCTATTAATAATTTCTGACATCTTAGGCCGCTTTCACAATCTCTAAAATTCGTCGGCGATCTTTTCCAATTCCCTTTTGTGATCTCAAGCCACTTTCACACAGGAAATCTTTCAGTCTCTTAATTCTGAACTTTTTCTGTGTCCTACCCTCTCTCACACATGCGGCATCATTTTCTCACACATGAACAGCATGCTTCCAATACCCAACATTGTGAAAAAACGAAGAGACATATACATACAATAGCTGCCGATAATATTTTCGTTCGTCCTCTACCTGGTTTATTTTCCAAATTTCCTTCATTTTTGAACCTGTTAACCATGTCTCCAACTTCACAGAACGATCTGCCATCAAATTTGCCTGTCTCTCGGTATGTAGTACGCTCCCATACTAGATTAAGGATAAGCTTCCGTTGTTGCAATGAAGTTTATTTTTTGTTTCCTAGCCATATAGCTTTTAATTTTTCTTTATTTATTTGTTTCGAATTCTTCTCTCAATGCCTGTTATCCAGACGAAGTCCTTCTGCAGAATTAATACAAAAACATCCCTATCGCTTGTGCGGGTGATTTTGTGTCTGCCTTTTCGTGTGGATATTCAAAGAGGGGGTGTAAAATCCCCGTAAGTTCAGTTCCTGGCAACCTGTGGACAAATACTGAAAAGCGTGAACACAAGAATCAAGAATATATAATTTTTGTATATTGTATATTAAACGAATGAAATCTGTCAGACAGTGCTTTGTGCGAATAATTTTGTGAGCATGTGTGTATGTGTGCAAGCTGCGTCCGAGCTTTCGGGTCTTCTACCACTCTAGCTCATTGATCCTTCGTAAAATATTCCTTGCCATCGCAAGCACATATGGTGTTGCATTCATGTAGTAAGACCAATCGAAGCACAATGCGATGATTGAACATATTTCCTCAGATCATAGCGATGAATGAGAAAAAGCTGTGCGCTTGTAAGCCGCCACCGCGATTGCTGCGATAGCTTTGCAGATGTATTTATGCATGCGTTTCTGCGTCGATACATCCACCACTACCGCATGTTCATTTCGATGCGTTGGTATGTGGGACTGCTTATGAATAACAAAAACACCGCATGCACCGTATAATAATTTGAACAACAATAAAAAAAACAAATAGGCTCTGAATTAACACTAATGATTATTATTTGTTGTAATATGAATGCAAAAATAATATGCTATCGACTGTCTTTGGTGCCAGCCTGTTCCTCTTCCCTGTTATTATGTTGCCTGCTAAAGAAAATGCTCGTTCTGCCGCTGCACTGCTAGCAGGAATTGAATGAATTTGAAGTGCCACTTTTGATAAGTGAGCATCATTTTTTGCGTTTATCCTCCCCCACTCAACCAAATCAAAATCTCCATATATTTGTCTCTCTGCTATATTTGTCTACTTCTTGTTCGGGGGTTGTCGTTTCAGATTCTGAACGAACTGAATACCTTAATTGGGGGATGATGATGCATTTCTAATTAAGGAGGTAAACACATCCATGTAGATAACAGATTTAACATGTTTCCCTGCATTAGCGCTATCGAGACATCTTTAATATTAATTTTATTGGGTGCTGGCCAGTCACAATAATTGCCCTGACTTTGAACAATGATCTTTATTTATCATGAAGACAAGATGCAAGGCCGCATCACAGGAAGTAAAGCCAAACAATTTCAACAGTTTGACGAAATTATGGCTTCATTACAGTCGCCGTCGCCGTCAGCAACATATCCGCCGTTGTCAGGACTTTTGCTGCTTCAGAGGATGAGAGGAAGAAAAATGCTCAGTTATCATCATATGACGCCGCCTCCACTAGCAGGGCTGCTGCTACAACTTCCACCATGTTATTTCACCGCCAGTCTTCAGTTCCAGTTATTCAACATCATCTACCATTGCCGCTGAAGATATCGTCCAAGCCACAGCAACTATGCCAGAAGCCGTCGCAGCAACCACATCAACCAACGCCTCATAGACTCATGCACAAATTTCGCAGCACCATTGTATAAGACCATGTCAGCAACGCCACATGTACGTCTACTACCGCTGCCACCTACCCCTATGCCCACGAACTATATTCTTTTGTACACCCACCGCCTGCCAACTCATCGACCCCGTCATACCCAGTACATCAGCCATTTCGAAAATGCGAGGTCTTACCAGAATTTTCAGAACAGACAGAACAATGGCCAATGCTTATTGTCGATTTCAAAGAGACTTCAGCCACCCACGGCTACACCGCCTTGGAGAACTTGTCACGTCTGCAAAAGTCGCTCAGAGGTGACGCCAAACGTATGGTTGAAGCACTTCTCATTTACCCTAATAGTGTTGGTGCTATAATAAGCACTTTAGAATTTAATTATGGTGGTCCAGAGATTCTAATACGAAGCCGACTGGCGAAGGCCAGAAGTTTTCCAATGGTACACGAATCCAAAGTCAATGAAGTAATTAATTATAGTATCATGGTATCTAACTTGACTGTATTTTTGGACAATGCATCGGCATCGTGGCAATTAACCAATTGGTAACCAAATTACCTGGGAATAAAAGGGAAGAGTTGGCTCAACACACACTTGGAATTCCGCCACTGTATCCTTCGATCAGACAATTCAACAGTTTTCTTACACATACATCGCCATCGCGTTCGAAGTAACTTCAAGTCAGAGCAGTACCACGAACGAAAGAAGAGGCAATCACGTAAATGGAAGAGCACCGCACGAAATCGAAATGTGTCGTTTGCTCGGGAGACCATCACCTATATGAATGTCCGACATTCAGAAACTCTGCTATTAACGAACGGTGGCGAATTGTCAAAACCAACCACATGTGGTTTTCCTGTTTACGCTCAGGCCAGAGTGTGGTTTATATGCATGTCGAAAGAACTTCAATCGCCTTCTTCATGATTCCAGTGAGAAAAGAGCTTCGACCTTGAATCTCAACTCCATTGCTGCTCAAGGAAATTCGAATATTTGCTCGAAACCGAATTATGCGATACGCGCTACGAAAACAGCTGTTGCCGTAGTAACCAATGTGCAAAAATCTTCGACCAGCTATGGGCCGTCGAAAAATTGTACTCATGAGAATGCAGTTATAAGCGCAATTGGAAATTAACACAAATGCCCAAGCATACACAAATGCATATTCTGCTCGCCTCAGTTATACTTGTTGTGTGTAGATAACAGAGTTCGGCACGCAATCATATTTTTGTCGCTTGCGATATACTCACGAAAGCGGTGCGAGTGTGACCGGGAGCGATTGAGATGCGATCATTTCGATCATTTCTGGGACTAACCAATAAAGGAAGGGAAGTGTGTACAGCCACCGCAACCCAAGCGATAGTTGTGTTTACCAGACTCTATTGGGCATGTTTCTCTTATAAGTCGAGTCTGTGCATCCTGCACCACCGCATGTTGATATTTACTTCGGCGAAGGTTAGCAATGGGAATGTCTGTGGTCTGTAATGATCTTCGAAAAGTAAGTGTTGTGCGCTTGATGCGAATAGACGTCAGAGAAAAACTTAAATTTTATTAACTGAGACTATTATCAATAGGTTTGTTGTAATGCCGGATCATCCAGCTTTGGTTGACAAGAAAATTGCTAATGGTGTGTACACCTTGTCACAACAACACAAGGGCTGAAGTTCCATTAGGAATATACTACCCGAAATATTGAAGGAAGACGAAACCAATCGGTACTTAAATGCTCAGGACATTAAATATCAAATCTGATTCGGCATAAGTGTTGCAAAGCCCTTAAGCAGCCAGACGTTCTAAAAACTGTTGCAGCAGAAGACAAAAAGAACGCCATTGACATATGTACAGCTTGGGTTACTGAACTGACTGTAGGCCATTTTCGGCTATCACTGGTTCGGGCTTTGAAAATTTGGTGCAGTTTCTTATTAAGATAGGTGCAACCTATGGAGCAAACGTAGAAGTGCATGATTTACTGCCTGATCCAACAACAATTTCGCGTAAAATTCAGAAATCATCAGATGAACAAAAGAAACAATTCAGAAGCGAAATAAACAAAGTTGTGAATATCGGTGGTGCATCTGCTACACTTGATACGTTGTCGGACAATTATGTGAAACGAAACTTTTTAGGCCTCACATTGGACTATCGGAAGGATTTTACATTATTTGATACCGTTTTGGGAATGAAATCAATGAATTATGAAAGGTCAACCAGTGATAATATTTTGAGAAAGGTAAAGACTTTGTTTACTGAATTTGGTGTCCAAGATAGCCAAGCAATAAAATTTGTAACAGACAGAGGAACAAATATTGTAAAAGCTTTGACGCACAATACACGCTTGCACTGCAGCTGCCATTTATTGGCAAAGGACTTACAAAACAACAGATCTCACACAAATATTAGAGTCGTGCAAAAAAATATTGAAATACTTTAAAAAAGCAACTTCTCTGAAGAAGGTGGAATTCTAATTACACAATGTAGACAATTGGTTCGATATCAATGAACTATTAACTGAGAGAGACTACAACCAAATATTTCAACACTTAAAGTTCTAGTTGAAATCTTAAAGGATTTTGAAAGAATTTTCAATAAATTGCAAATCTGCAGCTCCGTCTTTGTGCTTCGTTTAACTTTCAATATATAAAATTCAAAGTCTTTGTGCACCTAACAATACAGACATTACTGTCATTTCGGTTTTAAAGGAAAAAATTATTCAGAACATTGATGAAATTTAGTTAAACAATTTGAATTTATGGCACAACGCTGCATTCTTTTTGTATCCACCAGCTGCAAGTATAGTAGCTAACGACATCAACGGTATTAAGAGCTTCGGCATTTCTACTCCAACTGCGTCTACTTCGCTGCAAAAATTATCAATCCCTGCACCAATAACATTTGATACAGCAAGTCCTACCACCCCTGTATCAGTTTCATAAACTGTACTCACTCCAACTGACACCGTAGGCAACCTATTTACATGGATGTGTGTACCTCCTTAATTAGAAATGCATCATCATCCCCCAATTAAGGTATTCAGTTCGTTGAGAATCTGAAACGACAACCCCCGAACAAGAAGTAGACAAATATAGCAGAGAGACAAATATATGGAGATTTTGATTTGGTTGAGTGGGGGAGGATTAACGCAAAAAATGATGCTCACTTATCAAAAGTGGCACTTCAAATTCATTCAATTCCTGCTAGCAGTGCAGCGGCAGAACAAGCATTTTCTTTAGCAGGCAACATAATAACACAGAAGAGGAACAGGCTGGCACCAAAGACAGTCGATAGCATATTATTTTTGCATTCATATTACAACAAATAATAATCATTAGTGTTAATTCAGAGCCTATTTGTTTTTTTTATTGTTGTTCAAATTATTATACGGTGCATGCGGTGTTTTTGTTATTCATAAGCAGTCCCACATACCAACGCATCGATATGAACATGCGGTAGTGGTGGATGTATCGACGCAGAAACGCATGCATAAATACATCTGCAAAGCTATCGCAGCAATCGCGGTGGCGGCTTACAAGCGCACAGCTTTTTCTCATTCATCGCTATGATCTGAGGAAATATGTTCAATCATCGCATTGTGCTTCGATTGGTATTACTTCATGAATGCAACAGCATATGTGCTTGCGATGGCAATGAATATTTTACGAAGGATCAATTAGTTAGAGTGGTAGAATGCGTTGAACGAATAAGTTCGGTTTATCGGTGCAGACGTCTGGTATATAGCATCAAGGAACTCAGGTGAGCACCCGGTTTACCTCTCACGCACAAGGGCTCGGACGCAGCTTGCACACACACACACATGCTCACAAAATTATTCGCACAAAGCAGATTTCATTCGTTTAATATACAATATACAAAAATTATATATTCTTGATTCGTGTGTTCAAGCTCTTCAGTATTTGTCCACAGGTTGCCAGAAACTGAACTTACGGGGGATTTGACACCCCCTCTTTGAATATCCACACGAAAAGACAGACACAATATCACCCGCACAAGCGATAGGGATGTTTTTGTATTAATTCTGCAGAAGGACTTCGTCTGGATAACAGGCATTGAGAGAAGAATTCGCAGCAAATAAATTAAAAAAATCAAAAGCTATATGAGAGGGAAACAAAAACGGAAAAATTTGGAAAATAAACCAGGTAGAGGACGAACGAAAATATTATCGGCAGCTAATGAGAGGCATATTCTGAATTGTTGGCCTATAAGGCCGCTTACTCACAGGAAACTTTTGTCGGCGATTTTTCCATCTTATAGGCAAGGGAGGTTATGTTCTCAATGTTGGCTATTGGAAGCATGCTGTACATGTGTGAGAAAGAGATGCCGCATGTGTGAGAGAAGATTTGCTGTGTGAAAGTGGCTTGAGATCACAAAAGGGAATTTGAAAAAATCGCCTACGAATTTTAGAGATTGTGAAAGCGGCCTAAGATGTCAGAAATTATTAATAGGTCAGTCTCTGTCGAAATAGTAAGACGGGTTTTACGTTCAATTGAGCTCCATGGCTGAGTTGCACTTCGCAAGCCTCTTATATCAGACATGAATAAAAAGAAAAGACTTGCTCCCGCAATGAATATGTAAGTAAAAGTCAGACTTTTGGAAGTGTGTAATTTTTACCGGCGAAAGCAAATTCAATTTGTTTGGCAGTGATGGAAGGCAAATAGTTTGGCAAAAAGCAAATACCGAGGTAGAAAATGTAAAGCTTAGTAAGAGTAGAACAAATGGAGTTTATTGAGTACAAAATTGATCAACATGGATACTTGAATATCCTAAAGCGAAGTTTGCAGCGGAGTGCCATCAAATTTCAAATTACATTTTTCAACAAGACAGTAACCCTAACCACACTGCACATAATGTTGGCATGTAGCTGCTTTTTACTACCCCATTTGCAATTGAAAACACCCCCACAATCACCGGACATCAATTCCATTGAACACCTTTGGCCCCAGCAATACCACTCTTAGAAGAGCCCTTACGCAGGAATGGGAACTTATAAGCCCAGAATTCACAAGGAAAATACCTTGCCGACAGCATGCCAAAACGCTTGCAAGGTGCAATTAAGGCAAAAGGCGGACGAATAAATTTATTTATTTATTTATTCCATCTACCGAGTTTACCTCTTACAGTTTTCGGAACCATGTGATAATATTCGTATAATCTAAGTACATGATAGAAACGTTTTGGAATAGACTGTTTAAATTTTTGTCTCTCATCACATAGGTCTATTTCTACACAAACAGAATAAAATTGACTTATACATTTGCTTAGCGGTACATTAAAGCCATAATTAAACAGGTGTCTTGGTTGTAATAAGAATTTTCGGGTTCGAAAATTCTTTCCGGTGCGTAAAACCTTACATTTTGAAGGAGCTTAGGGCAAATTACACGATACGAAAGAATATCATGAATGAACTTGTATCAAATTATTGATAATTCCTCTACTCCTCAACATTGTGTATTTTATGTCTTGAATTAGTTTTGTGCGGATAATTTTGTGTTATTATTTATTGAGGTTTATTTCTTGTTTTCGAATTATTATTTTTTGTTCTTAGCTTTTTGTTAACGTTATGATTATGAAGTCAGATTTAGTTTCCTTTCATTACATTGTTAATTTTAACTAAGGAAAATGGTTTAGTTCTTATTTAATGGTCGTTGAACATTTTGTGCGGATAATTCTGCGAGCAGGTGTACATCCCAGTTACTTCCGGGCATCTCCTCCCAGTTACTACAACAGCATCTAGTAAATAAATGAGAGCTGCGTTACCAGATTATTTCAGCTAAACTTCTAGACAAAAACATTAAAAATGCAAAAAATTGTTGTCATTTCTCCTTGATAAACTATGTCTTTTTACTAATTTGAGTGAATTGAAATTTGAATTGAAAATATTTATTTTCAAAAAATATATACGCATTTATTTTAAGTATGAAATTTTTATTAGTGTTAAATAATTATTGATATGGGAGATGTAAATTATCATTTGGATACCATTTCTAAATTTAGTTGTTTACAAAGTTATTGAAAATAATTATTCGGAATCTTTGTAAAGAACATTCGAATAACATTTTATTTCTTGGAAGAATGTTGTAGCAGCAAACGTGAAGTGCGCTTCACTTGGAAAATTGATGCAGCATTTTCGGTACTGAAGCCATTATGGTTCTTTCTTCTTAATGAGATGTCTGCAAATCTAATAAACATATGTATATTATTCAAATTTACATCCTGTAGCATATGTTTTTGCTCTCTATTTTACTAACATTTCCTAAAAACATTTTCAACTGACATGAATCCTATCGTTGTCAAAAGATCTGATGCATATTTATCAAATTTTATTTGCCTGAATTCGTCGTTAATTTTTTAAGTATCACTTTCCTGTACCATGTGTGGGAACATTCGTACAATGTTTCGCTTGCAGATTTAAAAATGAAAGAGGTCGCATTAGTATATTATCAATGGGTGAACTGCACTGCAATTGTATTTTTTAAATTAAGAATGGTTCTACGTGCAACGTTGAAAAGATTCCTTCTTCATTTGACGCTTGTAATGTGATTCGCCACAGTAACATGTAAATATATTTCATTTAAAGGCAAATAATGAATACTTGGTAGTGGATTTTATACGACTTTTCAAAAACTGCTGAAAACTGCATGGAATATTTCTGGTCAAATCCTGCTAACATCGCTGCTTAATCTGGTAACGGTGACTGATGTTGTTGCTGATACGGGTTCTGGCATAGTTGTTGTGGCTTGGACGATATCTTCAGCGGCAGTGGTAGATGATGTTGAATAATTAGAACTGATGACTGGCGGTGAAGACAACATGGTGGAAGTTGTAGCAGCAGCCCTGCTAGTGGAGGCGGCGGCATATGATGATAACTGAGTTTTTTTTTTCTTCCTCTCATCCTCTGAAGCAGCAAAAGCCATTTTTGCTAAGTGCGTCACACTGTTGAAATTGTTTGGCTTTACTGCCTGTGATGCGGCCTTGCATCAAGTCTTCATGATAAATATAAATCATTGTTCAAAGTCACGGCAATTATTGTGACTGGCCAGCACCCAATAAAATTAATATTGAAGATGTCTTGATGGCGCTAATGCAGGGAATACGTTTAATAAACATAACGTCACATAAAAATCGCAACGTTTATTAAACGTGTTTCCCTGCATTAGCAAGATCAAGACATCTTAAATATTAAGTTTGCGTCCCTCCGCCACGAGCACTCGAGAAGACAAAGAACAATTTTCTCCTAGTTCAGTGCGTTTACATAACTACGCAAAGCCTACTAGGTGGATATTACTTTGTCTTAGAATTCAAATGGAATTCAAATGCATGAGTTTAGGAGCACAATACTAGGTCTGATATTTCAAAAAAACAGTAAACCAGTTTATAAGTCTATATATCTGCAAAAACCTGTGTTTTAACACCAGACACAATTGCCACTGCTGGTGTGCCCCTAGTAATCACTGGCAGGGTCTGTCTAAAGTCACCAGCTAAAAGTACCACCATCCCTCCCATAATACTCTGGTTGCTCTTAATATCTTTCATAGTGATGTATAATGCTTCGATTTGCTTTTATGACACATCGTACATTCATCCCAAACCAACATTCTACACTCTTGCAACATTCGTCCACGCTCACTGTGTTTTGGTAATGCTTCAAACTGGCATTTACTCATGAGCTAAGTTCAAAGGCAGTTTAAGAACTGAGTGCGCTGTTCGTCCCCCATTGAGCAGCGTAGCAGCTATTCCAGAGGAAGCTACTGCAACAGCAATTTTTTTATCTTTCCTGACTTGTGCTAATAGTTAATTTAAATTTATTTAAAAGAAAGGTTTTGCCAGTGCCTCCTGGAGCACCCAAAAAGAACAAACCGCGTTCGCCACTTTAAATTGTTTGAATAACTATATCAAAGATTAATCTTCGTCATGTGTTCAAAAGTGTAACGGCATCCATTATTTGGCGTTATAAAATCAGTATCGTAATCTAGTTCTCGCATTAAATCACTACTTACTTCCCCAATTCGTTGTGGTCTGCTCACCCCAAAATCAGAAAGAAAATGTTTTCCAGTAATAGCAATCACTCGGTCTTTAACCTTTGTTAAGGTGTCATTGTGAATTAAATTATTATAGGCCGCATTAAAAAAATATATTTGGCCGCACCGCGCCGCAGTCTGCCTTGGTGACTATCGACAACAATCAATCAGCAGTGTACACCGACCATTAGCATGGTGTGTGTGTAGTTTTACGCACGCAGTAACATGTTCAATTTGAGTATTTGGCAGAAGGGTGGTTTCTGTTCTTGTCACAAATGCTCAAATGAATAAAGGATAAATTTACTAAAAAGTTTTTCATCAGTTTTTCAATCCGATAAGCCATTAATGAGCCAGGACTGTGTGAAGATGAATAAATGCGGTTTTTGCCCCATTTCCCCCTTAGACCCGGAATAAGTAGACTAAGTTCATCTCCAGATCAAATCTACCTCTCTACCAAATTTCATCAAAATCGGTTCATTGGTTTAGACGTGAAAGGCTAACAGACAGACAGACAGAGTTACTTTCGCATTTAAAATATAAGTAAGGAAAGTAAGGAAGTAAGGATTTGCAGACATCTCATTAAGAAGAAACAACCATAAAAAAAATAAATGCTGCATCAATTTTCCAAGTAAAGCGTACGTTTGGTGTTATAACTTTCTTCCAAGAAATAAAATGTTATTCGAATGTTCTTTACAAAGATTCCGAATAATTATTTTCAATAACTTTGTAAAGAACTAAATTTAGAAATGGTATCCAAATGATAATTTACATCTCCCATATCAATAATTATTTAACACTAATAAAAATTTCATACTTAAAATAAATGCGTATGTATTTTTTGAAAATAAATATTTTCAATTCAAATTTCAATTCACTCAAATTAGTAAAAAGACATAGTTTATCAAGGAGAAATGACAACAATTTTTTGCATTTTTAATGTTTTTGTCTAGAAGTTTAGCTGAAATAATCTGGTAACGCAGCTCTCATTTATTTACTAGATGCTGTTGTAGTAACTGGGAGGAGATGCCCGGAAGTAACTGGGATGTACACCTGCTCGCAGAATTATCCGCACAAAATGTTCAACGACCATTAAATAAGAACTAAACCATTTTCCTTAGTTAAAATTAACAATGTAATGAAAGGAAACTAAATCTGACTTCGTAATCATAACGTTAACAAAAAGCTAAGAACAAAAAATAATAATTCGAAAACAAGAAATAAACCTCAATAAAATATAACACAAAATTATCCGCACAAAACTAATTCAAGACATAAAATACACAATGTTGAGGAGTAGAGGAATTATCAATAATTTGATACATGTTCATTCATGATATTCTTTCGTATCGTGTAATTTGCCCTAAGCTCCTTCAAAATGTAAGGTTTTACGCACCGGAAAGAATTTTCGAACCCGAAAATTCTTATTACAACCAAGACACCTGTTTAATTATGGCTTTAATGAACCGCTAAGCAAATGTATAAGTCAATTTTATTCTGTTTGTGTAGAAATAGACCTATGTGATGAGAGACAAAAATTTAAACAGTCTATTCCAAAACGTTTCTTCATGTACTTAGATTATACGAATATTATCATATGGTTCCGAAAACTGTAAGAGGTAAACTCGGTAGACGGAATAAATAAATAAATAAATTTATTTGTCCGCCTTTTGCCTTAATTGCACCTTGCAAGCGTTTTGGCATGCTGTCGGCAAGGTATTTTCTACCTCGGTATTTGCTTTTTGCCAAACTATTTGCCTTCCATCACTGCCAAACAAATTGAATTTGCTTTCGCCGGTAAAAATTACACACTTCCAAAAGTCTGAACTTTTATTTACATATTCATTGCAGGAGCAAGTCTTTTCTTTTTATTCATGTCTGATATAAGAGGCTTGCGAAGTGCAACTCAGCCATGGAGCTCAATTGAACGTAAAACCCGTCTTACTGTTTCGACAGAGACTGACCTATTAATAATTTCTGACATCTTAGGCCGCTTTCACAATCTCTAAAATTCGTAGGCGATTTTTTCAAATTTCCTTTTGTGATCTCAAGCCACTTTCACACAGGAAATCTTTCAGTCTATGCAATTGAGATCTTTATTCTGAACTTCTTTTGTTTCCTACCCTCTCTCACACATGCGGCATCTCTTTCTCACACATGTACAGCATGCTTCCAATACCCAACATTGTGAAGAAACGAAGAGAGTTAAATGAGAATAGAAAATCCAAACGTCTAACCTCCCTTGCCTATAAGATGGAAAAATCGCCGACAAAAGTTGTCCACCCTTCTGCCAAGTGAGTAAGCGGCCTTATAGGTCAACAATTCAGAATATGCCTCTCATTAGCTGCCGATAATATTTTCGTTCGTCCTCTACCTGGTTTATTTTCCAAATTTCCTTCATTTTTGAACTTGTTAACCATGTCTCCAACTTCAGAGAACGATCTGCCATCAAATTTGCCTGTCTCTCGGTATGTAGTACGCTCCCATACTAGATTAAGGGTAAGCTTCCGTTGTTGCAATGAAGTTTCTTTTTTGTTTCCTCCCCATATAGCTTTTGATTTTTTTTATTTATTTGTTGCGAATTCTTCTCTCAATGCCTGTTATCCAGACGAAGTCCTTCTGCAGAATTAATACAAAAACATCCCTATCGCTTGTGCGGGTAATTTTGTGTCCCCCGTAAGTTCAGTTCCTGTCTACCTGTGGACAAATACTGAAGAGCGTGAACACAAGAATCAAGAATGTATAATTTTTGTATATTGTATATTAAACGAATGAAATCTGTCAGACAGTGCTTTGTGCGAATAATTTTGTGAGCATGTGTGTATGTGTGCAAGCTGGGTCCGAGCTTTCGGGTCTTCTACCACTCTAACTCATTGATCCTTCGTAAAATATTCCTTGCCATCGCAAGCACATATGGTGTTGCATTCATGTAGTAATACCAATCGAAGCACAATGCGATGATTGAACATATTTCCTCAGATCATAGCGATGAATGAGAAAAAGCTGTGCGCTTGTAAGCCGCCACCGCGATTGCTGCGATAGCTTTGCAGATGTATTTATGCATGCGTTTCTGCGTCGATACATCCACCACTACCGCATGTTCATATCGATGCGTTGGTATGTGGGACTGCTTATGAATAACAAAAACACCGCATGCACCGTATAATAATTTGAACAACAATAAAAAAAACAAATAGGCTCTGAATTAACACTAATGATTATTATTTGTTGTAATATGAATGCAAAAATAATATGCTATCGACTGTCTTTGGTGCCAGCCTGTTCCTCTTCCCTGTTATTATGTTGCCTGCTAAAGAAAATGCTCGTTCTGCCGCTGCACTGCTAGCAGGAATTGAATGAATTTGAAGTGCCACTTTTGATAAGTGAGCATCATTTTTTGCGTTTATCCTCCCCCACTCAACCAAATCAAAATCTCCATACATTTGTCTCTCTGCTATATTTGTCTACTTCTTGTTCGGGGGTTGTCGTTTCAGATTCTGAACGAACTGAATACCTTAATTGGGGGATGATGATGCATTTCTAATTAAGGAGGTAAACACATCCATGTAGATAACAGATTTAACATGTTTCCCTGCATTAGCGCTATCGAGACATCTTCAATATTAATTTTATTGGGTGCTGGCCAGTCACAATAATTGCCCTGACTTTGAACAATGATCTTTATTTATCATGAAGACAAGATGCAAGGCCGCATCACAGGAAGTAAAGCCAAACAATTTCAACAGTTTGACGAAATTATGGCTTCATTACAGTCGCCGTCGCCGTCAGCAACATATCCGCCGTTGTCAGGACTTTTGCTGCTTCAGAGGATGAGAGGAAGAAAAATGCTCAGTTATCATCATATGACGCCGCCTCCACTAGCAGGGCTGCTGCTACAACTTCCACCATGTTATCTTCACCGCCAGTCTTCAGTTCCAGTTACTCAACATCATCTACCACTGCCGCTGAAGATATCGTCCAAGCCACAACAACTATGCCAGAAGCCGTCGCAGCAACAACATCAACCAACGCCTCATAGACTCATGCACAAATTTCGCATGCACCATTGTATTAGACCATGTCAGCAACGCCACATTTTGCTGCCACCTACCCCTATGCCCACGAACTATTTTCTTTTGTAAACCCACCGCCTGCCAACTCAGGACCCCGTCATACCCAGTACATCAGCCATTTCGAAAATGCGAGGTCTTACCAGAATTTTCAGAACAGACAGAACAATGGCCAATGCTTATTGTCGATTTCAAAGAGACTTCAGCCACCCACGGCTACACCGCCTTGGAGAACTTGTCACGTCTGCAAAAGTCGCTCAGAGGTGACGCCAAACGTATGGTTGAAGCACTTCTCATTTACCCTAATAGTGTTGGTGCTATAATAAGCACTTTAGAATTTAATTATGGTGGTCCAGAGATTCTAATACGAAGCCGACTGGCGAAAGCCAGAAGTTTTCCAATGGTACACGAATCCAAAGTCAATGAAGTAATTAATTAAAGTATCATGGTATCTAACTTGACTGTATTTTTGGACAATGCATCGGCATCGTGGCAATTAACCAATTGGTAACCAAATTACCTGGGAATAAAAGGGAAGAGTTGGCTCAACACACACTTGGAATTCCGCCACTGTATCCTTCGATCAGACAATTCAACAGTTTTCTTACACATACATCGCCATCGCGTTCGAAGTAGCTTCAAGTCAGAGCAGTACCACGAACGAAAGAAGAGGCAATCACGTAAATGGAAGAGCACCGCACGAAATCGAAATGTGTCGTTTGCTCGGGAGACCATCACCTATATGAATGTCCGACATTCAGAAACTCTGCTATTAACGAACGGTGGCGAATTGTCAAAACCAACCACATGTGGTTTTCCTGTTTACGCTCAGGTCAGAGTGTGGTTTATATGCATGTCGAAAGAACTTCAATCGCCTTCTTCATGATTCCAGTGAGAAAAGACCTTCGACCTTGAATCTCATCTCCATTGCTGCTCAAGGAAATTCGAATATTTGCTCGAAGCTGAATAATGCGATACGCGCTACGAAAACAGCTGTTGCCGTAGTAACCAATGTGCAAAAATCTTCGACCAGCGATGGGCCGTCGAAAAATTGTACTCATGGGAATGCAGTTATAAGCGCAATTGGAAATTAACACAAATGCATATTCTGCTCGCCTCAGTTATACTTGTTGTGTGTAGATAACAGAGTTCGGCACGCAATCATATTTTTGTCGCTTGCGATATACTCACGAAAGCGGTGCGAGTGTGACCGGGAGCGATTGAGATGCGATCATTTCGATCATTTCTGGGACTAACCAATAAAGGAAGGGAAGTGTGTACAGCCACCGCAACCCAAGGGATAGTTGTGTTTACCAGACTCTATTGGGCATGTTTCTCTTATAAGTCGAGTCTGTGCATCCTGCACCACCGCATGTTGATATTTACTTCGGCGAAGGTTAGCAATGGGAATGTCTGTGGTCTGTAATGATCTTCGAAAAGTAAGTGTTGTGCGCTTGATGCGAATAGACGTCAGAGAAAAACTTAAATTTTATTAACTGAGACTATTATCAATAGGTTTGTTGTAATGCCGGATCATCCAGCTTTGGTTGACAAGAAAATTGCTAATGGTGTGTACACCTTGTCACAACAACACAAGGGCTGAAGTTCCATTAGGAATATACTACCCGAAATATTGAAGGAAGACGAAACCAATCGGTACTTAAATGCTCAGGACATTAAATATTAAATCTGATTCGGCATAAGTGTTGCCAAGCCCTTAAGCAGCCAGACGTTCTAAAAACTGTTGCAGCAGAAGACAGAAAGAACGCCATTGACATATGTACAGCTTGGGTTACTGAACTGACTGTAGGCCATTTTAGGCTATCACTGGTTCGGGCTTCGAAAATTTGGTGCAGTTTCTTATTAAGATAGGTGCAACCTATGGAGCAAACGTAGAAGTGCATGATTTACTGCCTGATACAACAACAATTTCGCGTATACTTCAGAAATCATCAGATGAACAAAAGAAACAATTCAGAAGCGAAATAAACAAAGTTGTGAATATCGGTGGTGCATCTGCTACACTTGATATGTGGTCGAACAATTATGTGAAACGAAACTTTTTAGGACTCACATTGGACTATCGGAAGGATTTTACATTATTTGATACCGTTTTGGGAATGAAATCAATGAATTATGAAAGGTCAACCAGTGATAATATTTTGAGAAAGTTAAAGACTTTGTTTACTGAATTTGGTGTCCAAGATAGCCAAGCAATAAAATTTGTAACAGACAGAGGAACAAATATTGTAAAAGCTTTGACGCACAATAAACGCTTGCACTGCAGCTGCCATTTATTGGCAAAGGACTTACAAAACAACAGATCTCACAGAAATATTAGAGTCGTGCAAAAAAATATTGAAATACTTTAAAAAACCAACTTCTCTGAAGAAGGTGGAATTCTAATTACACAATGTAGACAATTGGTTCGATATCAATGAACTATTGAACTGAGAGAGACTACAACCAAATATTTCAACACTTAAAGTTCTAGTTGAAATCTTAAAGGATTTTGAAAGAATTTTCAATAAATTGCAAATCTGCAGCTCTCCGTCTTTGTGCTTCGTTTAACTTTCAATTTATAAAATTCAAAGTCTTTGTGCACCTAACAATACAGACATTACTGTCATTTCGGTTTTAAAGGAAAAAATTATTCAGAACATTGATGAAATTTAGTTAAACAATTTGAATTAATGGCACAACACAGCATTCTTTTTGTATCCACCAGCTGCAAGTATAGTAGCTAACGACATCAACGGTATTAAGAGCTTCTGCATTTCTACTCCAACTGCGTCTACTTCGCTGCCAATATTATCAATCTCTGCACCAATAACATTTGATACAGCAAGTCCTACCACCCCTGTATCAGTTTCATAAACTGTACTCACTCCAACTGACACCGTAGGCAACCTATTTACATGGATGTGTGTACCTCCTTAATTAGAAATGCATCATCATCCCCCAATTAAGGTATTCAGTTCGTTCAGAATCTGAAACGACAACCCCCGAACAAGAAGTAGACAAATATAGCAGAGAGACAAATATATGGAGATTTTGATTTGGTTGAGTGGGGGAGGATAAACGCAACAAATTATGCTCACTTATCAAAAGTGGCACTTCAAATTCATTCAATTCCTGCTAGCAATGCAGCGGCAGAACGAGCATTTTCTTTAGCAGGCAACATAATAACAGGGAAGAGGAACAGGCTGGCACCAAATACAGTCGATAGCATATTATTTTTGCATTCTTATTACAAATAATAATCATTAGTGTTAATTCAGAGCCTATTTACTTTTGTATTGTTGTTCAACTTATTATTCGGTGCATGCGGTGTTTTTGTGATTCATAAGCAGTCCCACATACCAATGCATCGATATGAACATACGGTAGTGGTGGATGTATCGACGCAGAAACGCATGCATAAATACATCTCCAAAGCTATCGCAGCAATCGCGGTGGCGGCTTACAAGCGCACAGCTTTTTCTCATTCATCGCTATGATCTGAGGAAATATGTTCAATCATCGCATTGTGCTTCGATTGGTATTACTACATGAATGCAACACCATATGTGCTTGCGATGGCAAGGAATATTTTACGAAGGATCAATGAGCTAGAGTGGTAGAAGACCCGAAAGCTCGGACGCAGCTTGCACACATACACACATGCTCACAAAATTATTCGCACAAAGCACTGTCTGACAGATTTCATTCGTTTAATATACAATATACAAAAATTATACATTCTTGATTCTTGTGTTCACGCTCTTCAGTATTTGTCCACAGGTTGCCAGGAACTGAACTTACGGGGATTTTACACCCCCTCTTTGAATATCCACACGAAAAGACAGACACAAAATCACCCGCACAAGCGATAGGGATGTTTTTGTATTAATTCTGCAGAAGGACTTCGTCTGGATAACAGGCATTGAGAGAAGAATTCGCAACAAATAAATAAAAAAAAAATCAAAAGCTATATGGCTAGGAAACAAAAAAGAAACTTCATTGGAACAACGGAAGCTTATCCTTAATCTAGTATGGGAGCGTACTACATACCGAGAGACAGGCAAATTTGATGGCAGATCGTTCTCTGAAGTTGGAGACATGGTTAACAAGTTCAAAAATGAAGGAAATTTGGAAAATAAACCAGGTAGAGGACGAACGAAAATATTATCGGCAGCTAATGAGAGGCATATTCTGAATTGTTGGCCTATAAGGCCGCTTACTCACAGGAAACTTTTGTCGGCGATTTTTCCATCTTATAGGCAAGGGAGGTTATGTTCTCAATGTTGGCTATTGGAAGCATGCTGTACATGTGTGAGAAAGAGATGCCGCATGTGTGAGAGAAGATTTGCTGTGTGAAAGTGGCTTGAGATCACAAAAGGGAATTTGAAAAAATCGCCTACGAATTTTAGAGATTGTGAAAGCGGCCTAAGATGTCAGAAATTATTAATAGGTCAGTCTCTGTCGAAATAGTAAGACGGGTTTTACGTTCAATTGAGCTCCATGGCTGAGTTGCACTTCGCAAGCCTCTTATATCAGACATGAATAAAAAGAAAAGACTTGCTCCCGCAATGAATATGTAAGTAAAAGTCAGACTTTTGGAAGTGTGTAATTTTTACCGGCGAAAGCAAATTCAATTTGTTTGGCAGTGATGGAAGGCAAATAGTTTGGCAAAAAGCAAATACCGAGGTAGAAAATGTAAAGCTTAGTAAGAGTAGAACAAATGGAGTTTATTGAGTACAAAATTGATCAACATGGATACTTGAATATCCTAAAGCGAAGTTTGCAGCGGAGTGCCATCAAATTTCAAATTACATTTTTCAACAAGACAGTAACCCTAACCACACTGCACATAATGTTGGCATGTAGCTGCTTTTTACTACCCCATTTGCAATTGAAAACACCCCCACAATCACCGGACATCAATTCCATTGAACACCTTTGGCCCCAGCAATACCACTCTTAGAAGAGCCCTTACGCAGGAATGGGAACTTATAAGCCCAGAATTCACAAGGAAAATACCTTGCCGACAGCATGCCAAAACGCTTGCAAGGTGCAACTAAGGCAAAAGGCGGACAAATAAATAAATTTCTTTATTTACTTATTCCGTCTACCGAGTTTACCTCTTACAGTTTTCGGAACCATATGATAATATTCGTATAATCTAAGTACATGATAGAAACGTTTTGGAATAGACTGTTTAAATTTTTGTCTCTCATCACATAGGTCTATTTCTACACAAACAGAATAAAATTGACTTATACATTTGCTTAGCGGTTCATTAAAGCCATAATTAAACAGGTGCCTTGGTTGTAATAAGAATTTTCGGGTTCGAAGAATTCTTTCCGGTGCGTAAAACCTTACATTTTGAAGGAGCTTAGGGCAAATTACACGATACGAAAGAATATCATGAATGAACATGTATCAAATTATTGATAATTCCTCTACTCCTCAACATTGTGTATTTTATGTCTTTAATTAGTTTTGTGTGGATAATTTTATGTTATATTTTATTGAGGTTTATTTCTTGTTTTCGAATTATTATTGTTTTCTCTTAGCTTTTTGTTAACGTTATGATTACGAAGTCAGATTTAGTTTCCTTTCATTACATTGTTAATTTTAACTAAGGAAAATGGTTTAGTTCTTATTTAATGGTCGTTGAACATGTTGTGCTTCGACGTCTAGAGGAAAGGTCCTGTGTTTTGGACATATGGGCGCAGAATTGTAGAATTGTCTAATAGCGATTATTCCTCTCCTAAACCGCCTCCTACTCCGCCTATTGGACCCCTGTGGGGCTGGTACTTCTGGATATCAAACAGCATATAGTAAATAAATGAGAGCAGCGTTACCAGATTATGTTCTTCAAACCTGCTAAGGCCAGAACAAGAAACAGCTAAACTTCTAGACAAAAACATTAAAAATGCAAAAAAAATTGTTGTCATTTCTCCTTGATAAACTATGTCTTTTTACTAATTTGAGTGAATTGAAATTTGAATTGAAAATATTTATTTTCAAAAAATACATACGCATTTATTTTAAGTATGAAATTTTTATTAGTGTTAAATAATTATTGATATGGGAGATGTAAATTATCATTTGGATACCATTTCTAAATTTAGTTGTTTACAAAGTTATTGAAAATAATTATTCGGAATCTTTGTAAAGAACATTCGAATAACATTTTATTTCTTGGAAGAAAGTTATAACACCAAACGTACGCTTTACTTGGAAAATTGATGCAGCATTTATTTTTTTTATGGTTGTTTCTTCTTAATGAGATGTCTGCAAATCCTTACTTCCTTACTTTCCTTACTTATATTTTAAATGCGAAAGTAACTCTGTCTGTCTGTCTGTTAGCCTTTCACGTCTAAACCAATGAACCGATTTTGATGAAATTTGGTAGAGAGGTAGATTTGATCTGGAGATGAACTTAGTCTACTTATTCCGGGTCTAAGGGAAATGGGGCAAAAAACCGCATTTATTCATCTTCACACAGTCCTGGCTCATTAATGGCTTATCGGATTGAAAAACTGATGAAAAACTTTTTAGTAAATTTATCCTTTATTCATTTGAGCATTTGTGACAAGAACAGAAACCACCCTTCTGCCAAATACTCAAATTGAACATGTTACTGCCTGCGTAAAACTACACACACACCATGCTAATGCTCGGTGTACACTGCTGATTGATTGTTTTCGATAGTCACCAAGGCAGACTGCGGCGCGGTGCGGCCAAATATATTTTTTTAATGCGGCCTATAATAATTTAATTCACAATGACACCTTAACAAAGTTTAAAGACCGAGTGATTGCTATTACTGGAAAACATTTTCTTTCTGATTTTGGGGTGAGCAGACCACAACGAATTGGGGAAGTAAGTAGTGATTTAATGCGAGAACTAGATTACGATACTGATTTTATAACGCCAAATAATGGATGCCGTTACACTTTTGAACACATGACAAAGATTAATCTTTGATAAAGTTATTCAAACAATTTAAAGTGGCGAACGCGGTTTGTTCTTTTTGGGTGCTCCAGGAGGCACTGGCAAAACCTTTCTTTTAAATAAATTTAAATTAACTATTAGCACAAGTCAGGAAAGATAAAAAAATTGCTGTTGCAGTAGCTTCCTCTGGAATAGCTGCTACGCTGCTCAATGGGGGACGAACAGCGCACTCAGTTCTTAAACTGCCTTTGAACTTAGCTCATGAGTAAATGCCAGTTTGTAGCATTACCAAAACACAGTGAGCGTGGACGAATGTTGCAAGAGTGTAGAATGTTGGTTTGGGATGAATGTACGATGTGTCATAAAAGAGCAATCGAAGCATTATACATCACTATGAAAGATATTAAGAGCAATCAGGGTATTTATTTATTTATTTATTTATTTATTCTTCCGTCTTTCTAGTACAGAGCTTTTTTAAGACTACTGATAATATTAATAACATTTCATTTCTTATTAATAATAATGCCTAGTATAAGCAGAACTTAACATACAATTATAATGTAATTTAGAGTATATTGCTACTCAAAAAATTTAAGATTTCATTTTTAAATTTATCTCTACTCATATTAAAGTCTATAACATTTGCAACTAAGTTGAATTTTATGCAAGCATTAGTTATATGATCATTTTGCCCATAGTTTGTACTATGCCTCGAAACATAAAAGAAATCTCTAGGCCTCAGATAACGAGACGGGGTGTAAACACTGAACATGGAAAGCAGCACCGGACAATCAATGTGAGCATTAATGACGTCATGAGCGAAAAGAACTGAATAATAAAGTCCTTCTTACATGCAATTGCTTTGGATCGATAAGCTGATGGGAGGGATGGTGGTACTTTTAGCTGGTGACTTTACACAGACCCTGCCAGTGATTACTAGGGGCACACCAGCAGTGGCAATTGTGTCTGGTGTTAAAACACAGGTTTTTGCAGATATATAGACTTATAAACTGGTTTACTGTTTTTTTGAAATATCAGACCTAGTATTGTGCTCCTAAACTCATGCATTTGAATTCCATTTGAATTCTAAGACAAAGTAATATCCACCTAGTAGGCTTTGCGTAGTTATGTAAACGCACTGAACTAGGAGAGAATTGTTCTTTGTCTTCTCGAGTGCTCGTGGCGGAGGGACGCAAACTTAATATTTAAGATGTCTTGATCTTGCTAATGCAGGGAAACACGTTTAATAAACGTTGCGATTTTTATGTGACGTTATGTTTATTAAACGTATTCCTTGCATTAGCGCCATCAAGACATCTTCAATATTAATTTTATTGGGTGCTGGCCAGTCACAATAATTGCCCTGACTTTGAACAATGATTTATATTTATCATGAAGACTTGATGCAAGGCCGCATCACAGGCAGTAAAGCCAAACAATTTCAACAGTGTGACGCACTTAGCAAAAATGGCTTTTGCTGCTTCAGAGGATGAGAGGAAGAAAAAAAAAACTCAGTTATCATCATATGCCGCCGCCTCCACTAGCAGGGCTGCTGCTACAACTTCCACCATGTTGTCTTCACCGCCAGTCATCAGTTCTAATTATTCAACATCATCTACCACTGCCGCTGAAGATATCGTCCAAGCCACAGCAACTATGCCAGAAGCCGTCGCAGCAACCACATCAACCAACGCCTCATAGACTCATGCACAAATTTCGCATGCACCATTGTATAAGACCATGTCAGCAACGCCACATGTACGTCTACTACCGCTGCCACCTACCCCTATGCCCACGAACTATATTCTTTTTTACACCCACCGCCTGCCAACTCATCGACCCCGTCATACCCAGTACATCAGCCATTTCGAAAATGCGAGGTCTTACCAGAATTTTCAGAACAGACAGAACAATGGCCAATGCTTATTGTCGCTTTCAAAGAGACTTCAGCCACCCACGGCTACACCGCCTTGGAGAACTTGTCACGTCTGCAAAAGTCGCTCAGAGGTTACGCCAAACGTATGGTTGAAGCACTTCTCATTCACCCTAATATTGTTGGTGCTATAATAAGCACTTTAGAATTTAATTATGGTGGTCCAGAGATTCTAATACGAAGCCGACTGGCGAAGGCCATAAGTTTTCCAATGGTACACGAATCCAAAGTCAGTGAAGTAATTAATTATAGTATCATGGTATCTAACTTGACTGTATTTTTTGGACAATGCATCGGCATCGTGGCAATTAACCAATTGGTAACCAAATTACCTGGGAATAAAAGGGAAGAGTTGGCTCAACACACACTTGGAATTCCGCCACTGTATCCTTCGATCAGACAATTCAACAGTTTTCTTACACATACATCGCCATCGCGTTCGAAGTAACTTCAAGTCAGAGCAGTACCACGAACGAAAGAAGAGGCAATCACATAAACGGAGTATGCCCCGTCATGGAAGAGCAACGCACGAAATCGAAATGTTGCGTCTGCTATTAACGAACGGTGGCGAATTGTCAAAACGAACCACATGTGGTTTTCCTGTTTACGCTCAGGTCAGAGTGTGGTTTATATGCATGTCGAAAGAACTTCAATCGCCTTCTTCATGATTCCAGTGAGAAAAGAGCTTCGACCTTGAATCTCAAGGAAATTCGAATATTAGCTCGAAACCGAATAATGCGATACGCGCTACGAAAACAGCTGTTGCCGTAGTAACCAATGTGCAAAAATCTTCGACCAGCGATGGGCCGTCGAAAAATTGTACTCATGGGAATGCAGTTATAAGCGCAATTGGAAATTAACACAAATGCATATTCTGCTCGCCTCAGTTATACTTGTTGTGTGTAGATAACAGAGTTCGGCACGCAATCATATTTTTGTCGCTTGCGATATACTCACGAAAGCGGTGCGAGTGTGACCGGGAGCGATTGAGATGCGATCATTTCGATCATTTCTGGGACTAACCAATAAAGGAAGGGAAGTGTGTACAGCCACCGCAACCCAAGGGATAGTTGTGTTTACCAGACTCTATTGGGCATGTTTCTCTTATAAGTCGAGTCTGTGCATCCTGCACCACCGCATGTTGATATTTACTTCGGCGAAGGTTAGCAATGGGAATGTCTGTGGTCTGTAATGATCTTCGAAAAGTAAGTGTTGTGCGCTTGATGCGAATAGACGTCAGAGAAAAACTTAAATTTTATTAACTGAGACTATTATCAATAGGTTTGTTGTAATGCCGGATCATCCAGCTTTGGTTGACAAGAAAATTGCTAATGGTGTGTACACCTTGTCACAACAACACAAGGGCTGAAGTTCCATTAGGAATATACTACCCGAAATATTGAAGGAAGACGAAACCAATCGGTACTTAAATGCTCAGGACATTAAATATTAAATCTGATTCGGCATAAGTGTTGCCAAGCCCTTAAGCAGCCAGACGTTCTAAAAACTGTTGCAGCAGAAGACAAAAATAACGCCATTGACAAATGTACAGCTTGGGTTACTGAACAGACTGAAGGCCATTTTCGGCTATCACTGGTTCGGGCTTCGAAAATTTGGTGCAGTTTCTTATTAAGATAGGTGCAACCTATGGAGCAAACGTAGAAGTGCATGATTTACTGCCTGATCCAACAACAATTTCGCGTATACTTCAGAAATCATCAGATGAACAAAAGAAACAATTCAGAAGCGAAATAAACAAAGTTGTGAATATCGGTGGTGCATCTGCTACACTTGATATGTGGTCGGACAATTATGTGAAACGAAACTTTTTAGGCCTCACATTGGACTATCGGAAGGATTTTACATTATTTGATACCGTTTTGGGAATGAAATCAATGAATTATGAAAGGTCAACCAGTGATAATATTTTGAGAAAGTTAAAGACTTTGTTTACTGAATTTGGTGTCCAAGATAGCCAAGCAATAAAATTTGTAACAGACAGAGGAACAAATATTGTAAAAGCTTTGACGCACAATAAACGCTTGCACTGCAGCTGCCATTTATTGGCAAAGGACTTACAAAACAACAGATCTCACAGAAATATTAGAGTCGTGCAAAAAAATATTGAAATACTTTAAAAAACCAACTTCTCTGAAGAAGGTGGAATTCTAATTACACAATGTAGACAATTGGTTCGATATCAATGAACTATTAACTGAGAGAGACTACAACCAAATATTTCAACACTTAAAGTTCTAGTTGAAATCTTAAAGGATTTTGAAAGAATTTTCAATAAATTGCAAATCTGCAGCTCCGTCTTTGTGCTTCGTTTAACTTTCAATATATAAAATTCAAAGTCTTTGTGCACCTAACAATACAGACATTACTGTCATTTCGGTTTTAAAGGAAAAAATTATTCAGAACATTGATGAAATTTAGTTAAACAATTTGAATTTATGGCACAACGCTGCATTCTTTTTGTATCCACCAGCTGCAAGTATAGTAGCTAACGACATCAACGGTATTAAGAGCTTCTGCATTTCTACTCCAACTGCGTCTACTTCGCTGCCAATATTATCAATCTCTGCACCAATAACATTTGATACGGAAGTCCTACCACCCCTGTATCAGTTTCATAAACTGTACTCACTCCAACTGACACCGTAGGCAACCTATTTACATGGATGTGTGTACCTCCTTAATTAGAAATGCATCATCATCCCCCAATTAAGGTATTCAGTTCGTTCAGAATCTGAAACGACAACCCCCGAACAAGAAGTAGACAAATATAGCAGAGAGACAAATATATGGAGATTTTGATTTGGTTGAGTGGGGGAGGATAAACGCAAAAAATGATGCTCACTTATCAAAAGTGGCACTTCAAATTCATTCAATTCCTGCTAGCAGTGCAGCGGCAGAACGAGCATTTTCTTTAGCAGGCAACATAATAACAGGGAAGAGGAACAGGCTGGCACCAAAGACAGTCGATAGCATATTATTTTTGCATTCATATTACAACAAATAATAATCATTAGTGTTAATTCAGAGCCTATTTGTTTTTTTTATTGTTGTTCAAATTATTATACGGTGCATGCGGTGTTTTTGTTATTCATAAGCAGTCCCACATACCAACGCATCGATATGAACATGCGGTAGTGGTGGATGTATCGACGCAGAAACGCATGCATAAATACATCTGCAAAGCTATCGCAGCAATCGCGGTGGCGGCTTACAAGCGCACAGCTTTTTCTCATTCATCGCTATGATCTGAGGAAATATGTTCAATCATCGCATTGTGCTTCGATTGGTATTACTACATGAATGCAACACCATATGTGCTTGCGATGGCAAGGAATATTTTACGAAGGATCAATGAGTTAGAGTGGTAGAAGACCCGAAAGCTCGGACGCAGCTTGCACACATACACACATGCTCACAAAATTATTCGCACAAAGCACTGTCTGACAGATTTCATTCGTTTAATATACAATATACAAAAATTATACATTCTTGATTCTTGTGTTCACGCTCTTCAGTATTTGTCCACAGGTAGACAGGAACTGAACTTACGGGGGACACAAAATTACCCGCACAAGCGATAGGGATGTTTTTGTATTAATTCTGCAGAAGGACTTCGTCTGGATAACAGGCATTGAGAGAAGAATTCGCAACAAATAAATAAAAAAAAAATCAAAAGCTATATGGCTAGGAAACAAAAAAGAAACTTCATTGGAACAACGGAAGCTTATCCTTAATCTAGTATGGGAGCGTACTACATACCGAGAGACAGGCAAATTTGATGGCAGATCGTTCTCTGAAGTTGGAGACATGGTTAACAAGTTCAAAAATGAAGGAAATTTGGAAAATAAACCAGGTAGAGGACGAACGAAAATATTATCGGCAGCTAATGAGAGGCATATTCTGAATTGTTGACCTATAAGGCCGCTTACTCACTTGGCAGAAGGGTGGACAACTTTTGTCGGCGATTTTTCCATCTTATAGGCAAGGGAGGTTAGACGTTTGGATTTTCTATTCTCATTTAACTCTCTTCGTTTCTTCACAATGTTGGGTATTGGAAGCATGCTGTACATGTGTGAGAAAGAGATGCCGCATGTGTGAGAGAGGGTAGGAAACAAAAGAAGTTCAGAATAAAGATCTCAATTGCATAGACTGAAAGATTTCCTGTGTGAAAGTGGCTTGAGATCACAAAAGGAAATTTGAAAAAATCGCCTACGAATTTTAGAGATTGTGAAAGCGGCCTAAGATGTCAGAAATTATTAATAGGTCAGTCTCTGTCGAAACAGTAAGACGGGTTTTACGTTCAATTGAGCTCCATGGCTGAGTTGCACTTCGCAAGCCTCTTATATCAGACATGAATAAAAAGAAAAGACTTGCTCCCGCAATGAATATGTAAGTAAAAGTCAGACTTTTGGAAGTGTGTAATTTTTAGCGGCGAAAGCAAATTCAATTTGTTTGGCAGTGATGGAAGGCAAATAGTTTGGCAAAAAGCAAATACCGAGGTAGAAAATGTAAAGCTTAGTAAGAGTAATACAAATGGAGTTTATTGACTACAAAATGGATCAACATGGATACTTGAATATCCTAAGGCGAAGTTTGCAACGGAGTGCCAGCAAATTTCAAATTACGTTTTTCAACAAGACAATTACCCTAAACATGCACTATATGTTGGCATGTAGCTGCTTTTTACTACCCCATTTGCAATTAAAAACACCCCCACAATCACCGGACATCAATTCCATTGAACACCTTTGGCCCCAGCAATACCACTCTTAGAAGAGCCCTTACGCAGGAATGGGAACTTATAAGCCCAGAATTCACAAGGAAAATACCTTGTCGACAGCATGCCAAAACGCTTGCAAGGTGCAATTAAGGCAAAAGGCGGACAAATAAATTTATTTATTTATTTATTCCGTCTACCGAGTTTACCTCTTACAGTTTTCGGAACCATGTGATAATATTCGTATAATCTAAGTACATGATAGAAACGTTTTGGAATAGACTGTTTAAATTTTTGTCCCTCATCACATAGGTCTAGTTCTACACAAACAGAATCAAATTGACTTATACATTTGCTTAGGGGTACATTAAAGCCATAATAAAACAGGTGCCTTGGTTGTAATAAGAATTTTCGGGTTCGAAAATTCTTTCCGGTGCGTAAAACCTTACATTTTGAAGGAGCTTAGGGCAAATTACACGATACGAAAGAATATCATGAATGAACATGTATCAAATTATTGATAATTCCTCTACTCCTCAACATTGTGTATTTTATGTCTTTAATTAGTTTTGTGTGGATAATTTTGTGTTATATTTTATTGAGGTTTTTTTCTTGTTTTCGAATTATTATTTTTTGTTCTTAGCTTTTTGTTAACGTTATGATTATGAAGTCAGATTTAGTTTCCTTTCATTACATTGTTAATTTTAACTAAGGAAAATGGTTTAGTTCTTATTTAATGGTCGTTGAACATTTTGTGCTTCGACGTCTAAGGAAAGGTCCTGTGTTTTGGACATATGGGCGCAGAATTGTAGAATTGTCTAATAGCGATTATTCCTCTCCTAAACCGCCTCCTACTCCGCCTATTGGACCCCTGTGGGGCTGGTACTTCTGGATATCAAACAGCATATAGTAAATAAATGAGAGCAGCGTTACCAGATTATGTTCTTCAAACCTGCTAAGGCCAGAACAAGAAACAGCTAAACTTCTAGACAAAAACATTAAAAATGCAAAAAAAATTGTTGTCATTTCTCCTTGATAAACTATGTCTTTTTACTAATTTGAGTGAATTGAAATTTGAATTGAAAATATTTATTTTCAAAAAATACATACGCATTTATTTTAAGTATGAATTTTTTATTAGTGTTAAATAATTATTGACATGGAAGATGTAAATTATCATCTGGATACCATTTCTAAATTTAGTTGTTTACAAAGTTATTGAAAATAATTATTCGGAATCTTTGTAAAGAACATTCGAATAACATTTTATTTCTTGGAAGAAAGTTATAACACCAAACGTACGCTTTACTTGGAAAATTGATGCAGCATTTATTTTTTTTATGGTTGTTTCTTCTTAATGAGATGTCTGCAAATCCTTACTTCCTTACTTTCCTTACTTATATTTTAAATGCGAAAGTAACTCTGTCTGTCTGTCTGTTAGCCTTTCACGTCTAAACCAATGAACCGATTTTGATGAAATTTGGTAGAGAGGTAGATTTGATCTGGAGATGAACTTAGTCTACTTATTCCGGGTCTAAGGGAAATGGGGCAAAAAACCGCATTTATTCATCTTCACACAGTCCTGGCTCATTAATGGCTTATCGGATTGAAAAACTGATGAAAAACTTTTTAGTAAATTTATCCTTTATTCATTTGAGCATTTGTGACAAGAACAGAAACCACCCTTCTGCCAAATACTCAAATTGAACATGGTACTGCGTGCGTAAAACTACACACACACCATGCTAATGCTCGGTGTACACTGCTGATTGATTGTTGTCGATAGTCACCAAGGCAGACTGCGGCGCGGTGCGGCCAAATATATTTTTTTAATGCGGCCTATAATAATTTAATTCACAATGACACCTTAACAAAGTTTAAAGACCGAGTGATTGCTATTACTGGAAAACATTTTCTTTCTGATTTTGGGGTGAGCAGACCACAACGAAGTGGGGAAGTAAGTAGTGATTTAATGCGAGAACTAGATTACGATACTGATTTTATAACGCCAAATAATGGATGCCGTTACACTTTTGAACACATGACAAAGATTAATCTTTGATAAAGTTATTCAAACAATTTAAAGTGGCGAACGCGGTTTGTTCTTTTTGGGTGCTCCAGGAGGCACTGGCAAAACCTTTCTTTTAAATAAATTTAAATTAACTATTAGCACAAGTCAGGAAAGATAAAAAAATTGCTGTTGCAGTAGCTTCCTCTGGAATAGCTGCTACGCTGCTCAATGGGGACGAACAGCGCACTCAGTTCTTAAACTGCCTTTGAACTTAGCTCATGAGTAAATGCCAGTTTATAGCATTACCAAAACACAGTGAGCGTGGACGAATGTTGCAAGAGTGTAGAATGTTGGTTTGGGATGAATGTACGATGTGTCATAAAAGAGCAATCGAAGCATTATACATCACTATGAAAGATATTAAGAGCAATCAGGGTATTTATTTATTTATTTATTTATTTATTCTTCCGTCTTTCTAGTACAGAACTTTTTTAAGACTACTGATAATATTAATAACATTTCATTTCTTATTAATAATAATGCCTAGTATAAGCAGAATTTAACATACAATTATAATGTAATTTAGAGCATATTGCTACTCAAAAAATTTAAGATTTCATAAAGTCATAAAGTCATAAAGTCTATAACATTTGCAACTAAGTTGAATTTTATGCAAGCATTAGTTATAGGATCATTTTGCCCATAGTTTGTACTATGCCTCGAAACATAAAAGAAATCTCTAGGCCTCAGATAACGAGACTGGGTGTAACACTGAACATGGAAAGCAGCACCGGACAATCAATGTGAGCAGTAGTGACGTCATAAGCGAAAAGAACTGAATAATAAGTCCTTCTTACATGCAGTTGCTTTGGATCGATAAGCTGATGGGAGGGATGGTGGTACTTTTAGCTGGTGACTTTACACAGACCCTGCCAGTGATTACTAGGGGCACACCAGCAGTGGCAATTGTGTCTGGTGTTAAAACACAGGTTTTTGCAGATATTTAGACTTATAAACTGGTGTACTGTTTTTTTTTTTTTTGAAATATCGGATCTAGTAGTATTGTGTTCCTAAACTCACGCATTTGAATTCCATTTGAATTCTGAAACAAAGTAATATCCACCTAGTAGGCTTTGCGTGGTAAACGCACTGAATTAGGCGAAAATTGTTCTTTCGTCTTCTCGAGTGCTCGTGGCAAAAGGATGCAAAATTATTATTTAAGATATCTTGATGGCGCTAATGCAGGGAAACACGTTTAATAAATGAAGACGTTATCATGAAGACAAGATGCAAGGCCGCATCACAGGAAGTAAAGCCAAACAATTTCAACAGTTTGACGAAATTATGGCTTCATTACAGTCACCGTCGCCGTCAGCAACATATCCGCCGTTGTCAGGACTTTTGCTGCTTCAGAGGATGAGAGGAAGAAAAATGCTCAGTTATCATCATATGACGCCGCCTCCACTAGCAGGGCTGCTGCTACAACGTCCACCATGTTATCTTCACCGCCAATCTTCAGTTCCAGTTACTCAACATCATCTACCACTGCCGCTGAAGATATCGTCCAAGCCACAGCAACTATGCCAGAAGCCGTCGCAGTAATCACATCAACCAACGCCTCATAGACTCATGCACAAATTTCGCATGCACCATTGTATAAGACCATGTCAGCAACGCCACATGTACGTCTACTACCGCTGCCACCTACCCCTATGCCCACGAACTATATTCTTTTTTACACCCACCGCCTGCCAACTCATCGACCCCGTCATACCCAGTACATCAGCCATTTCGAAAATGCGAGGTCTTACCAGAATTTTCAGAACAGACAGAACAATGGCCAATGCTTATTGTCGCTTTCAAAGAGACTTCAGCCACCCACGGCTACACCGCCTTGGAGAACTTGTCACGTCTGCAAAAGTCGCTCAGAGGTTACGCCAAACGTATGGTTGAAGCACTTCTCATTCACCCTAATATTGTTGGTGCTATAATAAGCACTTTAGAATTTAATTATGGTGGTCCAGAGATTCTAATACGAAGCCGACTGGCGAAGGCCATAAGTTTTCCAATGGTACACGAATCCAAAGTCAGTGAAGTAATTAATTATAGTATCATGGTATCTAACTTGACTGTATTTTTTGGACAATGCATCGGCATCGTGGCAATTAACCAATTGGTAACCAAATTACCTGGGAATAAAAGGGAAGAGTTGGCTCAACACACACTTGGAATTCCGCCACTGTATCCTTCGATCAGACAATTCAACAGTTTTCTTACACATACATCGCCATCGCGTTCGAAGTAACTTCAAGTCAGAGCAGTACCACGAACGAAAGAAGAGGCAATCACATAAACGGAGTATGCCCCGTCATGGAAGAGCAACGCACGAAATCGAAATGTTGCGTCTGCTATTAACGAACGGTGGCGAATTGTCAAAACGAACCACATGTGGTTTTCCTGTTTACGCTCAGGTCAGAGTGTGGTTTATATGCATGTCGAAAGAACTTCAATCGCCTTCTTCATGATTCCAGTGAGAAAAGAGCTTCGACCTTGAATCTCAAGGAAATTCGAATATTTGCTCGAAGCTGAATAATGCGATACGCGCTACGAAAACAGCTGTTGCCGTAGTAACCAATGTGCAAAAATCTTCGACCAGCGATGGGCCGTCGAAAAATTGTACTCATGGGAATGCAGTTATAAGCGCAATTGGAAATTAACACAAATGCATATTCTGCTCGCCTCAGTTATACTTGTTGTGTGTAGATAACAGAGTTCGGCACGCAATCATATTTTTGTCGCTTGCGATATACTCACGAAAGCGGTGCGAGTGTGACCGGGAGCGATTGAGATGCGATCATTTCGATCATTTCTGGGACTAACCAATAAAGGAAGGGAAGTGTGTACAGCCACCGCAACCCAAGGGATAGTTGTGTTTACCAGACTCTATTGGGCATGTTTCTCTTATAAGTCGAGTCTGTGCATCCTGCACCACCGCATGTTGATATTTACTTCGGCGAAGGTTAGCAATGGGAATGTCTGTGGTCTGTAATGATCTTCGAAAAGTAAGTGTTGTGCGCTTGATGCGAATAGACGTCAGAGAAAAACTTAAATTTTATTAACTGAGACTATTATCAATAGGTTTGTTGTAATGCCGGATCATCCAGCTTTGGTTGACAAGAAAATTGCTAATGGTGTGTACACCTTGTCACAACAACACAAGGGCTGAAGTTCCATTAGGAATATACTACCCGAAATATTGAAGGAAGACGAAACCAATCGGTACTTAAATGCTCAGGACATTAAATATTAAATCTGATTCGGCATAAGTGTTGCCAAGCCCTTAAGCAGCCAGACGTTCTAAAAACTGTTGCAGCAGAAGACAGAAAGAACGCCATTGACATATGTACAGCTTGGGTTACTGAACTGACTGTAGGCCATTTTCGGCTATCACTGGTTCGGGCTTCGAAAATTTGGTGCAGTTTCTTATTAAGATAGGTGCAACCTATGGAGCAAACGTAGAAGTGCATGATTTACTGCCTGATCCAACAACAATTTCGCGTATAATTCAAAAATCATCAGATGAACAAAAGAAACAATTCAGAAGCGAAATAAACAAAGTTGTGAATATCTGTATGGTCGGACAATTATGTGAAACGAAACTTTTTAGGCCTCACATTGGACTATCGGAAGGATTTTACATTATTTGATACCGTTTTGGGAATGAAATCAATGAATTATGAAAGGTCAACCAGTGATAATATTTTGAGAAAGTTAAAGACTTTGTTTACTGAATTTGGTGTCCAAGATAGCCAAGCAATAAAATTTGTAACAGACAGAGGAACAAATATTGTAAAAGCTTTGACGCACAATAAACGCTTGCACTGCAGCTGCCATTTATTGGCAAAGGACTTACAAAACAACAGATCTCACAGAAATATTAGAGTCGTGCAAAAAAATATTGAAATACTTTAAAAAACCAACTTCTCTGAAGAAGGTGGAATTCTAATTACACAATGTAGACAATTGGTTCGATATCAATGAACTATTGAACTGAGAGAGACTACAACCAAATATTTCAACACTTAAAGTTCTAGTTGAAATCTTAAAGGATTTTGAAAGAATTTTCAATAAATTGCAAATCTGCAGCTCTCCGTCTTTGTGCTTCGTTTAACTTTCAATTTATAAAATTCAAAGTCTTTGTGCACCTAACAATACAGACATTACTGTCATTTCGGTTTTAAAGGAAAAAATTATTCAGAACATTGATGAAATTTAGTTAAACAATTTGAATTTATGGCACAACGCTGCATTCTTTTTGTATCCACCAGCTGCAAGTATAGTAGCTAACGACATCAACGGTATTAAGAGCTTCTGCATTTCTACTCCAACTGCGTCTACTTCGCTGCCAATATTATCAATCTCTGCACCAATAACATTTGATACAGCAAGTCCTACCACCCCTGTATCAGTTTCATAAACTGTACTCACTCCAACTGACACCGTAGGCAACCTATTTACATGGATGTGTGTACCTCCTTAATTAGAAATGCATCATCATCCCCCAATTAAGGTATTCAGTTCGTTCAGAATCTGAAACGACAACCCCCGAACAAGAAGTAGACAAATATAGCAGAGAGACAAATATATGGAGATTTTGATTTGGTTGAGTGGGGGAGGATAAACGCAACAAATTATGCTCACTTATCAAAAGTGGCACTTCAAATTCATTCAATTCCTGCTAGCAATGCAGCGGCAGAACGAGCATTTTCTTTAGCAGGCAACATAATAACAGGGAAGAGGAACAGGCTGGCACCAAATACAGTCGATAGCATATTATTTTTGCATTCTTATTACAAATAATAATCATTAGTGTTAATTCAGAGCCTATTTACTTTTGTATTGTTGTTCAACTTATTATTCGGTGCATGCGGTGTTTTTGTGATTCATAAGCAGTCCCACATACCAATGCATCGATATGAACATACGGTAGTGGTGGATGTATCGACGCAGAAACGCATGCATAAATACATCTCCAAAGCTATCGCAGCAATCGCGGTGGTGGTTTACAAGCGCACAGCTTTTTCTCACTCATCGCATTGTCCTTCGATTGGTATTACTACATGAATGCAACAGCATATGTGTTTGCGATGGCAATGAATATTTTACGAAGGGTCAATGAGTTAGAGTGGTAGAAGACCCGAAAGCTCGGACGCAGCTTGCACACATACACACATGCTCACAAAATTATTCGCACAAAGCACTGTCTGACAGATTTCATTCCTTTAATATACAATATACAAAAATTATACATTCTTGATTCTTGTGTTCACGCTCTTCAGTATTTGTCCACAGGTAGACAGGAACTGAACTTACGGGGGACACAAAATTACCCGCACAAGCGATAGGGATGTTTTTGTATTAATTCTGCAGAAGGACTTCGTCTGGATAACAGGCATTGAGAGAAGAATTCGCAACAAATAAATAAAAAAAAAATCAAAAGCTATATGGCTAGGAAACAAAAAAGAAACTTCATTGGAACAACGGAAGCTTATCCTTAATCTAGTATGGGAGCGTACTACATACCGAGAGACAGGCAAATTTGATGGCAGATCGTTCTCTGAAGTTGGAGACATGGTTAACAAGTTCAAAAATGAAGGAAATTTGGAAAATAAACCAGGTAGAGGACGAACGAAAATATTATCGGCAGCTAATGAGAGGCATATTCTGAATTGTTGGCCTATAAGGCCGCTTACTCACAGGAAACTTTTGTCGGCGATTTTTCCATCTTATAGGCAAGGGAGGTTATGTTCTCAATGTTGGCTATTGGAAGCATGCTGTACATGTGTGAGAAAGAGATGCCGCATGTGTGAGAGAAGATTTGCTGTGTGAAAGTGGCTTGAGATCACAAAAGGGAATTTGAAAAAATCGCCTACGAATTTTAGAGATTGTGAAAGCGGCCTAAGATGTCAGAAATTATTAATAGGTCAGTCTCTGTCGAAATAGTAAGACGGGTTTTACGTTCAATTGAGCTCCATGGCTGAGTTGCACTTCGCAAGCCTCTTATATCAGACATGAATAAAAAGAAAAGACTTGCTCCCGCAATGAATATGTAAGTAAAAGTCAGACTTTTGGAAGTGTGTAATTTTTACCGGCGAAAGCAAATTCAATTTGTTTGGCAGTGATGGAAGGCAAATAGTTTGGCAAAAAGCAAATACCGAGGTAGAAAATGTAAAGCTTAGTAAGAGTAGAACAAATGGAGTTTATTGAGTACAAAATTGATCAACATGGATACTTGAATATCCTAAAGCGAAGTTTGCAGCGGAGTGCCATCAAATTTCAAATTACATTTTTCAACAAGACAGTAACCCTAACCACACTGCACATAATGTTGGCATGTAGCTGCTTTTTACTACCCCATTTGCAATTGAAAACACCCCCACAATCACCGGACATCAATTCCATTGAACACCTTTGGCCCCAGCAATACCACTCTTAGAAGAGCCCTTACGCAGGAATGGGAACTTATAAGCCCAGAATTCACAAGGAAAATACCTTGCCGACAGCATGCCAAAACGCTTGCAAGGTGCAACTAAGGCAAAAGGCGGACAAATAAATAAATTTCTTTATTTACTTATTCCGTCTACCGAGTTTACCTCTTACAGTTTTCGGAACCATATGATAATATTCGTATAATCTAAGTAGATGATAGAAACGTTTTGGAATAGACTGTTTAAATTTTTGTCTCTCATCACATAGGTCTATTTCTACACAAACAGAATAAAATTGACTTATACATTTGCTTAGCGGTACATTAAAGCCATAATTAAACAGGTGTCTTGGTTGTAATAAGAATTTTCGGGTTCGAAAATTCTTTCCGGTGCGTAAAACCTTACATTTTGAAGGAGCTTAGGGCAAATTACACGATACGAAAGAATATCATGAATGAACATGTATCAAATTATTGATAATTCCTCTACTCCTCAACATTGTGTATTTTATGTCTTGAATTAGTTTTGTGCGGATAATTTTGTGTTATATTTTATTGAGGTTTATTTCTTGTTTTCGAATTATTATTTTTTGTTCTTAGCTTTTTGTTAACGTTATGATTATGAAGTCAGATTTAGTTTCCTTTCATTACATTGTTAATTTTAACTAAGGAAAATGGTTTAGTTCTTATTTAATGGTCGTTGAACATTTTGTGCGGATAATTCTGCGAGCAGGTGTACATCCCAGTTACTTCCGGGCATCTCCTCCCAGTTACTACAACAGCATCTAGTAAATAAATGAGAGCAGCGTTACCAGATTATTTTCTTCAAACCTGCTAAGGCCAGAACAAGAAACAGCTAAACTTCTAGACAAAAACATTAAAAATGCAAAAAAAATTGTTGTCATTTCTCCTTGATAAACTATGTCTTTTTACTAATTTGAGTGAGTTGAAATTTGAATTGAAAATATTTATTTTCAAAAAATACATACGCATTTATTTTATGTATGAATTTTTTATTAGTGTTAAATAGTTATTGACATAGAAGATGTAAATTATCATCTGGATACCATTTCTAAATTTAGTTGTTTACAAAGTTATTAAAAATAATTATTCGGAATCTTTGTAAAGAACATTCGAATAACATTTTATTTCTTGGAAGAATGTTGTAACAGCAAACGTGAAATGCGCTTTACTTGGAAAATTGATGCAGCATTTATTTTTTTTATGGTTGTTTCTTCTTAATGAGATGTCTGCAAATCCTTACTTCCTTACTTTCCTTACTTATATTTTAAATGCGAAAGTAACTCTGTCTGTCTGTCTGTTAGCCTTTCACGTCTAAACCAATGAACCGATTTTGATGAAATTTGGTAGAGAGGTAGATTTGATCTGGAGATGAACTTAGTCTACTTATTCCGGGTCTAAGGGAAATGGGGCAAAAAACCGCATTTATTCATCTTCACACAGTCCTGGCTCATTAATGGCTTATCGGATTGAAAAACTGATGAAAAACTTTTTAGTAAATTTATCCTTTATTCATTTGAGCATTTGTGACAAGAACAGAAACCACCCTTCTGCCAAATACTCAAATTGAACATGTTACTGCGTGCGTAAAACTACACACACACCATGCTAATGCTCGGTGTACACTGCTGATTGATTGTTGTCGATAGTCACCAAGGCAGACTGCGACGCGGTGCGGCCAAATATATTTTTTTAATGCGGCCTATAATAATTTAATTCACAATGACACCTTAACAAAGGTTAAAGACCGAGTGATTGCTATTACTGGAAAACATTTTCTTTCTGATTTTGGGGTGAGCAGACCACAACGAATTGGGGAAGTAAGTAGTGATTTAATGCGAGAACTAGATTACGATACTGATTTTATAACGCCAAATAATGGATACCGTTACACTTTTGAACACATGACAAAGATTAATCTTTCATAAAGTTATTCAAACAATTTAAAGTGGCGAACGCGGTTTGTTCTTTTTGGGTGCTCCAGGAGGCACTGGCAAAACCTTTCTTTTAAATAAATTTAAATTAACTATTAGCACAAGTCAGGAAAGATAAAAAAATTGCTGTTGCAGTAGCTTCCTCTGGAATAGCTGCTACGCTGCTCAATGGGGGACGAACAGCGCACTCAGTTCTTAAACTGCCTTTGAACTTAGCTCATGAGTAAATGCCAGTTTGTAGCATTACCAAAACACAGTGAGCGTGGACGAATGTTGCAAGAGTGTAGAATGTTGGTTTGGGATGAATGTACGATGTGTCATAAAAGAGCAATCGAAGCATTATACATCACTATGAAAGATATTAAGAGCAACCAGAGTATTTATTTATTTATTTATTTATTCTTCCGTCTTTCTAGTACAGAGCTTTTTTAAGACTACTGATAATATTAATAACATTTCATTTCTTATTAATAATAATGCCTAGTATAAGCAGAATTTAACATACAATTATAATGTAATTTAGAGCATATTGCTACTCAAAAAATTTAAGATTTCATTTTGACATTTATCTCTACTCATATTAAAGTCTATAACATTTGCAACTAAGTTGAATTTTATGCAAGCATTAGTTATATGATCATTTTGCCCATAGTTTGTACTATGCCTCGAAACATAAAAGAAATCTCTAGGCCTCAGATAACGAGACGGGGTGTAAACACTGAACATGGAAAGCAGCACCGGACAATCAATGTGAGCATTAATGACGTCATGAGCGAAAAGAACTGAATAATAAAGTCCTTCTTACATGCAATTGCTTTGGATCGATAAGCTGATGGGAGGGATGGTGGTACTTTTAGCTGGTGACTTTACACAGACCCTGCCAGTGATTACTAGGGGCACACCAGCAGTGGCAATTGTGTCTGGTGTTAAAACACAGGTTTTTGCAGATATATAGACTTATAAACTGGTTTACTGTTTTTTTGAAATATCAGACCTAGTAGTATTGTGCTCCTAAACTCATGCATTTGAATTCCATTTGAATTCTAAGACAAAGTAATATCCACCTAGTAGGCTTTGCGTAGTTATGTAAACGCACTGAACTAGGAGAAAATTGTTCTTTGTCTTCTCGAGTGCTCGTGGCGGAGGGACGCAAACTTAATATTTAAGATGTCTTGATCTTGCTAATGCAGGGAAACACGTTTAATAAACGTTGCGATTTTTATGTGACGTTATGTTTATTAAACGTATTCCCTGCATTAGCGCCATCAAGACATCTTCAATATTAATTTTATTGGGTGCTGGCCAGTCACAATAATTGCCGTGACTTTGAACAATGATTTATATTTATCATGAAGACTTGATGCAAGGCCGCATCACAGGCAGTAAAGCCAAACAATTTCAACAGTGTGACGCACTTAGCAAAAATGGCTTTTGCTGCTTCAGAGGATGAGAGGAAGAAAAAAAAAACTCAGTTATCATCATATGCCGCCGCCTCCACTAGCAGGGCTGCTGCTACAACTTCCACCATGTTGTCTTCACCGCCAGTCATCAGTTCTAATTATTCAACATCATCTACCACTGCCGCTGAAGATATCGTCCAAGCCACAACAACTATGCCAGAACCCGTATCAGCAACAACATCAGTCACCGTTACCAGATTAAGCAGCGATGTTAGCAGGATTTGACCAGAAATATTCCATGCAGTTTTCAGCAGTTTTTGAAAAGTCGTATAAAATCCACTACCAAGTATTCATTATTTGCCTTTAAATGAAATATATTTACGTGTTATTGTGGCGATTCACATTACAAGCGTCAAATGAAGAAGGAATCTTTTCAACGTTGCACGTGGAACCATTCTTAATTTAAAAAATACAATTGCAGTGCAGTTCACCCATTGATAATTTACTAATGCGACCTCTTTCATTTTTAAATCTGCAAGCGAAACATTGTACGAATGTTCCCACACACGGTACAGGAAAGTGATACTTAAAAAATTAACGACGAATTCAGGCAAATAAAATTTGATAAATATGCATCAGATCTTTTGACAACGATAGGATTCATGTCAGTTGAAAATGTTTTTAGGAAATGTTAGTAAAATAGAGAGCAAAAACATATGCTACAGGATGTAAATTTGAATAATATACATATGTTTATTAGATTTGCAGACATCTCATTAAGAAGAAAGAACCATAATGGCTTCAGTACCGAAAATGCTGCATCAATTTTCCAAGTGAAGCGAACTTCACGTTTGCTGCTACAACTTTGTAAACAACTAAATTTAGAAATGGTATCCAAATGATAATTTACATCTTCTATGTCAATAACTATTTAACACTAATAAAAAATTCATACTTAAAATAAATGCGTATTAATTTTTTGAAAATAAATATTTTCAATTCAAATTTCAATTCACTCAAATTAGTAAAAAGACATAGTTTATCAAGGAGAAATGACAACAATTTTTTTTGCATTTTTAATGTTTTTGTCTAGAAGTTTAGCTGTTTCTTGTTCTGGCCTTAGCAGGTTTGAAGAAAATCTGGTAACGCTGCTCTCATTTATTTACTAGATGCTGTTTCATACCAGGAAGTAACTTTGAGGTACACCTGCTCGCAGAATTATCCGCACAAAATGTTCAACGACCATTAAATAAGAACTAAACCATTTTCCTTAGTTAAAATTAACAATGTAATGAAAGGAAACTAAATCTGACTTCATAATCATAACGTTAACAAAAAGCTAAGAACAAAAAATAATAATTCGAAAACAAGAAAAAAACCTCAATAAAATATAACACAAAATTATCCACACAAAACTAATTAAAGACATAAAATACACAATTTTGAGGAGTAGAGGAATTATCAATAATTTGATACATGTTCATTCATGATATTCTTTCGTATCGTGTAATTTGCCCTAAGCTCCTTCAAAATGTAAGGTTTTACGCACCGGAAAGAATTCTTCGAACCCGAAAATTCTTATTACAACCAAGGCACCTGTTTAATTATGGCTTTAATGAACCGCTAAGCAAATGTATAAGTCAATTTTATTCTGTTTGTGTAGAAATAGACCTATGTGATGAGAGACAAAAATTTAAACAGTCTATTCCAAAACGTTTCTATCATGTACTTAGATTATACGAATATTATCATATGGTTCCGAAAACTGTAAGAGGTAAACTCGGTAGACGGAATAAATAAATAAATAAATTTTTTGCAAGCGTTTTGGCATGCTGTCGACAAGGTATTTTCCTTGTGAATTCTGGGCTTATAAGTTTCCATTCCTGCGTAAGGGCTCTTCTAAGAGTGGTAGTGCTGGGGCCAAAGGTGTTCAATGGAATTGATGTCCGGTGATTGTGGGGGTGTTTTCAATTGCAAATGGGGTAGTAAAAAGTAGCTACATGCCAACATATAGTGCATGTTTAGGGTAATTGTCTTGTTGAAAAACGTAATTTGAAATTTGATGGCACTCCGTTGCAAACTTCGCTTTAGGATATTCAAGTATCCATGTTGATCAATTTTGTACTCAATAAACTCCATTTGTTCTACTCTTACTAAGCTTTACATTTTCTACCTCGGTATTTGCTTTTTGCCAAACTATTTGCCTTCCATCACTGCCAAACAAATTGAATTTGCTTTCGTCGCTAAAAATTACACACTTCCAAAAGTCTGAACTCTTACTTACATATTCATTGCGGGAGCAAGTCTTTTCTTTTTATTCATGTCTGATATAAGAGGCTTGCGAAGTGCAACTCTGCCATGGAGCTCAATTGAACGTAAGACCCGTCTTACTGTTTCGACAAAGACTTACCTATTAATAATTTCTGACATCTTAGGCCGCTTTCACAATCTCTAAAATTCGTCGGCGATTTTTTCCAATTCCCTTTTGTGATCTCAAGCCACTTTCACACAGGAAATCTTTCAGTCTATGCAATTGAGATCTTTATTCTGAACTTCTTTTGTTTCCTACCCTCTCTCACACATGCGGCATCTCTTTCTCACACATGTACAGCATGAATCCAATACCCAACATTGTGAAGAAACGAAGAGAGTTAAATGAGAATAGAAAATCCAAACGTCTAACCTCCCTTGCCTATAAGATGGAAAAATCGCCGACAAAAGTTGTCCACCCTTCTGCCAAGTGAGTAAGCGGCCTTATAGGCCAACAATTCAGAATATGCCTCTCATTAGCTGCCGATAATATTTTCGTTCGTCCTCTACCTGGTTTATTTTCCAAATTTCCTTCATTTTTGAACTTGTTAACCATGTCTCCAACTTCAGAGAACGATCTGCCATCAAATTTGCCTGTCTCTCGGTATGTAGTACGCTCCCATACTAGATTAAGGATAAGCTTCCGTTGTTGCAATGAAGTTTATTTTTTGTTTCCTAGCCATATAGCTTTTAATTTTTCTTTATTTATTTGTTTCGAATTCTTCTCTCAATGCCTGTTATCCAGACGAAGTCCTTCTGCAGAATTAATACAAAAACATCCCTATCGCTTGTGCGGGTGATTTTGTGTCTGCCTTTTCGTGTGGATATTCAAAGAGGGGGTGTAAAATCCCCCGTAAGTTCAGTTCCTGGCAACCTGTGGACAAATACTGAAGAGCGTGAACACAAGAATCAAGAATATATAATTTTTGTATATTGTATATTAAACGAATGAAATCTGTCAGACAGTGCTTTGTGCGAATAATTTTGTGAGCATGTGTGTGTGTGTGCAAGCTGCGTCCGAGCCCTTGTGCGTGAGAGGTAAACCGGGTACTCACCTGAGTTCCGTGATGTTATATACCAGACGTCTGCACCGATAAACCGAACTTATTCGTTCAACGCATTCTTCCACTCTAACTCATTGATCCTTCGTAAAATATTCATTGCCATCGCAAGCACATATGGTGTTGCATTCATGTAGTAATACCAATCGAAGCACAATGCGATGATTGAACATATTTCCTCAGATCATAGCGATGAATGAGAAAAAGCTGTGCGCTTGTAAACCGCCACCGCGATTGCTGCGATAGCTTTGCAGATGTATTTATGCATGCGTTTCTGCGTCGATACATCCACCACTACCGCATGTTCATATCGATGCGTTGGTATGTGGGACTGCTTATGAATAACAAAAACACCGCATGCACCGTATAATAAGATGAATAACAATACAAAAGCAAAAGCAGGCTCTGAATTAACACTAATGATTATTATTTGTTGTAATATGAATGCAAAAATAATATGCTATCGACTGTATTTGGTCCCAGTCTGGTCCTCTTCTCTGTTATTATGTTGCCTGCTAAAGAAAATGCTCGTTCTGCCGCTGCACTGCTAGGAGGAATTGAATGAATTTGAAGTGCCACTTTTGATAAGTGAGCATAATTTTTTGCGTTTATCCTCCCCCACTCAACCAAATCAAAATCTCCATATATTTGTCTCTCTGCTATATTTGTCTACTTCTTGTTCGGGGGTTGTCGTTTCAGATTCTGAACGAATTGAATATCTTCAATGGGGGATGATGATATATTTCTAATTGGGGAGGTACACACATCCATGGAGATAGGTTGCCTACGGTGTCAGTTGGAGTGAGTACAGTTTATGAAACTGATACAGGGGCGGTAGGGCTTGCTGTATCAAATGTTATTGGTGCAGGGATTGATAATTTTGGCAGCGAAGTAGACGCAGTTGGAGTAGAAATGCAGAAGCTCTTAATACCCTTGATGTCGTTTAGTTGCATACTTGCAGCTTGTGGATACAAAAAGAATGCAGTGTTTTGCCATAAATTTAAATTGTTTAACTAAATTTCATCAATGTTCTGAATCATTTTTTCCTTTAAAACCGAAATGACAGTAATGTTTGTACTGTTATAGGTGCACAAAGACTTTCAATTTTATAAATTGAAGGTAAAACGAAGCACAAAGACGGAGAGCTGCAGGGTTGCAAATTATTGGAAATTATTTGAAAGTCCTTTAAGATTTCAACTAGAACTTTAGTGTTGAAATATTTGGTTGTAGTCTCTCTTAGTTAATAGTTCATTGATATTGAACCAATTGTCTACATTGTGTAATTAGAATTCCACCTTCTTCAGAGAAGTTGCTTTTTTAAAGTATTTCAATATTTTTTTGCACGACTCTAATATTTCTGTGAGATCTGTTGTTTCGATGAACGACTTATGTAAGTCCTTTGCCAATAAATGACAGCTGCAGTGGAAGCGTGTATTGTGCGTCAAAGCTTTTACAATATTTGTTCCTCTGTCTGTTACAAATTTTATTGCTTGGCTATCTTGGACACCAAATTCAGTAAACAAAGTCTTTAACTTTCTCAAAATATTATCACTGGTTGACCTTTCATAATTCATTGATTTCATTCCCAAAACGGTATCAAATAATGTAAAATCCTTCCGATAGTCCAATGTGAGTCCTAAAAAGTTTCGTTTCACATAATTGTTCGACCACATATCAAGTGTAGCAGATGCACCACCGATATTCACAACTTTGTTTATTTCGCTTCTGAATTGTTTCTTTTGTTCATCTGATGATTTCTGAAGTATACGCGAAATTGTTGTTGTATCAGGCAGTAAATCATGCACTTCTACGTTTGCTCCATAGGTTGCACCTATCTTAATAAGAAACTGCACCAAATTTTCGAAGCCCGAACCAGTGATAGCCGAAAATGGCCTACAGTCAGTTCAGTAACCCAAGCTGTACATATGTCAATGGCGTTCTTTTTGTCTTCTGCTGCAACAGTTTTTAGAACGTCTGGCTGCTTAAGGGCTTGGCAACACTTATGCCGAATCAGATTTCATATTTAATGTCCTGAGCGGCGTGTTCGACAAAATACCGATTGGTTTCGTCTTCTTTCAATATTTCGGGTAGTATATTCCTAATGGAACTTCAGCCCTTGTGTTGTTGTGACAAGGTGTAAACACCGTTAGCAATTTTCTTGTCAACCAAAGCTGGATGATCCGGCATTATAACAAACCTATTGATAATATTCTCAGTTAATAAAATTTAAGTTTTTCTCTGACGTCTATTCGCATCAAGCGCACAACACTTACTTTTCGAAGATCATTACAGACCACAGACATTCCCATTGCTAACCTTCGCCGAAGTAAATATCAACATGCGGTGGTGCAGGATGCACAGACTCGACTTATAAGAGAAACATGCCCAATAGAGTCTGGTAAACACAACTATCCCTTGGGTTGCGGTGGCTGTACACACTTCCCTTCCTTTATTGGTTAGTCCCAGAAATGATCGAAATTATCGCATCTCAATCGCTCCCGGTCACACTCGCACCGCTTTCGTGAGTATATCGCAAGCGACAAAAATATGATTGCGTGCCGAACTCTGTTATCTACACACAACAAGTATAACTGAGGCGAGCAGAATATGCATTTGTGTATGCTTGGGCATTTGTGTTAATTTCCAATTGCGCTTATAACTGCATTCTCATGAGTACAATTTTTCGACGGCCCATAGCTGGTCGAAGATTTTTGCACATTGGTTACTACGGCAACAGCTGTTTTCGTAGCGCGTATCGCATTATTCAGCTTCGAGCAAATATTCGAATTTCCTTGAGCAGCAATGGAGATGAGATTCAAGGTCGACTTGACTTGAGCGTAAACAGGAAAACCACATGTGGTTGGTTTTGACAATTCGCCACCGTTCGTTAATAGCAGAGTTTCTGAATGTCAGACATTCATATAGGTGATGGTTTCCCGAGCAAACGACACATTTCGATTTCGTGCGGTGCTCTTCCATTTACGTGATTGCCTCTTCTTTCGTTCGTGGTACTATTCTGACTTGAAGTTACTTCGAACGCGATGGCGATGTATGTGTAAGAAAACTGTTGAATTGTCTGATCGAAGGATACAGTGGCGCAATTCCAAGTGTGTGTGGAGCCAACTCTTCCCTTTTATTCTCAGGTAATTTGGTTATCAATAGGTTAATTGGCACGATGCCGATGCATTGTCCAAAAATACAGTCAAGTTAGATACCATGATACTATAATTAATTACTTCATTGACTTTGGATTCGTGTACCATTGGAAAACTTATGGCCTTCGCCAGTCGGCTTCGTATTAGAATCTCTGGACCACCATAATTAAATTCTAAAGTGCTTATTATAGCATCAACAATATTAGGGTGAATGAGAAGTGCTTCAACCATACGTTTGGCGTAACCTCTGAGCGACTTTTGCAGACGTGACAAGTTCTCCAAGGCGGTGTAGCCGTGGGTGGCTGAAGTCTCTTTGAAATCGACAATAAGCATTGGCCATTGTTCTGTCTGTTCTGAAAATTCTGGTAAGTCCTCGCATTTTCGAATTGGCTGATGTACTGGGTATGACGGGGTCGATGTTGGCGGTGGCAGGCGGTGGGTGTACAAAAGAATATGGTTCGTGGGCATAGGGGTAGGTGGCAGCGGTAGTAGACGTACATGTGGCGTTGCTGACATGGTCTTATACAATGGTGCATGCGAAATTTGTGCATGAGTCTATGAGGCGTTGGTTGATGTTTTCTGGCATAGTTGCTGTGGCTTGGACGATATCTTCAGCGGCAGTGGTAGATGATGTTGAGTAACTGGAACTGAAGACTGGCGGTGAAGATAACATGGTGGAAGTTGTAGCAGCAGCCCTGCTAGTGGAGGCGGCGTCATATGATGATAACTGAGTTTTTTTTTCTTCCTCTCATCCTATGAAGCAGCAAAAGCCATTTTTGCTAAGTGCGTCACACTGTTGAAATTGTTTGGCTTTACTGCCTGTGATGCGGCCTTGCATCAAGTCTTCATGATAAATATAAATCATTGTTCAAAGTCAGGGCAATTATTGTGACTGGCCAGCACCCAATAAAATTAATATTGAGGATGTCTTGATGGCGCTAATGCAGGGAATACGTTTAATAAACATAACGTCACATAAAAATCGCAACGTTTATTAAACGTGTTTCCCTGCATTAGCGCCATCAAGACATCTTAAATAATAATTTTGGATCCCTTCGCAACGAGCACTCGAGAAGACGAAAGAACAATTTTCGCCTAATTCAGTGCGTTTACCACGCAAAGCCTACTAGGTGCATATTACTTTGTTTCAGAATTCAAATGGAATTCAAATGCATGAGTTTAGGAACACAATACTCTAGATCCGATATTTCAAAAAAAAACAGTACACCAGTTTATAAGTCTAAATATCTGCAAAAACCTGTGTTTTAACACCAGACACAATTGCCACTGCTGGTGTGCCCCTAGTAATCATTGGCAGGGTCTGTCTAAAGTCACCAGCTAAAAGTACCACCATCCCTCCCATAATACTCTGGTTACTCTTAATATCTTTCATAGTGATGTATAATGCTTCGATTGCTCTTTTATGACACATCGTACATTCATCCCAAACCAACATTCTACACTCTTGCAACATTCGTCCACGCTCACTGTGTTTGGCTAAAACTACAAACTGGCATTTCCTCATGAGCTAAGTTTAAAGCCAATTTAAGAACTGAGTGCGCTGTTCGTCCCCCATTGAGCAGCGTAGCAGCTATTCCCGAGGAAGTTACTGCAACAGCAATTTTTTTATTTTTCCTGACTTGTGCTAATAGTTAATTTAAAAGAAAGGTTTTGCCAGTGCCTCCTGGAGCACCCAAAAAGAACAAACCGCCTTCGCCACTTTAAATTGTTTGAATAACTTTATCAAAGATTAATCTTTGTCCTGTGTTTAAAAGTGTAACGGCATCTATTATTTGGCGTTATAAATAATTAGTATCGTAATCTAGTTCTCGCATTAAATCACTACTTACTTCCCCAATTCGTTGTGGTCTGCTCATCCCAAAATCAGATAAATTTGTTCCATTTAATAGCAATCAATTGGTCTTCAACCTTTGTTAAGGCGTCATTGTAAATTAAATTATTATAGGCCGCATTGAAAAAATATATTTGGCCGCAACGCGCCGCAGTCTGCCTTGGTGACTATCGACAACAATCAATCAGCAGTGTACACCGAGCATTAGCATGGTGTGTGTGTAGTTTTACGCACGCAGTAACATGTTCAATTTGAGTATTTGGCAGAAGGGTGGTTTCTGTTCTTGTCACAAATGCTCAAATGAATAAAGGATAAATTTACTAAAAAGTTTTTCATCAGTTTTTCAATCCGATAAGCCATTAATGAGCCAGGACTGTCTGAAGATGAATAAATGCGGTTTTTGCCCCATTTCCTCCTTAGACTCGGAATAAGTAGACTAAGTTCATCTCCAAGATCAAATCTACCTCTCTACCAAATTTCATCAAAATCGGTTCATTGGTTTAGACGTGAAAGGCTAACAGACAGACAGACAGAGTTACTTTCGCATTTAAAATATAAGTAAGGAAAGTAAGGAAGTAAGGATTTGCAGACATCTCATTAAGAAGAAAGAACCATAAAAAAAATAAATTCTGTATCAATTTTCCAAGTAAAGCGTACGTTTGGTGTTATAACTTTCTTCCAAGAAATAAAATGTTATTCGAATGTTCTTTACAAAGATTCCGAATAATTATTTTTAATAACTTTGTAAACAACTAAATTTAGAAATGGTATCCAGATGATAATTTACATCTTCTATGTCAATAATTATTTAACACTAATAAAAAATTCATACTTAAAATAAATGCGTATGTATTTTTTGAAAATAAATATTTTCAATTCAAATTTCAATTCACTCAAATTAGTAAAAAGACATAGTTTATCAAGGAGAAATGACAACAATTTCTTTTGCATTTTTAATGTTTTTGTCTAGAGGTTTAGCAGTTTCTTGTTCTGGCCTTAGCAGGTTTGAAGAAAATAATCTGGTAACGCTGCTCTCATTTATTTACTAGATGCTGTTGTAGTAACTGGGAGGAGATGCCCGGAAGTAACTGGGATGTACACCTGCTCGCAGAATTATCCGCACAAAATGTTCAACGACCATTAAATAAGAACTAAACCATTTTCCTTAGTTAAAATTAACAATGTAATGAAAGGAAACTAAATCTGACTTCGTAATCATAACGTTAACAAAAAGCTAAGAGAAAACAATAATAATTCGAAAACAAGAAATAAACCTCAATAAAATATAACACAAAATTATCCACACAAAACTAATTCAAGACATAAAATACACAATGTTGAGGAGTAGAGGAATTATCAATAATTTGATACATATTCATTCATGATATTCTTTCGTATCGTGTAATTTGCCCTAAGCTCCTTCAAAATGTAAGGTTTTACGCACCGGAAAGAATTCTTCGAACCCGAAAATTCTTATTACAACCAAGGCACCTGTTTAATTATGGCTTTAATGAACCGCTAAGCCGTATATGTCTTAAACGCTGTATAAGTCAATTTTATTCTGTTTGTGTAGAAATAGACCTATGTGATGAGAGACAAAAATTTAAACAGTCTATTCCAAAACGTTTCTATCATGTACTTAGATTATACGAATATTATCATATGGTTCCGAAAACTGTAAGAGGTAAACTCGGTAGATGGAATAAATAAATAAATAAATTTATTCGTCCGCCTTTTGCCTTAATTGCACCTTGCAAGCGTTTTGGCATGCTGTCGACAAGGTATTTTCCTTGTGAATTCTGGGCTTATAAGTTCCCATTCCTGCGTAAGGGCTCTTCTAAGAGTGGTAGTGCTGGGGCCAAAGGTGTTCAATGGAATTGATGTCCGGTGATTGTGGGGGTGTTTTCAATTGCAAATGGGGTAGTAAGAAGTAGCTACATGCCAACATATAGTGCATGTTTAGGGTAATTGTCTTGTTGAAAAACGTAATTTGAAATTTGATGGCACTCCGTTGCAAACTTCGCTTTAGGATATTCAAGTATCCATGTTGATCAATTTTGTACTCAATAAACTCCATTTGTTCTACTCTTACTAAGCTTTACATTTTCTACCTCGGTATTTGCTTTTTGCCAAACTATTTGCCTTCCATCACTGCCAAACAAATTGAATTTGCTTTCGTCGCTAAAAATTACACACTTCCAAAAGTCTGAACTCTTACTTACATATTCATTGCGGGAGCAAGTCTTTTCTTTTTATTCATGTCTGATATAAGAGGCTTGCGAAGTGCAACTCTGCCATGGAGCTCAATTGAACGTAAGACCCGTCTTACTGTTTCGACAAAGACTTACCTATTAATAATTTCTGACATCTTAGGCCGCTTTCACAATCTCTAAAATTCGTCGGCGATTTTTTCCAATTCCCTTTTGTGATCTCAAGCCACTTTCACACAGGAAATCTTTCAGTCTATGCAATTGAGATCTTTATTCTGAACTTCTTTTGTTTCCTACCCTCTCTCACACATGCGGGATCATTTTCTCACACATGAACAGCATGCTTCCAATACCCAACATTGTGAAAAAACGAAGAGACATAAATGAGAATAGAAAATCCAAACGTCTAACCTCCCTTGCCTATAAGATGGAAAAATCGCCGAGAAAAGTTTCCTGTGAGTAAGCGGCCTTATAGGCCAACAATTCAGAATATGCCTCTCATTAGCTGCCGATAATATTTTCGTTCGCCCTCTACCTGGTTTATTTTCCAAATTCGTTTTTGTTTCCCTCCCATATAGCTTTTGATTTTTTTAATATATTTGCTGCGAATTCTTCTCTCAATGCCTGTTATCCAGACGAAGTCCTTCTGCAGAATTAATACAAAAACATCCCTATCGCTTGTGCGGGTGATTTTGTGCCTGCCTTTTCGTGCGGATATTCAAAGAGGGGGTGTAAAATCCCCCGTAAGTTCAGTTCCTGGCAACCTGTGGACAAATACTGAAGAGCGTGAACACAAGAATCAAGAATGTATAATTTTTGTATATTGTATATTAAACGAATGAAATCTGTCAGACAGTGCTTTGTGCGAATAATTTTGTGAGCATGTGTGTATGTGTGCAAGCTGCGTTCGAGCTTTCGGGTCTTCTACCACTCTAACTCATTGATCCTTCGTAAAATATTCATTGCCATCGCAAGCACATATGGTGTTGCATTCATGCCTGCTAAAGAAAATGCTCGTTCTGCCGCTGCACTGCTAGCAGGAATTGAATGAATTTGAAGTGCCACTTTTGATAAGTGAGCATAATTTTTTGCGTTTATCCTCCCCCACTCAACCAAATCAAAATCTCCATATATTTGTCTCTCTGCTATATTTGTCTACTTCTTGTTCGGGGGTTGTCGTTTCAGATTCTGAACGAATTGAATATCTTCAATGGGGGATGATGATATATTTCTAATTGGGGAGGTACACACATCCATGGAGATAGGTTGCCTACGGTGTCAGTTGGAGTGAGTACAGTTTATGAAACTGATACAGGGGTGGTAGGACTTGCTGTATCAAATGTTATTGGTGCAGGGATTGATAATTTTGGCAGCGAAGTAGACGCAGTTGGAGTAGAAATGCAGAAGCTCTTAATACCCTTGATGTCGTTTAGTTGCATACTTGCAGCTTGTGGATACAAAAAGAATGCAGTGTTTTGCCATAAATTTAAATTGTTTAACTAAATTTCATCAATGTTCTGAATCATTTTTTCCTTTAAAACCGAAATGACAGTAATGTTTGTACTGTTATAGGTGCACAAAGACTTTCAATTTTATAAATTGAAGGTAAAACGAAGCACAAAGACGGAGAGCTGCAGGGTTGCAAATTATTGGAAATTATTTCAAAGTCCTTTAAGATTTCAACTAGAACTTTAGTGTTGAAATATTTGGTTGTAGTCTCTCTTAGTTAATAGTTCATTGATATTGAACCAATTGTCTACATTGTGTAATTAGAATTCCACCTTCTTCAGAGAAGTTGCTTTTTTAAAGTATTTCAATATTTTTTTGCACGACTCTAATATTTCTGTGAGATCTGTTGTTTCGACGAACGACTTATGTAAGTCCTTTGCCAATAAGTGGCAGCTGCAGTTCAAGCGTTTATTGTGCGTCAAAGCTTTTACAATATTTGTTCCTCTGTCTGTTACAAATTTTATTGCTTGGCTATCTTGGACACCAAATTCAGTAAACAAAGTCTTTAACTTTCTCAAAATATTTTCACTGGTTGATCTTTCATAATTCATTGATTTCATTCCCAAAACGGTATCAAATAATGTAAAATCCTTCCGATAGTCCAATGTGAGGCCTAAAAAGTTGCGTTTCACAAAATTGTCCGACCACATATCAAGTGTAGCAGATGCACCACCGATATTCACAACTTTGTTTATTTCGCTTCTGAATTGTTTCTTTTGTTCATCTGATGATTTCTGAAGTATACGCGAAATTGTTGTTTACTGCCTGATCCAACAACAATTTCGCGTATCATGCACTTCTACGTTTGCTCCATAGGTTGCACCTATCTTAATAAGAAACTGCACCAAATTTTCGAAGCCCGAACCAGTGATAGCCGAAAATGGCCTACAGTCAGTTCAGTAACCCAAGCTGTACATATGTCAATGGCGTTCCTTTTTTCTTCTGCTGCAACAGTTTTTAGAACGCTGCTTAAGGGCTTGGCAACACTTATGCCGAATCAGATTTGATATTTAATGTCCTGAGCATTTAAGTACCGATTGGTTTCGTCTTCCTTCAATATTTCGGGTAGTATATTCCTAATGGAACTTCAGCCCTTGTGTTGTTGTGACAAGGTGTAAACACCGTTAGCAATTTTCTTGTCAACCAAAGCTGGATGATCCGGCATTATAACAAACCTATTGATAATATTCTCAGTTAATAAAATTTAAGTTTTTCTCTGACGTCTATTCGCATCAAGCGCACAACACTTACTTTTCGAAGATCATTACAGACCACTGACATTCCCATTGCTAACCTTCGCCGAAGTAAATATCAACATGCGGTGGTGCAGGATGCACAGACTCGACTTATAAGAGAAACATGCCCAATAGAGTCTGGTAAACACAACTATCGCTTGGGTTGCGGTGGCTGTACACACTTCCCTTCCTTTATTGGTTAGTCCCAGAAATGATCGAAATGATCGCATCTCAGTCGCTCCCGGTCACACTCGCACCGCTTTCGTGAGTATATCGCAAGCGACAAAAATATGATTGCGTTCCGAACTCGTTATCTACACACAACAAGTATAACTGAGGCGAGCAGAATATGCATTTGTGTTAATTTCCAATTGCGCTTATAACTGCATTCCCATGAGTACAATTTTTCGACGGCCCATCGCTGGTCGAAGATTTTTGCACATTGGTTACTACGGCAACAGCTGTTTTCGTAGCGCGTATCGCATTATTCAGCTTCGAGCAAATATTCGAATTTCCTTGAGCAGCAATGGAGATGAGATTCAAGGTCGACTTGACTTGAGCGTAAACAGGAAAACCACATGTGGTTGGTTTTGACAATTCGCCACCGTTCGTTAATAGCAGAGTTTCTGAATGTCAGACATTCATATAGGTGATGGTTTCCCGAGCAAACGACACATTTCGATTTCGTGCGGTGCTCTTCCATTTACGTGATTGCCTCTTCTTTCGTTCGTGGTACTATTCTGACTTGAAGTTACTTCGAACGCGATGGCGATGTATGTGTAAGAAAACTGTTGAATTGTCTGATCGAAGGATACAGTGGCGCAATTCCAAGTGTGTGTGGAGCCAACTCTTCCCTTTTATTCTCAGGTAATTTGGTTATCAATAGGTTAATTGGCACGATGCCGATGCATTGTCCAAAAATACAGTCAAGTTAGATACCATGATACTATAATTAATTACTTCATTGACTTTGGATTCGTGTACCATTGGAAAACTTATGGCCTTCGCCAGTCGGCTTCGTATTAGAATCTCTGGACCACCATAATTAAATTCTAAAGTGCTTATTATAGCACCAACAATATTAGGGTGAATGAGAAGTGCTTCAACCATACGTTTGGCGTAACCTCTGAGCGACTTTTGCAGACGTGACAAGTTCTCCAAGGCGGTGTAGCCGTGGGTGGCTGAAGTCTCTTTGAAAGCGACAATAAGCATTGGCCATTGTTCTGTCTGTTCTGAAAATTCTGGTAAGACCTCGCATTTTCGAATTGGCTGATGTACTGGGTATGAGGGGGTCCTGAGTTGGCAGGCGGTGGGTGTAAAAAAGAATATAGTTCGTGGGCATAGGGGTAGGTGGCAGCGGTAGTAGACGTACATGTGGCGTTGCTGACATGGTCTAATACAATGGTGCATGCGAAATTTGTGCATGAGTCTGTGAGGCGTTGGTTGATGTTGTTGCTGCGACGGCTTCTGGCATAGTTGTTGTGGCTTGGACGATATCTTCAGCGGCAGTGGTAGATGATGTTGAGTAACTGGAACTGAAGACTGGCGGTGAAGATAACATGGTGGAAGTTGTAGCAGCAGCCCTGCTAGTGGAGGCGGCGTCATATGATGATAACTGAGCATTTTTCTTCCTCTCATCCTCTGAAGCAGCAAAAGTCCTGACAACGGCGGATATGTTGCTGACGGCGACAGCGTCTGTAATGAAGCCATAATTTCGTCAAACTGTTGAAATTGTTTGGCTTTACTTCCTGTGATGCGGCCTTGCATCTTGTCTTCATGATAATGTCTTCATGAGAAATAAAGATCATTGTTCAAAGTCAGGGCAATTATTGTGACTGACCAACACCCAATGTCTCGATGGCTCTAATGCAGGGAATACGTTTAATAAATATAATTAATATAATATATATAATTAATAATTCGCAACGTTTATTAAACGTGTTTCCCTGCATTAGCGCCATCAAGACATCTTAAATAATAATTTTGCATCCCTTCGCCACGAGCACTCACTCGAGAAGACGAAAGAACAATTTTCGCCTAATTCAGTGCGTTTACCACGCAAAGCCTACTAGGTGGATATTACTTTGTTTCAGAATTCAAATGGAATTCAAATGCATGAGTTTAGGAACACAATATTACTAGATCCGATATTTCAAAATAAACAGTACACCAGTTTATAAGTCTAAATATCTGCAAAAACCTGTGTTTTAACACCAGACACAATTGCCACTGCTGGTGTGCCCCTAGTAATCATTGGCAGGGTCTGTCTGAAGTCACCAGCTAAAAGTACCACCATCCCTCCCATAATACTCTGGTTACTCTTAATATCTTTCATAGTGATGTATAATGCTTCGATTGCTCTTTTATGACACATCGTACATTCATCCCAAACCAACATTCTACACTCTTGCAACATTCGTCCACGCTCACTGTGTTTTGGTAATGCTATAAACTGGCATTTACTCATGAGCTAAGTTCAAAGGCAGTTTAAGAACTGAGTGCGCTGTTCGTCCCCCATTGAGCAGCGTAGCAGCTATTCCAGAGGAAGCTACTGCAACAGCAATTTTTTTATCTTTCCTGACTTGTGCTAATAATTAATTTAAATTTATTTAAAAGAAAGGTTTTGCCAGTGCCTCCTGGAGCACCCAAAAAGAACAAACCGCGTTCGCCACTTTAAATTGTTTGAATAACTTTATCAAAGATTAATCTTTGTCATGTGTTCAAAAGTGTAACGGCATCCATTATTTGGCGTTATAAAATCAGTATCGTAATCTAGTTCTCGCATTAAATCACTACTTACTTCCCCAATTCGTTGTGGTCTGCTCATCCCAAAATCAGATAAATTTGTTCCATTTAATAGCAATCAATTGGTCTTCAACCTTTGTTAAGGCGTCATTGTAAATTAAATTATTATAGGCCGCATTAAAAAAATATATTTGGCCGCACCGCGCCGCAGTCTGCCTTGGTGACTATCGACAACAATCAATCAGCAGTGTACACCGACCATTAGCATGGTGTGTGTGTAGTTTTACGCACGCAGTAACATGTTCAATTTGAGTATTTGGCAGAAGGGTGGTTTCTGTTCTTGTCACAAATGCTCAAATGAATAAAGGATAAATTTACTAAAAAGTTTTTCATCAGTTTTTCAATCCGATAAGCCATTAATGAGCCAGGACTGTGTGAAGATGAATAAATGCGGTTTTTGCCCCATTTCCTCCTTAGACTCGGAATAAGTAGACTAAGTTCATCTCCAAGATCAAATCTACCTCTCTACCAAATTTCATCAAAATCGGTTCATTGGTTTAGACGTGAAAGGCTAACAGACAGACAGACAGAGTTTCTTTCGCATTTAAAATATAAGTAAGGAAAGTAAGGAAGTAAGGATTTGCAGACATCTCATTAAGAAGAAAGAACCATAAAAAAAATAAATGCTGCATCAATTTTCCAAGTAAAGCGTACGTTTGGTGTTATAACTTTCTTCCAAGAAATAAAATGTTATTCGAATGTTCTTTACAAAGATTCCGAATAATTATTTTTAATAACTTTGTAAACAACTAAATTTAGAAATGGTATCCAGATGATAATTTACATCTTCTATGTCAATAATTATTTAACACTAATAAAAAATTCATACTTAAAATAAATGCGTATGTATTTTTTGAAAATAAATATTTTCAATTCAAATTTCAATTCACTCAAATTAGTAAAAAGACATAGTTTATCAAGGAGAAATGACAACAATTTCTTTTGCATTTTTAATGTTTTTGTCTAGAGGTTTAGCAGTTTCTTGTTCTGGCCTTAGCAGGTTTGAAGAAAATAATCTGGTAACGCTGCTCTCATTTATTTACTAGATGCTGTTGTAGTAACTGGGAGGAGATGCCCGGAAGTAACTGGGATGTACACCTGCTCGCAGAATTATCCGCACAAAATGTTCAACGACCATTAAATAAGAACTAAACCATTTTCCTTAGTTAAAATTAACAATGTAATGAAAGGAAACTAAATCTGACTTCGTAATCATAACGTTAACAAAAAGCTAAGATCAAAAAATAATAATTCGAAAACAAGAAATAAACCTCAATAAAATATAACACAAAATTATCCGCACAAAACTAATTCAAGACAAAATACACAATGTTGAGGAGAAGAGAAATTATCAATAATTTGTTCATCCACCTTTTGCCTTCATTTTCCTTGTGACTTCTACCTCCCATTCCAGCTTAAAAAAAGAGTGGTTCTGCTGCTGATAAGCTTATTCCGTATATCTCTCTAGCTGGGCCCAAAGGTGTTCAATGGGATTGATTTCCGGTGATTGTGGGGGTGTTTTCAATTGCAAATGGGGTAGTAAAAAGCAGCTACATGCCAACATAATGTGCATGTTTAGGGTAATTGTCTTGTTGAAAAACGTAATTTGAAATTTGATGGCACTCCGTTGCAAACTTCGCTTTAGGATATTCAAGTATCCATGTTGATCCATTTTGTAGTCAATAAACTCCATTTGTATTACTCTTACTAAGCTTTACATTTTCTACCTCGGTATTTGCTTTTTGCCAAACTATTTGCCTTCCATCGCTGCCAAACAAATTGAATTTGCTTTCGCCGCTAAAAATTACACACTTCCAAAAGTCTGACTTTTACTTACATATTCATTGCGGGAGCAAGTCTTTTCTTTTTATTCATGTCTGATATAAGAGGCTTGCGAAGTGCAACTCAGCCATGGAGCTCAATTGAACGTAAAACCCGTCTTACTGTTTCGACAGAGACTGACCTATTAATAATTTCTGACATCTTAGGCCGCTTTCACAATCTCTAAAATTCGTAGGCGATATTTTCAAATTCCCTTTTGTGATCTCAAGCCACTTTCACACAGCAAATCTTCTCTCACACATGCGGCATCTCTTTCTCACACATGTACAGCATGCTTCCAATAGCCAACATTGAGAACATAACCTCCCTTTCCTATAAGATGGAAAAATCGCCGACAAAAGTTATCCACCCTTCTGCCAAGTGAGTAAGCGGCCTTATAGGCCAACAATTCAGAATATGCCTCTCATTAGCTGCCCATAATATTTTCGTTCGCCCTCTACCTGGTTTATTTTCCAAATTCGTTTTTGTTTCCCTCCCATATAGCTTTTGATTTTTTTAATTTATTTGCTGCGAATTCTTCTCTCAATGCCTGTTATCCAGACGAAGTCCTTCTGCAGAATTAATACAAAAACATCCCTATCGCTTGTGCGGGTGATTTTGTGTCTGCCTTTTCGTGCGGATATTCAAAGAGGGGGTGTAAAAAGTTCAGTTCCTGGCAACCTGTGGACAAATACTGAAGAGCGTGAACACAAGAATCAAGAATGTATAATTTTTGTATATTGTATATTAAACGAATGAAATCTGTCAGACAGTGCTTTGTGCGAATAATTTTGTGAGCATGTGTGTATGTGTGCAAGCTGCGTCCGAGCTTTCGGGTCTTCTACCACTCTAACTCATTGATCCTTCGTAAAATATTCATTGCCATCGCAAGCACATATGGTGTTGCATTCATGTAGTAATACCAATCGAAGCACAATGCGATGATTGAACATATTTCCTCAGATCATAGCGATGAATGAGAAAAAGCTGTGCGCTTGTAAACCGCCACCGCGATTGCTGCGATAGCTTTGCAGATGTATTTATGCATGCGTTTCTGCGTCGATACATCCACCACTACCGCATGTTCATATCGATGCGTTGGTATGTGGGACTGCTTATGAATAACAAAAACACCGCATGCACCGTATAATAAGATGAATAACAATACAAAAGCAAAAGCAGGCTCTGAATTAACACTAATGATTATTATTTGTTGTAATATGAATGCAAAAATAATATGCTATCGACTGTCTTTGGTGCCAGCCTGTTCCTCTTCTGTGTTATTATGTTGCCTGCTAAAGAAAATGCTTGTTCTGCCGCTGCACTGCTAGCAGGAATTGAATGAATTTGAAGTGCCACTTTTGATAAGTGAGCATAATTTTTTGCGTTTATCCTCCCCCACTCAACCAAATCAAAATCTCCATATATTTGTCTCTCTGCTATATTTGTCTACTTCTTGTTCGGGGGTTGTCGTTTCAGATTCTGAACGAATTGAATATCTTCAATGGGGGATGATGATATATTTCTAATTGGGGATGTACACACATCCATGGAGATAGGTTGCCTACGGTGTCAGTTGGAGTGAGTACAGTTTATGAAACTGATACAAGGGCGGTAGGGCTTGCTGTATCAAATGTTATTGGTGCAGGGATTGATAATTTTGGCAGCGAAGTAGACGCAGTTGGAGTAGAAATGCAGAAGCTCTTAATACCCTTGATGTCGTTTAGTTGCATACTTGCAGCTTGTGGATACAAAAAGAATGCAGTGTTTTGCCATAAATTTAAATTGTTTAACTAAATTTCATCAATGTTCTGAATCATTTTTTCCTTTAAAACCGAAATGACAGTAATGTTTGTACTGTTATAGGTGCACAAAGACTTTCAATTTTATAAATTGAAGGTAAAACGAAGCACAAAGACGGAGAGCTGCAGGGTTGCAAATTATTGGAAATTATTTGAAAGTCCTTTAAGATTTCAACTAGAACTTTAGTGTTGAAATATTTGGTTGTAGTCTCTCTTAGTTAATAGTTCATTGATATTGAACCAATTGTCTACATTGTGTAATTAGAATTCCACCTTCTTCAGAGAAGTTGCTTTTTTAAAGTATTTCAATATTTTTTTGCACGACTCTAATATTTCTGTGAGATCTGTTGTTTCGACGAACGACTTATGTAAGTCCTTTGCCAATAAATGACAGCTGCAGTGGAAGCGTGTATTGTGCGTCAAAGCTTTTACAATATTTGTTCCTCTGTCTGTTACAACTTTTATTGCTTGGCTATCTTGGACACCAAATTCAGTAAACAAAGTCTTTAACTTTCTCAAAATATTATCACTGGTTGACCTTTCATAATTCATTGATTTCATTCCCAAAACGGTATCAAATAATGTAAAATCCTTCCGATAGTCCAATGTGAGGCCTAAAAAGTTTCGTTTCACATAATTGTCCGACCACATATCAAGTGTAGCAGATGCACCACCGATATTCACAACTTTGTTTATTTCGCTTCTGAATTGTTTCTTTTGTTCATCTGATGATTTTTGAATTATACGCGAAATTGTTGTTGGATCAGGCAGTAAATCATGCACTTCTACGTTTGCTCCATAGGTTGTACCTATCTTTATAAAAAAACTGCACCAAATTTTCGAAGCCCGAACCAGTGATAGCCGAAAATGGCCTACAGTCAGTTCAGTAACCCAAGGTGTACATATGTCAATGGCGTTCTTTTTGTCTTCTGCTGCAACAGTTTTTAGAACGTCTGGCTGCTTAAGGGCTTGGCAACACTTATGCCGAATCAGATTTGATATTTAATGTCCTGAGCATTTAAGTACTTTGCGGCGTGTTCGACAAAATACCGATTGGTTTCGTCTTCCTTCAATATTTCGGGTAGTATATTCCTAATGTATTCATTTTGAGTACTACAAAAATTGTTCACCAGATTTCTTGTCAGCTCTTACAGTAGAATTCGGTAGAATATTTGCAACTGCTGATGTGACCGAATCTTTTCAGAAAGCTATAATTTTTCTTCTCCACAAGATAGGTGACTATGAAGATCCGGTAAACTACAGAGGAATATCTTTCTTAAACACATCTGCTAAATTGTTTGCCAGTGTGTTCTTCAATAGAATCACGAAGTGGGTGGAAAATAGAAACATTTCAAAGGAATCTCAAGCGGGTTTTCTACAATAGACCAGATATTCTCGCTGGTAAATATTGCAGAGATATACAAAATTAATTGGGTCGCCGTGGCGTAGTGGGTAAGTGCTTCGACTCCTACGCAGAGGGTGCCAGGTTCGATACCCGAATTTACCACCTTTGATAATTCACGGCGCCACCTCTTTCGAGTCACTGACAATGCTCAAAGAGTACTCCGGTCTAGAAAAAGCTTCTCAACTTCGCCGTTCGGAGTCGGCATTAAACTGTAGGTCCCTTCCACTTGTGAAAGAACAATAGCACGCACAACATGAGTGGTCGCTGAGAAGCTAGGCCCAGGTCCGCCTCGGACTGTAGCGCCACCCATATTATTATTATTAATTTACAAAATGAAACGTAAAAAATTACACGCTTTCTTCGTGGATTTTCTCGCGGCTTTTGACTCTATGCCGCTAGAAATGCTTTTCTACAAGTTATATAAGTACGGAATCTCGTCGCAAGTCATTAATATTTTAAGAGTTATGTACAGTAATAATAAATCATGTATCTGGGATGGTTGCCACTTATCTGAGGACTTTGAGGTCTCAATGGGCGTTAGACCAGGTTACGTGCTTAGTACATTGCTGTTTATCCTGTACATAAACGATATAACGGATGAAGTCAGGGGCGAAATAAATCTAGGTGGAACCAATATTCCGGCACTACCGTTTTTCCCGCCAACTCAATAGATACCATGCGGTTAATGATCAACAGGCTAGATACCTACTGCAAAATATGAAATTTACCTGTTAATTTAGAAAAATCTAAGATGATGATCTTTAGGGATGGAGGAGGAAGGTACGCTCGAGGTGAAAAATTGAGATTTCAAGGCCGACATATTGAGATAGTTAACTAAAACTTTAAAGTTAAACTTGCTGAAGCCAAGCGTGCGATCTGTGCTGTCTGGGGAAACTGTATTCAGAATAAAAATGTTTCGCATGAGTCCAAAGTTAAAATATTCCGTGCCACAGCCTCTTCTATCCTATTGTATGCAGCACAAGTTTGGGGTTACGGCGCTTTCGAAACTGTGAAAAAGTTCCTCAGATATTTTCTTAGGTGGTTTTTTAAGCTTCCTAGCAATTCACCTAATTACATGCTGTATTTAGAGACTGGAGTTACACCCCTATTCCTGAACACTCTTAAAATACATTTCGGTTTTATTTATAAAGTCAATGCGATGAGGCAGGACAAAAATTCCGAGGTATGCATAGATATAATCACTAGGAGCAGAATGCGATTATAGCTTTAATTTTACACCAAGCGAACAACAGGAATCTTTAAAACATAAAACTCAACATTACTTACTTCAGAAAACTTGTCACAGAATTTTTGACAAATTTGTAAATGAAGCCCAGTCATCCCAATACAGAGTCTACTACAGCAAAATGAAGCATAACCTATAAGAATGAACTTATTTCTTGAATAGCTACTCAGTAGAAAAAATAAGTATAATTTTTAAAATAAGAGGCGAACTTTGTAGGCTAAATTTCATACCGCATCGGAGCTTCCAATCTTATGTGACGTGTTCAATCTTAGAGAAGGTGATTATGTGTTGCACTTCATCGCGAAATGCCTAAGTTCCGCATTATATAGAAGCAATAAATATCTTGAATGGTGGCAGAGGTTGGGACCTACACTACAACTACACGGCCAACGCATTGCGCTACAGGAATTGCATAATTGATGAAAGTTTTTAAGTAGTTGGAGCATTATATAATCAAACAAACATTATATATTTCTTAGTTTGTATAAGTACTAGATTTCGTACCCGGCTTTGCCCGGGTTTGTTTCTCCAACCGGTACTTTACCTGTAGTGAAAATATAGTTTTCTCAAAATATCCTGAAGAAATGTGGTTAAAATAGTAAAACGCCAAGAAATTAAACTTTCTATTATTTTTTATTAATCCATTACTTGCGTTCGGTTTTTCTCTTTCATACTGTGTTTCATTACTTCTTCTGGCAGCCTGTGCAATGTTGTAATTTTCAAGAACTTGGACTCTTACTCCTTGAGATTGTGCAAATCTTAAAAGTCGCCGTCTTTTCACACATGCTTGCTGAGGATCAAAAACAACTCAGTCGTGCACAGACCTCTGAACAGTGCGGTTATAGTTCACGAGTGACGACTTAAATAAGTGACTAAAATTAAAAATTAAAAATTGTGTTCAAGTGCATAATTGACGCAGTTCACCACAAGATCCCATTGGCCGAACGGGTAGATTCAGTACCCTTGGCTCCGCAGGTCGCAGGTTCGAGCCCTAGTGTGGGACGTAAAAGTACTTTTTTTTTTTTTCTAATTAAGTAAGGTCAAAAAACTTGACAAGTGAGTAAGAGGGGGAAAATGGAATCCCAAGAGCGGTCCGCGCTCTTAGAAGCGGACAACGAACAACAACAACCGGTGGCAGAATCAGGCCACCAGTCAACGGTGCCACAAGAAGGCACAACGAAGAGGAGGAGAAAAAAAACAACTCCAAAAAGTGCGAAACGCCGCAACACCAAGGAGTCTCCCGAAGGGCTGCAGGGAGAAGAGACGAGTGATGCGGCGGCGACACCCCAGGCAAATGCAGCCGAAACCGAGGAGGATGAGGAGGTACACTACGTGTCCGACGGAGGAGAAGGTCTGTTTGCTATCAGCAGCAACAGCTTCGAATCGTTGGCATCGGATACAGAGGACGAAGTAGAACGAGTACTTCGCTCCAAAGAAAACGAGGTGCAGAATATGGAGGAGAAACTTAATTGTCTCCTCCAAGAAATTAGAGTGTTGCGGGAAATGACTCTCGCCAGGCAAGCATTGGACCGGCAGAAAGAGGCCCAACAACAACAACAACAAAGCAAGCAACAACAGTGTGTTCAAAAAAAAAAGAAAACTGCAGGGCAGAAACAAAAACAGCCCGCAGCCCAGCAACAACAGCTGCCAGAAACCCAGCAACAACAGCTGGCAGCAGCGCAGCAACAACAACAAACTGCTACGCAGCAGCAGCCAACAGCGCAACAACAATCACCAACTCAGCAGACGCGGAAGCAGCAGCCAAGATCAGCCGTCCAACAACAGCCAGCTCTGCAACAGCATCAAAAGTCTGCAGTCCAGCAGCAGCCATCAGCTCATCAGCAACAGCAGCGGCCACAAAAAAAGGAACAGGTGCCACCCATTAACATTTACAAGGCAAATGTGGAGCAGACCGCTAAGGTATGTAAAGAGGCCATAGGTAGTGGTAATTTTATCATTAAAAAAAACAAAGGATTTGAGAAATATTCAATCCACTGTAAGACGGTGGAACAACATAATAAAATGGTAGAATATTTAAAGATTTCGAGGTTGGAGTTCTTCCACTACACCCCAAAAACAGAAAAGTGCCATACGATGCTATTAAAGCTTCCCACGCCGATTGAGGCGGAGAAGGTTTTCCAAATGCTCAAAGAGCAAGTGTGCGACGGTGTGGAGATCGTCGGGGTTAAGCCTTTCACCACAGCGAAGGCAAAGAGAGAAGGGCGGAAACTACCCTTTTATATTGTACAGGTTTCTCCCACAAGCAAACCGGGAAATCTAAAGAAAATCAAGTTCTTAGATTACCTAAATTGCATCTGGGACAGCATAATAAGGAGCGACGGCATTCTCCAATGCGCTCGCTGCCAAAGGTTCGGGCACGCCGCGTCGAACTGCCAAATGCGGCCTCGATGCGTGAAGTGCAGCAAAAACCACAAGGCGGAGGACTGCCCGCTGGGGAAAGAAGGAACAACTGACAAAAGTCAGTTAATGTGCGTACTCTGCGGGAACGCGGGGCACACCGCTAACTATCGGGGTTGCCCTAAGTTCCAAGAGCGGAAGAAACAAATGATTCTGCAGAAGCAGCCCCCAGTGAAAAATCCACTCGGGGCAGCCATAACCGTCACCCCTCAAGTGACTTACGCCCAAATGGCGTCTAGTCAGAGGAGCACGGAAAAGGAGCTACCAAAGGTAGTGCCGCCAGTCTTAGTGCCAAGAGCACACGATCCAGCGCTCGATTGGAAAACATCCATCGAAATGCGTATGGATCGGTTAGAGGAGCAGGTTGGCCAAATTCTGGCGCTCCTGCAGAATCCAGCACGTCAACAATCTTAATGGCTGCGCAAACGGGATGTGCTTATAAGATCCTTGCAGTGAATGCAAATTCATTGACAGGGATCGATCGAAAAAACGAGCTCTACAGATTGTTGGACGATCAAAGCCCAGAGCTGATGCTGATTAGCGAAACTAAGCTAACTCGGAGAGGCAAATTGGAGCACAGTAAATATAATATTATTAGAAGAGACCGGCCCAAATCCAATGGTGGAGGCGGTGTTGCGATTCTTATAAAAAATAACATTGAACACAAGGTAGTATATAGCAGTGACGTACGGAGGTTTCAGGGGTTGGAGGCCTGCATCGTATGCATTTCTCTCCGTAGTGGAAAGAAGTTGTATGCGGTGTCGGTCTACTCCTCCGGCTCTTCTCATTCCGGAACAATGATATCAGAGCTCGATTCACTCTTTCGATGTCTGAGGCTGGACTCGGAGGAAAACTACTTTATTCTGGCCGGGGACTTTAATGCCCGACATGGATATTGGGGAAACACAATTTCCAACAATAGAGGGGACCAGCTTTACAGCTGGTTTTGCTTACACAGTGTCGAGTATAGACTCGATTTGAAAGCAACTGAGATCTCGTCCTATCCCAGGAGCGGCTCTTATCTGGATCTACTGCTGTTAGACGCAAGACTGCAGCTGACAGACACAAACTCACAAACGGTAAACTGTTTGAACACTTTCGTGTATCTCAGTGACCATTGCGGACTCAGTGCCGAAATCAAGATCCCCAACGATATTGCGGTGTTAGGAGAGTTTGTTCAAACGTACCCTTACAATTACAATAAGGCTCGATGGACACGCTTCTCCAGACAAATGACAAGAGCACTCTCTTCGAATGCGCTCCACATACCGTCCAATAGAAACTTGTCAAACGAAGAGATTGACATGTATCTAATTCAATTGGACGAGACAATTAAACGAACGATGGACATTACTATACCTCGGTATACACGCACAAACAATGAAAACTTGTACCGCAATGCGACAATCGACGCACTCCACCAACGAAAAAGTAGACTCCTGTCAAGATTAAAAACCTTGTACAGACGGTTTACTGACAGACGAGACGAGGAAATTAGGACCCTGAAATCGCTCATCAAGAATGTACAAACGTTGATTGCTCAAAATTATAGAATTTCGGTTAACTTGCACTGGGACAGTAAGATTCGGGCTGTTAGATCTAACAACCCGAGCATGTTTCCACAGATAAACAAATTCTTTAGAAGTAAGAATAGCGATCTTCCGTGTCTTAAGCTCCCCAGAACGACGGACAATGAACGCATACTGACTACAGCAGGTATAGATCCAGATAACGCTGTACTCGATGATAATTTCTTTGTGGTCGAAGATCCGCAAGAAAAAATGGAGGTACTTGGCGCGGTCTTTCAGGAAGTGTACAAGGTGAACGAGAGTGGGCGCCCGAATCACGACCTGGAGAACCGCATAATGGCTAGCAACTCTCAACTTCGAGAAGACATGCAACAATGGCGATCTGAGAACACTGGCTTTGTCGTGTTCAATGATGATAACATGGCAGACAATGCCATCGCCGACGAAGGGGTTCATCCCCCGTTCATATCGAAGACAGAGCTCAAAGCGGTCTTCGAATCACTTAAGAAGAAAAAGTCTGTTGGAATCGACGAGATCTCGAACATTGTGTTAAGGCATCTCCCTGTAGGTGTGGTTAATATGTACACAATCCTGTTTAACAATGCGCTGAATAATGCATATTATCCGGAGCATTGGAAAACTGCGATTGTGCAACCCATATCCAAGCGAGGAAAAGATTCTTCGAATCCGTGCAACCTCCGGTCAATTAGTCTCCTTCCGAACATCAGCAAGGTATTCGAGAAGGTGATCAATAGAGCCTTGATCAACTGGACTGAAGACAAACATATTATTCCGGATAACCAATTCGGTTTCAAAGCGGGGCATGACACTATTCATGCCGCGTCGAAACTGGTGTCGGATATCCAATGGAACAAAAGCCAGAAACAATGTACGGGTGCCTGCTTGATTGACCTGGAGAAGGCCTTTGACACCGTATGGTTAGAAGGACTTTTCTACAAGCTCAATCGGCTAGGCATTAGCAAACCACTGCTGTACCTACTGTGTAACATGCTTACCGGTAGACGGTTCGTAGTCAAGAATGGCAACGTGACCTCGACAGGTGTATTCCAAGTTAAAAATGGTCTCCAACAGGGTGCCGTTAATTCGCCGATCTTGTTCAACATTTACTTGAGCGATCTTTTAAGTTCTCTTCCTCATGCAATTGCGTATGCCGATGACTTGATCGTGTACAGATCAGGCAAAAAGATCGAGGAAATCACTACTCTCACGCAGGGTGACTTCGATTCATTCATGAGAAGTTGCGATGACTGGAAGTTGAGTATCAACTTCCAGAAGTCGGAAACCATTCTGTTCAGGACGCCGTTGTATAAGGCCTCGGCGGATACGAAAAAGAATTGGCGAAAGTTCTCAATCGTTGGAAGACACGGGGAGCCACTGGCGCAAAAGACTGCAGTCAGATACCTGGGGATCTGGCTAGATCAGTATCTATATTTTAATAAACATGTAGATGCTGCTCTGGCCAGGGCCCGAGGCGCTTTTGCCCTCACAAAGAGACTGTTTTACAACAGCCAACTCGATGCGAGGGTGAAGGTCATCTGCTACATGGCTCTCATCCGGCCAATGCTCACCTATGGCTGTCCCGTGTGGTTCAACGTGAGTGCTAGCTTAATGGAAAAGATTCGGTTGTTCGAGAGGGCTTGTCTTAGGGCTTGCCTTCGCCTTTATCGAACTCCAGAGTCCCAGTACATAAAATACTATTCCAATGAGGTCTTATACAACAGGGCAAACCTGATAAGAGTGGACAATTTCCTGTTGAAGTTGGTTCGAGGTCACACTGCTAGAGCGATGAACTCAGTCAACAATCTGATCTCTGGGGCTTACTACCCCAACCCACTATACCACGAAAGGGTACGTCACAACGGCTTCGTCCCCCCAGAAGCATTCCTCCATTTGGATAAGCACGGTCTGATACAAAATATAAATGCGGTACCGCTCATCTATCACATCGCCAGATCAACTGTGGATGGGCGACTCAACCACGACCGCTCCGTCGCACAACGAGCTGAGGAGGGTCTCCTCCGGTTCAGTACGGCGGTATCTAGGCGGGATGTGCTGGATGTTGCTTTGCAACATCGAAAGTTCTGGTGGCTGGGGAGCGAGAGAACTCCAGCTTCGAACCCTTTAGACCCCGGCTAGAAAGGGTAATTCAGACCCCCTCACGGGGAGTAGTCGGTCCACGTCTTGCAGCGGATTTTATATCAGCTGTAACCTATGGCCGACTTACATATTTTAGCGTAGTTGTAAGGTAGTGGGTAAGCTGTTTAGGTTAATTATTATAAAAAAGTAAAAAAAAAAAAAAAAAAAAAGAAAAAAAAAAAAAAAAAAAATAAAATAAAAAAAAAAAAAAAAAATAAAAAAAAAAAAAGAATTAAAAAAAAGGAAGAATGTATATATATATATGCATAACGATATATATATGCATTATGTATATAAGGATATATGCGTATACGCATGTGTATATAGCTATACAAATGTGTATATGTATATATACGTAGATTAGCTTAAGATAGTTTGTAAGTTTTATTTTAAGGTAGAATGTAAGTTAGCTTGTAGTTTCTTTTAAAAAAAATATGTTCGGTCATTAAGTTTTTAAATTTTTTTCTTATTATTTATTAGTCATGTCAAAATTTTCTTTTTACAAAATAACGTTAGATTAAGTCGAAAGACATAGAATAAGTTTAAGTTTAGCTTAGAGTACCCGCTTAGGGTCAGTAAGTTAGAATAAGTAACTAACACTGTTCAACCAACTAGTTTTAAGCATTTTTGTCTAGTATATAAGTTGTCATGAAGTAAAAAAATAAAAATGAATTAAAATGAGGATCAAAAACAGTTTTCCTTTTCCTCGGCATTTTTGCGATAATGTGATTATTAAGAAAAATGTGGAGAAAAGTGTTCCGTTGTAGATGCACTGAAGGCGATTTTGAATAAATGTTTACTCCGCACTTTTTAATTTAAAATAATAATAAGACTGCTCGACCCAGAACTCAGGGAAGAATTTGAATTTTCTTTTTGTCATTAATGCCTATCCCAATTTCTCATTCACATCCCTACTCATAATGAGTACAATTCGTTGACTGTGTGCATATGTTGAAGTTTGAATTATCAATGTGTGCTGCAGCAAAACGCACAGAAATTACGGTTTTTTCTCAACCATTTACACACAACGTGGAGCGATATCAAGCGATTCATAAAAAAAAGTTCTTGGAAATCCCATTTATGTACCTGCGCGAGTTAAGTATTGGTCGTAATTCTTAAAAATAAAAATATACAATGTGTCACCATACTTGCTTGTGTTTGCATTCTTCAATTGCACACCATAAATTCTTATCGTCATCACTTTTATGTGACCCATAAAAGTAACGATGACCGAAAGAGTAAACAAGGAAAGTGAACCAATGCATTCGGTTAACCTATTGAGAAATAGGGAGAATAAAACCAATGCATTCGGCTGACCTCTTGAAGAATGTAAGCCCAATCAAGTCAATTGGGGGACCGTGTTGAAATATTAAAAATAACAAAACCTTCTTCGGGCATTCGATTCGATCTGAGTGGTAGTTCATAGTAAACTCTCATCCGGATAGTACGGTGCAGCCCTGCTTAAGACAGCGGCCGTATTATTAATAGTAAATAAAGAACTAAAACCGTAATTATAATAGAATATATATAATAAAGAGAATATATTAAAAAAAAATTACGAAGTTCAGTTATTTATTTGGCGCAGTCGGTAGGATCAGGTACAACTATCCTGATCCACATTGAGAAAGTTCAATTCGCATTTCCTTAACCGCAATTTTCGACGAACGAAAAAAAAAAAAAAAAAAACACGGGAAAAGATTGTGTATAGTGAAACCCTTCTAAAACCGTAGTGGAAGTTGTTGGCATATAGTAATAGTGAAACGGGAAATATGGCAGAAAATCCAAACGTCATCCCTGAGGTATCCAACCGGGATATCCTAAATAGTATAATGGCTATAGTGGCGAGAATACCACAGCCGAGTCATGGGAGCAACGTGTTACGGGAAATTCAATACTTACCCGAATTCGATGGGGATAGCGAATCCCTAATGCACTTCATCGTAATGATAGAGAACCACCTTCGGAATACTATTGGAGATTACCAAGCCACCTGGAACATCATACAACAAGTGAAAATCAAAGGTCGAGCTATGGACCTACTGATCATCAATGGAGTCACTTCGTGGGAACAGGCGAAGGAGTTATTTAAACAACACTATCGACCGGTCATCAGCAGCAGCGATCTTACGAAGGAAATCAGCAATATGAAAGTGAGTTCAATATATGATTTGACCAATAAATTAGAATACCTTTTAAGCAAAGTAAATACATATGTAGTATTCTGTGACAATCAGGAACAAGAAAAACTATTGTACTATAATATTATAATAAACAAAATACGAGAATTAACAATAGGGAATTTAGCCAGAGAAATTAGGAATCTGTATGATTTACATGAAATAAAGAGTATTTTATTCTCCTACATAGGATACGATAATGGAAATTTAAGGAATAGTGAAATAGTTAGAACCACGGCAAATTACAATAACCAAAACAAAAATCATAGGTTTAGTCTCCCCGACAAGGAACGACGACCCAGTTACAATAATGGTCACAATAATAATTTTGGTGGACAAAATCATTCGGGAAGGTTTAGACAAAATGAGTATCGTTACCAAAATCACACTACTTCACAGAGACCTTTCCAGAACCACTCCATACAGAATAGACAGAATAGACTAGAACCAATGGATACCAATAATATCCAAACAAGTCAGGAACCGATCCGTCAGGACATTAACTCAGTAGAACCGCCGGTTTTTCTGAACTGAGCCTCGGACAATTAATGACAGTCGCCACTGAAATTCAGAACCAACGACACTATATTTTAGTAGACACTGGCAGTGCTATGACTATCATAAATACTAGTAAACTCGACATGACACCGTATAAAATTCTAGACACCCGACAGCTAGAGATAAAGACCATTAATAGTAGCGTAATCAGGAATACTGCAATAATTCAGTTTCCAATACCAAAAGAATTCGGTTACAGCGATAATACTTTTATTAAAGCTTACGCTCAGGCTTTAGAAAATAAAAACTATACGATACTCCTAGGAATGGATGTCCTTAAAAATATCATTGAAACCATTGATTTTGAGAAAGGAACTATAACTTTAAAAAATCAGACCATTCTAAAGATAGAACGAGGACACGAGTTGGCATGCAACTACCTAGAGGAAGGCAATCCTGACTTCGGCAGCCTTAATCGCGAAGAAACGACAGCATTGACCTCACTGCTAGACGAATTTAGAAACATCCAATATAAGGAAGGCGACATGTTAACTCATACCTCGGAAATAAAACATGAAATTCACCTTAAAGAAGACAAACCACTACATGCAAAAAGTTACCGATTACCAAAGAAACACGAAGAAGAAGTAGCTAAGCAAATCAAAGAGATGGAAAAACAAGGTATCATAAGAAGAAGCATGAGTAGACATGCTTCTCCGATCGTTGTAGTTGCTAAAAAGCCAGACAAAGATGGTCAAGTACAGTACCGCATTTGTGTTGACTATAGGGCTTTAAATGAAATTACTGAAGATGACAGATTTCCTCTGCCAAATATAGAAAACCTCTTCGATAAGTTAGGAAAAGCGGTCTATTTCTCGACGCTTGACTTAGCAAAAGGTTACCATCAAATTTTGATGCACCCAGCTGACATAGCGAAAACTGCGTTTATTACTCCACAAGGATTATACGAGTATGTCCGTATGCCTTTTGGACTTAAAAATGCACCAGCCACTTTTCAGCGACTAATGAACCACATACTAAGAGAATATATAAACAAAATTTGTGTCGTTTATTTAGATGACATTTTGATATTCTCCACGTCCCTAAAAGAACATATGAAAAACCTCAGAGACATCCTTCGAGTTTTGCAGAAACATAATTTAAAACTACAAATTAGCAAATGTTCATTCCTCAAGAAGGAAACCGAATTCCTAGGTCACATATTAACACCAAAGGGAATAATGCCTAATGGTAATAAGATCAGTATAATCAGAAACCTCCCACTACCCCACACAGAAAAACAACTTAGAAGTTTTTTAGGAGCCTCTGGCTACTACAGGAAATTCATTCAGGATTATGCAAAAATTGCATATCCAATGACTAGGTATCTCAAAAAGGACACCAAAATAAATATTAGTGATCCTGAATACGTGAATGCGTTTGAAACACTCCGAAACAAATTGATAACACAACCAATCCTAAAATTTCCAGAATTCGAAAAACCATTTCATTTATACACCGATGCCAGTAACTTTGCCATCGGATCTGTCCTAACACAGGACAAACAACCGGTTTGCTATATCTCTAGGACTCTGAACGAGCATGAAAGAAATTATTCCGTAACCGATAAAGAATTTCTAGCCATTGTCTGGAGTGTATCCAAACTAAGACCCTATCTGTGGGGAAATAAATTCAAGATCACAACTGATCATCTCCCCATAAAATATTTGAATAAAAAATATAATGGTGCAGAGTTCTCACAACGCAACCAACGATGGTTACTTAAATTACAAGAATTTGATTACGATATTGAATATCTCAAAGGTCAAGAAAATCGAGTGGCCGACTTTTTAAGTAGAATTGAGAAAGAAAACAATGAAGTGAATCAAATTTCTGATAGCAGAACGGGTCAATCGACAGCGGAAGGACAATCTGATCACATACCTATTAAAGAAGGTATTGTCAATATATATAAACAACAAATTATTGTGAGTTATGACAAAGAACCAAAAGTGGAAACACTAAATGGTAAAAGAATTTTATATATCAGAGCCTCGGACCCTATTGAGACGATAACAGAACAACTCAAAGAAATTGCCCCAGGAGTTAGCGGTATTTATTCTGAAGTACAAGAATCTGACTTTAACAAAATTCAACGGTTACTCATGAACTTGCAGTCAGGAAATAGAAAGGTTAAATTGATTAAACTAACACGGAGAGTTAGAGACTTAAGGACGGAGGAGGAAGTTAGGAAACAGGTCTCCATATACCATATCAGGGAAAGTCAACACTCAGGAATCATAGAGACCTACAATACGTTAAAACAACAGATTTACTACCCTAAACTTACAAGGATAATTACACAAATTATAAACAATTGCGACGTATGTCAAAAGGCTAAATACGAGAGGAAACCTATTCAAGGGAAATTCAAAGTAACAGAAACACCTAGTAAACCTAACGAAATAGTTCACATAGATATCTACCATTTTCATAAACACATTTTTTTGACAATGATTGACAAGCTGACAAAGAAAGGGTATGTATACAGACTTGAAAGTAAAAATCACATTCACAAAACAGACGCTATCACAGAACATTTAACTAGAGAAGGTCCACCCTATAAAATAATTACGGATAACGAGTTTAATACAACATACATCAGAGAATTTCTTAGGGAACGAAATATCGAAGTGCATTTCACTAAACCGAACTCACATACAGGCAATGCAGACGTTGAACGCTTACATAGTACTATAGCTGAGATACTACTTAGCATGAACCAGGCAGAATCAGTAAATACCAAAATGTTTAGAGCTTTTCAAATCTATAACAAAAGGTATCATACTACGATAGGTATGTCACCAGAACAGGCTCAACATACAAATATAGAAGCATTAGTAACCAAGCTAAAAATGAAAAAAACCAAGGTTATAAACAAAAGGAACCAAGATAGGGAAGATTATATAGAAAGAAGATCATTTGGTTATATAAAGAATTATAAACATGTGAGACACAAAAATGAACCCAATTTTCGATTTAAAAACCTAGATAGAGTACATACATCAAATATTAAACGACCAAGACAATTTGTAGGTACTCACACTGATGCTGCTACTCCTGATGACACCAATGAACCTAGTACAAGCAGCACTTGTAATAACACCAATCGAAAGTGACAACGGATTCACAACGATAAGCATGGGTGAAGGAGAAATCATCAACCAAACCCAAACCATCATCCACATAGTAAAAATAAAAATGTTGATAGACACCTTACAGGAAATAAAAAAATTTGAAATTGTAGGACAAGACTCAGAAATAAGAAAGGAATGTAATACAATTTTTACAAAAATACATAGTATCATGCCTCATAAGACAAGATCAAAAAGAGGTCTCGTAAATATAGTAGGAACGGCTCAGAAATGGTTGTTCGGTACTATGGACAACTCAGATAGGGAAGAAATAGAAGAACACATAAAAGCTACTGACACTAACAATCAGAATGCAATTCAGGAACTAAACAAGCAAATCAAAATTAATACTCAATTAAACGGAAACATAAAAAACATAAGAGACTTAGTTTTGAGAGATAGGGAAGAAATAGAACGCTATCAGAATGAAAACCAACAGTTACAAAATACGATACTTAAACGCCTACAACGAACCGAAATACTAACTAGATTACAGATGTTAGAAAGAGTAATTGATAATTTGTTAGACACGATAGCTGCAGCGAAAATGGGAATAACCCACCCTAGCTTACTCACTAAGGACGAACTAATCATGACAGATATGAATTGGAGCAAATTAAGAAATATTAAGTCAGGGGTAATGAAATATACAGATGATGCCATTATTATAGCTTTGAAAATACCAGAAGAGATTATAACACGTCCAATTAAAATAATCGTACCAATACCAAATCGAGAAAAACAAGAAGTTGACTTAGAACCCTTTGTTGTAATTGTAAACGAAGGAAAAGAGTATAAATATAACGAGGAGAAAATTAATGTTAACGAATTAAAAGAGAGAAATGATTGTATTAGTAAGCAAAATTGTTTAATGAGGATCAATAATAATTTTGAAATTATTAATCTGAACGAAAGAACTTATATTATTAAAAACGCTAAAAATGTAACCGTACAAAATAATTGTGACTCTAGAAATTTAACTTTTGCTGGAAATCTTATTGTTAATATTCAGAATTGTAATATTAAAATCAATGACGCTATAATTAAGAACAAAGAAACTAATTATACATTTCAATTCTATTATGAAGAAATAATGAAAGAAAATGCCACCATCAATACGGTGTTTACAAAATTTAAGGAACTACAAGAAATTGAAAATAGACATAACCTAGAATTAGTTCAATACCACAAAGTAAAAACCTATTTAATCTCTGGTACATCCATGTTAATAATTATTATTGGTATAAGTATCATTGGAATCGTAATGTACAAGAATGTCAGAAGTACCGGTAAAATTAAAATTAAAATTGATGGCTTAACAGAAGAGCAAGGAAAAAAAACAAACGAAACCCTCAAATCAAAATTTCCAGGAGAAAACTTTCTCTAAGGAAGGAGGAGTTAAGTATTGGTCGTAATTCTTAAAAATAAAAATATACAATGTGTCACCATACTTGCTTGTGTTTGCATTCTTCAATTGCACACCATAAATTCTTATCGTCATCACTTTTATGTGACCCATAAAAGTAACGATGACCGAAAGAGTAAACAAGGAAAGTGAACCAATGCATTCGGTTAACCTATTGAGAAATAGGGAGAATAAAACCAATGCATTCGGCTGACCTCTTGAAGAATGTAAGCCCAATCAAGTCAATTGGGGGACCGTGTTGAAATATTAAAAATAACAAAACCTTCTTCGGGCATTCGATTCGATCTGAGTGGTAGTTCATAGTAAACTCTCATCCGGATAGTACGGTGCAGCCCTGCTTAAGACAGCGGCCGTATTATTAATAGTAAATAAAGAACTAAAACCGTAATTATAATAGAATATATATAATAAAGAGAATATATTAAAAAAAAATTACGAAGTTCAGTTATTTATTTCGCGCGATGTTCACTTGTTGTGCAAATTGACGTCAAGCTTCATGAACCATGAAAAAAATTAGCCTATCTTGTAACACATTATGTAATTGGTCTAGCTCTGAAATTTTATCTAAATCGGCTAATCCGTTCAGAAGTTCAACTATCACAGTTTCAGTAAAATTTAATGATTTGTTTGTAGCATGCATAGATAGTTTGGGTATGACAAAATAAGAAAAGTGCGACAATGTTTATTGTTTCCTTTTCGTTTGGTGACTCAGGCAGTTGTTCATATATGTTCGATTGAGACGTAGAAAAAAAATGAATGGTTGCACCAAGGCAAAATTTGAAAAATGTGTGTGTATATATTGAAGTTACAACACACTGGGGGATGGTTGATGTCCACGTCTACGCAACTTAAAATGGTTTCATACCGGATTGATGCAACCATCCTTATTTTGAGAATTTTATTCCCGTTTAAAAAGTGCTCGTAACTTCCGAACCGTATGTCGTACCGACTTAAAAATTGTCACATTCACAGCATCTAAATTTTAGAATGATTTTTGTTCTGTTTGAGCTCTGCGACGTGTAGTTTCGGAGCCATTGTCGGTCAGACACACAAACTTTTTGCTTTTATATAAGTATTTAACGTATTTTTTCCTTTTAACCCATTACCTGCCACTGTACTCAATTGAGTACACTTTTTTCTGAAAATTTGATTTTCTTTTTCTGAGAAAAGTAGGCTTTGATTTAAATGTTTTTGTATTTTAAATCAACCATAGACATGTGCTTTGTCATTTGAAAGAAAATTGTTGAAGTGGACAGATTCCTTCATTTCCTTTTGTTAGCTTCTGTGAGTCGCCCGTTTTGATTTTATCGGTTTTGTGTGACACTAGAAATAAACGGTATGTCTTGAAGCAAATATTTGCCTACAGTGTCAATAATCAATTGTTTTGATTAGATAAAATATCAAAAAACAAAATTCTAATCAAACTTTAAAAAAAAAGAAAAAAATTATCCTTGGTAAGTGGAATTTTAAGATGGGGTACTCAATTGAGTACACTGGAAAAAAACTATGATAAATATTTGTTCTTGTTGAAATTTTAGGGAAATGGATTTTTCATCAATAAACTGCACCAGCAGCTTTTATGGTCGACGTTATCTATACCTCTATATGGCTGTAAATGATATCCCAGATAATGGGAAGGAGGTTGAAATAGTGGTTATTCCACCGCATGTAGACATTCAAACGGACGAGGAGGATATATGCGAGGATGATTTGTTCGATTCCCATATTCCGGTTGACATGATGGATTTGAGAGCGAGGATGACATACAACTTGCTAATATACGGAAAAAAAACTTTAGCCAAGTGTGAACCACAATATAGATCTCCAGAATGGTCAAATCATGTGGAGTATTCAAAAGAAATTAATGAAACATTTCATTATTTGGAAAATTTGGCATAAGTAAAATAACAAGTGAAATTCGAAGACGAAGTTCAAATTTTTGAACATCTTTTCAATGTTGATGTGACAAATTTGATTATAGAACAAAGCCAAAAATATGCACTGGGACAGAACTGTCACACATTCTCACTTACAAAAAAAGATGTAAGAAAGTTCGTTGGCATAATGCTTTTTTCTGGCTACCACACTTTGCCCCAAGAATCATTATATTGGTGCCTGGACGAAGATACCAGAATTCCATTGATAAGACCGATTAAATGGCAAAAGTTCGACCTATGATTAATATAATTTGAAAATTATCAAAAATGGAACTTTTTCCATGATAAACTTTCAATTGACGAGGCAATGGTAAACTATTTTGGTCATCACTCCGCAAAGCAATTTATCAGTTAAAACCTGTACGTTTTGAATATAAGGAGTGGATGCTTTGCAGTAACTATGGATATTGTTATAACTTTGATGTGTATTGCGTAGCCAAAAATGTCAATCCAACGCCGTAACCGTTGCAACTAATTCCGAACCACTCGGTAAAGTGAAAAGATGGTCAACGACCGAGAAAGATAAATGTACCATTCCACAACCAAAACCATTAGTTGCATACATTAAGGGTATGGGTGGGGTCGACCTTCATGACCAGTTAGTGAACAATTACCGGATGAAAATAAAGGGCAAGAAATAGTGGTGGCCTTTGTTCACACATATGATAAACTCAATGGTGGTCCATACATCGAGACTCCAATGTTTAAAAACAACCGAAAATCAAAGGCTTTTTCAAAATTTTGTGCGTACCATTGTAAGGACTTATTTACGCTCAGATCCTGGAATAAAAGCACCAAATAAACCCAAAGTTCCCACGCCTTTAATAAGCAGCGAGGGTGGGCAATTCCCCCAAAAAATTAAAAAACAGCTACGTTGCAGAATTTGCCACAACAGAGTTCGCTGGACTTGTGAGAAATGCCAAACTACTCTTTGCATCGAAAAGGAGTGTTTTAAAAGATTTGATAGCTAAGGAAGAAGTGTATACACATTTGGCCAGTGTACTCAATTGGGTACACCCCTCTAAAACCTAAATTTGATACAATTTTTCTTTTAAACTTTGTATTTTTTTACTTGTATGCCATTTAGTAAACAATATTTAAAAGGTTTTTGAACTGCTTCAAGTTTTAAGGGGGTTGGGCCTTAATGGGTTACTGTCAATCTGGTAGATGGCCTCTAGGCCAAACCATATAGACAGTTATAATAATGAGTATTGTAAGTAATCACTTTTTTTTTAAATAAAATAGTCCAATTAACTTCATTAAGGTGGTTGCCGTGGCGTAGTGGGTAAGTGCGTCGACTCCTACGCAGAGGGTGCCAGGTTCGATACCCGAATTTACCACCTTTGATAATTCACGGCTCCACCTCTTTCGAGTCACTGACAATGCTCAAAGAGTATTCCTGTCTAGAAAAAGCCTCTCAACTTCGCCGTTCGGAGTCGGCACAAAACTGTAGGTCCCTTCCACTCGTGAAAGAACAATAGCACGCACAACAAGAAGTGTGATTGCTGAGATGCTAGGCCCTGGTCCGCCTCGGACTGTCGCGCCACCCATATTATATATTATATATAACTTAATTAACTAGCTCATATTCCTAATAAAACTTCAGCCCTTGTGTTGTTGTGACAAGGTGTAAACACCATTAGCAATTTTCTTAGCAACCAAAGCTGGATGATCCAACATTATAACAAACCTATTGAATATATTCTGAGATAATAAAATTTAAATTTTTCTCTGACGTATATTCACATCAAGCGCACAAAACTAAATTTAAATGCTTTACCAAGATCATTAGGTTAGGGTAGGTAGTTGGGCTGCTAGTGAATTCACCAGCCCACTTTGACCATTGACTACTACCACTAGTCAATCAGCACTCTAGCGATAGTGCCGGTAATTTGATCCCAACGGCAAATGGTGACTGGACCAGATTTGAAAGAGAAGGTCATCTTTCGGTGACCCTACCCACACTCATCGGTTTTATTGTGATTGAGCGTAGTTGCGGTGTAAATATCAAGTAAATATCAACATGCGGTAGTGCAGGATGCACAGACTCAAGAACTCGAGTTTATAAGAGAAACATGCCCAATAGAGTATGGTAAACTCAACTATCGCTTGGTTTGCGGTGGCTGTACACACTTCCATTGCCTTTTTTGTGAGTAGATTTTTAGTCCCAAAAAATGTTCGCATCTCACTCGCTGCCGGTCACACTCGCACCGCTTTTTTTGTGAGTATATCGGAAGTCACAATAATATGATTGCATGCCGATCTCTGTTACATATGTACAAACAACATGTATAACGGAAGCGAGCAGAATATGCAAAAAAGAATTTGTCGGAGAGAGAAAAATGTCGAATGGTCGAATGTTGAGCGATATTGTTCATCGATCCTCCTCAATCGACAACAAAAACTACCCTCTTGAAAGAAAGAGAATATGGCCAACGATCGGGTGAATCAAAGAAGACATGCATTGGTAATCGGCTTTGGATCGTGAAAGGATACAGTCGTAAGTCTACACGTGGTAGACATTCCCCTCTATAATAATAATAATAATAATAATATAATAATATGGGTGGCGCGACAGTCCGATGTGGACCTGGGCTTAGCTTCTCAGCAACCACTCGTGTTGTGCATGCTATTGTTCTTTCACGAGTGGAAATGACCTACAGTTTAATGCCGACTGCGGACGGCGAATTTGCGGCATTGTCAGTGACTCGAAAGAGGTGGAGCCGTGAATAATGATAGGTGGTAAAATTCGGGTATCGAACCTGTCACCCTCTGCGTAGGAGTCGACGCACTTACCCACTACGCCACGGCGACCCACATTCCCCCTAGTATTCGTATTATCTTTGGTCCCTTATGTACTAAAGGTCCCGTGGCGCACGCAGCTGAAAAAGGGCCTAAATAAGCTGAGCGTGCTACACAAGACCGTGCTAGTTGAGGAGGCATGTTGGCTGCGGCCCAGATCCACCCCGGATTGTAGCGCCAGCCAAGGAAGAAGTGCTTATGAGGTTCTTACCGATCCACCACTTTTACCTACCTCCCTATGTATATATCTATAAAAAAAAAATAAATGCAAAAGCTGCATATTATAAATGAGGTTACTTAATTTCATTTTCGGTGCTTTTTCTGCTTTTGCACCACGGCGCGGCTTTCATACATTACCTGACATAGCAAATACCTCACATCATGTGATGCGTTTGCTTGTGGAAGGAGAGTGGTGCGCCGTTTGGGAATGGGATAATCGATTGGAGAGCTTAAAAGGGAGTGGTCCATCCGCGGATTGCGTGCGTACGTCAGGGGATGGGGTAGCTTTCTCATGTGCTTTCTCATGAAGCTTTGATTAAACAAATTCGGCATTTTAGCGCACTGGACGCCATCTGTCGGAAGTCTTTGAATTTGCTTCACAATCCGTGAAGCATGAAAGGAGCATGAAGGACTTCGTTACCTTAAATCTCCCCCTCCTCTTCTTCTCTAACCTCCGGCGTGTTCCTTTGCCACAATCAATCTGACTAGGTATACCCATCTAATCCCGCTCCCTCCCGCTCGCTCCCGCTCCCGGTCCCTCCCGCTCGCTCCCGCTCGCTCCCGCTCCCTCCCGGTCCCTCCCGCACAGTCAACTTGACACCCATTCATTCAAAAACAAACTGTCAGCCACAGGAAGATAGAGACTTACACCCTCCCTCACTCACTTTCCCTTAATAGCAAGTACAAGAACCGCTTGACGAAACAAACTTGACGAAGGAACCGCCCGAAGGAGGATGGATTGCGCGCCACTTACCCCCCACTTACTTTCTCTTCTGTCATCCTGGTGCTGTCGATGAGGGGTCAGGTGAGACAGAAAGGCGAACGCAACAAAATTCGCTGTTACACCGCATGGGCCTATAAAGTGAGTTTATGTCGAACATGAAGGCAATATTAAACAGCCTACATCGACGGCGGATAAATAACTGTGACTGGATTCGATGATGAAGGCCTGATGGTTACTTAACAGAGCGCGCCATAACATTACCGATTGGCTATAATCAACAGCTCTCCTCGTCGTCATCGTGTGCACAAGATGTTGTCTGTCATCCGTTCCTCATCCTCCGTCTCCCTTCGAATGTGTGACGATGGCTGTGTGCTCGACGCAACAAAAGCCAAAGCGAGGACTCACATGATGAAGAGAAGTGCGCGTATGTAATCGACTTCGTCTTGTCTGTGGCCCCCCTCGCTGGTTGCTTCTGCTGCTGCCCACATGCATCTGGCGTATCTTTAACATTCCGACGGTAATTTGCTGCCGTGGACGGTCATCGGCTAAACGGATAGGGCAGCGGTGGTAATGGTGATAATGATGATGGTCACTTGGACGGGCGATGATCGCTGGGCTTTACATAATCCACTGTGGCACTGCGGTGCGACGCGCTGCCGTCATAATCTCTGCGTGGAGTGGAATTCGGTGAATCTCACCTTCACTCTTCTTTCTTTCTTTTCCGGCGGCGTGTGGGCACAGGAACGTGCTTTGCAAAGATACACAGATATATGACACACAGAACAACCGGAACTGACCGACTGCGGGGCTGTAAAGCTATGCGACGCTGTGCGCGTAAGGCTGTGTAAGTCTTATGTAAGGCACACCCTCACACACCCAGTGCGCGTTCGGATGTGTGTAAAAATCGCACCTCGATCTTGAACCGGTTTCTGTTTCATAAATTTGAATAAACAACAAAAAAAAAAAGCGCCACACCTTGAGGTGATGCCGCAAGATCGCAGATCGCAAATCGTTTTGATCTTAACCAAAATGCCTGGCCGTCACAATGGACCGCGGGCGTCGGCGAGGGTGTCAATTGAGCGGAAATGACGCGCACGCACAGGCACACGCAGTGTCATTGTTACCAGAGGCTGTTGCAGGAAGGTGATGTTTGTGGGAAGAAATCGGATCTGTGGCGCGTCTCTGTTCGCTCGATTTGCCTTTGTGCGGCCACAAGTGTCATCTTTGTGGCGGCGACGAGTCGGGTACCTTCGAGTCGGTTCTAGTCTTTCGAGCTGAATCTGAGACGTTGACGGCTGTTGGCTGTTCTCGACAACCGCGACCCCCCAGAACCGGAACATTCGACTAGTGACCTTGTGGCTGGGACTTTTGGAGGGTATGCAGATGGCCAGGGGCCAGCGGTCTTGTGCCTGGAACGTCTGGAGAGCATTTAGATACCCAGCCGCCAGCGGCCTTCTGTCTGCGACTTCTGGAGGACATGCAGATGCCCAGAGCCCTTCTGTCTGCGACTGCTGGAGACCATGCAGATGCCCAGCTTCCTTGTATCAGGAACCTCTGAAGAGCATGCAGATGCCCAGCGACCAGTTGCCTTATGCCATCGACTTCTGGGAAGCGGACAGAAACCACGTCTGACTGACTGTGCCCATCGACTGCACGGTTTCTTTCCCAACCTCTCACGCAACACATACACACACACACACAAACCGCCACTCGATGCATGTAACTCTTTCCCGTTAGAGGTCACTGTCCGCCCGCTGTCGCCGTTTTCATTCACCTTCCCAGCTCATCCAATGAACGGTTCTTCCATTTGCATCGACTACGCCGTCGTCAACTTCTGAAAGAAAAAAAAATAAAAGAAAAAAAAAAATACTAAAAAATCAATTCAACAAAAAATATCAACTCACTGTGTGCCTACACTACGGTTCGCGGCGCGCCGACACAGCACAGCGTACGTGATAATCTCCGCGAGTCCAAATCTAAGACCGACTCCAGTCAAAAGTCACTTACCCATTCCTCACCAGGGACTGCACTTAAAGCCAATGCACATTTTTCCAAAGTTGTTGCTGCTTGCCGTTGGCTTTAGCCGCTGCTGCTGGTGGTGCTTCTTCTTCGACTTCTGTTGTTCCTACTCGCATTACAGGGCTAATTGAAAATGTATGGCACGTCTTAACGCCGCTCGTCTTCATTTAATCGTTTCGCGTTCTTTGACTTACGTAAACGCGGGCTACTTTTACGTACAATCCATACGATCCTCCAGCTCACACGCCACGACTGTTAAGCATTCGAGATTTAAGTGGATAAAGCGCATTTATTTTGTTGTGTCTTTATTTCTTTCTCTGTGCGCAACCCCGAACCCTCTCCGCCCGGTGATGATGATGATGATGATGATGGTAGTGATGATGCCGTGGTCGTGTGTACCACGTCGAACATGATTCTGTGGCGGAGATACACTGGCCAAAACGTGTCATTCTCACTTGATTGAGTGCTTCTCTGGGTGGCTGTGCCTTGGAGGGTTCCCTATTCTGTTTTGATCGAGACACATCGGCCGTCTTGGTTGAACGAAGGATGGGTATGGTGACCAACATTGGAACATGTCGTGGTAGCCACCACATCCGGTAGACAGCCACAAGTTGTTTGCTTTCGTGCCCAGGGCACCAATTACAAGTGGTAACCATTTGAGCACGACCCACACAGGTCGCCGCGCCAGTAAGTCTCGTCAGAAGCCCTCACACCTTCACAACCTCACAGCTCTCCCAAAGCTCACGCAGCGATCTCTGCATCGCCATATAAGGCGCATTCCAAGCGATCAATAAAAGAAAAAAAAACTTAACACAAAAGCGGAAATACCAAACCCAAACATCAGCAGCAACTAGTGCTCTGCTGGCGAACCAATTTAATCGAACCGAGGTCAGATCAACCAACCAAGCGAGCATCCATCCGTCCATCCATTCGCTTGTTCGTTAGTTCGTCGTCAACAATCGATCTGAAAGCGATTATGGCATGAAGACGGTACCAGCACGAGTAGGTTTTGTTTTGGTGAACTCTACTCATTCAAATGCCATTAGTCAAACCAGTCGTTGGTATGGTCTTTGTCGCCCTGCTGCTCTTCGTGCCAGCATAATTTAATTCACATTATAGCCTTAGCCACCGTGGTCGTCGTCGTAGTTGCTGTCGTTGTCTGTGTCTCTGTGTTTCTTCCCTTCACCCTCACATGCCCATTCCAGAAGAGCTGCGACAAGTCTGGAGAAGTGAATTTTAAATGCAAAAGTTGACGCGCGGCTAAGCCGTGAGTAAACAATTAGCATATATAGACTTGAGTTCACATTCGCAGTGCTTGTGCCTGTGCAACATTGGGGGACACACTTCCACGTCTCATCGTGTCAATCAGCTTCTGGTTTCTGCTGGTTTGTCACACACCACCCCCTCCCCCTTCCTCTCATTTCTCATCTTGAAATAATCGATCCTGATTAGTTATGCACACAGCGAACTTGATGAAGAGCTAAATGTCTTGCCAGGGATGGGCTAGATGGCAATTTTTTTTTTTTTTGTTTCTTCTTCTTTTTTTGGCGCGAAAATGTGATGCAAATGACATTTCATTGGCTTGCCGATTGCACAATCGGTTGGGTTTCTTTTCGGTTGAATCTTCACAAGCGCAGCACTCTCTTTCACGTGAATGGTGGCACCCCCGCCTTAATTGGATTGGAATGCAATTTCATTGTGAATGCTCGGAAAGCACGAAATAGAGTTGGACTTTGCTTCTTCTATGGATCGGTGGGGAGTGTAAGACTCTGCTGAAGATTCTTGTGCACGAGAGATGATCCAGAACAGCCAGACACAGGCAAAAGAACAGGAGGCCAGTGACCAAGATTCCAGGTTAATCCTTTCGTGCTGCACTGACAGAAGCCACGTCTTGATCCACTCGATGTGCATCAGGCGGTGCCGCAGCCTCCACGGCTCTTTCTACCCCCGTGACACCCTGTCAGAGGCTTTCAAGCACCTTGAAGAGGGATGATAGTATTTGAAAAATAAGAAAAAACCGTTGAAGTTCGCTGTTCAACTCTACAGCAGGTCCCGGACCAAGTTCACGCGGCAACGCGGCCTTGCATGGTTTCAGTTGAATTATCGATTAAATTTAATAATTCTCAAGTTCGCTGATCAACTCTTCACATGCCGCCACTCGCAGTTTATTGAAGGCCGGAAGCCATTCCCAGTCGCAGATGCACCCATCCAAGATCATTGAGAACAAGAACGATTAAGAGAGGTCATCTGCATCGCGTGAGGATGTTGCCACATGGCAATGACGAACGGACGAGACTAGCCTAGGCAGCCAACTTCATGATGTCATTAAACGTCCTTCAACGTTCATTCTGTTGTTGTTGGTGTTCTTGGCATGCATTAACTTCACATTGTCACCGGCGCGCACTTAAGTTACACACGACGAATCGATACGATCGCCTTCAGTCAGTCAAGTTTCGTGTGTTAATTGCCTTTTGGCGGATGGGTAGCCAAGGCCTTTCTAGGGAGAGAGACAGAGAAACCAAAAAGAAGAAAAAAAAAAAAAACGAGCCCAACGAGCCCAACAACACAAAACGCCAAACCGCATCCGAGCATGGCTATGTGACATACATAAGAATGTTGGTTGCACAGTGTGACCAGCACCTACTTTGCAGGAATTGTGTGTGATTCTGATTGTCCGTCTGCCTCTACTTCTACTTCAACTTCAACTTCTGGCTCTATAGACCGGCTAAGAAGCGGCGACGACGGCAGTTGCGGGGCGGCTAGAGAATTGTGTTTAAGGAAGCGAATTAGAGAGGAAGTGGCCGATAATTCGCTGGCGGGGGTTGGTTTCGGTCGTATCTAGATCGAGCTGTATTGAATACGCAACGATCGCTTGGAATATTTACGACACCACACACCCCGAGCCGCGTTGTCGAGAGTGGGACGGGGAGGGGGCATCTTGCCAGCCACGCCAAAAAAAAAAAGATAAACGAAAAAAATTTCCAGCCAAACAGGTTGCAATATACTGAATAAAGGTCTTCCTTCCTATGACACACACAAACTGGGCTAAGTCAGGTTCTGGTGCAGAGTTTGCTGCGCTGGCGACTGAATTGTGACTCAGTCAAGGTTTTTTGTTTTCTCTTGTGAGGAGGGTTCAAGGAAATGCCCAAATACACGACGACGACGACGACGACGACGACGACGATGGATTGATTGATTGTCAGTCAGAGAGTTGCATACACACAGTTTTCACTCAAAAATTACACTCATTGCATGCCAGCGATTGTGAGTGTGGGGTGCGGTGTTGATCTCAAAACGCAGACAGACGGACAGCCAGCCAGCCAGACACAGTCTCACAGGCAGTGAACGTTCAATTCACTCGAATTACTCAATCTGGGAAAGGCAGAGAGACAATTGAGTGGAAAAAATAAAATGCCATCACCATCGCAGCAGCAGTATGTAGCAGCAGGCTGGCACGCGGAATATTCAACAGATCGTGTCCTCTACTCTTGCGTTTGCTGTTTTTTTTTTTATTTTTTATTTTTTATTTTTTTTGTACTTCTTTCTCTTCTTTTGTGTATACACATTTTCTTGTTTTCTTGTCGTCGTTCTTGTGGCCGTTTTCTTGTCGTTTCTTCTTCTTCTTCTGCTTCTTCATCGTCGCCGTCGTCGTCGTTGTAGTCGTTGTCTTTCAGTTCCAGGGTTTTGTGGGTTTATTTGTATTTTCCATTTTAAGTATTTAAGGTGGGAGCGTTGCATACTTAAAGCCCCACTTTGAATTTACACTCCATTCCAGCGGTTAAAGTGAAAGGAGTCACAGCGTACACCTGAGACACATACTGTGTTTTTTTTTGTCACAAGAAAACAAACAATATAGCGGTATTGTTACCATTTTTTTTTGTTTCCTTCTGTTTTTGTTTAAAAATATTTGTTTCGTATATCCTTGGCGAGTACTGTGCATCCGTGTTCATTTTTGTTGCAATCCTTTGTGTGGTGCATCTCCTTTGAGCAAGGACCGATTATTGAGTGTGTGGTGTCTTTTTTTTCATTTCATTTTCTTTCTATTTTTTCTGCTGTAAATCCTTTTTTTTTTGTTTTTATCTGAGTTTTGTAAGATGTTGTGTCTATTAGCTTTTACTTTCGATTCAGTTCGATACAGATAGTGAGCGGAGAGATAGAGAGAGAGAAGAGAGAGAAGGAGAAGAGAGATAAGGATACATACTTGTGGTAACAAAGTGGTAACAACTCGGTGGGTTGGTTGGGAGGGGGGTTTCTGTTTTCTTGTTGTTTTGCAAGAAGTCGCCTGGATTGGATTAAACAAAAAACTCTGCAAGCAACTGAACTTTGCCATGGATACACACACACACACACGCGCGCGCGCACATGCACCGCACAACGAGTTGGAATAGAGCAGCCACTGGTGGAAGGAAAAAAATTTCCAGGTAATTATCTCTCTTTATGAATTCATCTGCATTCCATGCATCTGTGACATTTGCTATTTTCCTATATTGCCATACAACAAGACCACACGACGGAATCAGAGATTATTTAAATTCAATTGTACTGAATCTGTTATGTTGGCTGATGTATGTATCTCTTGTGTGGTGGGGTAGTCTATTCAAGAAAAAAAAAAAAAAAACGCCATTCATTCGATTTGAATTTCATAATCTCATCCATTCACAGTGTTAATCGTGTGTTATCACATGGATTTAAATTAATTTAAATGTAACACTGACCTCAAAAAAGCACAACACAGTCTTTTCATCAGCCGAGTGTCTCTTGTGAAAGAAAGAAACATTGTTGGCCCTTGTCTGTTTCAGTAGGAGCAGCAACATGCCATGCCACGATGAGCGTGTACCAAGAGTGTGAACATTTTGGACAGGTGCATTGCAGCCTTCAGTCTTGGCATGGCTGGGCATCTTGTTCTTGTTTGCGTGGCTTTTGAGACGGGTTTCTTGGCGACTCAGACGCGAGACTTGGAAAACGCATACGCTTCAGTTTGTGGTCATTTTTTGATCCCTTGGCGGGAAACAACTTTCCTTTGCCTCTTGCGACAGATTCAAGTCCAGGTCTTTCCTTGGGATACCAAATGTCGCCTCTTTCGGCCAATTCAAGGCCAACTCGTGCTTCTTGCAACCGATTCAAGCCCAACTCGTGCCTCTTGGCGACTGATTCAACACCCAGTCCTTCCCTAGGAGGCCAGAAGTCGCCCCTTTCGATCGATTCAAGGCCAACTCGTGTCTCTTGCAACCGATTCAAGACCAACCCGGCCCTTTGCTATCGATTCAAGACCAAAGTTCTTCCTTAGGAGACCAAAACACGTCTCTATCGACCAATTCAAGACCAATTCGTGCATCTTGTGACCGATTCCAGACCAAAGTCCTTCCTTAGGAGACCAAAACACGCCTCTATCGAGCGATTCAAGACCAACTCGTGCATCTTGCGACCAATTCAAGACCAATTCGTGCCTCTTGCGACCGATTCAAAACCAACTCGTGCATCTTACGACCGATTCAAGGCCAACTCGTGCCTCTTCCGACCGATTTAAGACCAAGTCCTACCTTAGGAGCAAGGAGTCACCTCTTTCGACCGATTCAAGGCCAACTCGGGCATCTTACGACCGATTCAAGACCAACCCGTGCTTCTGGCGACCGATTCAAGACAAACTCGTGCTTCTTGCGATCGACTCAAGACCAACTAGTGCTTCCTGCGACCGATTCAAGACCAACTCCTTCCTTTGGAGACCAAAAGTCGCTTCTTACAACCGATTGAAGGCCAGCTCCGATCCGATTAATTCAAAACCAAAATTCGCCTCTTCCTCGAGAACAACAAACTAACCTACTCTCAAGCCAATCTCGACCGTTTCAAATGATTTCAATTAAAACATGCATCGGATTGCAAACCTCCATTTCATGTTCAATCCTTTGTGGCGTTCGACAAGAGCCCACCACTCCAGAGTTCAACGCCTCAACTGTGAGCAATTCGACGTTCCCAATTGACGCAGGATGCTTGTCCTCTCAACAGCACTTCAAGGTTCCTTGATCCTAAATCCGCCTGATACGTGCCATCTGTTGCTGCTGCTTTAAGAGAATGTGTCACTCTCTTGTCATGTTCTTGAACTCGAACATGAATTCACCCTTGAAGTGTGGGGACTGCGCCGCGGCGGCGTGGGGTGTTGCTTTCGGAAGTGAGCACTTGAAACCCACTTAGCCATGACCGTGTCTTTTTTCACGCTCGTGTGTGTTGCAATTTCCTCATGCCCAACAAGGCGTACACCCCACACTTATCGCTCATCGCTCATTGCTCATCGCGCATCCAATCATTGAATCATTGAGTCATTGTCATTGCATGCGTTGCAGTGCTGCGGCTGACTGTCTGCTGATGGCTTACTGAATGGTAATTGATTTTAACGGCTCGAATCTCGAAGGTGGGTTGTGTGCGTGGCCACGTGCCCAGGGTCACTCGAAGTGTGACTAAGTGCCGTCGATGCTCACCATCGTCTTGGACAGACTCGCTTGACTGCGTGTCATCGTGAAATGGCATTGCTCTGTCCTGCATCCTGCTCTGTGTGCCATCACCATCCTCTTGAAAGACGATGCTCTGTGCTTCATTCGTTCAGGGGATTAGCAATCACTTGTCGTAATTAACTTGGAATCTTTCAAAACCATCATGCTCCGCAACAGTCCAAGCGACTAACTTTCCACAAAGCTGATGGGTATCAAGACAATATCTTCTCATCGCGCAACGTTGGACAACACAGGTTCATCCATCCATCTATCCATCTATCCATCTATCCGTCTAGTCATCCATTCAGTTGGTCTCTAGACATTTTACGACACACCATCGCATCGGTGGCTCGGCGGGGGGACTTGCAGATGCAATCCTCGTCTAATCAACGATCTTACTTGATGCCAAATTGTGTCGGGAAGGGGGCAGAAACTTTCACAAGAGATGACGTGCAAATCATGGAAAACAAAATTCAAAGAAACACAAAACATAGTGCCATTGCCAGTGGCAGCCATTGTAGATGCATGCAACGACCGAGTGCAGAGAGAATGAAGCACCTTCTAGGTGCTTGACTGTGCCAAGCAAGCAATAACTTTGGCAACTCTACAACAATGCCCTGCACAAGGCCTCCGTGCAGCGGCTCATTCCCACAATCCCTTGCGTGGCGGGAGCTTTCGCAAAGCAGCACTGCCGAAAGTGCCTAAGACAGCTGACAAAATTCATGCTATTGCGCATTGGCTGGTGGACTGCGTCAAGGCAATGCGAACCTGATGGGTGATGCTGATTCGATTAGCTGGTGATTACGGAGGCGACGGGTAACGAGTTTCAACTCTCACCTATAACATGCTCGGTCTGGTTTTGCTTGCCAGTGACATTTCAACTGAACGCTTTCACTGATGCTTATGCCATGGGCGACCGATTGAATAGGTCGGCCAATGCAAGGGCGTACATAGAGACACTGTGGGGGGGGGGGATTGGTGTTCGGTTATGCAAGAGCTTGTTAGCGCAACTTAAACTATTTCCCCGCATCAGTGTCACACTCAAGACGATGGTTGACAAGTTCAACGCTCACACGCGGGTATCTAATTTATTCATCCCATCCGCCATAAATCCATCCATAAACGAATGCCGACTGTGAAATGTGAGTCTTAAGAACCACGCCACAGCTCGGCACAGCCAGCAATTGCCGCCCCCCTGTAAGGAGTGTGGAGTGTTAGCGGGGCATGGTGGGGGTTAATGACACATAACGTGTCCATTCCATGCACAGACACACTGGGTAGTGTACGTGCCCGATGGCCCCTGCTTTCGGCTGACTGACAAAGATACCACACCCAAGTCGAGAATTGACCGGAGGCGGATGGCTTGGCGAAGCTTAAGATGCCTTGCGAGTTGATGTCCTAGGTTTCAGACGTTTCTGATTCTTTCTCCAAATTGTGGACATTGTTTCGTTTTGGTTTTGGTTTTCTTTGGTTTCCGCTGCGAACGTGGTCAGAGGACGTGACTCTCATACCAAGCTCGGGGTGCGATGGACGATGGACGATGGAGAGGAGGAATATCATGGTGGGCAGGTAGGCCTACACCTGAGCGACTCACACTGGGTCCAGTTGGACAGGTAGATGGCAACAAACGTTGTTCTTGGCCAGAGGCTTTCTCGGAATCGACCACGGAGTACTAATTTTGTCACCGTAACACCAGAGACAACTGGCGGCTTCGGAGGACGCGATGAGTCATCTCTTGTTGTGGCTTGACTCAGCTGGCAGCCTTGGCACAGCTCGCTTTTCTCGCCCTACCTCCACTGATAGTCATGACTCACCTCGGTCTTGAGTCATCATCATCGCAGCCAAGGTTGCGTCGCGGTTTCTGCTTGAAAACCACAAGAGAACATTCGATGCGCGGCCATTAGTAATTCCCCGCGGCAAATCCTTTCAAAAACAACGCACGGTCCGCAGCCATCACATTCATGTCTTAACCTTCACAGATTAAACTGATTTCGACGTGCGAAACGTTCACAAGTACTTCCTCATGATTTGTCAACTGATGCGACGACTGCGAGACAACTGAATCTTTGCCTGAAGTGACTGCAAAGGGATTGGCGGAGGTGTGCGTGTACGCGCTCTTAACGCGTAACTCTTCGCCGTTCCCGTGCCATAGTGGCATAAAGCACCAGACAACAATTCTCCGCCCACCGACCGCGACAAACCATGATTTCACATTTTCTGCATCAATTTCGGTTAATTGTCATTTCATGGGTGGTTTGGGGGGAGCTGACACATTGTAAATGATGTTTGCTTTCGGCTCTGGCGAAAGAGTTGCCAATTAGTGAATGCAACAATGAGGCAGATATTTGGTCTAGTAACCTGTTGATTGTGTGAAATCCGTGGTGCGCATGTGCTTGACTGTCAACAGGTGTGCGATGGCGGCGCGACGTGGTGGTGGTGCCATTGTCCACAAGAGATTTTCTTCATTTCAAGCAAAGCAAATAAATAATGAATTGCTCTTCCAAGGTCAACCCGCAGCGGGTTTTTTTTTTAGCAACAATTGGCACCATGATAATTATTGTGACACTCGGCTATGTTTCATCAGAAGATTGGCATTGATTTGGCATGTGCTGAATGAGTGGTTGACTTGAGGATTGCTCGATTCTAAGCTAGGCTAGTTTATTTCCCACTCAATGAAACATTTCATAACTCCACCAATCGAGTATTTTGTAACATTGATTAAACGCCTTTCTTTATTTACATGTTTTTTCTTTTCTTGTATCTTTTCAGTTGTCGTGCTGTGCAGCCCGCAACAGAGTGTGCATGTGTGGTATCAGCAGCAGCGAGCAGGAGGCGTCAGGTATCAAGCGAACACCAGTCGAGTGAGTTGCACCGACCCAGCAATTCGGTACGGCAAAGCTTGTGTGGTAACTTAAGAAGGAACCCGTCCTCGTACCCGTCCAACACACAAAGATCACCAGATCACCTATTCTCTCTCTCTCTAACTCGATCGATGTAGTGTCTCTGCCTTCCCCGTTCACAAGTGCCCGGCTTAATTGACTATGTAACCTTATTATATTCAAAGTAACTCGATGAATCGGCGGTAAACAATGGTTTCAATGACGGAGCAGTAATCCACTTGGCGTGCTATCTCTCGCGTCTCGCATTCTAGTTGAAAGTGAGTCTTGTCTCGCACGCTACTCCAGCATTGCAATGCGAGTCTTTTACTTACTTTGTGGTACTACAAGGCCAGTATGAATTTATTTTGGGGAAAAATTATGATCTGTCGTGCTATTCTATCAGTGCTGCCAGTTCATGGTCCCTACACTGCCTGACTAGTGGTCAATTTGAAGTCACATTTCGTAGATTTTGGTTTACGCAAAGGAAAATTATTCGACCTCCTTCTCTTCTCCCGTATTTTTGCAACGAGCTTTCAGTGGTGTGCCTGTAGTCCATATCACCAAAACGTTCTGGCAGCACTAATAATGTGGGAACCCTGTTACCGTCGATACTTTGTAGAGATAATGCGTCCACATACTGTGAAAACGAGTCTTGTCATTCATGAAACTCAGTATTTTCCGGCCACACGCGTTTGGTAGCACTGGCGAACAGCGAGCCTTGTCATCTAAGCGTGCTGCTCTACGAGAGAAACCCATGCATTAAGATCTTCTATGTTACCCAGTCGATTCCGTCCATGTATAGTGAAAACTTGACAGCACTGGCGAGCAATGGCCTCATCATCTACGAAACCCAGTAGATTCCGGCCGCAAACAGTGACTTTTGCAGCAGCCATCCTTTTGATCTATGAAACCCCGTAGATTCCATCCACAATAATGCAATTTGGTAGCACTGGCGAGCAGCGAGCCCTGTATATGAGACCCATTAAATTACGGCCACAAACATTGACTTTTTCCAGCACTGGCGAGCAGCGAGCCTTTGATCAATCTTTCTATCTTTATTTGGCAGCACTGGCGAGTAGCGCGGCATGCCATCTCTGAGATCAAGTAGAGTCCGACCACACACAGCATGATTAGGTACCACTGGCGAGCAATGTGTCTTGTCATCTACGGAACCCAGTAGATTCCGTTCAAAAACAGCGACATTTACCAGCACTGGCGAGGGCGAGCCTTTTGATCCATATAACCCAGTCGATTCAGTCCACGACATTTGACAGCTCTGGCGCAGCAGCGAACCTTGTAAATTCCATCTGCATACAGTGCATTCACTGTGCAACAGGTTCACCCTTCATCTCCGTGGCCTCTGCAGCCAACTGGCTAGTGCAACTGAATTCTATTCCGGAAACCAGTTTATTCTCAAACACACACACAAACACACACTAGTCGAGTTTCAATTACGAATAAATTGTGTTCATTTACCGGGCATACACTCGCCAAGCGTTAAACGAATCCGCGCTCACGTTGTGGCACGCAAAGAACCAAGACAAGATGAGAAATGTTTGCAATTATTTTGGTTTTTCCTCTCCACAGATATACAAACCGAAAGAAGACTGGTTGTTCATCATCATCAGCAGTAGCCGCCATTAGCCAGTAGCAGCAGCAGCAGTGGAGAAGCACCAGCAGCAGCAGCAGCAAGTTTTGTGGAAGAAAAGTGAAAGTACACACCAAAGATGCTTCTTTTGAAAATGTAAGTACACCACACTCCATGCCATGGTGAATTGGTATCATCATGATTATTCATTTAATTGCATGTGTGGGTGGGCTGGGCTGGGCTGGGATCCCCCCCCCCCCCCCTCTTGGGGTGGGGGTCTGTCCAAAAGGGAGAGTTTTGTGATTTCGTTTAATTTCACTTGAAACGCGCTCGGTCACTGTATTTGGTGCGAGAATGAAAATGCCATAATCCATGACTGCGACTTTCAACAATATTGTGGTGGCGACACGGTGTCGACGCTGATTGCGGCGGGAAAGCGTTTGCCATTCAGTGAGGCGCGTGAGACGATTGCGAAAATGGTCATTTGAATATTTGAGTGGTTTTCATAGATTGTGTGGAATTCATCGAGGTTTTCTTTAACTCAGGTGACTCTCCTTGTCGATGAGAGCGAAGAGATGGTCGACCGGTCGATGGGGCAAAGTTTGTCCACGACTCTGCTAAAGACGGTCCATAGGTCAAAAGTGAAAAGGTGAGTGAAAACCGCGACACCTCTGAATCCATCCATCCATGCATCCATCCATCCATCAGACCTCGATGACTCTGCCTACCCTCTTGGACTTCTGCATCATCGCGTCTGCTTGCGTGAGTCAAAGAGTTGCACCTTGAAACAGCATATCGCATAGCCTCACCCTCCAGGCGCTCTTTTTTCACACCTCAGCACGCCACGAAGGGGGAATAATAAACGAAATGCCATCCGATATGTGGCTTCATACGCTACCCCCGGGCAAGCCCATACCCACAAAAAAGCTGCTCTCTGCAGCTGCACCACGAATTGTGGCATCCATGATCGGTGTGAAGAGGGGTTGAAAATGCCGGCTGGATGAATGCCTGTGCTGTGCAGAAACGTATGCACATTCAGAGCGATACAGAGTCAGAGCCTTGTTTGGTGGTTGTACTCTATTAATTCGTGTAAAACGATATGTCAGGTTGATTATTTAATCGCACGGATGCGCGACGATTGGCGATACAAGGCAAACACTGCCGTACACGTCCCCAGAGTCGCTGTTTGAAAAAGAGAGAAGCAAACGAGCTTCCATGACGACGACAACGAACGATGATGATGATGGTTAAAGCAGAAACTGAGGGGGTTGCATAAGAGCGGATGACGGCCAACACGACAATGATGTTGATGATGATGATGATGATGATGATGACATTTTGCTTGCGTGAAACCTCAACTGTTAGCAGCGGCATTTTATTGCCTGCGGTTTTATCGTCTGAATTTAAAACATTTCTTCGCCTACGTACATACATACCAGCGCGCATCACGGATGGATGGTTTGTTGTACCTGCCGTTGGGTGCTTAAGACTCCATTGGGTAACCCAATTGTCCAAATTATCGAACGTCGAACGTCGAATGCGGTGCGCACTCGATTTTTCATCCGAATCGACATGCCACTCATGACTGCCCTCTAGGTCTCGCCACCTCGTGAAATGCTGAAACACTTTCCATTTCTTTTTCCATTTTTTTGCTCTTCATTTTCATTTTTCATTCGATGTGGGTTCAACTTTCATCATCATCACCGCGTCGCGTCCATCCATTCGACAGAGAGACAGAGAGAGGGGTAAGGAGGAGAAGGAGAACGATAACGAGAAAGAGAGTGAGAGCACTGACTAATAACGATTCTTTGAGAGCATGTTACACAACGTGGGCCCACTCTAGTCCAGCAGCTGATTCTGGTTTATCCGGTGTGTGGGACCGTTGCGAGTGGTTGACGGAGAAATGATAATGATGAGACGAGACTGGTTGTAGTGGCGGGTTTTTGAAAGAATAGGAGTTGACCTTTAAGGCCGGTCGCCGGAGTCTTCTAATCAATTCTGGTTGGCTTGGCTGGCCGGTTGGCATTCATGACAGGTGGTCAAGCTTGGCGTGAAGCTTAAAAGTGTGCTTGGACTGTTGTCGCGGCCTGAATTACGAGTTCTACGTAATGAGCCCTGGATTCGGAGTGGTTGGCATTCGGCCGGTTTAACGCGGTCATTCTCGTGGCGAAGACGTGGAGTCTGCCATTTCTGTGTGACTTCTTCGCTGCCACGTTGTGGTCAAGCAAATGACATTTGATGGGACATTTGATTTGAGGAATGCAACTTGTTTGGTTGGCTTGTTTGACTGGCAGGCTGCGGCACAAGGGAACAGAGGACGACCGCGTGTTGTCAAGTGGCACCCGGCGGTGGACACGAAACTCGAACACAATTGGGTGCCTGACGTTTTAGAGGACCACACCGAACTGTCTCACAAGAGGGGATGACACCTGGGTCTATGCGATGGTTCGATGCGAGCCTGTTCACACCTGGAGACATCAAGCAGCGGATCGAACTTTGTTGAGCTATAGGCTTAGGGAATTGAGAAGAAGGAGAAGGACGTCAGGCTTTTCAACTCGCGCGTATGTACAAATGCAAGCAGCTTGGTAGATATGGTAGGACCATTGGCGTCCTTATTCTAAAAGTGAGTGCCAGACACTCAAGAAGAACCCATAAATCACCGAATTTCGTTCGTTCCTAAGTGGAAAGTTTTCCCGGGGAGGATGACGATACAAGCTTGGTGTGGTTCATTGGAAGCCGTGATTGTCTTGGTTCCAATGGCGCTACAGTCCGGGGTGGACTTAGGCATCCATAAACAAGCCTCTTCAACTAGCACGGTCTCTGGCTAGCTACCTCCAGTGTAGCACGCCAAGTTGGTTGAGGTCCTTCTCCAGGTGGGTGCTCCACTTTAAACGCGGGCGTCGTCTGTTGCTTTGTTCCACGGGTTCGGAGTCGAAAACTTCACTTAATGCTCCAATAAATCGACTCAATATGCGCTGGAATTCACTAGAAATGCAGGCAGACACGCCCAGAGTCATACAGTTCATATTGATCCTAGCCTCTGTTCGTTCTGCTGTCAGTTGGACCTGGTCTACTTTGAGGGATCTGTTTTTTTGTCCATCATATTCCTCTTTCCGTCGGAGACATCTGTCCTTGGCAGCCATCTTATCGTCGGAGTCTTGTCCGTTGGAGTCATCCGTCCTTGGCAGCCTTCTGCCCATCGGAGTCATCGACCCGTCGTAATCATCTCTCCATCAGCGGGAGATAGCAAATTGACCACAATCAAAATGTTGGCAATTTGCAGTTAACTACGTGGCTCGAGCATAAGAGAAATCGTTGCAAAAATTCGATGAATTCCAGTCGTCGTAGTCGTCGTTCACCTATTGACATTTTAAAGTCTGTTTCCTTTTCTGAGAAACACAACAAAGAAAAGTGCATACCGCCCAAACCAGTTCGATGAAAGCTTGACGACCTTCCGATCAATCAGGCACACGAAGTCATTAATCACTGCCGCCTTTCAGAGGCCTACCTTCGACGCATTCTACTGCTTTTTTTGTTTGTTTCGTTTGGCTTGTGGTACATTCTCGTACACATGCATAGTTCCTCCCGCGAACTCATTTTTCGGATACCATCGTCCTTCAAAGTCGACACACACACACATACCCATGCGCTCAGAAAACGAAACACGCACAGTCTGAGGAAAAAGAGAAAAAACACCACACCATCATCCCGAGTGAAAGAAATGTGACCATGAAGACAAGTTTATTCGCCCTCGTTCCCTATCACCCTCGCCGTATTCATCGCAAATCTCAGTCCATGTGTGAGTTCCGTGACGTGTCTGAAACTGGAACTGCAAACAGAAGCTTTGCAGTTGGCTTGGCGTTGCAATTAGCAGATAGCAGTTGAAATTCGAATGTTTTCCACTCGAATTGCAGGCGCGTCTCTTTTTGAGTCAGTCTCTCTCACAAAAGAATCTCAATCCCAAACACACGCGCCAAGCCGCGCTGCGCCATGCTTAGCCGGCTTAAGAATGTTGTTGTCACACCACCCAATTTCATAGTTCTTCATGGCAGGGCTTCGACCTACCTCACCGCGCATACACACCTCATCAGCAGTAGCGCACTTCACTTTCGATTTCAACGGCGGCGGCGGGACGGCGATTTCGATTTTTTCGCTGGCAGTGTGTGTGCAGGCGTAAGCGTGTGAGTTTGAGTGTGTGAGGTATGTTATCTCGCGCAATGGTGAAATGTAGGTAACCCACCACCCCACCATGGGTCTATGAATGAAATGAGGCAAAAACAAAAAACCAAAAAAGCGGTCGCACCAGTTTTGCAGACCAAATCTCTACCGATCGATTTCTGTGGCGTCGCCGAGAGGCCTTCGCGCCTTTGCGCACTTTCGTCACACAACGACTGACAGAGAGAGAGAGTGAGTGAGAGACAGGGAGGGAGGGGGAGAGCAGATGTTCCTCCACTTCTTGTCGGTTTAGCTTGCATAATCTTTAATTTATTTTTGGTTTCGCTTTTGTCGGTCATAAGACGCTGTGTTGACGTTGATACAGCAACCAAAACGCACGGGTGGCTTATGTCAGGAAACAAGAAACACATACACATGTGCAAACGAGAGTCGTTTGACATTTCGAGCCGAATAAAACAAAAAATACCGTTTTCGGGTGCAAACATACGAGGTTAGCCTTCACCTGATGTGGAGTGCTAATTAGGGTCGAATTAGCATTAGCCACTCCACCATCGTCGAGTCGAGTCGCTGTTAGAAGTGGACGATGGCAGACACTGTGGTAGGCGGGAGGAGGAAAACGAGGCCACGGAACCTGAAGATCTTGATTTTGAGGTTGCGGTTGGGGTTACACGGGGGTTCTGGCAGAAAAAGAATGTTGTTCTGGGTTAGTAGGCACACACTAGGCCAGCACGTGGTTTGTCCACACCACTAAGTGAGTGGTGAGATGGCAGAAGTTTGGTGAGATGGTGATATCAGATGATGAAGGCGGCTGGTGGAATGCAGCCACCAAGCCGAGGCGGATAGGTTACAACAAGACACATACTCACACACACACGCAGAGCCATGGGAACCGGTTTGACGGACTGCGGTTGGGGGTATTTTATTTATTTATTTTTTATTTTTTCAAAACTTGTCGGAAGTCTCGCATAACTTGAGACTTTCATTCGAGGTATCTTTGGCTGCTGGAGGGGGTTGGGAATGGCATTTTGGAATGTCAGGCTACTGGGCGCCCTTTCCGCAGGCCTGCGCCACGAAGTGAAAGTGAAGTGTGCCCGATGGGACGTTGCCTTGTTTCGTAACTGATGTTGTTGTGGGCGCAGTCCTGACCTATTCACTTCATTTCATGGCTCTGACTGACTGACTGAGTGACCTATGCCGTCGTGAGCGCATAGGACTGTTGCAGCATTCCTGACCTATTAGCTGCATTCCGCGACCATTGCTCACCTTGTTAAAAGGCGCCAGCACAATCTGGCTTCTTCCTCATTGCGAACTGAAGACGAGTGCATTTTCTGTATGCATCCATCGACACACTCGAGCGACTAAATGTCAAGGGGACAACTCGAGCAAATCAAGTCGTCTCTCTTCAAAACTCCCTCCTTCCAGCGGCATCTGTCCCAGAGTCTCAGACGACATGACGAAGCTTAAATGTCACTCAGCGAGGGTTCCTTGCCTGACTTTGCCACCTTAATAGAGCAATCACCTCACGCAGCATGACTTCCTTTCAGATCCCTCTTCAGTTGCCTGTTGCTAGTCAGCAGTGCAGAGGAGCTCAGCCAGGACAAGAATGAACCTTCGCCCGTTGCCATGGATGAAAATACATTCGAGACAGCGCACAAGATCCAACGCGCCGCCGATCTGGAGTTCCACACATCGCACAAGATATCAAACCTGCCGAAGGCGCAGTACCTGAAAATGGACAACGAGGACATGGACACAGCCAGCTCGTTGATGCAACTGCAACAGACACAGAATCTACTCTCGACCAAGGAACGACCGGAATTGAATCCGATCTTGAGCGCTCTGATCAACGAGGACGTCATGAAGAGCATCGAAGCCAAGCGGGCCATCGAACAGGAGCAGCTGGACGCTGTGTCGGCAGAGGCAGCCGCCGCCGCTGGACCAACGACAGAGAGTACACCGCTGACCTTAACCACTGGCAAGCCCGAAGCGAACGATGTCTCCCTCGAGGAGGAAATGAACGCTGGTCTGATTGATCAGTCGATCAACTTCGACGCCGCAGGTTCGGCGAACAATCAAAAGTCGAGAATTCAGATCAAGAAGGGCCCCAACGGCGAGGACTACGAGTACGAGTACGTCTACTACTACTACGACGAAGATGAGGAAGCCACCGGCAAGAAGCAGCAGGAAGCCGAGTCGTCTCTGGTCGAGGAGAGCAGCAAGAAGGGCTCCGAACGCGGCAAGTCCCGGTACACGAACATCGAGCGAAGCACAACATCCGCCCCCGACAATGTCCTCGTGAGTGGCAAGGCCAAGGGTCGTGCTAACTCCCCTCCAGCCGTTAGCGAAGATGTCGATGAAGGACGCCTGCCAGTGATCACCCGGTTCCCATCCCGCGGCAAGAACATCGATGTCCCACCGACTGCCTCCTTGGAGGGCCTGGAGAACACAGCCAGCGCGTCGAACGAGAAGAGCAAGAAGATCAGCGTAAAACGCCCCAGCCTCGAGTTAGTCGACAGCGAAACCTTCAACACGGACGAGAAGCAAGCCAAGGGCTCTCCACGCAACGGCGACTCCGAGAAAATTGCTGCCACGGCCAGCGAAGCGCCGAAGACCGAGGAATCCGAAGAGGCAGCCAACGAAGCCGAGACTCAACCCAAGGCCATCGAGGAAGCGGCGCTACCAGAATCCGCACCAGCCGACGAAGTCGACCAGACCACCCCAATCATGGAGAAGGCTGCTCTCGACCTGTACGCCATACTGGCGAACGAGAACCTGGAAATGGGCATGACGACTGACTTGGACAAGGAGCTGACCACAGATGTGCCCGACACCACCGAATCCGACGAGGACGACCTCACAACACTGGAAGCCGAGGCGGAGACAGTGATCCCAACAACGCCGTCCACCACCACCACAACCACAACGACTGAGGCCCCAACCACCACCACGACTACCACAACGACAACCACTACCACGACGACCACGCCAGCACCATCGCTGTTCGGCGCCGGCCGCCGGGGCCTCGCCTCAGCCGGACGCAACCGATTCAGGCTGAAGAACGGACCCGCAGCAGCCACAACCACGACCACGACTGAAGAACCCTCCGTCGCTGCTGCCCCCGCAGAGCCCGAGAGCACAGGTGGACTGAAGGGAAGAAGTGAGTACGCCTCTCGGTATGCCTGCGGGCGCTAACAATTCCCTTAATTTCAGACCGCTTCCATCGTCCATCATTTGGCAACCGCAACCGCGCCGCCGCCACACCATCCGAGGTCCCAGCCGCAGCCCCTGTTGAAGAAGAAGTCGTTGCCAAGGAGGAAGAAAAGCCAGTCGCAGCATCCCCACCACTCCGTGGAAGAAGTAAGTATCGCCGAAAAATCTCGTTCATAAGTAATTGCATCGTTTTATTCCCCGCCAGCACGCAACCGTTTCAATCTCCGTGGACAAGTCACAACCACCACAACCGCCGAGCCCAGCAACGATCAAGAGCAGAATGACGATGAGAACTTGGTTTCGAGCACAACAGCCCGGGCAGTGCGAAGCCGACCGACCCTCAATCTCCGCGGCAGGAGTCGCATCGGTGCCCGCCCAACACCCAGCGTACAAACACCCGCCGCCGAAGAAGAGGAATCAGCCGCCGTCCCAGCCGAGAAGTCAGAGAGCGATGCCGAGGAAAAACCATCCACATCATCTCTGCCCACCAGGCCATCACGCTTCAACCTGAACCGCGCCGGAGCCGGTGGCGGTGTTAACCGACTTCTGCCAAGGGCGCGCCTCAACACCGTCCGCACCACATCCGTAGCTCCCCCGACTGTCGACGCTGTCGACGAGAGCAGCAATGTCGTGAAAGAGGAATCCGACGACGACAACGCCGCCGTTCCCAAAGCCGACTCAGAGGCATCGACCTCAGCACCCACAGCGGGTGGAATCAACAGACTGAAGACCCGTCCACGTCTCCAGGTCCAACCGAAGACTGATAACAAACCTAAAGTGTCGCCCATCGCAGTGAGGAAGGTCAACCCCCTGCTGGCGAGACGCAAGTTAGCCCTAGGACCCTCAACAACAGGTTGGTCCACACTCATCCGCCTTCCTTCCGTTCCACAGTTCCAACGACTTTTTTCGTTTTTTTTTTCATTCAAACAGAAGCAGCCTCCGCCGCTGAAGAGCCAGCAGAAGTTGCCGCCGACAACGCCGCGTCATCAGAAGACGCCGAAAAGAAGGACTCCGAAGGATCGCCGACCGAAGATGTCGCCGCCGAAGACAGCACCGAACTCCCCGAGACAACAACCAAACAAGCCCGTGGCCTGGGGCTCCTGGCGCAAAGGAGACGCTTGCCAATCCGGAAGCCGGGCACAGCCCTGTAAACTATCCCCCCCTCCCCAGCCATCACATCCCCGCCCCCACGCCACGTCCCCAAAAAAGCTTAACTTTAAAAAAAAAACAGAAAAAAACGAACAAAATACGCTTTCGGTCTCGGTCTCGTGTCACCTAATTATAATTTATAACAGTTCGCTCCTCGATACCTCTCCCATCGAGTCACACGGGCGACGGCGGAGGCGAAGGCGAAGGCGTAGGCGAATCGCAAGAACAAGCGATTCAGCGACTAAGCATAAGATCTAGGAGATAACTTCGTAGCGTACCAACTATCCGAACTTTTATTTTTTTTTTGTTTTAATTTTAATGGAAAAGAAGAAAAAAACACAAGTTAAGGGAGTTCTCTACACTCAGGGCGAGTCCGCAGGCTCTGCGACGTTCCCCACAGCCAGGCATCCCCTCCTGCACACACACCCACACACGCGCTCGCAACAACACACACACACACCCCCGCCACACCCCCAAAGACACCACGAATGCCCGCGCAAACAACCAGGCAGAAGTCAGTGTTTTTTTTTTCTTGTATTTTATACTTTTTTTATAATTATTTGTAATTCGTATGTTTAACTGAGAGATGTTGCGAAATGAAGAGACAGAGTGATAGAGAAAGCGAAAGCAAAAGCGAAAGCGAAAGCGCAAGAGAAAGAGAGCGAGCGAGCGAAGGAGCAAGAATCAAATATAAGAGGATGCAGGAGTAAATATTTGTTTCGAAAAAAAACACGTATAATGTCCTAAGATTAATAATTAAATTTAATTATGAGATAAATAAAGAAAAATGTTTGAAAAGACGCGATGTTTTTTCTTTTGTTCTGCATTCGAATCGTCACATCGACCAAAAGCGTGCCCATCCGTCGAGTAGACTGCGGAAGCACTTAATTCATCGTTCATCATTTTGAAAAATCGGCCATGCTTCAAGCGCTCTCTTCTGAAAATTTATGCCATCTCTGAGAGCGAAGAAATTGGCGAGGATGGGTTTCTTCTAAAGAGTATTCCAAAACACACGTGTTTTCATTCATAACTCTCCACATATAATGGAGTTTAATGGCCATGTACAGCGAAGAGAGTTCGTTCGAATGGATTATTGATGATCAACAAGTGGATGTAAACTGTTGCACCGACATCATCTTAAGTGATGAACACATTGATGGGTTGGTTAATTGCCAAAATTGTCGTGTGTTTGGGATTCGGTCCGTTCGAAGCCAAATGTGATTATCGACAACAAATGCATCCACAGCGTTGTTAGAAAGTAAACTGGAGCACGTTGACATCGGGAGAGCTGCAGGCCACTTTCTATAGCTAGAACATGTTGTAGAGAGCCCAACGAAAGCAAGCACAAAAGCGTTCGAAACTGCCCAATAGCTACCCAATATGCAGGGAATTTAAAGGGATGAGAATACCATAGTGGAGCAAAAACACTCCGCGTCAAAACATGCGAGCTGCGTACAGGGGACTGGCAACGCTTATTCTTCTTCTTTTCGACTAGATTATGGTCTGAATTATGGGGATCATAACCCTCCCCCTTCTCACAATTGACGATCGGAACTGTTCAAGGCAGCTGGAGATGAGCTGGTAAGGTACATACACCAACTCATCTGTAAGATATGGACTGACGAATGGAATCTCAGAATCGTTTAATCCACAAAACAGGACTGCCCCAACTACCTATGGTAAGTCTCCTTAACATCGCTAAGCACATCTTTTTGGCTGAGCTCCTTAAACCATTCGTGAATAACCTGACAGGTCCTTATCAGTGCGGTTTCAGGCCGACGAAGTGCACCATCGACCAAATATTCACATTACAACAGGTCCTGGAAAACCCCAAGAGATGCATATCGACACCCACAACCTATTCGTCGATTTCAAGGTCGAATATGACAGCGTGCATAGAGACGAGCTATACAACCCCATGTCTAGTTTTGACATTTCTACCTAACTCGTCAGACTGAACAGGAGGACAATGTATAACACTGGGTGCTTCATCAAGGTCGGTAACGCACTCGCCGAGACCTGCTATGTCAGAAAAGGATTGAGCCAAGACGGCGCGCTGTCATGGGACTTCTTTAATATCATCCTGGAGAAGATTGTGCAAGACTCACATGCCAACATTAGACGCACAATCTTCAAAAAGTCCCTACAACTGCTAGCATACGCGGATGACATTGACGTGATAGGTCGAACACATCGACCCGTCAATGAAGAGTTTGGTGTGTTCAAAACAGAGGCGGCCAAAATGGGTCTGGCGGTGAATGAGGGCAAAACCAAGAATATGCTGTCATCGAGAAAGGATTCACAACATCGATGACTGGGCCAGAACGTCACCATAGGCAGCTGTAACTTCGAGGTAGTCAAGGACTTCGTGAACCTAGGCTCCCAACAAAACTGTACCAACAACACCAGTACCGGGAATAACTCTGCTTAATCGCTCAAGAAGCAGTTCAGTAGTAGATATATAATATATATAATATATAACCCCTTTACCATCCCTTTCCTGCTCTACCGCGCAGATGCATGGACAATATCCATAGCGGATGAAGAGGCCTTATCGAGAAAAAAGTTCTGAGTTCTTTTGGAGAAGATTTAACCCCGAACTATACGGGCTGTATGGCGACATGAGCCTAACCAGGCGTCTACGGATGCAACGCCTAAGACATGCCGTCACATTGTGACAAACGAAATTGTGCCAAATGGACAAATTTGGTACAATGACGTTTTTGAAAGTGTCATTAGGCCGAATTTTTCCATTTGGCATAATGTCGCTTTTGTAAAGCTTTTGTAGACCCAATTTGGCACTATGTCACTTTGGGCTTGGAAATCTGGTTTATTTAAAGTATGAGGTGGGTGGCTCGCTTCGCTCGCTAACATGATTTTAACCTTTTAACCCAACAAACGACTTCGTGGCTCCGGTAAGAGTATGTCAACAAATGTCAAGCATGCGCCTGCAGCTAAAGTTTAATTATATTTACTCGGGATACCTACATAATACCCAAGTACAAAAAGCCCAAGCCTCATAATTATACCTTAGCTCCAGGCGCCTGTCTGTGCCAAATTTGGCACAATATCGCAAACTAGTTTGGCCCTATGACACTTTCAAAAGCGTCATTATGCCAATTTGGAACAATTTCATTTGGCACAATGTCACGGCACCCTCCTAAGACGGCTGGGACATGTAGAGTGCATGGACAGCATTGCTCCAGCCCGAAGAGTCTTCGACTACGAAACAGTGGGACAACACAATAGAGGACGCCCACGGAACCGATGGCGCACCTAGGTGGAGAAGGACCTCAACAAACTTGGTGTGCGCAGTTGGAGACAGCTGGCTAAAGATCGTGCCAGCTGGAGAGGTGGCCAAGGGCCACCCCACAGTTTAGTGCCACCAGAAGAAGATGATGATGAATATTATGGTGTAACTGAAACACTACGGGCTACAGCACACAAGCTGTTTACCGCGACCAAACGTACAACGGACTGGTAAAGCTACAAAATGGGATTCACCTCCTTCTTCGTATGGACGATTTCGACGAGGTTATGATCTGAATTAGGGGGTTCTCACTTTAGTGCTACTGGTCTGATCATATGCAAATGTTTTTGTATTAGTGAGATCCAGAAGTTTTCAGGTTTGCCTCTCTTTCGCGCTTCTTAACGGGGTTCGAGGAATCTCTACTTTGAACAAAAACTCTCTGGCGCGCAGGCTTCTTTGAATCTTTGAACTTCTTATTCCATCGAGCCTTGTTACTCCTGCTGTCCTGCTAAGTATCCTCATCTCAGTTGTCTTTAATTCGCCCCCATACTTTCTGTTCGCTGTCCAACATTGTGAATCGTATGTGAGCATAGGGCGTACAACTGCGCCTTCATTTCAGCTTATTGGGTCACAGAAGAATTACCGAGCTTTCCCACCACTTCATCCACACCACAATGATGATATCGTCATCAAGGATCCAGTAGCTATTGATCATAGATCCCACATGTACACAAGGGATATATCCCATCCAAGTCACTTGGGAGTTGCGATTTCTTGATTCCCTATCACTATCTTCTGGTCAGGCCCGCTAAGCAGCTGTTGGAAATTTTTCTTAAACTCATCCATTATTCCCTGCGGGTCGGTAACAAGGTCACCCTCACTGTTTCAAAGAGCCTGGGTCCTTTCCTAAAGCCAGTGGCAAGGCTTTTCGGCTTTTTTTTTTATAAAATGCGCGCATGTCCCTTATTTTCTTTCTTTTTAATTAATTTTTATATTGGGACGAAGCCACTGTAACGTACCCTTTCATGGTATTTTGGATTGGGGTAGTAAGCCCCTGAGAACAAGTTATTGGACGAGTTCGTCGCTCTAGCAGTATGACCTCGAATCAACTTCAATAGAATTTTATGTACTGGGACTCTGGAGTTCGATAAAGACGAAGGCAAGCCCTCTCGAACAACCGAATCTTTTCCATTAAGCTTGCACTCACGTTGAACCACACCGGACAGACATAGGTGAGCATTGGCCGGATAAGGGACATGTAGCAGATAACCTTCACCCTCGCATCGAGTTGGCTGTTGTAAAACAGTCTCTTTGCAAGGGAAAAAGCGCCAGCATCTACATGAGACGTGGCGGTGTATTGCTCTATTTGAAAGCTGTCATATGCTACCCTGAAGTAAGGGTAAAAGCGCCTCGGGCCCTGGCTAGAGCAGCATCTACATGATTGTTAAAATATAGATACTGATCTAGCCAGATCCCCAGGTATCTGACTACAGTCCATTGCGCCAGTGGTCGCCCGTGTCGCCCAACGATTGAGAACTTTTGGAAATTCTTTGTCGTATTCGCCGAGGTCGTACACAAAGCCGTCCTGAACAGAATGGATTCCGACTTCTCGAAGTTGATTTTCAACTTCGAGTCATTGCAACTTCTCATGAATGAATCGAAGTCACCCTGCGTGGGGGTAGTGATTTCCTCGATCTTTTTGTCTGATCTGCATACGCAATTACGCGAGGAAGGGAACTTCTCAGATCGCCTAAGTAAATGTTGAAAATGATCGGCGAATTAACGGCACCCTGTTGGAGACCATTTTTTTCCTCAAATATACCTGTGGAGCTCACGTTGCCATTCTCTTACACGGAAGGTACAGTAGTGGTTTGTTTGAGCTTGTAGAAAGGTCCTTCTAACCATACGGCGTCAAAGGCCTTCTCCAGGTCACTCAAGCAGGCACCCGTACATTGTTTCTAGCTCTCGTTCCATTGGATATCCGACACCAGTTTCGATGCGGCATGATTCCGGCGGATATCCGGAATTATATTTTTGTCCTTATTCCAGTTGATCAGAACTCAATTTATCACCTTCTCGAATACCTTGCTGATGTTCGGAAGGAGACTAATTGACCGGAGGTTCAAAGAATCCTTTCCTCGCTTGGATATGGGTTGTAAAATCGCAGTTTTCCAATGCTCTGGATAATGTGAATTATTCAGAGCATTGCTAAACAGAATTGTGCACATATTAACCACTTCCAGGGGGAAGTGTCTTAACACAATGTTCGAGATCCCGTCGACTCCCTCTGACTTTTTCTTCTTTATTGATTCGAAGACCGCTAGGAGGAGCTCTGTCTTCAATATGAACGGGGGATGAACTCCTTTGTCGGCGATGGCATTATCTGCCATGTTATCATCATTGAACTCAAAGCCAGTGTTCCCAGATCGTCATTGTTGCAGATCTTCACGAAGAAGCGTGTTGTTAGCCAGTACGCGGTTCTCCTAGTCGTGGTTCGGGCGATCACTCTCGTTTACCTTGTACACTTCCTGAAAGACTGCGCCAAGCACCGTCTGGTGTGGTGCCCCCAAGACCACCCTGAACCTACTTGATAGAATCCAAAAGCGAGCGATAAAACTTATAGGAGACAATAATATCACAGAGTCATTAGACTCGCTCGAACATGGACGTACCGTCTCTTCTTTGTCCGTGTTTTATCGTTATTTCAACAAACGATGCTCAAGTGAGCTAGCCACCTGCATTCTTCCTCTCCATGAATTCACCCGCAATACCCGTCTCGCTATGAATGCCCATCAGTATACCCGTAAGCCTACTTTCGGACGGACAGTTAAATTCAGAGACTCGTTCTTCAGCCGCACTGCACCAATATGGAATGCTCTTCCCAGTCTAATATTTCCCACATACTACAACCCGCAGATACAGGTACTGGTGCACAGGTACCTCCTCTGCCTGTCTCCCTTTATACCTCCGGCCCGTACTGTGTCTGGACCCCGGACACATAAGGGGATTAGCAATCCCTTGAGCTAGCGCAAATTATAAAAAAAACCTCCACTTTTTCTTGCGGGTCTTCAACCACAAGGAATTAAAGTGTGAATGTTCTTAATTAGCGATTTCAGTGTCCTAACTTCCTCACTATATCCGTCAGTAAACAGCCTGTACAAGGTTCTTAATCTTGTCAGGAGTCTACTTTTTTGTTGGTGGAGTGTCCCTAGACTCGTCAATATTCTTGAGCTGGGAGGTTGCGAGATACCATTTCTTCAGGCCTAGAAGTTTCTTTCCTCCCGTCTTCTAGCCCTGTACTCATTATGCGCTGCTCTTGTTTTTTGTTGCGAGCTTTTTGGTATTCCTCGTCAGTTTCGCGTTTCTTCTGTTCACACTAGCCATCATACCATGGGTTTTTCGTCGAAATTGGTAGGTAGCCTAGGGTGGCTTCGGCTACCTCTTTGATGGCCGAGCGGAAATGTAAACACATCTCGCTGGCGTTGGTGCTTGGCGTAGGCATACCAGAGAGTCTCTCACTAAGTTACTCTATGTAGGCTCTGGCAATCTCCGGCGTGCTTAGGCCTCCAATGTCAAAATTCCTCTTTGTTGCCTGGTGCAGCTTTCTGACATTGGATAGTCGAGCTCTGAATGGTCAGCGTCCACGTTAACCCCCCTTAATGTTCCCTCATCCAGAATAATTAACGCAAGCTTTGAGTCAATGCGCACATGGTCGATTTGGTTGGCGGTTCGATCGCCCGGAGGTGGCCAGGTTGAATTGTGGCGCGAGGGAACCTCGTGCTGTTTATGGCCATATAACGTGCTGCCGCAAGGTCTGGGAGACGGGAGCCGTTATCTTTTGTCGTGCTGGGGAGACTTTGCTTTCCGATCACTCTGCCAAAGATTTTTTCCTGACCGATTTTGGCATTGAAGTTCCTGAGCACTTTCTCCGGACAGGCTCCGTAGGCACCGTCCAAGAGGTCATAATAGTTCATAGACAGACTCTTCACCTTCGTCGGTAGGGGCGTGTGCACATATGAGGCTGATGTTGTAAAATCTGCCTTCGCTGCGGATCACAGTCAGGCGATCACTTATCGGTTTAAGATCGGAAAGCCGATATTCATCTTAGAATTCCATCAATCCAAGATGAAATTAAGAGTTTTGCTCGTAAGCATAAGCGTCGTCTGGAAGAGGACATAAACTCCGCTGTTCTTCCAATTCTCGGCGAAAGTAACGTTTTCCGTCGACTTCGAAGGACTAAACCCCTTGACCTAGCACAGTGAATTCAACCGAGCTTAGCTGCGGTATTGGGAGGAAATCTCAGTGGAGAAACTCTTGCCAAATGATTACTAATTTTAAAAAGGAAAACTGCTAGATAAGTGTAGATCTTATTTTTGGTAGAATATGTATCTTATTTGAGGGGAAGTGTTTTTACTGGGTAAAAATTCCCTTCGCTATGTGGGAAAGGTACCGTTCCCTATAGTAATAGTGTCTTTTAAAGATCTTCACCTACCCTCTGTAGAGTATAGGAAGATCAGTTCTATGAGGGACACAATTTAAGTTCCATGGAGTTTAAGCGTTACAAATTCAAAATATCCTGAGTGTTATTTAATTTCATTTGTAGTTAAGCCTGCTGTATATGCAAAGATATATTGAGATTGTTACTTGTTTTAAAAGTGCATGCTAGATTGTTCGACGGCATGTACATAAGACAGTACAGTTCCAGTCTGTACCTGCATCAGTATCCTGTTCAACACCACCTACTGGAGCCAATTCCAGCCACTCTTCGAACCATCGCACCACGCAGTTTGGCTAGGAATTGCCTGTAGGTATTTTTTGGGAGTCGGTTTTCTGCCATTTTTAGCACCCGTACTTCATTTAGATCATGGTTATTTAATATACAGAGGAGGTATGTAGATCTTTCATACGAATACACCATAAGCATATACTTCGACGTTACAGTTTTGAAATTACACAGCTGGGGCTCATCAGAGTGCTCACTCAAACTTCAATCTGAAATATCAGCCGATCAAGCACCAACAATCTCAATTTAAAGTCACATTTCATGCCCAAGGTCAAAACAAAAAAAGTTTATCGGATATCTGCGGATTTTGAAGAAATGCGTCCCCTGGTCTTAGGGTCAATGAGGATAAAACAAAATATATGCTGTCGAGCAGTAAACGTTCCGTCACACACTACCTAGAGCAAAGCACCACAATCGGCAGCTACAATTTTGAGGTAGTGAAGGAGTTTGTCTACATCGGGGCAAAAGTTATCTCCACCTGTGGAGATCCGACGTAGAGCCCACTTTGGCAACCGGTGTTAAGTCGGTTTGTCAAGACAACTGGCGTCAAAACTCCTGACTCGAAGGACTAAGGTCATGCTCTTATTTCTTCTTTATTTGGCGCTACAGTGCGGGGTGAACCTGTGCCTCAACCAACAAACCTCTCCACGTAGCACGGTCTCTGGCTAGCTGTCTCCAGTGTCGCACGCCAAGTTGGTTGAGGTTCTTCTCCAACTGGGTGCGCCACCTTGAACGTGGGCGTCCTCCGTTGAGTTGTCCCACGGGTTCGGAGTCGAAGACTCTTCGGGCCGGAGCTGAGTTGTCCATACGCTGTACATGGCCTAGCAATCTTAGGAGTTGGATCCGAAGACGCCTGACTAGACTCATGACGCTGTACAGCCCGTACAGTTCGTGGTTGAATCTTCTCCTCCAGAAACCGTCAACGCAAACAGAACCAAAGATCGCACGCAGAACTTTTCTCTCGAAGAGACCAAGGACTTCCTCATCCGCTTTTAAGATTATTCATGCCTCCGCGTCGTACAGCAGGACTGGGATGATCAAGGTCAACCTACTGCAGTAAACTCCAAGGAAGTCAAAACTATTTGCTGAATATTCTCGCCAGGAAGAAAAATATCAACTACCACAACAACAGTGCAACGATAAGCATCCAACTTGAGCTCTTAGACATCGAAGGCATATTCAAATCCACCTTGATAAACGAATTTTAAAATGACAGCAGCTTCAGAATGGAAATAGACCACACCCACAATACCCGAAGAAATGCAGAGGGAAGATACAAGATAGCCAAATTCCACAACAACTATGGCAAGAACTCTTTTCCGATATTAATTCCGACAGTGCTGAATGAACTACCAACCAATCTTTTAAATGTCTCCTACTTCCTGGAAAGAAAAAAATTAATAAAATAAATCGAACCTATATATGCATATATACCCTAGTTACGTTTTTATTTTTATAATTTCTTTAATATCAATGTAATGTGTTGTATACAAATTAATTAATATATATTATATATTTTATAGTAAATGTTAATGGAGAACTAATACACCTACCAAAATGAGATTCCTGCAGACAAGCCAAAGGGCTTAGCAGGATTATTTCTTCTTACTTCGTAAAGTGTTAAATAATAAACAATAAATAATAATAAAAAAAACAGTCAGCTTGGTCCTTCGAGAGATGGCTCTACTACTCAATTGCCTCTTGAGCCCATAGAAACAGCGGTTCGCAAGAGTTACTCTGCGTTTGATCTCGGTACTGATGTTGTTTGTACTGTTTATTGCGGAGCCGAGGTAGACGAAGTCCGTGAAGTTATAGCTGCCCATTGTGAAACTCTGTCCAAGACGTCGATATTGTGTGTCCTTTCTCGATGACAGCATATACTTCGTTTTGCTCCCATTCACCGCTAGACCCATTTGAGCTGCTTCCGCTTCAATGCCAGCAAAAGCCGCATTGACGGCTCGCTGTCTTCTGCCAATCACGTCAATGTCATCCGCTTATGCCAGCAGTTGTACGGACTTCTGGAAGATCGTGCCTCTAGTGTTAGCGTGTGAGTCTTGCACGATCTTCTCCAGGATGATGTTAAAGAAATCACATGACAGCGCGTCGCCTTGTCTGAAACCTTTTTTGACATTGAAGGTCTCGGTGAGTTCTCCAAAGTCATCCTGCACAACCTGACGAGTTTGACAGGAATGTCAAAACTAGACATGGCGTTGTATAGCTCGTCCCTATGCACGCTTGCATATGCGGCCTTGAAATCGACAAAAAGGTGGTTGGTGTCGATCTGCATCTCTTGGGACTTTTCCAGGATAAGCCAGGAGACACTGCCTCCTTTCTCTTTCTCATGCTCTACAAAACCCCTAATTTTGCCAGTCCTGCTAAATGGAGCCGAAAGCTGGACGAAAAGCAAAACTGCGGCACTGACTGCATGGGCAACAATGTTCCAGTTAAGAGGGTCTTGGAATCCGAGCCTCCTGGTTCGAGAAGGAGAGGAAGACCGAATCTACGGTATAAAGACCAAGTTATCGCGGATGCAAAACAGCTTAGTCTTGATGACTGGAAGCAGCGTACCCATGACCGTCAACAATGGAAAGCAGCTATCGCTCAGGCTCGGACCCTGAATCTGTCGTCAGCCTGATAAGTAAGTAAGTAAGTTCTCTGACCAACTTTTTTGTTTCGACAATTCATTCATCCCTATTCATATTGATTAAGGCTAGCGTCCTTTAAAACCCACGTCGTGGGGGTGTCGCTACACCAACCACTCATGCTTTGCATGCTCACAATCCTTTCAAGAGTGAAGGACACCCAATCGTATGCTCTCTCTGGCCACTGTCCTTGACTCGAAATAGGTGGAGCCATGAGTTGAAAAAGCCGGTAATTCCTTGTAAACACCATGCTGTGGAGTCGACGCAGATGTACAACGACGCTCCATGTAATGAAATAGGGACGGCTACGGCCACACCCCCACGTTGTGTACTACGAGTAAATCTGTGAAGGCGCCTGGGATTCAAGCACGTGCTTCGATTGTCATCACTGCGCATGTATTTCCATGAAGCACGTGGCCAAGAGTCACTGAACTCTTCAGAGAAAGTTCAATAACTTTTAGTCTGGCATGGGGATGAAATAACCTGTGACGTGCTGAGAAGAGAGATGTCTGTCGACTGCAAACTGGTTCAACAACCCGATGAAGGTCGATTCTCTAGTTAAGAGAGCGTTCGAACGAAGGAAATTTGGTCGACGGGAGGATGGAGGAAATCAAACACTCCGTAAAAAGGACTAAAGAGAAAGTTCGTCGTAATGAATGGAGTAGGGTGGACCGGGTGAGACGACTCAAAGTGAATGAAGAGCATAGTAGACGGTTGGTCGGCTGAAAAGCACAAACGAAACTGAAAAGCAAAGTGGGGGTTCAGACATACACCATTCATACTTTCCTACATTGCGGCACGACAAATTGAATTTTGCCGGAGAATGTGAAGAGAACGCAAATGGTGAACACAGGCAACTAGACTGAGGGTGAGCAGGGGTTGAACTCAACATGCCGGAAACGATGGATGGGGTGGATTGGGCGAAAAGTGTAGACATCGTTGAAGTGGGTGGACTGGGAGGTTGGCAGCGAATTCTGCTGCAAACACCTCTTTAAGAACCTTTAAATGGAACAGATTTTCAACTGAAACGTGGTTTATATCCACATTTTGCGGTGGGGATATAGAACTGGTGCGCCCAGTGCGCCCCTCTGGTGCAGACGGACTGGAATTTTGCGCAACTTTAATGAATGAACGCATACTTAAAGCACTGGAGACAGTCAGCCGCAAAAGTGAGTCTACAGCATAAAGGCAATGTACTCGTTCGATTTCAGTTTGCATGGCTTTTGACCGACTTTATGACGGAACTTCAATGAACGAAAGTAAGCTTAAAGAGCTGTAGAGTACAGACATATATATATAATTGGTGCGCTAGTTCCGTCTGGTGCAGACCGACGGAACTTTTGCGCAACATTAATGAGCCAACGTATCCTTAAAGCACTGTAGACATACAGTCAGTGTACAGCATAAAGGCAATGCGCACATTGGGTATCATTTTGCATGGAATTTGCTGTAGAAGATAAAGAACTGCTACATCATTCATAATTTGTGAGATGGACTGACGTTATGGCACAACTTTAAGACTTCGAATTGCGAGCTTCACAAACTATTTGTTTTATATGGAATTTTCCTTTCTCTTTCGCGGAGAGCTATGGGTACAATTTGAGAAAACTGTTTTCTCGGGGATTTTTTTGTCTTGAACTTGTGGATCGCGTTTGTCTCTTTGTGTATTGCGATCTAAGCGTGACAGTTCGAAAATAGAATAACTGATTCGTGGAGAAACAATTTCAAATCTTTAATAGGGACACTTAAACAATGTCAATAATAAAACTTGATAATTGAATTTTTTGCATACTAAGAAGTATTTGTTGAAAAATGGTTGTTTCTGAATATTCGCGTTCGCAGTTTGTGGCTCACTTTTAAGTGTTGCACACATTGACATGTACACATGCAAATTTTCAGATACAATAATTTTCCAGCATATACAATGGATTCCGATTTTCGGGCCAGCCGTTTCACTGGGATAAAAAAAGACATACTTAAGTCGGAATCCACTGTGTGCATGAAAAATGATACATGTTCTTCTTGGCATGTCAAAATGTGGCCGCTTAAGTAATGAGCTTTTACATCGTGAAACATCGCCACGAAAGTTAGCTCGAATATGCGAAGGAATGATTTTAGATTTGTTTCTTTTTTTTTGTGTCAAACTGCGCATGCAAGACATACGAGATCCACAACAATTCACGAGTAAAAAATTCGCCAATTCCACCCTCGTAGCGCTCTGCGAATAGAGAAAATTTCATGTGAATGAAGTGCTACATTTTTTGATGTGGATGTTGAGCTGTGCCAATAGTCATTGATTCCATCGTTGTGGCTGAAATGCATTGAAAATAAAATACTTTTAAAGATTCGTTCGTTATGGTCATTTGATTCGAACGATATGAACAAACGAAAAAACTGAATACTCTTGTTTCTTATTTCGACAACTTTATGTTGTCTACGGAGAGGGGGCACATTTGAATGTATACAATTTGAAGGTAGTATTCAAAGTTACCCCCCGTTCAAATGTGCCCCCTCTCCAGTACTTACTTTTGTGATTGACTGTACATTCTACTGTGCTTACCACTTAGTTATGTAGGGACAGTTTACATGTATGAATGCGAACATTTTTCCAGGAAATGTGTGTTTCCTGATCATATGCTATCTGTCGTCAAAAATGCGATGGATTGATTGGAACATTTGTCAATGCTGTCATTATGTATTGAACGAATACAACGTATCGATTTTTTCTGAACGAACGATTGATTGAAATGTTCGATTTGAACGATACACACAACTCTAGCTCATTTGAGCAGCAATTAAATCAACTTAAGCATGGAACGAGTGTATTAAAATACCACACTGTGTGCGCATCGTTAACCACAAAACATTAAGTGTCCTCACATTTCGCAGAGTTAAGTTGGAGCGTAATGAAATTGATGTACTTTCTGGGAAGCAATTGTGGGCATTTTGAAGTTTAAAGATACCCTTTTTGCTTATGAAAGTGTGGTTGTTAGTGACTTTTCAAGCTGAATTCTACCTTTGTAGGTTCGTTATGATTGGCCGTTTAGGCGGACGCAACAATGTAGTGTCTACCCTCGGTTTTCGGGGCAAGGAAGATTTCACTGTATCCGAGCACTTATCGCACAATAAGAAGCACACACTCGAAGTTTAAAGAATATCTGTCACGGGCTGTCTTTAGATGGTAGACCGTTGTTTGTAAGTAGCTATCAAATGTGTAATCAAAAGTCCCCTTGCAATTGCCCACATAGCCCCCCACCGGGTGTGTCCAGGATGCCCTTAAGCTCAACCGGAGAACCCGGTAAAATACACACACTTAGTGAAGACAATTGGTTAATTGCAGGAACTCTGCTCCATAGTCTGAAGACACTCCACAGTCGAGTCGATTTGTGTTTCAATTCACAGTTCTAGAGACAGATTCTAGAAATCAAAGCAATTACAGATTTCAAGAATCCAAGAGTGACATACAGTTCAGGAGCACGACACCGTCGACGATGCTAGTCCAAATTCATTGAATGGCGACTTAGAACTGATTTCCACATCAACAGCCATCCCCCATGCCAGTTCAACTGTGGCTGCCAATGTGTGTGTCCGTGTAAAAGCACAGCTTTCGCCTGTCCTTTGAATTTCCGCCTACTCAAGACTCAAACCCACAGGAAATTGGACTGCAAACATAACTGACTACAGTTATCGCCAGAGCAGCACACTAAATGACTGAAACCGTCTTCGTCTGAGCTCAAAGGAGATGCCAATGATTGCAGAGAGATTAATAGAATCACAATGCATATTTCTGCCGCTTCGAATTCGAGTTAAATTAATTTTTCGACGACCTTAAGTGAGAAACAACACTCCAAGGGTCGGCTGGATTTCAAATTCGGCTAACCGTAAGTTCGACAAAAAGGTTCGATGTCACGCTTTTCGCAGTGACGATACTAGCGCCATCAGGCGGAGCTTTACGGAAGTATGGCATCCGCCATACTGTTTCCTGTCAACTGCGCAACTCAGTAGCCAATCTGAAGCTTATGAACTTGAAAGCTCAGCAAAAGCTCACATCCTGAGGGTTTTTCATGGAGCTTTGAACCCGGACTTTGACCTTTTGGCTGCAGGCCGATAGGGCTGCTAATAAAGCTCTAGCTGCAACTGCACCTCCCTGACATTTTCTACAGAACAGTCTCGAATTTTCCAAAATAATGAAAGAATTTTCCCAAAAAAGTGATCAAAGTTGTCGTGAAATGGCTCCTAGAGCCAACCAAAATCAAATTCTCAAAGAATTCGACGAAATGCCGACGCAAAATTGAGCTTTACAGCGGCCATTGAAATATTTAAATTTAAATTTAAAAGGACGAAAAAACTTTAACCGCTCCCTCGTGACGTCACATCCGCAAAAGCTCACCAATGTCGAACGTTAGAAACTTTTCAATCAAATTCGAATTTCGTAGTTGTCGGAGCTGCTAACAGAGTGCGTTAGAATCGTTATCGGAGAAAATGTGTCTGGTGTACTTAAGTATTTACGGGTACTCTACCTACCCTCGGCGATATGTGAAATGATATAAGGTATATGTTCCACTGAACGAATACGGTTCGGTTGTTCGCTGATAGTCGACAGTCGACAGTGTCGAGTGGCTGTGTTTTGTATTGTGTGTGAGAAGAGAAGAGCCCAGCCCGTACATTGAGTTCTTCGAAAATATACATTGCTTGACGTTTGACACCCGATGCCAGGAAAGTGCAAAAAAAAAATTGAAAAATCGCTCTCTCTTGTATCATCTCGTCTTGTCCCGGTCTCTCGGTAGGTTTTCAATTCAAAGGGATTTTTGTGTAATATTGTTGTGTTGGTTGTTGTTTTATTTTATTTGTCGTTGTGTGCTGTTTGATTCATGCAACCCCGTCTGCATCGGCCGGCCATTGCTTGCCGCGACTGAGTTGACAGAGATGAATTTGTGTTTGTTGCCGGAAATGCAGTGTGTGTTTTGAAATTGCTTTTTTTCAAATTTATTATTCTTGTTTGAAAAAAAAATGACTTGAGTGTAATGCTTGCAAAAAAAAAAACTCTTTTGATTTTTTTTTCATTTTTTTTTTTGGGTAATGGTTGAAGTAGTCGTTTTTTTTGCGCACACTTGCTTGGGCGATGAGAATTCCAATTGTGAACCTTGGATGAATTTGGTTGGGGTCCGGGTAAATGAAAAATTTTTGTGAACACAAGGCTCAAAAACGAAATAAAAAAATTTGTCTCTTGTTCATTTTTTGGAATTCTGTTGATTTTTTTATCACATTTTTTTTTGATTTTTCTTTTATATTTTCACTAGTAATGGTGGTAGATTTATAGAATGTTTTTTCCGAATTATAAGCAAATTAATTTTCTTTTACAAAATTTGATACGAATCGAAGCAGCCTTTTAAGAGAACCAACACATCAAACATTCAAACGTTCAAAATTAATTACTAGGACACATGTTTTTTTTTTTTTCCCCTCGTGATTTGAAACTCGCATCTGTTCTCAGATTCTTTCACCCTCACTCGCCCCACTGTTCGTTCCGCGGAGCGGCATCATACATAACAACTCATTCATTTATTCATATTGGAATTTTCAATATATCTCTTTTTTACGGTATCACTCTCCTGCCTGACAGCTTATCTCTCACAAGCAGCGATTGATGTCTGATTAACCCAATGACACAGTGACCTTGGCCTATATCCAAAGCAAGCAATGTGTACACAAAATTTCACCCAATCGAATCGAATGCGGGTCATTTAAGTGTGAGCACTCTCTTATTTGACTTACAACGTAATGGTGTTTACATTCCTGTTCGTAGTATGACCTTGAGCGTGACTGTTTACAGATTGCATGCATTATTCATTCATACTCACTTGCTCCCAACCCCCCCCCCCCCACCCCCCCCCCCCCCCCACCCATACAATTCATTCACCATCATGATTTACAACCATTCTCTCTCTTATCTCTTGCTCTCTTTCTGTACACACGCCCTGTTGGGGATGTTTATCGCTCCCATAAAAGCAACCCCAATTCCAAATTCAAGCACTCATTTATCGACCACTTTTTTTTTGGAGAAAAAAAAAAAACTAATTTTTTGTGTCAAACCCGCTGACAGGTAATGTAGCAATTCCCCTGGCCGCTAAATGTGTTTTTTGAGTTCGGTTTTATTTCGTGCATGCGTGTAAGCACACCCATCCACTCTCCACACTTTCCCACCCCACTATGTGCGATATGTATGTAAATAGGCGCTGTGAATAATTGTGTTGGCCTGCCTGTCAACTGCCCGCTTTTGTGAACATGAATATTTATTTTCACTGATTAACTGACACACATTTGATGATAACCCAACAGCAACGACAAAACGCACACTTGTCACATTCATAATCGCGATTCACGGTCACTGAAAATGCTCACTTTGGCGGCCCGACAGATGGGACACACACTCCTGATGGATCCCTGAAAGATTTTCAAAATTTCGACTGTACATAAATGGAAGCTAAAAAGGACTCACCTGTCTCAAGGTCGTGGACGTCGTCGACTGCAATCCGAATCCGATAAGTGCCCCTTCTGTGGCAGTTAGAAAATGGAAATCTCTTCCCTTTGAATGGCCACACAGAGCGCGGATTGATGGACCGCACCAGCGCAGAAGACAATAGGGGTGGGCCGAATAAAAGTTTACTGTGTTGGGGGATGTTTATGTACATGTCCCCAGTGTTTACATTTGGAATTTGCTGAAACTCGCATGACCGAAAGACAGAGATGGAGATAGAGACAGAACGAGAGAGAGCGAGGACAGAGGGAGACACGTACACGGCGAGAGAGAGAGCGAGAGTTAAGCGGAAACAAAACCAAAAAGGAGCATACATGCGCACTGATCAGAAAGCAACTTTAGGGTGGAGTGTCCCCTGTTGACAGTTGCATGCACATGGTGTGCACGCATGACAGTACCGCAGTGGAAGATGGTGGCGACTGACGACTGCCTAATACCTGTATATACTTGTACACCTCCGTGAAATCATGCGTGGCAGGAAAATCGCCAAAACAGAAAAGCAGCCATGAATAAAGATGGTTGTCGCATCCACTGACACAAACACAGATGGCACTCTCGCATTGGCTGGCGCAGAGATTGCAGCAGCCTGCAGAACGCATGGTGCAATAAGTAATTTGGTTTGTGCCTAAGAATGAGATTGGTCATCGCCATCACCTACCCCTGTTGATGACCAGTCACTAGCCAGGAGCGTCGTAAAATTTTAAATTGACCATGTTTGCGCTAACGTTCGCCGAGATTGGTAGATGTTCGAATCGACTTCGGTGGGCTAATTGAACGAAACTTAACGAAATTCGCCAGATTTGATGCACGTGGTGTGTATTCGCTAATTCTTATGAGTCTGTGCACCTTTATCATGGGTTCGGAATTCTCAATCAATTGAAATTTGAGAACTGTGTCTCCGTGGAATTAGGTGCATTGGCATTTCATCCCCTAAGCAAGCGACGACTCACTGGCCATGAGGGTTTATTGGACATGGATTGGAGTGCATTAGTATGCTGATTTGGTTTCGTGTTCGTAGTGAATATGAAATTCCCTCGCTTATTGTGAGGGTCAACCGAGGGTGGGTTTGGATTTGTTGAAGCGTAGTAACTATAGCTGCGGATCACCCAACAGGGACTACGTACGACCACAGCTCGGAGGAAGTTGGGCTTGGGATGGCACTTGTCATGCTGATGAACCATTTAATGGTGGTGGGTTCTTTGAACTCAGCCTCCGGGTAGCGGCGATTGCTGAAAAGGTTCCTGAAACCATTGCCAACCCTGTGAGGCACGGAAGCGACGGGGGCTCTCTCTTGGGTGGGCAGTTTCGAATTTGACACGCACGACCTTGATGTTCAAGATCTCAGGGGAGAAAAGGTCGAGCCACTTGCAGCTGTCGCACGTGGGCGAGCATATGCCAGCGTTGTGTTACCCAGGGGAAAGGTGAATGACACTGGAAACAATTGGCGCTAGCAATAAGGGGGATGAGTTGAGTTCAGTTTAAAAGGTAAGCACTGGATGAGCACCTACGGCTAGCTAGAGGACGACCCGAGCTGAGGAGGTGATGTGTCGCCTCTTAATTAGAGAAGTAAGCGTCTTCGGGTGACTTTCCTTCGAATGGTGGGATCTGCAAGCGCAGAGAAGGCGCTCGAAGAACTCTAGCAGAAGTGATTTTTGGCCAGTCCTAATCTAGAGGCATGAGTTCTAATGGTCTGATCAGCCCATGTGTGTCGTTTCTCTTACAGCAAGACTTCATCAGAACATCTACGTTTGCTTCAAGGCATGAATGGCAAATCTCCCCCGGAAAGAGTGCTAAACTGGTGCCCGGTCTAATGATTTAGTCAGCAAAAATAAATCTATCATCTGGATGATCTTCAAGTTACGATTGGAGGAAAGCATGTCCGACGAGGAATATGAGTTTAGCCAGGCGTCAACGTCTACTATGCGTCGTCTAAGGTCACTTGGCCATACAGAGCCCATGGAGCCGATCGCAGTTGTAAAGGAATTCAGACAATTATCAGATAGTTGACAAGTTGTCTTATTAAGTCAAACCTTGATATGAATGCACATAGTCATGGAAAAGCGATTACTGCTAAAGCCTTATGTTGGGAAGATTCTTGGATAACCAGTGAAACGGGCGTGTTCAATGCCGTTGTGAATGCATGTCTCTGCTACGCTTACCAAGTGTCTGGCTATAATTTGAAGAGTGTGAAAAGATTCAACAGTTCTTGTTTTAGCGGATCTTTAAACCCCCACCAACTACGCCTTTATATAAAATGTACGTTGAGTCTGGTATTTCTGAAACCTACTTGAGGAATTTAAAAGCAAATGCCGACTATATAATTAAAGTATGGCGTTGGTCGAACATCAGTCTTCAGAATAGGGTTCATTAGATGGCACTTCAGTAGAATCAGCTTACATGTTCCCATAACATTGACATGCGTCTCACAGAGGCTAGAGTCAATGAATGGAAAGGTAAACTCTATGAATGCATAAAGAGACGAGATGATTATGCGTTATACACATGTAATAATGTATAAATAGAGCCAAATCTCCTTTTTCGCGGCTTGTTTATAAACGCCTGAATCATACTCTAGGGCCCAATAACTACTTCAGATCAGAATATTCAAGGAAGCAAATAAGCGTAGTATTAAGGGCTAGAAATGAACTCCTGAAACTTAATTACATGCCACATCGGCATGATGTCAATTCTATCTGCATGCCTAGTAATCGTAACGAGGTCGAAGACATTTTCCAACTTTATCTCGATCTGCCCTATACTATTTAGAATGGCGTTAACTGTTCTTCTCTAAGGAGTCTCTCACAAAATCATCCCCTATTTTTCCACACTCCTATGAAATCATCCCCCAAATCCTATAGTTCTTAAGAAAAATCTGTAAAAATTCTAAATTGTAAATACTAAGTACTACAAAAAGATTAGATCTTAATGGACATACCTTTTATTTAAATAAACTTGAAACTTAACTTGGTGTGTAGGGATATTTGTCTGCAGTTCCATAGGTTAGATTAAGCTGAAGTGGTTGACTGCTGTAAGGAGCCACACTTAGGCCAGAAGAGGGCCCATTGTGCTACAACGCGGATCTTTGATAAAGCAAAGAAGATGACTTACTCTAAAGCTACGTAGGTCAGCCAGGCTATCAAGGTAATGGGCTCCCAGAAGTCGACATCTACGGGCGCACTGCAGCTGCGCAGCTTCTGCGGAAATCGTTGTAGGGAGTGCCTAATCTAAAGGCGCAATTTCCTGTTATAACGCCAATGAGGGTTCTAAGATTCGGCCTAATCAATCTAATCAGATTAAGCAATTGCTTAGGTTCGGTTAGGTTAGAGTACTTGCCACCACTGTAACAGTTGTGGCCCACTTATATCCTGGTTGGATCCTTTGTGCTATCACTTCCCGGTGCTTTACAACGGTTCCACTTCAATTCAAAGGGACTACGCTAAAGAAAAGAAAATAAGCTTGGAGACTGCCTAATGGTATTCTAGTGGCCTATTTTGACGAATCTATTCCTGTGCTTATTTACAGCTAATTTGTTTTCCTAACTTAGCTATACCTTGTATGGTTAAGTATGACATTCCTTCTAGGTTACTGAAAAAGTAGTTGCCTAGTATATCATTTCTAGTTTTTGCAAGGGCTGGACAAGTGCCGAGGATGTGAAGCATAGTTTCTTCTTCCTCTTCATCTCTACAGCTTCTGCAGTAGTCGTTGTGGGTAGGTCAAGTAGATTTCAGGTTCCCATTCTTCTGGCGTGGATTCCGAAAAGGCAGTGGCCAGTGATAATTCCCACTACGTTCCTTACTACATTCCTGTTTAGTTTTAGGAGCGTATTTTTTTGCTTGGATTTAGTGAGGGCCGAATAAGCCTCGAAGTCCTACATGCATAGATTTAGGTTGCATCTAACAGCTATCTCCCTAAGAGATAGATGGCAAAGTTTAACCATCTTCGATTTGATTGATGGTGTATCCAGAGGCTTAATGACCGCCTGACTATCTAAGTAAATGGCGATAGATAGCCCGTCAATCGGGTTCATCGACAGTAAGCGGGCAGCCTCTTTGATAGCTTTAACTTCTGCCTGGAATACACTAAAATGGTTGGGCATTTTGGGGAAAAGGATATGTCCGGCGATTCTGCGAATACTTCTAGTCCGATGCCCTCATCTGTTTTTGAGCCATCTGTGTAGATCTCCAGGTAGCCTGGTTTTTTTTACCAGATCTTTTGCCCAATCTTCTCTATCTGGGATGATTGTGCTGAACCCAAACTCGAAGTCTAAAGCAGGTGCTGTATAATCTGTATGCGTTGAAAGGGTCGCATTTCTGATTATCTCTGTATGACCTAAGCTGTGTGAACTGCTACAGCGGTTGCACTCCCGTAGCCTTAACGCTGCCTTGGTGACTACCAGCTTCCCATAGATGTCCATGGGAAGAAGCTGTAGCAATGTTTCCATGGCGGCTGCCGGGGTGGACCGCATGATCTTTGAATACTGCTTATCGATTTAAGATTGGATTTGTTATTCAGTGCTGGCCACCAAACAAGGATAGCGTATGTTAAGATGGGTCTAACAACAGCTGTATACATCCAGTGAGCCATTAATTCCCCATATGGGGCCAAGGATTCTCTCACATGTGTAAACAGCTGGCGCCGTCTTCTCAATGCGTTCCTTAATGTTAGGTTTCCAGCTTAACTTGCTGTCTAAAATTAAGCCTAAGTATTTGGCCTGAGTAGTGAAAATTACTTAGCGTCAAGCGTAGGCCAGAGTTGTTTGGTATCCTGAGCAATTAAGCGTTTCCAGCTAGTCAGTAGATAGCTAGTCAGATATAGTAGCGATAGGCATTGAGGATGGATCAACACCCGGTACCCTTTCTAGCGAGTTCGTCTGCTTCGCAGATCTCTGGAGTGTTACAATGTCCCGGCACCCACATAAGATGGATGTTGAAATACTTGGACATCTCGTTAAGAGATAGGCGGCAATTAAGGGAAGTCTTGGAGATGAAGGGGCCTGAGCTCAGATTGGCTGTCGGAACAGACTTCTACTACCATAGTGTCAGCCTGAAAGACGCTACAGTGATAAGGTTATCAAAAAGACAGCTGGATGTTTAGATCCTTGGAATACGCCCCAGCACCCATACATCCATCTTCGATCCATCTGTGAAGATTTGCAGCGGACTTTCCAGCGTCTGGTGTTCAGACTCCCAGTAGGATCTGGGCGAGATGCTTGTTGCGAAATTTTTCTCGAAATGGAGTTTGGGTGAGGTTGTAGTGAGGTCTGTATCAATGGGCTATATTCAGCCCAGACCGAAGTTCTTTCCAGCTGTTCAGCGATCTAAATCTGATCGCCGTACTAGCTACTGTCTGCCTACCAATTAGTTCTATCGGTGGCAGGTTAAGGAGTATGTTTAGCGCTTCGTAGGAGGTAGTCTTCAACGCTCCGCTAATGCGCACGCGCGAAATCCTCCGCACTCTAGCGAGTGGTGTGAGGTTGATTTTCTTTTCGAGTGCGGTCCACCAAATTGCGACTCCATGCAACAGTATGGGCCTGAATAGTGACATAGATAACCATTTGCACCCAATGGCTACTGGCTTTTGCAGCAGTAGAGCACCGTGGAGGCCTTCTTGACACTCGTACTTCGTATAAGACCTAAGAATTTTGCACTGCCACTTAGGATTAAATGGATTCCACTTAGTGTGGTATGGTCGAAGATAGTGATTATGTACTTCCTAGTAAGAAGGACTAGATCCGTCTTATGCGGATTTACGCCTTGGCCACATTCGCTAGTCCATTTCACTAGCATGGAGAGAGCAGATTGCATAATATCCCTGATAGTGGATATATATATTTCCAGATACTGTAATGGCAATATCAGTCGCCTCGACTGTCACAAGCAGTTCCTTGAGCACTATGTTCCACAGTAAAGGGGAGAGTACATGTGGAGAGAGCAGGTAGATATAGGGGTACCTATGGCAGTCTAGTGGCGCGTTTAGCGAGTTCATCAGCTTTGCAGGATGTTCTGGCACCCAGCACAGGCGAATGTTAAACTGATCGGATAATTATGTTTTTTTCAATGTAAATTTTGTTTTTATTGTAATGAAATAAACTTACTTGCTAGACAAAATATACTTAAAGCTAGCTTAAATATCTTAAATAACTTATTGTATTTAATCCTAACTTACTGACGCCATGCGAGCACTCTAAGCCTTTCGGCTTAAACAAGAAAACTTGAAAAACTTGGCTTAACCAATCTGATCGGATATCTTGTTAAGAGATGCGCGGCAGTCGGTTACTATATATGAGTTTATAGAGAACGACTCCAGGGATTTGATTGCTGCCTGGTTATCCATAAAGATACAGATATCGCGGGTGGGTATGATGTTTCACCTTAGCCAGGACAGAGCTTCACTAATCGCCATTACCTCTGCCTGGAAGACGCTGCAGTAACTTGGTAGCCGAATGGATTTATTCAGATTTAGATACTCCGAGAAAACACCGCTTCCTACTCCATCTGTGTAAAAATGTACAACCTTACCAAAGAGCATAATGCCCCCGTACTAAAGGTCTCTGTCCGGAATCAGTTGTTCTCTGGGAAGTGTCGTGGTGAGGTGTAGTCCAAGTCAATCGAGGTAAGGTTTTGCTCGTGCAGGATTTTGGCGTGTCCATAGGTGCAATCACACCATTGAGAGCATGCCCTTAGACGAACTGCGTAGTTTTGCTTCCCAAAAATATCTAAGGGTTACGTTCAAGAGAATTTCCATCGCATCAGACGGAGAATTTCTAAGGGTTCCACTGATGGTCTTGTCTCTGTACATTTCTTAAGTTTTTCAGATGGGTACCGACATTTTGTACTCGCCGCCATACTACCACACCGTATAAGAGGATGGGTCTGGTGACAGCTATATAAAGCCAGTGTGTCATATAAGATTGAAAACCTCTTTGTGTCTAATGACTTTCTAAACTTTTAAGTCCGTAACGGCTTTCCTAACTCTTTCTTCTGGTTTGAGATTCCGGTTCAGTCTTCTGTCTAGTACAGTGAAACCTGCGAAAGTTGGCCACCTGAAATGCCATATAGGATTTTTTGGCCAACTTGGGCAGGTCGCACATTTTAATAACGAACTTCGTTTGTAGTCATCTTGTGTCATATGTGTTTATTTAAACCAATCAAAGATCAAAGATCCAGATACAAGGTACAATATCCTAACAAGATTTAACACTAAAATAATGTTATAGTTATGTCCGTCTGAACACTTTGCTCAGAGCATTTGTACACACACACTTTAAAATGCAAACGCCACAATGGCGACTAGCAGCCGACTATGTTCCTGGCCAACTTTCGTAGGTTATTCAGTACGCAAGATGAAGAAATATATCTAAATGTGCGGCCAAGTTGCAAGATAAACAGGTGGCCAACATACAAAGGAATTTGGAGGAATATTTGTATGGAATTTTATTGGTGCTACCATACACTAGTCAACTTCGGCAAGTGGCCAACTTACAAGGGTTGCCAACTTAAGAGGTTTCACTGTATAAGGCCGAGGTACTTCCACTTAACGGACTGGACTGGTGCCATTTGGTGTGCGGGGTCGAAATAAGGGATATTTCCTAATAAAAAGGAAGATTTCTGTCTTTTGAGCACTGTCAGTTGTTAGGTTAGGTGAAGTTAGTTTTATGTGAAGCAGTTCTGGCCCACTGGATCCATTGTGATATCACTAATCGGCAGCTTACGTCGCCGGTTCTTCTTTGGGTACTAACTAAAACACCTAAGATACCTACTGGTATGCTAGTGGCATATCCTGGATGATACACTCCTTTGCTGGGTCACAATCAATTATTATTTTTATAAATTTTGCTATGTCCAGAATTTTAATGCTAGACTCGACTAGATTTCCTCGAGGCTATTGAATGAATAGCTGCCTAGCGTGTTTTTGCTTGTCCTTCCAAGTGCTGGGCAGGTGCCGAGTTAGTGAAGTGTAGTTTCTTCGTCCTCTCCGTCCCTACAGCTCTTACAAAAATCATTGTAGGGGGTTCCCACTCTCCTTGCATGTGTAATAGGCAAAAAATGACCAGTAATAATGGCAACTATATTGCTGATTTCCTTTCTATTTAGATTTAGGAGTGTGCTTGTTTTTTTGGGATTTAGTGAAAGCCATATTAGCCTTTAACTCCTGCAAGTATCTAGTTCCATCCACCTACGATTGGTGGCGTTGGTGGCATCTGTAGGTTTAGGTTGAGGTAGGGGTGGCTGCTAGTGCATTCACCAGCACACTTAAACCATATTTGTCCATTGTGATACTTACGCCTCCGAGGAGACTGGTGCTTTAAACCAGCGCCTCAGACCACTCGGCCACGCTACATCATTTACCTCCATTGTGATTACCCACAGTCAGACTACTGCCACTGATTGACTACTCAAGTGACAGTGTCGTTAATTTGATCCCACGGGCGAATGTTGACTGGACCAGATTTGAATTTGGATTCGAACCGGGGACCCCGCTAACCAGGGGCAGGCGGTCTACCAACTGCGCCATCCAGTCGTTGATTTGTAAGTAACAAAGTGTTTATTACTTGAAGAGAAGGGTGTGGGGTGTCCTGATTACTTGCCACTGGACCCACCTCTGTTCCTTATGCCCAGGGACCCAGCATAGGGTAAGGTTGTATCTGACTGCTATCTCCCTAAGAGATAGACGGTAAAGTTTGATCATCTTTGATTTGATAGATGGTGTATCCAGAGCCTTCATGGCCGCCTGACTATCTATGTAAATGGCGATAGATAGCCCGTCTATCGGGATCATTGGCGGTAAGCGGGGATCCTCTTGGATAACTTTAACTTCTCCGTCAAATACACTACAATGGTTGCGAAGTCGAAGGGACAGGGAAAAGGATATGTCCGGCGATATCGGGAATGCTTCTAGTCCCGTGCCTTCTTTTGTTTTGGATCCGTTTGTGTATACTTCCAGATGGGTACGTCCGATGCACAGTCTTCTCTATTTGGGATGAGTTTCTTATACCCAAATTCAAAAGCTTTGGCATGTTCGTATTCTTGATTATTTCCATGTGACCTAAACTATGCATTTTGCTTCAGCGGTTGCATTGCCTCAACCTGATCGCTGCCTTGGTAGCCGCCAACTACCCGTAAATGTCCATGGGAAGTAGCAGTGCACCCGTACTACTTATCTTTCTAAGATTGAATGTATATTATACTAGATACTTAGATACTATATGTTAGAATTGGCTTGACGACTGCTGTATATACCCAGTGTGTCATTTTTGGATTGAGCCGCCATTTGGAACCGGGAGACATCTTGCAAGTATACATAGCTACCGTCGCCTTCCTAATACGGTCCTGAATATTTGCTTTCCAGCTTAGCTTATTGTCTAATATTACGCATAAGTATTTGTCCTGACTAGTAAAACTTAGTTCCTTGTTCTTCAACTTTGGTTGGATTAAAAGAGGTATTTTGTATCTTTTTGTGAACAATACCAGTTCCGTCTTGGATGGGTTAACATCTAGACCAGCTCTTCCCCTCCACCTTTCTAGCTTCTTTAGAGAGGTTTCCTTAATGTTTCTTATGGCTTGGGGAAATTTGCCTGATACGACTAAGGCTATGTCGTCTGCGTAGGCAATTGGCTTGCAGCCACCATGGCTAGATTATTAAGAATTTCGTCTACCACTAGTATCCAGAGAAGAGCGGGAAGGTACTCCCCTACGTCATCAACTTAGTGTCGGCAACTTCAGTTGGATGATGCTTCAGGCAGGGATGATAGATCTCTATACGGGGAGAGTGTTTCTAAGTGCCCTTCTTAGCAGGTTCTCATTTGTCTGTAACAGTGTCCTGGTCCTCACATAAATTGGATGCTAAGATTCTCGTCCATCCCTTTAAAAGATAGGTGGCAGTTCTAGTTGTCAGGTCGTTGTTTAGCCCTGACAAATATTATTTATCGACTGTCTGAAAGACGCTGTGAGACGCAGTGATAACAAAATGATTGTTGCTGCTCCCAATCATTCCAACATCCAACATCTGTTGGTCAGACTTCCAGTCGTAGTGGATTGTGATGTTTTTTTTTAATTCATTTTTATTTTAAGAATTCATAAAAGACTTACATTGTAGACAACAGACGAACATTGTAAGATACTATTTTTAACTTACGGGCCCTGGGCGGGAGCTCTAAGCTAAACTTAATCACGCCTTTTCCCAAAGACTAGCTTAGGTGTCACATGGGTAGGACACTGGATACTCCATTGTCCAGAACGAGCATGCTGTACGCTTTCAGCGAAAGATTTAAGGGCATGCTTAAGGGTGGTGGAGGAAATTGCTCTCTATACTCTGCTGATACATACTCACGGTTGAGTATCGTACGGTTGATGTCTTTATCAAGTGAAGTCCACGAAGTTGGAACTTCACCAGTAACCATGTGGTGCTGTAGTTCCCATTGGCATCCTGTTGGCTTCTCTGACACGCTCTTAGATTTCAAGTTCCCCTTAAACCGTCACACAATCTCTAATGCGAAACACGCGTATGTATATGACAAGCAAATGTGTGAAAACCACACTACATAATATCGTAAGTGTGCCGAAGAGTCCCTAATTGTCAAAGAATTTCCACTTGCTGCATTCCTTGATATCGAAGCAATCTCTCACAAAATTAGAAACCAAGGCAATCCGATACGCTCTGCTCTCTTTATAACCCTTGTTCTAAGTTTGCTCAGCGAGGGAACAATGAATACAACCTAAGGTGACCTCCAGGGCGGAGCTATCTCACCCCTCCTTTGCCACTAATCAGTCCTGGACATGCTCAAATTTTCGGCTCACGCCAGAGACGTGAAAAATTTCTCGACGCTTAGTAAGCTAGACGAAATTGCTGTGAAAACCCTTCTCAGATGGCTGAAATCTAATACATTATGGATCAACCCCCAAAAGAAAGAGTTCGTTTTATGCTAAAACAAAAGAGTTTTTGTACATTTCAGATTAACAGTAATTGAGGGCAGTCACATCCTAATAACTGACATGGTGAATAGTTCAAAACTCCACGCTAAAAACAGAGGAACAATCTTTCAGATGTCCGTCCAACTACTCGCATATTTCGACGATGTTCACATTATCGGAAGAACGCAGCGTGATGCCAATGGAACTTTTGGAGGCCGCATTGAGGGAAAGACTATCGATACACTTGCTGTCAACGAAAAAGGACTCCCAACATCCACGTCACGCACAGAGCGTCAAAGTAGACAGATATAACATAGAGGTGGTCATAGGCTTTGTGTACCTAGGGACCGCTCTCAACTCACGACACCAGCGCTGAAATCAAACGAAGAATAACTTGCCAATCACTGCTTCTTTGGGCTATGCAAGGAATTGATAAATAAAGCCCTCGCTAGAACAACCAACGCAACACTCTATAAGACTTTAATCGTCCCAGTCTTGCTGTTTGGCGGAGATGCGAGGACTTTATAAAAGACGGACGAAGTTGCTCTTTGCTGCTTTGAGAGGAAAACTCGTCGGTCCCGTCTGCATAGATGGTGAGCCGAGGAGAAGATCTAACACCGAACTGTAGCAGCTGTTCAGCGCCATCGACTTAGCCAGAAGAGTGCAGAGCCAACGATTGAGATGGCTAGGTCATGTAGATCGGATGGAAACCAATGCTCCGGCCCGGAAAGTCTTCGGATCCAACCCGAGAGACCGCGACTCAAGTGGCGCCCGGAAGTGGAAAGGGACTATAACCAACTATTTGTGCTAAACCACGGCCGCTAGCTACGGATCGAGCTGGCTGGAGACGCTTGTGGGTTGAGGCCCAGGCCCACACCGGACTGTAGCGCCGAGTTATGTAAGTAAGTATTCCCTGCTGGTCAGTAACAAGGTTACCTTCATAGTTTCTATGAGCCAGCGGCAAGGGTTTTGGCCTTTTTTTTATAAAAGGCTTGTATTTTCTGCTTGTCCCTAAACAGGAGACCTTTTCTTCAGGCGTAAAAGCTTCTTCCCCCCCCTGCCCCTGTTGTCCGTTGCAGCACCTTTTGGTATGCCTCGTCAGTTGCAAGTTTCTTCTGCTCACACTCGCCGACATACTTAGGGTTTCTTGTCGGGGGTGGTAGGTAGCCTCTTTGATGGCCGAGCGGCAATGCAACCACATCTAGTTGGCGTTGGTGTTCGAAGTAGACATACAGGAGAGTACCTCTCTTAATTGCTCCCACTTAGGCTCTGGATGTCTCGGGTGGGCTCAAGCGTCGAATGTCAAAACTCCTTTTCTTTGGCTGGTGCAGCTGTCTGACATGGGACAGTCGAGCTCTGAATTGCTTGAGGAAATGGTCAGAGTCGACGTTTGCCCCCTTGAATGTTGGCACATTCAGGATATTTGACGCATGGGGGATTTGAGTGGCGGTTCGACTGTCCGAAGATGGCCAGGTTGCTGTGCGAGGCTCTTGCGTGAGAGAACATCGTGCTGCTAATGAACACATAAGTGCTGTTGCAAAGTCAGTGCCTCGGAAGCCGCTATCTGCTGCAGTGTCGTGGAGACTGTGCTTTCAGATGATTTCCTCAGCATATAGCTTTCGGCTGACAGGGCGAAGTACCTTGGAATAATCCCAGACAAGAAACTAAACTGGAAGCCCTATGTTACTGAAAGAGTCATACTTGCATTGAGGCAAAGAACGAAAAGAAACGAAACCCTTTGACGAATTTCTCTATTGTTTAAACAAAAACACCTCTCTTACCACTGTGTAAAAAATGATTTACTTGGTTTTTCCTCACACTTGAGGATACAACCTTTGTCTTCTGTGGTCAGCAGAAAGGAGAGAGAGAGAGAGAGAGAACGTTTAGCAAAAATGTATAATTCCCTGAAACTCTGAAAACACTTTGAAATTGAAACACTCTTCAGTTAAATACTATATTCTTTATTGATGACTGTTCACGGCCACGGTCTGAAAGTGAGTGATACATTCGCTCTATTTATCGACATATCTCTCCAACTCTTATACTCTACTCTTATAGATGAAACAACTAAGTCCAACGAATATCCATGTGAAGCAGATTAGAGCTTGATTATAGCAAAACTGAATCAAAGACATGTCAATGGCAAGACTTTAGACCATTTACAAACAGGGTCTAACACAAATGTTCGATACATTAATATACATAATTATGGCAAAATATAAATCCATGATACTTGAAGTTATGATGTGATGTGTAGGCTACTACTCAACAAGTGAAAAGTCTCAGGATCTCCTGGCTCGACTAGAACACAAAATAATCCGCGATATTCTTACCGATTTTGACTACTTGATGAAACTCTACGTTTTGTAAAATAGAGTGGAAAATTCCCAGAAAAACAAATACAATACTCCCCGGATATAAGCAACCCCTTTTATAGCAAAGCCCTTTTAATAACAATAAATTATATTCAACTGAGATTTACCAACGCAATCCTAAGCCTTGAATTGCATTGAAAACCCGCTTACAAGCAACACAATTTTATGTCCATGCGTATGTGCTATTATCCGGGGAGTACTGTAAAATAACAAAAGAAAATACATTTCGAAATACCGCAATTAACATATTTTACAGTTCATTCTTGAATTGCATTGAATTGAAAAACTCGGGGTGTGTCGTAAAAACACTTGTACTGTGACCATAAATATCTATTGTACTCCCTGCCATTTATTCCAGGACTCAAGTGCTGCCGTCTGAAATTTGACAAACGGCATTAGATGGGTTTTCGTGGAAGTCTTCCTGTGCTACGGATGTTTTGATTATCATTTTTGGTTTTCTCACTCAGGCAACGAATAGATCCATAGTTTCTTTTGTCTGACCACAGCGCTTACAGAATTCAGTACTGATGAGGCCTATTTTATAAAAGCGGTAATTAAATGCTCCGTCTTCTAGTAGTGTCCACATCACACTCTTAGGTTAGGTTAGGTAAGGGGGCTGCTAGTGCATTCACCAGCACACTTAAACCATATTTGTCCATTGTGATACCCACGCCTCCGAGGAGACTGGTGCCTTAAGCCAGCGCCTCAGACCACTCGGCTACCTCATTTACCTCCATTGTGATTACCCACAGTCAGACTACTGCCACTGATTGACTACTCCAGTGACAGTGCCGTTAATTTGATCCCAACGGCAAATGGTGACTGGACCAGATTTGAAAACCAGATGAAAGCGTATTAACCTTGCTGTCACTGGGATTTGAACCGGGAACCCCGCCAACGAACTGCGCCGTCCAGTCGTCTATATCACACCCTTAGGTCCGCTTCATTGACTCGTTTGGTATTTTAGTTCCTTGAACGTTTTCGAGCGTTTAACACCCTCCTGGTTGTTTCAAAACTGGTTAATTTGTTCAAAGATCGATTTGTGTAGGCGCAGGCTTGTGTCCCTGCAGTTGAATCCAGAAAGAGGGGATGGCCTAATGCAAGGTATCTGCTCACCTGCCTTGGCTCGTATGTCAGCCTTTGAATTACCTTCACGGTTTCCATGTCCTGGCACCCAAGCTTTAGTCTGTTATTTCCTGCCAGCGTATTTTGTATTTTGTGACATTCCTAGACCGCCTTAGAGTTAAATGCATACACCTTTAGCCCCTTAAGAACCGCTTGGCTATCAGTTCATTCTTAAAAACTGGCGTTTTTTTTTTAATTCCTGAAAAATTGATCTTTTGTAGATACGTGCTTAAGGAAAAATGGGGACTCTATGGCAGCTTAGTCTGGCGGCAGACTTCACTGAAAACCACCACTCTTCAGGCATTAACCACAATTCAGAGACTAACAGGTCTGGGAGTTGCAGGTGCTACCAGTTGATGCAGTACATAGACTACAAATTGACCAAGTTGAGGACAAATGACCTCATCAACAGTTCGACCATTTCCGTGTACACAGATGGATTGAAGATGCCACAGTCGCGAGTATATTCGCCGAATTCAAAAAACATGCACGCCTTCATCAGAGCCCCTGAGAAGGTCCAGGCAGTCACGGTAGCGGCCAGAATGATACCAATGTACTAAAGCAATTTCAGGCATAGAAAGCAAGTCAAAACGACCCATCCAAGGCTGTCATATGGATCAAAGAATTTATCACAATCGTAGAGGTGGTGATCTCTAACTCCCTGCGGGACCACTGGGTGCTTTGGTCCAAGTTGAGGTGTGGGAAAACAAGCAGACTCCTTCACGTATGACAAAGAGTTACTAGCGATGGCGATTGGAGCACTCACTGGCACTCATCTAGCCAACGACTTCATATGTATGCAGAGCCTGCGGCGACGAAGATCAAACTCCTAACTAGCTTCGCCACGGGCAAAGTCTCAGTCAAAGGCACAGAACACTGAGAGAATATTAAATTTAAGGCTTACACGACTTTAGCCCTCTGTAATGTATATTTAAAGATTCATTAAAACAACGGAATGATTAAACAATACACACTCTTTATCCGCAGGGATTAAATAGGATGCATTCCCTTCCTTGAGACGTGGCTCATGCCCATCTACCCACGAATCTAACTTATGTCCGGTTTCCAGTATAATTTAGTGTCCAGGATCAAAGGCAAGAATTTCACATTGTCATTCACTTTTAGTACCGTCACGCACAGGGAGGAAAGTTCAAAGGCGGAGGATTCTTGTATTTCTTGCCGAGGAGTCCCTGTGATGGATTCCAGGAAATTGCGAAGCCCTACTCCCTAGAATGTTCAGTTCAGAGCCTTTTTCGCATTGTTTAATCCAATTTTCTTGAATTTCATGAATTTTTATATCCGAGGTGCCGCGCAGTCCCAGTCCTTCCCAGAGCAGGAAGGAGTCTCATTCACAAGTGAATTCCACAGGCATGGGCGGGCTACACCGCCTTGAGCTATATCTCTGTTAAACTCTCTCCACATCCCAGTCTCAATATTCTTAGAGTTGCACTCTGATTCCTGAACTTCTCGAATCCAAGCCTGCTGAGTGCCGATGCGCGGGTTTCTCCGCAGTTCACGATGGTAGTAAGGGTAGATTCCTTAAGATCGATTGATTTCTGAACTGTGCTTATCAACATCTCTTCAGGTTTAGGGGGAACCAGTTGCTGCTTGCGACAGGCAGAGCGTCTGCTGATGCCATTCTGTCTGTCTGGTCTGTAGCTGGCCCTAGCTCTGAGTTAATACGACTAGTGATGTGGTTTCTACTTCCTCGTGATCCTATTGGATTGACAAAGCGGTTAGGCGGGGGAACCACTTGCAGCTTGCGACAAAGCGTCTGCTGATGCCATTCTATCTGTCTGGTCTGTAGCTGGCCCTAGCTCTGAGTTCCTACGACTAGTGATGTGGTTTCTACTTCCTCTTGATCCTATTGGATTGACAAAGCGGTTAGGCGGGGGAACCACTTGCCGCTTGTGACAAAGCGTCAGCTGATGTCATTCAGTCTGTCTGGTCTGTAGCTGGCCCTAGCTGTGAGTTCCTACGACTAGTGATGTAGTTTCTACTTCCTCTTGATCCTCTTGGATTGACAAAGCGGTTAGGCGGGGGAACCACTTGCCGCTTGCGACAAAGCGTCTGCTGATGCCATTCTGTCTGTCTGGTCTGTAGCTGGCCCTAGCTCTGAGTGCCTACGACTAGTGATGTGGTGTCTGTCTGGTCTGTAGCTGGCCCTAGCTCTGAGTTCCTATGACTAGTGATGTAGTTTCTACTTCCTCTTGATCCCAGCAGCTTCTGCAGAAATCTTTGCCAAGTGCGCAGTGTCATATTACGACACCAAGTGTCAGAGTTGGAGTCAAGACAGAGTGCCCCTTTTAGGATAGGCGATATTTCACTTGTTCAGAGGCACGGTGTTCGTTCTAGTTATTTGTGGTTCTTCTTCTTCCTGTGGTGTTACAGCCGGGGTGGATATCAGACAACAAGCCTCTCCAGCTGGAGCGATCTCTGGTTAGCTGCCTCCATTAACTCGCACCAAGTTGGTTCTGGCTGTTCTCCACTTGGGTGCACAATATCAGGCTAGGGCGTTCTCTGTTGCACTGGATGGCGTCAATAAAAATTGTAAAAATTGAGTGTTGAAGTGTTTTCTCACTAATTTGGAGGGAATACTTAATTTTGTGTGAGTAAAAGATTTCGTTAAGTTTAACTAAAACCCTTCACTCACATATTTTTACAGATGAATGTTGGCTCGATTTTGGTGTGAATAAAGACGAAATGCGTTGAGTGAACACTTGAAGAGGTTGAGTGTGCATTAGAGGTAACTTCAAGAGAGAAGAAAGATAAAAAAGGCGATAATACTGTCGGAAGAGGAGAACAAGTGAAAACTCCTCAAAAAAAGATAATCGGGAGTGGAGGAGGATTGCATGAAATTTTTACAATTTTATCCATTCTTGCTTGAAAAAAACATAAACTCCAGACGTGTTGCGTTGGCAGCTGTGGAAGAAAAGATTATCCATGGATTTGTTTTCGCACGTATGGCACAACACAAATCAAATGTCGCCAACTCCAACATGGAATCCCGGGTCAGCAATGTATCGACGGAAAATGTTCATCTTTTCAATTCTTTGTACGGGACGACCACGGGTTTCTTGAAGAATTTCTGAAAGGAACTGATTACTTATCCATTCTATGATATGATACTCGAGTCTATACAGGTTCTTGAAACTATCCCTCGGGGTCCCGAAGCGACGTGAATTATATGTAGTTCATTGTTTGTGTTGAATGTTTAAAAAAATTATTTCATATAACTTGCACCCACTTTTAAATTGCAACTACTCTAGTTTTCAAACGTCAACTTGAGAATTGATGGTATCTGGAGCAGAAGATTAACGAACTCTAGGGGCTGCACACTGTACAGCGACATGGTCCTAGCCAGGCAAATACATTTTTATTCACACTGAATTGAGTGTTCCCTTTAACGAAAATACTTAAGTCACGATTGAAGTGTTCCCTTAGTTTTTATTCGCACCACCCACCACCCGAGTTGAAGACTCTTGGTGGGCCTGGCCACCTTAGGCGATGGATTCGTATTTGCCTGGCTAGGACCATGTCGCTGTACAGTCTACAGCCCCTACAGTTCGTTTATCTTCCCCTCCAGATGTCATCAATTCCAACAGGACCAAAGACCGCAGGCAGACCTTTTCTCTCAATGAGACTTCTTCATCTGAGCTTGAGATTGTCCATGCCTCCGCGCCTTTCAGACGAATAGGGTTGATTAAGGTCACATTAAGGGTGGTCCGACGAAAACGCACGATGATAATTGTAAATAAAACAAAAAGTTTTCAGAGCATTATCCTAATTTTTATTTATTATAATAGAAGGATCTATGAAGTATGTGTGAAAAAAAGTATCGATTAAATGCTCGCCACGGCTTTTGTGGCATACCTCTATCCGATGGTCCATATTTTCAATGACTGAGACATAATTGAGGTTCAATGTCGATAATGTGCCGAATTATCTCATCCTTTAGCTCTTGAATTGTTCTTGGCTTATTGACGTCCCCTTTTTCAAATATCCCCAAAGAAAGAAGTCGAACGGTGTCAAATCACAAGATCATGGCGTCCAATTAACATGACGCCATGACGTGAGTTAACACTGCCATTGAATTTCTCGCGTAAAAGAACCACTGTTTCGTTGGTTGTGTAGCAAGTCCACATCCTCAATTTCTGGTAACAAGAATTCCAAGAATTCTGTTATCATCTCGAGATAGCGAACAGCATTCACGGTAACTGCTTGGCCTTCCTCATTTTCGAAGAAGTACGGCCCGATGACACCGCCAGCCCATAAACCGCACCAAATACTCACTCTTTGTGGATGCATCGGCCTTTCAACAATCACTCATTTCATCACATTTGCGCACATTTGGAGGACACATTTGGTCGATTATGCTGAACCGAAAAATATCACGAAGTGCACGAAATGAAATTTTGATTTGAACGTCCATTTTCGTAAGAGGCTTCAACAATCTGAACGCTCTGCTTAAAAGTGTGCCTCTCGGTTGAATTCGTACAACACTGAAACAAAGATATGCCAAATTAAGTTGGACAAGAAAACTTGACGTTACGGCATGACTCGCAATGAACATCGTGCATTATGGTCGGACCACGCTTTATAATGGGACGATAGACGACTCAATTGTCTCTCAAGCCCAATGAAACAGCGGTTGTAAGGGTTACTCTCGCTACCTTAAACGTTCTGTTTAATGTATATAAGGGAGCCGAGAAAGACGAAGTTCTTGACAATCTCAAGAGTATATCTGCGTATGCTGACGTCGTCGATGGTGTGTATCCTTCCTAGAAGACAATATAAACTCCGTTTTGCCGTCATTCACCGCTAAACCCATTTTGCCCGCCTCCGATTGAATGCCGACCGCTCGCTGTATTCTACCAATCACATCAATGTCATTCGCATTTGCTAACACGCACTTTGGGAAGTGCCTCTTGAGTTGGCGTGTGATTCTTGCACAATCTTCTATTGAAGGAGTCACATGACACCTCCTCGCTTAGTCGAAATCCTTCTCTAACATTAAGGGCTACTGTGAGTTTGTTAGTGGACTTGATGGTTCAACCACAATTGTCCATCCGTTATACAGCCCAAGCTGACGAGTTTGGCTGTTGTTAAGCTCGTCTCTATACACGCGGCACCGTCCTATGTGGCTTTTAGATCTACGAATAGGTGGTGTCGGTTTGATCTTCTTAAGTTCCAGGATCCGCCGCAGAGAAGATCTGGTCGATGGTGCTTCTTCTGCAGACACACAAAACGGCAGTTGTTTAGGTGACTTAGTACTCAGCCAATGGGGTATCATTTCCAATGGATCGGGCAAACGACATCTCTCCTACCATATCTTACAAATGAATTTGTGAATGTGCCCATCATAAGCCAGTCGGCACCAGCAGCCTTGTGACACAGGCGACAGTACACAGGTAATGAGTAGAGAATGACATTATCTGGGGCCTTCATTGTGGCCTAGTTGGCCGAACATATAGTGATGTCCCTCATTGTTCTCGAGCCAGGACACGCTACAGTAGTTGGGGAGTTGCAAGGAGTGGAGCAGGACTCACACATTGTGATGATTCGCATAATCTATCCATCTCAAATGGATGCATTACGCCACTCACCCCCCGCCATAATGCGACTCCTCCAAAACAGTGCATCCTGTAATGTGTGCACTCTGGTGTGACCAATTTCGATGATGACGGCCATAAATCTAGAGATGACTTCTTGTGTAATAAAAATGATGACTCTATTTCAGACTCTGCCTGTCAATTAATCATCAGCACTTGACTGCGTTTGGTGAATGGGCAATAAACGCATCGTTTAAATTTCAACGAGCGTAGTGCATGGGTGGGTTAATTTGATCACATGCCATTAATAATTGTAATTGCACAGAATCCTTACGGCCCAGTCCATACTTCTGTCATTTGGGCCACAATGAGTTGACTAGTGTGTAAATTTTCCCAGTGATTTGGGTCTAAGCCACAGTCAAGCAGACGATGGGGTTAGGACGAGGGTTAGGCTCATGATTGGTTTCAGGGGATCATGACTAAAAGGTAGCCTCTGGTTAAGTTTCATCGCGATTTAGGTTTAATCTAGGGCTCTCATCGAGTAGACGACTATCGTTTCTTTGATTCACTTCGATGATATCTTCGACCATCACTATCGTCTCGCCTATCGTTATAGTTTGAGTGCTCTGAAAATAATATCTCTCACGTAAAACTGACATCTGTGCTCTAATTCCTCTCAAAATTCACAACTCCATTCTCATTTCAGTTTGCGAACAAAACTAATACAAATGCGACCTATCACTCAAAAAATGTCTCAAAAGTGTAGAACAAGATACGTATACACAATTTGTTCTCATTTAATAGGAGACGATACCGAAATAGGTATCGAATCAGTCGTCGAGGCGATAGTTACTGTCAGTTTTCAGTCTCCGCGGAGCAGGCAAAACGATATCTCTCCAACGCTATCGTTTTTTTATGCTTACATGAAGCGAAAGTCTTGTCGAAACGCTAGCGCGAGACGATTGTCGCCTTACGCGTTTCTTAGCCAAGGCTCAGTCAAGGCTTCCACAAGGGGAAAAATCGCACAATGAGTTTCAAGCTAGGTTTTAGGGTCCTGGAGAAAAGTAAGAGGCATCCTCTGGGCGTGTCATCATGGAAGAACTGAGGTGGTGGTTGGCGAGAAGCAATTTAACTAGCAAATGCTGATGGAATTCACTCCCAAATGTCTCTGCACCAATCCTCGTGAATCCGGATTGAAAATGGGATGAACTGAAAACAGACCTATGTGAGCTTGTTGCATCTTATCCTCAATCCTCCTTGACTTCAAAGTTTGCTAAGGCGGTTCCCCAATTAATTAACAGATTGCCTTCCTCCATTCAGTTCAGCTTGGTAGAGACATACAATAGATCTGAGAGAAGTCGAATTGCCTCGTGACTCTCCTAGTTGACTTGACTGACAGCAAAACTTTTGCATATCAAGCCCGCAAAGTCACTCCAAAGCGGGTTTCAATAGCCTCGGAGGCTTTCAACCACGCCGCAGATATTATTTGTTAGCAAGAGAAGTGCAAAATTTCCGCAAAATTTAATAACAGAATGAAATGATTTTTGGAATACCATGATTATACATTAAAGCAAAATAGAAAAATTGATATGTTTCAATAAATCTACACAGTAGGGTGATACCGTTGTATATCTTCTTCTTCTTATTTTGGCGCTACAGTCCGGGGTGGATCTGGGCCTCAACCAACGAACCTCTCCACGTAGCACGGTCTCTGACTAGCGGTCTTCAGTGTACCGCGCCAAGTTGGCTGAGGTCCTTATCCACATGGTTGCGCCACCTTAAACGCGGGCGTCCTCTGTTGCGTTTTCCCACGGGTTCGGAGTCGAAGACTCTTCCGGCCGGAGCTGAGTTGTCCATACGCTCTACATGGCCTAGCCATTTAAGGCGTTGGATCCGAATACGCCTGACTAGACTCATGTCGCTGTACAGCTCGTACAAATCGTGGTTGAATCTTCTCCTCCAGAAACCGTCAACGCAAACAGGACCAAAGATCGCACGCAGAGCTTTTCTCTCGAAGAGACCAAGGACTTCCTCATCCGCTTTTCAGATTGTCCATGCCTCCGCGCCGTACAACAGGACTGGGATGATCAAGGTCTTATATATAAAGTCAGCTTGGTCCTTCGAGAGATGGCTCTACTGATTTTTGAGCCCATAAAAACAGCGGTTGGCAAGAGTTACTTTGCATTTGATCTCGGTACTGATGTTGTTTGTACTGTTTACTGCGGAGCCGAAGTTATAGCTGCCCATTGTGACGCTCTATCCAAGACGTCGATGTTGTGTGTCTTTTCTCGATGACAGCATATACTTCGTTTTGCCCTCATTCACCGCTAGACCCATTTAAGCCGCTTCCGCCTCAAGCCCAGCAAACGCCTCATTGACGGCTCGCTGTGTTCTGCCAATTACGTCAATGTCATCCGCGTATGCTTGCAATTGAACGGACTTCTGAAAGATCGTGTCTCTAGTGTTGGCGTGTGAGTCTTGCACTATCTTTTCCAGGATGATGTTAAAAAAATCACATGACAGCGCGTCGCCTTGTCTAAAACCTTTTTTGACATTGAAGGTCTCGGTGAGTTCGTTACCGACCTTGATGGTGCAGCGAGAATTCTCCATCATCATCCGGCACAACCTGACGAGTTTGGCAGGAATGTCAAAACTAGACATGGCATTGTATAGGTCGTCTAGTATGCACGCTGTCATATGCGGCCTTGAAATCGACAAAAAGGTGGTGGGTGTCGATCTGCATCTCTTGGGTCTATTCCAGGATCTGCCGTAGTGTAAAAATCTGGTCGACAGTGCACTCCCCTGCCCTGAAGCCACACTGATATGGACTTATAAGGTTATGTGTAAACGGCTTCAGGCGAGTACACAAAACGGCAGAGAAGATCTTGTAAGCGATGTTCAGGAGACTTATCCCTCGGTAGTTGGCGCAGTCAAAGGGGTCTCCTTTCTTGTGGATCGGGCAAACGATACTGAGATTCCACTCTTAGGTCATGCTTTCCTCCGACCATATCTTATTCGCAGTATTTTCCTTTCAAAAATTGCGAGCTTCTTCATGCTCATCATCAAGATGGTGTGCTATATTTGGAAGTCATACGTTAAGATGGGCCGTATGAGCTGCTTGTAGACCAGCAGCTTAGATCTCTGGCTTAATCCATTTTGCATGCGCATCAAGGGATAAATGCGATGGAAGCCTAGGTTGGCCTTCTTAATGGTCTGTTTCGAATGGCTGTTGAACATCAACATTTCCGTGAAGTTAACGCCAAGATACCTGGCCAGTTTGTCTGCTGATATCTTTGTTCCGTTGAGGAGCTCTATCCTTATGGGCCGACGTTTGGCTGCTTATCTGCCCCCACATCGGGATGATATCCTTAAGCACATAAGGTCCGATTTCACAGCATTGAAACCCCATTTGGTATATTAGTCAAATTTGTTCGCTGTCTGGATTTTGACCTTTCGCGCGGCTGTCTGTGGTAACACCGAGCTGGCATAAATCAGCGAGTCATCTGCAAATAGACAGCAGTTCACTGTGTCGGTGAGATGTGGTTGATCTGCCGTGTAGATGTTGAAAAACCACAGGCCCAGCTTTGATCCTGGTGCAACACCCGCGTTGGTGCTCCGCTCTGTTGATTTTCTGCCTTCAAGTTGAACGTAGAATCTTATGGAATGCAGAAAGCTGTAGGTTATTCTGATGAGGTTGGAGGGGAATCCAATTTGGTTGAGATGAGTCCCTCTATTCAGACCGTGTCGAAGGCATTTTCCACGTGCCGGAAGCAGGCGGCGGTAACCTTGTTATTGTTCAGGGCAGCTACAACATCGTGGTGGAACTTCATTAGAGGATGTAGCGTTGAATGTTTCTCCCGGTATCCGTACTGCATATCCGGGATGACGTTTAGGTCGGTGGACCATCGCTTTAGTTTTCGCACTACAAGGTACTCCAGGATCTTGCTTATATAGCTCGAGGGCGATATAGACCTGTATCCTGGAACACTGGCAGCGTTCCTCTTTTTGGTGTTGCGACAATTTTTTCTATTTCCCCCGCGCTAGGAAGGTAGCAATTGTTAATGCAATTGTTCATAATGATGGTGAGAAGTATCATCACCGTTTGTGGCATTTTCAAATTATTTATCCCTTTTTGTGAACAGCGACTAGGTACTTTTTTACTTTATTTTTTTTTTTTTTGTTCTTTGTCTTTCACTGGTCGGATTCAGTGATGGATTGTCTGACGTGATTTTGTACGTTTATCTATTTGCCTTTCCCGATAACAGTACGAGAACACTTCAAAGGTTCCAAAAGACTGAACCGAAACATTTGAAATCTTCAAAGCACAGCTTATACGTCAATAGTCCAATAAGAGTTGCAGCACGAACCAGTTGGAAGGGTTGCCATTTTTTTTTTCGATCACATTACACAGACGAAATTCAACTGAACTTAAGTTCAGATTTCACTGTGAAACCAGACGAATTAAACTGGAAATTTTAACTCAATTTAAAGTTCAGCTAAACTTAAGTTTTAACCTTCATTTAAACTGGTCATAATGGAAATAGAGGAAGAAGAGAAGGGATTTTAGTATTGAACCCGTATCAGAAACAACGCTTCCAAGTTTGTTATGTCCTTTCATCTAAGAAGTATAGGCATTTTTTTAGGAAACCAAACTTCTTTTTCGATACTGTAAAAAACGGGGATGCTTAGGTTGTGTAGGCAAAAAATTGGTGGAGAAGTAAGAAAGAGCAAGACAGAGACGATGAATTCTGAATTGAGCTTGCCAGACGTTCCCTGCCCTAAAAAAGTGTTCACAGCTTTACATCAACAGCATAAGAGACTCCCTTTACATTCTTCAGCAGCCTTAGAAGCTTTGTCTGAGCAGCCATGATTTCCCCTGTTTACAAACCCTGGACTCAACAAGTTCGTACTCAGACGAGAAACTCCAGGGCAGAAGCAATAAAAACGGACATTCAGAACAATGCACCTGACGTAGTCACGGTGGTATGTGCGGAGTTCAAAAGAAAAACGTTTACCAATTATAGCTACATTTCACTGTATAGAACAGTGTCAAAACTGCAGAGTTCTTCTGAAAAATATCAAGCTTTCTTTGACTGGAACCTTCATAATAAAATACAAAATAATGTGCTGCTACCACAAATCACCAAATAGAGATATCCAACTTTCTTGCCTTTCCCCTGCAATATTTTTGACAGCTTGTTGTTTTTGTAGTGTCTGTGAATACATGAGAGGAGTTTCGCAGAGCTGAAAGTCTTCCCCTACCACAAAATGAGATTCACTAAACCATTTATTTGAAAAAAAATCGTTATTTCAGCGTTAATTCAAAGCTTAACGTTCCACCACAAAAGGGGGAGGAGCTTAACATGGTAGTATGTGTTCAGAAGGTACATGCGTTTAAATGGAAGTTTATTGGAATGCATTGATTTTTCCGTTCAAATATTGGAAGATAGTTGATGCAAAACGGGTTTATACGATTTTGCTATCAAATTAAATTTATTAATAATCATTCACAATTCACGACGATGAAATATAAATTCTGAAAATACGCATACACATAGTTTCGTTCTTTGAAATATGCATATACAGTGCATTCTCGATTCGCACTGTCGCAACTAATAGAAACTGGGGTAGTTGCAAGTATCGAGTGTTTGTCTGTTTGAAAAGTTGCGATTACTGCCTCAATAATGATGCAAAATTAAATTTATCTGTTGAGAAAATCGAGGAGTTGTGTTAATCGAGATATAAATAAATTAAACATTCCGATTTTGCTACTGATTTCGAAAGAATTTAACGATTTTAGTATTGAACCCGTATCAGAAACAACATCTGCAAGTTCGTTATGTACTTTCATCTAAGAATTATAGGCATTTTTTAGGAAACCAAAAATCTTTTTCGGTGTTATAATTTCCACCTGTAAATAACGCCAATAGACTTGACGAACATAACTCATGGGAAATTTTCCAGATTGTGGGCAAACTAACCAAATTGGAAATTTATTTGACACTATTAGGGGCAAAATTGATTTGGAGGGGTAAACCACTAATCAATAGACACCACTTACAGCATGCGTAGTAGTATGCGTGTTTCGGGATAGGGTTTGGCTGGAAATTTGAATATCTCTATTGGGTGATTTGTGATTGCGACACAACAGCTAAGGCCGCTTTCAGACAGAAAAATTTTGTCAGCGATTTTTCTATTTTGTTGGCAAGGGAGGTGAGACGTGCTAGGGGTAGCCCGTGTCTGGCGTGCTCGGAGTTTGCTTTTGGATTTTCTATTCTATTTTATCTCTCTTCGTTTTTTTTTTTTTTTGAGTTGCTTTATTCTTATGTTCTCAATGTTGGGAATTGGAAGCCTGCTGTACATGTGTGAGAAAGACATGACGCATGTGTGAGAAGGGGTAGGAAACATAAAAAGTTCAGCATTGAGATCTCAATTGCAGAGACTGATAGATTTCCTGTGTGAAAGTGGCTTGAGATCACAAAAGGGAATTTGAAAGAATCGCCGACGAATCTTAGCGAGTGTGAAAGCAGCCTAAGATGAATGAAGCTTGCGCTGTTTTGGAGCAGACTTTATGCAGACTTCTATGAATTGATCGTAAATACTGTCTTCGAAACCAAGATAAGGCAAATTACTAGTAGCCCAGTAATTGGAGTAATATCGATGCCAGTGACAATGAACTACAGTCGAACTTCGATAAGTGGAACCACCACTTGCCCAAAAAAAATTCAAGTATTAAGTAAGATACAAAATTGATTAATGTCTCGAGTCTAGACACGCATGCACAGATAGTGGTATTCACATACTTTCTCATTGTACATACATAATATACAGCTGCAAAGAACTGGTACGCAGATTTTACGCGGTTATAATTAAATTAAAATTATAGTTTGATGTTGTAAAAATCTGTGAAAATATTATATATAAAGAGAAATATCTAAGGAATAAAATGAAACAAGTTTTGCTCTCTAGGTTTTATATTACCTGAGATACACGGGTTTGAAATTGACGTTTCACATTTTCTTGCGTTGTACGCAAATTTATCCAACCTACGGTAAATATTCATTTATCTACGACATAACACATAAAACGTAGAGGGGCATAATAATTTAATTTAAGATAGTCTTTTTTGGATTTTTCTTAAAACAATCTTCAATGGAATTTAAACCATTGTAGGAACACAGATTCATTTGTTGTTGTTGTTACTTAGAACCGTGTATATTCGGATCAACATATTTTCGTGTTTTGAGGAGTTGTATTCCCTCCCCACTGCATTTTATATGATAGTCAGGTGGAAGGGGGGGGGGGGGGGGGGGCCATTGTGATTCCCACAGTCAGACTACTACCACAGATTGACCAATCCAGTGATAGTGATGTTTATTTGATCTCAACGGCAAATGGTGACTGGACCAGATTTGAAAAGCAGATAATGGCGTACTTACTTTGCTTTTACTGGGGACCCTACTAACCAAGGACAGTCACTTAACCAACTGCGTCATCCAGTCGTCTATTTTATATGATAACTAACCGATAAATTTGAGGCAGTCCCTTTTTGGTTGAATAATGAATTCAAATGTGGACGGAAATAGTGTAGATGTACCTAGGCTGAATGAAATGTCATCATCGTCCAAAAAAGTTTCATCAAAATGACTGTGTTCACAAGCTCGAATATAACGCTTGCTGCAAGTAGGCTTGTAACATAGATCACAAACGGTGGTTGTTTTTGTGTCTTGTCGAGCGCAAGGACTTACATGGATCACATCTACACAATGTATTTTTATAAGAGTAGTTAGTGAAAATGATGTAAAATAATTATACTTTTGTACTTGTATCTCCGGAAACTGTTGAGTGGAGTTCTGCTCTTCGTTATGTTTCTGGTAACCCATCAAATACATACATATTTAAGGGATAGCTTCAGTGGAAGTCTGCACCGGTAGTCTGCACCGGTAGGTGTAGTTGAACGAACTCTTTGAGAAAATCTGTCGCTTCTGAGATTTGTTGGTATTCTAAGCCGGATGGCATAGATCAAGCAACGATTGGTGTTCCTTTTGCAGATGTAGCCGCGTACAATTTTGTCGAATGTGTCGACGCTACCTTTGTGCTCATTATAATCATGGAAATCATGTGTGGGAATCTTTCAATGATTGTTCGTAGCTGTCTCGTTCTGCTGACACGATATTTCCATGCGGCCTCTTTGGTGAGAAGGCCTATTGACACCATTCCCGACAGTACGCATGCCGCGTCGTATGAGGTTGTTCGAAATGCGCTCCCCCCAGCCCATATTTGGGAGCCATAGAGCATCATCGACGTCGCTTCTCTAGCCAAGAGTAGCCTTTTCGTCCTCCACCCGTTGTTTTTCACAATCATACAGCTCTCCGCTGCATGTTGCAAATGTTGCTTAAAAGTTAGCCTTGCATCTATGAGTAACACCAAGGTACTTTAGTACTGGTTTAGACACTACAACGTGGTCACCAACGGTCACTCTTATAGCCTCCATAACCCGTCTGCTACTGATTAGTTCTACCTCGGTGTTTTCCTCAGCCAATTGTAAGTACATGTTACTAGCGAGTCCCGTACCATCCCGATGGCCTCGCTCATAATCATGAATTATGATTGTCTTCCTTGTACACTTAGTCACAAAAGTCTACGTACACTAGAAGTTCGAGTCAATAAACGAGTTATTCTCTAGTAAAACACAGTAAAAAACAAAAAAAGTAAATATGGTTCGCTTTATAATTCGATCGACTATAAAAGTAAACATTTATTCCGTAAAAAAAGTTCAAAAGCAGGATGACAAGAGTCTACATATACTTAAAGGTTATAACGTGAATTAAAGTGGATATCACTGCTCTCATCTTTTTAGGCATTGATTCGACCAATTTTTTGGTAAATGAGGGATCAATTTTGGCCCATTCTTCCTCAAGAGCCTTCTTTAAGCTTTGCCTTTTTGTGATGGTTCCCCAAGTTTCTTAAGGCGCCGCTTTAATTCGTCCCATAACTGCTCTATAGGGTTCATATCAGGAGATTAAGTGGTTATACAAGCCATTCATGTACGAGTCGAGAGGTATGTTTGGGGTCTTTGTTTTGTTGAAAGACAAATGACTCCCTCAATCCTAGTTATTCAGCACTCTGCTTTAGGTTATTTTTAAGAATGTTCAAGTACACGAATTTATCCATTATGGAGTCAATAAAAACTAGGTTCTCAACCCCTGCCTCTGACTTACAACCCCACACGAGAACACTTCCCCATCCATGCTTCGGTGTTTGATTTCTCCGGCGCGGTATTGGGCTTACGCCACACTCTCACTTTAACGTCATTGTTGTAATCATGTCATCGCTGAATATAACATTTCGCCAAAACTCATTTGCATGATTTTGGTGGAATTTAGCCAAGTCTAACCTTTTCTTTCCATTCACTTCGCTAATAAAGGGTTTTTTTTCTGGCCACTCTACTGCGAAAACCTTTTCTTTTGAGAACTCTCCGAACAGTATATGCATCACAAGACTAACCCGATTCCTCCAGTAACTCATGTTTTATTTCCGATGCGGTTATTTTAGGATTCTTGCACACTTGCCTTACTATAAGACTCTCTTCACGATTAGTAAATATTCTCGGGCGTCCAGATTGGCGTTTAGGATCAAATGATCCGGTCGTTTTATAATTATTTACTATTCTTTGCACTGTAGAGTGTGGTCTTCCAATAAGTTTTGCAATCTCTCGTAATGATTTTGCTTCAGAACTATGTTTTATTATCAGATTCCGCAGTTCAGTGGAAACTTCCCTGCGTTTCGCGTTCATTTTGTGCACAACTCAGTAAATATTTATTAAAAAAAACTCACAGCTCCTCCACTGACTTATTATAGGAACACAACTGAATAAAATGCAAACAAAAGAAAAATAATAGCAGAACTTTACCACACAAAAAGGAAAAAGCTGCAGCTGGTGTACGTAGACTTTTGTCATCCTGGTTTTACTTATATTTACGGGAAAGTAAATTGTTTTCTAGTTTTTTAATTTTTTTTTTCTCACGGAATAAATGTTTACGTTTATAGTTGATCGAATAATAAAGCGAAACATATTTACTTTTTTTTGTATTTTACTGTGTTTATCTAGAGAATAACTCGTTTATTGATTCGAACGATAGTGTGCGTAGACTTTTGTCACTAAGCGTATGTATCATCATGTTCTTGAAGCCTCGGCAGCCAACATTAGCAGACACAGTCGACATTATCATAAGACGCACTCCATCCCCATCCATGATTTTGGAAAAGTCTTTGTGTACCAACGTGCATATTCTTCTTCACTTCCTCAGCCCTCCGTTGCTCTATAGCGCTGGCCATCGATCACCAAATAGTTTTGTCATTTTTACCTTGGCCCATATATTTCTACCCACGATTTGCCTCAGCTGCTATTTCTGGTACTATCAATTGCAGTATCTGCGACTTCCACATATTGAATCAGCCCTACCACATGGATATCCTGAAGCGGCTCAATGTGTGTATTTGGGTTATCAAAATTTGAATCGCCAATTCATTTTATAGATCATCGTCAGAAGAATCGTATCGAAACCATCCACAAGAACATCCTGTTCTCCATCGGTCAACTCACGCTGGATTTTTGCCAAATAAACGACTCGGCTGTCCGTCTTTTACTTGGAAATAAAACACTGCACACTCAAAAGAATGTTAACATTATTGTACTAATAACAATAACAATAAATAATTACAATCATTAACGATACAATATTTTTTTATTTGTTTTTATTTTCAATTAAAACTTACCTTTGCTGATACAAGAAATTGCAAAACTAAAATTTAATGCGTTTGAATAAAATAAATCGAGACGTTTTTCGATACAAAATGTACTGAAAGAAGTACTGGGGAGTACAAGTACCCAAACACGTGTGGACGTTGTATCGTTTAAGGTTCTCTCACACGAGACAAATCAACAAATTGAATACGTATAAATTGTTTTCACAATGCTAATAGTTCACAACTCTTAAAATGACAGGTATGAGGTGTGTACGAAATTGTGGTTTATATTTATCAATGAGAAGTGCTTGGGGAGTCCTTCACCTAAACACGGTTCTAAGGTTAATATAATAATAATATAATAATATGGGTACCTGGGTCTAGCTTCTCAGCAACCACTCGTGCTGTGCGTGCCATTGTTCTCTCACGCGTGGAAGGGACCTACAGTTTAATGCCGACTCCGAACGGCGAAGTTGAGAAGCTTTTTCTAGACAGGACATACTCTTTGAGCATTATCAGTGACTCGAAAGAGGTGGAGTCGTGAATTAACAAAGGTGGTGAATTCGGGTATCGAACCGGGTACCTTCTGCGTAGGAGTCGACGCACTTTTTTGTTTTTGTTTTTATTGTAATTAAATAACCTTACTTGCTAGACAAAATATACTTAAAACTAGCTTAAATATCTTAAATAACTTATTGTATTTACCCTATACGAGTACTTTAAACTATTCTAATTTATACATATTTGTGCCTTTCGGCTTAAAAAACGTTTTTTTTTAGTTTTTAGAGACAATATTTTATTAATTTTTTTTACCAAGAAAACTTGAAAAACTTGGTTTAACCTAGCTAACTTATGAAAAAAAAAATAAATTAAAACTAACTTAATACTACCTTAACCTAACTTAACCTAACATGACCTTAAATATGTCCGTAAGAGACAGACGTGTGCACCTAGGCGTATATGTTATGTATATGCATAACATATACATCTATACGCCGTGGTGCACCTTTTTTTGATTTTTTATAATTGTCTTCAAAATAACTTAATTCTATGTAAGTTGGCCACTGTCTCGCCGTTTGGAAGAGCCAACGCCGGCGGAGACCGGTTCTGGTGCAACCACCAATAAAAGTGCCGTTCTTTGGCACACTCTCTCCTGTCTCGAGTAGAGATCGCTCTACTGAATCGGAGGAAATCCTCGTGGCTGCGAGCGACATCGGGCTCGTATTGGAGTCGCCTGTCCAGCCTGGAAGATCAGCGGGCATCCATCCGTATCCTGTATTAGGCCAATTTGATCGAGATAGAGGAATGCTTCAGGTGGAATAAGGCCGTTGAGGCGCACTCTTTCATGGTACATAGCGTTTGGGTAGTAAGCCCCAAAGATCAGACTGGTCGAAGAAGTCATAGCTCGTGCAATGTGCCTTCTGATCAGCTTAATAATAAAATTATCTATCCTGTTCAAGTTTGCCTCGTTGTACAGGACCTCGTTAGGATAGTACTTCTTGTACTCAGACTCGGGTGTGCGATACAGACGAAGACAGCTCCTAAGACACTGCCTGAGTCGACGCACTTACCCACTACGCCACGGCGACCCAAGGTTAAGGTTAATATAAACGCAAAATGAGTAATGAATTTGCAACCAATTCGTTTGGAGGTGGTTGAATCAAAAAATTTTCAGTTATGGCAAAGTCTAACCCTATTAGAACACTGCCGCTGTCATGGTTATTGTCGGGCCGAGAAGATTCGGATTCACATCGAAATATGACCGAGTTCATAAACGTCAGACTGCGGCAGCCCTGCAAGATTTGCGTTCATAAATGTAAATAAACCGCAGTGACTATGCATGAGAGAGGTCGCATGTGCGTTCATCACATGACAGTCATACTGCAATCAAAGTTGCAGTGAGTTTTGTTTTGTAGGGAAGGATTGCAACGAAATCGAAAGGTGAACTTCTTCTTGTAAAAATTATTCCTTTTTACTTATTGTTTTTTTTTGTTATTGTTATTGTTATGTTATATAGAGCTTTGTTTTTGTTATTTACCTTTTAAAATGTGGAGTATTGTAAAGTTTCTAGAAGTGCCTAATATTGAAGCGAGAGAGTAGAAATTGCTGTTTCTTACCTAGTGTAAACACTTTCATCACAAACTGTATAGATACCTCGACAATATCTTCTAATTAAAAATATCGTCATCCACCTGCAGAAAATCAACATACCACCCACCACCTTATAAATTCCTGGTATTTTTTCAAGCCTCAAAGTTCATCTGAAGTTGCTTTGCTAGCTAATTTCATTCGTTTGAGCGTTTAGTTCTAAAAATCAAAGAAATTTCATCGTCTTCCCCCGGCCCTGCTCAGAATATTCACAAAAACCATGATTTCCTTTTTACTAGGTCAAAGGAGCAAACAAACGCAGTTCCCCGAAAGCGATTCCTTATAATACGAACTTGTGGAATACATAGAACTTGGGAATTTCTCTTCAGAATTCCACTTATCGAAGGTGACGCTAAATAATCTGTTCGCGTTATCAAGACATTAGATTAATCGAAGTTCGAGTTATCGAAGTCAAACATGTAAATTGCCAATTACCAATCAATTTCAATCGAGTTATCAAAGTTCAACTTGTCGACGTGGGGTAGTGGGTTAAGGCGTCGAGGGTGCAAGGTTCGTTAGCAGAATGTCTTACCTTTCATATTTCACGGCTCCACCTCTTTCGAGTCACTGTCAATGCTCAAAGAGTACTTCCTGTCAAGAAAAACCTTCTCGACGACGCCGTTCGGAGTCGGCATTAAACTGTAGGTCCCTTCCACGAGTGAGAGAACAATAGCACGCACAACGCGAGTGGTTGCTGAGAAGCTAGGCCCTGGCCCTCTGCGGGCTAAAGCGTTACCTATATTATTATTATTATTATCAAAGTTCGACACGTTGGCAAAATCGATATTGCATGTTTGTTAAATTTTTACAAATCAATACTGGAGAAAGGTTTCATAAGAGCCGCTTACCTCGAATTTGTCGAACTACGCAGAGTGCTTTGGGAGGAGATACAGGGATGAAATTAATGCACAGGCACGACGCATGGTGATAATGAGCTATTCTTTAAAAATATGTTTGTTTCAATCAGAAGAACAAAATCGCCCTGCAAGGTGTTTGATTATTTACTTTCACATTGCATGTTAAACCTTGGCTCGAATGCTGGGTGGCGACTAAGGACCTATTAGGGGCGTGGCGTCCGCATAACCAGATTCCTTCCGAGTTACCTTTTTAAAATGCTGATTTTCAACAATGTATCAATATAACAAGCAACATGAATCTTAATGCGTGCATATAAACATTGTTGAAGCCAACAATGTATCAAGCATATATCAAGCAACATGAATCTTAATGTGTGCATATAAACATTGTTGGGGCAAGCATTATTTTTTACATTCATCCTATTCATCGTCCCCATCAAAGTGGTTGAAATTGAATTCATTTCCTAGAATTTGAAATCAATCCTATGGCATTACTTCTCTCTTCAGCTAAATTGGTTTTCTGTGTTTGAATATTTTGTATTTGTTTTCAGCCCATTTGCTCGTGTTGTTTATGTTTGTTTATTCATTCAATCCAATTCGTAGAACTGTCATTTCTGTTAACCACTCAAATTCGCCAGCTGCGTCTGGTAATTATTAGAAATAAAGAAAATCAGTTTCTTGTAAGCAATGAGCGACGACGGTTGTTTTATTCGGGACTGATGGTGTGTATATGATTGATGGTGGTTTTTTCTTTGTTTTAACTTTACCCCCCCCAAAACATTAACCCCCAAACAAACTTAAACGGAGGGTAAAACACTTCTCATACTACAAACATATTATTTCTGTGTTCCCTCCACCTACACACGCACGCGACAAATTCTACCAACCCTTAACAAAACAAAGCATAGTGAACAGAAAAATGTCGAGTTTAATATCGTTCAACTGCTCTCGAACAGACATGTGACTTACACACATGTGACTTACACACATTATTACATGCCCATTCACTACCATCAGATACTGCATAGCTAACGCCCGTATCTTCTTTTTTTTCCCAAAAACAGTACCTTTCGCCCAAAAATGAGAAAAAAAAAAACAATAGTATACCGATTTTGAAAAAAACAGTACATCCGCAGTACATTTTTAAATCGATGAAAATCAAAAAAAAGACAAAATAAAGTCAGACGATAAATTTGTATCACCTGCAAGCGTTACCGCCGCTTGCAATGTAAAAAAATACCTCCTCACTTTCATTATTGGCTATGAATACTTTGCTGTTCGTTGTTTGCATGCAGAAATAACAGAGAATAGTAAGGAGTGCCATCGAAAAATTGAACCCACTGTCATTTTGAATTAACTTCCCAAAAATTACTGAAAAATCAATCAAATTTGTTTTCTGGATGCTTCTGCTTTTTGGTAGTTAACATAATCAACATGGAATTTGAATTGGAAGTAAGAAAAATATTATTAAATGTCATGTGTGTGTGTGTGTGTTAGCACACCCAGGCTTATAAGAATCGCAGGGGAACAAATGCCCTATTAAAGGCGACAGTTTCAACTGCTATTAAGAATTATAAAGAGAACCTGTCAGCTGGAAGAAAAGAGGGGTCTGGTTTTCTGAACCCAATAAGGTCGCTAAGATTTTGAGCGTTCTTGAAAAAAAAATCCAAAATTTTCTGAACAGCAGAATATTAAAATTGTTTGATTCATAAAGTGAAGAGAACTATGGTTTTGAAAACATATAAATTCCAGGTTCCAGATCGAAGCCCAAGAAAAATTTGGATGCCAAACCAAGGGAGAAGGAGTACATTTTGTCGATGGCACTCCTGATATATCATTCTTGGTTTGCATGTGTATGAATTCGATCCATGTTCCCACTGCCCATTCTGACATTTTACATTGCGATGTGTATCAAATTTAAAATAGCGAGATCGCCAAATCTGAAATGAAAATCGCCAATAAACGGCAAATTTTAAAATTTTCGACGCCATTATCGCCAAAATGAAAGCAAAAACCAAAATCGAGAAAACAAAAAAAAAATGTTTAACCGTAACCCTACGTAAAAAAATTCGACGAATCTAATTTTCGGCCCTGACAATTTTTTGAAGAAAATGCATACAAAAATTAATGGTTTTATAGAAAGAGGTAGAATTCACTCAAAAATTAAAGCTAAAAATACTGAAGTCTCCGGAACATAGAATACTTTACATGCGTGAGCGTCAGCAATACTTTGACAGATACATAAAATACGTATGTTCCTATGTCAGGTGGCACATAGACCAACGCTGCGGCTGACGCGACTGATGTATTTGATCAACTTTTAACTTTTCTCTGTCCTTCAGCGTTGACAATCCTCACATTTTGAGATTTCAGGAGAATTCGACTTTTATGTTAAAGTTTGGGAGTTGGTTCTCGTTCAAGCAACGTTCAAAATAGATAAATTGTTTATAATTGAGTATTTGCTTGTGCATATATAAGCAAAACAACTTGAATTTTCAATTCAAACATGAAACTGTCAAATGAAATCAGCTGTGCGTCGAAGTATTGATTGTGTCATCCCCTTGCTCTGACGCTACGCAAGTAAAGTATTCTCTGTGCCGGAGCCTTGACTTCTTCTTCTTTTTGTATGGCACCATAATCCAGCCGCCAGATGCGCGCAGCAAATTCGTTGAGCAAGTTTTTTCTCCATGCACGGGCGTCCTCTGTTGCATTGTATCACGTGCCGAAGCTGAGTGGTTCATGCGCTCTACATGGCCCAGCCTCATTAAGCGTTCGATCCGTAGACCTAGCTAGGCTTGTCGCTGAACAACCCGTTCAGTTAGTGGTTGAGTTTTATCCTCCAGATCCACTCAACACAAACAGAACCAATTATCACAGGCTGAAGTTAGTTGTCGGGTGAGTCTTGCACGATCTCCTCCATGAAAAGTCACAAGAACTTGTGTCGGCTTGTCTAAATCCATTGATATCAACGATCTCGATGAATTCGTCACCGAAATTGATCGATTCCAAACTAGTCATTGCGTTTTGGAATGTTTGCTCTCTATGCACGCTGTCATATGTGGCCTGAAAATCGACGTCGATTGTTGAGTCTTTTGGCCCGAAGCCACAATAATTTGGAATCATTAAGAAACGGCTTAAGGCGGGCACACATGATAGTTTAACGGGGCGATACAAAATAAAACACAAACTGCTTCTTACTATTTATTCTTTTTACGCTTTTTACTACCTTACACGTCCGCGTCAGGATCTCGACTGACTGTGTTTCGAGTGTTTCTCTCTTCTGCATACATCCTCTTTTTGGCCTGCTACAATAGCAAGAAGTCTTGTATACGATGTTTTGGAGACTAATCCCACTATAATTGGCGATGTCTACTTTCATTCTCATTTATTTATATATTCTCATTTATTTATTTATTATTATTCATTCTCATATATTATATAGGAATGTACATTAAGATTGTATGTAGATCTGGCAAACGATACTAAAATTTCACTTGTTGGCCATACTTTTCTCCGACCATATCTTATAGATGAGCTAGATCATGTTTACATCTGAGCTTGACGAAAGATGTGAAGTTCTATTTAAAATGAGAAAAAAACATGGAATTTTATGATTTCGATGCAAAAGAAAAATCGCCAATAGCTTTATGGGGTTTGACGATATCTATACCGATTTTTGTGTCGCCAAATGAAATTTAAAATCGCCAGTTTGGCGATTAATCGGCGCGTCTGACAACCCTATTCACAATCATATCGTCGACTCCTGAGCAGAGGGTGCCATGTTCGAATCCCCAATCTACCAACTTTCAGAATTCACTGCTTCCACCTCTTTCGAGTCACTGACAAAACTCAAAGAGAATTGCTTTCTAGAAAAAGCTTCTCAACTTTGGCGTTCGGAGTCGGCATTAAACTGTAAGTCCCTTCCACTCTTGATAGAGCAGAAGCACGCACAGCACGATTGTCCGAGGTCCGCCTAGGACTGTCGTGCTAGACGCTATGGTTTTTTATGCGTACATGAAGCAAAATTATCGTCGGAACGCTAGCTCGAGACGATTGTCGCCTTACGCGATTAGAGTTCTGCTTCGCTTAATATAATTTTCAGAGCACTCAAACTGTAACGAAAGGCGAGACGATAATGATGGTCGACGATATCATCGAAGTGAATCAGAGGACGATAGTCGTCTGAAAAGCTACGCGATGAGAGCCCTGTACTGCGAAAAACAGTACGAATATCCATATCCGATAAGAAAGACGACAGCAAAGCGGTAGCAAAGCAAAGTAATCCGAAAAATGTCGAGTTATAAAATATCAGGGTGGTAAGAACAAATGGGTTTCTTTCCTTGTTTTCCCTTCGTCGTTGACTGTATGTGACTCGTCTCTGTCTAATACACACATTCTCATGCAGAAAATAACCCGCTTTTCTTCGACTTATTTTCTGAATTTTGTATGTACAAACAGTGGACTCTCCCTAAGTCGAAACTGTCTCTAACTCAAAGTTTTTCGCCATATTTTACATTCATTTCCCTCAAAATTCCATACAAAAACCTCTCTCTAAATCGAACTCCCTTTAACTTGAACAGATTCTGGTATCCCGTGACAATTCGACTTAGGGGGAGTCCACTGTATCTCTTTATCAACGAAAATTAAATACTGGAACTTATCGGCTCTGTTGGCGGTGTGGGTGGGTGCATTGGAAGCTAATCTTTTTTTGTTTCATTTTTATATGCGACACTGCTTCTTTTTGTATTGTTTTGTATGAATAAACATGTTGCACAACTAAGAGAATAAGCCATTCACCACTTCTTGGGTGTATGTATGTCCCATTATAAGTGAATTCCGGAGAACAATTAGGAGAAAGAACATGCGACAGCATACAGACATTCTTGCTGTACTTAATGGAAACAACTGGATGGCATTGTATCTTTATCTGAGATTAGCTTTAAGGTATAGGCAACAAATTTTGAATGAAGCTTTTTAATTATATGTTTAGTTTTAATGGTGTTAATTAATAGAGGAATAAATACAAAAGAAGAAATCGAAACCCTCTCCTATGGCTGACGACAAATGCCAATGTTAAATAAAATTTTGTAAACTTTCCAAGAAAAAATTAATTGAATAATAAAGACTTAACTTACTTATTTCCTTACTTTACTAAGAGAATAAGGTTGACTTTCAGAAAGCGTCTGTAGTACTTACTTAATTAATTATCAGGCTGACGACCTATGCAGGTCCGAGCCTACGATCTATGAGTCGCTCAGAGCCTGAGCGATAGCTGCTTTCCATTGTTGACGGTCCTGGGCACGCTGCTTCCGGTCATCAATACCAATCTGTCTTGCATCCCCGATTAGTTGGTTTTTATACCGGAGATTCGGTCTTCCTGTCGAACCAGGAGGCTCAGTTTCGAAAATCCCCTAGGCTGGAGAATTGTCGTCCGTGCTTTTGATGCCACCCTTGTGCAATCGATGGATTTTTGCCTTCCGGACTACATCCACATCCTGGTACAGCTCGTAGAGTTCGCGGCTGTGCCTTCTCCTCCATTTGCCTTCCTCGCAGACGCGACCATATATCTGACGTAGAATTTTTCCTTCGAAGGCACCAAGAACCAACTCCAACGTCCAGCTTTCGGCTCCATATAGCAGGACTGGCAAAATAAGAGTTTTGTAGAGCATAATTTTGGTCCTTCGAGTCAGGAGTTTTGACAAACCGAGGTAATACCGGTTGCCAAAGGCAATTCTACGTCGGATGTCCACAGTGATGTCGTGGACAAACTCCTTTACTACCTCGAAATTGTAGCTGTGGATTGTAATACAAAGCGTCTGTAGGCGTAAATTTATTCCGACTTGCCTTTTAAAAATTTCCACGCCACGCCACTGATAACCAGGAAGGGCTGGATTGAAGGATATTAAGGTTTTCATACTGTTACGTTTTACAGAAATGAGACTATGTAAAATGAATCAATTGTCCACAAAAAAGATTCGATTGTGACGAATGACAGAAAAGTTCGCTTAATGTCCTGAGACCCCCAGTATCACCAGTGATACGTTAAGTTAGGAATTTTCTTGCACGTCATATTTTGGATTTCAAGAAAAGAACATTTTAGAGAGCCACTTTCTTGTTTTTGACCCACGTGGCATTTCTCTAGTTGTCAAGTTACGTGAACTGTAAAAAATTAAAGTTTGATTTTCCATGATTTTGCCACCATGTCGAATTTGCACAAGGGTTAGCATCAACTGTTTGAAGGCTTTTGCTAGCGTTTTGTTTTAAATATTTAGTTCAAGCTGAGTGACTATAAACAGTAAGGTTAAATATTAAAACTTTTAAGTTTAATAAGTCATTTTAAAGCTGTTACAGCAATATCACATCACATAGTATCACTGGTGATATCACCCCCTATTCCCAACGGGGTGGTGGTATTTCTTCTCTTTTACTGAAAGTTATGTAATTGTAGGTGGTATCGGGTTATAAAAAAAAGGTTATGCAATACAGGAATTTATTTGCAATCAATGGTTTAATTTCTTATTCTTTACTACAAGTAAATTACCACTTTTTAATTTTAAACTCCAATTCCATCAATTTTGTTTGCTCTTTTTTGACTTTTTTTTTTTCGTCGGACAAACTGGCTGGTAATACTAGTACTAAAACTACTAAATCTATATTTTACCACAACTGTCCATTGATCAATGGCGGACATGTAAATAAAGACCGGATGAAACTGTAGTCCATCTTCACTCATTCTATTCAATCCATCCACATCTGAAGAGCGTGGAAGACCTTCAAACAGCGTTACAGGAGGTACTCCTATAGGAGTATTGTACTACTTTCGACACCTCCATACTCCTGTACTGCTTCTTTCAACTCCGTACTCATGTACCCCTCCTTTCACCACCGTACTCCTGTACTCCTCCCTTCATCACCATACTCCTGTACTCCTCCTTTCACCGCCTTACTCCTTTAACCCTCCTTTCACCTCCGTACTCTTGTATTCCTCCTTTCACCGCCGTACTCCTGTACTCCTCCTTTCACCGCCTTACTCCTTTACCCCTCCTTTCACATCCGTACTACTGTGCTCCTCCTTTCACCGCCGTACTCCTGTACTCCTCCTTTCACCTCCGTTCTCCTGTACTCTTCCTTTCACTTCCGTACTCCTGTACTCTTCCTTTCACCTCCGTACTCCCCTACTCTTCCTTTCACCTTCGTACTCCTGTACTCCTCCTTTCACCGCCGTACTCCTGTACTCCTCCTTTCACTTCCGTACTCCTGTACTCCTCCTTTCACTTCCGTACACCTCCTTGCCACTGGTAGGGGGAAATCAAGAAATAATATATATATAAAAATAATTTGCCTAAAATGCAACAATCATGCTTATTCTACACATCTTCATGTCGGCAGAGTACATAAGATGAACCGATAGAAGTGCATCGGTCTTGCATCAAGTAATAAAATGCTGACGTTGCATATTTTGCAACGTACATGTGCGTGCGTGCATGAAATGTGATTGCTCACAACATTTACAAACTAGAACAAAATAAAGTTGTAGAGAGATTCCTTCCTTTATTGAAATACATCAATTTTAGTGCTTCACTATGGGGACCGTTCCCACATAGCAAAAGGGTTTTTTAACCAGTAAAAACACTTCCCTTCAAATAAAATATATTTCCACTACAACTAAGTTTTACACTTATCCAGCAGTTTTACTTTCTTGGTTTAGACGCATTTGGCAAGAGATTCTCCATTGAGATTTTTTGCTAACACCGCAGCTAAGCGCGGCTTGAATTCAACGTGCTATGTCAAGGGGTTTAGTCCTTTGAAGACGGCGTGTGGTGCGTGCTATTGTTCTTTCACGAGTGGAAGGGACGGGACCTACATTAATGCCGACTCCGAACGGCGAAGTTGAGAAACTTTTTCTAGACAGGAATACTCTTTGAGCATTGTCAGTTACTCGAAAGAGGTGGAGCCGTGAATTATCAAAGGTGGTGTATCTACGTCCCACTACGTCACGGCAACCGCACACACACAATATTGAAAATTTTCTAAAAGCACATCTATGCATTTCTTTCACGTGGTGCTAAGCCGTTCACAAAGTTCCACAAGTTCTATTGATTCTAGCCTATGTCTTTCAGTTTTGGTCGAAAAAAAAACTATTTTACGAAATTTTATTAAATGGGTGATGAGTTTCAATTTTGTTGACAACAAATACTTACTGGCTTTATTCTGGGTATTTAATTTGAAGTATGTGGCATTGACCCTTCAAATTTAGCAAAAAGTTTGACTGCAATATTTTCTTTTATATCTGATGCCAGCCTTGACTTGGAGTAACGAACACTTCACAATTAAACCAAAGAAATTGAAAAATGTTAGCCATCATCTTAAGAAATGTTTTGAATAAAACGCGTTTCCCTTTAACACGGGATTTTGTAGGTGCATTACAATGTCTTGCCCCAAGCAGACGAGTCGTTTCTCATATTTTCCTCATAGGTTAGGTTGAGGTGGCTGACTGCCAAGCATAGGGACAGCAGACACATTTAGGCCGAGCGAAGGCCCATTGTGTTACCACGCGGATCAAGGGTACCTAATCCGCACACCAATCTGTGCTTTTGATAAAGCGAAGCAGAAGGCTGATTCTGATGCTGCTCAGTTCAGCCAGATTAACAAAGAAATCGGCCCCCAGAAGTCTGAATCTACGGGAAGAGAGAGTACTGCAGCTGGATAGCAAGTGTTCAATGGTTTCTTCCTCCTTATCCTCGTGCATGCAGCTTCGACAGAAATCATTATAAGGAAGGCCTAGTCTAGAGGCGTGAGTTCCGATGGCACAATGCCCTGTTAAGACCCCAATAAGAGATCTGAGATTTGGCCTGCTTAATCTGATCAAGCGAAGCGATCGTTGGGATCGATCATAGGCCAGGTTGGTAATGAGGCATCTTGTGCCAGATATCCATCCGAGGTTTGTTTGAGCAAGCTTTTATGTTTTCCTCATAAAAATTATGAAAGATATTGGCAGTTAGCACATTGGACGCAAATATGAGTTTCAAAAAATTCTTGAATGGAGCTGATACTACGCTTACACCCGACGTAATCACGAAATTTCACTAAATTTCTCCTAATCTACTTGTTTTCATACAATATTCCGGTTTTGAAATCAGTCGATTTCATTGAAATACAGTTAACTCCTCATTCTGGTGTTCGGACACTATTATTGCCTGTCAGCTGATAACTGTTCTGGCGGCCATTTAAAAATTGAGAGCGAGTGACATTTGTCTTGGAGGGCACTTATAAATTGAGAGCGGAACCACTTCAAACGAAACTCGCGGTTTCGGTTCACGCAAAATGATTGTAGTCAATGAAGTACTTTGAAAAAAAAAATGTGAATATGAATCAAAATCAGTGGTCCGCCGTGGCGTAGTGGGTAAGTGCGGCGACTCCTACGCAGAGGGTGCCAGGTTCGATGCCCGAATTTACCACCTATCATAATTCACGGCTCCACCTCTTTCGAGTCACTGACAATGCTCAAAGAGTATTTATGTATAGAAAAAGCTTCTCAAATTCGCCGTTCGGAGTCGGCATTAAACTGTAGGTTCCATCCACTCGCGAAAGAACAATAGCACGCACAACACAAGTGCTTGCTGAGAAGCTAGGCCCAGGTCCCCCTCGGACTGTCGCGCCACCCATATTATTATATTATGAATCAAAACACCTTGTGTTGTGCTTTGACACTGTACTTATTGTATATTATATTCAAAATACCCCCTTTTTTAAAAGCCGTACTACCTAATAGCATTTCTCTCCGGCAACTCCGCTTTCAAAGCCTTATAAAAAAAAAGCAATAAAAATTGTTTCATTATTTCAAAGCCTAAATATTTAAGATTATGCATACCAAGTTTCACCCTTTTATCTTAGAAAACAAAAAAGTTAAGGTTTTTGTTCGACAGTGAATCAGTTTTCGGACCACTGTGCGCCGTTCCAATATTTACTCCTCCCAATATTGTTTGTGAAACAAACTGTCGCCATCGGGTTATGAAATTTACCCGCTGGCACTTAAGTAAGTGTGGTGGTGACCTTTGTCGCATCTAGCAGCTCGTACAACAACCGGGATCATATTGAATGACTCCGATAGATGGCGTTGTCGTCGCTTGGTTCGTGTCTATCATCCCACTCTATACACGTCACAGTGCTAAGGAATCATAGCCAAGCATCCCTCGACGTATGCTGGTCCACCACTGGATTTAAACACAATTGAGATTACAACAAGGTTAGGGTGTTGGCTCAACAACAGGGGCTCAACGAATGTACATTGCTTAATTTCACATTTGGTATTATTCGGTTTATTTTTTATGTCCTACAATGTCTAGCGCTTACATCGGGTTGTTCAAATCCGTGTGTCCATGTTGGTCCTTTGGGGATAGGGTGGTGGTGTAGCAGCCGATTTAGCCTCGGTGGTGATTGCTATCGTTACTGTGGTAGAATCCATTCAGCTCATTGTTTGACGTCGTTGGAAAGTTCTGCTCGTTTAGCAGATTTAGCGCGTTGAGGAAGCATTGTTTCTTAGGTTCCTGGTTGTTGATTTCCAGTATCTGCTTTCTGCACAGTTTAACCATGTACTATTGGAGGGGGATGATGCGTGCTTGGTTATAAAGCTTCTTGTTGCCGTGGTATCTTTGACGGTCGCTATCGAAGGGGAGTCCGGTACATATTCGCAGTATTTTCCTTTCGAAAATTGCGAACTTCTTCATGGTGGAGTTAGAGATGGGGTGTCATATTGAGAAGTCATACGTTAAGATGGGCAGTATGAGATGCTTGTAAAGCAGGAGATTAGTCCTCTGCTTAATTAATTTTTCATGCGCATCAAGGGATAGATGCGATGGAAGCCTAGGATGGCCTTCTTTAGGGTCAGTTTCAATGGCTGTTGCACTTCAGCCTTTCCGTGAAGTTAACGCCAAGATACCTGACTTGTTTATCCGTAGATATCTCTGTACCGTAAGGGAGCACTATATTTATGGGCCGACATGTGGCTGCTGCCTCCACATCAGGATGATCTCCTTAAGCGCATAAGTTCCGATTTCCCAGCATTGATGCCATTACCCCTTTTGGTATAGTAGTTAAATTTGTTCGCTGTTTGGATTTCGACCCTTCGCGCGGCTATCTGTGATGACGTCAAGCTGGAATAAATCAGCGAGTCATCTGCACTTCACTGGGTCGGTTGGATGTGGTTGATCTGCCGTGTAGATGTTGAAAAGCCACAGTCCCAGTTTGGATCCTTGTGCAACACCAGCCTTGGTGCTCCGCTCTGTTGATTTGCTGCCTTCAATTTGAACGTAGAATCTTATGGATTGCAGAAAGCTGTAGGTTATTCTGACGAGTTTGGAGGGGAATCCAATTTGGTTGAGATGAGTCCCTCTATTCAGACCGTGTCGAAGGCATTTTCCACGTGCCGGAAGCAGGCGGCGGTAACCTTGTTATTGTTCAGGGCAGCTACAACATCGTGGTGGAACTTCATTAGAGGATGTAGCGTTGAATGTTTCTCCCGGAATCCGTACTGCATATCCGGGATGACGTTTAGGTCGGTGGACCATCGCTTTCGTTTTCGCACTACAAGGTACTCTTCACAGGATCTTGCTTATATAGCTCGAGGGCGATATAGACCTGCATCCAGAAACACTGGCAGCGTTCCTCTTTTTGGTGTTGCGACAAATTTTGCTATTTTGCACTCGCTAGGAAAGTAGCAATTGTTGATGCAATTGTTCATAATTATGGTGGCAAGTATCACCAACGTTTGTGGCATTCGCTTCGAAATTTGAAATATTATCGGCTCCAGCTGCTTTCCTCGTTGGGCTACGGTGAATATTTTCCCGCGACTTCTTCGGCTGCTGTGAGGTCTTAGTTTTCTATCGGGTCGTCCGCTGGGTTGGTTTCGTTGAAGATGAGGTCTGGTGCATATCGGTTCTCGATTGCATTGACGTAGGTGTTGACTTCTGCGACAAGGTCCGGGTCATCGGGCGGTGATGGTTGAAAGTTGACCACGAAGAAGTATGAAAAGGCTTCTGCTTTCTTCGTCGGTGTGTTTGTGTATCCTTTTCTTGTTGGCAGTGTTTGTGGCAGCTTCTTTCTTTTATCGATGATTTGGTGGTTTTGTCGGAACTTGTCGGGTCCTGGCTGTATCGTGCGGAGCGTATTCTCCAGCTTTATATTGTTGTGCATTTGTACCACATTCCGAAACATGATGTTCGTGCAGTTGAAATCACTGTGAACAGCTTGGTAGTCGCTACCTCGTGTGTTCAGCTCCCGGTGGTGTATTAACTGGAGTCCTTTCCCCAACCTTTGCCTGTGTTGATAAAGGTCTAGGATATGTACCTGTCTGTGATTGATCTCGCCCTTTTTTGCTGGTCTAAGGCGTTGTTGACTGAGTCCTCGAGTTCCTTCAATCGGTGTATCAATCTCCATATTCGTGAGGTTCCGTGTATGTGGAGGTTATCCAGTATTTCTTCTTTTAGCTTAGCTACATTCAGCTGATGTAAGTTGACTCAGTCCCCTTCTGGTCGGCTGTTGGTAAACATCGGATTTTCTAAGTTGATTACCAGTTTGACCGCCTCGTGATCGGAATCATTCGTTATGAATAGTTCCGGAACTATGGTAGGATGTTTATGTTTGAAGACAATGCTAAGGACTCAGCCACGGCGTATGGTGGCCTACCACTACAGTAGAGATTTTTTTCAGTGGTTTACTCCTCTCGTCGCTTACCCTACCCGAGGTTGTGCATCTTAGACAGGTGCAAAAAAAACAAATCTTCAGTGGAACAAGCCTGAGATGTTGGATCTGTTATCTCGCTGTAGCATTCATACTCGGTGATCGCCCACTGGTGCAAGTATGTCTTCATGTACCGTTCATGCTCTATAGGTATCGTCCAGATGACTTCACCTTACAAGTCCCGACCTGACCACCTAATAATTAGTCCAGAAATGCTACAAAAGCGAGAAAAGTTCATGAATACTCTTTTTCCGTAATGAGAACGGCCATTAACTTCTCAAACAAACAAGGTATGTGAGTGCTCTGATGGCCCTATACTGACAAACTCAGACAACTTCAAACTGGCAAACCGCGTAACTACTTCACTTACTGCGTTAACTCCTTCCTCTCCCTCTAGATATCCTCATCCTAATTAACGCCATAGTTTCACGAAACATCATGGCTTTTAGTTTTTCCAGAAAAGAGGTTATCACCATTTTAGCCACCAGGCACTTCACTTAAAAAGTCGCATCAACATCAAGTCCCATCCCCCATCCATCCTGACATCGCACATCCACAGACTCGGACCAGATTCCGAGAAATTCGCTTCACGGAATTGAATCCTCTCAAAATACACTTGGTCTAAAATTGGATTATTTTCAGCAAAAAAGACCGACCCAATTGTGTTCGCAATTTACTGCACATTCTCGCGTAAATTCTGATTTTTTTTTAAAAAGTTGCTTCTGCCACTTCTTCTACCGACTGCAAGAGTCTGAGTGTGAAATGAATAATTGAAGTTAATGTCATCAAAGAATTCATTCTAAATCCCTGAAAATACTTTAAAAGTTCGTTTTTTTTTTATTTGATTTTTATTTTCCGTGGTGTCAGCAACGGACTCGTGTGGCGGAGCAGAATCGTTGCTCTGGCAATGCTTGCTGCGCATGAATGACGAATGAATATTTTTTTTGTTTTTTTTTAGTGAAAATTAAAAGAAAACAATTCGAGTGGAATGTATTAAATTATTTCACATGATTTCACTGTGTTTTCGATTGAAAAAGTGAGCGTTTGGCGGGGTTTTCTGGGAAATTCAAAGACGGTTGTTAACTATGATGTTGGCGTGCGTGGTACCTCGATGGAGGGTATTATGTTGGCAATGGACAACAGAAATGCCATGGATTAACGTTGAAAAGGACATCGATAAGGATTACCTCCAGGTACGGTCAAATGCGATTTAATGTGGAAATTGAGTAACATGTATTAAATGTTGCTACATTTAGTGAAAAAAAAACGTGGAGTTTTGAAATGAATTGATGTAATCCAACCGATTTGAAGGATCGTTGGTAGGTAGATCGGATTATAGGTGTCCTACCAGTCTTTTATTCCTCTTGTAAAGGGTTTTCCAGTAGGGGCTTGACAACTTTGAATTTAATATTAAACATAAAAAATAAATAATTTAGTCCCCATTGTGAAAGAACAATAGCACGCACAACACGAGTGGTTGCTGAGAAGCTAGGCCCAGGCCCACCTCGGACTGTCGCGCCACCCATTCTATTATTATTATATATAATTTAATCGTTTACTATTTATCAAACTGTCACTGTCAATTTATTCAGTAAACTCAACCCTTTCATCGTGGTAAAGTAAACGAACGAGCTACGTCGGCAAATTATAAACATTTTCTACCGGAATACGGAGTCGGTGACCGACGCTTTCAGAGCGTTAACTCCAATTCTCGACGAAGCTCATATTTGGCTCAATGGGTTCGTCAATAAGCAAAATATGAGTTATTGGACGGGTGAAAATCCACATGTGCTTCGTCAATCACCGCTTCATCCATAAAATATAACTGTTTGGTGCGGTTTGCATGCCGGCGGCGTTATTGGGCCATAAAACAAAACAAAAAGTCACCGATAACGATCGTCACGTTACTGTGAATGGTCGGCGCCATTATAAGACTTGGACGATATGTGGTTTCGACAGTATGGTGCACAGCACACGTTACAATTGATTTATTGAAGAGTACATATAGTGAGCGAAATGGGCCAGTTGATTGGCCGCCTCGTTCGTGCGATTTAACGCCGCTTGACTATTTTCTGTGGGGCTACGCTAAGTCATTGGCTTATTCCAACAAGCCGAAAACGTTCGAAGAACACAGAGCCAACATTGAACGCGAATTAGCGGTCGTTTCGGCCGAAAATTGAGTTTCGACCACTGCAAACGAGCCCGCGGTGGCCATATGAACGAAGTCGAGTTCCGTTCATAAATTTTTTTATTGTACTTCAAGTCGATCGTAAATTTTTTGAAATATCTTTAATGGTTTGCGTTTTAATTTAAAAAATGTTGTCAAGTCATTATCGGAAAATCCTTCACAACCCATGCCGTGAAGGCAAAGAAATTGCGAACTGAAGAGCTACTCTATCAAAAGGCGTATGTAAATGCCGGATAAAAGAAAGTAATCATAAGATTACATGTAAAATTTATTTCATCGCTCTTCTTCTTCTAGTGGCGCTACAGTCCGGGGTGGACCTGGGCCTCAACCAGTAAGCCTCTCCAGCCGGCACCTGGGTGCGCCATCGGTTCCGTGGGCGTCCTCTATTGCGTTGTCCCACTGGTTCGGAGTCGAACACTCTTCGGGCTGGAGCAGTGTTGTCCATGCGCTTTACATGGCCCAGCCATCTTAGGCGTTGAATCCGTAGACACCTGGCTAGGCTCATGTCGCTGTACAGCCCGTACAGTTCGTGGTTGAATCTTCTTCTCCAATAACCACCAACGCAGACATGACCAAAGATTGAACGCAGAACTTTTCTCTCGAAAAGACCAAGTGCTTCTTCATCCGCTTTTGAGATTGCCCATGCCTCCGCACCATAGAGCAGTACAGGGATGATCAAGGTGTTATATAATGCTTAGAGAGGACTCTACTGCTCAATTGCCTCTTGAGTCCAAAGAAACAGTGATTGGCAAGAGTTACTCTGCGTTTGATCTCGGTACTGATGTTGTTTATACTGTTTACTGCGGAGCCGAGGTAGACGAAGTCCTTGACTACCTCGACATTTTGCGTCCTTTCTTGATGACAGCATATACTTCGTTTTGCCCTCATTCACCGCTAGACCCATTTTAGCCCCTTCCGCTTCAATTCCAACAAACGCCTCATTGCTGTGTTCTTCCAATCACGTCAATGTCATCCGCGTATGCTAGCAATTGTACGGACTTCTCTAGTGTTGGCGTGTGAGTTTTGCACGATCTTCTCTAGGATGATGTTAAAGAAATCACATGACAGCGCGTCGCCTTGTCTGAAACCTTTTTTGACATTGAAGGTCTCGGTGAGTTCGTTACCGACCTTGATGGAGCAGCGAGAATTCTCCATCATCCTCCGGCACAACCTGACGGGTTTGGCAGGAATGTCAAAACTAGACATGGCATTGTATAGGTCGTCCCTATGCACGCTGTCATATGCGGCCTTGAAATCGACGAATAGGTGGTGGGTGTCGATCTGCATTTCTTGGGTTTTTTCCAGGATCTGCCGTAATGTGAAGATTTGGTCGATGATGAACTTCCCCCCCTAAAACCAGACTGATAACGACCTATCTGCTTTTTGACGAATGGTTTCAGGCGCTCACACAAAACGGCAGAGAGGATCTTGTGGGCGATGTTGAGGAGACTTATCCCTCGGTAGTTGGCGCAGTCAAAGGGGTCTCCTTTCTTGTGGATCGGGCAAATGATACTGAGGTTCCGCTCGTCGGGCATGCTTTCCTCCGACAATATCTTACAGATGAGCTGGTGCATGTACCTTAATAGCTCATCTCCAACTGCCTTAAACAGTTCCGCAGACAGTCCGTTTGGACCAGCAGCTTTATTCGTCTAGGTCGGGGGGACGGAATTCTCGTCGATCATCGTCAATTGCGTTTCTGCCTGACAGCGATATTGGAGTCTTCCTCGCCGTTTAACAGTCTACAGAAATGATCTTTCCAGATTCTCATTATCGACTGCGACTCTACTGCGAGTTATCCCTCTGCGTCACGACAGGCTTCTGTCCGAATTTTGTATCCATAGATAGTTTTTCACCCGTTGGTAGAACTTTCGGACGTCATTTCTGCCGTAACACCTCTCCTTGTCCTCGATCGCGCGCTTCTCATGCTCTTTCTTTTTCTTTTCGAGAAGCCGGTGCTCTTACCTTCTTTTAAGTTCGTAGAGCTCACGAACCATTCTCGTCCTTCTGTCCAGCGTCGCCTTGTAAGCTGCTTGCTTCGCTGAGTGTGCCTGCCTGCACTCGTTGTCAAACCAGGAGTTTTTTTTGGGGTGGCGTGTTAAAACCCAACTTATCAGATGCAGCTTCTCTGATGGCTTTTTGACAACGTTTCCATTGTTGGTCGATTGTTTCGCCTGGTAGGGTTGGACTCTATGAGAGCTTTAGGGAGACTCGATCGGCAAAGTTGCTAGCGGTCAATTGCGATTGTAGCTTGCCGACTACTCCGTTGTCCTATCGATATCCGTGTTCTTACCTTGGCTACAACAAGGAAGTGATCCGAGTCGATGTTGGCTCCTCGGAATGCTCGGACACCGATAATGCTGGAGGAGTGTCTTACGTCGATCGCAATGTGATCAATCTGGTTGACGGTTGATTAATCAGGAGACCGCCAGGTCCCTTTGTGGATGTTAAGGTGAGGGAACCGCGTACTGGCTACAAAGAGGTTTCGCCCCGTTACGAAGTCCAACAGCCTGAGTCCGTTCTCGGACGTGTTGTCGTGCAGGCTGTGCTTCCCGATGACTCTACCAAAGATGTCTTCCTTGCCCAGCTTTGCGTTGAAATCTCCTAGAACGATCTTGATGTCGTAACTGGGGCATCGATCGTCTGCCTCGAACAACAAACCCGCCTCCGAACAAGCGCTGCCTTCTCTCTTTGTAGCAACCGCCGAAGTATATATCGCAGTTTTTCATCGCTCATTCAAATTTATTTTTCATCGGAAAAAAAGATTGACCTCTTAGGGTTAAATTATCGCAGAGCTAATTTTTTTGTTTTTTCCCGGCGTTGTGGTATAAATAAACAGAACTAATAGCTTAAGATGATACACATGAGAAGAAGATATCTAAAGTCAATTCCGCATAATGCCAATGCTTGTCCTTGCGCCTTGCTTATTGTCACAGCAAATGCTTCGTTCACACTCAACAATTTGTTTGAAAAGCGTGGTTGATGGGCCAAATCGTCAATGTGAACGCTCGTTAAAATAAAGCGGCAGACTTGTTTTGCGGTAGACAAAGCATTTTGACTTTTCAGCTTCAACAAATAGTCACGACAGATTGTTGTGTCTGAACGTCGCTTAACGCAGTCAAACAAGCGCCCATACCCGCTTCGCTGAGCACATTTTCAAGGGGCTGTTCGTTTTGAAAAAAAACTTGCAGCTCAGTTAAGAAGCGTAAAATTCTTTCAATTCGTCAGGCTTGAGAAGAGCTGCGATTAAGAGATTAGAATAAAATATTTTACATCCACTCATATATTTCACATCTAAATGTTTTACATGTACAGTCAAAACCGGTTATAACGACCTTCAAAGGATTAAAGAATTTGGCGTTATAATCTGTTTGTCGTTGTAACCGATATTGGGTATACCTCAACTTCAGTGTGCAATGATCTCTTTATATTTTTTACACTATGTTTTGCTTTCCTGAAATTGTATCTTCGATACTTTCTTCTTTAATATTCAGGACATAGTGGGGTATGAAAAAGAATACTTTTTGTCAAGATCTTTACTTTGCTCCCCCGCTCTCAATATACATTTTTTTTTTGTTTCCGAGGTAGGTGAGAATCTTCGACAAGACTCTATGTTGAACGTTCGCACCTAGAAGTGTAAGATTTTTATTCACTAAAACTACCTTCCTGAATTAATATATAAAAAAAATAATTTATATAAATTAGACTACAACTAAGCACTTAACCAGTAGTTTGTATTTCATGATTTAGGTACTGATCGGCAGGTTACTCTCCAATGAATGTTCCTGCTAACACCGCAACCATGCGCGGGTGTAGACTATCGCATAAGATCTAGAGGTCTAGTCCATTGAAATCGGCACAAGACAATTCCTTTTTCTCAAGGATCGGGTAAACTGCAGAGTTTGTGTGTTCTTCTAGGCGCTTTTGTTTATAAGCAAAGATCTAAGCTTCATCTTAGAGTGGTAATATTCCAAGATCTCTGTAGATATCGTCGTTTCTGTTATACTATAGTGCATTAACTAAAGATCTAAGCACCTTATTTTGAAAAGTCTGTATTATACTCATATTACTTGCTTTGGTACAACCCCAAAGTTGTACGCTATAAATCCAAACAGGTGTAGTTAACATATAATTATAATGTAATTTAGAGTAAATTGCTACTCAAAAAATTTAAGATCTCATTTTTACATCTATCTCTACTCATATTAAAGTCTATAACATTTGCCACTAAGTTGAATTTTATGCAAGCATTAGTTATAGGATTATTTTGCCCATAGTTTGTACTATGCCTCGAAACATAAAAGAAATCTCTAGGCCTCAGATAACGAGAGGGGGTGTAAGCACTGTACCTTGAGGTACCCCAGAGAAATTGAAAATTACCCGTGACAGATCATTTCCTATTTTTACAAACTGTCTGCGATTTGTAAAGTAGCTAGTTATCCATTTCAAGAATTTAGAATGAAATCCAATCATCTCTAGCTTTTTTTTGAGCACATTATGTTGAGCCTTCGAGAAGTCAGTGTATATGGAGTCAACTTGAAGTCTCGCTTCCATGGAACTTAGACAAAAGTTTGTAAATATAAACAAATTGGTCGAAGTTGATCTTCCACTCACAAAGCCATGTTGAAATTGTGATATTTGGTTTCGAACTTCAGCATATATTTTTTTCTTAACAACAGCCTCGAATAATAATTTCGGTATTAATTGGAATGTAGCTATTGGTCTGTCCTCAGGTTCAGATTTATGAATTGGGGTGATGAGAGAATTCTTCCAGCAATCCAAATATTCGCCGCGAGCCAGTGACATATTAAAAATGATAGTCAGAGGCTTGACTAATCCGTCCTTACACATTTTTAAAAAAAGCGGGCTTGCACTAGAATCCAGTGAGGACAGCTCAGAAAGAATATCATCATTCGTCAATTCTAATCGCCCTATGTCTGTGATTGTATTTGCTCGAAGTTCTGACCTGCAACCTATGCCTATGTCAACAAAGTTTGACTGAAAATGTGATGCAAACATATCGCATATAACCTTACGGTCATCAGCAGATACATTGTCGTAGGACATATTCGATGGAATTAAAACAGAATTACGTTTAGTATTGATAAACGTCCAGACATTTTTTGAGTTCTGTTTGATCCTTGACTCAAGAGAGAATATGTATTGCCTGTAAACAAATCTCTTCAGGAATTCATATTCTTTCCGCATTCGACACAATACGCCACGCAGTGAATTGTCTTTAATAGATCTCTTACATATTTTGCTTAAAGCATTTTTGAGTCTGCATAAGCTTCGATTGAACCAGATGGGTTTTTTGGAATTAGCACATATCTTAATAGGAACAGACCTGGATATGGCATCTTGTAATATGTTTCGAAACTTTGTATAAACTACGTTTATACTTGGGAAGTCAAAAGTTTTATCCCAGTCGACTGAAAGGAAATAATTATTTAATAAATTGTAATCAGCTTTTATGAAATCCAACTTAGGCTTATCTTCGGAAGGACCAGAATCAAAGGAATTAAAAATAATCATATTAAATGAAACTAGCAGTGCCTTATGATACATACTATTATTCAGTAAAGGATGATCAACTTCCAAGACAACAGCCTCTAGTTCTTCATCAACAAAAATTAAATCTAAAATTCTTTCCATTGAATTACGAATTGTATTTTCTTGCGTGCTAAGCAGTTTATTGTCAATACTTAGCATAGAATGTACTAGTAAAAGAAAATATGATTCTTGAAGTACAGCGATAGATATTAAAAATAAATAAATGAAAAAATGAAATGAAATGTTTACTAATAAGCCAGTACATATCTTTATATTTTATGTGAAGTTCTGCACGTTTCTTCTTAACGTGCTCCTTCCACTTGAGTTTCACGTCAAGAGTCATCCCGAGGTATATCGTTTCATTGCCAAAAGGTATTTGGACACGATTTAGGAAGACTCGCAAGTTATTAACTTGCCTATAAGTGAAATTAAACTGATTTGCTTTCATTACGGACAATTCGCCAGAAGTTCGTCCATTCGTATATCTGATCTACTGAACGTTGTAATTTTGCTGTGGACTCTTCAACCGTTTCGGCTGTTACCAAAATGGCGGTGTTGTCGGCAAATGTGCCTAGAACAGTGTGTTCTTCTTGTGGTAAATCACTAGTATACAGTAGAAATAGCAGAGGGCCAAGAACAGTCCCTTGCGGTACACCAGCATTTATATTTTTAAAAGCAGAGTATTCATTTCCATGCTTCACACGGAAGATCCTATCAGAGAGATAGTTCGCTGAAATTCTATACAGTTTCCTCGGTAGAGATCAGCGGAGCCAAACTTTGTCAAAGGCTTGAGCATCATCGATAAATGTGGCTGAACAAACGAGCTTTTGTTCAAATGCCTTTTCTATTACATCAGTTATACGATGCACTTGGCCAGTAGTTGAGTATTTGCTTCTAAAACCAAATTGGTGATTTGATATAATAATAATAATATAGGTGGCGCGACAGTCCAAGGGGACCTGGGCCTAGCTTGTCAGCAACCACTTGTGTTGTGCGTGCTATTTGTTCTCTCACTCGTAGAAGGGACCTACAGTTTAATGCCGACTGCGAACGGCGAATTTGAGAAGCTTTTTCTAGACAGACAATTTTCCACAATTGAACTTAAGCGTCTAAGCATATTTTTTTAGACATTATCGGGAGTAGTGAGGTAGGTCTATAGGACTTTTTATCCGTTGGTAGTTTTCCCCGTTTTAGTACCATTATAATTTCTGCCACATTCCATTGACTACGAACATGGTCAAGTCTAAGCGCGTCATTAATTCAGTAGAGTAACTTAAGAACGGCTTTCTTGGGTAACGCTTTAATAATTTCTCCTGTATTTAAATCGTAACCAGGAGCTTTTTTCGGCTAGAGCTTTTTTAGCTCTTCCTTCATCTCTGCCAAGGTAGCACTTCTCAGAACAGAAGTGTCATCGTATACGTCAAATCCAATATAAAAATGATACCGCTACTTCTCGCTTCGTAAAGATTTGTTCGTATCTGACTCATTTTCTAATACCACTTGCCAACCACTAATAAAATAAACTTATACTATCATTCGTCACACGGAAAAATGTTGACGATAGCTGCGTTTTTTTGCAAGTGTATAAACGCTTAGTTTTCAATTTACATGTAAAATTCACTTACAACGTATCCTATATCCGCTTAAGTTACTCATCATATCTATCGCCGCTTAAGAAATAAGCGCGGATAAAAACAGTGCTTCTAATCATTGTTTTCTGTGTGTTCACTCCTGAATTTATTCATTCATTGTTTAGGTCGCTGTATGAGGGTTACATCTGCAGGTGTGGTTGATGTATTAGATCATTTTTAATTCTATTGGCATCCATAAGTATGCAATTTTTTGTAAACGCAGAGTGTCTCTGCTATGCATTCCGTTTAGGTTTCGTAAACGATTCTTTTCATTTGATAAACATTTTTTTTTTATTTTATAATTGAAATTAAATGATGGTCACGCTACACAGTCACAAAACGAAGCTTGTGACCATCAAAGATCAACCATCACCTTCCACGACTACACCCCTGACTGCTTAGCAAACTTCATAAATGTCGTCGGTGCTGCCGATAATAGTTTTTTTGTACACTTTGAAATTAAGCGTATATACGCTTGCAAAAAAACACAGCTTAAGTTGAACAAACTCAAAACGAATATCATCTGTAGATAATCATATTACCGTTTCAGAAGCCAAAATCCAGTCGCACCCGCAGCTGCGTCGATGTTTGTCGTTGTAACCAATCTTTTACATCAAAAGCATGAACAAATCGGTCGCTGTAAGTGATATGTCGTTTTAAGTGATGTCGTTGTAAGCGATATGTTATTCAATTCAACCGCAGCCGAGACCTAAGAAATTGGCCCTTATAATCGATATGTCGTTATAAACGGTTTCCACTGTATATGTGAAAAAAGGAAAAATAAGAAACTTGAAATTTTATGTGTTAAATGTCAACACGATGGTTTATACATTTTTTTTATGATATCCAGATGATGTGTTGTTCCTCCAAAGCAGCAGGCAATGATCAGCAAGCAGTGCAGTATGGTATGTTTATATAGCAGAAGCATCAGTGTCTGCACATCCACACCAATTTCGTACTGTTTTTGTAATTATTTTGTCTTCATGCATTCCATTGAATCCACCCGATTTATAAACAAAATATGTATAAAGATTACATATCGCAAGATTTTTCGCGTAGAGTGCGTCGTTTCAATTCCAATCCGGAAATGGATTTCCCACCGGATGCTGGCATCTTCCGGTATTGCATCTATATTGTTAGAGGGTGGTCGAACTGCACATTCTTCACTAAAACTGCCGTTGAATATGCAGATCAATAAAATTTATTTTGTGGGGCGGTTTTATGAACCATGGTGGCTATAAAAAATCAGCTTAATCTTTGGTTTGGAAATAACTCTGAGTGATTCACGAAATGATTCCGATTTGTTTGATGGGGTATTAATGCACCCTGTTATACCAAGGTCAACTCCTGCAGATGAAATATACGCTTACTTGTGGGGATATTTTTTTAGTGGAAGATTTTGAGGGGTGTCGTGCATACACTTGTACTGCGACCATAAAGATCTATTGTGTGTATTGTATTTTGGTCTAGGATTTAAGTGCATTTTTTCTAGATGGGATTTCTTGAAGTCTCTCCCTGTTACAATCGTTTTGTTTATCATTTTGAATCTTTGACGGGCAAGGCTTGGTCAGTCGATTAAAAGGTGTTCAATACTTTCTTTCACTTGGCCACAGTGCCTACAGATTTCTGTACTGATAATGCCCTTTTTATGGGGTTGATAATTACTCCGTGCTCTGTTAGTGCTCCACACAACATCCTTACGTCAGCTTCGTTGAGTTCTTGAGTTACTTTGGCTCGTTTGGAATTGTATTTTTGTAGCATGGACTTCCTAGAGTGTTTGATACCCTCCTGGTTGTCCCAAAACTGGATCATTTTTACAGTGATCCATTTGTGTATGTGAATGATTTGTGTTCGCGTTGTTGAATCCATAAAGAGGGGACGGCCCAACGAAGGGTATCTGTGCACCTGCCTTGGCTTGTATGTAAGCCTTTTCATTGCCTTCATGTCCTGGCACACAGATTATCTTCAGTCTATTAGTTTTTTTTGCCAGTGTGCTTAGTCTATTGTGAAATTCCCAGACAGCCTTAGAGTTAAATATCTAACTCTTAAGTGCTTTAAGGACCGCTTGGCTATCTGAGAATATATATATAGTGGACTTCCCCTAAGTCGAAACTCTCTCTAAATCGTTTTTCGCCATATTTTACACACATTTCCCCTTAATTTTCAATACAAACACCTCTCTGTAAGTCAGACTCCCTCTAACTCGAACAGATTATGGTATCCCGTGACAATTCGGCTTTAATGTTGTTGACTTTTAATATTGTTTGGTGTTCTGTTTCTGATGCAGTGTGCAGATTCGTTAATTGCAAAACAGTTCAGCTTGGAAATCGTTGCTTCCTTGCAGAGAGAAATGAGTAGGCTGCATCTCAGTCTTAACACACCAGCCCCTACTTTGATTTCAGATTTCGACCCATCTGTACACCATTTTTGGGCTCCATCTTTCATGCCAGAGGGGTCGTTGTGCCATTCCTCTCTAGATGGTATGAGTATTTCCTAGTATTTCTTGAAGATTAACTTGGGAGACATCAGGTCACTTACCTGAGTTAACTCCCACATGTTGTTTAATCTTTTGAGCATCTCTAGATGTCCTACCAGGTTTCCTTTTTTGTAATTGTAGATTCTGTGTAATGTTAGGCCTTGTTTCGCAGCTTCAGTCTGTATGGCAATGTGTAGTTGTGGTTTCCATCCCTGCTGTTGGCGTCGTTTTCATTGCGCCAACTGTGCAAATACACTAGTCTTTGTACTTCGTTGAGTTTGTTTATGGCAATTTTTTGGCCACATTTTTCCACCATACTGCAGCGCCATAGAGTATGAGTAGTATTGGTTTATTTATTTGGTTTCAGATTCACATGCTCATCTCTGGGCTTAGTCCCCAAGTTTTGCCTACGAGCTGTTTGAGGGACCAGAGGTCTTAAAATGCCTTTGTGTATGTTTTGTTAATGTGAGCATTCCAAGAGAGTTTCTGACCCAATGTTAGACCCAGAAATTGTATCTCTTCCTTTATTGAAATGCTGGTTTCTTTAGCTATGAGAGTTTGAAGTTTGGTTGTTCTTCTTTTGAGTGAATCGAATGATGTTCGTTTTGCTGGGATTTATGGAGAGACCTTCCAGTCCAGGTTATTTCAAGGGCTCTTTGCATAAGATTCCTTATAATGTCTTCATGTTTTCCTCTAATAATAATGGTTATATCGTCAGCATATCCGATGATTCTAAAGCCATTACTGTAAGGCATAGAGAAGTTTGTCTACTAGAATTGACCAAAGAAGTGGGCATAAGACACCCCCTGAGGGCACTATAGTTTTGATACCAATCTCTGAGAACCTTGTTTGTCTGTTATGTCTTTTTATTTTACAACTATAGGGTCAACGTTTTTTCTACTAAATACATTTTTTAGTGATAGATGGTTAGCATTATCAAATGTAGCTTCTACTTCCTTAGCTTTTAGGGATTTTTTTCACAATTTCCGTGACCTTGTGAAGGGCGGTTATTGTGGATTTGACTTTTTGGTATGCGAACTGTAGCTCGTAAAGTGGAGCTGTCTCCAGTGTTGTTCTTATGACAAGTTCTATCAGCATCTCTGACATTTTTAAAGTTGGTTAAAGGTTTGATAATGTTACCAATGAAGAAGAGATGGTATATTAAACCAAAGAATTTCAAAATTTATTGGATTGTCTTGGATGACCAGCTCATAATTTTCGAATAGAAGTTGGTGTGACTATTATTATGTTTCATATTATCATTCACTGGAATCAGTGCCGCATATGACAACGTGCATATAGACGAGCTATACAGCGCCCTGTCTAGCTTTGACATTCCTGCCAAGCTCATCAGGTTGTGCAGGGTACTAGACTTGCTGTGAAAAAATGAATGGTCATTATTATTGAAGCCACTTTTTTTTTTCAAAGGTGAAGACATTTTGATTCCACGCATTCCAATGATACCATCTGATTTTTTATTTGAGTTCAAAGGTGTAGGATGTCCAGTCCGTGTTGCTTTTGCATTTACCATTAATAAGCCGCAAGGCCTGTCTTTTGAAACTTATGGGATAAACCTAGATAATCCCAGTATTCTCTCGCGGGCAATTGTACGTTGCCTGTTTCCGTGTCGGCAAGCCATTCGTGTTCGTTTCCTGTTTCGACGAGGTTATGGAGATCATAACCATCCCAGTTTACTGCATCCCTACTGGTCCGTCTGTGGGGTTCGCCGATCCGTATTATTAATTTATTGCCAAGAAAAATGGGAAACAACAAATGTGCCTTATCATAGAGAGAATTCAAGCTGTGATGTGTTATTGTTTTATTTTGCACAATGAATCGTGAGGGGGTTCGCTAGCTCTAATGCTCTCTTATAAACAAACTGTTTCGGTTTTCCATTATTGACGCTAAATAAAAAGTGCGGTCGGTTTCCTTTGTCTAAAACACCCAAAATACAGTTGACCATGAGAAAATGCCGGATATTCTAAATCCATACCTCAAATGTTCAAAGACTGACCGTGCGCTTCTTTTATAGTAATGGCAAAATCAACAACAAATGGGAGTTTTGACATTTGACGCCTGAGCACACCGGAGATTGCCAGAGACACTTGGTGAGAGGCTCTCCGGTATGCCAACGTCAAACACGAACGCCAGCGAGATGTGGTTACATTTCCGCTCGGCCACCAAAGAGGCTACCTATCACCTCTGACGAGAAACCCGTTGTATGATGGCGAGTGTGAGCAGAAGAACCTTGCAACTGCCGAGGCATACCAAAAAGCGCTGCAACGGAAAACAAGAGCAGCGCAGGATGAGTACCGGGCTATAGGAAGGGAGGAGAAAAAGCTTCTAAGCCTGAAGAAATGGTTTCTCGCAATTTCCCAGCTCAAGGATATCGAAGAGTCCAGGGACAGGTCCAGGACCCAGGATATCGCGGAGTCCAGGGACAGGTCCAGGACCCAGCTCAAGGATATCGAAGAGTCCAGGGACAGCTCCAGGACCCAGCTCAAGAAAATCGAAGAGTCCAGGGAAAATACGGGCCTTTTATAAAAAAGTCAAATCCATGCCACTGGCTTTAGGAAAGGCACCCAGGCTCTTCGAAACTGTGAGCGTAACCTTGTTACTGGACCGCAGTGAGTAGTGGATGTGCTCAAGCAGCTCTTCTAACAGCTGACCGGGAGTGCGTGACAGGGAACCCAGTAGTCCTCCACCCAGACTTGAATAAGTCAGTACAACCATTAAAAACCTGAAGAACAATAACATTGCAGGCTGTTTACCATCAGAATTCTTCAAGGACGATGGTGATTTTATGGTAGGGAGGATGTCCCAGATCATCTGCAGAATCTGAATAGACTTAAGCATATCCGATGACTGGAATATCAGCTCCATATGCCCCATCCACCAGAAAGACGATCCTACCTCTTGCAACTATTATAGAGGTATATCCCTGCTCTCCTATTCCTTCTTCCGTCGAGCGTATGTGTCGAGCCGTCGAGCGTACTGTGTGGACGTCTAAAGCCGTTTCGAACTGCACTAATCGGCACGTACCAGTGCACTTTCCCAACGTACCGACGTGGAAGCAGGCGACGCGAGCTGGTCATAGGTTTTATGAGGGAGGGCCTGCCGACCAGACCCAACCGGTGCTATTTGGATTTGTCGAAACAACGGATCGAAATCAAGCTCTTATTTTGCCAGCCGAAAGGTGGACGCTGAGCAATACTGATTCCTGCCTTCGACAGAAATATTCTACGTCGGATATATGGTCCCGTCTGCGAGGAAAGCGAATGGAGGAGAAGACACCCGCTAACTCTACGAACTGTACCAGGATGTGGATGTAGTCCGAAAGGCAAAGATCCATCGACGTCACAAGCTTGGCCGCATCGAACGCATGGTCAATAATGCTCCAGTCTAGGCGATGTCCGAAACTGAACCTCCTGGTTGGAGAAGGATGGGAAAGGAGGAGGGAGGAGGGGTACTTGACTTGTTGCCGCGTGCCAATGATCGTCAATGATGGAATGCAGCTATAGCTCAGGCTCGGCCACAATGTTGTTATGGTCCCCCCAATTTCGGGCACAATGCCAAGCAAAGTTCCTTCAAGAGAACATACTTTTCTTTATTATTTTATTTCTAACGAAGGGGTCTGCGTGAAGTAGTGCCTTATCAGATTTGTTAATCACTGCCACGCAAAACGCGAATGGGAATCACCCTTAATGAGGGTAAAGTCGCTCAACTTCCCTGTGTGGTGACGTCCAGATCGATGGGACGCCGATTTACATTCAGCTTGTGCCACTGCTGCCCAACTACATCTACGCACGCCAGTGGATCTCGGTAGCAGATGAGGCACCTGAAATCTCAACAATGAAAGCTGGAGAGCGACCGTTTCCGGAGAATGTCTTTTACAAGTCGACCATTGCAGTGTTCTGGCATAATGTGAGCTGACGGTCGAATATTATCTCTATCTGGCAATTCCGCACGCTCACACGTCGCTCAGTTACATAAAGAAAAATCTAGAAGACGAAGCCCTGGACAGAGCCAGTACTCGGTGGTTGTGCCTGAAAATTGGAGTTACAACAAGGTCGGATGATGAGCAAGAAAATGTCAACATCAGTGATCGACTTTCATCGCAAGGGCTGATAGGAATCCTCACTGTGCCAAAGGTACACCTGCAAAGCGACTGAACATACCGCCCAACGACTATTGCAGAGGCTGCAGAAATGAGGAAGAAACAGAATCTATCGAACATGCGCTCTGCGAGTACCCAGCCCTAGCTAGGGAAAGAAGATGTTTTCTAGGAAAGCACTTCTTAGAGCTTGAAGACTGAAGAGAGACTGAAGAACCTCCTAAGATTCAAACATGAATAATAGTGGTTTAAGGAACGCATTGGGTCGATTGCCCCATGTTGGGGTCTAATTGAGCCACAAGGCCACAAGGGACGCAATTACCTATCTACCTGCCTAGGGTCGAATAGCAAGACTCTATCTTAAGGCATATCAATCATTGCAAAGCATGCTCCGTTGTGAACGCGGCTGCCGTTAGTTCAGCAGCTGCTCATCGACCAAGGGAGTAGTGACATGGATCAGAGGGATCGGTGATTAAGTACTCAGCACAACTATCAATTGGTTTGCCAGCAGTGCTCTTCAGGGACAATAGGAGGGTAGGGTAGAAAGGAGAGGCTGTTAGTGAAGTCACCAGCACACTGTGATACCCACAGTCAGACCAGTACCACTGATTGACCGCTTCAGTGATAGTGATCGCAAATGGTTACTGGACCCGATTTGAAAACCAGATAAAAGCGTCCTAACTTTGCTTTCACCGGGGACCCCACTAACCAAGAACAAGCTCTTAGCCAATTGCGCTATCCAGTCGTCCTCAAAGGTAATAAGCGCGCCAGAATTTTAATCTTCTCAATCATCTGCACTATCGTCCAGCACCATCGGACTCTAAAACAGTCAAGTGTTGCGCACTACAACGCCTTTCCAGATACAACAAAGTGTACCTCGGTTGGCACCCTCGACACAAGGGTAGTGCAGGGAATGAATCCACAGATGACACGACAGCTAGCTCGGAATCTGTGTTCATAGCTCCCGAAACGTACTGTTATGTTAACTAGACAGCAACTATGTCACTGATTAAAGTATCGGAAGATGAACTTCTACTAGACCAATGGGGATGGTCTAAGAGAATCAGGCATTATGCCTATACGCAATTCCTCTGCCTCAACAAGCAAGAGAGCATTCTTACTGTCAATACGGCCTGAATTACAACCTTAACATGTGCCAAGACAAGGTATGGCGGCTTTGCCTGGAAGAGGATGAGACATCAGAGCTCCGCATCCTCTGGTTAAGGAAACGTATCTTCCATACGGAGATAATCTCTTCAGAGGAATTAAAGGAGATACTTTATCTCATAGGGGAAGCACTACGTATTTTGAATTAACTCCAATCCCTCGATACAGCAGATCTCTTAAGGTTCCGGTGTCGTTGCTTTCACGACATGGACTGTACAAGAGGAAATAAATTCCTTCCGTTATGTACCAGCCAGTGCTCGGTGCCCAATAGGTAGGAGAGTATTATCAACCCCTCTGGCTAGTTGAACTCATCTCACGCCTCAGTGCATATTTCTGCTTCCGTTTTTTCAGCTGCCCACTACCCCCGTCCACCTGCCATAAACTCTATTATTCAATAAATAAGTTCGGGCTGGTGCGAAAGCACTTCAGACAAGTGCACTCATCATCACTGCACGTGAGATGAAAATGAACTGAAAAGACAATTCATACCGTCACTGCCATGGCCAGGGAAAATATCATCATTCTGACTGTAAAACACTGCAATGCCAATGACTCGTAAAAGTTACGATTCAATAAATGCATTTTGCTCGCGGAGATAATGCAATTTTTATTCAATTCCATTCAGCGATCTAATATAATAGACGGGAAAGCCTAGTTTAATGGACGGACGTTAGTGACTGTGTCTGTCTCATTGAACCTGGCGGGGACTCGTTTGAAATGAAATGAGACTCTGAACGAGGTAATAAAGTGAGAAGTTTTTACTTGACAGTTTCACAATATGAGGAGGAGGGTGAGCAGGGAGGTGGGTATAAATGGAGATCATGGCCTCTTCATTGCTCTTTGTTTAATGCATTTGTTTTTGACAGAGAGATGACCGATGAACATGGCTAGGGAAGGAAAGTTCGAAACTAATGAACGCTTAGAGAGGATTTCAGCGATGAAAGTTGAAAGAGTCTTACATGGTGTTAGCCCACATTCTAGACACCGGCGGCGATTAGTACGGAAGAGGGCTGAGAAATACTTAAGACTGTGGGGATTGATGCTAAGAGACACAAATTTGAAAAGCAGTCTGTATTACGATCCATAAGAAAGGAGACCCATTTGACTGCGCCAACTACAGAGGGATAAGTCTCCTGAACATCGCTTACAAGATCTTCTCTGCCGTTTTGTGTACTGGCCTGAAGCCGTTTATAAATAACCTGCTAGGTCCATATCAGTGTGGCTTCAGGCCAGGGAAGTCCACCATCGACCAGATTTTCACACTACGGCAGATCCTGGAATAGACCCAAGAAATGCAGATCCACACCCACCACCTATTTGTCGATTTCAAGGCCGCATATGACAGCGTGCATAGGGACGAGCTATACAACGCCATGTCTAGTTTTGACATTCCTGTCAAACTCGTCAGGTTGTGCAGGATGACTTTGGAGAACTCACCGAGACCTTCAATGTCAAAAAAGGTTTCAGACAAGGCGACGCGCTGTCATGTGACTTCTTTAACATCATCCTGGAGAAGATCGTGCAAGCCTCACACGCTAACACTAGAGGCACGATCTTCCAGAAGTCCGTACAACTGCTGGCATACGCGGATGACATTGACGTGATTGGCAGAACACAGCGAGCCGTCAATGATGCTTTTGCTGGCATTGAAGCGGAAGCGGCTAAAATGGGTCTCTCTCATCAAGAAAGGTCACACAACATCGACGTCTTGAACAGAGCGTCACAATGGGCAGCTATAACTTCGAGGTAGTCACGGACTTCGTCTACCTCGGCTCCGCAGTAAATAGTACAAACAACATCAGTACCGAAATCAAACGCAGAGTAACTCTTGCCAACCGCTGCTTTTATGGGCTCTAGAGGTAGAGCCATCTCTCGAAGGACCAAGCTGACTTTATATATAAGACCTTGATCATCCCAGTCCTGCTGTACGACGCGGAGGCATGGACAATCTCAAAAGCGGATGAGGAAGTCCTTGGGCTCTCCGAGAGAAAAGTTCTGCGTGCGATCTTTGTGTTGACGGTTTAGTCAGGCGTCTTCGGATTCAACGCCTAAGATGGCTGGGCCATGTAGAGCGTATGGACAACTCAGCTCCAGCCCGAAGAGTCTTCGACTCCGAACCCGCGGGACAACGCAACAGAGGACGCCCGCGTTTAAGGTGGCGCACCCAGGTGGAGAAGGACCTCAACCAACTTGGCGTGCGACACTGGAGACAGCTAGCCAGAGACCGTGCTAGTTGGAGAGGCTTGTTGGTTCAGGCACAGGTCCACCCCGGGCTGTAGCGCCAAATAAAGAAGAAGCAGTCTGTATTACCAGTATTTAGTTGGTGGAGGAAAAACAGATCAGCGATTTTGCGACGACTTTTGAGGAGTTCGCTCAACTCACGATCACAGATAACTTCTAATGCCCAGTTTCACAGTGCAAGTTTAAGCCCCGCTTACGGTTTAAACTTAAGTTCAACGATTCTTCCGGTTCCACAGTTGCGTTTAAACCTTGAACTAAGTTCAATTTGTAGTTTAAGCGTTTTACCTCAGTTCAGCAACACAGCTGCATTTTGTTTCGCTCTTTTGAGAGCGAGAGCATTTTTCTCTCAATACAACTGATGTTCGATAATGCAATCCATCCCTTTCCCATTTTTCTCAAATTATTTGTCTCTTTTGTTCATAGCGACTAGGTAGTTTTTTACTTTAATTATTTTCTTTGTTTGTTTTGTACAGCACGAGGGCGCTACACTGGTTCCGAAGGACTTAACCAAAAGCATTTCATAACTTCAAAGCACAGCTAATACATCATTAATCCAGTAAGAAGTACACGAACCAGTTGAAAAGGTTGCCATTTTTTTGTCCGACGGCATTACACAGACGAAGTTCAACTGAATTGAAGTTCAGGTTTCACTATGACCAGAAGAGTTAAAACCGGAAGTTTTGAAATTGGGCATTAGAATTGTATTTCATTCGATTTTTGGTGATGCGACAATAAAGTTGGAAAAAAATTAGTTAATAGTGTTTCATTTGGTAGTCGCTCTTGTAATTCAGGGAGTTGGAATAAATATATCCCCGATTCAGTGATGGTACTTGGGACATAAATAATGGTGGTAGATAAGCAGAAAAAAAGTTGGTAGAAAAGTGATAGCAAAGACTAATTCACTTATTTAATTTAGCAGAATAAACAAACAACGCATGTAAAATAAAAAGTCTTTTCATATTTCTAATCAAACTTTTTTCACAGACTATTCATGTGGTAGCCAAACATCGAGCTTCTTTTTGTAGGCAGCCTATTTTTAAATGGTTCAAAACCGTTTGATACTGAATTTTTAGGTCCTTGGCGATGTCATGGCTGCTTATGTGACGGTCCTGGTCAATCTTTTCTATAATTTCATCGACTTTTTCAACCATAGGTCGACCAGATCGAGGTGCATCTTTCACATCGAAATTTCCAGAACGGAAGCGAGCGAACTGATACAGCATCGTCTCAGTAAACTTCACAAGTTTCATTGGTGGCTTGCGTGGCATTCTTCCCCTTTTGATACAAAAATTTCAAAATATAGCGAATCTCTTCATTATTTTCACTCATTCTTGAACAGCTGTAACTTGTTTTCAGCTTCTCCGAATTTTATTTCTTTTTGGTTAAATGAAGGTTTAAATAGGCTTTTTTTTGCAAGCGTATATACGCTTAAATTTCAATTTGCATGTAAAATACACTAACAACGAGTCCTTTATCCGCTTAAGTTACTCATCATATTTATCGCCTCTTATGAAATAAGCGCGGATAAAAACAATGCTTCCAATCATCGTTTCTGTGTGTTCACCACTGAATTTATTCATTCATTGTTGAGGTTGCTGTATGCGGGTTACATTTGTAGGTGTGGTTGATGTAATAGATCATTTTTCAATGTTTTTGCATCCATAAGTATGCAACAACCTAGAGTGTCTCTGCTATACATTCCGTTTAGGTTTCGTAAACGATTCTTTTCATTTGATAAACATTTTTTTTTATTTTATAATTATTAAATGGTTTTGCTTTTGAGGTGATGGTCACGCTACACAATCGCAAACTGAAGATTGTGCCCATTATCGATCAACTATCTCCTTACACGATTCCACCCCCTGACAGTCATAATTGTCATAAATATCGTCGGTGCTGCCAAGATTGTTTGATCCGATGATCGTTTTTTTGTGCACTTATAATTTAAGCGTATATACGCTTGCAAAAAAACACAGCTTATGTCACCTTTTCAACGCCATATGGTATGACACAATGTGATTGGTAGCACTGGAGATAGACGACTCCAACGACATCTATTGACAAAATACGAAAAGACTTTTTCGATTACCCATTATATGAATATTAATGGATATGTACAGTTACGGACAAAACAGTAGGACCACCGGCTACCTTAAGGAGCTTCCACTTCAAAACGCTGAGGTCTGTAAGTTGCATTTTTTGATGCAATATCTACCTTTGACTATCGGATCAATCCAAATTCACTTTTGTCTCAGATTGTTACTTTTGTGACAGATGGCACAGTTGGTTGAGTGCCTGCTCCTGGTTAGCGGGGTCCCGGGTTCGAATCCCTGTGAAATCAAAGTAAATATGCGTTTATCTGATTTTCAAATCTGGCCCAGTCATGGATCAAATTACCGGCACTATCACTGGAGGGGTCAATCAGTGGTAGTAGTCTGACTGTGGGTATCACAATGGACCAACATGGTCTGAATTCACTATCACCCCCTCTACCTAACCTTACCTAAGTGTGTACAATTTACACATAATTGAAGACTTTATATTAAAACATCATCATCAGCATCAGCTGTATGATGGCGTCAATTCTTACAACAATCTCAACAATGAAAGGTTATTTCTGCTGTCCGCTGTGAACAAAATGACAAGTGAGTGTGTAAAAGCCCAGGTTAGTCCACATATCTGTAATAATTGCAAACAATTTTAATTTATTATCTATCTCCTTGCACTTTGGACAAATCAATACTGTCATAAAAACCTATCTATATGGCAAGCAAAGTTACATTAAAATCTTAGGAACTCACGCCAAGAAGCCATGTTCTTCAATAAAACGTACTGAACTGCATGGCACTAATACTATCTAGCTAATTTGCTTTGTCACAAGCACCAACTGACTCCAGATATAGCAGTCAGTCAATCCAATGGGCATCATTGGCCACTCTAACTCAACCAAGCAAGCAATGTTCCTCTCCGAGAAGAGCTTCGTAAGCAACACTCCCTCCAGATCCTACCGGGCGTCTGACACCAGTCGTGATCTGCGCATCAGCTCACAGATTGATCGATAGTGAGTGAAGGTGTAGCCTTTTCAGGGAGAAACTATAGCTTTGGCTTAGCAAGAGAACAAGGACCTGTTGTGGTAGCCAAACAGCGACTAAGTATCTGGATGCAGTCATGATTCCCTGCACTTTCGCCTTGTCGTTGCGTCATCTCTATAAATCGGAGTGATATGTGAGAAGAGTGTTCAGCCGTTTCAGAACCGAACTGAGGAAAGTTAAGACGACCTCAAAAAATTGAGGAAGTGTCCGAGACCCCTAGACTCAGAAAATGCCTTGATTCTGTCAAAGGGCTGATGGTACTGGACAACTTCAAGCGTGGAGAGTCTGGGCCTACTCATCGGTGCTCATTTCCTAGGAACATGCGATCAATCGATTCCACACAATTCGGAACTGCCACAGAGTGACGATCTATACTGCCATGGTAGTCATAGATACCCTCAAATCTTATAGAATGGTACCCTCGAACCTAATAGGCACCTTATAATGGAACCAGATGGCATCATCCTTCCAGGGATCAGAGTCCAGCTCCAAGCATGTTTAGACTACGATGTGCAAGAGCTGACTCCTTCCTGCTCTGGGTAGGACTGGGTGCAAGGTCATTGCCTCTGCGGACGATGTTGCTATTGCGATTTCTCGGAAAGACACAATTACGACCAGGAATATTATGCAGTCGCCTCTCTGTGAACAAGAAAAGTGGACTGGAATGGAAAAGAGAACTGAAGTTTCTAGGGAGTTCATCAGCTTCGCAATTTCCTGGAATCCCACAGCCACCCTTCCCACCCCATCCCACAGGCACTGAGACTCTTCAACAGGAAATACAAGATTCCTTTGCCTTTGAACCTCCCTCCCTTTGCGGGACTGCTCTAAAATAGAATGACAGCGCTAAGGTTACGTTGATGGGCGGCGCGTCTTACTTGCCAAGGAATTCACTGTAATGCCCGTTGGGGGCATCATCTCGGTACCAATTAAGAATGTGTATTGTTCAGTCATCCCGATGTCTTTATGAAGATTCAAATATACATTAGAGGGTTCTTGCTTAAGTGCTGAATGCCCTGGCAGAGGTAGTGAGGGTTTCATCTTCGTCGCCGCAGGCTCGACACATGAAGCCGTTGGCTTGATGTTTATCTGAAGGAGTCTGTTTGTTGCTTTTTCATTGAATTCAATTTATGTAATAAAGTAACAGAGTATTCTCGACGGTGGTTAGAGAGCACCACCTCTACGATTGTGACATCCTCTTCTTTCTTGTCATCGGCAGGAGATGCTTTGATTCATAGGATCGCCTGGGATGGGTGGATCGATTTCAGCCACTTTCCTTGCACGTTCATCTATTAAGCTGCTTTATTGCCGGTTATGCGTTTGTGGCCCGGGACTCAGCATAAAGTAAGCTTGGAATTGATTATAATAATAATAATATAATGCGGGCGACGCTACAACCCGTAGAGGGCCAGGGGCTAGCTTGTATGCCAACGACTCGTGTTGTGCGGTCTATTGTTCTCTCACAAGTGGAAGGGACCTGCTGTCTTGTGCCGGCTTCGAACGGCCAAGTTTGAGAAGCTGTTTCTAGACAGTTATTACTCTTTTAGCATTGTCAATGAGTCGTAAGAGGTGGGGACGTGAAAATTATGTTGATAGCACCGTGAATCGAACCCAGGCAGCGAGCTTCAGTTGCGAAGAAGTCGACGCACAGACTCACAATGCCACGACCTCCGCAAGGTATTCTTATGTAATGTAAATGTGTAAGTTCACTAAAATTCAAATAAAAAATTAAAATAGTCGTATTTCTCAAGGGGAAATCAATCGCATTATTTTTTTAAGCATTTTTAAGTTTTTATCTAACAGATTTAGCAGTTTTTCGTTCTAGCCTTAGCCAGCTTGAATAAAATAATCTGGCAACGCTGCGAAGGAATGCTGCATTTGTAGCGACAACCAATATGTGGTCGCCCCATTGAAGATGGTTAGTAACGCGCATACCGAGAAAAAAAAGATGTTCAATCTACACAACACCGCCCCTCATGGACAGTGACAACGGGGGTGGGTTTCGCTTAAATAATAGAAGACAGCATTAAATTTTGAAAGCAATGAGGAAGAGGGTTGGGGGCAAAACCGAGCCCTGGGGCATACACGCATTTATTTCGTAGATATCAGACTTAACACCATCGAGAAGCACTTGAATTTTACGGTTTGAAAGAAAACATTCTCTCATTCCAAGGGAGGACTTAGGCCAGCATAGGCCAATGGTGGTACCACGCGGATAAATGTATCAATACCCCGCAAACCTGTTAGTGCTTTTTGTGAAGCGGAGAAAATCCGCAACTCTTATGTCGTTCAGTTAGTTCAGCCAGGTTGTTGAAGTAATTGGCTTCAAGATGTCTTCTTCTGCGGGAGGAGAGAGCACTGCAATTGCTTAGAAAATGTGCAATAGTTTCTTCATCCTCCTCGTCGATGAAGCTTCTGTAGACGTCGTTCTTAGGAATGCCTTAGAAAACCAAAATGCTAGGCTTGAACTATTACCACCTTACCACCGGTGTGAGGATAGCAATAGAACAAGACAAAATTTAATAAAACACGTATTTATTCCTTGAGCTAGTTGTTCGAACTCTCTTATATTTTATTTGCTTCGTCTTTTTATACTGATTCGTGATTACAAAGTAATGCTGCCCCAGTGCCTGGAGTCAATATTGCAACTATGGAAATGACGCCTTGGCGCATGGTGTCAGCGAGGAATTGAAACGTAGGCAATTATAAGTAAATGGCAAAATTGTGGATACTGCAGAAACGATTGCATGTAGAATTCCTACAATTAGCGATCACTTGTGATCTCATGTGCCAGTTGACCATCTATGATTTACATGAGCAAGTTGAGGTCTTACAGTAGCGAGAGGCTTGGATGGTAGATCGGAACTAAAGCTCTTTTCTCTTGTTATGTAAGACGAAAAGTGACTCACGATGAGAATTAGCGTTTCCCTTCTTCTCCTCCTGTGAGGCTTAATGTTGTAGTCCAGGACATTTTCTCTTGTGACTCAGGGTTCTTGTATGGGTGTCACATCTCCTCCGTATCACTGTAGGCAAAAGCTGCCAGTGAGTGATGTGAATTAATCCACACCAGGCTGACATGATACAGATATTGCCTTCCGGATGGGATAAGCTGATATGAGTCCATCGGTGTCGAATGGCAAATATACTGAGGCATGCCAAATTCATTGCCCACCTTCGGTATTGAGCTCCAGACACGTGAAGTCTGGAACGCTAAACTGTGGAAGAAAAAAAGATTTATAGCTAGCTTTCAGCTAAAATGCATGTTCTCAATTTACCACAGTTTAGCCTTCCGCCTTCAGTTCAACGATGCGGGCATCTTTGATGAGCCAAGATTTTTGGTTGAGGGAGATTTCTTCTACCCACTTTGAAAGACGCGGCATTAGTCTGGCAGTAGCTGCCTTAGAGTGGATAACTTTTATCAGAACCATCTTCATCTTGAGGATTTTTCACAAAACGTGACGTTAACGTCTGATGTGGTACACTTTCCGGACAGGGAAACGCCGTCCATGCCTATCGCTACAACAAATCATTTACATACTAGAGGGGCTGCTAGTGCATTCACCAGCACACTTGGACCATGTTGGTCCATTGAGAACGGGAAATGTTGACTGGACCAGATTTGAAAACCAGATAACAGGGTATTAACTTAACTTTAACTGGGATTCGAACCGGGGACTCCGCTAACCAGGGCCAGGCACTCCACCAGCTGTGCCATCGAGCCGCTTACTCACACCAAATGTAAATGGTCCTCTGGCACTGCTTGCCTCATCACAAAGCTATTATGGCCAAATATCGATCCAAAGCGCTCACGCGACCTAATCGGAATGAGCGGGCCATATCACAGACCTCTCATCGGCGTCATAACCGGGCACTGTCCCTTTGGAATTCACGCCTCAAGACTAAGTATACCCTTTAACGATTTCTGTAGAAGCTACAGATATGAGGAGGAAGAATAAACCATTTCACACCTTCTTTGTAACTGCAATGCACTCTCATCTCTCCAACTTTGTCACTTGGACGCACCATATTACAATTACCTGACAGAACTAACCGAGATTAGCATCAGTTAGCTCCATCGCTTTGCTAAAAGCTCTGGATCTACTAGATCTTTGTGGTATCACAAAGGGCCTACCTTTGGCCCAAGTGTGGCTACCTTTTAGGCAATCAGCCACTCTAACCTAACCTAACCTTAACGTCTGTATACGACGAGGTTACTTATGTATCTTCTCTCTCTGGAGCACTTCTTCGTCTTTGTCTGCCTTTACATGGCCTTAGTCTCTTTCTTGTGGCTCTTTATGTGATGTCTACGCTGCCAAGAGAGGCCGTACTTGAGATTTTTTGGTCATCTATTTCCTGCTCCTTCCGGGAAACTTGAGACATTGTGTGATTGAGTATGATCGCCTTCCCTTTCACCAACTTGAGAGAAGGACGCCAGCCTGACGGTCTTTTTTTGTTTTTTATCCCACCATTATGATCCTCCATTTGCCCATAGGGTCTCCTCGAAGGGCCTGAGGATCAGATCAGGGCCGCCCGGAGCTAGTCATGTCCTTGCTCTGGGAATTTCTGGGATCGTTGACCAATGGCTGACCATCAGTCGTGCATTTGGCCAACTGTTTTTTTTAACTCGAGTATGACCTCTACAAGGAAAACTTCAGAACACTTGTTGTGGCATGCAATAGCTTAAGTGCTACAAGCAAGCCATCACGGACATCAGTGAAGGTAGGTGAAGTCGGCGACGACTTTCCGGAATGAACGAGAGAATTTCGTCAGTTATCTTCGTCGTTAAGGACCTTCAGTTCTCCGCATTGAGCCAGCCTTCTTCATTCTGTTTGCTGAGGTCCCAAACAGAAGACCACCTCTGACGACTTCGCTGAAGGCTCGGTTCATTGGAGTCTTGTGATCCCCATCCTGGGATCTCGGTCTCTTGAACGTGGAGTTATTTTGGGCTACTGGTATTTGCCCTCCTGATGGGTCACCTGCTCGCCACTCGTTCTGTCTCCAGTAGGTCCTCTTACCGATTAACCCGTACTAGGTCCCCCTGGGCATCCAAACGTATCAGCATACTATTTACAGTCGACTTTCCATGTTTTTCATAATATAATATGGGTGGCGCTACAGCCCGTAGAGGGCCAGGGCCTAGCTTCAATCGGCAACCACTCGTGCTGTGCTTGCTATTGTTCTCTCACGCGTGGAAGAGACCTACAATTTAATGCCGACTCCGAACGGCGAAGTTGAGAAGCTTTTTCTAGACAGGAATACTCTTTGAGCATTGTCAGTGACTTGAAAGAGGTGGAGCCGTGAAAGGTGGTAAATTCGGGTATCGAACCTGGCACCCTCTGCGTAGGAGTCGACGCACTTACCCACTACGCCACGGCGCCACATATGCACGTTATAAGGCTAGAAAATACGGAAAAGGCTGCTGGTCCATCCGAGTGGGGTCCACGGCTCGATCCAAAAAGAAAGAGACCGAGGGCACGTGTCGGTTGCCACTGATATTGACGGAAGTGTGGTGAATTTATGCAACTCCACGAGTGTGCTCGTCGATGGTGTTTGTTGTGGGTGACCACACAGGTTTGCTGTTAACATGCCTCAAAATATTGTTCTCATAGCGAATCGTGTATTTGTCCCTGTCGGCCCAGCTTTCCTCGGTCTTCTTTTAAATCCGATTAAGATGGATTTTTCCACTTATGAGAGCATTGAGGCATCGCTTTATCCAGTTGATCTGCAGCCTGACATATTGGCAGAAACTGCCCCTCAACTATACATTCTTCGGCACGGTTTGCTGGTCTGCTTGCACGGTTTGCCGTACAATACGGGTGACTCCAACCTGTCAGCGCCCTCCAGAGTCATCGGGTGTCCTATAAGGCTCCCTCACCAGGACTAGATGGACAGTCAGGAGGGAGATAGTTGCCTTACTCTCTATCACTCTTTTCCTTCTAATGGTGGAGCTCTCTTTCACTCCCATTCCCCTTACTGACTCAGACTGGTGTTCGATGCATATCATGAGTTCCTGTTTTTTTTTTTTTCGTGGGTAGGTGGAAACCTTGACCGACGTCCATTGGGAGTGTCAGATTCTTACTGACTAAAACCACCTCCCTTAGAATCTTTCGTTTCATTCCCACGCGGAACTACTGCTAGGTATTACTTCGCGAGGGACTGATTCGAGCTTTTTGCTTCGTCACATGTCCTTAAGCGAATTCGCTTTCCGCTGCCGTTCTTAATTCCTTAGATCGCACATTACTCGTCCTGCTGCATCGTTCACAGCAGCCTAGAGATCTTCCGACTCCAACATATATTGGACAATGTTTTCTGGTGTTGGCGGTTCACTAGCTCTTTTGTCGGCATACCGAGGAAATTCGAAGAAAATGTATGTGTTCCGCGTTCTCTACCGTGAGTACAGAACGAACTCGAATCACGGTTTCGCTTGGATAGATATTCCCGGAAACCACCGTGACCAGTCAAGAACTGTGTAAGATAATTGGTGGCCATGTGTTCGATGTACCCAACTTTTAATCCGTGGGATTAGTTGGTGCATCCATATCCCGTTTTGGGACTCGTTCCATTGTTGTTGCCACGCTTCTATACTACGGCTTCCTTTAATTTCTTCGCATGACTTGTGCTTAGCCCGATTTGCACGCGATTGCCATAAGTCTAGCTTCTAAGGCTAGGATATCGATTGGTACCATAGAGGATAGTACCAATATCACAAATTTGATTGCCTTCATGTGTGTCTTTTTTTGTAATTTGCGCGTGCTCAAGGGATTGCTTGTACCCTTATGTGTCCGGGATCCAGACACAGCACGGGCCGAAGGGATAAAGGGAGAAAGGGAGAGGAGGTACCTGTGCACCAGTACCTTGGAAAGTAGTCTGTGGAAAAATATTAGGTTCGGAAGAGCATTCTATATTCCTGTGCGGCTGAAGAACGAGTCTCTGAAGTTAACTGTGCGTCCGAAAGTAGGCTTAAGGGTATACTGATGGGCATTCCTGGCAAGACGAATATTGCGGGTGAATTCATGGAGAGGAGGAATGCAGGTGCCTAGCTCACTTGAGCATCGTTTGTTGAAATAACGATAAAACACCGACAAAGAAGAGACGGTACGTCAATGATCGAGCGAGTCTAATGACTCTGCGATATTGTTGTCTCCTATAAGTTTTATCGCTCGCTTTTAGACCCTATCAAGTAGGTGCAGTGTGGTCTTGGAAGCACCAGACCAGATATGAGCGTTATGCTCAAGCTTGGGGCGGATGTACGCCTTATAAATTAAAGCCAAATCAGAAGCGGTCAAATATTTCTTGCATCGATTAAGGAAACCTAAACATTTCGCAGCATTTTTGGCAACCTCAAATATGTGGTCGTTCCAACTAAGTGTTGTGTTGATACACATACCAAGGATGGAAAGTTTTCCGGTTTCATCCGCACAAGCGCCATTCATGGATAATGGCTTTTTATGAAGGGTTCGCTTGAGTGACAGCAGACAGCATTGAGTTTTTGAAGCATTGAATTCCACTCTATTGTTTCCCCCCCAAGATCGGAATTCAATATGCTTAACACACGCTGGCGTTCCAATACTACGGCCGAAGAGCGGGGTCTTGGGTCTTGGAACGAATATGAAAAGCTGAGGGTGCTGTCATCAGCGAAGGAATGGATTGGATTAGAAGAAACAGACAAGAGATCATTTATAAAAATGAGAAAGAGTGTCGGAGACAGAACTGAGCCTTGGGGTACACCAGCATTTATTTGGTGGACATAAGACTTGAACCCATCCAACACAACTTGAATTGAACGGTTCGAAAGGTAATTTCTAATCCATAGAAGAAGAGATTCATCGACACCATAGGCACGCATTTTCGACCAGAGAGCTTGATGGCAAACTCTGTCAAATGCTTTAGAAGTATCAAGTGCATCGATTGCTTGCTTTCGCCTGCATTGTGCAAAGACTAGTTCCACTTTTCGGTGAGATGACGATTTATCGGCGTTTCCATGGCCTAAGAAAGAAGGGACGTAAGTGCTATGGGTCGGTGCGAGGTGGGTGACGAAGATTCGCCCTTTTTAGACTAGAGACCTAAAGAGTAGGAGAGATGAAAAAGCTTACGCATTGGTTTTACCAGCGCAGAAGAACAGCTCTTCAGAAGTATAGGGGGAATATCATCCGGGCCAACGGATTTGTGCACGTCGAGATCTTTCAGTACTCTTGCAACTGTACGAGTGCGGAAGTGGATTTGTCCCATGGTAAAATCAACGCTCTCAAGTACAGGTGGGACATATTGGAATCTGGCAGTGTTGAGCTGGCTGCAAAATGAGCACCAAGCAGATTAGCTTTGTCTAAGGAGCTGACAGCTGGAATGCCATTGTAAATGAGCGTGGGAATTGAAGACGAGGCGGAATTCTTAACGTTTCTTACAAATGACCGAAAGTTTTTGCTACCCTTGGGACATTGTAGCACTTTTTGCCTCAACTTTTGCTCAAAAGAGAATTCCACTCTTCGGATAGTTGCATTGCAGTCATTTCTGGCCCGTTTAAACTTGTTCCGGTTTACCTCTTTTTGTTCACGCCATCAGACCATATTTGTGCCCCATACAGCTGTATGGAAGCTACGACTCTCGCCAGCATTAATCCTTTGCCTTGCTTCGGGCCGCCGATATTTGACATGAGTCTTGAAAGAATGCATATTGCTTTTGACGAGTTCCCAGGTGAGGCTTGAAATTTAGTCGAGCATCAATCATAACTCCCAGTTATCTTATAAATGGACTGGAAATAATTATGTGCTCTCCGACTTTTATCGTTATCGTCTCTTGCACCTTTCTACTTATAGTGACCACGGACGCCGTCTTGTGATCCGCGAGGTCTAAACTCATATCGAATAGGCAGTTCTTTATCAGAGCTATTGCTTCGTTGCTATACAACTCGATTTCTTCAAGCCGTTTCGCCACGACTACAACAGCAATGAGTTCCCTGTCGCTTTGCAGAGGCTGTCGTCGATCTCGAGCCTGCATCATGCCGTAGTTTAAGCTGAAATCCTTTCCCCGTACAATCATCACAGCCTCTGTTTTATCAGCCTTATTTATCTTCCAAATTTCAGAGGGGACGCTTGTCCGTTAATAGTTTGGATCTTGTCAGAGTCCTCCGACCCGCGAGATCGCGAACTTGTGTCTCCTGGTGTATTTGTACTTTCCGCTTGGCAAGAACACTGTCTTGATTATGGTCATTGACTGCGTCAGTGAAGGTAGGTGGCGATGCCGCCAGTCTCACTTCTATGAAGGTGAGAATCTCGTCGGCGGTCATCCAATTTTCAACAGAATCTACCCTCATCGTTGCTTATACCAAGGCTACCAAATACACGCGGTGATTCCGCGCTTCCTCGCTGAAGGGTGGCGGAGTTTTTCTCTCCCGATAGACATCCCCTTTGTTCCCGTATCAAACTCTAGGAGCTTGCCAGCTTCCTTCTGGGATTTCTGCTCACCTACTTCATTATTTCCCGCGTCCTTCATCAGACCGCTCGCCCAGGGAAGAGTGCATAGGGTCCGTCCTGTAATATTGTTGTCCGGGGTTTGAGGAATCTTCGACATCATCGGATGGTACGGTGTTTTATGTGGAATGAGAATTTTAGCGACAATCAGACATAACGACTGTCAGAGTTCGAGAGAAGGCCATTGCTAACCTCTTTGTACTCTTATTGCCTTTGTACTTTGTATTGCCATATGAGTAAACATGGGAAGGTCACGTCTCACTTAGGTCCTGTAAGACCCATTGCAATACCCATGGGGAATAGATAACCTCAAAATTCCTGTTCTTACTCCCAATACTTGTGCTTCTGATGTTGTTGTTCTTGAGTGGTAAAGCCATCCTGAAATCCCGATGTACCTGAAAATAGCGTCTAGTGGACAGGGTTCGAACTTTATACCAAAAGGAATAGATTCGAGATTTTCGAAATATTTCTAAATCTACTCCACTACTCCTTTCACTTCACTCTAAATCTACGTTGAAAAAATGCCAGCTGAAAATAATTGCGTGTTACAAACAGTGAACGATTTTTGTTATGTTGTCATTTCAGTTTCATCGGAAAAATGTACTCTTTTCCTACTGACTATTTGTGGAAAAATGAGAAAGCAGTAGGCAAATAGCAATCTGTAACCTCCTCACTCAAACAGAGCAGTCACAACACAATACACGGCAATCCTAGGCCTAACTACTATTTTTACTACTACTACTGCTAGAAAGTGATAATCTACTTCGAAAATTTCGTTTTTTCTTTGCTTTTTCTGTCCACCTTCAGTCCGAACACTGCTAGTGGGATTTCTGATAATTCGGGGACTCTGGAAGAAGTGATCTCCCAGCGTTACCAATCTCATTAGGAAGAGGCTGTGACAAGAAAGTGAAGGGTGTCTCTACTTCCATCATCACCACAGCCTCTGATCGGAGTCGAAGACTCTTCGGGCCGGAGCTGAGTTGTCCATACGCTCTACATGGCCTAGTCATCTTTGGCGTTGGATCCGAAGACGCCGGACTAGACTCATGTCGCTGCACAGCCCGTACAGTTCGTGGTTGAATGTTCACCTCCAAAACCCGTTAACAAACAGGACCAAAGATCGCAGAACTTTGCTCTCGAAAAGTCCAAGGGCATCTTCATCCGCTTTTGAGATTGTCCATGTTTCCGCGCCGTACAGCAGGTCTGGGATGATCAAGGTCTTACATAAAGTCAACTTGGTCAATTGCTTCTTGAGCCCGTAGAAACAGCGGTTGGCAAGAGTAAGATTAGGTTAGGTAGTTGGACTGCTAGTGAATTCATCAGCACAGTTAGACCATATTGGCCCATTGTGATGCCCCTAGTCAGACTACTGCCACTGATTGACTTCTCCAGTGACAGTGCCGTTAATTTGATCCCAACGGCAAATGGTGACTGGACCAGATTTGAAAACCAGATAACAGGGTATTAAATTTGCTTTCACTAGGATTCGAACCGGGGACCCCGCTAACCAGGGGCAGGCACACTACCAACTTTGCCATCCAGTCGTTTCTTGGCAAGAGTTAGTCTGCGTTTAATCTCAGTACTGATGCAGCTTGTACTATTTACTGCTGAGCCGAGGTAGACGAACTCCTTGACTACCTCTAAGTTATAGCTGCCCATTGTGACGCTCTGTCCAAGACGTCGATGTTGTATGTCCTTTCATGAGGAGAACATATACTTTGATTTGTCTAGACCACTTGTCAGCTTCAGAGTTTCCCATAATTTCTCTATGGCCTGGTACTTAATAGATATCTCAGATATCTCATCAATAGATGCACCACAGTTTATGACTACTTTAGATTTTATAGAGAACGATTCAGAGACTTGATTGCTGACTGGCTATCCGTAAAGATGCAACTATCGCGAGCGGGTATCTTAGCACTGATACCTAAAATGAATTGATTTGTTAAGATTGAGATGTTCAGAGAATACACCACTTCCCACTTAGGCTCACTCAGGTCCTCGACTGGACCCATTGTCATCCTGTTTAATAACGAATAAAAGTATTTATTGACTACGAATGTTCGAAAAACTTCACCCAAGAAAAAGGTCTGATCGACATTTACGAAAAAATAAGAAGACAACAACGAAAACTTCAAAAAATACAATTCTTCTTTATTAATAACGCTTTGTACAATTCTTCGCTGGTATTTTTCTGATGATGAAGTGATGAAGTTGAATCATCAGCAATCATCAAGTACCATCGATCCTCTTCCAGCTGCAACAAATTCACCACGGGGCAAATCTTGTGAGAGCAGTGGGTGGCGCGATCACACTCATGTCCAAAAGACCACGTCCATGTGTTTTTTTTCTATGGTTTGCGCCAATGGATGTGGAATCTTCTTCAAGATACTGGTAACCTGTGCTACCAGCATGAACGATTCACCGGATATTATTCTCCTTTTTCCCACATCTGCACACTTCTACCACTCTCCCCGCGGAACTGCCGTTAGGTATTATTTCACGGGGCTGGTTAGCATGCCACGCTATGTGATCCATAGTTGGCGATTACTTTCTGTTTCGACCCTTCTTAGCTCGATCTGCACACTTGTAATAAAGGAACAGGTCACCAGTCATTTGTCAGCTGACTCCGTCATATGGCTAACTAGGAGCTCGGGAGTTGGTAGACTTCCTCTCGCCACGTCAAAGCGTCTGCAATGGAATATTGCGTGCTCTGCGTCTTCATCTTCGCCCACTCATTCTGGACAAGTGCGTGAGCTGTCGTGACCGAATCTGTGGTAGTCTTCGGTAGGTAGTTACAGTTCCCGTGAGCTCTCGTTGTCCAGGCTTCTATTCTGGGTATCAATTTATGGGTCCATCTGCCTTTGGTTGTGGTGTCCCACCTGGCTTGCCACAGTGCCATTGATGTTGTCCTTTCTTCATTTGTCAGACCTCTTGCTCTAGTCTCCGTGTGATTTGCAGATCCGCGTAGGTAGATCCTTTGCATTTCGGTGGCGAGAATGTCGATCGGGACCATACCCGCAATGACGCAGGCTGCTTCGTACGAAATTGTTCGCAAACCGCTGATTGCCCTTATCACGCAGAGCCTGTATGATGTCGAGAGCTTCCATGCTGCTTCCGTGTTCGTCAGGGCCTCCGCCCATACTGGTGCAGCGTAAAGAAGGAGTGAGCTTTCTACTGTGGAGAGGGATCCTTCTTGCATATCCAGGTCCTCCGATGTTGGGCAGCATTCCGGAGGGAATGCAGCGCTGCCTGCACCCTTGCTGATTTTTGCTGCAGTACTCGACGTGAGTTTTAAAGTTCAGCCGGTTGTCGAGCATTACCCCTAGGTATTTCAGAGAATCCTTCGATCGAATTATGGCTGGTTATTAAGACAGCCTCAGTCTTGTGGTCAGCTATTTCTAGGTCGGCGGATTCATCCAATCCTTGAGCCTGGCGATCGCTTCGTTTGTGGCTGCTTCCACCTCATGGATGTGCTTGGCCACTGTCACGACCGCGATGTCGTCAACAAAACCGATCACCTTGACTCCATGTGGTTGCGTTAGTCTCAGTACTCCATCGTACATTAAGTTCCACAGGAGGGCTCCAAGGATTGAACCCTGTAGATCGCCTGCTGAGACTTCGTGGTATTTCATTCCGTTGGTGAAATAGCTGACGATTATCTTCCTCAAGTACTGCGGTGTGCTCATTCTATTCAAGGCTCTCATGATGTACGACCAGTTCGCAGAGTTAAAAGCGTTTTTGATGTCCAGCGTAACTACGGCACAGTATTTTTTGTACCGCCCCTCCATCTTGAACCAGTTTTCGCTTCGTTTGCGTAGTCTACCACCTCTTTGATGGCGTCGATGGTGGAGCGCGATTTCCTAATACCGAACTGATGTTCCGACAAGGCTACTCGCTCCTCTGCCACGCCGATTAGATGCTCTTCGGGATCTTTCCCGTGGTGTCAAGCTGGCAAATTGGTCTATTCCCTGGCGGTTCTCCCGGGGGCTTATTGCCTTTGGGTACCAGGTTTTGGAGTTTCCAGCAATTAGGAAAGTTTCCTTCTTCGAGGCAACTTTGCATCGTCGCTGTAAACAGCTCAGGCCTCTTCTCGACTGCCGCCTTGATGGCTCTATTAGGGATGTTGTCAGGGCCAGGTGCAATTTTCCTGCACGCATTCTGCAGCTTGTCAACCGTGGCTGGTGGGATTTGTTCCGAACTAGCTCCTTGTGTTAGGACGAACATTGTAGGAGGTTTCCTGGGGAACAGGTGTTCCACTATTGTTCTGAGCATCAGTGGGCAGGTTAGTTGAGGCGTCCTACTGCCTTTCACTTTTTTCCTCCCTCCTCCCCACGGTCTAAGTCTGCTTCATTGCAAAGATTCTTGAAGTAGTTTGCTTTGCTCTCCTTAACTGCCTTTTCCAGACTACGCCTTGCCAGCCTGAAGGCGGCCTATCGTTCCTGGAACTCCGGTCTACCTATGGAACGATGAGATCTACGAGGAGCCTTAAGGCAGATTGCCCGCTGCGTCGCATGTTGTTGATACTGCTTGGATCAGGTTACTCGACATCTTAGCGTTTCTCCAAACATTTCCTCATCGAAAGTGCTGTCCTTCTACTTGGGCCCCGTTCGTTTTGGTCGCTGTCTGGGATCAATGTTGTTCAACCGCCTGATGGTCACTGCACGTCGATGTGTGTGCAATGCCTCGTCCGATAAGGGGAAAAAAAGGTCGTACGGTGCTAGCGATATGGTGTGATGATTCCGCTGATGGCATTTTGCTGATGGTTTAGCTGTTGGATAGTGTGATCCAAAAAATACAATTTTATTGTTCTGCGATCGGAATACAACTGTCAAGAACAATATTTTTGCTTTCCGTTTAACCTGCGGCTTGCGGAGGTGACTGCATGAACTTGTAGTGGGCCGGAAATGTCCCAGGCGATGAATGTGCAGTTTTAGTTGAAAGCGTCCCAGACGCTGAATGTACGGTTCATGCGGTCATCTGTGCAATTACATTTTTATGGGACGGTGATCGGCGTGTGTTCTGCTTCGTGGTGAAGTAGTGAAGGGGTGATGGGTAATGAAGATGATCCAAGTATGTGTTCCACTTCTTCGAGAAAGGGTGAAGAGGTGATGGTGACTGTGACGGTGGGGCAGGTTGGTGGCGTAACTCGTTCGTTTAGTTTATTTGGTTGTACAGTGACTAACAAGTATTTCATACAAAATTGAGCAATGAGTAAATTATACAAATTAACGAAATTAAAAATAAAATTAATTGAACATCAATGAACAACGAAAGAAATCAACAAATGGTATTACTATAATTATTAAACAATGCCCAAGGGGAATTTTAAGCCTCCCATTTCCTACTCGTGGGTCGCCGTGGCGTAGTGGGTTAATGTGTCGACTCCTACGCAGAGGGTGCCAGGTTCGATACCCGAACTTACCACCTTTCATATTTCACGGCTCCACCTCTTTCGAGTCACTGTCAATGCTCAAAGAGTATTCCTGTCTAGAAAAAGCTTCTCAACTACGCCGTTCGGACTCGGCATTAAACTGTAGGTCTCTTCCACGCGTGAGAGAACAATAGCATGCACAACACGAGTAGTTGCTGTAGAAGTTTGGCCCAGATATGTCTCAGACTGTCGCGACACCCATATTATTATTATTATTATTATTTCCTAGTCGTACTCCAGGTGATGGTGCGTTGATGGTACGGCCATTAAGAGATTGTGCCGCCTTTCCACAAGTGTTGGTATGTATTTATTTCAGCTATCCCGAAATCCTAACGAACCTACAAATAGACATTAGTTGAATTTCTGCAAGTTCTTGGTGGTCTTGTAAGAAGAATTCTCCCAGAGTTCTTTGTCTCAATAGGCGGTGGCTGGGGCATTGACAAAGGTAGTGAGAGGTTTCCTCTAATTCCTCTTCGTCCCCGCAGCCCCTGCGTATTGCATCCTGGGTAAGTCCCATTTTTTTCTCATGATATCTGGAATGATTATGACCGGTTAGCGTTCCGACTACCATTTGCAGCAGTCCTTTACTGCATAGAAGGAGTTTATTGAACCTTGCGCTGTTGAACCTCGGCCATAACATTCAGGTAGTCTCGCAAGTGGTTAGAGAGTTCCACCTTTCATTAGCTTGCTCCATGATTATGTCGTCCACTTTTTTTCATGACGTTTGCCAGAGGTGGATCAATATAGGGGATTGCCTAAGATGGGTCGGTTTCGGCCCCTTTCCTATTAAGTTCATCTGGTACCTCGTTACTGGTTATGTCTCTATGACTTCGGACCCAGCATAGGGTGATCGAATGCTGAGTGCGAAGAACCTTGAGCTCTTAGCTACTTAGTCACATTCGATTTGTTCAATCTCTTGTCTATAAAGTATACATGCGTGACCATGGGGGCTGGAGTCAGCGTTACCAGATTTAGCAGTTTCTTGTGATTTTAGCAGGATCTTACCATAAAAACTAGACGGAGCAGATTTGTCTGCTGTTTTTTAACAGATTTTAATACAATTAACTTAAAATGAAATATATTTATGTGCTTATGTGGCGAGGAGGTAAGAAGGTATAAGCAAATTTTTTAATGCTGCCATCCATTTCATTAAGCTTCAATAAAATCATTAAATTAATCAGTAATTCGAGACCTTTTATTTTTAAATCCGCAAACCGTTATATCTGATGAATTTAAATCCTTAGGCAACATTATGAAACTGTCCCCACATTTGACGGTACTCAAAAAATTGACGACGAATATCGGCAAATAAAATTCGCATCAGATCTTTTGACATCGGGTCTTACCAAATATGAGATTCTGCCAGTTGAACAACAATGAAATAAATATTTTCGCATGTAATTTTGTAAGATAGAAAAAACTGCAATAGCTTCAGTAACGAAAGAATCAATTTTGCAAGTAAATTAAGGGACTTCTGAAAGTAAAAACTGTTGCAACTTTTTTCCCACAAAGTTATCTTTAATGAATTCGAATCTTCCTTTTAAAGATTCAGCATACATTTATTCAACATCCCTTATAAATCCCTTATAAATTAACATCAACAACATCAACATAATTATTTATCACTAATAACAAATGCATAATAATAATAATATGGGTGGTTCTACAGTGCGTAGAGGGCGAGGGCGTAGCTTCTCAGTAACCACTCGTCTTGTGCGTGCTGTTATTCTCTCACTAGTGGAAGGAACCTACTGTTTTCTGCCGACTCGAAAGGGCTAACTTTTTGAAGCTTTTCCTAGACAGTGAGCATTGTCAGAGGTGGGGACGTGGAAATTTTGATCGTACCGGGAATCGAACCCAGGCAGCGAGTTTCAGTTGCGAAGAAGTTGACGCACAGACTCACAACGCCACGACCTCCGCAATGTATACTTATGTAATATAAATATGTAAGCTCACTAAAATTAAAATAAAAAATTTAAATAAACGTATTTCTCAAGGGGAAATCAATCGCAGTATTTTTTTTAGCATTTTTTAGTTTTTGAGTAGCAGATTTAGCAGTTCTTCGTTCTAGCTTTAGCCGGATTGAATAAAGTAAGCTGGTAACGCTGGCTGGAGTGCCAGACTTTAGCTTGGACCATCAAATAGCAAATAGAGGTCAAGTGACAGAAGACCCAGTAGAACCTGTGTGGTGGAGATTGGTCCTATAAGCAGTTTAAAGTTTTAGGCAAGCTTGCCACCACACTACCCTGCCGTATGTCAAGATAGGCCTGATAATCGCTGTGTACATTCACAGGATTTTTTTGTGGTCTGGATCCCATATTTTGCCGAATATCCTGTGGCTCAAGTTTAAGACGCAAGCCGCCTTCTTCACAATTTCATTAACGTTCAAATTCTATTTGAGCTTCCTGTCTAGGATTACGCCGAGATACTTCCGACTTTCTTTCGGAGTTTCAATTGATGATCTAAAGGCGGAATGGTCCTTTTATTGGTGAAGAGGACCAACTCTGTCATTTGAGGGTTGATTCCTAGACCGCAAGATATTTTCCGACCTTAGAAGGGAGGTTATTGCGCGTTAATGGTTGCATGGAATTTACCGCAGGCAATGATGATCGGCGTAGGCAATTGCCTTGGTTCCAGTACGTCTAAGTTTTTCAAGAATATCATTGATGACTAGTACCCACAGAAGTGAAGATATAAATAACCCCACCTTGTGGAGTTCTCTTGAATACCGAGTCGCCTAGGGTTGCATTAATAATTATTTTGCCGAGGCAACTAACAATTACGGGGATAAGTTTGGCCTTTTCGAGTGCAGTTTTGATTGCATCGGTTTCTACAGTGTTGAAGGCTCCTTCGATGTCTAAGATTGCAACAAGGGCACATTCCTTGACATTCAGAGACCTTTTAAATACGCTGACCACTTCGTGTAGTGCAGTTTCAACACATTTGCCTTTCATGCACCATTTCCTACTTAGTCTTCTATCCTGGATCGGTCTGTGTAGAAGTGTATGGCGTTACCAAAGTGTACATTAACGTCATACCACAGGTTTTTCTCCGGATTCAGGGTTTCGAAGTTTTTCTCTGGAAAGTAAACGGCAGAGGTGTAAACAAGGAGGTAGGTGTAGAATTAGCATGTCTTATTGTACAATAGCGAAATTGAGAGAATGCCTTTAATCGGATTGCACAATTGGTGGCTATTTGCTTACCCTTAGAGTATCTAGAGGGAAAAGGTTTTAAGTTGGTTTCAAGTGCATCGGTGGGAGTCGTGTTATGGCACCTGACTGGTATTCATTTCCAATGCTTTAACAAAGGCTTCATTATTGCATCGGGTGGTCAGGGGCCCTGGTTTCAGCCTGACCAGACCACAGATTGAATGCAGCATGGACAAGGTAACGTGTCTGGTGGAAAACTGTTGAATGATCTCAGACTGATGAGACGCTAGAAAGTTGACATACATGCACGTCATGGAGTTTATCACATCTAAATTGTGCCTTTTCGTGTGAAAACTCAACCGAGTGTTAAGGCTTTAGGACATTCACGCGCACCCCGCCAAAGTGGTGTTCCTTTCGCTGACGGACAACTCAATAAGGTAGGAAGGTAGGTTGGGTGACTGCACGATTTTAATGGAGATCACGCTCACTTAGACCATTCTGTGCATTGTTCTATCACGTTCGGCTTTGTGTCCAAACCCCATTTACCCTTTGACCTTGTAGTAATTACCTCTTGTGATTTGTTCGCCATGTGTTATTTCTTCTGACACATTTTGTAGCCATTTCGTGGCTTTAAGAAATTGTAGTATATCCTTTGGATCTATGTTACTCAAATCCTCAAAGGAGTTGAATTAGTATTCGCCTAACAATCTTCTTTTTGGTTCCGTAAGTGCAAGGCGTGTTCCGTGGGAGTGTAGTATTATTTTCTCTTCATCCATGCAGCTTCTACAAAAGTCGTGTCATGGGCAACCACGCCAGAAGAGTTGGCACACAGTGGAGCCAGTAAGCACCCATATTACTTTACTGATAACCTTTATTTATAACTTTAAGAGGTAATCAGTCAGATCGCTTTCTATATCTGCAAGTGTCAAGTTCGGACCATCAGGCTCAGATAATCTGCCTCCTTAGGGACATTCGAGTCTTATTATATTATCTTGTGCCCTTTTCCGTAGGTTTTGTCCCATCGGTTATCTTCCCCTTCCTCCTCTTCTAATTTCCCTCAGACTTATGGCTGCATAAATGGTCACCCGTTTGCCATAGGTGTCCATGGGAAGGAGATATAGTATCATTTCTAGGGCGGCTGTGGGTGTGGTTCTTAGAGCACCTGTTCTGTATACTATACTATACTATACTGCTTTTCGTATGCGTTCCCAGCTCAATTTGCTAACAACAACACCTAGGTATTTGGCATGATCAGTTGAAGTCAGCTCTTACGCTGGGGATTTTGTATCTTCCTGTGAACAGCACGAATTCCGTTTTTGATGGGTTCACATCCACTCCGACATCGTCTGACTTTGAGGGATGTTTCCATCACGTCCCTGAGAGTGCTGGGGAATTTTCCGGTGACGGCTAATGCGATATCATCTGCATACGCAATGGGCTTACACCCGATCGAACTTAGTCTTTCATAGTTGTTGATAAGGACACAGGACACGCGGTGTGCCTCTAAAGACTCTTATTTCCTAATTGGGTTTCAATTTTTCTATAGTTCAGGACGTTCAGTCTTATCCATTCTCTTATATTGTCTCTTGAATTAAATTCAAAGCTGTCAAGTCGTTATTGGTAAACACCTTACAGATTTCAAGGTCGAGTTTACTTATGGCGTTGTCTAACGCCTCGAATTTCATGTTATTGAATCCTCCTTATACATCTAGGAAGGTTACCATTGTGTACTCTTGATTCTCGAGGGAATGGAAGTTGAGTTACCTTTGCGATACGCATTTTGATACGGAGATATTGGTTTAAATAGAGTGCTCTCTTAATATTCAGGTCCACCAGTCTCTCCAAGTTCTCAAGAGTGTGATGGGTCCGTAGTCTTTCGGACTGTTATGATAAGCTTTCCCACATTTCGGGGTGAATACCACTTTTGCTCTTCTCCAGAGTCTTGGAGTCATGATTTTATTGCCTCAAAGTCATATTGCAGTTCTCTTGGTCTGATATCATCAGGTCCTGGGGACTTGAAGGGATCAAAACCAGTCAGTTTTTGTGATGTCAACAGAGCAGGTGGTATAGGTGCCGCCATCGGGCTTTTGTTTCCCGGGAAGTCCAGCATCCAATAGGAGTTGAAGAGTCTCTTCACTAGAGTCAATCCAGAGTCCGAGGGATTTTTGTATGTAGGTAGGCATTGTCGGTGTTTTTGATAGTAGTAGTCTTAAACGACTTGTGGGTCGCCGTGGCGTAGTGGGTAAGTGCGTCGACTCCGAATCTTACCACCTTTCATATTTCACGGCTCCACCTCTTTCGAGTCACTGACAATGCTCAAAGAGTATTCCTGTCTAGAAAAAGCTTCTCAAATTTGCCGTTCGGAGTCGGCATTAAACTGTAGGTCCCTTCCACGCGTGAAAGAACAATAGCACGCACAACACGACTGGTTGCTGAGAAGCAAGGCCCAGGTACACCTCGGACTGTCGCGCCACCCATGTTATTATTATAATTAATTACCGTGTAGGGTTGTACCTTTTATCCCTCAGTCCAGAGATGTTAACGTTCAATTTCTTCGTCTCCGCCTCATGAGACGGAGAGTGAGATTGGCAGAATCTGCCTTGGAGTGATGTAGATTTATTCGCACCACTTTCATGGCTTCCGATTTGACTCCTTCATAGTCACGTTACCATCCTATTCGGACTATTTTTCACTGTACTCCTCCATTAGGAGCCGGTCTTCATCCTCGCGCCTTACTAGTTTAACCGGGGTTTGGAAGTACTGGTCAACTCAATAAGGCACTCGAGAGTGAACTTGGGTGAATGAACCTCGTGACGGCGACCCTAAAGGGAGGAGATCACGTTAAGTGGGGCACTTACTTGTGCCTGTATCATCGGCGAGGGCGGGTCTTGTGGTCATCGAAGGCCGCACGTTCTGCGCAAGGGAAGATAGTCTGTTCTCCTAGTGTTCAACTGTAGCTAAGAACACAATGCAGTCTCTGAGCAGCCACTGCAAAGGGGTGTATCCTGATTTCCCAGATTCAACGAACTGATCATCAGTTCCAAGAGAGAAACCAAGAGGGCTTACCCCTCTTGCGTATGGTGGGAGAAACTACAGAACAAGAATAAGTTCGCACGAATTCCAACTGTTCCATCGCATATAGAGGAAAAATGGCGACTGTTTTCAACAGCTGTCATTGCCTCTGCACGGGATGTTTGTGGAGTGAAGCGGCTTGGAGTGGCGGCTGGTGGTGGGAAAAGAACTGCGTGGTTTAAAACACCCGGAGTTCAAGAAGCCATCATAGAGACTGGATTCACTTGGGGGATTCTGCTTCTCGTGCAAGAACTTTCAAATTGGATGTGCGAACCGCAGCAGTCCTGCAAGGAGTTCGGCAAGAAGTCGGAAAGCGACCATTGATCTGCGAAAAAGGTGTTCTGGCAAACCATTCGCCAACTTAGAGGAGGGAAATTCAACATCGTCGAAGGAATCAAATCCAAAGATGGTGTGTTACTTTCCACTGCGAGAGTGCTCCATCTGCAGGGGCTTATCCCTCTTGAGTCTCTCCGGGAAAGTCAACGCTAAGGTTTTGGAAGCCCGTTCTAGAGCTATGATCGAGCCCAGGATAGGGGATGAACAGTGCGATCTTCGTCCCGGTAGAAGTACAATCGACCAGCTTTCCACGCTAAGAATGGCTTGAGAAGGCTTGGAGGTACGCCAAATCCATCTACAGCTGTCTTATAAATTTGGAAAAATCACATGACCGAGTTCCTCGAAGTAAACTCTGAGGTGTTATGCAGGAGTATGGGAGGCCCTATAGTCGTTTTGCAGCCTTTTGTCAGATCATTCTCCAACTGCCACATCGACCGAAAATTCCTAGACTGAGCTCGATCAGTTTGTGGTTGGAGGAAGGTTAACGTGGACAAATCTGAGGCTATGGTCATTTCAAGAACGCCCTCTACATGGTAGTGGAGTCCCATGAAATCGAGTGGAGAAGCTTAAGTATCTCGGTGTCTTCTTGACGAGTGATGGAAGACTGGTTGAGGACTGGTCAAGCTGGGTCAGTTTTGACACAGCTTGGGAGATCTGCAATCAGGATGGCCGAGCGTGGTGTGAAAGCCAAGTTAGCGGTTTTCAACTCAGTATTTATTCCAACTCTCACCTATGGTCATGAAATTTGAGTAATGACCGAAAGAATAAGATCGCAAATAGAAGCTGCTAAAATGAGATTTCTACGCGCTGTTGTGGGAATTACTCGCCGGGATAGAGTGGGAATCTCAACGTTGAGCAGCTGCGAACAGAAAGAGCTATACTTCGATGGTTTGGTCTCGAATGTCCCCACCATCACGACTTCCGAGGTGGGCCTTGAATGCGATACCACCAGTTAGGCGACCAATTGGCAGATCCGGGATGAGGTGGTTGGACCAAGTCAATAAACTCGCTTGGTTACACTTGGGCATAACTCCTGATGAGTTAGAGTCGATCGCGGAGGATCGAATTGCCTGGAGAACTCTCGTGAGTGGTTTACGACCGCGACTACTTTAGTGGATCATGCGTGTCAGAAGATGATGATGATGGTGATGTTGGCCTTTCCTGTGGCTTTTAGTGCTTCCCTAATTAGGTCAGCAGGAACCGATTCCCCGTCGTCAAAGCACATGTTTGCTGAGGATACCCAAGGCTTTGTCCTTCCGTCTGAGGTAAGGTCCAAGCACGTGAAGTGTGGAGTACTATCAGCTGGGTAAGAGAAAAGCATTTTGTTCGTTTTAGGCGAGAATGCACGTTCTCATTTTACCTGAGTAACTACCGTATAGGGTGTAAGCTTTACCCCTCCGTCCAGATAGGCGATCGTTTTTGTTGATCCATAGCTCCTGGATGCGGGCAATGTCTTCTCAGCCTGATGAGACGGAGAGGAAGATTGTCAAAATCATCCTTGGATTTATCCCCACCACTCTTTCATGGTGTCAGATTTGACTCCTTCATAGTCACGTTACCATCCGATTCGGACTATTCGCCACTGTACTTCTCCATTAGGAGGCGGTCTTCATCCTCGCACCCCACTAGCAGGGTTTGGAAGTACTGGCCAACTCAATAAGGTACTCGAGGGTGAACTTGGGTTAATGAACCTCGTGATCGAAGTCCTAAAGGAAAGCTGTCCAAGCCGCGGCCCGCATTCGGCCCAAGGAAGGTATCATTGCGGCCCGAAAATATTTAGATTACTGAAGCATGTCCATTTTACTGAAGAATTTTGTGTGCGCTTTTGGGCTACAGGTGGCAAGTAACAAACATCAGAAAAAGAAACAGTAAGAAATAATAGGAGACGATACCATTGCTGTAGAAGACTTTCCTTTGATGAAGTATCACTGTCACAAGAACATGTGTGCGGAATAGCTTTAAGAAACGATCATGTTATGCAAATCGTCTTCAAGACTATACATTTTATTAGAGATTAGGGATTCAATTTTTTATTTATGAATGATGCTCATGAAATATTTAGTTTTTGCAGAGTTTTAACATTCGCGGATGACTTAAAAATGTTTGCAAGCATCAAACATTTTAATGATTGTATTCGTTTCCAAATGGATATGTGTAGATTATTAGAATGGTCTAAACATAATCGATTGCAACTTACTATTTCTAAATGTAAGATATTTACAGCGTACCGTATTGCGGCGCCGTTCTTATATGATTATTTTATCAATGATCATGAAGCTAAAGATCTAGGGGTCATATTTGACTCAAAATTCAATTTTTCACTACATTATGATTATGCCATCTAAATCTAACTCATTGCTTTTTCATTCCAAGAAGTTTATAGCCTTAAAACTATACACTGCTCGTTGGTCTGGCCTCATTTAGAATATTCTTCCATTATTTCGGACTTCCCATATAGTGTTCAAGTGTCATGTGACTTTTTTAAAATTATTCTTGAGAAGATCGTGCATACCTCACACGCCAATACTAGAGGCACGATCTTCCAAAAGTCAGTACAACTGCTGGCATACGCGGATGACATTGACGTGATTGGTCGAACACAGCGAGCCGTCAATAAAGCACTTGCTGGTATTAAAGCGGAGGCGTCCAAAATGGGTTTAGCGGTGAACGAGGGCAAAACGAAGTATATGCTGTCATCAAGAAAGGAGGGACAACATCGACGTCTTGGACAGAGCGTCACAATGGGCAGCTATAACTTCGGCTCCGCAGTAAATAGTACAAGCAACATCAGTAACAAGATCAAACGCAGAGTAACTCTTGCCAGCCGCTGTTTCTTTGGGCTCAAGAGGCAATTGAGGAGTAGAGCCATCTTTCGAAGGACCAAGCTGACTTTATACAAGACCTTGATCATCCCAGTCCAGCAGGACTACGGTGCGGAGGCAAAGCGGATAAGGAAGCCCTTGGCCTCTTCGAGAGAAAAGTTCTGCGTGCGATCTTTGGTCCTGTTTGCGTTGACGGTATCTGGAGGAGAAGATTCGACCACGAACTGTACGGGCTGTACAGCGACATGAGTCTAGTCAGGCGTCTTCGGATCCAACGCATAAGAAGGCTGGGCCATGTAGAGGGCATGGACAACACCGCTCCAGCCCGAAAAGTCTTCGACTCCGAACCAGTGGGACAACGTAATAGAGGACGCCCACGGAACCGATATACTTGGTGTGCGCAGTTGGAGACAGCTGGCTAAAGATCGTGCCGACTGAAGAGGCTTACTGGTTGAGGCCCAGGTTCACCCTGGCCTGTAGCGCCAACTAAAGAAGAAGATATAGTGTTCAAGAACAAAGATTCGAATGAGTTAAAAAAAACTTTACAATGTATGCCATCAGTAAATTAAAGATGTTTGACGAACTTCCTCCTTATGACGAAAGATGCAAGATCATTGGCTTGCAAACCTTAAGTCCTTAGTCAGGCGGAAGGCATCTTCAGTCATATTTATCCGTGACATAATTATTTATCGTATAAATTCACCAGAATTGGTTTTGCTTATAAATATATATGCTCCCCAAAGATCTCTTCGGGTTAGAAATATACTTTTCGATAGAATGCATAAAACAACTTATGCTTGCAATGAACCTATGACTAGGTGCATGCAAATATTTAATGAACTTTGCAACGAAATTGATCTAAGCTTATCTCGGTTTTTTTGGAATAATAATTTGGAATAATAATATTATTGTTTATTGAAGTAATCTGTGAGATGCAAATCGGTAGATGATCCACAGTCGCGCAACAAACGTCTGTTGTGTAAAGCGCTACTGAGGGCATGCACTAAGAGAACTTAGTGTTTTGTGTTTGCCCTGTGATGGTAAAAAAAAAGAATCATCGCCAGTTCAAATAATTTATCGAATAAGTTGATGTTGAGTATGGCGATATCGGATACTTTACAGAATTAAGGTAGCTCAGTCGAGGACAAATGTTACAAAGAATTTATGACGAATGACTGACTGAAATCAAATTTTGTATTACTTTGTATTACTTCGACTGGCTTTCAGATTTAGCATTTTTGGTAGATTTGACTGATCAGTCAAATGACTTTAACACGCATCTTTAAGGCAAAAACCAACCGATCACTACGATGTTTCAAGCAATAAACGCTTTCCAGGTGCAACTATAATTACAGCAGACCCAATTAAATGCAGACAACTTTTTGCATTTTAGCACGTTGTCCAAACATATTTTTAGAAATGGAATATTTTATTTCCTTTTTTCAAAACTTATAGATAGTTACAAAAATTGTATTATTTAAACGGAAATAATAGAAAAAAATCAATAACTTAAAATTTAGTGCAGAATGTTGCAAAAACAAAGAAAATGTTTAAATCTTTAAATTTAAATGAATTTAACTTCATGAAATTCAATAAAATTCTATGACATTATATACTAGCTAAAAAAAAAGATGGAAAATAATATGCGGAAAAAAGGTTAGGTACGTTTTATTTATAAATGACATTACTTATACATGAGACGTTATATGAGAATTTAAATGCTGATGATTACGATAAGCTTCTCCGGAAAGATTCAACAGTATCGATCGTGAATATACAACTTTCTTTAATAATGAACTGAAATTATAAGTTTCTCATTCTTATCGTATGTGGTAACTTATTCAAATTTGATACAGTTTATCATCCCATTCTTTTAAATAAATTAAGGTCATTTGGTGTACACTCAGTACTTCTTAACTGGATCTCGAGTTATTTATTAAATAGAATTCAAATAGTAAAAATTGTTAACTGTAAGTCCAGAGAGTGGGTGGGTTGCCGTGGCGTAGTTGGTAAGTGCGTCGACTCCTACGCAGAGGGTGCCAGGTTCGATACCCGAATTCACCACCTATCATAATTCAACGCTCCACCTCTTTCGAGTCACTGACAATGCTCAATGAGTATCCATGTCTAAAAAAAGCTTCTCAAATTAGCCGTTCGGAGTCGGCATTAAACTGTAGGTTCCTTCCACTCGTGAAAGAACAATAGCACGCACAACGCGAGTGGTGGCTGAGAAGCTAGGTCCAGGTCCACCTCGGACTGTAGCGCCACCCATATTATATATTATTATTATAAATTTAATTCTGTATGTATAGAAATAGACTTGTGTGATGAAAGATAAAAATTTAAACTGTCTATCCCAAATATCTGACAAATTCTATAAATTCAATTTTTATTATTCTATGTAAATATTATTGACATTATTATTATGTTATTTATTTATTACATTATTCTTAAATTAAATTTTATATATTTTCTTAATCTATTTATAAAACAATTTGTTAATCAATAAATTCGTTTGTACAATATAAAGATTATTACTATATTTCCGAAATCTGTAAGAGTTAAACTCGGTAGATGGAATCAATAAATAAATAAATAAATAAATAAATAAAAAAAATTGTAAAAGCTGTTACTGTGTAGAACTGAGAAAAATGGATTTTGAAAACGATTGGCACATTTACAAGATGCAAGTTGTTAATAAGTAAGTTGTTTAAGTGTTGTTTAAAGAATTTCCTTAGTACTTTGAATACGTAAAGGTGTCTCAGGGGAGGAATATAAGGGTCTCTAAAAAGAGGCCAGCTATGTTGAAAACGATTTTTGTTATAAAAAATTCGTATTAAATGTTTCAGAGCTATCAACAGAGGTCGGACGCAGCTGAAATAAGCACCGCCCCAGCTTGTGATGCCATACTCCATCTTAGAGTGGGCAAGGTCAAAATAAATAGTCTTTAAAAATTTTGATGAGTAGTATTGCTTTAATAGATACATTTTCCTCGTCACCAGCTGATTGATCGGATATGAGTTTTCCAGTTTAAATTGTTGTCTAATAACACTGCGAGGTATTTATAGTGATTAACTGTTTCAATAATAAAGCAATTAGCAGAGCGTTTGCTTTCCGATTTGATACAGGAATTTGAAAACTGTAAGGTATTGTCAGGAACTTCTCTTTTTTTACTTAAGATATAAAAACACACACTTTTATCCGTTTTCCTTAAACTTTATTTATACAACCGTCGCTTACAAGATATCCTTCTCGACTGACTCTCTATTTCTTACACCACCGGCAGCCATGCACACTCTTTCATTTGTCTCTCATTTTAAATTTTACAGCGTTGCCACAAAACAGGTTTTTAAGATTTTCGGACAAATAATCAAAATTTTCGACTCCATTTGTCGCTGCTAACAAATATTTGATCACGTCTCTTTGTTGGAGTTCCATAAATCATACCTGCTTAGAGACAAATATCCCACACTGCACAGTCATGCGAGTTACGTTTTTTAAACAGAAAAAAAAACACTTGTGTACTCTTGACAGTGTCTTTAGACTGATCTTTATTTAGAAATGTATTTACAAAAATGATCTTAAGAGATAAATGATGGATGCAGTTCAACATACCAGACAGCCACTCTAGTCCCAACCTCGGACAGACAGGCATGCACCGGCATCATATTTCCGCTTAAGCTGTTGTCGGCTGTGTTTCTGACGACGCTGTCTGGCAACATTGCATTACATCGAGTAACGTGATCTATTGATATTGTAACTTGCGTAATTCATGTCATCATTGTGCATTGCATTGCACGTACATACGTGAACAACTATTTTCATGAATGATACTAAGTGTCAGATTAGAACCAACATGTTGGAGGATCACCTTGAGCACCGCCTGAGAATTGCAACCGAGCCAGATATTCACGCATTATTTCCTCAACTTCAATGCCAGGTATCACATTAATTTCCTGATATGAATTTATATATAAAATGTGTGAAACAAAGAATTGCATGTGTTTTTTTTTATAATGTAAAAATGTATAAACTAATAATTTTTAAATTACTTAAACATGAAAACAATATATTTTACGTTTTTTGTACGCTCGTCAACTATGGTAATATACTTGTGGCCCAAGACACCGTGTTTCCTTGCAATGTGGCCCAGAGAAACAAAGGTTGGACACACTTGTGCTAGAGGCAGGAGATCACGTGAAGCCGGGCATTTTCTTGTGCGTGAATCATCGGCGAGGGCGGGCCCTTTGGTCACCGATGGAGGGACGTACTGCGCATGGCGAGAGAAGAGTCTAATTGTGGGAGGAATGTTCCCGCCGAACAGTATGGCGGCGGAATCTCTCTTTGGCTACACATTCGCTTGATTTACTGCGTGTGACCAATTCAGTACGACTTCCAAGGAGGAGGACTTAAGTCACTTTCGACGGAGCAAAGATTCGACGTGCCGTTGACTGAATACGGACTTGACACTTGAAAGGAGCTGGAGGGAATTACCCTTTCATACGGACTTGCCAGTTGAAAGAGAGCTTGAACGAATATCCCTTTCAATCGATCCTTGAGGAAGAGAGGGACGTCTTGGAGACGAATCTATTCGACACCTGCTAAACTACACAACACAGCTGATGGCAGAAGACAAATATACAGATAATTTCCTCTCCTTCTTCTTCTGGTGGCGCAACACTCCGCCTGACCTCTCAGCTGCCACGATCATTAGCCAAGCTGCCTGCCGTCCTTCTCCACTTGTGTACGCCATCGGTTTCGGGGGCGTCTTCTACTTCTGCGGTCTGCAGCTGTGTTGTCCATGCGCCAGCCACTCCTTAGACGCCTCGCATCACTCATGTAACTGAATACCTCCAGCAAATGCCAGTAACAGGACCAAAGAACAAGGGCGTATGCATCTAGGGCAAAGTTGTTAATTGCTCTCAACTTCGTGAGCTGACAGGACGGCACGAGTGATGGAGTTTACATACAGCTTCCTCGTATAACTTAACCTCGACAGCAACTGTATCCAGGGAGTTTCTCCACCCATGTCCAGTCGTCTCGGTTACCGATGGCTCTACTGCTGACGGGCATGGACAACGAAATAAGGGGGTAAGGGAACCACTTCTTGCAAATTATTACAATTAAAATTGCACAATGCTGGCGAAACATATACGCTCAGTCCCACAGTGTAGGGGGGGTTAATCGACGGTGTCACGGCACATTGTGTTACAGAGTGTTGTCCCCGCACCCCACTCGACCGGGTCTCTGGTCAAACTCATGTTGTAACTCCAGAACATCGAAAGGGGGTGGAAGCGCTGAGCCATCCTCCCGTCAACTGCAGCTCACTGGTCGTAACAAGAAAGGCGATACTCTCGGTGGCTCCTTTTTGTTTTTATTTTCTCTGCCTCCTTTGAACGTCGATGCCCGCGCTGTCGCGACAGACGTATTAAACGTCATCTTCGTCCGCATTTGTTTGCATCGCCTTTTTTAGCCGAACAATGCCCAATTTACCGAGCAGATGGTATTCGATCCTCATTCCCTCGAAGTAACCGCCACCACTCGGTTCTCTCATAAGTGGATCAGCTGCACACGGCCGGTCGCAAACCACACGAATATGGTATGCTAAGCCCCAGTCCATCATTTGCTATTCGCTACATTCCGCAGGCATTCGCATTTCGCATCCCCACAAATCTCTGCAATGCATAGAGCATATAGGACTGCCGGAATGCTCGTACGCTGCCGGACCGCAGTCCGGACTGGCCGCATTTCGCATCGCTACGTCTGTGGTCCGCCGTTTGAAAATTCCGTCACCCACGAGGACCCAGCGCACCAGCAGCGGCCCACCGTCCCAGTCCTCTAGTTCTTGACGACGACGATAATCGATGTACAAAAAAAGCCCATTACTGCATTGAATGGGAATTGATGATTCGATGAAGCGGCGTACAATCGCCGTTGTTGGGGTGGATTGGACTCGTGGCCGATCTGCTTCTCCCGCCCCCAGTTTTTCGCTTGTGTTCGTAGCAATGTGTGCTCTTTTCTATTTTGATTGATTCCTCGTTGGGGGAGGAGACCGGCGAAATTTTTGCCTGGTCATCGGATGCAGGGGCTGTGCCGAAGCATTGTTGGTGGAGAAGTTTTGTGATCGGCAATTTAAATTGTGGGCTCTGGAGGGTTTGCTCAGAACATTTGTTGATTGGGGTGGTGTTTGGGTACAGATGTATGTTTTGATTGCCGTGGCTTTCTGCCGTTGGGGCTCATGAGAGTTCACAACGAAACAACACTTTCGAACAGCTTGGCCCCGAAACCAGGTGAATTCCTTCCCGTTTACCGCGGGAGATTTGAGGGTAACACCACCTGCTCTCTCTGATATCGTGATATCGTTTGTTTTAGTGATGTTATGATATGTGTTCGTATCACTCCGACCAGAGTTGCCGTTGTGCTTACTCGGATGGGAGCGCATGTGCAACCAACTGTTGATCGCGTTGTGCTCAGTTCGCTGCCTGGGTATTCGTGTTGTTTTTCAGGCAGGTAAAATAAATTTAAATTAACTATAAGGAGGTATTTTTTGTCCTTTAAAGGATCTTGTTAGTCGTATAAATCACTTAGATGTGTTGTACACCCACTGTGAATCACAGTGGAGGCTTAATTAATATTCGTTAAGTTTCGTTGAGTTTCGTTAAGTTTCGTTAAGTTTCGTTAAGTTTCGTCAAGTGGTGCAGTTTACATATTTTTGAATGTGAATTACTCTGCTGAGTGGTAGCGAGCATTTCAAGAGCATTACATACCACTCAACAGCAGCAGAATGAATTGATTTTGCAAAAGCAAGGAGAAAAAAAAAAACAATACACTCGAATTCATTAAATTCACCACCATCCCACCCTCTCAAGCATCCTCAAAATCTATTTAAAAACAAAAAAAACCCCTCCCCCCCCTCCTTTCGCTCGGCAATCATCGCAAACAATCGATTGTTACGTCCAGCTCTCACTATCCAATCAAGCGTATTAATCCCATCTGATGTTAAGTCCATGAATGGGTTAGTTGACGACGAATGAATGCACTGCCACCTGTCAAATGAAGAGCACATACCACACCAAGCCAACAATGAGTATGAAAATGAAAAGTCGATGAGTACTAGAAAAATCGAATATCGTAGTGCCTGTGTTCGACTTGACTTCATCAGCCACTCAGACACACTCATACATATGCATACTCACACTTCCAAACAACACATACTCATGCTCTTTCTCAGAGGGTGCCGCTATTATTTTACCCTTAGTGGCGTGAAATAATTCATGCCATGCAGCTTAAAATTCTTTCTCGCATTGGTGTGGCTGAATGGAACTCACGGAACGTACGATTTCAAGTAGTCTGAAGTCTGAAGTGTGCTGGGAGGCAGAGCGTTGAGTATTTTCATTACAAATTCCCCAATGAACCAGCGATGCATGATCGAGGTGCATTCGCGTTTGTTTACCCACAACTTAATAATGTTTTGACGCGCACATCACGTGCATCAACGTTGCGAAACACAACAATTGCATATACTCTGAATCAGCAATAAAGGATCGATAGAGTCGATTGTGTTTCAGTCTATGGTAGTGAATGGGAGTGTTTGTCGATTACTAAATGTCCTCATTCTGAACATTTCGAATGTATTCATAGTACAATTGTCGCCCTATTGTTGTGCGATGGTTCTGTTGTAGTTGACTGGGAGTGTCTGTAACAATTTAAATTTGTGGTTCCTTTGAGAAAATATTGAGGCCACTGATTGCAGCACACCCCGTGGGGTCGATAAGAATTTCGTCTGAGCAACTTGAAGGGGTAGACAAAGGACACGAAAATCCCTCAACGCCGTCTTCGGGAGCGTATTCTTTTTGACACAGAAACTTCACTTTGAACACGTCGAGCGTGTTCAACACTCGACGCTACTAGGGCATTGAATTTCGAGAATTTGTACCGACAGCGCAACTTTGTAACATTTCTCTCACTCTCTCTCTGTAATCCAATCCCACGCCGCACCACCCTGCGCATGCTTGTCCCATCATCCTTATCCTCATCCTCATCCTCACCCTAGTCCGCTCTTCCGCCCAAACACACTTGAGGTCCAGTCAAACAGTTCAAGTGGCAATTTCAACCATAGATCAGCGTGACCCTCATCAGCAGGTAAATTTCATTGAATGGATTAATTACGAAATATCATCCAGTCGCCAACATCATCATGCTCAACCACCGCTAGCCCAACGAAGACGAGCGAAGTTATCCTTTGAGTACACCAGAGACCCTCAACCCTCTTTAATCACTGCATTCGAGCAGCAGTTGGGTGAGCAACAACAACGACAACATCAACAGCAACAACAACACACAAAAAAATATAGAAGGAAAAAACCTAGTTTCTCCCTTCCATTCGCTCCATATTTCCATCGATCACCACCACACCCACCCCCTTCTTCACCCCAACACACACCCCATTGAAGAAACAAACACTGTGACAAACTGTTTTCAGTCTCTCTCTCTTTCACAGCGCCAGTGCGGCTCACCACAGCTCACAGCTCCATCGAAATCAGTTCGCGTTTACCCTTAGTAGTCGCTCGCTCGCTCTTCTGCTGGGCTCCTGTGAAACAAAACAAATACCCAAAAATAACCAAAAATACGAAAATACGAGATTACGAAAATAGAAAAATACGAAAATACAAAAAAACCCAGAAAAAAAAGAAAAACCAAGAAACAACAGAAAAGTAAAAATCAAGCAAAAAAAAAATTAAATAAAACACAAAAGTAAGACAGTAATTTCATGGAATTTTCGTTGCGATAACACAAGAAACAAAACAAAAGAAGGACAAATTTTTTTCCGTTAACGTTTTTTTTGTCGATTTTTTTTTTTTTTTTTTCCTCATACCAACGTGCGTGAGTGTTTGTGGCAACCCGGGGGCAACCCGTGGCAACCTTCAAGAGTGCGGTTCGAACGATATTATCATCATAGTGCATCGCCAACATCAATTCAAATCTATTGCATGGCTGAAAATTTCGATTCCGGTGCTCTGTCATTCAAGGACATGTGAGTTGCATGAGTTTGCTGATGTTGCTGCAACAATATTTTGCCCTTTTTGCTTTATAATCCCGTATGAGTGTGTGTGCGAATGCAGATAGTCGCTTTGAAAGGGGTACGGACGGACTCCAAGGTAATATCATATCCTTCATAGCTCTTTACAGACCTGGGACCCAGCATTGTATGCACTAGACGAGATGATTATGATTGATTTCTGCTGGTTCTTTCGTCAGATCTGTTCTCAGTCCGGGCAGTCAAATCACGCTCAACCTTCATCGTTTCGTGTGATGTCATCACGAACGGGGGTTGCTGGAATTATCTTCATTCTCGATGACATTCCAAAAAGTGAAACGATGGCATTTTTGCACTGTATTCCTCGGATGGTTCTGTCACCAGGAGTCTCTCTCTCTCTGGAAATTCCATTTTTGCTTTTTCACTTCACTGGGTGAAGGTGAATCTGAATCGTCCTTGAATGAAGGCCGAACATAATCCGTTGGACAGTTGGAATTTTGCATACATTTTAACCTTGACTTTCTATTTTCACCCGGGAAAGGTTCTGGTTTTCGTAACCTTCACCGTACTCATCAACTTTCACTTATAAACTAACCGAACCAGCAGAGCTCGTTCCTCTCATCGGTTGTGCAAAATCCGCCCCCACACAGCATTATTGATGGGAAAGTTTCAATGTTTCGATATTACAATGTGTCGAGCGTTTGAATGGCTTTGGAGTTGTTGTAGCTCATATGCGTTGCTTTGGATTTTCATGGATTTTGGCAAATAGATCCGATTACTATCCTCTGTACGATGGTCCACGTGTACATTTTCCCTTTAAAGGCTCTAAAATACCAATTGTGTTGCCGTTCGTTTCATAAAAATTCATGCAAAAACCTCTGGCCCATAATTCTCTTCAGTTTCTTTGTTCGAAAAACCCCTTGACCGCCTCTGCTCTGGTTTCCTTGTTCAAATTCTTGCGAAAAACCCTTTGCCTTCGTCCGGAACAACCCTCCATCGCGGAAGGACTCAAGTCTTATTCTTTCACTTAATCCGACCGAAAAACCCCCTTGTACGGATTCAGTGCGATTTTTCTTTCATGACTTTTCCGTCTACTGTTCCGCCCCCATCGATCGAGTGAGTACTCCGGGTTTGATTCGAGGAAACACTCCGAATATGATTCCATTCCAAACGAGAGCCCTTGACTCGTCTCCTCCGCCTACATCGCCGCCGTCAAGCCTCTGGCATTTCTTTTAAATTCTAACACGCCGTGAAATCCGATTCCTTCCTCCAGCACTCTGTTGCGTTGTAATGTGCTCCTCAAAAATGACCCCTAGATGACCCAATTCACTCTTTACCCCATATATGTATGAATCATCTCTAAGCACATAAATACAGCACATTTTTTTTTTTTTTTTTTTTTTTTTTTTTTTATTTTAACACCCTTCCCTTCATGCCCTCTTGCGTTTGTTCACGCAGCAACTTCGGCGTACCCTCTGCATGACACAAAAAATCATCGTCATCCGTACATCCTTAATCTCTACTTTTGCCCCATTTAACAGTCGCTTTGGTCCTCCCCCAAACGCACGCACGCTCTATCTGGCCTCTCTCGCTCGCACACCCCCACTCCATCTCTTTCGTTGAAATTCTTCTCTACTTCTCTATAGAACACGTGACAAGAACTACCCCCAAAAACATCGCAACACACCAGAAAAAAAGAAATATAAACCACGCACACCCCCCACATACACACATATACAGATATAGACGTTCATCAAGGGCAAACCGTACGGTATCTGTAGGCTGGATGAAGGGATGACAGAAATTGCATTTAAGTAAGCCAATTCGATTTTCTATGACACGGGATATCCATTGAGACGGATTTCCCGTGTGATATGAATGGGCCTGACTGATGCAATTTCTGCCCTTTAATCGCGTACCATGTCCTTCGTGCATTCGTCGGCGAAAATCGCATGTCATTTGAGTCGCTTTGGTCCATCTTGATGATTATGGACATAAGGAGCGTGTGCCGATGATGAAAATGTTGCATCAGCTATGGTGGAATACCTAGAAGAAGACGGTTCATGTCCATACATCAAAATTGAGCACAGCATATCCAACAGTCAGTGTGGCTGCCCCTCCATCACTTCGACCCACTTTGAGGCTCCCTCAATCCCTCGATTGTCAAACACCCTCACCAGTGGCAAGTAATCATGCAAATAGTACCTTGTGGGATTCTCAGAATCTCAATCCTATTCAAGTGTTTTCCAAGAAACTTCAACAACATCCATTGCCAAGCTGAGCACTCGCAGATATTGAATTCCATTGTTCCTTCGTCCCTGCAGCTGCATCAAACTCAGCATTGCCGGATGACAGGCATTTCATTTCATTTACATAAGAAGGCACTGCATATTCACCGCCTTTAAGCCGTTGAATGTGTGCTGTGTCCCCCCTTGAGATCATGGGAATCCTTTCGACCGTTGTACTGGTTTCCTAGGTGACGCAGAATGTAGGATTTATCCTCTTCTTGATTATATGGGACTTGTCATCACCCGATTGCTTATTAGACATTGGCCAGCAAAAATACCCGGAATCCCATTGATGTCCTTTCGTGTAACCAATTTTGTTCTGCATGTCTGTAATCCTCTACATCTGCGATGGACAATTGTGATGACATCTGTTCCGTTGTTCGCTCGATTCCGGGAATTGAAGCTCATGGACTGTCACGTCCTTATTCAATAGTAATGAGATGTCCGATCCCAGGTTTTCCTGGAAAACCCTGCTGCTCATAATAGCCGATATACCCTGAAGATATTTACGTCATGAATTTGCTGTTGCACGCGTTAATTGAATTCGTTACGATGTACATATTTCTAGACAAACCCTTTGCTACACTTGTCCTCTCCTCGTCCTCGTCCTAGTCCTCTCGTCCTCGTCCTCGTCCTCGTCCTCGTCCTCGTCCTCGTCCTCGTCCTAGTCCTCTCGTCCTCGCCCTCGTCCTCGTCCTCGCCCTTACCCTCACCCTCACCCTCACCATCACCATCACCATCACCCTCACCCACAGCCTCACGTTCACCCTCTCAGTTTCCATCGACCGGTAGCGAACTTCAATTCATGTGAACTCTTTCCCTACACCATCTTGGACGTCCTCGATGGCGGGTTAACCGGACGGTCCCCCGATTTCTTGTCTAGAGAATGATGTTGCAGCTGCCACCGGACTGGTTGGCGTGCTGCCTGTTTAATTGATTTAGATTCTGTCTGGAAGGCACTACATAGAGCGAAGAGCCACAGGAATCTCGGACGAATCCAATGCCTGCCCTTCGTCCGTTTCACATCCATCGGTGACAGTGACGTATGCTTCCGACAAAGATAATGATTCTGACAGCGACACGATGTCCTACGATGGCAACGCTTACAACGAGACGACGCTCAAGAGCTCGACAACATCACCAAGGTGCACACATGCACATCCCTGGATTTGGCTTATCTCCACGAGATTGGTACTTTGATTGAAAGGGCTCCTTATCCAACAAAGTCAACGTCTCCACAAAGTTTCATCCGATTCCAGGCATTCGTCGACAACCACTCAAACATTCTAAACATCCAAACTTTGCCAACCTCTCACCACCCTTGCGTGGGACCGTCCAACAATTTTTACCAGTCTCCCGCATCGACTTCCCCCTCGGAAAATAATTTAATTACAGGGACTCTACGGTACAAGGACTCGGGATGCGGGTGCTGGCGCGGATGAGGGTGCTCCCGCTTGTTTCCCATTATTTCAAAGTCCCCCTGTTAAGCACATGTCCACATTCACAAATGCAAGCCGAAAATAGCCCATGTCCCTGAAATAGCACAAATGAGGCCCGGTTCCATCGATATTCACCTCATCGCTTTCACGGCCGTTGGACCTGATCAATATTTTCTATTGTCTTTCATCCACACCTGACAACATGCCGGTGGATGGCTCATTTTGTGATGGAGAGACATACATTTCCCCGGAATGAGGAGGCTAACTTCACAAGCCTTGACTTTGCAATCGATGCAGCTGCTGATGCTGATGATGTTGGAGGACGCCACAGGCGTTCTGTACATTTTGTGTAGACCTTGACCCAAAACACTATAAGGCTTGGCATTTTCACAACGGCAGCAGCCCACTGTTGCACTTGCTGCTGTCCTTCGTCCCGGAATCGGTGACAGCTAAGTGCTGTCAGTTATTTGAACTGACACATGTGCTAAAAATGTAAGCTTGTACGTCAGAGAGCACTTTTCGCGAAGTTCAGGACCATCATAGCGGTACACACATCCAAGGTCATTTAGTGAACGGGTACATGTGTGTGCGCTACATTCCGAATCGATAACATGGCACTTCCAGTCTATCCCTCCCCCCCCCTCCATCTGAGAATATGCAAATTGAAGTTTCCAAAAACTTCGAGAAAACGGGGAATAATTTCGAGAGCGTTCTAAATGTGCTCCGGTCTGGGGGAGCAAGCACACCCACATACACAGGCACCGACACAGAGCTACTCTTGAACATTGTTTCCTCCTTCTTATTCTGAAACGTGCCCTGTTTGGCGTAATCGATCCATGTACACCCTCTGCCCTGGCGGTGCTGTGTGGGTTCTCGCTAAACCATCGCTCAGCACACTGCCACCAACAACAAAGATGCCAAACTAAATTTTTGCAATTAATCTTGCCGACGACGATGACGTGGGCGACGAGGATGAGGGTGAAGATGAGGAAGACGAAGACGAGGACGAGCATGATGCCTGGGCAGATGTTAGCCGAAACACAAGCACATACACAAACACAGAAAGATATCCTCCAAGCAAACTGATATCGATTTATTTAAGTTACGCGTTGACATGACCGCCAGATGGAAATGGTCCGAGTTATGTTTATATTTTCGCTGCACTCTCAGCACCCGGGTGTTTCCAGCCAGCATTGAATGCAGTTGTATGAATAGCTTTCCTGGTGGCGTGTCCGGACCGGCAAGTCGCAGGTTGTGTTTGACAGCGACAACGTGTCCTTGAACTGTGCATACAATCGTAGCAGAGACAGGCATGTTAGCTAATTGCCTCGCAGCCGCCTACACGATGATTACCGAGTATCACTGCGAGTGAGCGTGGAAAATTTCTGAAAAAATGGCCGGAAATGGTGGGAGGTGGGGGGGGGGGGGGTTCTAGTGGCTGAGGAGGAGAAGGTGTAGGAGGTGGAATTAATTTGTGAGTGAGTGCAAAATTACAAGGGATCTGAAAGGCGACAGCAGTGGAGGACGGAAGGAAGTTCGCACAGTACTCGTGGGACGGTCTGGAAACGATTAATGTTGGGCGCATGAATAACTGAAGTGGATGAACGAGTTCCACCATGACAACGAGGACGACAATGGCAATGAGTCTGACGGTGGCGATGAGGCCGAAGATGGCTAGGAGGCCGAGGAGGAACAGGAGTCCGAGGACGACAACGAGAACCACGACAATGAAGAGTACGATGACGACGACGACGACGACGACGAGACTAACGATGGCAAAGAATCCCACGATGATAACGACTACGACGACGGCGGAGAGTTCGACGATGACAAAGAGTTCGACGGAGACAACGAGAACGACGATGGCGGAGAGTTCGACGATGACAAAGAGTTCAATGGTGACAACGAGAACGATGACGACGACGAAGAGAGACCCATGATGACTAACTAGTACGATGACGGAAATGAGTGGCATTAGAATGACTCGACAATGAAATGACTGCATGCATCGATGTGGAAGGGCAGCAGCATATCCGCCGAACCACATGCCGGACCATTGGACCCAGACTGGTCAACGTGCACTTTAAAGCCCCAGCAATTACCTCATGGTGTTGCCATCGATCTGCACAAGCCCTCGATTGGCATCGAAAGGCATCCGCTACAGTGGACATTCGCGGTCGAGCCAGTCGATGACATTTGCCCCCTTGAAATGTTCAAATGCTCAAAAACATTGAGAAACGAAACGACTGTATGTTATTTAATCAAAAAACTTTTAACGAGTTTCCTGGCATCCAATTAATTTTTCAACGGAAGCACCCCCAGACCCAGTCCCAGCCGCAAAAGCCCAGCAAAGCGGAGTGGAATAATTTAAAACATTCGTCCATTCCGAAATGGGTTTTTGGCATTTCCCATCGCCTATTCCCGGATACTGAATGCCGGGTCAGAATCAGACTTGAAAGCAGGCACATGTTGGCGGGAGGGGAGCAAACGAATACGGGTAACGGAAAAAAAAAACGAGCGAGCAGTTAAGATGGTCGGGAATAAATTTAAATAATTAACAAACCAGCATTGCTTCGCCCTCGCACCCGTCGTGAAAGTCAAAGGCACCTTTTATCAGTGTACATTGAACCGACCGTGACGAAACTGGCGATCGATACGCAGCGAGGTTAATTGATTCGGTAATTGCCAAGGAACGACCTGTAACAGCTACAGGAAGTGATATATCTGCTGACGGGGTTTGTCACATACCGTCGTCGAGTGACTGTGCAGATAAGGCTTGGTGGCGGGATGGCTGCCGCTGTCTCTTCCGATTGTGTACACACATCCGCACCTACACACAAACTCGTTGTCATGTCATGCCGCTACTCAGTTTGCTGTCACATGAAAAAAAAAAAAAAGAAGGTAACAAGACACAGAAGAGCGGTTTTGATGTGATTCGCGTGATGGCGTCGACAATGTAGGGAGTGTGTGTATTTTTATCTGAAATCAGTTGTTCAGCCCGCCCTCCCCCATCGCCAGCGTCAACACCACGACCATTCCACGATACGAAGGAGATAACGAGGCATACCTGGAGTTTGTCGGGCGCCCGATGGGTGGGTGGGTCATGGCCTGTTTGGTGGCCTCATCATTAATACAAGAGGGACGATGGAAAACGTGTGCATTATTAATGTGTTCCCTAGGAGTCTATGCATCTTTCTACATTCTCCACGCCATTTTAATATGCGAACTCATTATCCAGAAACAATGGCGCCCGACATTGGTTCATGCGGAAAATCTGCTACTCTTGCTACGGCTCGTGCTGCGGTTCTTGCTCCGGCTCTTGCTCCGGCTCCTGCTCCGGCTGCTATTTCAGTTGTTTTTGTTGTTTTTGTTGTTTTTGTTGTTTGTTTGGTTTTTAACGCTGTTCCGCAGGTGAAACGCCTCACATTCCCCAGCAGATGATTGCAAAATTTATGATCCCCATCTCCTCACATACCGTGCATCACTTGGAATAAAACCACGAGCACACACACACATACGTGTAGTGAAGAAATGCTTTGAAGGATTCTACTCTACATTCATGCCACTACATTCAGTGGGATCTGTCATCAAATGCCAAAGCGTAGGGTGAAATTAAATTTACCACAGGAATCCCATTAAGTGTCCTTATCAATGTGAGCTCAGAGTCATGCCATCTGGATCGTATGACACACAATTTCCACTCACCTTCAGCTCAGCACTCAGCACTCACCCGTCACCAGTCACCAGTTACCAGTCACCTCCATATCGCCTCGGTAGCGTCGTCTCATAGACAATCAACAGAATTATTTGCATTACAAAAGCGGCACGTGGAGAGTGCTTTTGTATGAGCGCGCGCGTGTGGATATGTGTGGGCGAGCTGAGTGCAACAATAACTTGTGTATGGTTTCTCTAAGGGCACTCAGTCATCATTACTCTAACTCCCCCCCCCCCCCCTCTCCACACCCTCTCTCTTCCCCCACCCCAATTGAAAGCCTTTTTCTTCCCCCACGACCATTAGAATTGTAATTAATGCATATGCTTCTTTTCACAGACTATTGACTTTGATTGGCACATTTAAACGCCGCCGTAGACGTAGGGTGGGCGCACACTTGAATACTTTGCGGAAGGCATTAACCAATTTTGATGGTCCGCTCGTGAAACTGCTGCAGATGGGGTGGTAACGGTTGCCATAACAAGATTATCTTGTCAAAACATGCCTCATCCACGTGGCAGTTTGATCTCACTGCTCCTACCCCTTCCAATTCTAAACCGCAACGACTGCATGTGTGGTTGAATTTTTATCAAACTAAGGGAAAACAATAATATGCATATAAAGGTTTGCCAATGGAAAATTGAGCATAAACCAGCGAACGACTTAATGGCGGCTACACTATGCCATGCTATTGTGGCTGGCTGGATGGATGGTAACGATCCTCGAGCCGCATAGTCCCCGCCGTCATAAAACATGAAAGCATTTAAAAATGAAATTATTCTCACACCACGCAAGCCGTCGTTGATTTTACGAGCGGTCGATTATTCTGTTCGGCACACGGTGCATTACATACTTGCATATGAGCGGCGCGCCGCTTCGAGGTGAGAGACGGTGGTCGGCGATGGTAAACAATCCTTTGATTGATGAGGCACGGGCACACGATGCAGTGTGCCGTGTGCAGTTAGCAGCATTGTGTACTCCAATTTTCCCATTTGCAATTCTGGTGTGAGCCTTGAAATGACAATGGGGTGCTTAATCGGTTAATCCCTCGTCGAAGTCGGCTAAAATTGCCAATAAATCCAATTTACTCGGCTAACTTGTGACAGCGGCAATAAAGGCAAATGATGATTGGGTGGTGGACTGGAGGGTGGATGGCAATCATCGGATGGACGGGTGCATTGATGGGAACTCGTCGTGGGCATCTGCATGTTGGTGGTGCAATATTTCTGGTCGAACGTTGGGACTTTTCATTAAGCCGCTTAGCACAGAGCGATAAAGTGCCTGGCAGGGATACTTGTTGGCCGAGTTATCGGTTACTTATTGCGGGCTCGCGATGACCACCTCAAGCAGTCCTCATCACTGCGCCAATAGCCAACAGATTTCCTCACGCAGCACGAAGCGTTTTTCCCGGCATGGTCTCCTTCGTTTTTCCCATCATCTTTTCATGGGCGCACCGGAGGGTGGGCAGAGGGTGGCCAGGGCAGATCGTTTCAACGTTTTGCCCCGGCATGGTATCCCTCTTTTTTTCCATCATATTTTCATGTGGGCACCGAAGAGGGTGGCCAGGGTAGATCGTTTCAATTGCACCCCGGATCAGATTTCACAGAACGAAGGATAATTCATTAAAGTTTCATGCAAAATAAGGCAGCCTTCGTCTGTGGGGCGGGGAAGTTGAAACAACGATGATTCAGCGACGATTCGTGCTCTGGCTTTGTTTCACCCTCGTGGCATGTGCCTGTGTGCGTGTGGTGGAGGCGTGGATGCTAACCCTGGTCGTATCTCGAGCTGGAAAATCGATGAATAAACGGGGTTAAGTGTGAAAAGGCATGACAAAGTTTTCTTTATTTCATATACTTTTGTAAGGCTGTCTGTTTGTGTGCGTGTCCCTCTTCTTGTGCTTGTGTATTTCTGTAAGCGACTAGGGGGTGGGCAAAGGTTGATTGCGCGGTAACACACGAGCACAAGCGAAGAATCCTTCGCGGTTGAGTCGATTGGAGATCGAATGACACTTCAAACTTCGAAAGTGCCCAAATGCGTACACAGGGACACAGTGTCCGCTCAAGGACGCTGTGGGTGCGTGTGTGTGTGTGTGTGTGAAGTGTGTGGGAGACCGTCGTAGAACGACGATGCAACATGAGAAGTGCTTCTCGTCGCTAAATACACGCGCAAGAACTTCGAATTCCAAGACCGGGACACTGCTGAGGATTCGCATCCAACGTAAGACCTTGGTTTGACTGTCTGCGTGCTACTCCGACAAGCATCGCCTTCGCTGCCACCGCCGCCACAGGAACTTTGTAAAATAATCGGCTTAGCTTAGAGTGCGAAAAAAACCAACCAAACGTCAAACTTTTGCGGACAATCAAGAAGTTCGAGAGCAGGTTGGGTTTAGAGACGGCGATAGAGAGGAAGTGCGGGGGCAGAGGGTAAGAGAATTGAAAGTTGATCGGCTTAGAGGTGGTTCACACCGGTCGCTTAAAAGGAGAGGAGAAACTTTTGCGGTGCAATAGGATTTTCGAAACCAACAGCAGATAAATTGAAAGTTGATGAGGGGGTTGGAAGTTGAGCTGTAATTGAGAGAAGGGTGAACAGACTGGATATTGGCGGCGGCGTCACAAAACTATGTGCCACACCAAGTTAGATGGGCTGGACATACTTTAAGACAATCGCCTGGCATCGGTCTGAAGATTCTTTGAGTCTGACGTAATGGGAGAAGGTAACAACTGAGGACGCCTGTGTTCAAGGAAGAGTAGTCGGTTAAGGCGGTGAGTTGAATATGGAGCGTTAAAAGCAGCAAGCTTAAGGCATCTCTGTTTAGGGGGCCCCTCGAAAGCGTGTGGTTGAAGGCGGTACGTTCATGGCGGAACATTGAAGGTGGCAAAACTGTGCTAAACGCAACCCTTTTGGTGCGCCGTCTTCACTGCGCCGCCGCCTTCGACATGCCACTTTCATCGCGCCAATTGGACACGGCGCCTTTACCTTAACCCTCATCGTGCCGACTTGAACATGACGCCTTAAGCGTGCCGTCATAACATTTAACGCGCCGCCAAGTATGTCGTCTTAACCCTTAACGCGCCGCCAAGTTCGCCATCTTCACTGCGCCGCCTTCGACATGCCACTTTCATCGCGCCAATTGGACACGGCGCCTTTACCTTAACCCTCATCGTGCCAACGTGAATATGACGCCTTAAGCGTGCCGTCATAACATATAACGCGCCGCCAAGTACGTCGCCTTAACCCTTAACGCGCCGCCAGGTTTGCCGTCTTCACCGCGCCGTCTTCAACTTACGGCCCTAACCACGCCTACTTCAACACGTCACCTTTAGAGTGCCACCTGAACGTTGAACGGACGCCAAGCGTTTCTCTTCCGTATCTTATACACGAACATCTTAATGAAAAGCGTCTTCTATTGTGTTGACTCAGAGTCTAACGCCGGCCGCCCTTTTCAAGTCCTCAAGTCACAACGAAGTTTCCTCAGAGTTGCCTACAGGGACCTCCTGCCCTAGCCCTCGACTTCGTTCCTTTGGCGGTCTGCTTCACCCGATGACAGACGTTCCTTGAAACCGCATGATCCCTTGAAGCAAACCAGTTCTGCACAATCTCTCCCTCAACCCAGAGCGCCTGAAATCAGGATCCTGATGGACGTTAGTCGACGCCTTTTCCCACTTGTTCGCGTTATTCGAACACACTCTCCAACCATTCCATCAGCAGACCTCACTTTGCCCAGTTACAATGTTCTGTTGCCAGAGTCACCAGCATCCTAGGGGTGGGAAACTGATGAGGCGGAAGAAACTACAAATTTCGACCGGGAAAATGCGATGCAAATCGAAACGGCAGCGTTTCCATTGCGTAACAGGACGAGACAACATAGCCTGTTTTTTGTTGCTGCACGACCCACTAGATGACAGAGAATGTAATTGGAATTCCGACGCACTCGACTGAATTTGAAATGACGACGTATGTAACTTCGAGAGCAATATAGCAAGGACATCAGTTCCACGGGTCTGCTGACGGAATAACGGTGTAACACGAACAAAGACCTCGGCAACGGTTAGAATGTCGATAGGTATGCACAACGCGTGGACTAGTCCCACGACTGGCATCCCTACTCATCACACATGTTCGATCCCCAAGGGGGAAAAACATGCACTTGCACCTGTTCTCCTTCCAGCGATATAGCCCTGAAGTTGTGTCCCTGATAGAAAACATGCATTCACACGTGAGTCACACCGGCGCCACTGGGGCCGGGGCATGGCTGATACGTGATTTTATAGATTTTCTGATAGACTCTGAGTTCGCTCATTATCAAATCCATGCAGCTGATAAATCAGACCCCCACCACGTGGAATTAATTTTCTACGTTTCGGTGGCATATTGCACAAGGAACTTCCTCCACCCAATACCAATTAACTAATGCACACGTCTGCGAATGGAAATGTTTGCCTTTGCCGAGGGCAAACTTCATTATAAACGCAAATATTGATTTATATTTATGTGTGCGAGTGTATGTGTGTCTCAGAGTCACAGACGGGGTGGTGGACAGTCCACCGTCCCATTGGATGAATGCAAAAATGACCCAAAATGAATTGAAGAAGAATATGCCGTCGAATGGACGTTATCCAGCCCGACGACGCCGACGTGACAGACAGTTTAATCGAGATGCACTGCGGGAATCGATTCAATTTGCTTGATTGCGAAACGAGACTTCCCTCTTTGTGCTCGCCTGAATGGAAGGACATCCATAATTTGCGCGAAGTATGGTATCAACGGCAGAAATGTGAATCCACGCGGAATAATAATCGATTGTTATGCATTTTCCATGTAATTTGGGTCAGCGGATAATCGCTTACTCTGCAACGCCTGTACCATTGGCCGTCTGTGCACGTTGTGACAATGGTGGACAGTGTGCACGTGGGATGACACACTCTACTCCCTCGGTCTGGCGAGAAACACGAATTAGAAACTACCTTCTGAACGGTTCAATCGAAGTGTGGCTCGAGTAGCGACATGAACCTTGCAAAATGCTGGTGTGCCTCAGGGCTCAAGTTTTTCTCCAATGCCCTTCGTTGATTCTTCAAAACATTTCTTCGCGTCGAATGGTAGCGTATATTCTCAGGATTCTGCCTTCCACACTCTGCAGTCATCTGATGACCATCCTTAGAAGGAACGTTCCGTCTACTTCGCATTCTCGAATAAGAGGGTACATGTGGAACTTATTCAATGGACATTCTTCATCTTAATTAGACCGCAAACATGAATCCTCCCCAAACCACGCCTCGAGGAACTTCTACACTTGTGTGCCAAGCCTTTGCACCGGGCGGTTTCATTTGTCATGCCCATAGGCTCCGCATTGAAGACTTTTCGCTTTCGGATTCAGGCCCAGCCACCTTACGTGTGGGAACTGTGTCCCCTCAAACCGCAACAGATTTGAATTGAATGCCTCCAAAGTCTCAAGTCTCTAATGTCCAGGAATGGCACTTCAGTGCAGAGGATTCCTCTATGCTCGGTATAAACCCGACTACGTTGCAATGACCACATATTCGACGTCACTGGACGCTTGAAGCGATGCATGGAATACGAGCATATCGACAGATGCAGCAGACACCGGCTTGCACGAGGAGGTGATAGGATCCCCAAAATCGAGCGTCAAAACAAATCGATGACGATGCACGTAATGAAGGCCCTTGAGTGCTCGGAACATCGTTACAATGTCTGTTGCTGTGGCCAGACTGCATTCCACCTCTCATGCGGAATTCATCTTTATGCAACCCGCACACGAAGGACTCGCATGTCCGTTCACCCTTGAGCACAATTTTCGAAGGGCGAAGGATGTACGTACTGCAGTACACTTCCTGTTTGAAACTGAAGTGCACCAGTGTCCTTCTGTCCCTCCCGTCTCTATCTCTTTCTGCATCTCGCCTGACCCCTCTTTTGATCGTTTTCAGTGCCAGTCATTAACCCTCAACCTGGAGTGCGTTGAAAACAAATCGATGTTGGTGATGAATGAAATGATATGGGCACTTAGAACGGGCGGACGATGGACACATCTGTCACATGTGCCGACAGCCAGTTGAAGGAGCAGCTCCTTTCCGTTCCAGTCGCAATGCTGATGTGCAGGCATTCATCCAATTCAATTCAACACATTCCTTTGCCTTTGACTCGGTTATCCATTTGATTTTCCAAGCCACTGGCCACGATAGCGAACCGGATGTACGGTCAAAGCAGAGTGCAAATGGCCATACGCTTTGTGCGCTGGATGCCTTTTGCACAGTCCCCAGCCACAGCCGCAGCCGATTGAACGTTTGATCAATCGGTTCAAAACGATAACGCTGGCATTTAGCTGGGGTAGCACTGTACTAGAAATTAGCAACATGCGTGCAGCCTTCATAGAATTCTGACACACGCTCGGTGCACTCCACGAATGAAATAGTCCGTCGAGCTGCGGGCAACCGCATAGGGGGCGGGCCGTTTTTACTGTGAGAAAGAACAGCCAATGGGCATAAGAAGGGGAGACGAGGCGCTCGCTCAGTTGGCGTTTTAAGTGCAGGCGAAAAATGAATGACATCGCCACGTGCAGCACGACGCGTGCCTGGCTAATCCATAGGTGTACGTATATCGTTAATTCAAGTAGTAACACTGACACCTCCCCAGCCAGCTCCTCGGCGCACCCATTTGTAACTATTGATTCAGAGGGATTATGTGTTCTTTTTGTTTTCTTCTTTTCACTTGCTGGCGCCTGCTCCCGAGCGAACCACGAGCTAGACAGAGAAACAAAATACGAACGAGTGGGAAGCAGAGAGGAGGAGGTGGAGGCTAGTTTCTGGTCCGTCAGGCGCTGTGTCCTGCTGCGGACACAACGAAGGACATAGCAATGCGTCTTTTACTCCGTCTATTAGTGTGTGTGTGTTCCTGCAGAAGGACTAAGGTTGGATTCGAGCGATTACGTGGACTATGGCATTTATTGATTGTTCCTTTTTTTTTTTTTCATCTTTCACTCACATATTCTTTGACATTGTCCGCCGATAACTTGGGGTCCGTTGTGGCCGATTTGGGTCTGCATTCAGTCCCGGTGGAATTTGTTCCCCGATACAATGGACGACAATGGTCGACCAACAAATGTGTGCTCATGCAATGAGGTGCACCAGGTCGTGCCGTGTCCTGCACGGTCTGCACGGTCTGTACGGTCACTTCTTCGTGTCTCCACTATGTGTTCGTATTGATTTCCGTTCTTTTGTGCGACGTTGTCCATTATTCCTTGAACACCAGAAGCACACATGTGATCTGCATGAATGCTAAATGTGAGTGTACAATTTGAGGCATTTGCAAATCAAATATGTGCTCACAGCGTACCGTCCACGGGCAGTTCTGGTTCGAAAAGGAGTTCCCATCATCGTCATCTTCACGGCCAGAGACGGCATTCCGCACCGGGTAGGGGAGCGGTTCGTAATCTATTCAAAGTATTTTGAGTTCCTAAGCCTTCCCTGGGACGACGAAAATCCTTTGTCTGGGCTAATATGGGACCATTTGAATTTTGTTCTTCGCACAGGCATGTGAATACCATGCGCTCTACCCGTCTTCCTTCTGCCCGGGATGGACCTGGGCATTGTTCTGCTTGAGTGAACAACTTCCTTCCATGCCCATCGGCGGGACTGGGTGGCATTGATCCGAGAGAATGGGAAGATGCCTAGGGCATTCTGAAATCAATGCTTGATTACGTGTTCAGTGTTCGCCTTGTGACTAGAGCTACATGCCGAAGTTACGGAGAGAGGGGGGAAGTGGTTATCATACCAAGGACGTACAGTGCCGAAGGATTGTAGGCCACTGTGGCACTCCTCCTTTCGTGGCGAGGATGGATTAGAGAGTTTCAAATAGCCACGAAATGTGCACTGTGAGGCCAATTTTGAGTCACTTTTACCAACGTGTTGGCTGGTGGCATGTGTAATAACACGTGTTGTGCCTTTTTTTCAAATTTGTTCATCGATTCGCTTGCTGTGTGGCATGTAGCACCATCTTGCTGAACAAAAGGTGGGACAGGTTCAGCTCGTGCAATTGGGATGGCAAAAAGTCATTGAACAAGAGTGGGCCCCATTCACGGTGTTTTTGAAAAAAGAAAGACTTCCGCCAAGGAGTACTGCTTGTTTGCCGTAATTCGTTCTTACTGGGTCTCAATCAATAGACGCAGCTGGCGCAATCTTTGACTAGCCTCCCCCAGTTGCGCCCACCAAGACAGTCGGGCCTTCTTAGTCGATACATGCCCCGTCCACTAACTGAACCAAGAAAACTCGGTTCCCTTGACAGAAGGTCTTAAGAACTCCTTAAACTTCTTCACGGATGGCTCCAAGGCCAGTGGACTGCGTCAGAACTTAAGAGGCGTGCAAGCCACTGCAAGTGTTGTTCTTGGTATTTTTTCCGGCTGAAATGTAATGTTAGCACGGGATGTATGAAGATAGGCCACTCCTCTCACGACGAAAAGGCTTCTGACGAAGAACGAAGGTTCTTCTCCACTTGTTGCGCCACCTCAGACGTTGTTGTCTTCTTCCTTTGTCCGACAGATTCGGAGGAAAAGACCCTTCGGGTCAGGTTGGCTTTTCTTGGCACAAACACCTTAGTTGCCGCACTACAGCCTCCGAAGTTCGTCGTCGTGTCGTCGTGCCTTCATTCACTTCGAGTCCCATTACAGCTGCTTCCATGCCAACCGTCAGCTGTGTTCTACTTATCAAGTCAATATCACGGAATTCTGGAAAATCGTGTATCCTGTGTCGGCCAAAAGTCACACAGACGAAATGCCACACAGTCCAACAGACGAAATGCCTTGACAAAATCATTCTCTTACATTGAAGGTCTCGATGAGTTCGTTAGCGAACTTCAAAAATCTGCGAAAGGTCAAAAATCAAAAGAGCTTAGCAGGAATGTCAAAACCACACCCGTCGTTGTATAGCTGGCCTCTATGCACGCTTCCAGAGTAGATGGCGTCGATTTGAATTTCTTGGGTCTTTTCCTAGATTTGTCGCGGTGTGAAGGTCTGGTCTACTGGAATTCCCTGATAGTTTGTAAGCGACTTCAGGCGAGAACACAAGTCGGCAGAAGTTTAGGAAGTTATCCCTCCATGGCGCAGGCACAAGGGGCCTCCTTTCTCTTGTATCGGGAAATGATACTGGGGTGTCCCTCGTCAGGCAGGGGTTTCTTACGATCATGGGTCACAGATTAGCTGGTACATATGGTCATCTCAAAGATTTCAGCGGCCGATGGCACAACAAATTTGTTCAAATAATAACTTTAATGGTCCTTTCAAACAGTAAAACTTTCTAGTGGATCGGTACTCTTTTCTTCATGCTTTTTTTCTTATTTGTCGTAATACATTGTTTAAAACCTTAGTTAGGGGATTCGTTAAACCGCAAACAATTACTACTTTCGAAGCGATTCCGATGACGACCACCTTTTCGGTTAGACTCAAGTATCAGCGACATCAGCGTACTCAGCATGTCCTCAGGAATAAAAGCACTCAATTTTAAATAAGAGATCCATTATTTTCGCGCGAATTTTTTTTTTTTTTAGCTGGTGGATGCGCCCAACCAGCTCATCTCCAGCTGCCCTAAAGATTTCAGCGGACAGTCCGTCCGCACCGGCAGCTTTGTTAGACTTCAGTCTTGATATTGCTATCTTGACCTCGTCTAAGTCGGTTGGACGGAATTCTCGTCGATCATCCTCCATATTGAGTGGGACATTCTGCCTGACAGCGGTATTGGTGTCATCATCGCCGTTTTGCAGTCTGCAGAAATGATTCTTCCAAATTTACTCAGTATCGACTGCGACTCTACTACTAGTTGTCCATTTTCGTCCCGGCAGGCTTCTATCCGGACATTATATCCACTGGATAACTGTTTCACCCTCTGGTAAAACTTTCGGACATCGTTCCTGCCATAGCACCTCTCCATCTCATCGATCGCGCGCTTCTCGTAGTCGTTCTTCTTTCTCCTAAGAAGCCGGGTCTCGTCCCTTCGTCTCTGTTCGTAGAGCTCACGAACAGCTCTCGTTGTTCGTTGCAACGTTGCTTTGTAGGCTTCCAGCTTCGCTCCATGTGCCAGCCCACAGTCGTTGTCAAAATTGTACAAAATACAAGTCTGAATTAAGAGTTTTGCCGTAGAGAGTCAGCTTATAGCAGTTGATTCCCGCCCATTCACATCAGACACACACCAAGACTTTTTTGGCTAGTTTGGACCGACTCACACGACCTTTTTAGCTTGACGTTGTCGTAAGTGACCCACTTTCCGGTAGCAGTTGTTGCGGATTAGCAGTGATTCGCAGATGGAAAGTTGGTCCGTGTGTGGTACCCTTTTTCAAATAATGCCAAACGGTTCTAGTGCAATGTTAAGCTTCTCGCCGTTATCGAAGAAAAACTGTAGAACATGGCGTAGTCGCACTTTGCTGGTGTCCTAGTACTGGTTCTAGTTTGTTCGCTGGTTTGTTCGATGGGACTAATGTCCGATGACTAAAGTCATCTGTTTGAAAGATTATGATAAAATCCTTAGACTACACTTAATGTCAGGGAGAAGACCAAATAGCTGAGTGTGTTCTGCTACTAATCTTCTCATGATGGTTGTGTCAAGGAATGTCAAAGATTCTCTGCTATTATAAGCTTTAATGGCATGACCGTACACCTGCTCGTTGAATTTCGGATGATGCGTTCATCGTCCACTCACTAAACTCAGTCAAGTGCTGAAAGTAATGGAAATCGAAGTTGAATTCCCTATCCATCCTGATGTCCATCAATCTTGTAACACTCACGTCGTTCTCAAGAGTGGCTGCAAGAAAACTCCCGTTTTCCTGGAAAATCAAGAAGATGCATGATTTCGCGGTGAAAATGCAGTGAAGTGCAAAGTGAACTGAGTCGACCTTGTCTGTACCAAAGGTGCACGTTTTTAAAAAGTGTTTTTTACGAATGGAATGGAGTGAGTGGCGGGAGCTTAAGGAATTTCTATTCAAAATTTGATGGGAATGGCGAGGAATGAGACGGTGTCGCGTTTGGGTAGTTTTGAGCATGGCCATGGCATCCCATCGAGGTTGAGGGTATTCCCTCCCTGTCTTCAGACAAAGGAGACTGTTAAACTGGTAGTCGATGCCTGGGACACGTATAAACACGATGAAAATGTAACCTTTTCCACCTCTTTGCGCGTGAAAGTCTGACAAGTCTCCGTTTCGGTGGTAGTTGGTCCCCGCCCAGAATGAGTAAAAATTAAAGTATATCCTGACAGAAGATCTTAAGGCCGTACACCACAGTGTCCATTGAGACGACGTGTACAGGACCACGTCCGAATTGAACAGTCAAACTATGCTAATCTACTTCTCCTATGTGTGGGACTGATGTCCTTGGTAGACCTGGACCTCAACCAAGAGCCAACAGCCAACAGCCGCTCCAGTTGACTCCATCTCTAAGCAGCTGACTACAAATTAGTTCAAGTCCTTCTCCACTTGTATGAGCCACCTTAGATGCAGCCTCCTCCAATTCGTTGATCCACATGCTCCGAGAATTAGGCCTCAACTTTGGTTCACTGAACAGAAGTGTGACGTCTAGGGTAAACAAAAGTTTCGTCTCCAATCAAGATTTTAAATAACAAAGTACGTAGAACGTTTGACCTCAACCAAGAGTGCCCTGTCAGCTAGATTCCAGCCGTAGCCTCTAAATTTGAACTCAAGCGTGCCCTCTCAGCTAAATTCCACGCGTGGCTCTATAAGTTTGAACTTAAGCGTGGCCTCTGAGACAGATTCCTTTCGTGGCTTTTAGGTTTGAACTCAAGCGTGGGCCTTTACACAACCGTTGGCTCTATATTATAAAACAAGCGTCGCAAGCTCGTGGCCTGAATTGAATTTCACGAGCGACCTCTAAACAATGTCCCAAACGTTAGCGATGTTTGACCTCAAGCAGCCCCGTGGCTTAGTTGATGACTCAAACGTCATTCTGGGGAGCGAACTGTATCCCAATCGTGGCGATCAAACTAGTTAAACTGGCTTGGATTAGGTTAGGTTAGGTAGGCGGCTGCTAGTGCATTCACCAGCACACTTAGACCATATTGGTCCATTGTAATAACCACGCCGCCGAGGAGACTGGTGCCTTATACCAGCGCCTCAGACCGCTCGGCCACGCTACCTCATTTACCCACAGTCAAACAACTAGCACTGACTGACCACTCAAGTGATAGTCCCGTTGATTTGATCCCAACTGCAAATGGTGACTGGACCAGATTTGAAAACCAGATAAAAGCGTACTAACCTTGCTTTCACTGGGATTCGAAGCGGGGACCCCGCTAACCAGGGGCAGGCACACTACCAACTGCGCCATCCAGTCGTTAAGCTGGCTTATTCTTGCTCAGAAGTGTGGCGGAAGCTAGAACTCAACCCTGGCATTACATTAGTGCCCACCAACTTTAGGAGCCTCTGTCGACACTAAATCCTCGACTCGAAGATGAAAACGAGGAGAGTTCCTTAAAAAGAAGTTCTCTGAAGATGATGAGTAATCTTTCATCATCCACGCTAGGTGCCTCCAATATCGAACGCTAATCGCACTGGGATTCTTTTCCCGCAGGGCATGCTTCTCCATCTTGTCTCTTGGGGTTGAAGTATCTTCAGGCGTAGAATTGGTGTCCATGCGCTCCACATAGACGGAATTATCATCCATCATAGCCGTAAAGCGAGCCCTCCAAGTTCTCAATATCGACTGCGACTCTTCTTCGATTTGCCCCTTTTGGATCCATCATGCTCCTGTTTGAGTATACATTTCCAGAAATCCTTCCTGTCATAACTCCATCTACTCGACCGCGGTCTTTCTTTTTTCGTCTCAGCAACTGGGTGTCTTCCCTTCCCGTCTCTGTTCGCAGTGTGTAGAGCTCACGACCACCTCTTGTCGTTCGTTGCAACGTTGCCTTGCAGCATGTCTCCACTCATTGCCAAACAATGGTTTCTTCCTTGGTGGTGTCGTATAACCCATCGCATCGTAGCTTCTTGACAGTGATGCACGACCAATTTTTTGTAATACAAGGTTAACTACATTATCGGGTAATACACCATCTCCTTCGGTTCAATTTCATCGGGAAGATTGATCCGCTTCACTGAGGAAACCGGACACTCTTGTGTCTTAAGACGCTCAGATTGTCCAACCTCAGGAGGAGGTACTGGTGAAACGGGAGATGCCTCGATGGCAGCAGCCGGATCTCGTTGTCAGCCTGAGAAAATTAGGAAAATAATCAATATTGAATGACTCTGAGATACCTTCTTCATCATCATCATTATAAAACATCAACAACTCTTACGCTTCCTAGTGTGCTTCAGTTCGCCCCACTTTCTCGTTGCCCGCTCGACTGTCCTTCGCCACGTATTTCTCTGGTCGCGGCGAATTCTTCCACCCTGTGTAATCGCGTTTCATTGCATCACGTGGCTTGCTATGGAGCTGTGACCTTTTCGGAGAGTATACCACTTTTGTGGGTTCATGGCCCGTTCTCTGATGACGTTCTTCGTTCGAGATGCACCTATTAACGACCGTTTGCCGGTTTTTCGTGATAGTGGTGTTCGCTCTCCGAGTACCACATCCGTACAGCAGCACGAACTCATCATTAGAACGGAAAAGTCGCAGTTTGGTGTTTGAGCCTATTGCATCGCAAACGCAGAATTAGCCTTGCCTATTCCGCTTGCTTCATTCAGATCTGGTTCCGCCACGCCGCCGTCAGCTGAGACGACACTCCCAAGGTATTCTTAACTCTCTACTCCGTCAACAGCATTCTATGAAGTGAGGTGGTCATTTTAGTTTTTTTCGAACTCTGCCTCCCTTTCTCCATCAGTTGTCATTTGGTGAAGGTCCATTATTCTGGCGGTCGTGGCGTTGTCTGTGCGTCAAACTCTACCCACTTCAACTACGGTGCCTGGGTTCGATGTATGACAACAAAAATTTTCACGACGCCACCTCTTTCCAGTCAAAATGATCAAAGAGTAGTTAGTAGTCGCTTCTTAATTTGGATCCCAAAACTTTCCTAGGTGTCGCTTCAACTCATGATAGAACAATATGACGCACAAATGAGTGCTCCTTGTAGAACCTAGACCATGGCACTCTACGGGCTGTAGCGCGCCACACACAAATACTGGTGTTCCCCTAAGGCTCTGTTCCTTCTCCGACACTCTTTCTCATTTCTACAAATGTTTCTCTGTTACTCCTAATCCAATTCACTCCTTCGCTGATGACAGCACCCTCAGGCTCCGTCGTATTCGTTCCAAGACCCAAGACTCTACCCTTCCACTGCATAATAGGAACGCCAGCATATGTTAAACAAATTGAATTCGGATCTTGACAGCATAATTAATTGGGCGAAGAACAATAGAGTGGCATTCAATGCTTCAAAAACTCAATGCTACCTGCTGTTACTCAAGTGAAACCTTGATAATCAACCACTATGCATGAATGGCGCCACGATGAAACCGGAAAACTTTACATCCATGGTGTGTGTAACAACCAACTTCCGAGATACCTTTTCAAAATTCTGCTTTTCCACAATGTATCCATGTAACAAGCAACATGAATCTTGATGTGTGCATATAAACATAATATTTCTGTGTATCCTACACCGGCACACGCACGCGACCACAGGTTGTTCCTGGCGTTCTGAATGAAGTTGGCTAGTCGAATGTGTTGTTTTGGGGAGACTCAATGCCTCTCTCGTTCGTTTACATCTGCCAACGATTTCCCATGGGTATTGGAAACCCCATTTTCGTTGATAGAGGCTGAGCGCAGACTTCTGTGCCTGCTTGAGACATCACAACGCACGCTTGGCAATCCCGATGAGATGGCTTCACATCAGTTCAAAGCACACGTGGGCATTTCCGGCCCATGAAGGCATGCACACGGATCCCTCTCAGCTTGCAGCACTCCGAAGAGAGGGATAGTAGTCCCTAGACATGTGCAAACTTCCCATGGGTATGGGAGAGAACCCACTTTCTGACTTTGTACGCACTTTGTTGCATCCCAACACGAGCTGATCGCTCACCATTAACTAACTAATGGCCCGTGAGCTACAAGCCACGGCACCTGTACCTCTCTGTTCACGCGACAGTAAAGCCGACTTAATGGTCTCCGTTGATTTCTTCTTTTTCCAAGAAGTTACTCAAGCGCTGAGGAAACCTTTGCTCTGTGCCTGCCCTCCAGATGTGTCGATATCGAGTGAAACCTCGTAAAAAAGTAACTACCGCTCACGTTAACGCGCATTCAGGAATTAACTGCACGCGTAATTACGATGCACACCGATACGCTGGGTGCCGGTCTACGATCTGAAAAGTGAAATGGATTTTGCTTTGATAGAGAATTTCTGATTTTATAGGGATTAACACCGCACTGAAAGCAACGACGACGATAAATGTCCATACAATGGATACAATTTCCCTCTCTCTCTCTTTCGACGTGTGTGGCAATCAACTAGTGGCCCGATGAGGTGTGTGGGGAGTGGAGGACCACCAAATTGGTCATGACCGTCAATTAAAGTTAGTAGCACTTTCAATATTGATGTTCATTCTGATTGAAATGAAGTGCAATTTGGAATCACTCGCTGATTGAGCTGCAGTGGATGATGATGTCGGTGGTGCGGTTTTTGCCCGTGAATCGGCTTCGTAGTAGAGTCAGTTTGAAGATTTGATGATGATGGACAGGTACACGGATCGACAGCTGATAGGGAGAATTAGCCTCGACTTCAAACAGCAAGGAACTCCATCTTCGGGAAGAGAGGATGACTAGTCAGTAGCTATTTACGGGTGGGTGTCCTTCGGCATCGGTGCACGTGATACTCGTAAAAGGATGAGCCCTTGCTGAACCATTTTGCTCAATGAATTTATGCATGAATTCTTCGGATTATTGCTGCACAAGTTGATTAAGGTCCACGAAGACTGCAGTGGCACTGCATCAAGCACCAGCCTCACTGCCTGAGTTCCTCTGGAAGAATTCAAATATCCGTTATCTCGACACTTACGACAGTAATAATGTGAAATCCCTGGCCTAGATTGTGTCGTAAAACTGACGTTTCCTTTAAGGAAGTCGAAGGTGTGAAGTCAATTTCAGAGCAGGACACTGCTCCAGTGCCAGGACGATGGAACTAGGCTGAAATGACATTTCACGAGAGTTTTATTGACTGCACATGGGGATGACCATAAAAGACTGCATAACGTCTATGACTCGTAAAAGTAACGACTCCATGAATGCACCTTGCATCATTCATAGATTCAAAAGGATTCCACATGCGTTGGCAAGGACCCGGAGAAGTAGTTTCGTGCATTATATTGCAGACAGCTGAGCCCGGGCTCAAGGTATAAACTTAAGTTTCTCGCATATTGCCACTGGCAAGCACTCTTGTGAAATTATATGAAATGAGGAAGTAAATAAAGTCCCTTTGCAATTTCCCATTTTAATTTCAATAAGCCGAGACAGATAGCATTAAACGGGAATCACGACCTCGTTAAATTACCAGATGGGCAAAGGAGAACATCACGTTTATCGCTTCACGCTAGCCAAGCAATGCACGTTCCTTATTACTTTTCTGCATTGAATTTCCTATCCATCTAGGTATGCTATAAGATCTAGGACCGATAAGACTAACATCCTTTCTTCTCAAGACATTGTCGTTTTCATTAAACTCACAGTCGCAAGCAAAGTGTCAATCTCTCACCATGCCTACAACAAGGGCGATTTTGTTAAAACAGCCTGTTGACAGGACTCTCGTGCACAAGGAGTTCACCCCTCTTTTTTGGACATCGAGGGAGCCTTTAACAAAACGTTAGGTTGGTTATAGTGCCTGACTGACGGGAGTCACACTTAGGACAAAGAAGTGCGTTGATTAGATCAAGGTGGTCCTTGTAACGAAATGGTTTAGCTGGCTAATGCTGAGGGTAGTACTACGCGGATTGGTTTCTCCTAACAATTAGAAAAAGTTGGTCCTTGTAACGAAGCATCTTAGGTGTCCAATGCTGACGGTATTTAGCTCATTAAGATTAGATGCCGGTACCTACGACTTGCCAGAGCACTAGACATGCAAAGTAGGTGTTCTGTAGTTTCCACCGCCTCCTCATCTATGCAGCTTCTGCAAAAGTCCTTATGAGCGACACCCATCCTGCGGACATGAATGCCAATTGTACAGTGTCCGGTTATGACACCGATGAACGTCCTGAGTGAAGATCTGTCAAGTCTAAGCAGATTTTTTTACTTACTTACTAGGCTGGCGACCCATGCAAGGTCCGGGCCTGAGTAATAGCTGCTTTCCATTGCTGACGGTCCTGGGCACGCTGCTTCCAGTCATCAAGGCCAAGCTGTCGTGCATCCGCGACTATAATATGGGTGGCGCTACAGTCCGAGGCGGACCTGGGCCTAGCTTCTCAGCAACCACTCGCGTTGTGCGAGCTATTGTTCTCTCACGCGTGGAAGAGACCTACAGTTTAATGCTGAATCCGGACGGCGAAGTTGAGGAAGCTTTCTCTAGACAGGAATACTCTTTGAGCATTGTCAGTGACTCGAAAGAGGTGCAGCCGTAAATTATCAAAGGTGTTAAATTCGGGTATCGAACCTGGCACCCTCTGCGTAGGAGTCGACGCACTTACCCACTACGCCATGGCAACCCACATCCGCATCCGCATCCGCGACTACTTGGTCTTTATACCAGATATTCGGTGACCCTCTTTAGCTGGAGTATTGTTATCCATGCGCTCGATGTGGCCGAGCCAGTGCAGTCGACGAATCTTTGCCTTCCGGACTACATCCACATCCTGGTACAGCTCGTAGAGTTGCGCGATTGTGTCTTCTCCTCTATTCGCCTTCTTCGCAGACGGGACTATATATGCGACGTGGAATTTTTATTTCGAAGGCACCAAGAACCAGCTCCGCAGGTTTGCTTATCGTCCAGCTTTCGGCTCCATATAGCAGGACTGGCAAAATAAGGGTTTTGTAGAGCATGATCGTAGTCCTTCTAGTCAGGAGTTGTGACGCCAGTTGTTTTGACAAATCGAAGTAACAGCGGTTGCCAAAGGCGGTTCTCCGTCGAAACTCCACAGTGATGTCGTTTGTGGAGTTCACGTCTGACCCGAGATAGACAAACTCCTTTACTACCTCGAAATTGAAGATGTCGATTGTCATATTTTGTCCTAGGTGGTGTGTGACAGATCATTTTTTGGTCGACAGCATATACTTTGTCTTATCCTCATTTACCATGAGCTCGCTTCACCTCTTCTTCAATTGCCGTAAATGCTTCCCCTACGGCACGTTGGGAACGCGCGACGATGTCGATGTCGTCTGCATATCCCAACAGGGCGACTGACTTGTAGAAGATAGTGCCTTCCGTGGTTACAGCTCAGATTCTAGAGGGAATGCTTGCGAGAATCTCTTCTCGAAGATAAGTTGGGGTGGTAGGCGGTCAGAGTCGGTGGGGAGGGATTCATATTCGTTTAAAATATTTGAGTGACGGAAGGTGACTGTCGGACTGTTTTCAGTCTCACGGCTGTGCTTGCTTCTACCTGTTTGCTGACAGTTCCCAGTGGTGAAAGGTGGAGGAGTATGTTAATAGTATATATATATATAGTATATATATATATATATATATATAGTTTCTGCACCCGATTAAGTATTGTGCAGTTGAAACCTTTATTTAGCTTTCCCGTATAAAGTCGTTGGTCTGACAGGCGAGTTAAAGATCCAGTAGGCGATCCATGACTGTAGTCCCCATTTGGATCCTATGGCTTTTTTGCGGCTGAAACGGGACAGAAAAGCCCTTTTACTCCTTTCCTGGATGTTGAGCTTTCAGCTTAGCTTGTTGTTGACAATGAGACTTAGAAGCTTCGCACTGGGGCAGTTCGTTGTAGAGTGGTGCCGCAAAGCTTTGGATGGTCAAATTGAGGGATTTTGTACCTTTCGGTGAATAGTACAAGATCCGTTTTTTGGTGGTTAACGCAACGGCCGCAAACAATAACCTGATCGCTCAACAGGCTCGGAATCGAAAAGTCCCTAGTGGTTTTTACTCACCAGCTTCTTAATAATAGGGCGATAAGCTCGAAGCTAGGTGAAACCGTGATGTACGCTCCCCTCTCTTGTGGAACGTATTGTAGAATGAACTGCGACTGACACTTGAAAGGACTGGGTGTAAGGTCGTCGCTTATGAAGGTTAAATTGCCTTTACGGAATCTGGAAAATATATATCCAAGGTTAGGGACATTATGCAGCTAGCCCGTTCAAGCTACTGAATGCGTCCTAGACGTCAATCCACAGAAAACGGACCTAGTCCTTTTCAAAAGTCTAAAAGGGTGATGTCGCAGTTCTAAGGCGGCCAATTGACACCTCCAAGACGGCTGAGAATTTGGCGAGCAAAAGATCGATTGTGGCATGTGTTGTATGGCAAGGCGCACCATCCTGCTTCTGTTGCAAGTCCTACTGTTGCTGAAAATGTCCTTGCTGGTAATAGCCTTCATTTTCCAATACTGTCCCGTCGTTCTGCTGTTGGGGAGCTGCGATTGGTAGATTTGGAGTACCAGGAATCACCAAAAATTCGTGTTTTTGCAATTTCACTCAAAAAAGTCACTTAACATGGCTCTCTAATGCTCATCGTTGACTGAAACGAAGAAAAATGGTCCAATAAATTGAGTCGAACACTTTCGCCCAAAGCAGCCACAATAGCATCACCATACGACGACGGGGACCATGAGTGTTGTCCATAAGCAGCATTCTCACAAACTAAGGAACAGCAGTTGCGGCGGGTGGTCCATTGACGCCAGAATTTCTTTTCAAAAACTCACTGTTTGGGTTATTATTATTTTTGTGGGTATATTGCATCGCGATCTATTGTACCCCTTTGTATACCTTCGGTTTTTTAAGAGTTTCCCTCCCGTGCAGCTTTTTTCGGAGTTGTATTGAGGTTTATGGGACTCCTGTTGCGCGGAGGTGGAACACATTTATTCTAGAGTATTCGCTTCAAGTCAGTTTCCCTCAGGAATCTGAGAATGTTCTTCCTCTGATATTGGGTGCTTGCCCAGATATATTTGTATTTGGTTGGCTTGTGCTTCCCAGAATCTCTGTACGTGTTCTGGAATTTCATTAGATTCTCCACAGAATCTTCAGTGAACTTCTTCAGATATTCCTAGTTTCTTTACTTAGTTCTTGATTCTGCAGTGCCCTTATAGGAATGTTGTTAGGATACGGTGGTTGTTCTTGCTCATCTTGATATATGCCTCAAACCTGGACCAAGAGTCTTTTGGCCTGCTTCGTGTCATGAGCGTCGTTCCTGCCCGGTTCCTTCCTTCTACTTTCCTGAACTCTTCTCTGAGGAGTTGATCTCTTACAGCGCAGAATGATTAGGGGTCTATTAAATGTTCCGATGCTTCTTTCCTAGCAAGGGAGTCGGCCATTTCTTTGCCTTCTATCCCTGTATGCCCAGGTTTCCTGCAGAGTTTTACTCTATTACTCCTGCTCAGCTTCTTAAGCTTCTGTAGACATTCCCACACAAGCCTGGGTTTCATGATACAAGAGTCTAGTGCCAGGATAGCGGCACGACTGTCTAACATTATTGCTACTGTTTATAGTTCCTGTCACGACCGATCTGAGTGCATCGGTCTATGGCATAGACTTCCGGCTGGAAGATACTGGTGCGTTTGTCCATCAGTTCGAAGTACCTTGTCCGCGGTCCAAGTACCACTGCTCCTATTCCTTCATCAGTTCTTGATCCATCTCTATACCATTTTAACGTATTGCTGCTCAGCCTGTCGACTACGGGCTCATTGCTCCAGTCATTTCTGGTGCTGAACTTAATGGTAAACTCCTTTTGGAAATTGAAGTTCCTAATCACGTCATCTTTCGGTATGGCCAAGAGTGGTTGCTTTTTGACTAGTGCATCAAATTGTCTCGATTTAATGTACCTGTCGTTTCCAATCCCTTCTTTGGGCTACACAGCACTCACTTTGGAAATAAGTTTTCAATATTTCACAACGTTGTTCAGGCGTAAAGCGACTTATTTCGTTCCGCGGAGGTATGATACTGAATTTCTGTCAGTGTCAACATAAGTCATAATTTAAAGAAACAACATAAGGTTACGTTAGGTAAGGGGGCTGCTAGTGTATTCTCCAGCACACTTAGACCATATTGGTCCATTGCGATACCCCTAGTCAGACTTCTACCACTGATTGCCAGTATACAGATACGGCAAATGGTGACTGGACCAGATTTGAAAATTAAATAAAAGCGTAATAACTTTGATTTCACTGGGATTCGAAGCGGGGACTCCGCTAACCAGGTGCAGGCACTCTACCAACTGTGCCATCCAGTCGTTGAGAAACAACTTTAGATGGCTCACCCTGGAAGCTCATCCTGGATCCTGGAACGTGTCAAAAAGGCCTCAACGGCCCTCTTCTGCAGTATGAAGGCCATAGGGTTCAAATGGGGACTACAACCCCGCATAGCGCACTAGCTATTTGTATCAGTAGTCAGTGCTCGATAAGAACATCAACCTCAAACCGCTTAACAGAGTGGAGCGGATGACAGGCGTATGTATCAGCGGAGCACTAAGGACAAACCCCTCCTCAACTCTGAACATACTCCCCAATCTCCCAGCCATAGGCGTCATTGGTAGACAGACAGCAACTTGTATGGCTGAAATGGTTGCATCTGGGGGAAGAACTTAATTCTGGACCCTCGACTATACCCGGCAGTTATAGTTCTATACCCAAGCACACAGACCTCATGATACTTGAACTCCTCTTCGAGAAGAACTTCTCAACCAGCATCCCACACGCAGATCTTAACACATGACAGAATGGTGACGCACAGGTGTGCGTGCTGACGTCTATTCTATGAATCTAAACATCCCACTGACTTTCCGATTACAAAATCACTGTACAGTCTTCCAGGCAGAAATTATAGCGCTCGAGAAGGCTCTGTCTTGGCTAAAAAAAAAAACAATGTCATCCCTTCGGATGGCCACACATCGATCTAATCTCTGAATTCCTCTTCAAACTCCAATAATTTCTCTCCATACACCTTCCCTAGTTCTGTAGACATTGGGTCGTTTTCGTTAAACTGTACTGAAGTCTTTCTAGCACTTCAGAATTTAACGCCGGACCCCAGTTGTAGAGTGGATGGTATACCATCCATTATTCTTAAATACTGTGCCGATTCACTCTGTTGTGTTGTCGTTATCTGAAGGTGTTTTTCTAGATAATTGGAAAGAATCATTTTTAGTCCCCATTCACAAATTTGGCTCTAAAAATAATGTGGAAAATTATAGAGGAATTTGCAAACTCTTGGCAATTCCAAAACCTTTTGAAAATATAGTCAAGAATAAGACTGAATTCTTAATCAAAGAGCACATATCGGAAGACCAGTACGGTTTCATATCTGGACGATCGACTTCTACTAACCTATCAATTTATTCTTCTTTCGTGTTCAATGAGATCGAAATCAAAAAACAGGTTGATTCAATTTAGACTGATTTCAGTAAAGCTTTCTATTCCGACAACCACTCACTTTTAATAATCAAACTCAAAGCGTTTGGGTTCCATTCCAATTTTCTTAATTGCATATCTTCCTTCGTCTTAAGAGTTAAAATAGGCAATTCTTTATCAAAGCTAATTCAATGCAGGTCGCCGTGGCGTAGTGGGTAAGTGCGTCGAATCCTACGCAGAGGGTGCCAGGTTCGATACCCGAATTTAACACCTATCATAATTCACGGCTCCACCTCTTTCGAGTCACTGACAATGCTCAAAGAGTATGCCTGTCTAGAAAAAGCTTCTCAAATTCGCCGTTCGGAGTCGGCATAAAACTGTAGGTCCCTTCCACTCGTGAAAGTACAATAGCACGCACAACACGAATGGTTGCTGAGAAGCTAGACTCAGGTCCAACTCGGACTGTCGCGCCACCCATATTATATTATATTAATTCAATGCAGGTCAGATGTACTGCAAGGTAGTCACTTTGGCCCCTTATTATTTATAATATTCATTAACGATATTACTCTCTCAGTTAAATATAGTAGATGTTTGCTATATGCAGACGATATGAAAATATTCAAATGTATTCGAAATGTTAATGACTGTCTTATGCTTCAATCAGATATAAACAGCATCTTTGATTGGTGTGTGAAATTTGAACAAGCTTTTTTGTAAAAGTTAAGTAACTCGCGTATACTTACTGCGGAATTTTTTAAATTTAAAATAAGTACGGCGGTTCGGAACGAAATATAAAAACACGTTGGTATCCGGTGACGATTCGTTTAAAAGTGTCTTTTTATTGCTGTTCATTTGGGTTTGTAGCATAACATTCGCTTTAAATTGGTTAAGGTCAAGTAAATATGGCCGCTTTGGAGCGAAGTTTAAAATTTAGGGTGAAATGTTGGTTAGTTCACAATATTTTTTTCGTTTTTATCAATTTTTAATTTATTTTTTAAGAATTAATTTTTGATTTCATATACTTGAATGTTCTGACGAAACAGTGTGTAAATAATGAACTTGATCTTAATTTAAGTAAATGCAATTATATCTGATCTCTACGAAATCAATTTATTCAATTGATAATTCATATCTTTCGAATGTAAACAGTGTCAAAGTGTGTAACTCCAAATTTACATTTCAAAATCATATCTGTCATATTTTAGCAAAAGCCGACTCTGAAGTCAGCTTCATCAAATGTAATACGGATAAGGATTCACTGATCCATTTGCCTTATTAGCACTGTATATTTCCCTAGTCCGACCTTTCCTTGAATATGCTGTCGTAGTTTGGAACCAGGCTTTCAGCACTATTTCCGAACGTATTGAAAAAGTTCAAAAACGATTCACTAAGTAACGTCTTCTTTAAAATGCATTGGAATTTTCACCCTAGCTACAAAGCTAGATGCCAACTGCTTGGTATGAAATCGCTATCAACTAGACGCACTATTAGCACTATTGATGGACTATTGTTAGGGATATACTCTGCAGTCATATAAAATGTTCTTGTCTCTTATCCACGATTCAATTTCATATGCCTTCTAGGTCACTCCGTACTTAGGATTTTTTATTTGAAAGGTTTCACGGTACAGACTATGGTAAAAACGAACCATTAACAAGAATAATTCGCGTTTTCAACGAACATTGACAACATTTGGATCTGTCCCATACTAGACAGCACTTTAAAAGTAACCTAGCCTTTTTACTTTTTAGAATGTAGTGAATTCTGAAATTAATTATTAACTTATTAAATTATTGTACAATTATAAAATGGTACTACCCATTTCACAAAATCTGTTAATACATATGTTATTTGTAGATTTTAAATAAATAAATAAATTCAGTCACCTTCAACTCCAAGACTGCCCTTAATTGCCGCACATCTCTCTCAACGAGATTTCCAAGTATTTTAGCATTCAACTTGTGTGGGTGCCGGCACACTGTGACTCTGATTCTACTGACGCTCAAATCACTTGCTCAAGTAAATCGTAGGACTCGTAGTAATCATAGGTCAACTCGCACAGGGTGCCTCATTGCTAGGACATTGCCGGAGATATGCTCTTAAAAACCCTTAAAACTAAGGAATGTCGTCGAAAAAAACTTACCCACAATCATTTCGAATTTGCTTCCCAAAATTTACAGAAAAATCAAGCAAACATTTTTTGTTTAATTTTTAATGATAGAGATGCTTCTATTATTTTTTAAGTCTTGTGTCATTTCTTAACTTAATCAACATGGAATATGAATTGGGTGTAAGAAAAAATATTATCAAGTGTTGGATGTACTAATCCAGGATTGACGTACAGTGGACTCCTCCCAAGTCAAATTGTCACGGGATACCAAAATTTGTTCGAGTTAGAGACAGTTTGACTTAGAGAGAGGTTTTTGTATGGAAAGTTGAGGGAAATGTATGTAAAATATGGCGAAAAAGTTCGATTTAGAGAGAGTTTCGACTTAGGGAGTGTCCACTGTATATAATAAAATACGAGATTTGCCGGTTGGTTGCTGCACGTCGACTGAGGCGAGAATCTGGCCCAGGAAAACCCAGTGCGACCACACGCTGTTCAAAATGTGCAGAGTTGCATTATGGTTTCCCGAGAAGCGATAGGCAACCGACGGACGTGCGAAAACAGACGACGAGGCAAAATGTCAACGAATCAACAAGCATCCACGGTTAATCGGACCGATGAAATGCTTGCCGTATCATGTTCTCTATGATAGACACTCGCCCACACAAGTCGTCTACTTAAGCGCGCCTTATGTCACTATATACAAAGGGCAAAGGAACTAAAAGGTAAAGGAAATCAGTTGCTACTGCTATGAAGAATTATAAAGAGAACCTGTCATTTGAAAGAAACGAAAGGGGTCTGGTCGAAAAACAGGTCTTATGAATCCAAAGAAGGTCATTATGATTTAGAGCCTTCTTGAAAAAAATCCGAAAATTTCTGAACATAATTTTGCAAACAAAGTGGAATTTTCAAATTTCTTAGTTCATAAAGTGATGAGAACTGCGGGTAGAAGACATGTGCACTAAAAAAGGCTCCAGATCGCAACAAAAACAAAAAAAAAAATTTCGATGCCACTTGTTACTATAAAATTTTGAAAGCTTAAGTTCATTACTATATTTGGTAATCATCACCCGATTTTGAGGAGAGAGTACTTATCGTTACGTTTTACACCCACGACGACCAATTGATCATGTTTTTTCGATCATTCGACACGAAAGCTACGCATCGAGAGGGCGGAGTTATTTTTTAAGCGACTCTATTCTATTTGGATTGGAATTCAATTGAAAAGTTGTTGCGGTATCATTTGATCGTTTCTCAGTTAATTTCTATTACCATCATTTTTACGAACCTCCCTCTGGAAAGCACCGAGCCCCAATTCCACCTTGTCCCGACAAGACAACAAGCAAATACCTCTTATGACATAAATCTACTGGTTTTTTCCCACCACCTTCATAGATCCACTGTCCATACGACCGAAAAGTAAACTTGTGCATATTTCCGGTTGCCATCCTCCTTACCAAACAACTCTAGCATACGCTCAACCCTAAGCGGTCTTTTAGCCTGATCAGATTGAGCTGAATCTTGTAAATCTCATTGTCGTTGTGATAGGGCATTGCGTCCCAGAAACGCACGCGTCTAGATTAGGCGACATCTGTAGAAGCTGCGATGAGAAAGAAACTATTGTGCTCTTGTTACGTACTTACAGTGCTGTCTTCATGCTCTCATCTGGAAGCTTACCACTTCACTAACCTTGCTGAACTATGTAGCACAAGTCTCCTCCCTCGCTTTACTAGATGCACTAACTGCTTTGCGGAATAGGCATTTATAGATACGCGTGATAGCACAATGAGCCTACGCTGGCCTAAGTGTAACTGCTTAACTGCTAACTTAACCAACTCAGGGGCTGATGTTGCCGAATGTAGCCCTGATGCGGATTGTTATGAGGCGCTCATAAGTTATGTATTCAAAGCGACTCCTCGGCTAAGTCTGCCCCGAGCAACAAAGCACCATCCAAACAATCGCTGCCTTCACACTTTGTGGCAATCGCCGTTTCGAAGTTTTCCATCCTCACCTCCTGGGTGCCGGTGATGTCTGCCTTAGAGGCTTCTAGGGCTTGCGCAACTTCATTAGCTGTTAAGGTTCCTCACACTCCACGAGCAGAACCTAAAATCTTATTTCGCTCTCCATGGCCGTCAGCAGTAGGGTGAATCGTATCTGAGAGGAAAGCGAAACCCCGTACCTGGAAAACAGGGTCCTGGCTTAAACCACTTTACAAGAGGCAACTGCATATATTCCTTCGCATCTAAGAGGTTGCCACGAGGAGGTTGTATGTCAATCTGACCTGTGTTATTTACAGAAATCGTTGCTAGGATCTCGCCAAGGGGAGAACAATCACCCCGGATACACAGGCCCATACCCTACTCCTTCACAAAACACCACATCGCCCAATTAGGGAATTTGGATTGCTATGTGCCACATGAGATTGTCACGGATTTGGACTCAAAAAACACATCCAAGGCACTCCAACTCATTAATGGTACGCTATAAGGGAGGGTTGTCGCCAGAGAGATGCTCTTGTTGCCTCCTCAACATGGTGAGCCTGGGAATCAGCCTCGCCTTCCTCCTTGCTCGGCAACCTCCTTTCTCGTCTTCCTCCTTCCTTGGGTACATCCTTTCTCGCGTTCCTCGTCTTCCACCTTCCTGTCCTTCCTCCTTCTACGACTTCCACCATCCTTGGCTTCCGCCTTCCTCCTTTGATTAAAAATACATTACATCTTTCAATTCATCGATTTCAACGCGTCAACGCGTCAAACTGGCCAATTAAGGCACTCCCCTGAGAAAATCACCTCACCTAAGTACGCTTCGACATTGAATTCCCTTTCCATTCTGCCAGCGCGCAACCTTATTTTCACAAGACGTCATGTCATCGAGAACAACAATGGCCAGGAGAAAATGCCACGGATCGCGCTTCAAACAAAGCACTCTCGTTAGAATGTCGCACATTATTACACTTCCATTGTATACTGATTCCCTGTTCATCCTGATAACACTCGACCTTGGCTTCGTCTCAGTTAACGAGAAAATCGTTACACAAAATAAAGTGTCTTGATTTCAGTGCGAGCTAAGGGGACGTCAGAGATTTCCCTTCATACTGGCTAACCGGGTCAATGTCGTTAAAAAATATATCACACCTCATTCCGCTTCTCCACTGAAGCTCCTGTCCTGTGTCCATCCTGCTGTCCCCCGACCTTGGAGTCGTCCTATTTATGGACGAACTTGTTTGGCAAGATATTATAATTTGAGCTCGACGATTTCAATGCGACGAAAGAGGTTATCATGACCTTTGCCTTGAATCGTATCTTATCCATGGAATGTCCTTTGAAATCCGACCTCCATCCGCATCTATATCGAATACCCCGTCCATCCTTATCCCCCGCCTCCGCAGGTTTGACTCAGTTTACGAGAAATTCCTTTTAGAAAACGATGTCCGCCCGGAATACACTTCGTTGGAAATTCGCTTATTTTTAGCAAAAATATGCGACGAAAGTGAACTGAATTCGAGAGAGGTGTGAAGGCTGCTTGTCAGGCGACGACAACGGTTGCGCTGCATGCAAATTGAATGACTGATGGATGGAAAGTGCGAATCGATGGTAGGTGGGGGGGGGGGGGGGTTTGTTTCGATTAACGAGTCAATTACTTGGTGTTCCTGTGAAATTCATTGTCCTTGATCTTGGATGAGCTGTCGGGATGTGGTGTTGTCAGGCATGTGGGGGAGGGCGGCGGAAAGTTGTGCTGAATTTGTGATGAATTTTGAATGGGAAAAAACGGTGATGCATAGCTGGTTGGGGTTGATGTTTCCTTTGCATCTCAAGTCCTTCTCTGGGAGAACAATAAGAAGGAGCTTTACAAATGACATCCTAGGGGAGATCTGACCCAGAATCGCCTTGACAACAGGTGCTACTTCGGTTTGTCCAACCAACTGGCGCTCGAAACCCTGACTCTGCTCTGCAAACAGGAGCAGGACTGGGGGTTGGGTTGGGCCTTGGTCCGTTCGAAAGAAAACTCCTTTGGCGTCAAGATGTGATTTTAGTCCGGAAGGCAAGAGTCTGTCGAAACCACTGGCACGGCCTTATCGAAGGCAGCTAGGAGTTTCGTTTGAAACTCTTGGTTCGATGGATGGGTCGACCGACAGCTTGTTCATGATGACTCGAGGTAGCCTGGGCGACGACGACATTGCCACATTTTGCTTTCCTCCGCAACCTCCTTAGGACTACCACGTAGGTTAAGTTAGGTAGATGGGTAGCGATGCCCACTTTACTCCCTCGGCATTCCAGTCCAGTTTATGCTTTGTTCATCCACCCTGATATCCTTATGAATCTGAAAAGACATTCTAGTGGGGAGGTCTCGGAGGAAATATTCTCCAAATATTATCTGTCTCTACAGACGCACAGACGGGGGACTGACAGAAGTGGTGAGCAATGTCCTCTTTGATGTCGTTGAGTAGTCTCATTTTCGTTTCGTGGGACTTGAAGGAGTCTGTTTGTTGTTTATGCACTGAAATGAACTTGGGTCAAAGCATCCGAGTGGTCTCGCAGTTGGCTTGAGACCATCAGCTCTTCGATTGTGACATCCTCTTTGATCCTGCGATGGTTTCGTTTCGCCCACTTTCATGACAAGTTCACCCACTGCTGCAGTGTCGTCTATGTCCTTGTGGCCCGGGACCCCGCGAAGAGTTAATAGTGAAGACAAACACATTTCAAGGCACTTTCAACTACTGGTAATATTGCTACTGGTCTGTAATGGTTTAGTTGACTTGCAGTACACTTTTTGTATATTGGCATGACCATATACATGAGGGATCTTGGGATTTTTGTAGAGGTAGAAGGCTCAAATTATTCTTTCTCCTCTAAGTACTGTATCCCATTGTGAGACATAGGGACAACGCGTACGCGCCATCGTGTTCCATTTCTGACAATCAAGGGTGCCGATGTGTCACGATCCTGCAATTATAACACTTTTTCATTGGAATGTCACTGTGGCACTTTTAGTTTGAATATGGCACTCTAGTCAAGATGGCCTTTGATGCTCAGTGGTTTAAGCATGAAACCATGAGAAGGAATAATTTCCGTGTCGTTTTAATTATTTTTAAAAATAAGAAAAAAACAATTATTCGGACAACATAGGGTTAACTCTTGTGACTACACCCACATACCCGGGTGGGTTTTTTATTTTCAAATTGATATATTTTGAGTTCTAGGTGCCGTATTGTCTTGGGATTTTCAATTGCCTCCTAAAATATATTGGGTCAAGTGTTACAAGCAGACTTTGCGGTTTATCCGTTCTATCTATAGCTAGCCACTACATCCGGGTGTGAATAGAAAAATTTATGCAAATTTTTAGTTAGAAATGAAGAAAAAGACTCTTGTTTCATTATAGATTCATATTTTTTTTTATTCGCTTGACATGAAATTGTCTCATGATTTGTGCACTTTTTGAACGATTCACGGTTTCTGCCATGGCTTATTGTTCACTCAACTGTTGGAACAACCTTTTTTTACGGCACATCATGAATGCACCAAGTGCATCCACGTCCACAATGTTTCAAGAAAAAAGCCACAGGCCATCTCTTCGTTCTTCTTTTCGTAGTGTAGCTTGTCCGTATTGTCAACACCTTCTCTGCTGCTGTTGTAGTCGAGTATCGTTTTTGGCTTTCTTAAACGACCTCCAATTTCGATACTAAAATGGGAAGTGAAAAGAGCCGCGACCGATGTGTTTGGACTATATGAGCACATACTTATGTTGCTGCTGAAACCAGAGACTGATGATCTTACAGCTCTTCCTTTTGGATTGGAGAAATCGGCTTCTAAGACACAATTGACAGAAATAACATACATCTCCCAGCGCCCGTGGACATACAAAAATATATGGAATGTGTTTATGTACAATTTCTCGCCTGTATAAACAAGGGTTAAAGAATCGCTGCATCGCTGTCATCAACCTTCCTAAAGAGTTGAACCCCCGTTTAGTATTGATGTACAATAGAATAGTACAATATAGCGGCAAGTGAAAAAAGAGCACTTTTGAATGTGACGTTGCTGTTAAAGAATGGACGAGTTATACCACTTTTTCTATGTTGTGGAGTGTGAAGTTCAGATAGAAGATAATGCCCAGTAATCAAACAAAACAGTTTACTTCTTTTGTACTTTATTCCATCATTCGTCACATGCATTACAGTTCGGCCATCCTACACTTAACGTGTCCACACGATTATTTGTTCAGATTGTCCCTACCTTCGCCATCATCGTGCCCAGCCTGGTTAGGTGCCTCTGAATCTGAACCTGAATCAAATTTGGGACTCGCATCTGAGTCGTCGTCGTCCATGTCCATAAGGCCTTCATCTGGTAACTCCCACCACGGCTTGATTTTCTCCGAACTTACCACTGAACTGCGTTTACGTTGATTCCGCTACATTCCTGGAATATCTTCTACCAGGTAGCGGTCATTCGGTAACACCTTAGTCACTAAATACGGACCCTTGTAAAACGGTTCTAGTTGCCGCGATTCACCTGTCGCCGCTGCCTCGTGCTCGATTAAAACCAGATCGTCCACGTAATGCCGCGATGGTTTGCGGTGCCGTAAATCGTAGCGTTTCTTCTGATACGCCTGACTCGTTTGGATGTTTCGTAGCGCATTCTGTCTCCTCCGGTCCATCTCCAACTCGTCTGCCAATACCGTCTTCCCCAGCTCCAATAGCAATTTCTTTCCGAGAATATCCCTCGGAGTGTATGAAAATAACAGCTCGTGTGGACTCGCCTTTGTCGTCGCATTCCGTGCTGAATTGAGGCTCCATTCAATCGTCCTGAGGTAACCCGCCCAATCCTTCCCCGCAGAGTTGGCACACTTCAACACCGATAGGATAGTTGTGTTGCAGCATTCCCCCTGGCCATTCGCTCTTAGTGTCCTTACGGCGGTTTTAATATGCTGCTCTCCGTGGTCTTCGCAGTACCATTTCTGATATGTGAAGTTCAGATAGAAGATAATGCCCAGTAATCAAACAAAACAACAGTTTACATATTTTGCAATTTATTCGATCATACTTCAAGGGTACATGTGTTAACTCCGCGACGGTCACAATACAACTGATGCACCTCATGCATTACAGGAGTTACAGGCAGAACCGCGTACACTTTAGAACCGCGTTTTTTTTTCAAAATACCATTTTTTGACTTGTCACTCCAATGTAGGAGCGCACTTATAAGAAAATTCAAAATGCCCGAACCTTTTTTTCTTTTAACCTAGTTTTTCTTATAACCGGAGAAATGATATAAAAAAATGTTTCTTTAAAAAAAAGTGGATACAAGAAAAATCGTTCCTTCACGAAAAGAAACCCCCTGGTGTTTCTATTTCACAGAACATACATCTCATACATTGTATGATTCTGACACTTCTGCTGTATGATTACTGTTTCTCAGATTTGTTGTATGTGCCGCAGTAATACAACATGTATTACCTAAAGTTTACACTGAAAATATGGATAAATTGTATGACGTGAATTTATTAAGACCGACAAATTTGTTTCTCTTGCGTAAATTATATGAAATTTTACATCAGCTTTGAAGGAAGGTCGATCTGAACTGTTGCTCTTGACTTCCACTGACTACTTTCCACATTACCAGGAAGGTCGATCTGAACTGTTGCTCTTGACGTGAATTTACATTGTGCGAGTTTTCATCACCCTCAATCATCGAAAAGGCGACAATTTACATTATTTTACCAATTAAAGTCCCTTATTCATTAAAAATGATACCCTTATAACGGTACATTTGTCCGTTCTTCAGCTCCATCCTCTAGATCAAGTCATAATCTACAAAATCGGCCTCAGTCACTTTGCTATAGAACGCACGGTTTTTGAGATATGAGCAAAGTAAAACCAAAATTCATGATTTTTACAATGCAGAAAAATCGACATCTGTATGGGCTCTGGCGGCTCGTATGGAATTTTCGACAGCTTTTTTGTAGCTCATGACTTGATTTAAAGGATGATCGATTGTTTTTTTGTTTGTTTCTAAGGTTTCTGGTTGTATGTTGTATGAAATGTATGTGATGTATGATCTGTGAAATAGGCCCCATTTAACTGACCTGGAAATTATTACGTTTTCTGCTACAATATCTGACCCTTTTCAATCAAATACCCGAATTGTTTGCTTATGACTGGCAAGTATTTAATATTTTTCTCTTTTTATTTAAGTTTCAATATTTACTTTCGTCTTCAAGGTTTTTTGTTTTTATTATCGACTCACACAAGGAGCTTCGTTAAATTTTATACTTTCCACATTTCATTACTTTAAATATTACTTATTTTTTCCTTAATGTTGTTAATCATCATACCTGATGCAGACATTTTTCTGTAAATTTCGTAATTCGAATTCAATTTAAATAAATTTCAAAATAATCATTAACTGATGCTATAATTTTCTTATAAGCATTTTTCTCTTTAACGATATATTTGGCATTGGAATATATTAGAAAGGACATGTTGCTTTTATTAGTGTTTCTTTTTAACGAGTTTTCCTATAAGCGTAATGTACTGTACTGAGAAAGCGACATGTTCTTCGTCTAATTTTCCTTAACTTTTCCCATTTCAAGATACCTCTAACCTGGTTAAGATACCTCCTACTACACTGCTTAAAAAAAATTCTGCTAAGAAAAAAAAAACCCTGAAACAAACAGCTTGACAAGGCGGTGCAGCCTTGTGGTAGCGTCGTGGAGGTTGTACTTTTACTTACTTACGTATAAGGGCCTCGAGCCATGGTGGGGCCAATCCTGGCTTCCATCGCTGAGCTGGGCATGCTGTTGTCATCGGGACCAAGCTGTCTTGCTTCCGTGATGACTTGGTCTTTATACCAGAGATTCGGTCTTCCTCCCCTCTTCAAACCAGGACGCTACGGATTCGAAAACCCTCTTAGCTCGATGTAGACAAGCTAGTGTAGTTGATATATTTTGCCTTCCGGACTACATTCACATCCCCATCTTAGTCCAACTCGTAGAGTTCGCTGTTACGCCTTTTCCTCCAGTCGCCTTCTTCACAGACAGGACCGACATGGAATTTTCCTTCGCTGCCACCAAAAATCCGCTCTTCTGTTTTGCTTATGGTCCAGCTTTCGACTCCATATAGCAGAACTAGCAGAGCATCATTTGGTCCTTCGAGTAAGGAGTTTTGACGCCAGTTGTTTTGAAAAACGGAAATGACATCGGTAGCCATATTGATTCGACATTGCAGTTCATTTGTGCCCCGTCATAGACAAACTCTTTCACTACCTCGAAATTCTAGCTCTGGATTGTGATGTTCTGCCCTAGGGGATGTGCGGCCGATAGTTTATTGCTCAGCAGCATATATTTTGTCTTATCCTCATTGATCTTAAGACAAGCTCATTCTTCAACTGCCGTGATTGCCGCCACTATGGCACGTTGGGAACACGCGACGATGTCGATGTCATCTGCGTATCGCAACACTTGAACTGATTTGAAGAAGATATTGCCGTCCGTGTTTACAGCTGCCCCCCGGCATATCTTCTCCAGTACTAGATTGAAGAAATCACACGACAGCGCATCTCCTTGCGAAATCCCGTGCAGGCTTCAAACGGCTCGGATGTGCTTGAGTCGAACTGCACGGTGCATTGCGTATATGTTCGGGATCCCGAATTGGGCCATCGCACCGAATAACTCCTTGATATGAATGCTGTTGTATGCGGCTTTAAAATCTATAGAGAGGTGGTGTGTATCGATTTGAAACTCTCTAGTTTTCTCCAGAATCAGCCTGAAAATTTGGTTTATAGTCGATTTGCCGCACTTCTTCTTTTTCTTCTGGTGGCGCTATAGTCCGGGGTGGACCTGCGCCTCAACCAGTAAGCCTCTCCAGTCGGCATGATCTTTAGCCAGCTGTCTCCAACTGCGCACACCAAGTCGATTGAGGTCCTTCTCCACCTGGGTGCGCCATCGGTTCCGTGGGCGTCCTCTATTGCGTTGTTCCACTGGTTCCGAGTCGAAGACTCTTCGGGCTGGAGCAGTGTTGTCCATGCGCCCCACATGGCCCAGCCATCTTAGGCGTTGAATCCGTAGACGCCTGACTAGGCTCATGCCGCTGTACAGCCCGCACAGTTCGTGGATGAATCTTCTCCTCCAGAAACCGTCAACGCAAACAGGACCAAAGATTGAATGCAGAACTTTTCTCTCGAAAAGACCAAGTGCTTCTCTTCATCCGCTTTTGAGATTGTCCATGCCTTCGCACCACCGATGTGCAAAACAGCTTTAGACGTTCACGCAGTTCGCTGGACAGGATCCTATAGGCGACGCTGAGAAGGGGTACACCTCTTTAGTTGCTACAAGAGCTAGGATCGCACTTTTTTGTGGATGGGGCACATGGAGCTGATATTCTGGGCATATTTTAGTCACCCCAAATTCTACAGATGATCTTGTGCATACTCGCTACCAGAACATCGCCACCAGCCTTCAAGAGGTTTGGTGGTATAGCATTTCAGCCTGTGACTTTGTTGTTCTTCTGTTTTTTAATGACTGTGCCGACTTGGGGAATCTAATCGACTGTAGAATTCCTGTTTCACTATCACTCTCCCCTGGGCAGGGTCGCTAAGCAGCCTTTGGAAGTGCTGCATAAATACACTACTCCCTGTGGGTCAGTGACAAGGTTAGTCTCACAATTTCGAAGAGCCTAATTTTTCATGACACTAGCCCATGAAGTTAGGTCGATCGATGGCATTGACTATATTGGCTTTGAGGGCCACTGTGGTCTGTGGGTTTTTCGCAAAGAGATCTGCGACTTCAGACAACCCCACAAGGAAAAGTGTAACGGGGTCAAATCGCACGATCTCGGTGGCCAGTTCACATCACCCCTTCGTGAGATGGCCATGCCCGCGAATCGCTCATGGAGAATTTCTGGCGTGAGTCGTGTGGCAAGTAGCGCCTGTCCTGGTCGTTGGTTGACATGTCGTTGGTTGATGTGGATATTCAACTCAGGCCAAACAAAGTTGGTAATCATCGACCTAAAGAGCTCAACGCTGGCGGTGATGGTCTGGCCAACATCGTTCCGAAGACGCCCCAGGCCCAAATTCCACATTTTCAGGGCACTAGGCGCTCTTGAATCTCATATGGATTGGTGTCGTCCCAAATTCAACAATTTTGTCCATCATTCAGAAAATGTGCTTCGGCAGGATGAATATGGCGACTGTAAATTGGGCGAAGCCCCTACATAACACTCATTTTAACAAAAGAATTTTATTATTTGCTCGTGTTGTTGAACGCTATGTCCATCCGTGGTGATTTTGCAAAACAAACTGAATAAATGTCAATTTGACGGATTTAGCTTCGCCAATATGGCGGTTATCAACTGTCAAAAATCGAAAGTCCCTATTGGAACACCATTTATTTGATTGAGTCGATGAAATAGAGTCGCAACCGTGCACGATATTCATAATGTGTTCGCTAAAGTTTTTTGAACATTCAATCACATTCGGTCCCTTACTTGCTTACTTACTTAAGGTGGCGCAACAGTCTGGGGTGGATCTGGGCCTCAACCAAGCCTCTCCAGCCAGCTCGATGTTTAGCTAGTTGCCTCCAGTTTCGCACGCAAAGTTGGTTCCTTTCCACTTGCGTGAGCCACCTGAGTCGCAGTCTTTCGGGCTGGATTCGAAGATTTCTCGGCCGGAGCATTGATTTCCATCCGCTCTACATGACCTAGCCATCTCTCAATCGTTGGATCCTTACTCTTCTGACTAAGTCGAACTCGTTAAACAGCCGTCATACCTCCTCCTCCACTCACCATCTATGCAGACAGGACCGAAAAAGAAAAAGAGTACCTTTGTCCGCTTTCGACAAAGCCCATGCCTCTGCGCCATATCGCAAGACTGAGCCGATCAAGATCTTAAAGAGGGTTATTTTGGTTGTTGCTACAGTACACAGGCCACAACATTGATTATTCCAAGGTATTTTGCAATCAGTCAGCCAGGGTTGAGGGATGTTCCCTCAATGTCTGGGAATCTGAATTGCAGAATGATTCTTTTGTTGGAGAACATAATTCCAACACAAGTGTTCGCCCAACTGAGAAGGCGATTCATTATGTTTGTTTCTAGTTCACTAATTGTAGGGGGTGTATTTACCACGACCTATTATCACAGGACTACCGTGTACATACGGTGATTCTATGAAATCAGAGCTTATTTTTCAAGGGTCATGGTCGCTGGGTAGTGAGTAGTTTCCTATACGAACAACTTTCATAATTCATGGCCCTTGTGCGTCCTTGCCCTCCACTCGCACACCGTGCACAGAGGCATACATACATTTTTCCAGTCGCAACTGTCCATGGTTGACCTCGGCTCGTCCTTCAAACGCCATTGCTCCCACAGGGGGCCTCAGGGAATTGTTATTTCATAAGCATTTAGGTCAATGTCACAGACACAACATCCGCTCGCCTGTTTCCAGATGTAACTTACCGTTCTCTCTTCTATTTTCAGGTATCCCCAGTGAACCACATCACGTCTCCGCAGTAAACATGCTGAAGTAGAGACTACACGTCGACGAGTTCACTTTGTTTGATTTTTTTCCTGTGTTTCAATTGAATTCAAACAGAAAAAAGAACGAGAACAACAACTGAAACAACAGCAAATACAGTAAATGCGAACGAGAAATGGGAGCGCAAGTGCTTACATCGATTTTGAATAGGCCTCCCCAGAAAGACGTCCGAACATAGTCCAGCTATGTTCAAGTGCCAACATATCATCGGTTGAGATATATAAATAGAGACAGGCAGAGAGAGCCAGACAGACAGAGATATAGCCAGAGAGAGACCCACACACATCTTCAAGACACAGTCAGTCGGCAACTAGACCGACCAGGAACCCCCCGCCCAGAGCCTCCCACACACCGCCACATAAGACCACCAGCACCACAAGCACCACCTCCTCCTCCAAAACGCCACCCACACAAAACGAACCGAACGGACCCGACCCGCACTCAGTGACCATTCAACGAGGGAGGAAGCAACACACAGAATTCATTCAGTACAAAGCAAATCTAATCAACAATAACAAACGAATTAATTAAGCATAAATACATGAATCTAAAGTAAATACATAATCTAATCTAATCTAATCTAATCTAATCTAAAGTACACTTACATATATAATCTAAATTTACCGCCAAACGCCTTATTAGTGATTTAAGTTACGGGTGGTCACACTCGCCAAGTACACACGCACAGTGAGCAATAACGATAAACCTTAAATAGTCAAGAATAGACTGAAAAACTAAAAAGAAAAAGAAAAAGAAAAAAAACAGAGCAAAGCAGCAATCAATCAACAAGGACTAAGCTAAGAACAAAAGAGGGAAACACACACACAAACAAACATATAGATACAATACAAATTTTTTCAAAATGATCGACCCGAGCTCGAGCGAAGAGGAAGCAGACGACGATCCAGGAGTAGTCACCACAAAGGGCGGCCGGCCAGGTCATGTCGGCGGTGGGGGTGGCATGGGCGGCGGTGTAGGCACCGGTGTCGGCCACCACAAGGGTGGTATCGGCATTGGCCATCATGGACCAGCATTGGTGACAACAAACGCGGATGCCATCGCTGGTGGAATGCATAATGGGGATTTTATGCCACACGGAACGCCGCATCATGGCGGTGGCAGTGCCTTGGAATCTGGTGGCTCCAGTTCAATAGCCGCATCGGGAATGACTGTCGCTCAGTATCCAGCACATTCTGGTAAGGATTTCGGTGCTCATCTGCATGCTGGTAGTGATACATCGGGTAGCCTGGAAGTACCAAGTGGCGCCATACCAAGGTGGGTTGAATTTTTCTTCTGTTTTTTTTTTCTTTTTCATTTTTTAATTTTTTTTTTTGATTCTTTCTTCTTTTATTTTTCATCAATTTTTGCTTGAGTTTGACTTTAGTCTTTGGCTTGGTTTATAGGCTAGAGAGTTTTTTATTTGCAAGTTGCTTTAGAAGATTTTGTCCTTGGGCGGACAAAGTAGGCTCTAGTTATGTAGACTTAGAAGGGCAAAGGGCCCATGCACGGGGCATGAGGCGACGTAGAAGGGCCAGCGCACGGGGAACGAGAAGACTCAGAAGGCCCAAGGGCCGGAAGATGTGCAATGAGTCGACGTAGAAGGGGATACGGGGAACGGGAAGACTCAGAAGGGCCAAGGGCCGGTAGATGGGGAATGAGTCCACGTAGAAGGGCTTACGGGGAACGAGAAGACTCAGAAGACCCAGGGGCCGGAAGATGGGGCATTAATCGACATAGAAGGCCCATAGGCCAGTTCAAGAGGCATGAGGTGACGTAGAAGGGCCAGCGCACGGGGAACGAGAAGACTCAGAAGGCCCAAGGGCCGGAGGATGAGGCATTATCCGACTTAGAAGGCCCATAGGCCAGCGCAAGGGGCATCAACGAGTTAAAAAGGTCGGTGCACTGGGCAAGAGTGAATCAGAAGGTCCAAGGGCAAGCAGATGGGGACTGAGTCGACACGGAAGGTCCAGGGCACGGGGCATGAGGCGACTGTCGAAGTGCCAACGCACGTCCAAGCGATGACTAAATAGGTCAAAGGGCCCGCAGATTAGTAAAGAATCCACACAGAAGGCCTAAAGGACCAGTGCCGAATTAGAAGAGCCGACAAACGAAGTATGAGTCCTTAGCTAGCTCCTAGATGCAGCATGAGTCGACACATAATCCCCACAAGCCTACAATACTTTTCAAACCCATCCAAAACGTCGTCCAACCACCTTACTCCCCGATCTCATCTAAGCTAGCCCTCTTTTTCTGCTGTTCGCAGTGAAGTACCACAAGGTTCACATCTCAATCTTCACTAATGGTACTAGAGTAATCTTGTTCGCTTGTAAATTCCATACCAATTCACATGCAAAAACTTAAGTTTTCCCCTTGGCTCAGCTGGAGCTTGACCGCACTAAATGCAAATTTGTCCACAATCACATAATGGGCGTGTTTGTGTGCCGCGTCTACAGCCATGGCAGCCTCAGAACAGCTGTACTTTGATTTGCTGAACAATCAATTTCTTCTCTTGATAGAATTATTGCCTTGAAGTTAGGGACTTGCGCAGATCGTTCTTAATGTCGAAAAACTTTCCTCTCATCGTGCGGTTGGTCGACTGAGTAAATAGTGATTTGAAAAGCTCATGCTTCAAGGGCAGCGGAGGCTTTAAGCTAAAAAGCTTTTCTTAGATCCTGTTTTTCCGACAAGGACATTTTGTAGACAATAGAGGGCGAAGAGACCACTTCAGAAAAGCTTTCAAAGTGGCGTCCATTTTTCAGCGGAACGTGTCTTCCACCATTCTTATGCTAAAGAGTTCTAGCCCATTGCAAGGCAGCTATTAGTAAGATAGTCTTTGTATGCAGTTATAATCTAAGGTAAGGGAGACTCGTCTGTTTTGAAGTTTTCAGTGGAAAAAATCCCTGTAGGACCTTTGATGAAACGAGAAGGTCGACGAAGGCACTGCGCCCACGTGATTGAAAAGCGTCATGGAATTGAAGCAGCAGCGTAATAGACAGGCATGGGCTGACTTAGAAGTCTCAAGGGACAGTATAGGGGCAAATAGTTGACCTAAGAGCGCCAGCGAGTGGGGCAAGGGTCTACTTAGACGTCGAATGTGTCGGTGGACGGGTAGACCTAAAGCCCACCTGCGGACCAGTTCATTCATGATGGGAGTTCTTCCAAGTTCTTGCTAAGTGCTACGAATGCCAGAACATAATCAAGTTGACCGACAGTCCTTTAAACAAACAGTTGCTCCACAAATCTCAAAGCCCAAGACTTACACAAGGTCCCTCAAATCGTGTCCATGTGTTGCAGCTGATAGAAATGTAGCAGGGTAGCAGTGGCTCCACCTAACATCTGGTACCTCTCAGGGAATTGCCAACCGAAACAACAAGTAATCATCGGATAGCCCTAACATGCGGCAGGGTCAATGAGTACTCGCTCACCCTCACCCGCCTGGAGAAGAAAAGTTTGAAAAGTTCTTTCTTAACCGAATAAATTTTGCTATCCCGTGAAATTCGACTCCTGAAAGTCGATTCTCATCATTGTTGAGAAATCACTTCGCAGTTACTTTTAAAAGATTTTTTCGGACAGTTTTTTTTTTGACGGCACTCCTGATTAGGGGACCAACTCCAAGTTAAGGATGAGGATAATGCAGCACCAGAAGCTGAACTGAGGAGCGCCGCAGGATTATGCAGAGAGTGGAATGAGAGTCTGTTTATTCCAAGGAAGGGAATTAATTTAGCGACGACAACCTGAGTCTTTAACGTGTGCCTAGAGTAGGCCACTGTCTTGCAGGTGTATCAAGGCTATTTTCTTTTAGGACTTCTCCTTCGTTACCTCACACAATCCGATAAATGTGGTGGAAGTGCCTAGGCATGGGTTAGTCTTCGTTATATCGAAGGAGAAGAAGTTCTACTTCTTTTTCGTCTAGGTTATGATCTGAATTGTGGGTTTTATAACCCTCCCACTTTACTGAATCCCTACTACTTGTCCACCTGGATCTGTAGCCAGATCACTTCCTCTCTGGGGACGGTCAAATGCTGGTGTTTTTGCATTTGTGTGATCCAGGAGGAGAACATGACTATCCCAACTGAGTGCGGTGGCCGTGGCGTTGTGGGTATGCGGCCGGCCGGTACGAACAAAATAATTTTCACGGTCCCACATCTTTCGAGTCACTGAAAATGCTCAAAGAGTAGTAACTGTCTAGTAAAATCTGTAGGTCCCTTCCAGTTGTGAAAGAACAATTGCACGCATAAACACTAGTGGTGTCTGTAGAAACTAGGCCCTGTCCCTCTACGGGCACATATTATAATAGCAACTGCGGCGGTCGTGCTTTACCTTCTGAGAGATGGACTCTCTGGCGCAAAGACTTCCTATCGATTCCTGCTGTCATGCGAAGCATCTTCATCACAATTGGCGTTAATTTGCCGGGCGTACAACTAGGGTGCGTAATCTTTCAGCTTAGGGGCATTTTCGGTCACACAAGATGGGTGAATTTGTCCCGCCCCCTTATCCACCCTACACTTACGTAAAAATTATCATCATCACAGACTCCTTCGATATTGATCAAAGATCCCAGATATTTGAACCTTTCGCACTTGGGACGCCCTTTTCCATTCGAATAAATGTCTGGAAGGGGCCTCACTAGATCGGCGAATAAGCAATGCAGGAACTCGGTTTTTTCTCCTCCAGAACAACCTCCCACGCATCAAGTACTCATTGCAGGGAAGTGTAGCTGGCTCCATCATCAGAAAAGCATAACTGATGCACTTCTGGGTCAGTCACTTTTCCTTCAAGCAGATAATCAAGGACAATAATAAACAGCAATGGACATAAGGTGCTTCCCTGGTGTGCACCGACTTCGATTAGAAGCTCCTCGGTGACTCCGGCAAGACATCTTACTCTCTTTGCTCCCTTGTACCTGTCGACGATAATGCGTATGTAGGTTTCTGGAACTGTTATTTTTCTTACCGCCACCGAAATATACCAGATTTCTTGGTTGTCTATCAAACGCTTCTTCACAATAAACGATGTAAATCACAATGTTTTCCCATAATGATCCTTATGGTGCCGTCCCTTTAACACGATTCTTTCCGAGTTACCTTTTTGAAATTCTGCTTTTCAACAATGTATCAATGTAACAAGCAACATGAGTCTCAATGAGTGCATATTCCGAGTTACCTTTTTGAAATTCTGCTTTTCAACAATGTATCAATGTAACAAGCAACATAAGTCTCAATGAGTGCATATTCCGAGTTACCTTTTTGAAATTCTGCTTTTCAACAATGTATCAATGTATCAAGCAACATGAGTCTCAATGAGTGCATATTCCGAGTTACCTTTTTGAAATTCTGCTTTTCAACAATGTATCCATGTAACAAGCCACATGAGTCTGAATGTGTGCATATAAACATAATATTTCCGTGTATCCTACACTTGCACACGCACGCAACAAATTCTACCAACCCTTAACAAAAAAAAAGCGCGAAAAAATGTCGAGATATAAAATGTCAGGCTTCATCGTTGACTGTGTTTAACTCCTCTCTGTCCAATATACGCTTTCTTGTGCAAAAAATAACCCGCTTTTCTTCGACTTGTTTTGTGAATCTTGTATGCACGTATCTCTTTATTTGGGTATGAAAAATCTCAACGAAAACTAAACAATGGAACTTATCGGTTTTGTTGGCTGTGTGGGTTGGTGCATTGTTCATGCTCCTCGCAGGTGTTCAAATCCTGTTTGAAGCTAATCTCTTATTTCTCCTTTTTTGTATGCAACACCACATTTTGTATTGTCTTGTATGGATAAGCATGTGGCACGACAAAGAGAATAAGATTGAATTTCAGAAAGCGTTTGCAGGTGCATATTTTTCCGACATACCTCTCCACTGGAAGATACATTTCCTGAATCAGAGTAGTGCCGGACGTACACATAAAATGTACTCAGAAAGGAAAAGACGACATATCTTGCCTTGGCACAGGTTAATTATGTTATGGTGATTATTTAGACTACAGTTCATAGTACGGAATCCATCTTCCTTGTTGACAGCGTATTGGAAGGAGGTCTGGTTAGCGTTTGGATTGCCTACGACCATTCCCATTGGTCTTTGGACAAATGTGGTCTAAGTGTGCTGGTGAATGAACTAGCAGCCCGTCTACCTAAGCTAACCTAACCTATGCCCATTGGTCCCTTGGTCCTTGATCAGGTTTGTAGCTTCTGGCCAGTTGACATTAAGGTACGCTTGGGGAACAATGAACACAGATTCCGAGCCACCATTCCAGTCGCCCTCTGTCTACGTACCCAGCCGAGCTTCCCTTTGTAGTGTCGGGAAAAGTAGTGCGCCATTTTGGAGTCCATAACTTTGGAAGATAATGCGTTAAGTGCTGTCTGAGAAGATTAGAATTCTGGCGCCTTTAATACCCTTGAGGACATTTTGTCTGACGCATATCACGATAGCGTTGATTTCGACTTGTAACACGGTAGGATTCGTGAAAGGTGTGAAAATCCTTGTTTTGGGTCCAAAGACTCCGACCCCTACTCTAGACTAGTTCATCTTCGATCTGTCTGTGAACCACATCTGGCTTCTCTAGGGTCTTTTGTTCAGTTCTGATGATACAATATTTTATTTATTTTGCCGAAACAATGCTCCCATCCTCCGGCATTGTACAAAACACGTCCCTTTTAGGGATTGAGTTGAGTATTCGAAGGTGACCCGTTTGGTCGCGTGGCTTGTACTTATACTCTAGCATGAGTTTTATGGCATATATGGTTATCTTATTATATTGATTGGAAGGGGAGGTAGCCCGACTATAGCCTCTAAGGCTGTAGTGGGGCAGGTACGCACGGCACGTGTTATTCCAAGACATGCAATTCTTTACAACTTCTTCAAAGTCTGTTGGATGGTGGTAAGCTACCAAATAATGACCGCATATGTTATAATGGGTCTCGTCATCATTGTTTATGATTTCGAGAGTAATACAACGAGTCCTGTCGTAAAGAAGTCTGTTGGCCGACAGTGATCTAGTAGTACGCTCAGTGGCGGACTTGATAAGTGGACTCCAGTTGTTTCTTCAAGAATTCTCCAAACGAGATAAAATATCCTCGCTGCAATAGACTAGAGTGGTGTTGTTGATTATAACGAATTGAAGGTTGACTCGTATCCTCTTTTAGAACTCGCTGTCATAGATCGTCTTAAAGTCGGCGAAGGAAGAGCGCATGTCGATCTGGATATGGACATTGGGCAGAATCAGCCTTGTTATGAAAATGAATTTCTTCTGTGTTTTTCTGGAAGTCAAAGCTTCTTCACTTCCATCTTCATATCGCCTTAACCCTTAAAACCTTCCAACGGACACATGGTGCTTGGCCCATGCATTTGTATGGAGATATGTGCCACGTAGGAATCAATTTTTATGCGATGCAGGTATGTTTTATGAATTTCTTTCAACACTGACCATTGATTATTGAGTGATGCCTCAGCGGCCAAAAGGGTTCCAACAAATTCATCAAATTCAGTGCTCGTCAAATCGTTCCACATTCTTGGTCTGGATTTGGTATTTTTTTCATTCCATATTTGTGCTGAATCTCTTGCTTTCCGATGTGTTTCTCTTATGGTAACGAATGTAATATTTGACTAATTGCATTAAGTTTAATTAGTAGAACTGCCAAAATGCATTGGCTCCAGCCAGGCACCATGTGTCCGTCCGAAGGTGTCAATTGTCTTTAAATTTTGTTGCCCTCTTCTAGGAATTCATAAGAATTTGGTTTTCGATAAATCGGTAGAAAATGAAATTTTAGGACGCTAGCTGGAATCTTAAGTCGATAGCTTCATTCGAAATGTCAGTAAATTGCGCTTGGAAATGAAATGTTCCTGGCCAGACCCAGGTGTCCGATGGAGGGTAAATGACCATCTTCGTAAACGTGTCTTCCATACGAACGTAGCCTCAAAAGTTGCTCGCCTTTTGTTCAAGATTTGAAATAAATGAAGACCTCTAAGAGAGCAAGGTTTGAAGGTTGTCTCGCTTAAGTATTCTCTGTCACTCTGGCAGCCGTGTTGTTGTCCGTGTTTTATCGTTATTTCACCAAACGATGCAACTGCATTCCTCATCTCCATGAATTCACACGCAATACCCGTCTCGCCAGGAATGCCCACCAGTGTACCCTTAAGCCTCCTTTCGGACGGACAGCTAAATTCAGAGACTCGTTCTTCAGCCACACTGCACGAATATGGAATGCTCTTCCCAGCCTAATATTTCCCACAGACTACAATCCGCAGATATTTAAGACCAATGTGCACAGGTACCTCCTCCCCCTTTCTCCCTCTATACCTTCGGCCCGTGCTGTGTCTTGACCCCGGACACATAAGGGTATTAGCGATCCCTTGGATGGAATGGATTGGATGGAAACACACTTCACCGGTTCTCAGATCTCGCGGGCATTGCTCCTCCACTGAATTGGTGGACACATGATATGGATGATTTTGTTACCAAATCTGTGAAAGAAGCCAGTCTAGAGTTTGACAGCGTTGTCAAAACTATGCTGTTTCACTGTAGAGGACGTCTCTATACCCATGTAACTGATCCAGTCGATACTGGCTTAACTTCAATCCCTGGTATCGTCATCTTCTCTAAATTGTCAACGGAGTGGTGTCGGAAGAAAACAAAAATAAAGGCATTTCAGACTGAACGAAAGCCAAGAGTCGTCGGTCAAAACAGCAAGAAGAAGTCTCTTATTTTACACCTGTTGAGGTTGCCTCCAGCGTCTTCGAGGAGAACAGCGGCACCCTGGTCGTTGTACGGCCTCACTCATCCGCAGGATTGTCCATTCTGTCAGGATATGTTCAAAAGCCTGCAATACTGCTGAACAAGATTTTCGACACAATATCTTCAAAAAACCTCGTCCAGCTCCCGTTCAGTCAATACGGCGAACTCGACATTGTCTCATTTTCGCATTTCCCATCAAATTTTCGATGAAAAATCTTTAATCCCCATTGGCGCCGATTCTCACTCAACACCCCACTGAATTTACGAGGAAATCGTGGATCCTTTCGATTTTCCACTTAATGACGACTTTCCTCGCGGAAATGCTTTTCGATGAGTTCAAGAGTTTCAAGTGTCTCATTAGTGATTTCATGCAATTCAGCTGATTCGTCAAAGGTTTTCATTAAAAAATCGACGATTTAAAGTTGAATGGTCGCCCCTTTGAAGGCATCAGTGGAGGGTTGATGCCTTTGTTTTTAGCAAGAAAATAAATTAATCCTCTTCTGACTAAAATAACCCTTCCGAGAATTAATTTCAGTTGAAACCAATTGAGTCTTGGAAAAGCAATTCTGAATGTGCAGGTGGCAGGTGGACAGGCGAAAATGTCGTGCTCACTATAGGGCTGCGAAAACATGGCCACTACACATCAAAAGACAAAATGTGTTTGACTCAATTGATCATTGGATTGGTGAGTCCAGTTATCGTTCTGAGTGTTTCATGAGGTGTGAAGTGTCGACTCAACAGTACAACCGCGCTTGTCGGTCGGCAGATACTAACTGCCCTGAGACAAGACTGGACATACACATGAGTAGTATGACATAGCAAGAGGAACTCCCACGCCCTACACCAAAGCCTCAGTTTGTGTCGTTCCGATTTGCATCGTTTCGAAGTTGCTTCGTTTAAAAATGATCGTGGTTTCGAAGTTTCTTCGAAAATTTTTCGGTTTTTTTGTAAAAAGGGGACTCCCTAAGTTTAAGTTCAGTCAATTTTAAGTCAGTTTGGTGAAATATTTGCAATAATACACGCAACATTAAATGGGAATCGTTAATTCGATTTGCCTCGTATTTTTCCGGTCCTTTTGGACTTTGATGTACGCTACAAGCGGTTACGTTCGATTTAGCATGATCTCCACGACAAGACCTGTAGAATCTTAGATCATTAGAACTGCAGACACGGTTGAATGAATGATGAATCTTCAATCAGAGATCTACTGACTTCAGGAACTTCTTAGTGTAGTCGCTTCGGGCGAGGCAATGCTTTGAGGACATACATACAGTGCTGTGCAAATTAATTGTGACAAACGAAGTTCTTGCTCTGTATCAAACCTAGGCATATTTTAAGTTGACAAGAAAATTTGTTCACGGTTTATTGGTGGTTTCATTTACAAGTCTTGACCTTCACAGGGAATGAACAAGTACTGTCGCGCCTTCTGGAAATGTCACGAAAAGCAGCAAATGCTTTGAAAAAACAGGTACCTTTCTATGAAAGAAAATAAGCCTGCAATGGGCTAGGAATTCTATGAAATTTCGAACAAAATTATTTTCGCGGATGAGAGTTACTTCGAGGTTCAAAGACTAAGGGTAATTGCCGTGAGGAAAGTCCACATGAAGCCGTCCGACCTAGCCATACTGTGTGACCCCCTAAGTCTGAAGTCAATAGAGGCCATGACGATCAGTATCAAATATGCCAAGGTTTGAAAGAAATGTTTCCAACAAGCAAAGCAGAATATACCGAAAACGCTCTCGTTGGGTCTCGTTCTTCTTATTGCACTGCAGTCCAAAGTGGACTTGTACCTTACCCAACCTGCGTCTCCATTCGGGCCGACCTCTCGCTGTCTCCCGTTTCGCACACCAACCCGGATGAGGTCCCCCTCGATTTGAGTGCGGCACCTTGTACGTGGACGTCCTTGCATGCGTTTTTCGCTCATAGTCGAAGCTTTTACAGGCTGGAGCTAAGTTGTACATCCGCTCTATATGGCGAAGCCATTTTAGGCTTTGGATCGATAGACGCCTGGCGGGACTCATGTCGCTGTGCGCCCGGTACAGTTCGTGGTTGTACATTCTTCTCCAAATGCCTACAAAGATCGCATGCATAGTCTTCTCTCGAAAAGATCAACAGGTTCCTTCAGCTGTCTTCGAGATTGTCGAGTCTTCCGCGCCATTGAGCAGGACATCGATAATCAAGGTGTTATACAATGTTAGCTTGGGTCTTCGAGAGATGGCTCTACTACTCAATTGCCTCTTGAGTCCAAAGAAACCAGGGTTGGTAAAAGGTACTCTGCGTTTGTTATCGGTGCTGATGTTGATTCACCGCGGAATCGAGGTAGACGAAGGTCTTCACTATATTTTAGTTATAGCTGCCTACAGTGACGTTCTGGGCGAGTCGTCGATGTATATAGTTTGTTCTGCCCTCGTTTAGTCGCATCCTTTTCAGTTCTAACAAACGCCTGATTGATGGCTCACTGTGTTCTGCCCATCAAGTCAATGTATCAAGTCCGCGTATGCTTACAGTTGTACGGACTTCTGGAAGATCTTGAATCTTGTGTTGGTCAGTGAGTCTTGCATGATCCTCTCCAGGATGGTGTTGAAGAAATCACAAGACAGCGCGTCGCCTTGTCCAAGTCCTTGAGTTCGTCTCTGTGAGCTCGTTACCGACCATGATGGACCAACTCTATCATCATCCTGCTCAGTCGGACGAGCTTGGTAGGAATGTCAAAACTAGACACGGCGTTGTATAGCTCGTCTCTAAACACGCTGCCACATATAATAATATAATATGTGTGGCGCGACAATCCGAGGTGGACCTAGGCCTAGCTTCTCAGCAACTACGTGTGTTGTGCGTGCTATTGTTCTTTCACGAGTGGAAGGGACCTACAGTTTAATGCCGACTCCGAACGGTGTCCGAACGGCGAATTTGATATGGATACTCTTTGAGCATTGTCAGTAACTCGAAAGAGGTGGAGCCGTGAATTATGATAGATGGTAATTTCGGGTATCGAACCTGGCACCCTCTGCGTAGGAGTCGACGCACTTACCCACTACGCCACGACGACCACCACACGCTGCCACTTGCGGCCGTAAAATTGACAAATAGGTGGTGGGAGTCAATATGCATTACTTGGGGTAATTCCACGATCTGCCGTAATGTGAAGATTTGGTCGATGGTGGACTTCCCGGGCCTGAAACCGCACTGAAAAAGACCAGATCAGGTTATTGACGAATGGATTAAGCCGCTTACACAAAACGGCAGAGATGATGTTAAGCAGAATTATCCCTCGGTAAATGGCGCAGTTGAAGGGGTCTCCTTTTCTGTGGATCGGGCAAACGATACTGAGGTTCCACTCGTTGGACATGCTTTCCTCCAACCAGATTTTACAGAGGAGTTGGTGCATGTACCTTACCACCTCATCTTCAGCTGCCTTAAAGAGTTCCACAGACCGTCCGTATGTATCAGCAGATTTATTCGACTTTAGTCTCCATATTGCTTTCTTGACTTCGTGGGGGGAAGGAATTCTGGTACATCATCGCCCACTGAGTAGAGTGGAACTGGTCCTCATCGCAGTTTAAAAGTCTACACAAGTGATTATTCAAGATACTGAACATCTTGAATAATCACTTCTGTACTTCGACTGCGACTCTAGGACAGGCTTCTGCCCCAACGTTGTATCCATTGGATAATGTTTCACCCTTTGAAAGAACTTTCGGATATCTCTCCTGCTATCTCTCCATCTCCTTGATAGCTCGCACCTCGTGCTCTTTCTTTTTTCCCTCTGAGAAGCCGGGTTTCTTCTGTCTCTGTTCGTAGAGCCCACGAACAGCACTCGTAGTTCGATGTAGTGTTGCCTGGAAGGTTTTTTGCTTTGCTGCATATGCCTGCCTGCACTTTCAAACCAAGGGATTTACCCAGGTAGTGTCGTAAGACCCACAACGACCCAGCGACTTCTCTGATAGTCCATCGCTTGTTTCAATCGTTAGGTTAGATTAGGTAGGGGGGCTGCTAGTGAATTCACCAGCACACTTAGACCATGTTGGTCCATTGTGATACACCTAGTCAGACTATTACCACTGTTTGACGACTCAAGTGATAGTGCCGTTAATTTGATCCCAACGGCAAATGGTGACTATACCAGATTTGAAAACCAGATAAAAGCGTATTAACTTTGCTTTCAGTGGGATTCGAACCGGAGACCTCGCTGACCACGGGCAGGCACTCTACCATTTACATAAATAATTTCCCAAATGACACTCATTTGACGTTTAACTATTACATTTACTACGTTCGACTCTATTACAATATTTCACACAACTAATAGTTACGTTCCGTCAGCATTCGTATGACATGATCCCAATCCGTTCGTTCGTATGACGAGTAACTAAATTTTTGTTCGTATAGTAGATGCGGTGATTCGAGCTTGGCATACTCCCAAGCCCTCTGAAGCCATTCTTAGAGTAAAAAGCTGGTCAGTTGTACTTATGCGAGGACGAAAGAGAGGTCATCTCCCACCCTGGGCTCGACCCTAGCTCTAGAACTTGCTTCCAAAACCTTAACTTAAAAGATAAGTTGGAGCAAACACTTTTGTCATTTTCTTAAAAAGAGGGACAATCACCTCAGTTTCCCAATCACCAGGTGTCTCCCCGTGTTCCGAGTCCACCTTAACGACACGAGGGAGAGATAGAACTCCCTCTTTACTCATTGCCTTAATCATTTTTGGCCGGATTTTATCCAAAGCGGCGCATTTACCAACCTTTAGCCAAAATGATTTTCTCCCCCGTTGGACTTTTCTTCACCCCACTCAAGACTGTGACTCGACTCTGTTCTTGAAAAATCGGCCATATCTCGAAAATGGCGAGTCTGTCGTCGAACTTGCTTCTTCCCTACACTAATAGGAGTCCAATAAGAGAAAACTTGCTCAGAAGGTTAATCGAAATAAAAAAATCAGCCATATATCGAAAACGGCTCATCTCTGCCGTCGGACTCTTCTCCAGCGCATCGACACATGATCCGATGGCGCCGCCCAACCATCGCTTGTTGACTTAGTTTGCTAGTTACAGTTACAGATTTAATATAGCCTTTAGTTCAGTTTTTTTTTTTTCTTTTTCTACCTAGTTTCATTTTTTTTTCATTTACTTACCAAATTTGTTAAGAAAAAAAAAACAAAATATTTACTAATCCAAAACTGTTTGTATCTCTTTCATATAAGCTTATTAAAATTATTTCTTTCATTTATCTTGTATCTTTTCATACAAAAAAAAATAATAAAAAATTTGCTATAATCTAATGCATTGCTTGCCATTTCGTTGCGCATCTCTATACATATCCATACATAACCACAAATTATATGCTCATGCTCCATAAACTCATCTATGAACAATTTAAAATAAAATAAAAAAAAAATGAATCGCGTCTCATTCAATTGGAATCTATGTCGAAACATTTGTAAATATCTTCGTGTTTTTGAATTTTCTCATCTACTGCTGATGCTGCTGCTGCTCTCAGTAGTCTCAGTAATAGTAGGACACAGTCCTTTAAATCTGTTAATAACACTAGTTTAAGACACCGAAATAGCATTAGTAACCGAACATCATTATCGCCGTCTAGTGGACTATCTCAAGAGACATTGAATCAGAGTGTTGGCTCATCACGAGCGAATTCATTACCTCGGCCGATCTCACCGTCGCCGTCTGTTGCTAGTGAAAAGAATGAGGGTGATGTGCAGGTTGGTTATCCGTGCCAATGCACAAAAACACAAATGAGCATGTTTCTTTGGTCTTTTATCTGCTTTAGGAGAGACACGAACGGGAGGAGGAGGAACGAAAACGACGAATACAACTGTACGTTTTCGTATCGCGGTGCATATCGTATCCGTTTAATGCAAAGCAACCGACGGATATGACAAAACGTCAAGCGAAAATCGCCAAACATCAGCTTGAGGCGATAAGTGCTAGATTTCAGGTGAATTTCATTCTTCTCTCTGAACTGTTTCTCGAAAGCTAATTTCAAAATATCACCGTTCGTTTTATTTAATTTTGTTTTTTTTGTGGCAGGCTTTCTTAAAAGGCGAAACACAAATAATGGCAGACGAGGCGTTCCAGAATGCGGTCCAAAGCTATCATGATGTTTTCTTGAAGTCGGAACGAGTGCAGAAGATGGTTCAGTCGGGGGCGTGTTCACAGCATGACTTCCGCGAGGTTTTTCGAAATAATATCGAAAAGCGTGTTAGGTATGTTTGCACGAAATTTTTAAAACACACTTCAATTGTTAGATCTTACACCAAATCTCGTTCGTTTTTTGACACTCTCTCTCTCTCTCTCTCTTTCTCCCCTCTCCTCTCTTCAACAGATCTCTTCCAGAAATAGATGGCCTCAGTAAAGAGACCGTACTAACATCATGGATGGCCAAATTTGACATCATTTTGAAAGGAACAGGTAAGTCGTAACACATCACATGTCATCTCTGCTGCAAGAAAATGCATCAACCCTTCATATGCTTAGTCTAAGATGTAAATAGTTTATGATTAAGTTGTGAAAACTCACATGGAAAATTGTGATAATATATGTCGTTGTCATCCAATTTGTGGTCCGGATTCGATACTCAAAGCGCAAGTGTTTCACGAGATTGTTTGTGTTTGGTTCAGGATTAAAAGATATGAACCGCTGAATGTGCTTAAATTGTGTAAACGTTTTGACAAAACAGTGATTTTTAAATAGGCCCCTTTATCAAGGACGACGACCGTTCGGACGACTGTTACGAAGCATATAAAGTCATTCTTAAGGCCCTAAAACACTTCTTAAACGTCTGTCTGGACTGAAGGAAAACTGTACGATACTTGAGGAAACTCAACGAAACTTAACGAAACTTAACGAAACTTAACGAAACTCAAAAAAGTGTGAAAATCCGCTTTACAGCTCAAAAGAGACTCTTACACCTTGACATGACTAGGCCATAACAATACAATTCCCCTGTACAACAGTGAGGGTGCATAGTGTCAATCTAGCATGCGTCCCGCATTGTTGACTAATTGTTCTGCACACGCCTGGCCTTTTCTTGCGTGTCATACAAATGAGATGATCCGTTAGATAATGAAGGAAACCCTCAGAACACAAGTGGGTGACTTGGGGTGGAGTTGCGCCGCGTGCTTCCGTCGTCTTATCGTGACTATCTCTGTGACCAATTGACTGTGCTTCATGTAGTCGTCCAGCTGAGCGCATTAAAAGAGATACAATCTGCCGAAGATATCCTCAGCCAACACTTCAAAAATGAACATTCACCATGTTCAAAGTGATCAAAAATCCAGACATCGGAGGCCATTTGAATGTTGTTATATACCAGCATTATATTGAAATAAAAGTATGAAACTTGACAATCGAGTTTTATTTAAAGTCCCCTTCCGAGCCACAAAATGGACGACCCTTTAGGGCATCTAAAGGGGGTTGAGTAAATGGTTGTGTTTTTTTTTTTGTTTCTTCTTATTCGTTGCAGGGGAAGAGGACACGAAGCGACCATCGCGAATGCAGCAATCCCTCAACAGCGAACTGATTCTCTCCAAGGAGCAGTTGTACGACATGTTCCAGCAGATTCTGAGTGTCAAAAAGTTCGAACATCAAATCCTGTTCAATGCCTTAATGGTGAGTGTTTTTGTATTTGTTTTTGTTTCTGTTTCTGTTTCTGTTATGATTTTATAAGGGTTGATGTGGATTGATACCGTGACTCAGGCTGCATGTAAATAAATATATGAAGTAATGGCATATGCATCTGAGTTGTTTTTCCGCAGCGGAAATGGGCGGGTATATATTCTTTACTTTCAGGCGTAAGGGTTCTTCTCTAAGCACGCCTTTTTATGTTTTTCTGTGTTTTTTTTTTTGAATCACCGTGGGTTTGCAGTGTGGCCTGTGCCTTTTGCAAAGTTACATATGAATTTAAAGATATTTTTGTGTCTTTGTGTCTTTCCCCTATTTTCTTTTGCCACTTCCACATCCTTTTTCGTAACACAAACCCACACACAAATAATATTTTTATAGCTGGATTCAGCGGACGAACAAGCAGCCGCCATACGTCGTGAATTAGACGGACGTTTGCAACGTGTCAGTGAAATGGAGAGAAATCGCAAACTTATGCCAAAATTCGTACTTAAAGAAATGGAATCACTATACATAGACGAATTAAAATCATCAATTAATTTATTGATGGCCAATCTGGAATCATTGCCAGTCTCAAAGGGTTCCATGGACTCCAAGTACGGACTGCAAAAGTTTAAGCGATACAATCATAGGTATGTTAACCTTAAATTATATTTATTTTGTTTTTTTTTTTTTTCTTTGCATTACCACACACATTAAATATTATTCATTCACATGCAATATATAAAAAAAAAATATGTAAAACAACAAAAAAAAACATCAAAAAGAAGAACATTTTAAACAAATTTTTTTCCTCCTCCCCTTCGAAATACACACAAAAACAAAAATTGTGTACCCGAAAAAACAGTCAAAAAAGAAGCAATTTTCTTCTAAGGTATTGAAAAAAAATAAAAGTTTACGGAAAATTTAGTGTAAATGTGTAAGTTTTAGTTTTTTCATTTTTCTTTTCTTTGATTTTCTCTTCAGTTTCCTTTTGTTCGTTTTGTCTGATTTTGATTTCGATTTTTTTTTCTTAACTGGTCTAGCCGTTTATTTGTTGCTAGCGGAACTGTGTGTTGAATGAGTTTGATGGGGGAATTCTCTTGTGAGACAACTCCGAACACTCCTCCCCATCCGGCACCCACTGGCTTTTAAGAGTGAATAGCTATTTCATTTTCTTCTCCCTTCATTACAACCTCATGACCGTGTTCGCAGTCCCCACCTAACCCAAATGGCTCCTTAGGGATTCTTCTTCACTCACGCCCAATCAACCAGGCCGTCGCGTTCAGTTGATGGGGTTTTTGTTTTTGTTCTGTACTGTTCCTTGTGGTAGCTGCGCCGTCGCGTCGTGGTGTGAAAATTATTCACTTCACGAAGGTGTTCGTTAATCAGGCAATTTTTCATCCTTAACGTCACCACCGCCGCGCCGTTGGGCGGTGGATAAGTCCGTGGGCTCTTACTGAACACCATTTCGGTGTGACCGTGAGGCGTTTGGCATTTGACAGGGGATTTATTATCTATCAGCTTGCTCGCTGTTTTCATGGCAAGCCCATTCGTGAGTGCATTAAAAACTACCCCCTAGACGGCATCTTTAATCCCTTGCTGGTCGGCAAGCGAGGAGCGTCTTTAATGGGCACGAACATTTTCCAGACATTCAAAGAAAGGCCGCGAAAGTCTGCTGTAACAGGAGCCCTGCATTGAATATCCAAAAGTAGAACTCGACTTTAATAGCGGCGTCCATGTGTGTGTGTGCTTTGAAGTCACATATACGTCATAAGCACTAGACACAGCATGTGCAGAAAGCGAACTGTCACCCAAAAGTTTCTAGACACTCTCCAAAGTCTTCAGACCCTGCCTCAGCCTCCATACCTACACTGCCTCCGGTCCCAAACCCCCTTCTTTTGCCCGGTCTAGAACTTCTCTTCACAGTTCAGTCATCCACCCTGGTTTCGCCCCGGCCATCTCCTGACGAGGCACGACATACATAGAATGTAATTTGTTTCTAACCTACACTATCTTCATCGTCAGGTGGCATTACCCAGCGGCATCTCACTCAGAGACTTATGTACAATCCTACACGCTGCCATGGAATTTGTGTGTGTCCCCAGTCATGAAGCGACATGCACATAGTTGGTGGTCATGACTCCTTGAAGCGGTTTTCATATCTCAACTGATGTGAGAACTTTCTAGATGTGAGATGAGCTCTGCCCTTTAAACTCCTTCTCCGCCTCATGCGACACGTCTTTGATAATGTCTTTTGAATATTGCATACCTTCAAGCAGCAGCATCCTCACACAACCGCTTGCAACCCACCCTTGCCACCCCACTTACCATGTCATACATACAAACACACCCACACTCACACCCATTTAGTTGATTGAGGTTGCAACCAGCAAGATTTAGACAGCATCTCCCCGCAGGCCGCATCTGTGTGCATCTGCTTCAAGGATAGCCTTTGTATTTAGTTTTCTTTTTGGTTTCCCATCCCAGTATTTTTTTTTCTTTTTCTTTTTTTCTTTGCGTTGAATGACAAAGAGTATGTTGTAGCACTGTCTGCGGCTAGAATAGGAACACACGACAGACACATCTATACAGTATACAGCCTACACATGAACTCCCAGTGTGCGATATATGTGTTTGTGTATAAAAAAAACTTAAAGTTATCCATGCCTAACGGTCGTATTTAATGTTTCAAATGTTTTCCCCTTCTTGCAGCACGCCGTCGTTTTTGTAAGTACTCAACATTGTATACTTAGCTTCCAACTCACGCTTGTCTCGTGATGTGTTTTGCGTTTATTTTCATTTTTTTTTCTCGGTTGGCAGTGGCAACTGGTTGAAGACTCTAGTGGTTTGGGTGTCACTGCTCCGTGCTCAGTTTTCTCATCTCTAAATCTTGAGGACCCGAGTCGGGTATCGCATTCGAGGGTGGTCTAGGTGACGGATAAATAACACTCGCGGGTGGTCACTGTGGCTGATGCTTAAGTCGTAGCGGGTGGTCTCGGTGGCGGATACTTAACTCGTTGCGGGTAGCTTCGTTGGAGGGTAAATAACACTCGCGGGTGGCCTCGATGGCGGTTGCTCAACGCTCGCGGGTGGCCACGGTGGCGGATACTTAACTTTTTGCGGATGGTCTCGCTGGCGTGAATGCACTTCTTGGTACATTCTGTGGCTGCTACTCGACCCTCGTTGGTGGTCAAGCTTGCGGATAGTTAGTCACGGTGGCGGATACTTACGTGGCTGATAATTAAAACGCTGCGGGTGTTCTATGTCGCGGATAAACAAGACTCGCGGGTGATCTCGTTCGCGGATAAATAACACTCGCGGGTGGCCTCGATGGCGGTTGCTCAACGCTCGCGGGTGGCCACGGTGGCGGATACTTAACTTTTTGCGGATGGTCTCGCTGGCGTGAATGCACTTCTTGGTACATTCTGTGGCTGCTACTCGACCCTCGTTGGTGGTCAAGCTTGCGGATAGTTAGTCACGGTGGCGGATACTTACGTGGCTGATAATTAAAACGCTGCGGGTGTTCTATGTCGCGGATAAACAAGACTCGCGGGTGATCTCGTTCGCGGATAAATAACACTCGCGGGTGGCCTCGATGGCGGTTGCTCAACGCTCGCGGGTGGCCACGGTGGCGGATACTCAACTTTTTGCGAATGGTCTCGCTGGAGTGAATGCACTTCTTGTTAGGAAACTGCGACTGGTGTCCGCGGTTAGTACTCGGCCATCGTTAGTGATCAAGCTTGCGGTTAGTTAGTCACGGTGGCGGATACTTGTGGGTGGTCTACGTGGCTGATAATTAAGACGCTGCGGGTGGTCTAGTTCGCGGATAAATAACACTCGCAGGTGGTCACCGCGGCGGATAGTTAAAAATCGAGTTATGTCTCGGCAGCTGATAAAGAATACTCGCGGGTGGCGGGCACAGACGCCCGCGGATTTTGTTGTTGTTTGGGAAACGCACCTAGTCTCCGTAGTGGTTGTACGAGATTGGTTTCGGTAGCTGTTACTTGACACATTCTTAGTTGTGAAACCGCTGCTAATCTCGAAAGCAGGTACTTACATCTCACGACTCGTCTCGTTAGCGCGTACTCAACTCCCGGGCGTGGTTTGGTTGGCGGTAACTCTTCCCTCACGGTCTCGTTGGCGTACATTCATCCTTCTCAGTTTCTTCTCTCGCACAAATCGTGGCTTCAACAATCGCCACACGTTTATGGCTGAATTTGAGTCGCACCCCATGCGACATAGTCACATGCAATCAGAGCGTTACTGTGGTCCCCGCCTTCAACCAGCTGCTATGGGTTCATAAATCTTTATTTTGCCTTTACCTGCACGCTATATTTCTCTCTTTTTGTTTGATTAAATAAAACTCTTCTTAATGCAGCAAAATGATACTTCGATCGCATGGATCTCTGTCAAAACTGGAAGGCGACTCTGCCGATACTGATACACAATTATCAAAACTTGACGTGGTCCTCACATTTCAATTGGAGGTTATTGTTATGGAAGTGAAGGGCTTGAAATCCCTCGCACCGAATCGCATTGTCTACTGTACCATGGAAGTGGAGAACGGTGAGAAACTTCAGACAGATCAAGCTGAAGCATCAAAGCCCATGTGGGACACACAAGGTGACTTTACAACGACACATCCGCTGCCAGTGGTCAAGATTAAGTTGTACACAGAAAACCCTGGTATGCTTGCCTTAGAAGATAAAGAATTAGGAAAATTTATAATTAAACCCACACCATTGTCTTCGAAGGTAATTACTGAACATATTCATAGATTTACATCTGAACATACGCGACATTGTGATGGGATGAGTGTTGTTCTCTTGTGGTTTTCTTTTTCTTTCCTTTTCTTCTTTCAGTCGCCTGAATGGCATCGAATGACGGTACCCAAAAATCTACCAGATCAAGATCTTCGAATAAAAATTGCATGTCGAATGGAACGGCCGCTAAACATGAAACATTGTGGGTAAGTTGATCATTGTTTTGCCTTCTTGTCCCTTTAGACTAAAGTTTAGCTGATAAGTTGAAAAAATAAATTGACTTCTCTCTGGGTTCTGATAGCATACCCCTTTAAAAATATTCACCAATTTTCTTTGTGAACCGCTTTCTATACTTTTTTAGCTTTTAGTCAAGTTTCGTCAAGCTTCATCAAGTTTCGTCAAGCTGCATTTTTCATCTCCTTACATCTTCTCCATACATAAAAAAGGCTTAAAGAATGGTATTTGTAATGTTCGACCCAAACTCTTCGAATCCATTGTATACGACTCCCTTGCAAACCCATCTTTCCAGCATTGTTTCCTTAGAACCTGTGGGTGTGAATGTTGTTTCCATAGATTTAAGGGGACTTCCGCAAACAGAGAGAGTCTTTGATTCTCTTGGTTTAAATCGTCCTTGATAATCTCCACTACAAAGTATTCATCAGATACTCAACATACGAACCCGGGTGTTCCGAAAGGCAGCCACCATGGTCTGAACTTTGTCTTAACCGTGAATGTTGTCGCCTATATTATAAAAGGTAGTTAATGACGCGTGTTTTCGGACCCATAGTCATTGTTGGCCCGAAAAACTGTCCATCCTTGGTGATGGCGTATGGGTGACCCTGGCACTATTTCGATAATTTCTCGAAGAAACACGTTTTTTCCGGATTAGTGGATTACAATTATATATTATATGACTTCCACGTTGAAGTCTTTTTCCAGAAGGAGCCAAGAAATTATTAGGGTTATCAAAAGTGGCTGAGTGGGTTCTGATTTTAGCAATTTAGTGACAAAAGAGACCTCTTGCTATTGAACATGGAAATAAAAGCCTTTTTTTTAGCAGTCAGGGCGATGTTAAGCTACGTTTACACCTAAGCACTTGGTATGTGTACCGACACAACACTTAGTTGGAACGATCACATATTTGAGGTCGCCAAGCATGCTACGAAATGCTTAGATATATTTTACCCCCTCTAATTTGAAAGCGTATATCCGCCCCAAGCTTGAGTACAACGCTCATATCTGGTCTGGTGCCCCGAAGACCACCTTGCACCTCCTAGACGGAATCAATGACGGAGCGATTAAGCTTATAGGAAATCAATATCGCAGAGCCTTTGGACTCTTCTCCATGAATTCGCTCGCAAAACCCGTCTCGTAAGGGCTGCTCATCGGTATACCCTTAACCCTACTTTCGGACGCAGTTAAATTTGAAGTCGTTCTTCAGCCGCCTGAAATGCTCTTCCCAGCCGAGTATTTCCCACAGCCCCATTGCCACAGCTTGATATTAAATATAGAGCTCCTCTCTCAATCGCTCTCTATTACTTCGCAACGTCCTGTGTCTTGAGTAATCACTTGAGGGCTATCAAATTTAAAAAAAAAAACCTACTTACGCCCGTTATGGCGCGATGGGGTGGGGTGTCGGTTGACCCGCCCCTTTTCATGCTAATTCATCACCCCGGCAAAGTGTTACCAGATTAGGGTTGATCAGTGTTTCCAGATCATCCGTCTATTCGCACTCATTCATAGTAGGGGATAGGACTGCCCCTTAAACGGCTGCTACTTCTGCCTGGAATACACTTCCTTCATCCGATTTGGATACATCCGTGCAGAGTTCCATCAGAGCCGGTTTACAGCCGCTATCACCATTCGCTTCGAACTCTTCAGGTTATCCTATTGTTTTTAGGACTTCGAGTTTTCTAGCACTTCCGTGCGCCATTTGTTGTAGAAGCAGTGGTTCAGAGAGAGAGCTTGGTACCTGCGTGTCCAACTTGAGCATAAGCTCAGTAATATCTTTCTTGTTGTGGTTTAAAGAGTCTTAGAAATTATTTTTGATTACAAAGATTTATTTAAAGGTTAATATAAAGTAAGAGGTTGATATAAAGAAATATGTAAGGAGACACCTCTAACCAACTTGACAATTAAAGGGAAAAAAAAGGAAAGAAGGTAAGAATGGTCTAATTAATGACAATTCAAATGGTATAATCCAAATTAAATGTAATAGACAAAATATTAAGTTGCTGTCACAAACTTTTAATCGCTTCTCAGAAATCTCATAACGTGAGTTGAAGAAGAGTCTACCAAGTGCTTGCTGTCGGTCTCTAGCAAAAGCGGGCACAAAAGAAGAATGTGTTAGGGTCTCCCTCTCAACTGTGTTCTTGTGGTGGGTGGGCATGGCATCCAGTGCATATCGCGACTATTCCAAAAATATCATGTCGAGTTCGAAGAAGGATATCTTTTGCTTCCGATCTTTCAGATACTTTTCTTGATACTGCACAGCTTCTTAGTCTGGCCCATCTGAGGAGGTTAGCCATTTCAAGGAAGTGCGTAGAGACTGCTTGAAGTGGGATGTGTACCTCCAGAGAGAGTGAGCACTGAAGGGCAGATCCCTGCCTAGCCAGTTTATCGGTCTTCTCACTTCCTGGGATGTCACTGTGACCTGAAACATAGATGAGGGACAATTTTTGGCTGGCCTCATAATGACACTACCTCGGTCTAGCCTCCCTGTACTAGTTTAGAGTATGACTTTGATGCCTCAATGCACTAAGCAACCTTCTGTCTTGACAAGTTATTAACATGTATTTTGACTTGACAGCATGTCATCCGCTTGGATTTGTCCAGCAGGATCAAGGCTTTAGATAGGCACCCACACCGAGTCTGACGCCCATCTTAGAGCCGTCAGTGTAGTTTGCCCATTCTTTAGGGGTTAGGTTAGTGTCAAGGCCGTTTGGCAGATTAATTTTGGGGACCATATAGTCTGTGGAGAATGTTACGAGATCTCTCGGTAAAAGGTCTAGGATGTTGCTTTATCCATAGGGTTTTGATTGTCAGCACCCAGACTCTCTGAGCATGATGGTCCTGTGCGCTACATCTCCACAGCTAGAAGCTGTAGCATATCAGACAGAGCACCCTTGGTGTTTATGCTTACTTTTCTTTGGACCTTGTTGAGTTTTGTGAAACTGTTTTTTTCTCCAAGGACCGGCCATTATACTAGTGATCCGTATGTTAGCATCGGGCGAGTCACCGCCGTATGCCACTGCTCCATCATCCTTGTTTGGAGACTAAGGGCCGCTTCGTGCACAAATTCTCAACTTCCCGGAAAACTGGGAGTTGATTAACTTCCAGATTGGTCTTAACTGTTTATTTAATCGGCGAGTTTCAACTCATAGTCTGAAATTTAAAATCGAGAAGTTGTGCAACTTTCTCTTATTAAATTTCTCCTGGGATATATTTAACAATTCAGACACAATATGTCATTTTCTACTTGGAATTTACAGAGTGTGATGTTCGCCTGCGCTATGCCTGAACATGGTTGCATATCTTTATCCTCAATTATCTCTGGTTTTCAGTTGCTGCCGGCATGTTATTATACATAAGCGATTATGCAAATTTATAATGGTTACACATATAAGGTCTGCCTTCACCTATCGAACTGATCCGAGCGAATAATATTGACAATTGGTCAGTATATTATTGCCCGTCATTCACGGGGTCTGTTAATAAATAAAACAGAATCTATCAAATACTTCGTTAATTCAAATCAAATCAGTGTCTTCTCTCGTTACACGGCAATCAATCAATCCTGTATTCACGGCTGCCATTTGAAAGAAAAAATTGTGTCCAAAGTTGGAAAACAAAATGACCAACTGTAGCTAAAAATGACCAAAATATTTGTAAACACAGAACAACGAATTTATATTTATAATTATACGAAGGATTTGCTTCCAAGTTTAAAATAGACTTATAATGTAATGCCTTCAAGTAAAAGGTTGAATCATGTGCATTTCCTTCTTTTCTTATTCATAACAAATACCTTGTACTTACGAGTGCAGTCAAGTACCGCTAACTCGAATTTTCACGGGATGCCATGATTTATCCGACTTAGAGGGAGTTTGAAGTAGAGAGAGGTTTTTTTATTTTTTTTTTTTTGCATTTGCATTTTTTTTCTCCATTGAGAGTTCTTGCTAACACCGCAGCTAAGAGCGGGTAGAATCAATCACCGTGCTCTTTCAAGGGGTTTAGTCCTTTGAAGACGGCGAACAGAGTTTCTTTCGTCGAGAATTGGAAGAACAGCAGAGTTTATGTGCTCTTCCAGGCGACGCTTATGTTTACGAGGAAAATTCGTAACTTCATCTTGGTCTGATGAAATTCCAAGATCTCTGTGGATAACGTTGTTTCGTATATAATAAAATACGAGATTTGCCTGTTGTTTACTGCACGTCGACTGAGAGAGACTGAGAAAACACAGTGCGACCATACGCTGTTTAAAATGTGCAGAGTTGCATTATGGTTTCCCGAGAAGCGATAGGCAACTAACGGACGCGCGAAAACAGACGACGAGGCAAAAGTGTCATCGAATCAACAAGCAACCACGGTTTATCTTATGACCGATGAAATGCTTGCCGTATCATGTGCTCTATGATAGACACTAGCCCACACAAGTCGTCTACTTAAGCTTAAGTATGTCACTACATATCAGGGTGCGTTGACAATGGCCCTTAACACTTTATTTTGGAAAGTTTGTAGTGTGTTTCTATTACTTTCTTTGGTTCAACCCTATATTTGTATACCATACGTTCAGACGCGTTTTAGTGTTCGCGCGTTCAGTGTTGTCAGTACTTGGCTTGGAATATTATCCAATAAGCCCGTTCATGTCTTTGTATCTTAATTGGAGCTCCTCACGTTCCATTTTGACGTGCTCCTTCCATTTAAGCTTTACATTGAGAGTCATTCCGAGGTATTTCGCTTCATTGCCGAAGGTTATTTGAATATTATTTGTAAAAACGGGCAAGTTATAGTTATATAGTATATTTAGCTTCGTTAAGCTCAATTCGCTGAGTTTTCGTTCATGCGTGTATCCGGTCTAAAGCACATTGCAATTTTCTAGTTGATTCGTCGACCGTTTGGCAGTTACCAAAATGGCGGTTTCGTCAGCAAATGTGCCTAGCACTGTGCCTACGTCCTGCGGTATATCGCTGCTATACAATATTTTAAGGAGGGGACCAAGAACACTTCCTTGTGGTACTCCAGCTTGTATAGATTTAAATAGGGAGTAATCTTTCCCATATTTCACACGGAAGATCCTATCCGATAGATAGTACGATAAAATTGTGTGTAAATTGTTTTCTCGGGAGGAATTGTTGAAGCTTCTGTTCAAGTCTTCGTGCCAAACCTTGTCAAAGGCTTGAGAAACGTCGAGAAATACAGCTGAGCAGACTTGCTATTGTTCAAACGATTTTTCTATAACATCAGTTATGCGATGTACTTGGTCAATAGTTGAATGCTTGCTTCTAAAATCGAGCTGGTGGTTAGGAATAAGTCGTCTTTCCTCTACAACCGGACTTAAATGTCTTTTGGGGGTTTACCCGGTTTCGACACCATTATTATTTCTGCTACTTCCCACTGACTAGGGACATGTTCTAATCTAAAGGTGTCGTAAATAATGTAGATAAACATAAGAAGTGCCTTCTGAGGTAAGTCTTTCAGAATGTCTCCTGTGATTAAATCATAACCAGCAGCCTTCTTGGGTTTGAGTTTTTTCAATTCTTCCTTAAGTTCTGTCAAAGTAGCAGTTCTTATAGAAAAATTGTCATTATTTGAGTCTGAACCGTAGGAGTATACAGGAGGTGTTTGTCTGATTTAAACGTTGCTTCCAAATGACATGCGAAGAGATCTGCTTTCCCTCTATCGTGTTTGGCCGACTCGTGTTGGTTTTTCCGAATCGGGGCCGCTTGTGGTTGGGGTTTTCTTAAACCGTTGGCTGCTTTCCAGAGTGAGCAGTTAGTATCTTTTTTCGCTGACAAGCCTGTTAAATAGGCATTAAGATTATTATTTTTAAACGACTTAATTTTCTCTTTCACAAGGTTAGACAGTTGGTTGATCAGTGTTTTATGCTGCGGCGCATAAATGTACAGGACTTAAAGTATAATAATATATTAATAATATGGGAAGAATATGGACAGTCCGGGGGGGACCTGGGCCTAGCTTCTCAGCAACCACTTTTGTTCTTCTTCTTTCACTTCTTTCACGAGTGGAAGGGACCCACATCCGCATTCGCGACTACTTGGTCTTTATACCAGATATTCGGTCTTCCTCTCCTTCTCGAACCAGGAGGCTCGGATTCGAAGACCCTCTTAGCTGGAGCGTTGTTGTCCATGCGCACGATGTGGCCGAGCCAGTGCAGTCGATGGATCTTTGCCTTCCAGACTACATCCACATCCTGGTACAGCTCGTAGAGTTGCGCGATTGTGTCTTCTCCTCTATTCGCCTTCTTCGCAGACGGGACTATATATGCGACGTGGAATTTTTATTTCGAAGGCACCAAGAACCAGCTCCGCAGGTTTGCTTATCGTCCAGCTTTCGGCTCCATATAGCAGGACTGGCAAAATAAGGGTTTTGTAGAGCATGATCGTAGTCCTTCGAGTCAGGAGTTGTGACGCCAGTTGTTTTGACAAACCGAAGTAACAGCGGTTGCCAAAGGCGGTTCTCCGTCGGAACCCCACAGTGATGCCGTTTGTGGAGTTCACGTCTGATCCGAGATAGACAAACTCCCTTACTGCCTCGAAATTGAAGCTGTCGATTGTCATATTTTGTCCTAGGTGGTGTGTGACGTATCGTTTTTTGGTCGACAGCATATATTTCGTTTTATCCTCATTGGCCTTAAGACCAGCTCGCTTCGCCTCTTCTTCAATTGCCGTAAGTGCTTCCCCTACGGCACGTTGGGAACGCGCGACGATGTCGATGTCGTCTGCATATCCCAGCAGTTGGACTGACTTGTAGAAGATAGTGCCTTCCGTGTTTACAGCTGGCCGCCGCACTATCTTCTCCTTCGACAGCGCATCTCCTTGCCGAAGTCCGGTGCAGGTTTCAAACGGCTCGGAAGTCCTCGAGCCTAACTGCACGGTGCATCGCGGTACGCTCTTGCCTTTTCAACTTTCCCACGCCACGCCACTGATGTGCGTGCACTATTCAGATCTTATCTTATTTTTTGTTTTTTAATTATGGTACAATAATCTGACTTCCGGGATAAGGCCAGATGAGAGATCTCCAGGCAACTCGATCCTCCGCCATCAACTCTAACTCGGAAGTATGCCCAAGCGTAACCAGGCGAGTTTATGGATTTAGTCGAACCACCTCATCCTGGGTCTGCCAAGTGGTCGCCTACCTGATGGAATCGCATTCAACGTCCGCCTCGGAAGTCGCCAAAACCATCAAATCATAGCACTTTCCGTTCGAAAAAGCACCTGCTCAGTGTTGAATTCATGCCTTATACCCTCGACTCCTTAAGTGGATAATTTGACTTCGGTATATTTGTGCGTACTGATGCTTCTCTTGGGTACACAGCGTTAAATCGTACAAGTGGTCACCTTACTCAAGACACAGACTGTGCTAAGAACTCAGAATCGGCCACTCAACTTTTCTAAACGTTTCAACTTTCTTCGCACCACCACTGATCGCCCAATCCATCTTCGATAAAAACTTCTCCACAAGCATTCCCTCCAACTGAAAAAAATCTGCTCGACGATCCCCTCCGATTTTATATGGTCCTCTTCCGTAGCGTTTTCCATGCAGAAAGGGGCACTGTTCTGACTCAAGAACAATCATTCACAATCAGTTCGAAGAGGCAGGCCGTATTTTTCCATTTCTTTTCCAATAACGTTTTAAAATCGACCATAATTTCAGTTTTTGAAAATTACAGTTTTCTGGGCAATAATATGAAATAAGTTTGAATTTACCTGTGAAAATAATAATGTAATAATATGGGTGGTGCGACAGTCCTAGGTGGGCCTGGGCCTAGCTTCTCAGCAACCACTTGTGTTGTGCGTGCTATTGTTCTTTCACGAGTAGATGGAACCTACAATTTAATGCCGACTCCGAACGGCGAATTTGAGATGGATACTCTTTGAGCATTGTCAGTGACTCGAAAGAGGTGGAACCGTGCATTATGAAAGGTTGTAAATTCGGGTATAGAACCTGACACCTTCTGCGTAGGAGTCGACGCACTTACCCACTACGCCACGGCGACCTACTTAAAGTATAACATTGGATAAATATAGTGGAAGTGATGTACATAGTTTCAGTTTAGAGTTTAGAATAATTGAAAATATATAGTTGAGAGCATAATGCCGCAATATTAAAAATAAATATACGTACAACCAAATTCAGATTAAATTTATGGAATTTAATTCAGTTTTTTTAAGTTGGACAAGTAAGAGAAACAAGCTGAACAAAATTGTCTGTACTCGGTGTTGGATCGTACCTGTGAAGGAAGATGATTCCATAGGTGTACAGCATGAATGAAGAAATGCCTGTGCGATGATAAGAATGTATGAACAGAAGTTTTCAATGTAATATTACAAGTTGATCGACAGAAAGTAAAGTTAGGAAGATTGTTTCCCATGAAGGACTTTGAGGAGTAGAATGCACGTTCTATAATTTAGAAATGCTTCGAATTCACATCCAAGGATAATGCGACGTTGGCCGGAGACTTGATCAAATCTTCGAAGGTTAAAGACAGCCGTGCAGTCGCCTTAATTGCTTTTAACACAGTTTTTGCAGAGAGAGAGAGAGGGATTATCACATTCAGAAAACAGTTCACAGCCATAGGTTAAGTTTAGGTTAAAAGTGTAACTATTAGTGCTTTGGCAAGTTTAAAATTAACAATTTAGGAGGCAAATTGACAAACCTCTAAGAGACGCGTATACCTTTGATACTACATTGTCTATGTGGTCAGTCCATGTTGGTTCACTATTACCCATTATACCAAGATTTTTAACACAGGTTACATATTCGACTGGAGTCTTAGTTCTATCGAGGGAAAGTTTGAAAGGGAGGGATGGTGTTTTGAAAATGGATTGACTCTGGTTTTGTCAGGATTAAGCGTAAGACCATTTTCTTCGGCCCACATGAGCTCAAATCATCGTTTAATTTTGCAACTGAATCTCCAACCATACCCAAAGGAAAACTTAAGTAGACTTGAACATCATCTGCATATATATGGTATTTGCAATAAGATAACACATTAGAAAGATCAATAATGAACATTGAGAACAATAACGGAGCGATAATAGAACCCTGAGGTACACCGGTGTGGACATCACAAAAAGACCACAGTTTCGAGTTATAAAACACAGCTTGAACACGGTTAGTAAGATAAAAGAAGATTAATTTATTAGTGGGATTCCTGAAGTTCCACAAGAAAGCAGACCCCTTTGACTGCGCCAACTATAGAGGAATAAGTCTCCTGAACATCGCCTATAAATTGTGTAAGCGCCTGAATCCATTTGTCAATAACCTGATAGGCCCTAATCAGTGCGGTTTCAGACCGGGGAAGTCCACCGACCAAATCTTCACATAACGACAGATCCTGAAAAAGACCCAAGAGATGCAGATCGACACCCACCACCTTTTTGTCGATTTCAAGGCCGCATATGACAGCGTGCATAGTGACGAGCTATACAACGCCGTGTCTAGTTTTGACATTCCTGCCAAACTCGTCAGATGGAGAATTCTCGCTGCTCCTTCAAGGTCGGTAACGAACTCACCTTCAATGTTAAAAAAGGTTTTAGATAAGGCGACACGCTGTCATGTGACTTCTTTAACATCATCCTGGAGAAGATCGTGCAAGACTCACACGCCAACACAAGAGGCACAATTTTTCAAAAGTCCGTACAACTGTTAGCATACGCGGATGATATTGACGTGATTGGTCGAACACAGCGAGCCGTCAATGAGGCGTATGGTGGCATTGAGGCGGAATCGGTTAAAATGCATCTAGCAGTGAATGAGGGCAAAACGAAGTATATGCTGTCATCAAGAAAGGATACACAACATCGACGTCTTGGACAGAGCCTCACAATGGGCAGCTATAACTTCGAAGTAGTCACGGACTTCGTCTACCACGGCTCCGCAGGAAATAGTACAAACAACATGATTACCGATATCAAACGCAGAGTAACTCTTGCAAACCGCTGTTTCTATGGCCTCAAGAGGCAATTGAGTAGTAGAGCCATCTTTCGAAGGACCAAGCTGACTTTATACAAGACCTTGATCATCCCAGTCCTGCTGTACGGCGCGGAGGCATGGAAAATCCCAAAAGCGGATGAGGAAGCCCTTGGTCTCTGCGTGCGATTTGTGGTCCTGTTTGCGTTGACGGTTTCTGTAGGAGAAGATTCAACCACGAACTGTACGAGCTGTCGTCTTCGGATCCAACGCCTAAGATGGCTAGGCCATGTAGAGCGCATGGACAACACTGCTCCAGCCCGAAGAGTCTTCGACTCCAAACCAGTGAGACAACGCAGGTGAAGGACCTCAACCAACTTGGCGTGCGACACTGAAGATAGTTAGCCAGAGACCGTGCTAACTGGAGAAGCTTGTAGGTCCACCCGGGACTGTAGCGCCAAATAAAGAAGAACAAGATTACTGAACTGAATTGATTGACGGATTAACACTGTCGAATGCTTTCGAAAAGTCAAGTAATAATATAATATGGGTGGCGCTACAGTCCGAGGTGGACCTGAGCTTAGCTTCTCAGCAACCACTCGTGTTGGGCGTGCTATTGTTCTCTCACGCATGGAAAAGTCAAGTAAAGCTAATAATTTTGTTTTGTCTTCGTCAACAGCTTTTCGTATGTTCTCGGTTAGGTTTAAGTTTGGGTGATTGCCACCACTGTAGCAGTTGTGGCCCACTTAGATCCTGGTTGGATCCTTTTCCACCGGCTCCTTTTAAAAGGGACCACACTGACGAAAATGAAATAAACTTAGAGACCTTTCCTGCGCTAATTTACAGCCAATTAGTTTTCCTGACAAATTTGGCCATGCCTTGTATCTTTAAGTGTGACATTTCCTCTAGGTTTCTGAAAAAGTAGTTGCCTAGTATATCTTTTCTAGTTTTTGCAAGGGCTGGTCAAGTGCCGAGGAGGTGAAGCGTATTTTGTTCCTCCTCCTCGTCTCTTCTGCAGTAGTCGTTGTGAGGGGGCTCCCATTCTTCTGGCATAGATACCGAGAAGATAGACCCACTACGTTCCTTATTTAATTTCTGTTTAGATTTAGGAGTGTATTTGTTTTGCTTGGATTTAGTGAGGGCCAAATAAGCCTAATCTGATTCCATCCATCGCCGAGTAGCGTAGCCGACGGCATCTGTAAGTAACAAGGTGTTTATTACTTGGAGTGAAGGATATGGGGTGTCTTGATTATTTGCCAGTGGCAGTTCTACCCCTATTCTTGCTACCTCGTCGCCCTATGTTGCTATGTCGTAGGTTACCTTAAGCAAGGCTGTAACACAGCTATGTCCTTTTCGGAATCCTGATTGCAGAGGATTCAAGAGGTTTTGTCCCTCAATGTGATCTTTACTCATTCGACTGATAATCGAATGAATGACGGGGGAATCGCAATTAGCCGATATTCAGGCGGTGGTGGTGCTGTTTCGCTAGTGGTACGCTTTTTTGTTCGGAATATGTTCGTGAGAAGAGGCGGTCTGCAATCAATTGAGTGACATAGTCTATTGAACATTGTTCTCAAATTCTCTTCAGGTTGGATCGGTACACCAAAGAGCATGGCATCACAGGAGATTCCCCTTTTTCTCTAGCATATTGCATTGTATTCCCAGAGTTGCAATTTCCTTGCGGTGTTGGTTTGATGTTGCACCACTGTCAGCTTCAAGACGTTCGACACGATCGACGGCGTTAGTAATGGTGACGTTGACCACTTCGAGTTTTCGACTCCTCGACCTTACGAAGAAACTCTATTCGGGTGTTGTCTGCCGCAGAGAAAGAGCTTCGACAATTGATCCTCAAAGAATCTTTACAGTGATGGCTAAACCATCACCGATCGGTTGTTTTTGCGAGGGGGACACTGGAGAGGTGTAGAAGGGAGATTTTTTGTTGCTCTTGTTCGACGCCTGGATGCAGACATGTTCGATTGTCCGGTGAGAATTTGACACTAGAAGCGGCAAAGACTCAGCGGCTTAAAATTTCTAATTGACTTTCACTTTCAATTATAGCGTAAAATATAGAACTATTTCAAAGTTATTTTATCGGGGATGTCAAAGAAGATGAGTGTTAATTTAGGGACTTGCCGAAACGAACTGGAGATCAATTTAAGCAGTGATCATTCCACAACTCGTATTAAATGAAGAGATGGCGAGTAGAGGCGTTTCTACATTTCCTTGGAGGTTGCAGGCGTATATCTGAGTGCCCCTGTAATACAGATGCCTGCCGATGTATGGATTCTGCTTATCTCTATGAGATTTTTAGACCAGGTCTTATTATGCGTATATATCAGGGATGTTGCGGATGCCGATCATTTAACATCCGCGGATGAGCATGCGAATGCGGATTTTTGACGGCTCACATCCGCGAATACGGATGCGGATTTAAATGTAATTTTAACGAAACTTCACGCGGCTATCAAAAATATGACGAGAGGATTCATTCATTTTTAATAGGAATCAATTATTAAGTAACTTAAGTTCAAAAGAGACTCCAATCTGTTTCCCAGAGTTTCGTAAAGCAAGCCATAGCTATTGAACAGCTGTGCACTAGGAAATATAGCTTGTGCTGGCTATAGTGATGTACGCACTATTGTTTCAGTCCATCTTTATGGACCCCCCACAATCCTTTGCTTATATTGGCCTCTTTTTATTACGAAAAGACAGACTTCGTTCTTCAATAACGTTCCACGACTTCAATTTTCTTGTGTTTGTTCAAATTCATCTTCATTCGAAGAACCCATCAGCATTTCATCGGTTTTGAAGCACAACTTTCTTCTTATCCAATCGGACGTTTGGGCTTGTTCCCCGAAGTTTTCTTTTGTCACTGGAATAAACAGTGCTTGCTTTTAGGGAGGGTTTAAGTAGTTGGCGAAGACATATAAACAGCTTCAGTCAAGGAAAGGACAATTATAATAAAATAATATGGGTGGCTCGACAGTCCGAGGCGGACCAGGGCCTAGCTTCGCAGCAACCACTCGTGTTGTGCGTACTATTGTTCTATCACGCGAACGGCGAATTTGAGAAGCTTTTTCTATACATGGATACTCTTTGAGCATTGTCAGTGACTCTTGTTACTGCAACTAATAAAAGTGCTCGCAGACTTTTTGTGAATGATGATTCCTTAAAAAAATTGGCGGTCTGTCGAGTTCCCGAATACAAGACGACTTTGTACAGTAACTGTATTCACCTCCAACACTTCCTCACCGTACATTTACAATAACAATCCCGACTAGAGAACACTCCACAGAACCCATTACTGACACGGTTTAATGTGCCCTCAATGTTGCATTTATGGCTCTTAACAGCATGAAGGTGTGGGAGCTTGTGTTCTGTTACGACCTCAAAAGTTATTATTAACTGCACGGCGGATGCAGCATTTATCAAGCGGAAGGCATCAGAGCCAAAGTAGTAAAACAGCACATAAAACATGATTATGTAGACATTAAACAAGCGAAGCAAGCACTTAAAACACAATAACCCAATAAGGGCGGTACTTAAATGTTTTCGTAATCCATGGCAACTTTGTAGTTACAACGCAGTCTCCCTTCGGTGGTGGTTCCGTGGGCACAGGGGAATCCATGGAAACAAAGCACTAGCTATGCGTGGCGTCATAATGTCATCTGACAAAGTAAGCATCGCAATTCGGAAACGATTTTTTTTTATCATCATCATCATCTTCTGACCCGTGTGATCCAATAAAGGGCTCGCAGGAGTTATGCCAGAGCAGAACCGGACGAAATTTTGAACATGTTTCAACCACCTCCTCCTGGGTGTGCCAAGCAGTGGTCTGCCGAATGCAATTGCATTCATGGTCCGCCTCGGAAGTGGTGGTGATGGGGAAAGCTCTGCATTACTCCTCCCATCGTGAAAAGACGATATTTATTCAACCAATTCGATAATGAACAAGAGAAGGACAGCTGTATTTACAACGGCAAGCACTGCTTGACATAGGTATAGTTCTTGACTCGAAATCATGATTTGCTGGTGAGTATATGACATCGCCAAAACTAAACTGCTACACTCCCGACTGGATAGGCCAGGTGTGATTCCCAGTTATGGAATGAGGAACTCCAAAGAAACAGCGGCGGATGAAACTTTGGAGTATGTCCTAGATTCGAGTTGAACCACTCCACGATTTGGCAATTTGATGTTACTTCTGGGCAGCTTTTCCGAGCTCCTATTGGGGCTTAGAGCGGCAAGAATGAAATTTCGCATGCCACGAAGCGTGTTTGGATTTTCTGACGATCCAACGGCAGACGTTCCATTTTCGAGATTTGGCAAATTTTTCAAAATGACTTCTGCTTCTGGTGTAGTGCATTGGTAATACTACGGAAGACCGTGGGAGGTGCTCTCCGATATGTCATAATATTCGTGACATGCGTCTTAGCTCTTATCTTTGTTGTCTTGTATGCATGACCAATCTTGGCTCGGGACGGTTGTAATCTGACCACCGGCATGTGCGGACGTACTGGTGAGTTGATACTACTACATATGGGATTGCTTTTCCGCCAATTTTCACCTACTTTCCATTGGTGTGAGTAGTGTGCTTTTGGTATTTAGCGATAGAGGTCGGCATGAATACATTGCCTTTCAATAAACGAGTGCACTACGTCAGTGTATTCATTTGGATTTTTCAAATGTGAGTGGGAACGAGTGTAGATTATTTTAAAACGAATACTCTATTTGTTTTCATCTTATTTTTCGTGTAAAAACGACAAAACGAGTGCATTTTAACTCATAATCTATAAGACACTGAGTGCACTGAATGATATGAATGTATGTATTTGCTTTCTAATGCCCACTCAGGCGGTGTTTGAACAATTTTTGTCATTTTCTACATTTTGTTTCTTAACAGGTGTATGCTCATGGTAGGTAGGGAAATAGATGTGACTGGCAAAGATCCTACGGCAAATTTGCTTTGGGACATTTAAATTCCTAGTGCCGTCACTTCGTCGGCTTTTCCCGCCACTTCCTTGCCCCACTAGACTTGTTCTCACTTACCCTCTGCGTATATTACTAATTAAGGATATCCTTTATGTTTATGTACGCCATTTCTTCAAGACTGTTGTGGAAATAGCTGCCCATGTATATCCTTCTTATCCCTGTAAGTGCCGTGCAGGTTCCGAGGTAGTGTAGCACTATTTCCTCTTCTCTTCCGCTTCGGCAGAGGTCATTCTAGGGTGCTCCACTCGTCCTGGCCTGATTGCCAATAACGCAATGGCCGGTAATTGTGCCTAGTGATTTACTAATATTCTTCTTGTCAAATTCCAGAAGCACCTTAGTCTATGAGCTACATGTGTCCAGTTCCGCCCATCTGCCATTATAATAATAATGTAATAATATGGGTGCCGCGACAGTCCGAGGTGGACCGGGGCCTAGCTTCTCAGCAACCACTTGTGTTGTGCGTGCTATTGTTCTTTCACGAGTGGATGGGACCTACAGTTTAATGCCGACTCCGAACGGCGAATTTGAGATGGATACTCTTTGAGCATTGTCAGTGACTCGAAACTCGTCTGCCATTATGCCATTGATTCTAACGCTTTCAATGGCAAAAAAATGCGACCACTACAGAAGGACAAATCGTTCTGCTGTGTCGAGTTGTGTTTTCTTGTTTTTTTTTTTGTCTGTCGAACAAAAAACGATGTCGGTTAAGATTTAAGGGAAAATGCATGCAGTCCAGGCAGGGCCAAGACACTTACGAGGCTATGATGCATCGAACGAAGACAGCTGTTCGCAGGGTCTACAAAAAGAGAGTACAGATTGTAGCGAAGGAGAGTCTATACACAGGCCGACAAAATTCAACGTACGACACCCAAAAATGTTCGATTTCAGTACCAACCGTATTTCATAAAATAATGGATTACATTTCAGAATTGTATTAAAAAACAAAGATTAGTTACGTATAACAACAAATCCAGTTGTCACTTTTTGGGCTTTTATTTAAAAAAAAAACAACAAATTACTTGTTTCATTCACACGACATAATTCATCGTCCTCCTTTTAAAAAAATGGGTTATTACTTCGCAGAAGGTTCCTATTAGCCTGGTTCAATACCGCGGAGACTACAAGCCGTCCTCAAATCTTGTGGAGGCCCATGTAGTCTCAGCGGTATTGAACAAAACAGATTCCGGGTTAAGTCTTCGTGTGCCCAATCCCATCCTATAAGCAGAACTTCCTTGACTGTAACCTTTGAAGTTATTGTTTGTTTTGCAGTTGTTTCTCTAATAAGTCCCACAAATGCTCAGTGGGTCTTAGATCTGCTCTCTGTGGAGGAGAGTTCAACTCTCTCGGGGCATAGTACAATAGCCACTCCTTGACTTTTCGAGTTGTGTGTTTAGGCTCGTTATCTTGCTGAAATATCCAGCTAGGATTAAAACCCGAGAGATTCTCGACCGATGGCCCTAAATTCTCCCTCAGTATATCCAGATACATTTGCTGGTTCATATTTCCTTCTATTAATACCAACTTCCTCACACCGGACCAAGCCATGGACCTCCACACCACAACAGTGCCTACACCATGTTTTATCTTTCACCAACGCTTTCCAACGAAAAAGTGGCATTTCAGAACATCGTGGCCGAAAATGTTGTATTTGCTTTTGTCAGTGAACAACACTTTCTTTCAAAAAGACAGATCATCGTCGTTGTGTAAAGATGCAAAGTCCACTCGTTTCCTCTCGTCGTTTCCTGATCTTCGGACGTACTCAACACTTCCCGTATTTTTATACGTTTCTATAATACACTGAACGGTGGATTTACTTTTTCGAACTCTTTTAGCAATTTCTTATGATTTTTTATCAGTTTATTACAAATTGACTATCATTTATCGATTATCATGGGTCGCCGTGGCGTAGTGGGTACCAGGTTCGATACCCGAATTTACCACCTTTCATATTTCACGGCTCCACCTCTTTCGAGTCACTGCCAATGCTCAAAGAGTATTTCCTGTCTAGAAAAAAAAAAAGCTTCTCAACTTCGCCGTTCGGAGTCGGCATTAAACTGTAGGTCCCTTCCACGCGTGAGAGAACAATAGCACGCACAACACGAGTGGGTGCTGAGAAGCATGTTCATGAAACATTAAAGGCAAATTGACAAATCGAGGAAACGTGCGACAAAGAACCTTCTAACAAGACCCATTGTTCAATTACTTACCAAATCACCATAAAAGGCTTGACATAAGTTTCGATGACGGTTCCTTGAACGACTGAAAAATTTCCACACAAAGCGCAGTATTTGAAAGTCAAGTTAACTTTATCGTTCAATTTGTTTTAAGGTTTTCTTCTAACGACCACAAAAACATAGAAGCTATACATAACGCATATAGAGCACTAGCTAACTGCGTAACTGTCATATATGCAACATACTATAAATATGTAGATATTTTAACTCGGTGACATTTTATCGGTACGAGTCATATTAGACACTTTCCATGGTTGCATTAAATGTGCAATTTTTGAATAGTTTTGGATAACTGCTCGTCAGAAATGTAAGTTTTTAAATCATGTTTAAGATGATCATGTTAAGAAGAAAACAACTGTTCACAAAAATATAAAGGAAAGTAGTTGTTTCTATTAATGTACATAAAAATAATAATATGGGTGGCGCCTATAGACCGTTGATAATTATCGGCCTAAATTCTCTTCTTTCACTAGTGGAGGGGACCTACAACTTAATGCTGACTCCGAACGGCGAAGCTGAGATGCTTTTTCTAGACAGGAATACTCTATGAGCACTGTCAGTGACTCGAAAGAGGTGGAGCCGTGAATTATCAAATGTGGTAAATTCGGGTATTGAACCTGGCATCCTCTGCGTAGGAGTCTCCGCGCTCACCCACTACGCCACGGCGACCCATTTAAACGTACATATTCTTCTTCTGGTGGCGCTACAGTCCGGGATGGACCTGGGCCTCAACCAGTAAGCCTCTTCAGCCGGCACGATCTTTAGCCAGCGGTCTCCAACTGCGCACACTAAGTCGATTGAGGTCCTTCTCCACCTGGGTGCGCCATCGGTTCGATGAGCGTCCTCTATTGCGTTGTCCCAATGGTTTCGAGTCGAAAACTCTTCGGGCTGGAGCAGAGCATATACATGGCCCAGCCATTTAGACGTTGAATACGTAGACGCCTGACTAGGCTCATGTCGCTGTACAGCCCGTACCGTTCGGGGTTGAATCTTCTTCTCCAATAACCATCAACGCAGACAGGACCAAAGATTGAACGCAGAACTTTTCTCTCGAAAAGACCAAGTGCTTCTTCATTAGCTTTTGAGATTTTCCATGCCTCCGCGCCGTACAGCAGGACTGGGATGATCAAGGTCTTGTATAAGGTCAGCTTGGTCCTTCGAGAGATGGCTCTACTACTCAATTGCCTCTTGAGTCCATAGAAACAGCGGTTGGCAAGAGTTACTCTGCGTTTGATCTCGGTACTGATGTTGTGTACTGTTTACTGCGGAGCCGAGGTAGACGAAGTCCTTGACTACCTCGAAGTTATAGCTGCCCATTGTGACGCTCTGTCCAAGACGTCGATGTTGTGTGTCCTTTCTTGATGACAGCATATACTTCGTTTTGCCCTCATTCACCGCTAGACCCATTTTAGCCGCCTCTGCCTCAATGCCAGCAAACGCCTCATTGACGGCTCGCTCGCCAATCACGTCAATGTCTTCCGCGTATGCTAACAGTTGTACGGACTTTTGAAAGATCGTGCCTCTGGTGTTGGCGTGTGAGTCTTGCACGATCTTCTCCAGGATGATGATAAAGAAATCACATGACAGCGTGTCGCCTTGTCTAAATCCTTTTTTGACATTGAAGGTCTCGGTGAGTTCGTTACCGACCTTATATATACTTAAGAATTAATTTGAGGTCAAATAGCTCCAGTTAAATTGGCATTGCAATACATTTTTATTCACGAAAGTCCATATAAAAATGTGAGAAAATTCTCTTAAAAATACGAGATAACATTTGAACACCCTCCGAACCACATAACCATGTACGTACGCTCATGAAATTCACGAATCAGCTGTCATTATCCCACTAAATTCATGAATCGGCCGCCATATTGTGGTGAATTGACGAGGGTTGTAAATGGATAAGCGAAATACAAGGGATTACTAGGGTGTGGGCTAGGGGTAAAAATGGCCGAATTTGGGTATCTCTAACATCCATTATCTCTGCAGTAGAAGAAGAAGAACACGGATTTGTGCTTGACCAATTTTGTGAACACATATTTTGTATTTGGACCATTTCTGTGTACTTTCAATTACACCAAATACATCCAAAACCTTACTTCTGCCTTTTTTAATATTTATTTTAAACTCGCCGAATATTATTGTTTTTTATGGCTGAATTATTTAATTTTCCATTGAAATCGTGACTCACGTCATTTACATTAAATTGTTTGCACCTACTCTTGAATTTTGTTTAAGGTAAGAGTTAGACTAAGCAAATGATGATTTTTGTTTTGAATGAGTGTACTCGGTGTACTCGGTGCACTCGGTGTACCTAGTGTATTTTGAACAGTTATATTTGTAAGCATAATTTGAGTAAAGCATTCATGGGTGAGAGAGAAATCAAACAGAGTAGTGATTGTTTTTAATTCCTTTGATTCTGGCCCCTCCGAAGATAAGCCTAAGTTGAATTTCATAAAAGGTGATTACAATTTATTAAATAATTATTTCCCTTCAGTCGACTGGGATCAAAAATTTTGACTTCCCAAGTTTAAATGTAGTTCATACTAAGTTTCGAAACATATTAGAAGATGCCATATCCAGGTCTGTTCCTATTAAGATATGTGCTAATTCCAAAAAACCCATCTGGTTCAATCGAAGCTTATGCAGACTCAAAAATGCTTTAAACAAGATATGTAAGAGATCTGCTAAAGACAATTCACTGCGTGGCGTATTGTGTCGAATGCGGTAAGAATATGAATTCCTGAGGAGATTTGCTTACAGGCAATACATATTCTCTCTAGAGTCAAGTATCAAACAGAACTCAAAAACTTTCTGGACGTTTATCAATACTAAACGTAATTCTGTTGGAATTCCATCGAATATGTCCTACGACAATGTATCTACTGATGACCGTAGGGTTATATGCGATATGTTTGCATCACATTTCCAGTTAAACTTTGTTGACATAGGCATAGGTTGCAGGTCAGAACTTCGAGCAAATACAATCACAGACATAGGGCGATTAGAATTGACGAATGATGATATTCTTTCTGAGCTGTCCTCACTGGATTCTAGTGCAAGCCCGCTTTTTTTAAAAAATGTATAAGGACGGATTAGTCAAGACCCTGACTATCATTTTTAATATGTCACTGGCTCGCGGCGAATATTTGGATTGCTGGAAGAATTCTCTCATCACCCCATTTCATAAATCTGGACCTAAGGACCGACCAATAGCTAAACTCCAATTAATACCGAAATTATTCGAGGCTGTTGTTAAGAAAAAAATATATGCTGAAGTTCGAAACCAAATATCACAATTTCAACATGGCTTTTTGAGTGGAAGATCAACTTCGACCAATTTGTTTATATTTACAAACTTTTGCCAAAGTTCCATGGAAGCGAGACTTCAAGTTGACTCCATATACACTGACTTCTCGAAGGCATTTGACCATGTTCAATATAATGTGCTCATAAAAAAGCTAGAGATGATTGGTTTTCATTCTAAAATCTTGAAATGGATAACTAGCTACTTTACAAATCGCAGACAGTTTGTAAAAATAGGAAATGATCTGTCACGGGTAATTTTCAATTTCTCTGTGGTACCTCAAGGTAGTCACCTCGGTCCTCTTCTGTTTCTTCTTTTTATTAACGATTTGCCTTCCTATGTTTCCCATTCTAACTGCCCTTTATACGCTGACGATTTAAACATTTTTAAATCAGTGCGATCATTGGCCGATGCAATGGAGTTGCAAAATGATATCTCATCTGCACAGTTTGTAGTAAATGCTCAGTTATGACATTTTCTTGAATCTTATCCTATAATCCTATAATCTCCTATAATATATAAATATAAGATTGATAATACAAATTTTAACAAGAGTATGTTCGCATAAAGATCTAGGGGCTATATTCGACGTTCAACGGACTTTTTCTATGCACATAGACTATATTATTCCAAAGGTCAACTCCATGCTAGGATTCTTGTTTCGAAATTCAAAAATTTTCAAGAACCTTACACTCTTAAGACTGTGTATGTTTCGTTAATTCGCTCTATATTAGAATACTGTTGTTTAATATGGAATCCTTTATATAACAATAGCGCTATTCGTATTGAGAGAATACAAAGAAGATTTACTAGGTTTGCTCTTCGAAAGATGTCGTGGAATTCAAATATGCCAGATAATAATCCTAGATGTCAGCTTATCGATCTAAAGCAACTGCATGTAAGAAGGTCTTATTATTCAGTTCTTTTCGCTCATGACGTCATTACTGCTCACATTGATTGTCTGGTGCTGCTTTCCATGTTCAGTGTTTACACCAAGTCTCGTTATCTGAGGCCTAGAGATTTCTTTTATGTTTCGAGGCATAGTACAAACTATGGGCAAAATGATCCTATAACTAATGATTGCATAAAATTCAACTTAGTTGCAAATGTTATAGACTTTAATATGAGTAGAGATAAATGTAAAAATGAAATCTTAATGATAATTCGTAAACTGGTGATAGAATGTTGTACAGTGTTTGTTTCATAAATAGGTGTACTCATTTTCAGTGTACTCAATGCCGATTGGGTGCAATGAATAGTGTACACTGAAGACGTGTACTCATTTAGACAGGGAAAATGAATATATTGATGCAGACCTCTAGTAGGTAGGTAGGTGTATGGGTGCCCTTACGACCTTACGTCCGTAGCTCCTACAAAATGTGTCTATTGTGCCCTTAATAGAAAGAAAAATATACTACTTACTACCGTGAGACCTTCTTTCTACAAAAAAACCTTCTATTGCACTAAAACCATCCTCCTTCAATTCAGAACTTCAGGAGGCTCTTCAACTTTACACCACACAGCTCCACAAAGAATTGTTTGCCCAGGTACTGCCTTCATTTCCTTGCCTGGGCTGGCCACTCGAATAGCAGATGTTGGATACATTCTATTTCTTCCTCATCTCTGCAGCTTCTTCAAAAGTCGTTGTGTGGTTTGTTCAGTCGCGATGCATGCGTGTCTATAGCACAGTGTCCGGTAAGGACTTCTATTAGCTCCCGCACGTTTTTTTCGAATAAGACTAATCAGTGATGTCGATCTCTTTTTGCTCAGCGTCGGCTTCAGGACTCTTGCTATTGCTCCGATATCCAGACTAAGCGAACTAGTTTTCATTCTATTCAGGTCTTTTTCTTGCAGTTGAAGTCCAGTGAGCGCGTAAGGAATTGCCCGGGTTTCTCCACGCTCGGACCTTTGTGAGACTGTCCACTTCTTCGTTTCCTTAGACGCCAGTATGCCCTGGTGCTCAGCATAGGGTCACCTTGTTCACCAAGGAAATATCGCTGACGCTTTGTCTGCATATCCTGAAGACTTTTGATGTCATAATGTCCAACGCTATGGCTTTTATTGCCGCTGGGCTGTCGGAGTAGATAGAGATTGTTTTGTTGGTTATGTTGGGCTCTCTTAAAAAGGCTGATGCCTCGCGTATCGCAGCCACCTCGGCCTGGAAGACGCTGCAGTCGTCTCTTAATCCCAGGGATTATTCGAATAGGTCAGAATAGATCCCCGCACCTGTACCGGCACCAGTTTTTGAGTCATCGGGGAGTTCCCCTTCTGCTGCCACCAGTTGCTCTTCCCATAGTTCCCGGTCTGGGAAACGAAGGTGGGAGGTCTTTTCCGAAGCTAGTGTTGCGGGTAGGTAGTCCTCTTGATTTATGTGTTGAGCTGCTGTCCAACACTTAAGTATGGAGGCAGGACCGTGTGCTTTGTCCCTCCAGAGACCCGCTTTTCTGAGCCTCAGAGCCGATGAGGCTGCACTTCGGCTACAGAAAGGGTCGAGGGGTGAGGCTGTACTTCTGCTACAGAAAAGGTCGAGGGGGTAAAGGAATAAGATGGCTTCAAGTGCTGCCTAGGCATGACGATCCTTGTACCCTGGTGAGCTGCTTTAGATGATATCTCTTCTCCCGAGCTTTTCAAAATACCATAGACCCGTATGCTAAGATGGGTCTTACAACGGTGGTGTATTGCCAGTATATCACCCATTTTTCCAAATGTACATTTGCACGTTTAACACGCCACATACGCCTACTTTATGCGGTCTTCCATATTAGCCTTTCAGATGAGCTTGGAATTAAGTATAACTCCTAGGTATTTTGCTGTCTTGAGAGTTGTAGTTTAACCCAATTTATTTTTGGACAGTTAAACTCTGGAATAACGCTTTCATTGGTAAAGAGCAGAATATCTGTCTTTTCCTTCGTTGACTAGTCTTACTAGTTCGCTGGGCGTTGAAGGAAATCTTCCTGACACATCATCCGGAGCCCAGTACAAAGGTGTCTTTTTCAGTACATTTTGTTTCAGCGTTCAGTACAATCGAAAAAAGTCGATTTCCATCACTGCATCGCAGTCATATATAATCAAATCCTCGGTCTATTTAAATTAGTCTACTCATAGGTGATGTTGTCAATGGGTGAAGTCTTCACATATTAGCTGTTCATTGCGGAACTTTTCAGACAACTTTCGTCCTTTTGATTCAGTTCGATGATATTGTCGATGTTTTGCTTCATGTAAGACCATCACTATCGTCTCGCCTATCGTTGCAGTTTGAGTGCTCTGAACATAATAACTCTGACGTAAAAATGACATCCGTGCTCTAATTCCTCTTGAATTTGACTAATACATTCTCATTTCAGTCTGCGAACAAAACTAATACAAATGCGACCTATCACTGAAAAAATGTCTCAAAAGCGTCAAACAAGATATGTCTACACCATTTGTTCTCATTTAATAGGAGACGATACTGAAATAGGTATCGTCAAAAATCAGTCGTCGAGACGATAGTTACTGACAGCTTTTAGTCGAAAAATAAATAAAATTAAAAACGATATCTCTCAGACGCTTACGGTTTTTTATACTTACATTAAGCGAAACTATCGTCGATATGCTAGTGCGAGACGATTGCCGCCTTACGCAATTGGAGCCCAGACCTCTGTCCAGCGTGTATTTACAACAAGGCTTACTCTGTCTAGTGGTGGCACTATGGACCAATTGCTCAATGTGAAGTTCAGACGTGACCCCCTTATCCAACCATAACGACTGGATGGCGCAGTTGGTAGAGTGCCTGCCCCTGGTTAGCGGGCTCCCCGATGAGATTCCCAGTAAAAGCAAAGTTAATACGCTTTTATCTTGTTTTCAAATCTGGTCCAGTCACCAATTGCCGTTGAGATGAAATTATCGACACAGAAGTGGTCAAGCAGTAATCACAATGGACCAATAGGGTCTAAGTGTGCTGGTGAATTCACTAGCAGCGCCCTACCTAACTTAACGTACCCATTGCAGTATCCAACTAGTGAGTTGTTCTAGGTTCGATGGTTCCAACAATATTTTTACCGCGCAACGGTTGGTTTCATGGACAAAACTAAAGAGATTCCAAACACTAAAGTTGTTTTTATAATGTTGACGCATAAAGTGGCAAACAAAGGAATTTTATAGTATGTGCTTCAGGGGCGTGGCGTCCATATAACCCGATTCCTACTGAGTTACCTTTTGAAATTCCACTCTGCAACAATGTATCCATACAACAAGCAACATGAATCTTTAAATTTGCATATAAACATAATATTTGCCTGTTTCCTACACCTGCCCATGCAAGAGACAAATTAAACGAACACACAAGCCCAAAGCTTGCTTGTCATTCGTTTTCATATCATTCTACTGCTCTACGTAAACATTCACTCTACACATCATTGCAACATCACATGACAGTTGACATATACTCCATAGCCCGTAAAAGAACAACCGGAAAGCGGCAGCAAAATAAAGAGTGAAAAATCAAAGTAACCCGAAAAATTTCGAGTTATCGAATATCTAGCTGGTTAGAACAATTTGGTTCTCTGTCCTTGTTCTGCCTTCATCGTTCGCTGTGGTTGACTCGTATCGTCTCTTTCCTAAACACACGCTTTCTTATGCAAAGAAATAAGTTGCTTTTCATCCACTTATTTGGTGATTTTGTATTTTTTTCTATTAGCAAAAGGAAAAGTAATAAAGAGAGAAAAAGAGATAAAAATCGTAGTTACCCGAATAATTGATGAATTTTGTAACCACCCTTGTAAGTGGGACACCTTCCGAAGTTGGCCAGGATATAGAAGCACCAAGAATATTCGATACAAATATTCCTCAAAATACCTCTGCCCGTCCTGTATATCTTAAAAAACTTGGCCGCATTTTTTGATATATAATTTCATCGTTCGCACTAAATAACCTCCAAGAGTTGGCCAAAAGCATAGTCGTCTGCTAGTCGCCATTGTAGCGATTGCATTTTGTTGTATATGTATATAAGTGCACTGGACAAAATGTTAAGACAGACATAGCTTTAATATTATTTTCGTGCTAAATTTCGTTGTCCGCATTTTGTGAAAGACTACAGTGTTTCTCTGACTTTTAACGACTGGATGGCGCAGTTGGTTAAGTGCCTGCCCCTGGTTAGCGGGGTCCCCGATTCGAATCCCAGTGAAAGCAAAGTTAATACGCTTTTATCTGGTTTTCAAATCTGGTCCAGTCCCCATTTACCGGTGGGATCAAATTAACGGAACTATCACTGGAGTGGTCAATCAGTGGTAGTAGTCTGACTGTGGGTATCACAATGGACCAACTTTGTCTCAGTGTGCTGATGAATTCACTAGCAGCCCCGCCTACCTCCCCCTTCACTGACTTTCGTGGACAAAAAAAAAATACAGGCACCCTTATAAGTTGCCCACTTATCAAGTTGGCCTAAAATGCTTGCACCGCAGGTGGCCAACTTTGTTTTGACTCTTCTCTGTGCACAAAAATAACTCGCTTCTCATCGACATATTTGCCGATTTTGTATTGTTTTCTCTTAGAGTTTTTCTTTATCTTATTATTTCTGTTTGAGTAAATCAGTTATGAAGCAGTTTGCAATATAACTTAAAGTGATTTTGAGTCTGCTTTTGCATCTGCCAAGAAGGTTTCATTCGAAGCCACATTTATTATACTTTAGGTTCATTGTAAATTTTACCTTCACGCATACAACATTGGATTGATTTGCTTGTATGTGATAAGCAAAATAGCAATACACAATACAATTTCAGAAAGCGAGTGCAGGTGAATATTTTTACCCACTTACTTATAACTTACTTATCAGGATGACGACCCATACAGGGTCCGAGCCTGAGCGATAGTTGCTTTCCATTCCTGACGGTCCTGGGCACGCTGCTTCCAGTCATCAAGACCAAGCTGTCTTGATTCGATTAAGAGGGTCTTGGTCCTCGAAACAGGAGGCTCGGATTCAATTAAGAGGGTCTTGGTCTTTATACCGAAGGTTCGGTCTTCCTCTCCTTCTCGAACCAGGAGGCTCGGATTCGAAGACCCTCTTAGCTGGAGCGTTGTTGTCCATGCGCTCGATGTGGCCGAGCCAGTGCAGTCGATGGATCTTTGCCTTCCAGACTACATCCACATCCTGGTACAGCCCGTAGAGTTACGCGATTGTGTCTTCTCCTCTATTCGCCTTCTTCGCAACCGGGACCATATATCCGACGTGGAATTTTTATTTCGAAGGCACCAAGAACCAGCTCCGCAGGTTTGCTTATCGTCCAGCTTTCGGCTCCATATAGCAGGACTGGCAAAATAAGGGTTTTGTAGAGCATGTTCGTAGTCCTTCGAGTCAGGAGTTGTGACGCCAGTTGTTTTGACAAACCGAAGTAACACCGGTTGCCAAAAGCGGTCGGATCTCCACAGTGATGTCGTTTGTGGAGTTTACGTTTGCCCTGAGGTAGACAAACTCCCTTACTGCCTCGAAATTGAAGCTGTCGATTGTAATATTTTGTCCTAGGTGGTGTGTGACTCATCCTCATTGACCTTAAGACCAGCTCGCTTCGCATCTTCTTCAATTGCCGTAAATGCTTCCCCTATGCACGTTGGGAACGCGCGACGATGTCGATGTCACCTGCATATCCCAGCAGTTGGACTGACTTGTAGAAGATAGTGCCTTCCGTGTTTACAGCTGCCCGCCGCACTATCTTCTCCTTTGACAGCGCATCTCCTTGCCGAAGTCCGGTGCAGGTTTCAAACGGCTCGGAAGTCCTCGAGCCGAACTGCACGGTGCATCGCGGTACCCTCTTGCCTTTTCAACTTTCCCACGCCACAATCTGACTTCCGGGATAAGGCACAGATGAGAGATCTCCAGGCAACTCGATCCTCCGCCATCAACTCTAACTCGGAAGTATGCCCAAGCGTAACCAGGCGAGTTTATGGATTTAGTCGAACCACCTCATCCTGGGTCTGCCAAGTGGTCGCCTACCTGATGGAATCGCATTCAGCGTCCGCCTCGGAAGTCGCCAAAACCATCAAATCATAGCACTTTCCGTTTGAAAAAGCAGCTGCTCAGTGTTGAATTCATGCCTTATACCCTCGACTCCTTAAGTGGATCATGCGAGATGATGATATTTGTGCGTGCTGAGGCTGCTCTTGGGTACACAGCGTTAAATCGTACAAGTGGTCACCTTACTCAAGACACAGACTGTGCTCCGAACTCAACATTGGCCACTCAACTTTTCTAAACGTTTCAACTTTCTTCGCACCATCACTGATCGCCTACTTCGAGAAGCCATCTTCGAGAAAAACTTCTCCACAAACATTCCCTCGAGTTGGAAAGGGGCCTGACATAAGTTGTTCGACGATCCCCTGCGATTTTACACGGTCTGATGAAAGGATAGGTGTATGTGTCGCACTCTTCTCCTGTGGCGTCTTCCATACAGAAAGAGGCACTCTTCTGGCTCAAAAACAATCATTCACAATCTGTTCGAGGAGCCAGGCCGCAATGAAGTCTCTCCAATCAAAATCAACCCTTAAGACAGCCGACAAGGCAGTCTCTTACCGGCTGAGCATTTCAATATACACATCACGTGGGGGAGGCGGGGCACATGGAAAAGCCGGGCAATGAGTAAATGAACTAACTGTTTTGCGGAATATGCAGCACAGTGGGCCTATGCTGGCCTAGGTGTGGTTGCTGTCTTTCCTTGCAGCAGTCAGACATTAACCTTACCTTTGTGCTCTGCCTGCTGATTCGGAGATAGTGAGGGAAATGAAGTTCTTCCTCTCATGTGTAGATCCACCAGTCTCTCCAGAGCTTAAAACCAAAAAAATTGGGTGATTGGAATGGATCGTTCGGGTTATTGTAGTCCGCTCCAACCACTTTGGTCCCGCTCCAGACTTTTGAAGTTTAGATGAATCTCAGGCAGCTGATCAAAATTGCTATCAAATAACCGTGCCGCAGATCCAGTATACCGCCAGAATCTGGGCATTGGAAGGCCACGAAGCCTTTTGCGGCACAGTGTAGCTCATGACTGCTGGTACGCTTATGACATTGCATCTCTCCCTGGTGATGGCTCGTATTCCAGAATATGTACCAGAGTCAGTTTATGCTGCTGGGGACTTCGCCAGAGGTATACATATGATGGCGTTGTGGCAGTTTTTGACAATAGGACAAAACATTTATTTCTTCTCGGGCACGACAAGGATACATTCAGTCTAGTGAGCCAACTCACACCGAAACATATACGACAGGACAGACATTTTTGTCGATATCATGGTTGCCGAAAATGCACCGCTTTGCATACGACCAACACACACTGATTTATAAAAACCTGTCTGGGAAGGTTGCCGTGCTTATGGAGCAACCCAAACCGAATACGACAAGACAAAAGGCTTTTACACGGCCGGCCGGCTAAAAAATACTTTGCGTTCACATTGAACGGCACGATTGACAAACTTCACTCGTTGGGGGTAGCTCTTTTTGCAGTGATGATGTTGATACATGGACTATTGGAGAATGAACAGAAAAAAAAGGAATTTGAACAAAATACACTTTTATGTGCACACCCTGCTCTGAGAATTCAACGGTAAAAATGTTTGAAAAGACACTCCCTACCCCACACGCTGCACACAGAAAACGAGGAAATGCAATTCTAGGTGATGCAATACGGCATAATGAACGTTTATCTGCAGCATTAGTCTACGGTACGTTGGAAAAAAATAATCAAACCTGAACTACAGTCGAATTCTCAGGGGATAGAAGATTTGTGGAGTTAGAGAGAGTTTCGACTGTATTTAGCAGAAATAAAGGGTGTTTTTTTTAGAAGTACACACATCCAATAAAACACTTGAAGGTGATGTTACTGCCGATGCTATTAACTTTATTTAACAGTTAAATGTATGCCATTAGTGTTTGATTATGATTTCGGGTACATGCACGCCACTGCCAATTTTCGACAACTGGGGCCATACATATATCAGCAGTAACATGGCGAATGTCCAACGTCGCTGGTTAATCGGCACGTACCGTGTGAAGGACTCGGAGTGTGTCATAAAATACCCTACTACTACGACCATAAAGATCTGTGTAACCCCATGGCCGTAGACAGTTTAATTTATTTATTTATTTATTCCATCTACCGAGTTTAACTCTTACAGATTTCGTAAGAGTTAGTTTAGTACATGATAGAAACATTTTGATAATCATAAGTAACCATAATAGTGGTCGCCGTGGCGCAGTGGGTAAGTGCGTCGACTCCTACGCAGAGGGTGCCAGTTTCGAAACCCGAATTTACCACCTTTGATAATTCACGGCGCCACCTCTTTCGAGTCACTGACAATGCTCAAAGAGTATCCGGAGTCGGCATTAAAACTGTAGGTCCCTTCCACGCGTGAGAGAACAATAGCACGCGCAACACGAGTGGTTGCTGAGAAGCTAGCCCCAGGTCCACCTCGGACTGTCGCACCACCCATATTATATTATTATTATTATTATAAGTAAATAAATATAGGACGACAAAAGATATGAATAAAAAGATTAATAATAAATAAGTATTTGAACAGTACAATACATTGAATAAATATATTTTTAATAAATAATTGTGGATAGTAAATTAAATGAATGAAGGGAAACTGTCGATTAGACTGTTTAAATTTTTGTCTCTCATCACATAGGTCTATTTCTACACAAACAAAATTGAAATGACTTATACATTTGCTTAGCGGTTCATTAAAGCCATAATTATACAGGTGTCTTGGTGGTAATAAGAATTTTCGGGTTCGAAGAATTCTTTCCGGTGCGTAGAACCTTACATTTTGAATGAGCTCAGGGCAAATTACACGATACGAAAAACTATAATGAATGAACATTATGCAATGATCACCTCGTCTTTATTCTAAAGTATATAAACCTATTAATGCGCATCTTGTAAGATATGGTGGCATGATGTCAAGATTCCACCCCATTCTTTTTATAACAAATCTAGTAAATGACTTCTGAACTTTTTCTAGACGCTCTAGAGAGAGTTCCTATATAATGAACACCATATTACTAAGCAATGCTCAAGATGCGGACGTACAATGGACATATTGGCAGATGTTTGGGCATCTGGATTCGAAAATTGAGCAAATGTTCTTTTCAAAAATCCAAGCATTGAATTAGCTTCTGCAACTATGTAGTCGATGTGAAACGAGAAGGAATGTTTCTTATCGAAAATTACACCAAGGTCTTTTATTTCCGTTTTTCTAGTAAGACAAGTTCCACCTATCGAATAGTCATAAAATACGGGTAACAATACATGGTAAACATTTAATGCAGGGCGCTAATTAAAATGAACTCAATCTGTAATCTAGTGAATCGATTTTGATCATACATGTGTAAGGCACAATTGGGGTGATTAAATCATTTAATTATGTACCATGAAATTGATGGTAAAAATAAGATTCCTGGTACATACTGGCTTACTGGATCAAACATAATCTCCCACTCGAATTCCTCAAAATCTTCTCAATCAAACGTTTGTTTTCTGAGGATATGATGCAATGATATTCAACCTGGTCGTCATCAGGTCAGTGTGTCTTGCGTTCATCACTTCAGCCTTTTCGTCGTCTGTCATATTCGATGGGGTCATCCTCTTGACATTGTAATCTGTCAAAAGGACCGAAAAATGCACTCTCAACTGCCTGATCCCACTTCTGGACGGAATTTTCATTAAATTTTTGGGGGTGTTTTCCAAGCCACCAAAAACCGACGCGTCTTAGCCAAAAACTGAGTTTTTTCTTCTCGTTTATTCCCCGAATCTTGGACAGCTTAAATCAACAGTTTACCTTTTCGTTTGTTTGAGTTTCTTGAACAGTTTTCCAACCACCTATAGCGTCTTATAAAAGAGCGACCACTTTGTCCAGTCCCGCTTCTGTTTTCCATTAGTTTTTTTTTTCTTTTGTTTTCCTGATTTCCTAACTTGAGTTTGTTCGCAATCTGCCTTCAATTGGTGGCGGTTACACTCATGTTTGAGAGTTTTGCACATTTCTTGTTATTCGCCCAAACCCACCCTCTGTCGACAGCAGGTCATCCCTTGCGCATGCCGTAATTTGATCTTCTCTTCAATTTAGTGGAAGTGTTCAGTAACGACTCTCGTTACTTAACGTAACGTATTGCTATTGCAATATGTTCGCTGTTATTTTTATATTTCATTAGAGCGAACCAGTTTACGTCAGTTTCCTAAATATCCTCAACAATGGAACACCGTACTTCTTGAACCATTGATTGGATTATTTGATTTTCTGGTGAACGATATGTTGCACATTTTGGTATATGATAGGGAGCCTCCTTCAAATGCGAATCTTTCATACAAAATAAATAACTGAACTTCGTAATTTTTTTTAATATATTCTCTTTATTATATATATTCTATTATAATTACGGTTTTAGTTCTTTATTTACTATTAATAATACGGCCGCTGTCTTAAGCAGGGCTGCACCGTACTATCCGGATGAGAGTTTACTATGAACTACTACTCAGATCGAATCGAATGCCCGAAGAAGGTTTTGTTATTTTTAATATTTCAACACGGTCCCCCAATTGACTTGATTGGGCTTACATTCTTCAAGAGGTCAGCCGAATGCATTGGTTTTATTCTCCCTATTTCTCAATAGGTTAACCGAATGCATTGGTTCACTTTCCTTGTTTACTCTTTCGGTCATCGTTACTTTTATGGGTCACATAAAAGTGATGACGATAAGAATTTATGGTGTGCAATTGAAGAATGCAAACACAAGCAAGTATGGTGACACATTGTATATTTTTATTTTTAAGAATTACGACCAATACTTAACTCCTCCTTCCTTAGAGAAAGTTTTCTCCTGGAAATTTTGATTTGAGGGTTTCGTTTGTTTTTTTCCTTGCTCTTCTGTTAAGCTATCAATTTTAATTTTAATTTTACCGGTACTTCTGACATTCTTGTACATTACGATTCCAATGATACTTATACCAATAATAATTATTAACATGGATGTACCAGAGATTAAATAGGTTTTTACTTTGTGGTATTGAACTAATTCTAGGTTATGTCTATTTTCAATTTCTTGTAGTTCCTTAAATTTTGTAAACACCGTATTGATGGTGGCATTTTCTTTCATTATTTCTTCATAATAGAATTGAAATGTATAATTAGTTTCTTTGTTCTTAATTATAGCGTCATTGATTTTAATATTACAATTCTGAATATTAACAATAAGATTTCCAGCAAAAGTTAAATTTCTAGAGTCACAATTATTTTGTACGGTTACATTTTTAGCGTTTTTAATAATATAAGTTCTTTCGTTCAGATTAATAATTTCAAAATTATTATTGATCCTCATTAAACAATTTTGCTTACTAATACAATCATTTCTCTCTTTTAATTCGTTAACATTAATTTTCTCCTCGTTATATTTATACTCTTTTCCTTCGTTTACAATTACAACAAAGGGTTCTAAGTCAACTTCTTGTTTTTCTCGATTTGGTATTGGTACGATTATTTTAATTGGACGTGTTATAATCTCTTCTGGTATTTTCAAAGCTATAATAATGGCATCATCTGTATATTTCATTACCCCTGACTTAATATTTCTTAATTTGCTCCAATTCATATCTGTCATGATTAGTTCGTCCTTAGTGAGTAAGCTAGGGTGGGTTATTCCCATTTTCGCTGCAGCTATCGTGTCTAACAAATTATCAATTACTCTTTCTAACATCTGTAATCTAGTTAGTATTTCGGTTCGTTGTAGGCGTTTAAGTATCGTATTTTGTAACTGTTGGTTTTCATTCTGATAGCGTTCTATTTCTTCCCTATCTCTCAAAACTAAGTCTCTTATGTTTTTTATGTTTCCGTTTAATTGAGTATTAATTTTGATTTGCTTGTTTAGTTCCTGAATTGCATTCTGATTGTTAGTGTCAGTAGCTTTTATGTGTTCTTCTATTTCTTCCCTATCTGAGTTGTCCATAGTACCGAACAACCATTTCTGAGCCGTTCCTACTATATTTACGAGACCTCTTTTTGATCTTGTCTTATGAGGCATGATACTATGTATTTTTGTAAAAATTGTATTACATTCCTTTCTTATTTCTGAGTCTTGTCCTACAATTTCAAATTTTTTTATTTCCTGTAAGGTGTCTATCAACATTTTTATTTTTACTATGTGGATGATGGTTTGGGTTTGGTTGATGATTTCTCCTTCACCCATGCTTATCGTTGTGAATCCGTTGTCACTTTCGATTGGTGTTATTACAAGTGCTGCTTGTACTAGGTTCATTGGTGTCATCAGGAGTAGCAGCATCAGTGTGAGTACCTACAAATTGTCTTGGTCGTTTAATATTTGATGTATGTACTCTATCTAGGTTTTTAAATCGAAAATTGGGTTCATTTTTGTGTCTCACATGTTTATAATTCTTTATATAACCAAATGATCTTCTTTCTATATAATCTTCCCTATCTTGGTTCCTTTTGTTTATAACCTTGGTTTTTTTCATTTTTAGCTTGGTTACTAATGCTTCTATATTTGTATGTTGAGCCTGTTCTGGTGACATACCTATCGTAGTATGATACCTTTTGTTATAGATTTGAAAAGCTCTAAACATTTTGGTATTTACTGATTCTGCCTGGTTCATGCTAAGTAGTATCTCAGCTATAGTACTATGTAAGCGTTCAACGTCTGCATTGCCTGTATGTGAGTTCGGTTTAGTGAAATGCACTTCGATATTTCGTTCCCTAAGAAATTCTCTGATGTATGTTGTATTAAACTCGTTATCCGTAATTATTTTATAGGGTGGACCTTCTCTAGTTAAATGTTCTGTGATAGCGTCTGTTTTGTGAATGTGATTTTTACTTTCAAGTCTGTATACATACCCTTTCTTTGTCAGCTTGTCAATCATTGTCAAAAAAATGTGTTTATGAAAATGGTAGATATCTATGTGAACTATTTCGTTAGGTTTACTAGGTGTTTCTGTTACTTTGAATTTCCCTTGAATAGGTTTCCTCTCGTATTTAGCCTTTTGACATACGTCGCAATTGTTTATAATTTGTGTAATTATCCTTGTAAGTTTAGGGTAGTAAATCTGTTGTTTTAACGTATTGTAGGTCTCTATGATTCCTGAGTGTTGACTTTCCCTGATATGGTATATGGAGACCTGTTTCCTAACTTCCTCCTCCGTCCTTAAGTCTCTAACTCTCCGTGTTAGTTTAATCAATTTAACCTTTCTATTTCCTGACTGCAAGTTCATGAGTAACCGTTGAATTTTGTTAAAGTCAGATTCTTGTACTTCAGAATAAATACCGCTAACTCCTGGGGCAATTTCTTTGAGTTGTTCTGTTATCGTCTCAATAGGGTCCGAGGCTCTGATATATAAAATTCTTTTACCATTTAGTGTTTCCACTTTTGGTTCTTTGTCATAACTCACAATAATTTGTTGTTTATATATATTGACAATACCTTCTTTAATAGGTATGTGATCAGATTGTCCTTCCGCTGTCGATTGACCCGTTCTGCTATCAGAAATTTGATTCACTTCATTGTTTTCTTTCTCAATTCTACTTAAAAAGTCGGCCACTCGATTTTCTTGACCTTTGAGATATTCAATATCGTAATCAAATTCTTGTAATTTAAGTAACCATCGTTGGTTGCGTTGTGAGAACTCTGCACCATTATATTTTTTATTCAAATATTTTATGGGGAGATGATCAGTTGTGATCTTGAATTTATTTCCCCACAGATAGGGTCTTAGTTTGGATACACTCCAGACAATGGCTAGAAATTCTTTATCGGTTACGGAATAATTTCTTTCATGCTCGTTCAGAGTCCTAGAGATATAGCAAACCGGTTGTTTGTCCTGTGTTAGGACAGATCCGATGGCAAAGTTACTGGCATCGGTGTATAAATGAAATGGTTTTTCGAATTCTGGAAATTTTAGGATTGGTTGTGTTATCAATTTGTTTCGGAGTGTTTCAAACGCATTCACGTATTCAGGATCACTAATATTTATTTTGGTGTCCTTTTTGAGATACCTAGTCATTGGATATGCAATTTTTGCATAATCCTGAATGAATTTCCTGTAGTAGCCAGAGGCTCCTAAAAAACTTCTAAGTTGTTTTTCTGTGTGGGGTAGTGGGAGGTTTCTGATTATACTGATCTTATTACCATTAGGCATTATTCCCTTTGGTGTTAATATGTGACCTAGGAATTCGGTTTCCTTCTTGAGGAATGAACATTTGCTAATTTGTAGTTTTAAATTATGTTTCTGCAAAACTCGAAGGATGTCTCTGAGGTTTTTCATATGTTCTTTTAGGGACGTGGAGAATATCAAAATGTCATCTAAATAAACGACACAAATTTTGTTTATATATTCTCTTAGTATGTGGTTCATTAGTCGCTGAAAAGTGGCTGGTGCATTTTTAAGTCCAAAAGGCATACGGACATACTCGTATAATCCTTGTGGAGTAATAAACGCAGTTTTCGCTATGTCAGCTGGGTGCATCAAAATTTGATGGTAACCTTTTGCTAAGTCAAGCGTCGAGAAATAGACCGCTTTTCCTAACTTATCGAAGAGGTTTTCTATATTTGGCAGAGGAAATCTGTCATCTTCAGTAATTTCATTTAAAGCCCTATAGTCAACACAAATGCGGTACTGTACTTGACCATCTTTGTCTGGCTTTTTAGCAACTACAACGATCGGAGAAGCATGTCTACTCATGCTTCTTCTTATGATACCTTGTTTTTCCATCTCTTTGATTTGCTTAGCTACTTCTTCTTCGTGTTTCTTTGGTAATCGGTAACTTTTTGCATGTAGTGGTTTGTCTTCTTTAAGGTGAATTTCATGTTTTATTTCCGAGGTATGAGTTAACATGTCGCCTTCCTTATATTGGATGTTTCTAAATTCGTCTAGCAGTGAGGTCAATGCTGTCGTTTCTTCGCGATTAAGGCTGCCGAAGTCAGGATTGCCTTCCTCTAGGTAGTTGCATGCCAACTCGTGTCCTCGTTCTATCTTTAGAATGGTCTGATTTTTTAAAGTTATAGTTCCTTTCTCAAAATCAATGGTTTCAATGATATTTTTAAGGACATCCATTCCTAGGAGTATCGTATAGTTTTTATTTTCTAAAGCCTGAGCGTAAGCTTTAATAAAAGTATTATCGCTGTAACCGAATTCTTTTGGTATTGGAAACTGAATTATTGCAGTATTCCTGATTACGCTACTATTAATGGTCTTTATCTCTAGCTGTCGGGTGTCTAGAATTTTATACGGTGTCATGTCGAGTTTACTAGTATTTATGATAGTCATAGCACTGCCAGTGTCTACTAAAATATAGTGTCGTTGGTTCTGAATTTCAGTGGCGACTGTCATTAATTGTCCGAGGCTCAGTTCAGAAAAACCGGCGGTTCTACTGAGTTAATGTCCTGACGGATCGGTTCCTGACTTGTTTGGATATTATTGGTATCCATTGGTTCTAGTCTATTCTGTCTATTCTGTATGGAGTGGTTCTGGAAAGGTCTCTGTGAAGTAGTGTGATTTTGGTAACGATACTCATTTTGTCTAAACCTTCCCGAATGATTTTGTCCACCAAAATTATTATTGTGACCATTATTGTAACTGGGTCGTCGTTCCTTGTCGGGGAGACTAAACCTATGATTTTTGTTTTGGTTATTGTAATTTGCCGTGGTTCTAACTATTTCACTATTCCTTAAATTTCCATTATCGTATCCTATGTAGGAGAATAAAATACTCTTTATTTCATGTAAATCATACAGATTCCTAATTTCTCTGGCTAAATTCCCTATTGTTAATTCTCGTATTTTGTTTATTATAATATTATAGTACAATAGTTTTTCTTGTTCCTGATTGTCACAGAATACTACATATGTATTTACTTTGCTTAAAAGGTATTCTAATTTATTGGTCAAATCATATATTGAACTCACTTTCATATTGCTGATTTCCTTCGTAAGATCGCTGCTGCTGATGACCGGTCGATAGTGTTGTTTAAATAACTCCTTCGCCTGTTCCCACGAAGTGACTCCATTGATGATCAGTAGGTCCATAGCTCGACCTTTGATTTTCACTTGTTGTATGATGTTCCAGGTGGCTTGGTAATCTCCAATAGTATTCCGAAGGTGGTTCTCTATCATTACGATGAAGTGCATTAGGGATTCGCTATCCCCATCGAATTCGGGTAAGTATTGAATTTCCCGTAACACGTTGCTCCCATGACTCGGCTGTGGTATTCTCGCCACTATAGCCATTATACTATTTAGGATATCCCGGTTGGATACCTCAGGGATGACGTTTGGATTTTCTGCCATATTTCCCGTTTCACTATTACTATATGCCAACAACTTCCACTACGGTTTTAGAAGGGTTTCACTATACACAATCTTTTCCCGTGTTTTTTTTTTTTTTTTTTTTTCGTTCGTCGAAAATTGCGGTTAAGGAAATGCGAATTGAACTTTCTCAATGTGGATCAGGATAGTTGTACCTGATCCTACCGACTGCGCCAAATAAATAACTGAACTTCGTAATTTTTTTTAATATATTCTCTTTATTATATATATTCTATTATAATTACGGTTTTAGTTCTTTATTTACTATTAATAATACGGCCGCTGTCTTAAGCAGGGCTGCACCGTACTATCCGGATGAGAGTTTACTATGAACTACTACTCAGATCGAATCGAATGCCCGAAGAAGGTTTTGTTATTTTTAATATTTCAACACGGTCCCCCAATTGACTTGATTGGGCTTACATTCTTCAAGAGGTCAGCCGAATGCATTGGTTTTATTCTCCCTATTTCTCAATAGGTTAACCGAATGCATTGGTTCACTTTCCTTGTTTACTCTTTCGGTCATCGTTACTTTTATGGGTCACATAAAAGTGATGACGATAAGAATTTATGGTGTGCAATTGAAGAATGCAAACACAAGCAAGTATGGTGACACATTGTATATTTTTATTTTTAAGAATTACGACCAATACTTAACTTACACGTGTATTCAAACAAGTTGGAATAACCCCTGGCGCCTATTTCACAGATCATACATCACATACATTTCATACAACATCCAAAACTGTCATACATCATACACATCATACAATTTTCTGTTTCTCTGATTCTACTGGAAGTACTGTGTGATAACTTTTTTGTTGTATGATTGTGTATAATTTTGACGTTTAATTTTGAATGACAAAATTAATTGAAAACTAAATAGGACCGTAAGCATTCCTTGTTCCTCTTTCTTCTTTATTTGGCGCTACAGTCCGGGGTGGACCTGGGCCTCAACCAACAAGCCTCTCCAGCTAGCACGGTCTCTGGCTTTCTTGGTTGAGGTCCTTCTCCACCTGGGTGCGCCACCTTAAATGCGGGCGTCCTCTGTTGCGTTGTCCCACGGGTTCGGAGTCAAAGACTCCGAAGCTGAGTTGTCCATACGCTCTACATGGCCTAGCAATCTTAGGCGTTGGATCCGAAGACGCCTGACTAGACTCATGTCGGTGTACAGTCCGTACAGTTCGTCAAACAGGACCAAAGATCGCATGCAGTGCTTTTCTCTCGAAGAGACGAAGGACTCCCTCATCCGCTTTTGAGATTGCCCATGCCTCTGCACCATAAAGCAGGACAGGGATGATCAAGGTCTTGTATAAAGTCAGCTTGGTCCTTCGAGAGATGGCTCTACTACTCAATTGCCTCTTGAGCCCATAAAAACAGCGGTTGGCAAAAGTTACTCTGCGTTTGATGTCGGTACTCTTTGTACTATTTACTGCGCAGTCGTGACAACCTCGAAGTTATGACAACCTATGGTGACATTTTGGCCAAGTCGTCGATGTTGTGTGTGCTTTCTTGATGACAGCATATACTTCGTTTTGCCCTCATTCACCGCTTGACCCATTTTAGCCGATTCCGCCTCAATGCCACCATACGCCTCATTGACGGCTCGCTGTGTTCGACCAATCACGTCCATGTCAACCGCGTATGCCAACAGTTGTACGGACTTCTGGAAGATCGTGCCTCTGGTGTTGGCGTGTGAGTCTTGCAAGATCTTCTCCAGGATGATGTTAAATAAGTCACATGACAGCGCGTCGCCTTGTCTAAAACCATTTTTGACATTGATCTCGGTGAGTTCGTTGCCGACCTTGATGGAGCAGCGAGAATTCTCCATCGTCATCCTGCACAACCTGACGAGTTTGGCAGGAATGTCAAAACTAGACTGTAGCTCGTCTCTATGCACGCTGTAATATGCGGCCTTGAAATCGACAAAAAGGTGGTGGGTGTCGATCTGCATCGCTTGGGTCTTTTCCAGGATCTGCCGTAGTGTGAAAATCTGGTCGATGGTGGACTTCCCGGCCTGAAACCGCACTGATATGGACCTATCAGGTTATTTATAAACGGATTCAGGCCAGTACACAAAACGGCAGAGAGGATCTTATAGGCGATGTTCAGGAGACTTATCCCTCTATAGTTGGCGCAGTCAAAGGGGTCTCCTTTCTTGTGGATCGGGCAAACGATACTGAGGTTCCACTCATCGGGCATGCTTTCCTCCGGCCATATCTAGTAGTTTGAAGTGCTGTATGAAATGTATGATTAATTTGTAATAAAATTGTTGTATGATGTGTACGATATTTTTCTGTGAAACAGAATCATACAATTTTCCCATATTTTCAGTGTAAACTTTAGGTGATACATGTTGTATTAAAGCAGCTCATACAACAAATCTGAGAAACAGAAATCATACAGCAGAAGTGTCAGAATCATCTTAACTATAAAGCAGAAAGTTTGTGTGTCTGACCGACAAAGGCTCCGAAACTACACGTCGCAGAGCTCTGAGATTTTCAACAAAAATCATTCTAAAATTTAGATGCTGAATGTGACAATTTTACGTAACGTACGACATACGGTTCAGAAGTTAGGAGCACTTTTTAAACAGGAATAACATTCTCAAAATAAGGGTGGTTGTATCAATCCGGTATGAAACCATTTCAAGTTGCGTAGTCGTGAATATCAACCATCCCCCAGAGTGTTGTAACTTCCACACATACACACCATTCATTTTTTTCTGCGTCTCAATCGAACATATACGAACGACTGCCTGAGTCACCAAACGAAAAGCAAACAATAAACATTTTCACACTTTTTTTATGCATATGGACATGCATACACACAAATCATTCAATTTTGCTGAAATTGTGAATATTGAACTTCTGAACGGATTAGCCGATCTAAATAAAATTTCAGAGCTAGACTACTTACATAATGTGTGACAAGATAGGCTATTTTTTTTCATGGTTCATGAAGTTTGAATATTGCGCGCAGGTCGCTTGATATCCCTCCACGTTGTGTGTAAATGGTTGAGAAAAAACCGTAATTTCCGTCCGTTTTGCTGCAGCACACATTGATAATTCAAACTTCAACATGTATGCACACAGTCAACGAATTGTACTCATTATGAGTACGGCTGTGAATGCGAGATTGGGATAGGCATCAATGACACAAGCAAATTCAAATTCGGTCGTTGCAATGTCGAGGGCAAAGGATGCAGGGCAGTTATACATTGTCGCTGATGATGTTTCTGAAACAAAAAATGTAGTCTACAAATAAGGTTTTTTAATAAAAAATAATAGATCGCTGCTATACAGTAAGTAAAGGAGGGGACCAAGAACACTTCCTGTAGTACTCCAGCTTGTATAGATTTAGAATAGGGAGTATTCTTTCCCATATTTCACACGAAAGATTCTAACCGATAGATAGTTCGGTAAAATTGTGCAAAGTTTTCTCGGGAGGAATTGTTGAAGCTTGTGTTTCAAGCCTTCATGCCAAACCTTGTCAAAGGCTTGAAAAACATCGAGAAATACAGCTGAGCAGACTTGCTTTTGTTCAAATGATTTTTCTATAACATCAGTTGTGCGATGTACTTGGTCAATAGTTGAATGCTTGCTGCTTTTGGAAACTTAGTTTTGTTGTTACGACGTACATTTTCTGACTTCTTATTTACCTCCGGCGAGGAACCGGCATTTCGTTTTTTACCCGGTCGCCTTTCTGTCATCCAGTTGGTTTCACTAGCGAGTTCTTCCTCATCCGTACAATACTCAACTTTTTTTGATCCGTCAGAGCTGGGCTTGTTTTCGCGACTTTCAATTTGTTTAGCCCTTAATTGACTAAGTTCATTTCTTTGTTCTTTACAGAGGTCTTCCATATCAGCGATTCTGGTCTTTAATTCCGCATTTTCCTTTTCGAGACTTTCGAACCTTGCTAGAGCTTGTTCTTCGTGTCTAGACGAATGTAAATTCGTTGAGGTTTTAATTACTTTCGTTTTAGGCGCAGTAGTTTCCATTGGCGTTGATACGCACGTGTTTTTATTGTTAGATCCTGATGGTGGTGATCTATTTACCCTTGAACATTTTTTTAAAGGGTCCAAATGCAATAATTAGCTCTCCCCAGAATCCGTAGAGTCTGACTCCCAAAAGTGTGTTTTGAAAGGGTCCAAATGCCATTATTGGCTCTCACCAGAATCCGTAGAGTCTGACTCCCAAAAGTGTGGATTTACCAGTGTGAGTAGCATTCCACCACCTGGGGTAATAATTCCTTTGTTTTGGTTCATTGCATCAATATTACTTATTTGCTTGTCCTAGAACAAACTGTGGCTTTTAGTCGCCTCTTGCGACAGGCATGCCTTACCTCGGGTATATTCTCTAAAACTCCAATGAATTATAGCCTCCCGTGACAATGTGACTTAGGAAGAGTCCACCTTTTTTTTAATATTGTTTGGTTTTCTGTTACTGATGCAGTATGCAGCGTCGTTAATTGCAAACAATTCAGCTTGGGAAATCGTTGCTTCCTTGCAGAGAGGAATGTGCAGGCTACATCTTGGTTCTACCACACCAGCCCATACTTTGTTTTCAGATTTCGCCCCATCTGTACACCATTTTTGGGGCCCATCTTTCATCCAAGGGGGGTCGTTGTTCCATTCCTCTCTACAAGTTATGAGTATTTCATAGTATTTCTTGAAGATTAACTTGGAAGACATCAGATCACTTACCCGGCTTAACTCCCAGCGGAGATAACCTATAATAGAGATATCCAACTGCTACCTCCACTGCCCCTTGATTTCATCTGACAGCGCTTTTTGTCCCTTGTCTGTGAATACGTGTGAGCTCTTGAGAACAGCTGCGGAAATTATTTGAAAATCCGGTCGTTAATCGAACGCTTTTTCAAATTTCGGTGTTAAATTTTCAACACTATGGAGGGGTAAACGAACGAACAAAGCTTACGTTCATGATGTCGATTCATTAAAACTTTGAGCAAGTAACAATCATTTTTTTTATAATTTGCGCCTGCTCAAGGGATTGCTAGTACCCTTATGTGTCCGTGGTCAAGACACAGCACGGGCCGAAGGTATAGGGGGAGAAAGGGAGAGGAGGTCTTAAATATTTGCGGTTTGTAGTCTGTGGAAAATATTAGGCTGGGAAGAGCATTACATATTCGTGCGGCTGAAGAACGAGTCTCTGAATTTAAGTGTCCGTCCGAAAGTAGTCTTAAGGGTATACTGATGGGCATTCCTGGCGAGACGAGAATTGCGGGTGAATTCATGGAGAGGAAGAATGCAGTTGGCTCTTGAGCATCGTTTGTTGAAATAAAGATAAAACATAGACAAAGAAGAGACGGTACGTCGATGTTCGAATGATTCTGCGATATTGTTGTCTCCTATAAGTTTTATCGCTCGCTTTTGGACCATATCAAGTAGGTGCAGTGTGGTCTTGGGGGCACCAGACCAGATATGAGCGTTATACTCAAGCTTGGGGCGGATGTACGCCTTATAAATTAAAGCCAAATCAGAAGGGGTGAAATATTTCTTGCATCGATTATGGAAACCTAAACACTTCGCAGCATTTTTGGCGACCTCAAATATGTGATCGTTCCAACTAAGTGTTGTGTTGATACACATACCAAGGATGGAAAGTTTTCCGGTTTCATCGACACAAACGCCATTCATGGACAATGGCTGATTATGAAAGGTTCGCTTGAGTGACAGCAGACAGCATTGAGTTTTTGAAGCATTGAATTCCACTCTATTGTTTCCCCCCCAAGATCGGAATTCAATGTGCTTAACACACGCTGCCGTTCCAATTCTACGGCCGAAGGGCGGGGTCGTGGATCTTGGAACGAATATGAAAAACTGAGGGTGCTGTCATCAGCGAAGGAATGGATTGGATTAGAAGTAGCAGTCAAGAGATCATTTATAAAAATGAGAAAGAGTGTCGGAGACAGAAATGAGCCTTGGGGAACACCAGCATTTATTTGGTGGATATCAGACTTGAACCCATCCAACACAACTTGAATTGAACGGTTCGAAAGGTAATTTCTAATCCATAGAAGAAGAGATTCATCGATACCAAACTCTGTCAAAATGCTCTGATCTTGCTTCCGCCTGCATTGTCCAAAGACTAGCTCCACTTTTCGGTGAGATAAGCTATCAGATCACCAGTGGACCTGTCGCTGCGGAAACCATATTGTCGGTCATTAAGAAGCTTCCGCGATTCAAGATATTTCATAAGCTGACGATTTATCAGCGTTTCCATGACCTTAGAAAGAAGGGACGTAAGTGCATGCTATGGGTCGGTACGAGGTGGGTGACGAATATTCGCCCTTTTTAGGGACGGGTTGGACAAATGCTGTTTTCCATCTGCTCGGAAAGACACTTAAAGAGTCGGATAGATGAAAAAGCTTACGCAATGATTTTGCCAGCGCAGAAGAACACCTCTTCAGAAGTATAGGGGGAATACCAACCGGGCCAGCAGATTTGCGCACGTCGAGTGATATAAGGTACTTCCCCAGATATGTCTGCCTTTTATGGGCTAGAGCCTAACAAAATCTCAGTACATAGTTTGGAATTTCGTTATATTCTCCATATTCATTAGATTCTCCTGCAAAAACCTTCTTCTGATGCCCTCTTTAGTATACGGAGGTTGTTCTTGCTCATCTTGATATAAACACTATAACCTCTATTTGTTATAGTTTCTTGGCCTGCTTCACGCCATGAGCGTCGTTCCATGTATCTACCAGGTCCCTTCTTTCTAGTTCCTAAACTCTTCTCTGAGCACGTGATCTCCTACAGCGCAGAATGGTTCGGGTCCTATTAAAAATGTTCCGGTGCTGCTTTCCTGGCGACGGAGTCGGCCATTTCATTGCCTTCTATTCCTGTATGGTAAGGTTTACAGCAGAGTTTTACTCTGTTTCGCCTCATCAAGTCTTTAGGCATTCCCAGTGTCCCAGACAAGCTTCCTACTAATAATCTATATAATTTGTCCTGCCACATAGCCATGGTTTGTGGGGACGAATGAATAAGACTTGATTTGAAAAATCTGTCTTATGATGAATTTATGCAAGGCAGTTTCTGTTCACATACCACACGTATTTGTAATGAGTTTTGTGTGAGATACCCATTTCAGAAAGTGAGGTGGTACAATGTCCCACATCATCTGAGGTATAAGTCATAAGCATGACTTCCATACGTCATTATTTGAATGGCGTTGCAAGTGTTGCCACACATGACAATGGAAAGAAAATTGTCGCAACTAAAACCCAATGTGACAGTTGTTGTTCAATGAACCAGCACACATTTATATTTTTGCTGACACTTCGTCTACTCAAAGGGACAAAGTATCTCTGAGCTTGACAAAAATGTATGTGGTACAAATATTTTCTTGACGTGTTGGTGAAATGTCTGCAGTGATGTATGGAACACTTGTAGTGCATCTTGTATGAGCAACAAAACACTAACTTGTGAAGCTAAATTGACCGTTGTTGAAAAAATTCGATTTACTTAAAAACGAAATGAATGCATGATTTTTTCAAAATTGGGTTAAAAAATATCGAGATTAAGTATGGGCTCGGGAAATACTTGCTCATCATTAGTTTTTAATTTTGTCGAATTGTTTGTTAATTATTTGCAAAATGTTTTGTGTCATATTAAATAACTCAAATGTATTCTATCCATGATGTTTATTATATTTTGAATGCTTATGTACGTTAGAATGGGTCGCCGTAGCGTTGTGGGTGAGCGCGGCGACTCCTACGCAGAGGGTGCCAGGTTCGATACCCGAACTTACCACCTTTCAAAATGCACGGCTCCACCTCTTTCGAGTCACTGACAGTGCTCATAGAGTATACCTGTCTAGAAAAAGCTTCTTAGCTTCGCCGTTCGGAGTCAGCATTAAGTTGTAGGTTCCCTCCACTCGTGAAAGAACAATAACACGCACCTCACGAGTGGTTGCCGAGAAGCTAGGCCCAGGTCCGCCTTGGACGAAATAATTCTCGATTTCATAGCTCTTACCAGAATTTTTGAAAAATACAGATAATAGAGATATAGGCCGATAATTACCAACGGTCTGTAGGAACCCTAACGTTCAAGAATCCATGCGAGGAACTCAAATTTGTAAAAAAAAGTTATTATAAGTCGGTTATAAGTCCGATATGTTAACATTATTATGTCGTAAGATAACATCATCATTCCTCTTTGGTTTGTCCAGTATCTCATTTGCTACTGCCTGTTTTTTTTTTTGCATATTCCCAACATTTGTAGATAGGGTCTCTACAGATGGGTTTTTATTTCCTTTTTCAAATCCATGCTCACTTTGACAGCATGGGGGTCTACAGGGTTTTATAATTGGGATGCTTTTTCACATGAAAATAAACGAAAAGTCATCAGCGTTTTAATACACTTAATCTTATTGCATTTTTGATCCAAACGTTTGGTGCAGCATGATAGATGAAACTAATATTTTGAGAAATTTATCAAATGCATAGGATAGGTCACTAGAATTTGTAAACTTCATCCCTAAATTCAAAATTAAGTCTACCTTTGAGGGCATTGAGATACATTCTTTCAAAAGTTTAACAGGAGGATTCTATATGCTCGAACTATGCATACAGTGCCTTTACTGTATAGTGACAAGGGTAGAACACCGAGACTATCGGCGGTATTGGTAGTACACAACTAGAACACCAAAATTGAGAGATATCACCAGCCTTCCAAGCAGACACACTTGGAATTTCAAAATAAAAGTCTTGCTTGTCTGTTGAATTATATTTGAACTGTTCATATTTGTTGAACAAAAAAAAATGCTTACTCTAACACATTAAAATCCATTTACGGGCAGTTGGCGGCTACCAAGGCAGCGATCAGGTTGAGGGAATGCAACCGCTGGAGAAAATTCACAGTTTAGGTCACATGGAAGTAATCAAGAATGCGAACATGCCAAAGCATACAGATTATATCGCGCCCATTGTAGACTTTGAATTTGGGTGATAGAGAAGACTGGGCATCAGATGTAGAGAAAGACGCTACCCATCTGAAAGTATACACAAACGGATACAAAACAAAAGAATGCACGGGACTAGGAGTATTTGCGTCATCACATGAAATATCCTTCTCTCTGTACCGTCGATTGTCCAACCATTGTTGTATATCCTTAGCAGACGTAAAAACTATCCAAGAGGCTGCCAGCTTACTGTCAATGAACCCGATAGACGGGCTTTCTGTAGACAGTCAGGCGGCCATTAAGTCTGCGGATACACCATCAATCAAATCAAAGATGATCAAACTTTGCCGTCTATCTCTTAGGGAGATAGTGGTCAGATGCAACCTTACCCTATGCTGTGTCCCTGGGCATGTGGTATTCCAGGCAACAAAAGGGCCGACGAGCTAGCTAGAACAGGGTTGGGTTTGCTAAAGGCCAGTAATCAGGACACCCCGTATCCCTCTCTTCAAGTAATAAGCACTTTGTTACTTACAGATAAACGACTGGATGGCGCAGTTGGTAGAGCGCCTGCCCCTGGTTAGCGGAGTCCCTGGTTCGAATTCCAGTGAAAGCGAAGTTAATGCGCTTTTACCTGGTTTTCAAATCTGGTCCAGTCACCATTCGCCGTCGGGATCAAATTAACATCACTGTCACTGGAGTAGTCAATCAGTGGTAGTAGTCTGACTGTGGGTATCACAATGGTCTCGGGGTGCTGGTTAGTGATGCACTAGCAGCCCCACTACCTGACCTAACCTGAAGTGTCATGACATTTCCTCTAGGTTTCTATATGGATATGGTCTAAGTGTGCTGGTGAATGCACTAGCAGCCCCCCTACCTAAACCTAAACCTACAGATGCCATCCACGCCGCCAATCGGAGGTGGATGGAATTAGATACTTGCAGGACATCAAGGCTAATATGGCCTTCAATAAATCGCAAAAAATAAGCACACTCCTGAATCTAAATAGAAAGGAAATCAGCAATGCAGTTGGCATTATAACTGGTCATTGCCTATTAGGCACACACGCAAGGAAACTGGGAACCCTCTACTTTTGAAGAAGGAAGAAGAAACTATACTTCACTACCTCGGCACATGCCCAGCACTTGCAAGGATAAGGAAAATTACGCTAGGCAGCCTTTGGGAAATGTCTGCCATTAAAATTCTGGACAAACAAAATTTATAAAAACTACAAACTGGCTGTAACCCAGCAAAGGAGTGCATCAACCAGGATATGCCACTAGGTAACTTCAGGTGTTTTTGTTAGTACCCCAAAGTGATTAGTGATATTACAGTGGATCCAAGTAGGATCTAAGTAAGCCAGAACTGCTTCAGTTTTGGCAATCAAATTAACCTAACCTAACCTAACACATTACAGTAAATGCAACAAACAGTTTGCCTGCGATACAATAAATCAATACAAATTGCTTTCATAGCACTAATTACGTTCAGAACGAGACACGAACAAAAAACCAATTTGATTGAAGTGGAGGTGTTGTATTTCATTGGGGTGAGCTCAGTTTAACTGCGAGCATGAAGGTCCGGTGTAACTTTCAATGTCTGGTGGCATGGATTTTTTTTTCTTTTTGAACGAATTAATTTAATTTAAATATTGATGTGTCATACTTGAGTTACAGGTAGGTAAGTAGGCAGGTAGGGGGCGGCTAGTGAATTCACCAGCATACTTAGACCATGTTCGTCCATTGTGATTTTTTCCTGTGACAGTGCAAATGGTGCCCGGACCGATTTGAAAACTGGCGAATCTGGGACCTCCCTAACTAAGGACAGGCACTTAATTAACTGCGCCACCCAGTCGTCTGTCGTTGTTCATAATTTGATAACCAATAACATTGTGTCTGGAAAGCCTTAAAAAGCATATGGCCCCCCACAAAAGTCAAGGCGGGTAGGTTGACTCCATAGAGAATCAAAACCATTGCAGGCCATAAGTGATAAACAATGAGACTATATTGAATCAGAAATAAGAGTACAACATTCCTACAAGTTTGTATCTTCAAGAGACGCGAGAATTCATCTAAAAAGACACCTCCTGACTATTTATGAACTCTCTAAACACAACAGAAGCAGTGAAATTTCACAAAAGTAACTCAGTACATCTGCACCATTCTTTTTCCACAATTTACTCTCACAGCCATTTAAGTTTATGTCCATGAAATACTGCACCACCATCAGCTGAATACGAATTGTTACAATCCGAAACAAAAGTGAAAATTGGAATTGAATAGTCATAATTAATTATATAATTTATTATTAAACAGAATCTTTTACAATGCGTTACAAAGCCTATACAAAAGTAAACGTTAAATTATTGAATAAATGTAATGACATAATTAATTTATTTAAACAGTGAATCAATGACAATGTGGGTTGCCGTGGCCGTGGTAGTGGGTTAGTGCGTCGACTCCTACACAGAGGGTGCCAGGTTCGATACCCGAATTTACCACCTTTCATAATTCACGGCTCCACCTCTTTCGAGTCACTGACAATGCTCAAAGAGTATTTCCTCTCAGGAGAAAGCTTCTCAACTACGCCGTTCGGAGTCGGCATTAAACTGTAGGTCCCTTCCACGCGTCAGAGAACAATAGCACACACAACACGAGTGGTTGCTGAGAAGCTAGGCCCTGCTGGACCTCTACGGGCTGTAGTGTCACCCATATTATTATTATAATCAATGACAATGTTAATTGAGTGCAATTTCATACATTATGGAATTGCTTATTAAGTTAATGCCAGAGCAAGAACGCCTCAAACTGTGTGGTACCACGAAGTCTTCTGATTCTTATTGGTAAGTTGTTTGACTGCCTTGTGACGTAAACAAAAAATTGACGCTCGAATTTTGGTTGCAATAATGTAAATGTCCGAGATGAGTTCGGAAATTTGATTCTTTCGAAGGGCTCTCAACGCGTAACTTTTCAGACGACTATCGTCCTTTTGATTCAGTTCAATGATATTGTCGATGATTTGCTTCATGTAATGCCATTACTTCCCAGCCGTTTGAAACCTGCACGGGATTTCGGCAATAAGATGCGCTGTCGAAGGAGAAGATAGTGCGGCGGGCAGGTGTAAACACGGAAGGCACTATCGTCTACAAGTCAGTCTAACTGTTGGGATATGCAGGTGACATCGACATCGTCACGCGTTCCCAACGTGCCGTAGGAGAAGCATTTACGTCAATTGAAGAAGATGCGAAGCGAGCTGGTCTTAAGGTCAATGAGGATAAAACGAAGTATATGTTGTCGACCAAAAAACGATCCATTACACACCACCTACGACAAAATATTGCAATCGATAGCTTCAATTTCGAGGCAGTAAGGGAGTTTGTTTACCTCAGGGCAAACGTAAACTCCACAAACAACATCACTGTGGAGATCCGACGTAGAACCGCCTTTTACTTCGGTTTGTCAAAACAACTGGCGTCACAACTCCTGACTCGAAGGACTACGATCATGCTCTACAAAACCCTTATGTTGCCAGTCCTGCTATATGGAGCCGAAAGCTGGACGATAAGCAAACCTGCGGAGCTGGTTCTTGGTTCCTTCGAAATAAAAATCCCACGTCGGATATATGGTCCCGTCTGCGAGGGAGGCGAATGGAGGAGAAGGCACAATCGCGAACTCTACGAGCTGTACCAGGATGTGGATGTAGTCCGGAAGGCAAAGATCCGTCGACTGCACTGGCTCGGCCACATCGAGCGCATGGACAACAACGCTCCAGCTAAGAGGGTCTTCGAATCCGAGCCTCCTGGTTCGAGGAGAGGAAGACCGAATCGCCGGTACATTGGGTGCGAATGAGGACTGCAAACCCGAATGGTTCACTGGCCATTTATATCGGTAGTCAGACCCATACTGCTATATGGTGTCGCAGTTTAGTGGGCCGCACTCGACAAGAGAATCAACATCACCCCACTCGCTAGAGTGCTGAGGATGGCTTGCGTATGTATTAGCGGGGCACTAAGGACTACCTCCGCCGAAGCATTAAACATACTCCTAAACCTGCTACCGATAGAACTAACTGGCAGACAGACAGCAGCTAGCATGGCGATTAGATTAAGATCGCTGAGCAGCTGGAAAGAACTGCAGATCCTACGCAGGTATGCCTCTATACCCATACATAGCGACTTCACTCTACCTTAACTCCTGTTCGAGAAGAATTTCTCCACCAACATACCGCCCAGACCTTATTGGGAGTCTGAACACCAGACGATGGATGGTCTATTGCGAATCTTCATGGATGGATCGAAGATGGATGCAGGTGTGGGTGCTGGTGTCTATTTCAAGGATCTAAATTTCCAGCTATCTTTTCGACTACCAAATCAGTGCAGCGTCTCTCAGGCTGAAACTATAGCGATTAAGGAAGCCCTATCCTGGCTAAAAAAACAATGTAATATCGCGCACAGATATCGTCATCCGTTCTAATAGCCAGGCAGCGATCAAATCTCTGGATTCAGTCACCTTTAATTCCAAGACTTCCCTCAATTGCCGCCTATCTCGTAACGAGATGGCCAACTATTATAGCATCCAACTGATGTGGGTGCCGGGACACTGTGATATGCCAGAGAATCGCAAAGCGGACGAGCTCGCTAGAAAGGGCACAAACTCCGAGCTCTTTCCGGGTGAAGACCCACCCGTCATGCCTATCGCTACTATTAAACATCAGCTAAAGCTTGAAACGCTTGCCCAAACAAACCGCCGATGGATATCTGGCACAGGATGCCTCATTACCAAACAACTCTGGCCTATGATCGATCCCAAACGATGGCTTAGCTTGATCAGATTAAAGGCCTAATCTCAGATCTCTTATTGGCGTTCTAACAGGGCATGGTGCCATGGGAACTCACGCCTCTAGACTAGGCCTTCCCTATAATGATTTCTGTAGAAGCTGCTTGGGCGAGGATGAGGAAGAAACCATCGAACATCTGCTATGTAATTGTAGTGCTCTCTGATCCCGTAGATTAAAAACTTCTTGGGGCCCATTTCTTTGTTAATCTGGCTGAACTGAGCATCATCAGAATCATCCCTCTTCTTCGCTTTATTAAAAGCACAAATTGGTTTGCGGAATAAGTAGCCTAAGATCTGCGTTGTAACACATACTGCTCGTATTCGCGGCAGTCAGCCACCTCAACCTAAGAACCTACTCTCTAATGTAATCTTCGTGTCTTAATGTTGCTGCACAATGACTTATCATGATCGAAACTGCAGTATGGAATTTCTTTCTGGGGTGGAACTGGGGTGGAGAAACATGTTACAAGGGTATTGTTAAAATTAATTGCAGAACACCTAGTTTTGAACTGTTCAAAAGCCTGCAAATTCTTCCCTTAAGGCATCTGTACTGCTACAAAAATCTTACAAGTTTTCATTGAAAACTCAGGTTATTGCCATGTTAGGTTTCATGAGAGTCATCATTTACGCACCAACTCATTGTGGAACGAACCAAAGCAGTAATTAAAAAAAATCAACTATTTTAGCGGTACTTTTGAGTGATTGGAAAGTCATCTTAAATATACACACTCCCTAACTGCATTAAAAATTTTTGAATTTGTGAACTGGTGTCATGGTCCTAGAGCACTAGCAAACCCGGCGAACTCCGTTTCGCCACCAGATGGCTTCGTTTTTTGTAACATTTCGTTTGAGAATTAAAAAATGAAAGAAAACTCAGGTTATTGCCATGGTAGGTTCCATGAGAGTCATAATTTACGCACCAACGCACTGTGGAACGAACCAAAGCAATAATTGAAAAAAATCAACTATTTTAGCGGTACTTTTGAGTGATTGGAAAGTCATCTTAAATATACACACTCCTTAACTGCATTAAAAATTTTTGAATTTGTCAACTGGTGTCATTGTTCTAGAGCACTAGCACATCCGGCGAACTCCGTTTCGCCACCAGATGGCTTCGTTTTTTGTAACATTTCGTTTGAGAATTAAAAAATGAAAAAAATTTTTTTATTTTTGATAAGCAAACATTTTCTTTCATTTCGTAACAGTAATGAATTCATTTCTATTACAAAAATTAAGTGTAATTTAGTTGAACTTCTCTAAGTAAAAACTGAAAGTGAATCTGAAATGAGGCACATTTTTTGTTTTTTGGTCTGACAAAGCGGATGGTTTCCCAACTCGTGAACACACAACGTATAGCTGCCCATGTGAAAAACAATGATTTTCTAAATTCATCCCGCAAATCCTAAGCGATTAGCCTTGTGACTTGTTAATTGTCATTGCGAACGCAAGGCGAACCGGAAATTACAATCGTTTGAAGTCAGTCGGAATCATTGGTATTCGAGGAATACAAACATTTTCACCTGCGTACTTACCGTTAATAATGGTTGCATCAATCAAATTCGGCATAAGTCTTTTCACCGCATGTCGAGTACCGTTGCAAAGTCGCAGTGGATTCAAAATACGCAATATCATAATAACTGAACCAACTTTGAGTTGAAAGTTATGTGGAGGAAATCCTGGTAACTCCAGCGAGTTCAAAAACTCCGTTGGATAATTTACTACATCATCGGGATTTATTATGAAATCAACGGATTTGTATGTCACCAAATCGCCAGCGATTTTTGATTGAATGGTGAAATTCAGTGCGTGTATATCATTATTATTTGCTGCGGGAATCGCTCGTTGACTTAACCAAGCATAATTCTCTTCTTTCTGCTAATTCTCACTAATGTTTGGGAAAACATTTTCAATAAGAGCTAATTGAGAGTCTACAAATCGGCAAAAGTCGTTGGTAAGAGTAAGAGAGGATTAATTATCCAGTTGTTGCATCAACTGGAACTTTTCCATTTCCAACAGCAAACAATTGTTTGGAAAATTTTGCAGCACTTTGATCATTTTGAAGTTTAACTCTCATATTAGTGGTTAGCCATAATGTTTTTACGTTATTCCACAACGGTGATGCCTTCAGGCAAGCATTCAATTCATCTGCTGGCATTCCACGGGGAATTTCTGGCAACGTCTGCCTGAAATCGCCTGCCAAAAATATCATCAAGCCGCCAAAGATGTTGTTATTTCGCCGAAGAGTCCTTCAGTGTGAAGTTAAGTGCTTCAAGTGACGTCTTATGTGCCATTGTGCATCATCATCCTAATTTTCCCATTGCAACGGCACATTATTTCGAACGAATCCCTGCAATGTATCAACATTGTATTGCAGCTCTCGATTTAATTCTCTGCACGATGCATTCAGTAGCTTGTTTGCAATAGTCAAGCATTGATCCTCAATCAGAATCAATCCTTCATTGTAGATTTCATCGGTTATTTGCATGTCGGAATTATTCGTTCGAATGCGCAAGCGATGCAAGATATCTTCACATATGTCGTCTTTGTATTTGTTCCATAACTGAATTGGTTGTGAAGGGAAACATGCGGTGATGATAATTGCGAACAGCGTTCGTATTCGCATTTGACGAAACAACTGAATCCGCAAGTGATAAATCCCAACGAGAATCGTCCCCAGCAAACCCAATAGTTGACATGTTTCTCGATATGTTTGTCACTGGTGGCCATTCACAGTTTTCAAATGCTGAAATGATTTTGGTCCACGTACATTTTTCATCATTTCTATGATGAATGGATGAACAGTATACATGCGACCTAGCGCATCAGTGGAAAACACCTGTGGCCAATCTGGAACTGGGGTTCCTTGTTTGCGACGTTGTAATTTCTTTGTTGATTGATTCCAAGTGTAATACTTGGGCATTTCAACGTACATCAGCGTCGCTGCAAATGGATCTGCTTCACACATTGCAAAGAAGCTAGTCAATGTGTCGTGCTGAAATAGTCACAGGGAACGATGGATATCCAGTTTATCGTCGGCGTTCAAAAGAAGATAATGGTCGAACTATCAAAGTTAGAGAGTCAAGAGATTGAGATCGGAAATGAATTCATTGTGCCATATTTCCCGTTGCTAACACGAATTTTCGAAACAGATGCGAACGTCGAGAGTTGTCGTTCGGCCAAATCAGTCAAATATTTGTGCAAGTACGTCACAAAAGGCAGCGACATGGCTGTTTTTGGTTGCGTCGGAAAATGCGAATGACGAAATCAGCAACTTCCAAATGGCAGATACGTCAGTACTTATGAATCACTGTGGCGATTATTGTCATTTCAAATTCATGAAAGATATCCCACAATTGTACATTTAGCAGTGCATTTGGAAAATTGACAAAGAGTTTACTTCACTGAGGCCAATGCGGCACAACGCACCATATCTGATATCCATGCAAAACCATATTGGTTTGTAGTATATGCTATGTACCAGAGATGGCGCTGTATGTGAAAAATGATTTTCCCTGTTTTCCTGCTTTTCTATTGTAATTTTTTCCTGAACTTTCTTTGCTATAAACCTAACGGACCCCGAGACCTTTCCAACGAATGCAAAACCGTGGCAATCGGTTCGTGCGTTCTGGAGTTATAGCGTCAGAAAGGAACACCCAACTTATTTTTATATAATAGATTAAACATTGCCTAGTTTAAATTTGTTCGCCAAGTGATATTACGTGCTTTTTGTGACATAATTTAAATTGGTTATTGGTGGTGAAGTGTGCGTTCAAATACGTATTATGACTATGAATCAAGGTATGAGTAATGATATGACGTTAACGAAAATTGTTTCTTCTTCGTGGTTCTTCTAAAATAACGATTTGTATGTGTTGCTAATTTCAATAAAGAAAAATAGTACATTTTATATTTAACTCAACTTTTCTTAAAAACACCGAAAAACGCCCCTGAGATTTTTTTTGTTTTATCATAAGCAACTTTTTTTTTTTGCGCAAAGTTTGCGCCTTTTTATTAATAATTGACATTTTTGTAGGTGCAAGTCCTGCAATCAAATATGTCGACCTCTTGCAAACATGGATTCAAAGTGAGAAGTCACTGAAATTGATTATCGTTGCTGCAAAGATTAGATATTTACTAGGTTTAGACGAGTCAAGCAAACCTTTATTTTTAGTGATAATACGGATAGTTTCTTATTTGTTACCGCGTTTGTCTGATTGAAATTAGTAGAACAACAGTTTGGGTGAATTCCCGGCCAGGTTCTACTCATTTTTGTAGGGCTATGAAATTGATTTTCATGAAAGAAAATAGTTCCCTTATTATGTCTGAGCAAGCGCACATGGAAGAAATTATTGAACAACTTCAAAATGTCCACACCCATATTGATGGAAGAGACATGCAAATCAGATACAAGATGCTGCTGTCTATGCTTGATGGTAGTGCAATAAATACATGGAGTAGAAGAAAATGAAGCTCAGAATTGTTATGTTTGTGGAGCTAAACCTTTGCAGATGAATTCAAAGAACGTCCACCAAATACCGATAATTTTAAATGCGGCCTTTCATCTTTGCATTCTTGAATAAGATGCTTTGAGTGCTTGCTACATATCTCATACAGATTGCTTTTTAAAACTTAGCATATACGTGGCCAGGAAAATAGATCAGCATTCTTCTTTTTCTGGTGGCGCTACAGTCCGAGGTGGACCTGGGCCTCAACCAGAAAGCCTCTCCAGCCGGCACGATCTTTAGCGAGCTGTCTCCAACTGCGCACATCTAGTCGATTGAGGTCCTTCTCCACCTGGGTGCGCCATCGGTTCCGTGGGCGTCCTCTATTGCGTTGTCTCACTGGTTCGGAGTCGAAGACTTTACTTTACTCTACATGACCCAGCCTTCTTAGGCGTTGGATCCGAAGACGCCTGTCTTGACTCATGTTGCTGTACAGCCCGTACAGTTCGTGGTTGAATCTTCTCCTCCAGAAACCGTCAACGCAGACAGGACCAAAGATTGATCGCAGAACTTTTCTCTCGAAAAGATCAAGCGCTTTTTCATCCGCTTTTGAGATTGTCCATGCCTCTGCACCATAAAGCAGGACAGGGATGATCAAGGTCTTGTATAAAGTCAGCTTGGTCCTTCGAGAGATGGCTCGACTACTCAATTGCCTTTTGAGGCCATAGAAACAGCGGTTGGCAAGAGTTACTCTGCGTTTGATCTCGGTACTGTTTGTACTATTTACTGCGGAGCCGTGACTACTTCGAAATTATGACAACCTATGGTGACATTTTTGCCAAGTCGTCGATGTTGTGCGTGCTTTCTTGATGGCAGCATATACTTCGTTTTGCTCTCATTCACTGCTAGATCCATTTTAGCCGCTTCTGCCTCAATGCCAGCAAACGCCTCATAGACGGCTCGCTGTGTTCGACCAATCACGTCCATGTCAACCGCGTATGACAACAGTTGTACGGAATTCTGGAAGATCGTGCCTATGGTGTTGGCGTGTGAGTCTTGCACGATCTTCTCCAGGATGATGTTAAAGAAGTCACATGACGGCGCGTCGCCTTGTCTAAAACCATTTTTGACATTGAAAGTCTCGGTGAGTTCGTTACCGACCTTGATGGAGCAGCGAGAAGTCTCCATCGTCATCCTGCACAACCTGACGAGTTTGGCAGGAATGTCAAAACTAGACATGGCTTTGTATAGCTCGTCCCTTACCAGCTCATCTCCAGCTGCCTTAAAAAGTTCCGCAGAAAATCCGTCTGCACCAGCAGCTTTATTCGACTATTGTCTCGATATCGCTATCTTGACTTCGTCTAGGCACTAGGAGAAAGAAAAAAAAATGATTCAAGAACATTTTAGATTAAGAATGGGGTTGCTTGTCGACATTCCTAAGCCTGGATATGGTACTACCAATGACGGAAATACTGCGCGACGCTTTTTCTCAAGTCCCGAATTGAGTGCTGAGCTAACAGGGGTGGAACAGGGACATGGAACTCATCCGCAACTTCGGAATGGTTTTAAGGACAATTGCAACTGGTCGTCAAATTAATAGTGAGAGATTCAATAAACTTATATTCTTCTTTCTTCTTTATTTGGCGCTACAGTCCGGGGTGGACCTGGGCCTCAACCAACAAGTCTCTCCAGCTAGCACGGTCTCTGGCTAGTTGTCTCCAGTGTCCCACGTCAAGTTGGTTGAGGTCTTTCTCCACCTGGGTGTGCCACCTTAAACGCGGGCGTCCTCTGTTGCGTTGTCCCAGTCGAAACTATACGATAGATATAACGATAGAAAAAATATGTATCTTTCCAAATACAAATGATATCACATGCCTAGTGAAAATACTCCAGCATCAGTACAATGATTAATTTAATTAATCACTTGCTAACCCTAATCCGTCCACCCTGTGACTTTGGGTCACTGTTTCATTTTCGAAAGTAATTTTCATCACAAACCGCCTCCTACTGCGCCTATTGGACTCCTGTGGAGCTAGTATTGGGGCTAGGAGCAAAAACCTGACATGAAAATATTCGTTATTGGCTCCGCTATCGATGTCTAGAAGAAACGTCCTGAGTCGGAGGCACCGTTTTCGAGATTTGGGTGCTTGTTCAGAAGTGTGTGTTGGCGATTATTCCTCTCGTAAACCGCCTCCTACTCCGCCTATTGGACTCCTGTGGAGCTGGTATTGGGGCTAGGAGCAACAACCTGGCATGAACATATTCAGGTGGTGACTTACAGTCGCCTGTCTTTCAACAGTAATATAACATACGGAAAAGCATACCTTGTGTGCAAAGTGTATCCCAAAGTAGGCTAGTTGGCTCTGAATCGTCATGGTTACTAACGTGAAATTTTATTTAATTTCTGTTCGCTTTGCAGCAGAATTCGCCGATGAAATAGAGCTAGATGACGAGAATGATAGTGATGGGGTGTGGGAGACCCAGGCGCTGGTTGTGAATTTGTCTCGTGCAGTGAAGTATAAAAAACACGTTGTGTGGGTTAACGGAGTTATATTTTGGTTTCCACGTCTTACCTCTATGAAGTCTGGTTCCAGAAGAAGGACCAAGAAGACATGAGGATTATAAAAATGGCTGAGTGGGTGCCGATTTTAGCAATTAAGCGACAAGAGAGACCTCTAGTTGTTGAACTTAAAAATACAAAGCTTTTTAGCAAGCAGACCGATGTTAAGCTACGTTTACACCTAAACATTGCCGGCCGCCTTGCAGCATTGGCTGTAAAAGTTACAAATCTATTATTCAGATACATTAAGTACAAAACTCAATAAAGGAATTTACTTTTCGGACACCCCACTTCAGTGACTAGAATACAATAATATAATATAACAATATGATAATAATGTAACAATCATTTTGTAAAAATTCATACAATAGAAACTTCAGTAAATAATAAGCGAGCATAACTTCAAGAACAGTGCAATGAGTGTATAAGTTGGGGTTTTTTTTTTTTTTTGGTATTTATCGGTTTTCAGTCTATGTGAAAGTAAGTTATTTAGAATGAAGATTATGGATTCAATTGTGAATGAGTACGCAAAGTTTAACTATTGGTCGCGTTACGACACCATTTTGTGTCCTAATGTCTACGACTCTTACTCTGCTATCAAGGCCAGGATAGACTTTGATAACACGACCTAACCGCCATTCATTTGGGGGGAGGTTCTCTTCCTTTATGATTACCAAATCGTTGAGCGCGATATCTCTTTGAGGATATTTCCATTTGTAGCGTTTGTGTAATTCCTTCAGATATTCCTCCTTCCATCGGCGACAAAATTGATGATATAAAATCTTGACCCGTTCCCATCTTTGAATGCAACTTATAGATTTTTCATCGTCGGCGGGTTCTAGTGGTGCGAGCAGAGGCCCACCTCGGAGGAAGTGACCTGGAGTCAACGGGGGAATGTCTGAGGAATTTTCCGAAATGGGAGAAATCGGCCGGGAATTAAGGCAAGCTTCGATTTTGGAGAGGAGCGTTGAAAATTCTTCGAAAGTAAACTTATTAGTGCCTGCTACTTTTCGGAAATGCTGTTTAAAACTCCTTACTCCGGCTTCCCAAAGTCCACCCATATGGGGTGCGCCGGGAGGAATAAATTTCCATTCAAGATTATGGTCTCTGTATCTTTCAGCTACGTCTGCTGACAAGGTTTTTAGAAATTGTTGGAAATTCTTGATAATTACTTTGCTAGCGCCTACCAAGTTAGTGCCATTATCACAAAACAGTTTTTTAGGCATACCTCTTCGCGCAATAAATCTGCTTAAAGCGGCTAAAAACGATTGTGTTGTCAAGTCACTGGTAGCTTCTAGATGAATCGCCCGTGTGGCAAAACATACAAAGAGACATACGTATCCCTTTGATATTCGACAATTTCGTCCAGCAAAACTTTTTAAGGCAAAGGGACCAGCGAAGTCTAGGCCAGTATGAGTGAACGGTGAGGATATAATAGTTCTTTCTAAAGGTAAGGCTGCCATAAGTTGAGTTTGTGTTTTCTTTTTGTAAATCACACATTTCTTACACAAGCGATTACATTTTTTCACCAGATTCTTCACTTTAGGAATCCAGAATTCGCACCGAATCAAACGGATTACCAATTGGTTTCCACCATGAAGTGTGATATCGTGTACAAACTTGACATAAAGGGTAGATATATAAGCTCGATAAGGTAGTATTATGGGATACCTTTCGTTAAAGGAAAGAGTAGAAGACGTGAGTCTCCCGTTAGAGCGAATGATTTGATGGGGATCCATCATTGGATTTAAATTCAACAAAAGGCTATTTTTTTGAAGATTCTCATTTTTGGATAGGAGTAAATATTCGTTAGCGAAATGAAGCGATTGAGTCATACGAATAACTAAGAGTTTAGCATCCGATACCTCATGCTGAGTTAAAGAACAAGATGGGAAAGAAACTTGATTTTTAAAACGGGGATGGGTTCTGTGAAAAAACCGCATAATGTAGCAAATTACATGCAACATTTTTGACCAGGACGAAAATCTCTCTATTACCGTCTCAATATTGGGAGGTATAGCGGTGTGATTAGCTTTAAGAGGTCTCCGTTCCATATCAGTTTGAGCAAATGGTTGTAACGATGCTTGAGGCCAGGATGAATCAGCTTGACAAAGCCAGGAGGGACCTCTCCACCACAAACTATTTGATTGAAGATCCTTTGGTGACAGACCCCTGGTAGCTAAATCGGCTGGGTTGTCCACGGATCGAACGTGCCTCCACTTCGTATTGGGCACGTACGTTTGTATTTTAGAGACGCGATTTCCTACGAAGGTTTTCCATGTGCATGGTGGTTTATCTAACCAAGCCAAAACTATGGAACTATCGGTCCAAAGAAAGAGTTCCTTGTTCGAGCACGGGAGCTTTGTGATGACTTTATGGAATAATCTTGCTAACAATAACGCACCGCAAAGTTCAAGCCTCGGTAAGGGAAGCACTTTAACAGGGGCTACTTTGCTTTTTGCACATAGGAGATGCGATGACCAATCATCTCCACTGTGCTGAACACGCAAGTAGAAAGTAGCCGCGTAGGCTCTTTCAGATGCGTCGCAAAACCCATGAATTTGTATGGAGTTTTGCGGTTTATATCGGACCCATCGGTGCACGTTAATCGTCTGGAGATCTGGAAGAGTAGCAAAGAAAGATTTCCAACGTTGACACGTTAGGGGGTGAATTGGTTTGTCCCAGGATGTCCCATCACGCCAGATCTGCTGCATTAAGATTTTGGCTGTAATAAGCACAGGGGCCAACCAACCTGTGGGATCAAATAATTGAGATATGATCGATAAGACCGCTCGCTTGGTAACTACAGCATCTACGTCCGGGGACTTAAATAGGAAATGAAAGGAGTCTTGCTTTGCATTCCACTGAATACCAAGTGTTTTTGTGATACTTCTATCTTCGATCTTTAAGAAGTCTTGATCGTAAAGCTGAGAGGGGGAAAATCCTTTAAGTAGGTCGAAGCAATTGGACGTCCACTTTCGCAAGGAGAATCCTGCAGAGCTCAAAGCTTCGTTCAATTCCTTTTGAGCCCTTAATGCTGTTTTAAGATCGTGGGCTCCAGAAAGGACATCATCGACGTAGAAGTCGTTTTTTAGGATAGCCGCAGCGAACGGAAAGGTGCACTGGACATCATCAGCTAACTGTAATAGGGTACGGATAGCCAGATAAGGGGCACAATTGACACCAAATGTAACCGTCTGTAGTTCATAGTCTTGACAATCACTATTGGCGAGTTTACGGTACAATATCCTCTGATAAGGTACATGATCGGGATGGACCAAGATTTGTCGGTACATTTTTTCGATATCGGCATTAAACACGAATCGATAAAACCGCCATTTTAAAATCAAAGTTGTTAGGTCGGTTTGTAAAACGGGACCAGTATATAATACGTCATTTAGACTGACTCCATTGCTTGATGGATTGGATGCGTTGAAAACCACTCGAGTTTTGGTTGTGATACTATCAGGCTTTGTAACCGCATGGTGAGGTAGATAGTATGAACATATATTCTGATCTCGGATTAATTCCTTTGGTGAAACTACCTCCATGTGGCCAAGGACAGAATACTCTTCAAGTACTTGAGTGTACTTAGAATGTAACTCAGGATCTCTCTGTAATGATCTTTCTAAACGGTTAAATTGCTTAAGTGCTATATCCCTTGAGTAGCCCAGAGTGGGCATAGTATTTTTAAACGGAAGACATACTACATAACGACCATTGGAATCTCGAGACGTTGTTTTTTGATAAAGCTCTTCGCAGGCTTCGTCTTCATGCGAGAGCGGCTTGGTTTCTACAATCTCCTCAATTTCCCAAAATTTAGCAATTTGTTGATCCAATGAGACTTCACTAAAGTGCGACAAGACTGTTGAAAATGAGCTAAAACTACCTGGAGGTAGCGGACCGGATAATACCCAGCCAAACACTGTATTCTGAGCCACTAGGGAACCGAAGACATTCGATTTGATTCCTTCCTTAATGATTGAGGGGTATAAATCTGAACCAATAACAAGATCTATTTTTGAGGTTTCATAGAAGCAGGGATCCGCTAGCTCAAAATCTATTGGTTGTGAAATCTCATTCTGCCGTATAGTGCATGATGGCAAATCGCTGGTGAGACGCTTTAAAACAATTGCGGTAGCTACAATTGAGAAGGTTGGAATGTATTTCGAGCCCAGGTTTAAAGTACATAGTTTTGAGGCAGTTGCTGTTACTACCGAACTCATACCACATATCTGAGCCTGAATTGGTTTCACAGGAAGGTTCAACTTTCTCTGCAAAACTTCCGAAATGAAGGTAACCTCCGATCCCGGGTCTAATAATGCTCGAAGTGTAAAAGTATTTCCTTGGTGATGGACATCTATCAAGGCCGTAGCTAAAAGAACTCGCTTGTTGTTTCTAGAGAAGTATGATTGAACTTGTAAAGGATCTGGATTTTCAGCGGACTGTATGTTTTGATCGTTCTTGGAGTTGGGGCTTGAAATGGATTGGGACACTCTTTGACTCGGAATATAAGGGGCGTTGCGAGTTTCAGAATTATCGGACTTGTGTAGCAGCGAATGATGTCTCTGATTACATTGCATGCACGTATGGGTACTTTGGCAATCTGGCAATAAATGAGTAGAAGATAGACAATTCGTGCAATATTTGAAAGAATTCACTTTTGCAATTCTCTCACGGACCGACATTTGGACAAACTTTGGACAAAGTCGGAGTGGGTGGCAACTTTTGCAAAGCTTACAACTGAATGTGTTGGGTTTTGCATGGAAAGCTTTATGTTGGTTTTCCCTTTTAGAGCTGTGACCTAAGTTTTTTGATGACTGACCCTTTTGTTTGGAAGAATACTTTATATCTGAGACGGTTTCTAGGAGTCTGTATCTTTCGCTTAAGAACAGATCCATTTCTGTCCATGATGGAATATCGCGAGGGCTTTTAATTGATTGTTCCCATAAAGAGAGAGTTCGTTCAGGTAATCGGTTTGAACACAAGTATATAAGGATGGGATCCCAAGAGTTGGTATCCACGTTATGAGCCTTTAAAATGGATAAGCAGTCATTGATCTCCCGTTGGAGTTCTTTGATATTTTTTCCGGACTCAAATGAAACCAACGACAGGTTAAAAAGATTCTTTAACTGATTGTTAACTAAAATTCTCTTGTTCTCATATTGCTCTGACAGTGCTTTCCACGCTAACTCAAAATTCGCAGCAGTTAGGGGAAACTTGGCAACTATGTTGTTCGCTTCTTCCTTCGTTTTCGCACGTAGATGAAACAACTTTTGCACGGAACACAACTTCGGGTGGTTTATATAAACTGCTGTGAACATATCCCGAAATGACGGCCATGTTAAATAATCGCCATGAAAGGTTTCTGTGTCACACGGTGGAACTTTTATACCTACAGCAGAACTGGGTATCTCAACCAGAGTGGAGTGAGCGATACCTGGTGTATGCATCGAACCCTTTGGAGGACCCGGAGAAGAAATGCCGGATGGAGTGTTCTGAACCTCATCCTGTTCAATAGACTTTAATTTCTTAGCACGGTCTATAATTTCACTGAGGCAGTTGATATAAGTGTTAGAGGATAACCTATATTTCGTTTTTATAGCATCTAGGTCTTCTTGAGCAGAAGCATCATCCGCGCGCACACAGAGAGAATAACACCTTTTAATATTACACCACAGATTTTTTACTTCTATTTTGGACGCTTCCAATGAACTAGAAGTTTGATCTACTATAGGAATTTCTTGAAAATTTGTATAAAATTCTATCAGCTGATCGGCAGCGATAATGAAATCATCCAACGCACTCATTTCGATATTGAAAACACTTGAAGAATTACCCCAAAGGAAGAACTAATTAGGTACTTTCACGATAAACCGTATATCCTTCTACTTGAAATTGAATGAAACCATAAACTTTGCAATACTTAATCACTTTCGGTACTAATTATTACAAATGTAGCGTATACATAAGAGGGTACAAATAGGAAGCAAAACTAATGCACTGTTCTTAAAGCTAGGCACGCACCTGAAAGCCAATTGAATTGGTGTGCTGGTATACTGCTGCTCCTGTTTCGGGTGATTGTTGGTCTTCGTACGCTGATGATGATGCTGACGATGATGATGATGATGATGTGATGATGATGAGGATGATGATGATGATGTTGATGATGATGATGTTGATATGAGAATGATGATGATGATGATGTTGATGGCAGGGCAAATTGTACCCTGTTCACTGCTATGCGACTGATGGTCTACTGGAGAATCCAGTGAGATGATTGTGATGGTGTAGATGTCGTACGATGTTCGTGTAGCGGGAACCAGGAGGAAGACGTGATAATATTTTTGTTCCGTTGAGTGAGGAACAAATCAATGTGATGGGATGATCGATGGATGAATGAAGTCGGCCAGATTTACATACATGGATGCACCCATGTAGGTTAGATCTGTGCGAATTCCGGACTTCGTGGTGATACTGGATGACTATGATGACCTCGTGATGGGTAGGGCAAGATTTGCGGGATCTTGATGATGCGATCTAATGCAGATCGTTGCTGATTCAGATGGACGCCACGCGCAGCCTGATGATTGTGAAACTGGCGAACGCCACACTCTGCTTGACGATGATTAGATGATCTCGTGATAGATAGGGCAAGATTTGGGGATCTTGATGGTGCGATCTGATCCAGCTCGTTGGTGAATCAGGTGGACGCCTCGCGCTGCTTGATGATTGGAAATCTGGCGGACGCCACACTTTGCTTGACGATATAAAACAATATTTTATTGATCTGGCTCGTTTGGACCAAATGATGGGGTGTGGGAGACCCAGGCGCTGGTTGTGAATTTGTCTCGTGCAGTGAAGTATAAAAAACACGTTGTGTGGGTTAACGGAGTTATATTTTGGTTTCCACGTCTTACCTCTATGAAGTCTGGTTCCAGAAGAAGGACCAAGAAGACATGAGGATTATAAAAATGGCTGAGTGGGTGCCGATTTTAGCAATTAAGCGACAAGAGAGACCTCTAGTTGTTGAACTTAAAAATACAAAGCTTTTTAGCAAGCAGACCGATGTTAAGCTACGTTTACACCTAAACAGATAGTATAAACATTAGGTTAGGTTAGGTAGTTGGGCTGCTAGTGAATTCACCAGCACACTTAGACCATATTGGTCCATTGTGTCAGACTACTACCACTGATTGACTACTCCAGTGACAGTGTCGTTAATTTGATCCCAACGGAAAATGGTGACTGGACCAGATTTGAAACCAGATAAAAGCGTATTAACTTTGCTTTCACTGGGAGTCACTGGTAATATAAACATTGAAGCAGAAAAATATATTGGGAAGGATGGAACTGAATTGAAGTCTGAACCGTTCAGTCAAGGAAGATCGGCCAGTCATAACATTATTAGAAAGCATATTGACGACGTAAGTGATACATTCGACCTCTTTTTTGACAATACAGTTATTGGTATCATTGTCAAATTTACGAATGGCGATGGTGCAGAATAGGAAGGGCAGAAATGGGGGCTCACCGACGACATTGAAATAGGAAGTTTTATAGGACTACTCATTTACGCGAGCACTAAGAACGAAGGTATTTTTGACTTCACAGACTTCTGGGAAGTAGTTCATGGCCATCCAGTGTTCACGGAAACAATATCAAAGAATCAGTTCGCCGAGATTTTGCAACATTTGTGGTTCGATGACATATCAACTAGGTCAGATAGTCGACAGAGAGACAAATTTGCACCAATAAGGGAGCTCTGGACTTGTGTAGACGTATGTGCCTGGTATGAACCTTACAATTGATGAGCAACTGGTCCCCTTCCCAGGTAGAGTGCAATTCAACAATACATCCCTTCAAGGGTGGATAAATATGGCATGAACATCTGGTGGACTTGTGATAGCAAAGATGTGTTGCTCCCTTGTTGTTTGGTATTCCTTACCTCGGAAAGGAAGGGAATAAAAGAGATTGTCATCAAGCGGAGAATGTGGTGTTGATGCTTTCCGAGCATTACTCTGAATCGAACCGAAATCTGACGTTCTGATCTGGCAAATGAATTATTGTCCAGGGGTCTCTCCAGTGTTGGAACTATGAGAAAAAATGTAGCATGTATTACAAAACTTGAGATAAGGACTCAAGTTTATTTGGGTTCAGAAAACAATTTTCATTAGTTAGTTACTTTATTTTAGTTAATCATACACGTTCATATTGCCAAAAATTCGTACCTAAACGCGTTAGGTGCGCCGGAAATCATCTCTCTGAAAATTGTGATATTAGTAAAGAGCCGACGGCTATCTGTGCAAATTGCGAAGGCAAACATCCAGCTAATTATAGAGGCTGTGAGATTGCCAAAGAGCTACAAAAAAGACGTGACGCTTTACGTCAAAACGTTAAGCCGTCCAGACAAAAGCGTAAAAACAATCAAAAAAGCGAAAGCAGTGAAAATAATAAAGTAAATGAGGCCACAACTGAAAAGGTGGGGTAAAATAAATCTGACCTGCGTAAAATTAAGTACAAGCCAGAGTCCTCAAAGACTCTGACGTATGCCCAAGCATTATCGGTAAACAAAAACCTGCCGATTCGGCAGATACGGTTGCGCAAGTGTTCGCCACAATTCTTGCTAAACTTGACGAGCAATCTGCGATAAATACAATAATTTTTGACAATCTGACGCAATGCAATCAGTGTCAGTTAAACTAAAATACAAGACATCGTATGCGTATTTTTGAAACTACAGTGGACTCCCCCTAAGTCGAATTGTCACGGGATAACAAAATTTGTTCGAATTAGAGAGAGTTTGACTTAGAGAGAGGTTTTTGTATCGAAAGTAGAGGGAAATGTATGTAAAATATGGCGAAAAAGTTCGAGTAAGGGAGAGTTTCGACTTAGGGAGAGTCCACTGTATTTGGAACGAGTTTCATCGTTGGTGGTGATTTTAACGCCAAACACACCTTTTGGGGCTCGCGTAAGAATTCAACGAAAGGAAGACTGTTGTACAAAGTCGATATGGAGCTCGGGGTCGACTTCCACTCATCAGGAAAACCGACATATTGGCCCGCCGATACGGCAATAGTACCCAACTTAATAGACTTTTTTATTATTAAAGGGGTACTTACATGCTTCGTGAAAGTAGAAGACAGCTTGGACCTCTCTTCTGGCCCCTCACCAGTAATCTTAACCATCAGCAATAAATTAAGGAAAGTGGAAAGTGCGCCGAGATTGACAAATAACAAAACGGACTGGGAAAGTTTTAGACATGACTGTGAGGAAAATATTAGTCTAAATGGATCGGACTGTCGCGCCACCCATATTATATATTATTATATTATTATAACTGGATCTTTAAAAAGAACTTTAGAGTTAGAACTCGAACTTGAAAAGTTTATAAGTAACATCCATAAAGCAGCCTGGAAAAATACTCCTCGCAGTAAAAAAATACCCAAATTTAATGAAACAAATCTTCCGTCAGTAATAGAAGAACTTATCCTCGTAAAAAGAAAAGCGTCTCGGCAGTTCGGTAAAAAGAAAAGCAGTCTCGTGCCACTCAACATGAAGCATACCATAATCGCCTGTGCAACCAACTAAAAAAAGCTTTGCAAGTTTTTAAAAACCACACGATATCGACTTATATTGATGGCCTAACAAATGAAAAATGTACAAACAAGCAAAAAATATCAAGAAGCCCCAAATGCAGGCCCCGCCAATCAAGAAAAACAATGATGAGTGGGCAAAAAGTGATAAAGAAAAGGCGGATCTCTTTGCCAAACATTTGGAGGAAACAAGGGCTGGACCCTTGATGGACAAATGTTGGCAGTTGATCTAAGTGTAACTTTTAGATCTGGCAGCTCTAGTATTAAAAGAGTATCGCTAAACGACCTCTGCCAGGCAATCAAAAATCTAAAAAACAACAAGGCTACTGACTGTAATCTAATAACCGGTCAGATCCGGGAAACCGGGAAAACCTTTGAACAACAAAAAGTCCAACAGACCCATATCGCTTTTACCAATAATATCCAAATTTTTTTAAAAACTCTCGAAGAGAAGCAGCTAATAGCTGACCATTCGGCTTTCTAGCGAAACACTCGACAATTGACCAGGTATACAGAATAACGAATGAAATTGAAGGAGCATTAGAGGAGAAAAAGATCTGCTCCACCGCCCTACTTGACGTTCCCCAGGCCTTCGACAAAGTCTGGCATGAAGGCCTAAAATACAAACTAAGCAGGCTTCTACCGACAAGCTTGTATAAGATACTACAATCTTATCTCGATAACAGGATATTAAGAGTTAAACACGGAACTAAATACTCCGATTTCAAAGAGATCCGAGCGGGAGTCCCACAAGGGAGTGTCCTTGGAACTACATTGTACCTGTTGTACACTAGAGACATACCTCAACCTGAGGGTACACTTGTGGCTACATTTACGGATGACACAGCGATCCTGGCAACGGGATGTTCAGTTGAGTCGTCAACTGAACTGAAAAACTGCAACTAGCTCTGGACAAAATAAACGAATGGTCAAAACGCTGGCGCATTGCGCCCAATGAGACCAAATCAACGCACATAAATTTTACCTACAGAAATATTTAAAATCGACCAGTTTTCATTAATTCTGTACAAATACCGTACGATACTGAAGCAAAATATCTTGGTATGACACTTGATGCGAAACTTAATTGGTAGGCCCATGTGAAAAAGGGATGGACTCGAACACCGGTATAGAGAAATGTACTGGTTACTTGGAAGGCACTCCAAGTTAAGCATGTACAACAAACTGCTATTATACAAGCAACTACTGAAGCCTATATGGACTTACGGCATACAACTATGGGGTTGCACCAAAGCAAATAACAGAGGATTTATTCAGTCCTTTCAAAATGAAACCATACGGGATATTCTGAAAGCTTCCTGGTATCTCAGGAATTGTGATATACAAAGGGACGTAGGGATAACGACCGTCGACGAAGAAATAACAAACTCCGCTCGAAAGCTCAATATCAGACTTCGTGGTCATTGTAACAATGCCATCTTCCAAACTTTGGACATGAGACGTTTAGTACGCCGACTCCAGCGTACGAGAGCGCTCGATAGTCATAACGATGGTTATGGCAGGCGATTTTACCGAAGGTCTACTTGCAACACGCGAAAATATCCTTAAATACAAGCTACTCGATACGAAAACTTAGTTGTAGCAAAGAAAATCCAAAAGGAAAGGGTGCCTTTAGTCAGTAAATATCTGACACTGCTATGTGGACACGGGTCACATAGTGTCTTGTTGAAGATTTTCACCAACCCAAGTAACAAAAAAAAAAAAGTCAGTAACGTCCCAATTGCATCGCAACGGATACACACGTCGGCATAAAACTGATGAGCCTGCATTCTGGAATGGTTGGAGCAGCGGCTTCCTATAGGAATCAAGATAGGTTTGGAGTCAGTCTGATTTTTGACTTATACTGACACGGAATAAAATAACTTCGCATTGAGAAATCGTTTTTTGTTTTAATTAACGTAAGTCGAACAGTTTCGGCCCGGAGAGTCTTCGACTCCGAACCCGTGGGACAACGCAACAGATGACGCCCGCGTTTAAGGTGGCGCCCCAAGTGGAGAAGGACCTCAGCCAACTTGGCGTGCGACTCTGGAGACAGCTAGCCAGAGACCGTGCTAGCTGAAGATACTTGTTGATTAAGGCTCAGGTCCACCCCAGACTGTAGCGCCAAATAAAGAACCAGAAGTCGAACCGTTTGGTTCGCGATTTTTTTTTTTTCTGGAATCCCGGGACGGATTCCTTAACTTACCACTCAACTAAAGGGGCTGTTGATACTTTGGATGCGATGTGTCATGCATTTTCAAACGCAAGTCAAACAGGTGATCCATTGTGATTTTCCACAACCTCATTGATGCATATGTGATTTGGATGAAAACATATCCAAATTGGAATGCATCTAAGAAGCGCAAAACAAGACCGCTTTCAGGGATTAGTTACACCTCACATTTTAAAGGTCAATTTGATTTTGAATTGATTAGTTACACCTCACATTTTACGCCGTAAGACTTGGTATTTATCAGGGCCACTAAAACAAGTCATCAGTGAAATAGTGCCATCTGCTGCAAATAATTCTGAAGGCAACAAAGCTGACACATCTAGAAACAGGAAATGATGTTACATGTGTTCTTATGATATACAGTGCTCCACAAAAGTTTGCGTACAATGATGCAATTTGGAAAAAAATGGCTGTCATTCACCTAATATAAGCTAAAAATATTTTTGAAAGGTAAATTCCAATAAATCAAAGTCTCAGGTTTCAGTTTTCAACAAAATAAATTAAAAATTATTATTCATTTAAAAAAAACCATAACAAAAACCAAAAGAAGTTCCGAAATTCACTCCACAAAAGTTTGAGTAGGTCGCGCTTCAAAACAGATATGTTGTAAATGCAAGAAGAGCGTCTGCAACAAACATTTCAAAAAATCAGTTCTATGTCAAGCTTGTAGCTTAAAAATAAATTAGGTAACTTAATAGTAAAATAAGAAATCAGAAATAATAATAATATGGGTGGCACTACAGCCCGTAAAGGGCGAGGGCCTAGCTTCTCAGCAACCACTCGTGTTGTGCGTGCTATTGTTCTCTCACGCGTGGAAGGGACCTGCAGTTTTAATGCCGACTCCGAACGGCGAATTTGATATGGATACTCTTTGAGCATTGTCAGTGACTCGAAAGAGGTGGCGCCGTGAATTATCAAAGGTGGTAAATTCGGGTTTCGAAACTGGCACCCTCTGTGTAGGAGTCGACGCACTTACCCATTGCGCCACGGCGACCACTACTATGGTTACTTATGGTTATCAAAATGTTTCTATCATGTACTAAACTAACTCTTACGAAATCTGTAAGAGTTAAACTCGGTAGATGGAATAAATAAATAAATAAATTAAACTGTCTACGGCCATGGGGTTACACAGATCTTTATAGTCACAGTAGTAGGGTATTTTATGACACACTCCGAGTCCTTCACACGGTACGTGCCGATTAACCACCGACGTTGGACATTCGCCATGTTACTGCTGATATATGTATGGCCCCAGTTGTCGAAAATTGGCAGTGGCGTGCATGTACCCGAAATCATAATCAAACACTAATGGCATACATTTAACTGTCAAATAAAGGTAATAGCATCGGCAGTAACATCACCTTCAAGTGTTTTATTGGATGTGTGTACTTCTAAAAAAAACACCCTTTATTTCTGCTAAATACAGTCGAAACTCTCTCTAACTCCACAAATCTTCTATCCCCTGAGAATTCGACTGTAGTTCAGGTTTGATTATTTTTTTCCAACGTACCGTAGACTAATGCGTTCATTATGCCGTATTGCATCACCTAGAATTGCATTTCCTCGTTTTCTGTGTACAGCGTGTGGGGTAGGGAGTGTCTTTTCAAACATTTTTTCCGTTGAATTCTCTGAGCAGGGTTTGCGCATAAAAGTGTATTTTGTTCAAATTCCTTTTTTTTTTTCTGTTCATTCTCCAATAGTCCATGTATCAACATCATCACTGCAAAAAGAGCTACCCCCAACGAGTGAAGTTTGTCAATCGTGCCGTTCAATGTGAACGCAAAGCATTTTTTAGCCGGCCGGCCGTGTAAAAGCCTTTTGTCTTGTCGTATTTGGTTTGGGTTGCTCCATAAGCACGGCACCCTTCCCAGGCACATTTTTCTAAATCAGTGTGTGTTGGTCGTATGCAAAGCGGTGCATTTTCGGCAACCATGATGTCGACAAAAATGTCTGTCCTGTCGTATCTGTTTCGGTGTGGGTTGGCTCACTAGACTGAATGTATCCTTGTCGTGCCCGAGAAGAAAAAATGTTTTGTCCTATTGTCAAAAACTGCCACAACGCCATCATATGTATACCTCTGGCGAAGTCCCCAGCAGCACAAGCTGACTCTGGTACATATTCTGGAATACGAGCCATCACCAGGGAGAGATGCAATGTCATAAGCGTACCAGCAGTCATGAGCTACACTGTGCGGCAAAAGGCCCAGTTTCTGGCGGTATACGACCACTGGATCTGCGGCAAGGTTGGGTGATAGCTATTTTGAGCAGCTGCCTGAGATTCATCTGAAATTCAAAACTCTGGAGCGGGACCAAAGTGGTTGGAGCGCACTACAATAACCCGAACGACTTTATTCCCATCACCCATTTTTTTTGGTTTTAAGCTCTGGAGAGACTGGTGGATCTACACATGAGAGGAAGAACTTCATTTCCCTCACTATCTCCGAATCAGCAGGCATAGCACAAAGGTAAGGTTAATGCTGCAAGGAAAGACAGCAACCACACTTAGGCCAGCATAAGCCCACTGTGCTTCCACGCGGATCCATAAATGCATGTTCCGCAGTTAGTTTAGCATTTGCTCATTGCCCGGCTTTTCCATATGACGAACGGCGATGTTGAGAAGATTTTTTTTCTAGACAGGAAATACTCTTTGAGCATTGTCAGTGACTCGAAAGAGGTGGAGCCGTCAAATATGAAAGGTGGTAAATTCGGGTATCGAATCTGGCACCCTCTGCGTAGGAGTCAACGCACTAACCCACTACGCCACGGCGACCCAGAAAAACTCAATAACACACTTTAAATAACATTATTAAATTTTATTTCTAAGAATAATTAGCATTTTTCTAATACGGTGACTTTGAGTCACCACCTGGGTGGATTAGGTAGAAAATGGGGCTGATTAGGGTTCATCATCATCGGATCCGTATATTTCAAATATTCGTTCCAAAAGCACGCATATGTCTGAGATCGACCCAGACATTGATCAGTGCATCCATAAAAACGATTTGGAAGTATTAACATTACCAGTGAATGTAAATGAAAGAGACGAGTTTGACAAAACAACACGTTTGTATTAATTTCTTTATTTGAGAGTTGTGCTCCCGTCGACGAACTTAAACAGAGTGACCGAGTGAACTGCTGAGTTATGCTTAGCAGATCATGTTACTAACATAAGTATGTATGTACATAACAGTCGTTTTAACGTTACAGTGGTGTGACTTAACAGTTGCTTTCGGACTCCTACATAAACTTGAACGATATTGATACTACATCAGAGAGCGATGGTGATTAATTATTTTCCTATAGCTTGTACGGGCAACTAGTACCCGTCGATTTATGTACCGCTTATGTTAAAATACGAATATTTATGTAATAAATAGTTATTTGAAAAATCACGAAGATCCATTCATAAGCACACGAGATATTCATTTTGCCGATTTTCCCATATACTTGTCCCACTGTGCAAGGCGACGGAACTTCGTATCTATTCCCTCCATTTATAAAACACACTTTTCTCGTTTTTATTGCGTCAAAGCGCGTCGGTTATTTAACTTACTGCTAGAAAATCTTAGGTGTGAGAGAGAAATCAGTATTCTTAAGATATATAAACCATTGTTCTATAGATTCCTTTTTGACTCCAGTGTTATAAATTCCTTTTACTACTTTTGAACTTTTTTACTAAGCTATTTTTCTTATTAACTGTTTTCCCCATCAAGTACTTTACAGTAATTGTTCTTTCTTGCTTTGTGTCGCACCCTCGTTCTTACCTTACAGCAACAGATTGTACAAAACTATTTCTTGTTAACGCTATCGTGTATTATGTAAAACTTATCATATTTGTATTAGTAACTTGTCAAGAAATAAGGAAACAAAGAAAAAAAAAGTATCAAAGGAAAAAGTTCACAAGATTACGAATAATAATAGCTTGCCTTCCGTGTTCCTAATGAGAACAGTACTATTTCTGACCCAACAAAACTATTCTTCTATGGATTGATTAGAAAGCACCTCACCTCCAAATAAACGCAGGAGTTCCTCAGGGTTCCATTCCTCCTGCGATACTATTTCTCATCCCCATTCACCTCTTTACCATTCTTTCGCCAACCAACTATAGCCAAAATTCTAAAAGAAGAAAAAACAACCCTCCTTCATTTTTCTACTTTCAGCTATCTGTTTGCAATAGGAAAGACCGTTTGGAAGAAATGGAAAAAGCGATACTTCGTGCTAGTGCAAGTGTCTCAGTACACGTTTGCAATGTGTAGTTATAAAGAGAAAAAGTCTGAACCCTCCGAGATGATGCAATTGGACGGGTACACTGTTGACTACATTGAAGGAGCCAGTGGTAAAGAAACATACAAAAATATACCCTTATGCACACACATTTGATTCTTTTTGATATTTCAATAAGAATTTTTTCTTTGGTTTATTTTTCATTTTCTTGTTAATTTTATTTTTTTTTTTTTTCTTGATAAATTTTTTTAGCGAATTTAATGTTTGGCATTGACTTGAACGGAGGCAGATACTTTTTCAATGCAGTACGAGAGGGTGATAGCATCGCATACGCGTGCGATGATGAAAACGAATGCAGTCTCTGGGTGATGGCAATGTATCGAGCCACTGGTCAATCGCATAAGCCCACACCACCTGTCACCCAAGATAAGAATTCAGCTATTTCAAAAATACAAGGAGGTACCTACAAAAACAAATCCATACAAAAAAAAAAAAAAAAAAAAGAAAAAAAAAAACAAAGCACCCCATCCATTCTAACGTACACACGAGGAGACAAACACACTTGTCTCGTTGTTGCAAAATGATTTGTACAGCCCGTGTGTGCATGCATCACGTGCGGCCACCGTACTAACTGTGGCCTTTTTGTGTACACGCGGGCGGATGTACGTTCGTTTGGATGCCCTTATATGCTTTACATAGTCAAACACACATAGATTTCGACTCAAGTTTCACATCACATTCTCAATGTATGTACGTTCACAATGGTCCTTCAAAACAAAACAAAAAAAAAAAAATTTGAAACTTTTTTGCAATTTCTGATGTGGTTCGTAGAAGGGATCGATTTAATCGTAATCGTCTGGTTTCCTGGGCACTCGACAATATGTGCTTTTTGTGATTCTTTACAAATGCGATTAATTAAGAGCACACGTGTCCGTTGACGTGGACATGCACGTGGAACAAATCAGCTTTTAATTGATTGAATGCCTTCGTGAAATATTGTATGTAAGTGGTCTCCAATGACTACCCTCGATGAGGGATTCAATTTGATTGACTTTCTCTTTTCAATTGATTCGTTGTCCTAAGTCGGCTTGGGGGACATTTGCGAACGCGAACGTGTCCCACGGTCCTTCGGTGGCATGGTTTGTCATCGCACAAAGATTGGAAGGGGGTACACCTTCAGTCCTCATTCAGTCGTCTGTTTTTCGCATTTCCCCAAATCCCTTTATCCCACTTCACCCATTTCATTCCGCCCGACTCTCACACAAAACACTTTTTTTGAATATTTGCATCGCAGCAGAATTTCACTTCACAATTGACTGCATTTGTTTTTCTCAGAATTCACGAATTCTTCCGCGGCAATGGCATTTTTGAATGAGCGCTTCAAGTGGGCTGATTCGACAAGAGTTTTCATTCAAAAGTCTTCTCGATTTAAGGATGAATGTTCACCCCCTTTTTGGCATCGGTGGAGGGTTGATGCTTCCTCCTCTTCTGAGGCATTTTAAATCGCCCAAGTGACTCTTGAAGTATGTGCTTCAATCAGAACGACTATTGAGAGGATGAGGGAGGACTCAAGGGGGAGTTCCCTGGAGACTCACCTTCTCTATGCTGAGTCTTCTCAGACTTTTGTTCGACTGCCTGTGTAACTCAACCAATTGATTCTTGGAAAATCGACTCTGATTGTTTTGTCGTGAGACTTACTGAATGTCTCCTCCCTTCCGGGTGATTCCTTCTTCGTCTCGGCCCGCGAACAGGTTTCTTTGATCATTTGTAATGGGCTTTTCGTTTTTGTAACGTAATAACAGAATCCCCGTGATGTTACAGCCCGGGGAGGGCCTGGGCCTCAACCACCAATGCTCTGCAGCTATTTTCGCCGTCCTTCGATATTTGTGTACGTCGCTGGTACATGCTGGGAATCGAACACAAGAGCTCTTGAGATTCTAATCCCACCCAATCTTTTCCTCTAATCGCCATCAACGTGACCATGATGACCGATGGGGAGGAGAATTGTTCCCACTCGATTAGACCAAGGACTTCTTCGTGGCTCCTGTAGAAACTACGTGAAGTAAGGCGTCGCTAGCAGAATCGAAGTCTAGGGCCATCCTATTGCCATCTAATCCTCCCCACTAATCGCTTTCAACGTGACCCTGACGGCACGGAGAATTGTTCTTAAACGATGAGACCAAGGCCTCCTTCGTGGCGATGAGTGACTTCTGCTTGGTCCTTCGTGGGATGGAGCTCAAATAGAAGTGAAGTAAGGGATCTCTAACAGAGTCGAAGTCTAGAGACATCCTATTGCCGTCTAATCCTCCCCACTAATCGCTTTCAACGTGACCCTGACGGTGAATTGTTCCCACACGATAAGACCAAGGCCTTCTTCGTGGCGATGAGTCACTCCTGCTTGGTCCTTCGTGGGAAAGAGCTGAAATAGAAGTTAAGTAAGGGATCTCTAACAGAGTCGAAGTCTAGAGACATCCTATCGCCGTCTAATCCTCCCCACTAATCGCTTTCAACGTGACCCTGACGGCACGGAGAATTGTTCCCACACGATGAGACCAAGGCCTTCTTCGTGGCTATGAGTGTCTCCTGTCCTTCGTGGGACTTTTTATTAACTTAATTTTAAAATTAAGTTAATTAAATTTTAAAATCATCCCCTCTTGAAGCACACCAGAATGAGCTCAGAATTTGTAAAACATAAAATAATTGGAAGAAAAATCAGTTTCGACTATCATAGAGCCATGCACAGAGTAAGCACCCCACTTGCACCACCCCACCCCCCATCCACTCTCTCCCACCCCCAGTGTCCAACCAATCATCGCAGCACAGATAGACCACACCACCGTGTGCGTGTCCATTCGTCTGCGGTCCCATTTCGTAATCCAAAAATAATACATTATATGCTCCACAAAACTATACAAATACATTTAAAATCTCCCCCCTCACACATAGATGCCGACAAAGCGAGAAAACATGGCATGGAAGATTTTATAAGTGCCGATCCTTGTACTTTTGATCATGCGACGCTCTTTCGAATTCTGCAAAATCTAACACTCGAATATCGACTAAACGATCCATATGCATCATTGGTAATTATAACACAACCAAAAAACAAGAAAAAAAAAAACACAGAAACTTAATTTTAAATGAAATCAAATTTTGAGTTAAATTGCAAATTTGAGGCCTCTCATGCGCGACGGCACACACTCACACACTCGCCCACCGCTGAGAGGCGTCAGATGTCCTTCTCACTTGGATAGATCCTCTGATGATTATTTTTTTTTTTTTGTTTCTTGTGTTCTGTTGAAAAAAAATGAAATAAAATAAAATTGAATTGAATAAAACCTTAAAGCAAATGCAAATGCAAATGCAAAAACAAAACAAACAAAATTACAACTAATACACACATAGGGTTGGTTTAGTCCCGGCCAAGTGTTCGTTTTGGATGAATACTGTGCCCGGTATGGCGTAAGAGGGTGTTACCGGCATCTGTGTTATCTATCCGATTTGTTGGATCGCGCCGAAAAGCATTTTATGATTGATCCAACGCTAATACATTATTCTTTTGCATTTTGTGCCAGCCATGTCCATGGGAATAGGTAACGAAATAATGCATTTTTTTCTCTTCTCCTATACTCTCTATCTCTCTGTTCGCTTTGTTCAATGAAAATGCAAATAATCTCTCATCTCTCTCAACATACAAAACAAAAATCAGACCCGATGGTGTTGGGAGTATAACCCACGAGGAAAAGGAGAAATTCCAGGAGATCAAGGAACGCTTGCGTGTACTGCTCGAGTATCAGATTACGAATTTTCGTTTTTGCTTCCCCTTCGGACGGCCAGAGGGTGCACTGAAGGCGACACTGTCACTGCTTGAGCGGGTACTGATGAAGGACATCGTTACACCAGTGCCACCAGAAGAGGTGCGACTGATGATTAAGAAGAGTCTGGAGACGGCAGCGCTTGTTAATTACACCCGACTATCGTCCGAAGCGAAAATTGAAGGTATGGCTTGCTTGCCTGTTTATCAGTCCTTAACTGGTTCCTATTTTTGTCTCTTTCAGAGGATCTTAGAGGAGAGATGATTGTGCCTCCGGCTAAAAAACTCGAAGATCTCATCCATTTGGCTGAGTTGTGCGTTGATCTGCTGCAGCAGAACGAAGAGCACTACGCTGAGGTAAGTGGAGAGACAATTTAAATGAGTGATGTTCTCTCGCGTGTACATTCCGTGTTCGTGAAATTTGAGAGTTTTGCAAAAAAAAAAAAAAACTAACGATATCCTTTTTAAAAAAAAATTGTCATAAACTTTTATACAGTGACTTCTTCTAACTATTTCTATTTTCTTTATACTTTTTTTTTTTTGTTCTTCTTTTTATGTTTATGTGTGTGTATCGTGAGAATGAATGGGGAAGAATTAAAAAACCAGTTTCATTTAGATTTTTTCTTCAAAAGAAGTCCATCTTCCACCTAAGAGGAGGTTCAAGCCATTGGGAGAGTTTCGCTAGATGGCCTAGCCACTACTGACGCTTAATTCATGCCCACATCTCGGTTTCTCGACTCACGGTCAACGCACTTGTGTTGAGCACTTGTCGGACAACAGAGGAGGGCAGGATTAATCTCGAGAAAGTCGCGTTTACACAGTCTCACAACTGTGTCGTGGCACCTCAGACATTCAAATCAGTCCTAAATCGGTGTCAAAGGGGACGAAAACAAGTTCATCCCTTAACTAGGCACCCCCACCCGAATACATTCGCTCATTTTGCCAACAATTCTCTTCAAATTTTCGATCAACACTGCACTCTGACTCCAATTTAACAGATTTTTTTTTGAAAAAAACAGTTCTATGAATTTGCCTGCAGCAAAATGCAATCCACAATTCATAGCATTCTTAAAGCCGAATTCATGCTCGTGAAAAATTTCAGTCGGCAATGCCATCCTCTCACCGTTTCGTGAGTAAACGCATGCGTTTTAAATGAATTTTCCTTGAAAAATCAATTATTTCACCTTGACTTTACGTCATCAATGCCGGTGGATGTCCTTGCTGTTTGTTGAAAGTTTGGTGAGATTGTGGGAAATAACTTTGCTTTCTACCAACAAAACTGCTTCAAATTTATCCGATGCAATTGAAAATTGTCTATTGCAACACTGATTGGTGAGCGAAATCTCATGCATGTCGGTGGAAATCTTGACTATGGCCACGGGGCAAAGCTGGATTCTCCGAATGCATTTTGGGGATGCCTCGCAGAGGTGATTTCACCCGAATTCCAGGGCGGGAAAATTGTATGAGAGTTATTTTATCATCGTCTTATATGAATGGAACATAAAGTTGTATTGTATCTATCGTCGTACAATGCTTCAGTTAGACATTATCCAGTGGGAGTAACATGTTCACCAACGATTTTAAACATAAAATTTGAAAGCTCTTTTAAGCTCCAGTTTGACATTTGGGAAAACGAGGAAAAAAGCTAATGGATGTGGAACGTATTTTTGCGCGGCTACATTCCATTATTTTGAAATTCAGGATCTTATACTAATCTGGCCAAATTCTAGCCAAATCTAGCTTGACTGGCAGCAGAATCTTGTGAAAATTAGTTGAAATCATTCCTCCTCTTAAACCCAGCCGCCTTAGTTGCGTTCTCGCCCACGAGACTGAGTTGAAGACCACCTTCGTAGTCTCAGGCAAAATAAATTTCCTGTTGTTTCTAAGCAACCAAAATATCCTGATCGATGCGTTTAGCTAAATTGGCACGCATTCCCATCGATCTCAGGCCATTCAGACACTTTTGCTTCGATTAAACACAAGATTTTGATAAAAATTTTAAATGAGATCCACTGTTCCCGAATTATCCTTGCGAATCTATGAATTTGCTGACCGTTCTATGAAGAAATTGGCCTTTTTCATGGACCCCTGGCAACACTGGCTGCCCCAAAAGAATGGATACCCACTGCGCATTTCATCGAACCGATGACCTTCAACGAGATATTCCTCTTCCAAAATCAATCAGAACTAAACTAGCTCTCATACAGTATTCTTGTCTCTCGTTAAGGCTCTAATATCAAACTCCAAGTGACTCAGTAGTGGTTATTCATCTTAAATTACATCTGCTCCTGTCCTCAGTTTGTGCTGTGGGTTTTTCAACAGAAAACTTGAAACTTTGATCGCTGTTCTACAGTGCATTGGAATTGCATTCATCTGTACTTCGACGTCGTCGGGAAAAAAAAACTGGATACCATGACAGACATAATAGCAGGGGCGCTTTGCTTCGTTTTTATCTGGCTTTTCCTTATGTTCTGGACCATGTTAATATGGGTCCAGATCGGAGAATTTATCTTTTATCCTTTCCTATAAGCTTCTCCAGCTCAATATGAATAAATAAAGTTATTAAACAATGTAAATTGCTTTTTTTTATTGAACATTCGAAAAATACTTAACATAATGGCGAGTTATTGCTTCAAGGTTTGTGTGGGCACGTTATATAAGTGGGATGATTTGTCATGGATTTCAATTATGGTCGTTCTCAGCGTTGTTTTTGTGTTGGCTTGAACACTCTTGCCTGGAGTTTGTCTTCAATCCACTGATTGCCTGTTTGCAACGATGGCTTGGCAGAGATTTTTCTTCGAGTTTCCACTGGTGTTCAGATGGCGAGAAGGGCGGAGGGGACGGACGAACGGACGGTTCGACCTTGAATGTATCTTGTAGGCCGCCACGGTTTTTTGCCAGCTAAGAGTGGAAACATCATTTGGATGTGATGTTTTTCGACAGAATTTCGCATGTACTTACTCAAGGAACATATTATTGTCGGTGGAAATCGTCGTCCGAAAATCATTTCAGTTCTGCATAAATACATATTTTTTATCGATTCTCGCTTCTTCTAGAAAAATCAATAATGTCGATGTCCAATGATGGCGGACTATTTTTCAAGCGATTGTCAAAAGAAAACGCATGACCAAACTGGAGAAGATTTTTATTTGACGTGTAAGCTTGACATTTACCATCTTGAGGATGTTTTCCTGCAAAATGTTGTCCATGACTCCGTGTTATGTTGCACATACGGACATCCATACTTAAGACTTCTAACATGGTCGAGGGGGTGTTTCCGCGGAGGGCCTGTTCCACCAGGGCCCGATGGGCGAGGGGGTCTCGTAAGGCTATGTCCACATCCACGTCCTCCTCGGACAGAGTAAATTTCTGTGTCAATTTGTGGCTTACCAACCATGACATCTGACAGGAAGCCAGCGAAGAGCGGATAAAGCATTTGTTTGCGAAATAATTTAAATCAAATTTCGCATCTACTTACTGTGGCCACAAGTACACAATTTCTCTGAGAATCATTTTCAGTTCCACATCTACTTACGGAAACAACGTCGATTGCCAGAGAAAGAGTGTGATTTTTCCAGCTTTCTAACAAGCTCGAGGGGGTGTTTCGGTGTTTCGCTGGATTGCCTGTTCCACCAGGGCATGCTGCACGAAAGTCTGTTACAGGATGGGGTATCGTAAGGCTATGTCCACATCCACGTCCCCCTCGGACAGAGTGTCAAACCAACAAGGCTTACCAACCTTCACGTCCGAAAGGAATTAAGCCAGCAAGGAGCGGATAAATTATTTATCTGCGAATAATTTCAATCAAATTTCGCATCTACTTACTGTGGAGATCAATACACCATTTCTCTTTCCATCGAGTTCCACATCTACTTACACAAACAACGTCGATGCCCAGAGAAAGAGGGTGATTTTTGCCAGCGTTTGTCAAATAAAACCACAAGCCCAAAGTATGTAACATATTTATTTGCATTGAATCCTTGGCATTTACCTGCTTGAAGACGTTCTCATGCCAATGTTGACCACACTACGGACATCCACACGTAATAGCATGCACGAGGGGGTGTTGCACGATGGCCTGTTGCACAAGGGGGTGTTGTAGCGCCCATCCACCTCAAACCAAGTAAATTCGGTTGTCAATTTGTGGTCTATTTTGTCTGGCTTACCAACCTTGACGTCAGACATGGTTTACATCAGCGAATTATTACAATCAAATGTCACATCTACTTACTGTGGAGACAAATACACCATTTCTCTGAGAATCATTTGACCCCCTTCTACTCACGCAAGAAATTTCAATGCCCAGAGAAAGAGGGTGATTTTTGCCAGCGAATACCAAAAAAAACCACATGACCAACCAAAGTGAAACATTTTTATTTAACTTCCTGGAGGACTGCTTGTCATTTACCTGCTTGATGATGTCTCCATACCAATGACAACCCCCCTCTGCGTGGTCCACAGCCCATCGTGATAAAACAAAAGACCGCACAATACGAGGGGGTGTTGTAAATATAAGCCCACATGCACAGATTTTTGTATCAATTTGTCGAGTACATTGGCTGGACAAGTGCAACGTCGTTTTCCACGCACAAGGGAGGGAGTTGATGTCTCCCTGCAAAAAAAAAAAAAAACAACAAAAAACCAAACAACAGCTTAATCCTCCACTTCACAGAGATATGATTTTATCTATTGATTCACGTACTTTGTCACGCCGCCGTCTTGCTTGTACCAACTCGTGGCTTTTGTGGCATCGAAAATTATGCCGAAGCCAATTAAAATCACAGAATCGCATTAACTTGTTAACGATGTCCGAATGCATCTCCGTCTGCCCATGATGAAGTGCAGATGTGAACTGAGCATGTCACATATCAAAGCTGTGAGAACAAACAAAAACAAAAAAATAAAATAAAATAACGAACGCACTGAAAAAGTCGAATAGCAAAAAAAATCACCATAGTTACGATCTTAGTGGGTTCCATAGCAATGCCTTCGCAAATGGGATTACTTTTTCCACTGGTTTGTACCAACGCTATTTCGTCCTTGCAGACGATGCTGCCACATGCGATGCGACAGCGGAAAAGTTTTTGGACAAACCAACCACCCACTGCCTTCCACCTCGCCACCTTGGCAGCTGGGAATTGTTGAGTATTCACTGACCTATACACGAAGCCATGTGACTATCCACCATCTGGGATTCCTCCTGACCTACCCCTGTAACATGGATGCCGGAGGATACGTGTGTATGCGTGTGCCTGTGGGTGGATGGGTTGATTGAATGTGTATTGTTTTTGTTTTATTTTCTTTACGATTATTAACTGTCTTCTATGCTCTTCGTGTATCTTTATATCTTTTAAAGAAAAAATTTTAAATAGAAAAAGAAGAAGAAGAAGAAGAAGAAAATAAAAATTCTCTCAATCTCTCATATCAATCATTAATTAAAAAAAATAAAATTCTGTTTAACTTTCACTTTCACTTTCATTCTTTCTGTTCTTTTGTTTTTTTCGTATCGTTTAATTTGTTTAAACTATTCAATGTCTGTGTTAGCGAATCGCTGTATATTTTATAATCATATATATATATAAAAATATATATATGCGTGTTTTCTTGCATTTACTGTAACTAAAACTGTATACATATATAAATAATCAAAAAAAAAAAAAAAAAAAACGAACAAAAGATTCATAATTTTATCAGTGTCATTTGAATTAACTTCATTATTGATTTTGATTTATTCTGTTTGTCTTCCCGTTTGTTTGAGAATACGCAATGGATATCCTCTTTCAAATCAGCTCACCAGCATGTCTCGTATTCGTTGTGAAAGTGTCTAAATTAATTCAATATGTTTTTTATTTTCATATTTTTTTTTTCTGTAAACATTGATGTCTTATTCTTTTGGTTTCTGTTTTTTTTTTCTGTTACTTTTTGTGTAACGTAGACAGAGAATTTTTCGATGTGGAAACTATCTATTGGATGTTTGCATTTATCATGACTTTGTGCATTTTATTTGGATTCTTTTTGTGTTTTTAATTTGCTGATAATGTAAATGTCTTTTATTTTTGTTTTCTTTGTTTTCCTTTTCCATTTCTGTTTTTCACTTGTAAACTAGAAACTGATATTCAAGCAGATGATGATGAAAAAAAAAGATACATTTCTTACAAATTTACAAATGTGGTTTGAAAAAAGAAGAAAAAAAAAATAAACTGTTGTTTCTTTGATTTTTGGTTGTTTTTTTTATTTTGTCTTCTCCAATAGGGACGCTTTTATTATCTTGCTTTTCATCTTTCTCATTTTTCATTTGTCTTGATTATTCTTTTCCAAAAACCACAATCACTATCAATCAATCGAATCAATGTGAAAATCAAAAAAATTTAATGGGAAGGCAGGAAAACCGAGCGATTCGTCGTCGTATGAAAACATTGTTTTTTTGTTTTTATGTGAAATGCCCGATGTTTGAAAAAAAAATTAAGAAAAACGCACACATTTTTATTTTACAAGCATCCTCAGGCCAGGCTAGTTAGATCATTCAATTGGAAATCACAAGTTTTTATTTTCAAAAAAAAAAAAAGGTCGTTTAATTTTTTTTTATTTATTTGTTCACTTCACAAGCCGTCATTCATGAATAAGATAAAGATACAAAACTACTCTTTCGGTTCTAACATGAAAATATATATATAAATCTATATATCAATACTCTTTTTTTTCTTTTCTCTTGTTTTCCTCTTTTCTTTCGTTCCATTTTTTCCGTTGTGGTAAACTATTTCTTTTTGTTTTTCAAAAAAAAAAAAAAAATCTTTGTTTTTTTTTGTTGTTTTTTTTTTTTTGGATGTTGAATGTATTTGATATACATTATAGCTACGAAAAACCGAAATGGATCTTAAAGATACAAATGCAGCTGGTGGTGGCACAACCGACGGTGGCACAGGTGCGGATTCAACTAACGCAAATGCAAATCAATCAGGCGGAAATTTTGCATCAACAGGAGCAGCCGCATCTACGGGATCGGGCAGTGATAAGGGTGATAAAGGTGCTCAGGCAGCTGGGCAGGCAGCCGGTCAACCACCACCATTTCGATACTGCATGCCGACTCATGCTGTTTACACCGCGCCTGTACCCACGGCACGTACCTAACATATATCAATTATTATTTCTTGTTTTCTTTTGTTTAATTTTCCCTTCAAAACTATGCGAAAAAAAAATTTATGAAATACTTTATGTATTCATAATTCAAGTGATGAGATGATAAGTTTTAGTTTGTCTTAATTTCCTTTTTGATTTTCTTGATTTCCCTCGTTTTTTTCTGTTCAAAGAAAATGGTTGTTATCGCTTATTTTTGAAAACTTTTTTTTTCTGATTTAAAACTAAAGAAAATAAATATTTATACATTTTATTTATCAAGAAGCAAGGTTTTTAAATGTAGGAAGTATTGACGCGCTTAATTAATTCATAAATGGGCGTTTATTTACCACCCACGTTTTATTACCCCACAAGCTCCACAGCCCCTCACCCCACAAAACCCCCAACACCCCCGCCAGAGAAATCCCCAGAAAACAATTGTTTGTGTTCAAGCGCTTTAGTTTTTTTTTTATTTTTTTCGATTCAAACTGGTTTTTTGTTTTTTTTTTTTTTTGCAAGATAAAGTAATGTTTTTAATTTTATATTATTTCCTGCGCTACTTTGAGAATAGAGAAAGTATAAAGCACCTCAGATGTGATGTGCCATCCTTGCATCGAATTTTTTTTTTTTGTATTTTTATACCGCAACATTGAGTAAATTGAAAAAAAAGTAAGCTAGGCTGGAGGCTAAGAGACACAACTTAAGAAATCCATGGAAATGAATTTAGGAATCGTGTTGTTGATCCCATTTCCTTCTGTTTGTGTTTCATTTGTGATTTTGTTTTGTTTTTCTTGAGCTTTTTGTGTGCCTCGTCTCGTACGTCCGTGCAAGAGGGTCATTCATTTTGTGGCGCCGAGAGTCAATTGAAATAATGAAGATATAAGCCGATTGTTATGTTTGCCTTGTTTACTCCTGCATTTTCATCATCGTCTCGAGTTCTTGTGGAGAAATCGATTTTACGAAGGCGATGACATTGACTTGTCGGCCTTGACTTCATGAATATTCCTTTTTTTTTTTCTTGAAGATTTCTTCAGGAGGGTCAGTCTCTCCGATTTTCTTTGCCCACACCGATAGCAATTTGGGGGGATGGGGTGTTTATTATCCGCCGTCAAGGCCAACAGCGGGCGTTAAGTACCACGTGCGATTGCCAAAAAAGAAATGAGTGTTAAGTATTCGCCAGCATGATTTTTGTTCTTGCTTTTGTCCTCAAAAATCTCCTAAAACAAATACACCGCCTAATTTCTAGTCTGGAAGGACTGAAAACCCCTTCCGTCCAGCTTCCATTTGGGCACACCACGGCGGTGTTCCCTGGAGTTTCAGACGCAACGTGGGTTGAGGTCCTTCGCCTCTCTCTCGTCCATCCTTGTGGATATTCCCTGTTGCGTTAACCCATAAGCTCAAAGTAACCCCCTAAAGCGTTGCATCCATGGTGACCCGGTGAGATTCCTGTCGATGTACAACAAACAAAATCCTAGTTGAAAGCACTCCCCATTGAATGATGAAAAGCATCCCCAGTCATTCATCAACCAGTTGCCGTGCAACGAGACTAACCCTTCTCCTTCTACCGATTTCAATTGCGTACATCAGTGATGTCATATAAAGGGAGCTTTCCACGAATTGGCAACTTTTGATGGAATTAACTTTCATTGTCCTCATTTCACGTGCACCTCACTGCATTTGGGGTGGATTTTTCAGAAATTCGGCTTTTTAATTAATGCAATTAAATGTCCACAGGCAGTAATAAAAATATCATTTTCAATGAAATTGCTTTGGGAGATAATTTTGTGATACGAATTTCACGGTAATTAGGACGACCCTGGGGATGTGGGATGCATCGATGGATGTTGATGATTTCATGTTGAAGGGGGATGAGGGTGGTGGTTGATATGTTTGAGGCAAAATCTGTGGCAAATTGTGAATAGATTTTCTCTGTAATTATGACGAGTTCAGGATTGCTGGATATCAGGATGGATAGGAAATTTAATGTAGAAGGTGAGACTTTCGAGTGAAACAGCCTTGGTGGGCCAGCTTGAAGAAAAATCATCATGTATTCCGCTGATATTGCGACCGGAAGTCGTTCGAAACTATTTTTTCGACAATTAGGAAATAGGAGTCTAAGATTGAAACGATTTTCTCAACAAACAGGACGAGTCCAAAGTATTCGGATGGATAGTGCATTTAATGGAGAAGCGCCGTCTTAAGGGGTGTACATTCGTTGGGCAGTTTGAAGCCAAAAACCGTGATGTACTCCTTTGTCCAATTGAAATCGATGAATTGAATAGGACTCGTTTCCGATTGCATTATAAAAAGACCTTAAAATTTGATGCGGAAATATTTATATCTAGCCGACCAACAGGACAATACCTAAAGGAAAACAAGCAACAATGTGCGTTTAGACTTGGTTAGGTTGGGTTGAGGTGGCTGACTGCTGTACGGAAAGGTAGCGGCCACATCGATAGTCTATCGGTAGAGTCGATGGTAAAATAACATAGCGTACAACGATATTTGCAATAAACTATCCAAGGGCTGTCGGTATTTTTTTATAATTAAGAATTATTCTACCAAAGCAGCGAAATTTGTCTTTCTGAAGGAAATAGCGGTTTCCGTCATAGTTTTTTCCTAGCTTATTGTTTAATAGATATTCTAAGGTTACTTCTTCACTACATTTCAATGCAATGAGCGATGTCAACATCACGAAAATGCCATATGTGGTTGCAATTTTTCAAGCCGATCCATAGTATCGACAGTTAATTTGTCATATGTTCCCAGCTCAAGAAAGAATATGGACAAAAGTAGGGAAAAAGTAGTTATTTTTGGCGACCACTTAAAAGAAAAAAAATCTCGTATGAACTTTAACAACAAACAGATTCGCAATTAGAACCAGATCAAGATGCAGCTACAGCACATACAGGAGTAGGAAGCTGCCGTCGTCGAAATAAATGTTTTAACATTTTCGAAGAAACAAGGGAATTAACAAATAATTGTAGGCGATTTTATGCCCTTTCCGATCATTTACGATTGTAAGGCGGTTTTTTGAAGACGGTATTGATTTATCCATAGTGGCGGTCGTGGCGTTGCGGTTATGAACGTCGACCCCCTCGAGTCACTGTCCACCACTGTAGGTTCCAATGGTATTATTGATTTCTCCAAACAGATGATAAATTCAAATTCGGTGCAATCACTCCTGACATGTGGACAAGTCGGGTCATTCACGCACTTACTTGTCATTTCATTCACAACTAAGGTTGCAGGAATTGAGGCCCTTCCAAGTATAATGAAGTATTAAATATTTTGTCATGCATACATTGTACACACTTGCGGAGCTTGAAATTCCTGAAAGATGTTGGTAATGGTGACAGACGATGGAGATGATAGCTCCAAGCCTTTCAAAAACGTTGAAGATTCGACATTTGCCATGATTGTCTCATAAACTTAATCTTCGCACAAAATTATCGATAGTATCGAAAATTTAAACTATCGATGTTTAAGCAACACTACTTTGGCCAGTATAGGCCCATTGTGCTACCGTGCTGATGAATGAGTACCAGTTAGTGCTTCTAATTATAGTTTAAACACATTTTTGTGTTCTTGAAAATGTTAACTAACATTTCACATTATCGAATGGGAAATATTTTTGTTTTTTTGAAAAATATACAAAATGAGAAAAACAGTTTAAATCATCAGCAGACTACAGTCGATCATCGATAACTCGAACGATCACTTTTTTTTTTTTCGTGGGTTGGAGTGAATCTTCAACTTCGACTCTATGATAGCCGTGAATTCATAGTAGTGTCGGATTTTAAACACACCCTTCCCATTGTTTTTAGTTGTTTAATGCAACTAGGTTTTCCTATCCAGTAGTTTTAACATCATTATTTTTACGCGTGAGGCAGGTAGATTTTCGATAAGATCACCTGCGGGAACCAATTATAGCGGCCTGTATTCATTGCGGTAAATCGAACGATTTCATCCGTTGGAGACGGCGCACGAAGTTTCGCATGTCCAGTGTTTGGAGTATGGCATGGTTACAATGAATACTTAACTTCCTCGCGAAGTTTTTTATTTCTTCGTCCACGGTTGCGATCCCTAGATCACACGTACATCATTATTTCGTAGATACCAGGGAGTATTCACGACAGCCCTTTGGAATGACTGTATGGACTCTCTGGTTTAGTGCAACCCCAAAGTTGTATACCGTAGGTCCATACAGGCCTTAGCTTGTTTATATATGAGCAGTTTGTTATAAGCGCTTAACTTGGAATGTCGTCCTTGTAGCCAGTACATTTCTCTATATCGATTCTTAAGTGCATCAAGTTTTTTCTTTACGTGCGCCTTCCACTTAAGCTTAGCATCCAGCGTCATCCCGAGATATTTGGCTTCATTTGCATACGCTATTTGTACCGTGTTAATGATGACGGGTATATTGTCTATGTTGTTGTAGGTAAAACTAATATGCGTGGATTTGGTTACATTTAGGGTAACGCGCAAGAGTTTTGTCCCATCGCAAGTTTTATTTACAGCGTGCTGCGGTTTTACGGTAGCGGACTCGATCGTGCTTTCCGTAGCCAGAATAGCCGTATCGTCTGCGAACGTAGCTACTATTGTGCCCTCAGTTTGTGGTATGTCCCGGGTGTATAACAAAAGCAGAGTGGGCCAAGAACACTCCCTTGCGGGACCCCAGCGGCGATGTCTTTAAATTCCCAGTATTTCGTTCCGGGCTTTAATCTAAATATCCTATTCTTGAAGAGATTTTTCGAAATATCCTACTTAGTTTGTATTTCGAGCCGTCGTGCCAAACCTTGTCAAAGGCCTGGGATACGTCGAGGAAACCTTTTTTTCCTCTAGTACTTTTTCGATTTCGCTGGTTATTCTAAATACTTGGTCAATTGTGGAATGACTCTTCCTGAATCAAAATTGATGATCGGCAATAAGGCGTCTTTCTTCTATTAGTGGTTGTATTCGTTTCAGTAGAAGGTTCTCGAATAGTTTTGATGTTATAGGTCTATATGATTTTTTTTATCATTTGGCGGTTCGACCGGTTTCGGGACCATTATCACTTCTGCGACTTCCCACGAATCTGGTGCGTTTAATAGTCTGAGCGAAGCGTTTATTAAATACTGGAGCTTAATAATCGCCTTTTTTGGTAATTCCTTGAGGACTTGTTCGAACGACCACTTGACACAAACAAATTGTAGTTATCAAGACTTCAAGTTATCAAGTAAAATACAACTGATATAAATATTTATTTATTAACACATAAAACGTAGAGAAGCATATTTAGTCAACAAACAGTCTATTACACGTGACTGAAGAAGATATATTTTATTTTGGTTTTTAAAAATATGTTCAATGGAATTTAAATCAAACGCAAAATGAGTTATGAATAATATGCAAGCAACTCTTTTGAAGGTGGTTAAATCAAATCAAACTTTATTATCGCCTAGTCTTTCCCTATTACATGACTGCGGCTGTCGGATTCGGATTCACATCTTAATATCTCGACAGTATCATCATCTGCGGGAAACTCCTAAGTAAAAATATCGTCATCCACCTCCATAAAATCATCATACGTAACACCTTCTACATTTCTGGTATTTCTTCAAGCTTCAAATTCCATCCGCAGTTGAGTTTCTCGCTCATTTCTTTCGTTTGGCCGTTCAGTTCTGAAAATCAAAGGAATTTTATCCTCCACCCTCGCTCAGAATATTCACCAAAACCAAGATTTTGTTGATACACTCAATTCTCTTTTTATGCGAATTCTTTTTTGAAGTTATGCGATTTTTCCCGAGAATATAATACTGATTTTTTTTTACAAGATTTTGAAGTTATGCACTGTTTTTCTATAGAATTTTGTATGGGATTCCTCTTTTTAAATATTTCTTCTATACAGAGTAAACAAACAATAATTACATATGCTCAATGCTATTTGTGTAAGAATGAATTATCACACCGTTATCCTCATTTTGTATTAGGTGGTATCGACTTTTCTTTGCGATTTTTTTGGTCCAATGAACTTTTAAAAAATGTTGGAACGTATCCCTAATTATATAATGTAATTAAATTTTCTTATATGATTTTTTGGTTGCGTTTTTGAAAATAATGGAACACATTTCTTTTTTTACACAACATTAGTGTATTTTTTTATGCGATTTTTTTTTGTGCGGTTAGTTTTAAAACGCATCTACCGCATAAAAAGAGAATTGAGTGTAATCGGTTAAAGGAACATACAAACGAAGTGCCCCGAAAACGATTCCTTGTAAAACGAACTTGTAGAATACGCAGATTTTTGGAATTTCGCTTCAGAATAGGACTTACCGAAGGTAACGCCAAGTAATCTGTTGTTCGAGTTGTCAAGACATTCGAGTTATCGAAGTCAAATTACATGCAAATTTAAGTCGTGGCGATATTTCCAACCAATTTCATTCGAGTTGTCGAAGTTCGACTGAAGTCTACTGATGATTTAAGCTGGTTGTCCAATTAAATGAAAAAATTGTTTTGTTTGTGTTTTTTTTTAATAATTCTTAGTAAAAAAAAAAATGTGTGATTTTCATTTGAAGAACCCAAGACGCTGATTATTTAGCTGTTATACATTTATTTTTATATATGTTTAGCTGTTATAAAACGCAGCGTTTTTATTTTCATGAGCCCAATCCAACGAGACGCTTGAGCATTGAATTGCAGTACAGTGAGACGTTTTTGCTGGATTATGTACTTCTTAAACAGAAGAAGTCTCCACAAAAGTCTCCACCTTCGTTTATCTCACCATGAGCGTCGACAAACCAAAATCGTATATCCTCGGTTGAAATATCCACAAAACCAACATGTCTTCAGAAGACCCCCCTCCCCCCCATTCATGATTTCAAATTTTGACGATTTTCAATGTGCTGGTATGGTAAATGAACATAAATAATTTTTAGGCTTGTAACCTTGCATATATTTATTTGAAGGCTTAAAAAACAAGAAAAAATGTTGCATAATTTTTTCTTGTTTTTTGTGATCGGCGGCGCATGTGATTTCCGCTCACTGAAACATCTGAAAGCAAAAAAAGCAAATTGGATTAGAAAGAGTACATGTTTGGCTCTGGTATAAACTATCGCACAAAAATTAACGAAAATGGCGGACATTTGAAATTTCTTTCTAGCCTTTTTTTCAGCCACAAATCAAGTTAACAAGTAAAGAAGATCTTCACCGATTTGATTTATCCTAGTTCATACCATACCGTATTAAAATTTGAAACCGATTGGATTAATAGTTTTTGAGTAGCCTCATGCGCCAGTCGTAAAAACACTGTTTAGAGAAAAACGCGTTTAAAGTTTTGAGAAGCAAATTCCTGGGAATAAAACTTACCTACGCTTCTACCATAAATTGGCTATATCTTCAAGTTTTTGAAATGTTCGCTTGAATGAAAAAAAAAAGTATTTTGAAACCATGAATGGGCCCCCGTCCCCTTAAAAGATTACTGATGTGCTGGAATTGACTTTCTTGCTCTTGGAGGCGACTTCAGGGAACTAGGTACACTGATTTTTGTTGACACATTTAGCTGTGGCCGCCGTCGAAATTGTTTTCCAAGACTCCGCAAAAATGCATACAGCATTTTGTAAATTAAGCTTTTATAAGACTAAGCTTAAGTAATTGTTCTTCTCTTGTGTGGAAACAATTTCAGACCTCAAGGGTTGCCGTGGCGTGATGGGTTAGTGCGTGGACTCCTACACATAGGGTGCCAGGTTCGAATGCCCAATTTAACAATTTTCATAATTCCCGGCTCCACCTTTTTTAGAGTCACTAACAATGCTCAATGAGTTTCTCAACTTCGCTGTTCGGAATCGGTATCAAACTGCAGGTCCCTTCTACTCGTGAGAGAACAATATCACGCCCAACAAGAGTGGCTGCTAAGAAGCTAGGCCCAGGTCCACCTGATGGAAATAGCATAACTTTTATGTTTATATCGATGCTCCTTAATTTGTCTTTTTTTTCGTAACAAGATCTTTCCGGACGGGGAAATGCCAGTACACGCTTATAGCTACTACAAAACGCTTACTCACACCAAATGTTGACAGTCCTCTGGCACTGGGTGCCTCATCACAAAGCAATTACGGTCTAGTATCTAACCTAATTAGAATGAGTAGGCCACATCTCAGAACTCTCATCGGCGCCATAAGCCGGCTATGTCCCATTGGAATTCACGTCTCAAGATAAGGTATCCCCTTCAACGATTTCTTTAGAAGCTGCAGAGATGAGGACGAAGAAGATACCATTTCACAACTTCTTTGTAACAGACTCACTGTCACTTGGACGCCCATATTTCTATGACTTGACAGAACTAAGTAACATTATCATCCGTCAGCTTCAGATGTGGAAGGAAGGTAGGCCCGTTACCTTTGGCTGAAGTGTTAGGTAGTCAGCCACTCTTACATAACCTAACCTAAGATGCGTTATCCACCAGAGTCTCCACTAGGATGGCGCCATATTCACATTTTGCTATCACATCTTCCTCTTCCAACCGTCAGACCTTCAAGCAAAATTGCACAAAACAAACAAAGACGAGAAAAAAAATTAAAAATCATTTTTTTCAGTTCAAATTATTCACATATCGAGATTCTACTGTACTTGAAGACACATTGCTTTGGACCGAAGTTGAGAGATGTGTCAGGTTAGATAGGGAATTCGCACCACGAATTGAATGACCCTAGATATTCGACCTTGTGATTTCCTGATGTAGCAGAAGTTTTCACATTTTCGCAATCGATCCATGGTTTTGATTGTGATCGTACAAAATTGCGATCGTTTTAACTGATCTTCAGACGAGCGTGAGATGCCTGTAAGCCTCATTGGATGCGAAACAAACATTCGAATCTGATCAAATGATCCTCTGACTGGCTTGATCTTGATATTATCATGATCTGAGAAGTTCAACAAGGGAAATTATGGGTTTTAATAAATTCCCATTATTTTTTGAAAAGATCCCGAGAAATTATATCTTTGGACAGACGCGACTGCCTGAGCATTGTTTATGTTGCGTCATCGCATACACGAGAAATGATGTATCTTCTGTTAGAATTTTCAGAACTTCAATTGGCTATGTGCTCTTAACGGTTTCCTTAAGAGAACACTTTGGACCCCGGTGTTTTGTCAAAGAAAGCATGTCTGTCCACTGTTGCACTCTCAAATTCACCATTATTTCTCAAAGACCATCCGAATTTGAAACATCCAGCTCGGTCGACGCTTTGCCGCGACATCGTCGCCAAAATTTGTCCAGGGATTTCGTTTCTGGCAGTCAGTATTCCGACTTGATAGCACAGATTTGGGATCAAATTGATCAAACTCTCGTAGCCAACCCGTCTTCAGCAGCGTTCTTAAATATTGATAATTTCTTTTCCCTTATTTCTTTTCATCTATATCTCTCCCTTTCTCTCTCTCTCTCTCTCGTCTTTGCCTATCTCTATCCCTAAAACCAGACTAATTTTATTTCGTTTGCAAAAAAATGTAAAATTTAAAATAAAAAATGCATGAAAAACATTTAACTCGGCATGTTGGATGGATTATTAACAATCCTCATAGCGCGCCTATTTCGCATTGAAACCTCGCTTTTTGTGAACTCTGCAAGTTTTGTGAAAACTGTTTCGAATATTTTTGTTCAAATATCTTACGCCGCATGCTTTTGTTTGAGTGTCATCGTGTAGCTGTTGCTTGAAACTTTTTTTTTTATTTTTATAATTTTTTTCGCTTAGATTTGTGACCTCTTTTGTTCTTCTTTCATTTTTGTCTTTCTTTCTTATAATTTTCATATATATATATATATATATATAAATATTTATAATCTATCATATGGAAATAATTAAGATATAAAATTTATAAATTAATATTTAATCAATGGTACAATGAGTCTAAAATCAGCTTTTACAACACACTTCAAAAAACTAGGCATTTGCATGGTTCAGTGATCTACTTGTTGAACATGCCGAGATCTTCTGGTCCCTTTTCGCCGTTGACATGGATCGTGTACTATCCGAACAGCCGCAGGACACATGGGACTCATTCCCACTATTTCAAATTTTGAACGATTATCTAAGAACGGACGGTAAGAGGGGAATCAAATGAATGACACACACGATGCTGTCCAATGACTCGATGAAGAGAAGAGAACGAACAAAATGCGGTGTACTGTCTGTAATTAGCAGACCAGACATGGAATGATGGAAAACCGAAAGACAATGATTTCGGACACGGTTTTGAAACAATCTAGATCACAGAATATGTTTAGATGCCTTTCACTGGAGCTGTCAAAAACCCTGGAACGATACCAGCAATTCCCACTGAGCGCATTCGTCATTGGTTATCAGGCAAAAATTTGATATGAAAACGACAAAATTTATAAATTACACGAATATACTCAGTGAGTCGGTTTTGTTGGAAATTCGAGCCAGGATTTTTGAGAGCTGTCAGAAAAACCAGCCGTCCATTCGCGAGAAAGAAACACCGTTCAAACTGGGAGCTATCACATGTCGCGACAAACCTTTGGACAAATTGTACACTTTTTTTTTCCACTCGAACACGAACATGACATTTGACATATAAATCATATCATTACAGACGTCTCTGCTCTCTTCCTCTCTCTCTCTCTCTCCCTCTCGCTATGTCCTCTTCTCTCAAAACTTTCATAGCATAGACACACTCACTCAGTCTTGCAATCATAGACGTGTCTCACCATCCATTGCTTTAATTTTTTTTCTTCAGTTCATTTCTGAAAAAAAAAAAATAATGTCTTATTGCCTTGCGCGAATTTCATCCATCGACTCTGCTCATCTCTTATTTCATCTTATCTCTTAAGAAATCGAGCGAACACCCTTAAAACCATAGCAACTTCGCTCGGTTTCGTTAAGTTTCGTTCATTTTTTCTTACACATATGTACCAACCATAACGTACGTAAGGAGATTTAAGTCAATTTGAGCAAACCGGCAAATCACAGAAATCATACGCTGTGCCTTCGTTAAGTTTCGTTCACTTTTGCTTAAGTTTAGTGAAAATGAAATCGTATCGCTGTACTTACTTTGGTTCCGGCTTCTGGCTACTTTTCGTTCGCTTCTTACGTACGCTCAAGTTAACTTAAGTCAACTATGGTTGGTCAACTATGGTTATGCAAAACTCAATAACTATCTTACAGGTTCTTCTCTTCCAGGCTCAGAGTCTGTACTTGTGTAGATACTTATAAATGTTTATCTGTTTGCATCCTATGTTTCCTTAACTTTGAAATCGGACCCCTGACCCACCCTTACACTCCCTCTCTGTTTAAATGTCTTACAATTTATGTTTTATTGCATGTGTGTCGAACAAAACAAAAAAAAAAAAAAACAATTTTAAATGTCTTTTTCGGTTCATTGAAAACAAAAAACAAATTTAAATTATTTCCTTAACAAGCACAAAAGGTAGGTAAATGCGGACTGAATGGAACTTCACCGAATTTCCTATTTGTGGATATATACATATATTTTTTTAGGGATTTGAACCAACCCGAGGTTTGAGGATGCAACTGCAGTCAGTGTGACTGTGACTCTGTAAACGGTTTGATTGACCTTATGGAAGTTTCTACGAATGTTCAACTCTCCATCTCGTCTCCAGAGAAAGGGAGACAGAGAGAGAGACTTCTATTGGTTGATCCAGTTCATTCACATGATGTTTTTCCATTCATTTTTCATTCATTTGAACTTCAGACATTCCATTCATTCAGACCAGCAGTGCATTTCATTTAATGTTCATTCCATTTGAAGAACTTTAGATCTCACATGATGCTGGATAGACTATTGTCATCATTAAAAAGCCTCGAAATGAGGCGTATGACTGGATTTTGTAACCTCCTTAGGGTTGGATTTGTGCGCGTAAGGAGTTTTTTGACCGACGATTAAATCATAGTCTTTTAATGGAACCACATTTCAGTGACAGGGGCACCGTCATAGTTCAAGTCTGAGGATTGGGCTATCCAACCTCGGATACGTCCATTCACGGAAACAGGGAACTAATTGAAAGTGAAAATCATTAACGTAGGTCGCGCCATGGAGTATCTGCTGTCTTCCATCGTTGTCAGCACCGTTAACGGCAATCCATATATCCTTAAGCCGATGATTGCGTTATCCTTTCATTCGATGTTCTCTACACAAACATAGGCAGACTCCAGCACCAAGATAATGGGATTCCAACTTAAATTTTCTCTGTTGAAGTCCAGCCTGATATGCCACAAGGAGGTCATTAAGGGCCTTAACTTTTTGAATGACATTCCGAAATGCTTATGATTCGTTGATAATCACATTACAAATCTTACATCTTCCATCTGTTTCGGAAGTCTTAGTGGTTGAGGCCCATGTCGTCTCTGCACGATTCTTAGTCCTTTCCCGTCACTACAAGGTTACTTGAAAGCTTCGTTTTCAACACACTTGGTGCGAATTTCATACTTTTCAGATAGAAACTTTGACAGAAAGTTGAATGAATCCCAGGTCAGATTTAGACCTGCCCCTGGCGTCGTTCCACTCATAAAAAGGTACCCCCACATATTCGGAACTATGTAAAAAAAATCCTTGCTCTAGGGTACGGCTGTGAGCTACGGTGTAAAGATGGCAAACAAGATATGGTGTAACACCAACTCTACCATCGACTGATTTACGTTGCATCTTGCAATGTAACTAATTCGGCCCTTGCGACCAATATGATTATGATTTCGGTCCCATTTAAGTAAGCAAGAGTCAACGAAGCTTAACGAAACTGAAAAAAAGTGGTTGTGACCAAGCATTGTGTATCATTTCTGTCCATTTTCTTAGATTAGTTAACTTCACCAAAGCTAGGTAAGATTAACGAAATTCAACGAAACTGAACGAAGTGGTTTAGTTCCTGGTCACGTTAGTCCACTATGGTTGGAATTAGACCTTATGCCTCAGCGGCGACCAAAACTGGATACATCACTTCAGTTTTTCTGGTTTTTTATCAATTAAATGTTTCCCAACGACGGATTTGATTGAAATTTTCAGTTTCCGCCGGACTTTTTTTTTTTTTTTTTTGTGCGTGGGTAAGTGAAAGTCTTCAAAAGTCACTATGGGGACCGTTCCCACATAGCGAAAGGGATTTCTACGCCGTAAAAACACCCCCCCCCCCCCTCAAATAAAATATATTTCAACTACAACTAAGTTTTACACTTATACAGCAGTTTTACTTTCTTGGTTTAGACGCATTTGGCAAGAGATTCTCCTTGCTTTCCGTTCTTGCTAATACCGCAGTTAAGCGCGGGTTGAATTCACCGTGCTAGGTAAAGGGGTTTAGTCCTTTGAAGACGGCGAAAAGAGTTTCTTTCGTCGAGCATTGGAAGGACTGCAGAGTTTATGTGCTCTTCCAGGCGACGCTTATCTTTACGAGGAAAATTCGTAACTTCATCTTGGACTGATGAAATTCCAAGATCTCTGTGGGTAACGTTGTTTCGTATATAATAAAATACGAGATTTGCCAGTTGGTTTCTGCACGTCGACTGAGACGAGAATCTGGCCCAGGAAAACACAGTGCGACCATAGGCTGTTCAAAATGTGCAGAGTTGCATTATGGTTTCCCGAGAAGCGATAGGCAACTAACTGACGCGCGAAAACAGACGGAGAGGCAAAAGTGTCAACGAATCAACAAGCAACCACGGTTAATCTTATGACCGATGGAATGCTTGCATTGCTTATCATGTTCTCTATGATAGACACTAGTTTATACAAGTCATCTACTTAAGAAGGTCGTATGTCACTATATATCAGGGTGCGTTGACGATGGCCCTTAGCACTTTATTTTGGAATGTTTGTAGTGTGTTCCTATTACTTTCTTTGGTTCAACCCTATAGTTGTATACCATACGTTCAGATGCGTTTTAGCAGTGTTGTCAGTACTTGGCTTGGAATATTTTCCAATAAGCCAGTACATGTCTTTGTATCTTAATTGGAGCTCCTCACGTTCCATTTTGACGTGCTCCTTCCATTTGAGCTTTACATCGAGAGTCATTCCGAGGTATTTCGCTTCATTGCCGAAGGGTATTTGAACATTATTTATAAAAACGGGCAAGTTATTCACGTTCTTATACGTTAAATTTATATGAACGGACTTAGCTTCGTTAAGCCCAATTCGCTGAGTGTTCGTCCATTCGTGTCCAAAGCATCTGTGTATCTAGTTGATTCTTCGACTCTCTTGGCAGTTACCAAAATGGCGGTGTCGTCAGCAAATGTGCCTACGTCCTGCGGTATATCGCTGCTATACGCTAAGTAAATGAGGGGAGCAAGAACACTTCCTTGTGGTACTCAAGCTTGTATAGATTTTCTTTCCCATATTTCACACGGAACATTCTATCCGATAGATAGTTTGATAAAATTGTGCAAAGCTTTCTCGGGAGGAATTTTTGAAGCTTGTATTTCAAACCTTCGTGGCAAACCTTGTGAAAGGCTTGAGAACCATCGAGAAATACAGTTGAGCAGACTTGCTTTTACTTGTGTGTTTTGTAGAAATTTTGTCGGGCCTATATTTTGATATTTTTTTCGGTAGTCCAAATTTCTACCCAGTTTCCTTTTAGAAGTCCTTCCGTCTAATGTACACAGCAGCTTATGGTGTCTTGTCATCAGTTTTGCTGTATATTTTAGTTCAGTTCAGAGAGCGATCAATTCAGTTCATATCTGTTTATTGAACTAGTTCGTTCTTCTAGTTCATTTAGTTCAATGTAGTTTACTGTGCAGTGCGATTTTCGCCAGTTGGTCGTACTATAATCGTTATAATAACGGCGCCATAACTTCTATGTTGAAGGAAAAAAGAGAATGAAGTAAAATAACTCAAATGATACAAATGCTTTTTCCTCGAAAGTCACATGAATCAAGGATTTGAGTAGGATCGTAAAATACGGGGTATCCGAGATTGACTTCACTCTCTGCATATGGATCGGTTTAGAATTACAGTGAAAGCAAAGTTAATGCGCTTTTATTTGGTTTTCAAACCTGGTCCCTTTTATCTCGATCAAATTAACGGCACTATCACTGGAGTGGTTGTTATCTGACTGTGGGTATTCACAATGTACATGGTCTAAGTGTGCTGTTGAATTCACTAGCAGCCCCCTACCTAACCTAACCTATGTACATTAGAATAGGTTATAGTTCCGGACCTGTAAACAACTCGACATATTTCGCACACAAGATTCACATATGTATGTATGTACAGTAGACTCCTCCTAAGTCGAACTCTCCCCAAGTCGAAGCTCTCTCTTACTAACTTTTTTCGCCATATTTTACACACATTTCCTGCAATTTTCCAAACAAAAACATGCTCTCTAAATCAAACTCCCTCTAACTCGAACAATGGTTTTCATATCTGCAAGTATGTTCGAAGTTCTTCAAGCATACTCAAACATGTCACATGAACATGTATCTTTCCATCAATCCGAATATATCAATGGAACTACATACAGTCGAACCCGGATAATCATCCCTTGTTGGCACAAAATCGTTTAATGGCACACCATCGTGATGGCAGTTGTGTTTTTTGTACAAGTTGTACTGGTGCAAGAGAGATACCCTTTAACAGCACATCGCTTAATATTTCACAAAATTTGACAAAACAAACAGTTCACGTACCATCGTGCCCACTTGTTCACCCCCATCGAAGAATACGTCGTGGGGAACTTTTAACTCAAATGCGCAACTTTTGATCGTTGAACATGTTCGAAGTGAAGGTTTCACTTGTCGGTAAGGTGAATGCGTTTTGAGGTCATCGTAGAAAACGTTTGAATAAAACTACCCACAATTCTCAAACGCAGATAATTCATTGCATGTCTGGGTGTTTCTTGTGAAGTCGTAGGCCATTTTTTTGAAAACTTTGTAGGTTCATAAATGTATAATACTCGAAAGTACACACATAAATACACATGTATGCATAAGTCCTATTGCAGCAGGATCAATTCAAGGAACTGATTAATTCCATGAAGATGAATCCCGCTGTTGCGAAAAATGATTCCCAACGACCACCAAAGGAAGCAAAACGCTTAAGATGTGAGGAAGATAATAGAACGAATACAATGTCGTTGCAGTTCTGCAGTTCCTCGTAAGGATGGAGGATTATTTTCTGTGAGATCAAATATAAGTCTATGTTATCCATTTTTTTCTTATTTAACTTATTTGTCTTGCTGAGTTTAAATTTGAAAATTGAATTTGCCGTCATCGGTAAGGTAGTCTGCCTGGCGTATTTGGATTTGGATCCAATTCTATTGGCCATCACGGCCCTGTATTATAAAGGGTTTTCCGATAAGGATTTGAATACTTTTTTTTTTAAATAAAACGCAAACCATTTGAGTTTTTTTCAAAAATGTTACTATCGGCTTGAAGCACAATCAAAACATTTATGAATCGAACTCGACTTCATTCACATGGCCACCGCGGGCACGTTTGCAGCGGTCGATTCGTTGGACCCAATTTTCAACGACTTGGCCACGCATTTCGGCCGCTATTTCGCGTTCAATGTTGGCTCTTAGTTCTTCCAACGTCGTCGGCTTGTTGGCATGGCATAACGTAGTTCCACAGAAAGTAGTCAAGCGGAGTTAAATTGCACGAATGAGGCGGCCAATCAAGACTTGCCCATTTATTGAGATAACACGCTCACCATACTTGCTCTTCAATAAATCGATTGTCAGGTCCATCCTGTTGAAACCACATGAACAAGTCTTCCAATTCGAGCCGAAAATAATCGGTAATCATGGCGCGATAACGCTGATCATTCACTGTAACGTAACGATCGTTATCGGTGACGAAAAACTATGGCCCAATAAAGACGCCGGCAGGTAGTTTTTGTGGATGAAGTGGTGATTCATTGAACATCCACATGTGGTTGATTTTCACCCGACAAATAACCCATATTTTTCTTATTGACTAACTCATTGAGTCAAAAATAAGCTTCCTCGAAAATTGAAGTTAGCGCCCTTAAAGCTCACCGACTCTAAATGTCAGTGGAAAATATTTATAATTTGCAGACATTGCTCGTTCGTGTACCTTACCATGATCAAAATGTTGAGTTTACTTAAAAAAAAATAATAAGGCCGAAATCATGCAAACCACTACAAATTAGTTATTTTTTGAGGATGAAGTGGGTATTCATGAAGCACTTGTGGATTTTCACCCGACAAATAACCCATATTATGCTTATTGACAATCTCATATCTGAGAGTTGACGCTGTTAAAGGTACGGTCACCGACTCCGAATGTCGGTGGAAAATTTTTATAATTTGCAGACGTTGCTCCTACGGGTACTTGTGATAAAAATGTTGAGTTTACTGAATATGTTGAGAGTGACAGTTTGATGATTAGTGAAAGAGTGCGTTCACAAATTAAATTCAAAGTTGTCAAGTCCCTATTTCAAAAACTCTTTATTTGCTCGACCAAAGCAATTTACACGTCTTCCCTGACTACTTATACCCTCACTATAAGCAAAAGTTGTTTACCACAGTGACTAAAGGAATAGTTAAAGAAAACATCTGGAACAACCAGAATAGTCTGCTTCGTCGGGTTCCTCAAAAATTAATATAAGGAAAACACTATAAAATTGTAGAGCTGGAAGTTGATTTAAGAAGGAATTCCGTCTCCGCAGTAAAAAGAGGCCACTTTACTGGATGGAGTGTTCATAAGGATGAGCTGAAAGAATAGCGCGTAGATTTCTATTTCCAACACCAGCTACTGTACCTACTGCACAGCTGTTTAATAGCTCGGTCTTGATTCAGTGGCGATTCCTCTCAGTTAGCTAGTTTAGCGGGGCTAAACCAAGAATTTAAATAAATAAATTCTGTGAAACATCTTTTCTACGCAAAATGCAATAAATGACCAAAAATTAATTGCAATAGTCAGTGCTATAAATAACAAATCTATATACTTGCATACAATACTTGTAAACATGATAACAAACCTACACCAAGCTCTCATTAATGCCATGAAGAGAATGTGTTCCTTTACTCACGTGTGTATTTTCAAGGTATTCTCATCCACAACACAAAACTCCCACACAATATGTGTCCCTTGTAATAAACCTTACCGCAAAAAAATTGCGCTGCCAAATCCCCATACAGTCTATATATTTATGTTTGACTATACATATAGGCAAATCCCAGCCAAAAATACCGAGAAGTTAGGGCAAAAAAATGCGATAAGCCACGACGCATTAGGTTTCACGAAACTTCAAATTGGGGTGGAAGTAAGCACTTTACTTGTGTGTTGGTTGATATATATACACATCTATGCACAGGAACAAATTTCCAGTCTTGAGTGTTGCCGTTGGACTTCTTGGCAAGGGGCGTGCGAGGTTTTATTGAAGAGAACTTAAGGGAGTGATTCTCGCGTTCGATTGATAGAATATAATTCACATATATTTTTTTTTTTCGTTACTTGGGATGCAATGTACTTGTGAACTGGCAGCTAAACCAATTCTTAGGACCAGAAATCGCCACTGTAGTATACCATTGTTTAAAAGCTCGAGCTTGAGTTACACAAACTTTAACCGATGGCACACTCAGGTGGAGAAGGACCTCAATCAACTTGTTGTGCGCAGTTGGAGACAGCTGGCTAAAGATCGTGCCAGCTGGAGAGGCTTACTGGTTGAGGCCCAGGTCCACCCCGGACTGTAGTGCCACCAGAAGAAGAAGAAGACTTACGAAACTTTGGGCAAACAGACTGGAGCTTTGATTACAATTTCGAACTTTAATTACTAAGTAATTGATTACTATTACAAATTAATAACTTCTTATCATATTTTTGATAGCCCCACGATTTTTCGTTAAAAATTTGTTTAGATCCGCATCCACAACTGTATCCTCGCCTTCAAAAATCCACATCCGACGATAAAAAATCGGCAACCTTAACATCCCTATTCCATACATAAGAAAACAGCTCTGAAAATGTCAGTTCAATCCGTCGCAAAGATACAATTTTTTGCTTGAAAAATCACACAAACTTAGAATGATGTATCCAAGTTTTGCTCGCCACTGTACGTTCTTGTCCATAGGCCTCCTTCCATGTCCCTGAGAGGCACTTTAGATATAGAAGCCTTGTCCATACTCTGTCTTTCATTACTATTTTTTATAAGTTAAGTAATACTTCAGTTCAATTACTGAAGTCCACCTTCAAATGATGCCTGAACTTCTTTTTTCCATAAGGGTGACTATCTACGTCGATTTCTAGCTGATGTTAACAACGCTGACTACAGTGCAGTCTCGATTATTGCAACCTTTTTTTTCCAAAAATCTATAAATAGTGAAGTAGAATTTTGCACGTTAAGCACATACAACAACCTACTGCCTTTTACTGCCTATAATATCCGCAGTCAAAAGTGGCTGCTGATAAAAATTCGAGTTCGAATTTTCTTATATATTTTGACAGCGATTCGAACATATAAATTGTTTTCTACATATATTTTGACAGATAAAAATCAAAGTCACTGCGAATCGTTTTTTTCGCATCTTACTTCACTTCACTATCGCGATTGCGATGAAAAAACCCGGCTAATGTAATGGACTTACCTATTTTCCGATTTTGTACGACTCAAAATACATACCATACATATGTGTAACAGCAAGAGACAACTGATGAGGACATTATAAGTCTTCTACATATACTTCCGTGCAGAAATGTAGTACTATAGAGATGCACTGTACAGTACTATATTTATACAGTACCATGCAATGTAACTGTTGACGCCATCATAAATCGTCTAGACATAGTTCCGTGCAGATTCTCCCCTTACCTCTCGACGAATTTGAGTGACTTTTTGACGGTTTTTCACGAAATACCACTTGTCGCTCCTTTTGTTCATGGAAAGTGTTAAAAGCGACTACTGTCACTAAACGTAGGAGAAAAGTTATCAGACCTAGTGATCATTGCTAGGAGGAAGATGGTGTTCCTTTGCTTTTAGTTCGAGATGAAATATTGTCAGAAAGATCTGATATTAAGATATGGGCAGCGATGACATCTCTGAATGGTTCTCCGAAAATCGACAAAACGTAGAAGCCCGAGAAGAAGTTTCCGATGACGGAAGCTATTGATATGCAGCACAAAGTGAAATTAGAAGCCGTAATAAGGTGCTTTACCATATACTTGTAGTGGGCAAACAAAATTACCTAACCATTGAAAATAAATCCGCAAACAAATCCGCTGCCAAGCCATTTTCTACAAAGCAACAGCTGATGTTAAGTAAATAAATTCGTTTTTTTTTAGAAAATATGGATTCAGGATATTTTATTTATCATTAAATAGTATATTGTAGAGTGCTTAAAATATCAGTTCGTTTATTGCGTCAGGTCTTGTTTTCATTAGTTACAATAATCGAAATTGCTCTGTAGTCTCATAATTCACGACTCCACGACTCACTCAAGTCAGTTATCGAGAATCCCTTCTGTTAGGAGTCGAATTGCAGATCGACCTCACTGAGAGAGAGAGAACAACAGCACGCACAACACCGATGGTGACAAAATAATGTGACTTAATTAGTCACTTTGAGTGTTAAGCTGCTTCTCCTAACCTCCTTCACACAGCCCGTAATGGCTGTAACCCATAACCCTCGACACCAGCAAAGACAACTAAACCTATGTTTCACCACCATCCCCATGACCAGATGCACCCACATCGTTCATTTCCCTTTTTCGCCCCCTCTTTTTCCCATTCAACTCCTTTCCCCGAAACATCCATAGACACCCCCATGAGGACAAGACAGACACAATCATGACAGGACCAAGGAAATCAACAAAAAAAATAAAACACAACTCAAATCATAGTCATAGTTAACGAAGAAACACCGAGTCGAGTCATTGAACAAATCATCATCATCATTCAATCTGTTCCTATATCATTTCGTACATACAAAGTTTCTCTTCCTCCCTCGCCCTGTTATATTTGTGCACATATAAAATCTATTCATATTCTCTTCGCAGACAATTTAAAGAATGGCCGCTTCCATCAACATTTGAGGGATACATTTGCTCCGTTAGTGGTACGTTATGTTGATTTAATGGAATCTTCTATTGCACAATCAATCCATAAAGGATTTGAAAAGGAAAGATGGGAGAGCAAAGGGTAAGGCATAATATCATATCCAGTTTCAATTCATAACCTCGGTCATGTAGGGAAATCGCTTTTTCGCTTTTCAAATGAATTCAGTCGGAGACGGAAATTAAGCGATTTCCTTACATCCGTGCATCAGTCACCCTCTCACTAGGGAAATCCAAAAAAAAAAAAAATGTTTTACTACATCAAACGGTACATATGTTACGTGTATTATTGTAATTCAATGTTTACTGATTTGTTTGCTATTTGAATTTATTTATTTATATTTTATTTATTTTTTTCATTAGTCTGTGGGGCACCCTTGGCTGTGGGAAACCCCTCCTGTTGCAGATGTTGCATCCTGTTTCTCTTGAATCACTTCGTTTGGTTTGCCTTTTTGAATGAGATTCGTGTTTTTTGTTTTTTTTTTTTTATTTATTTCTCTTTTTCCTTTTTTCATTGTGCATACTCTCTGGGGGATTTGAGGGCGACATGCTCCTACTCCTTCGTTTTGTCGTCAGTCCATGGAGGTAAGGGTGATTGCCTCGACAACACTCGGAGCCCATTCAGAGCCCTTGTTGTTGCTTGTGTGCTGTCAAGAGACCGGGAATAAGTGCTCGTGACGCGAGTACCTACTCGGCGGCATAGAGAAACAAACGCGTTCCAAGTGGTCTCCAACAAGTGGCTCCGTGTTGTTCTAAAAATGTATATACCACCATCCATTGATGCCTCAATCACGGTACAGGACTATACCAGTTTCCCTTGGTCTGCAAGGTCATTCATCATCGATTTTTCCTTGTTGAATTGTTCACAACAAAAACACATCCCCATTCATCCCCCGAATTGCATGCAACGCAAGCATCCCCCGCCGCTTTAAGCACTTTCAACTGAGTTCAACGCTGACGTCATGAAGAATGAGCTTTTCTCGAAATGAAACTATTGATGGATTTAAAATTCATAATCCTCTTCACTTTTCACGTATCTTGACGCGTTTGAGGGGAAGCTTATGACCAAGCATTGAAAAAATTAATGACTTTTCATGAAAATATAATGCAGACAACTTGCGATACTCTCGCATTTTTGTGCTGAATATACACAAAATTCCAATGACGTGTATTCGGGGGGAGTGACATCCTTTTGTGATACGAATTTCACGGTAATTACGATTATCTTGGGTTGCCACGATGGAAGGGGGAATTTTCAACGAAATGGTTTTTGGGGGACATCCTTTTGTGATACGAATTTCACGGTAATTACGACTAGCCTGGGGATGTGCGATGCTTCGATGAATGGGGGACTTCCCGTAGAAGGGGAATGAGGTGAGATTTTTTTAACAGGAGGGCAGTGGTTGATGTGGTTGAGGACAAAATATTTGACAAATCGAGTAATTGGAAAAATGCGGTGTTTTGTGAATCAATTTTCTCGGTAATTAGGACGAGTTGGGGATTGAGGGGTAGTCGGTTGGATAGGAAATTTGGAACCGTAATAAGCTGAGACTTTTCAGTGTCACAGCCTTGGTTGGACAGCTTTGCCTCATTGACATAGCGACAGGAAGTATTTTGACACGATTTTCTCCACAAATAGGATGAGTCTAAGTTTGAGGAATATCAGGATAGATAGGGCATTTAATATTGAAGTGATTTCATAAAGGGCGTACTTTCGTTACCCAGTTTGAAGCCAAAAACCGTGATATCCTCCTTTACCCAATTGGAATTGAAGAACTGAAGAGGGTGCTTTACCAATTGTATTAAAAATGTCTGAAAACTGACGTACAAATATCTCACTTTAGCAGACAAACAGGAAAATAAAGAAATCACTGCAAAGTTATGCACTTAGTACAAAAGTCCCCGTACACTAGAAGTTCGAGTCAATAAACGAGTTTTTCTCTAGTAAAACACAGTAAAATTCAAAAAACGTAATATGGTTCGCTTTATTATTCGATCAACTATAAACGTAAACATTTATTCCATAAAAAAAAGTTAAAAACTAGAAAACAACTTATTTTCCCGTAAATCTAAGTAAAAGCAGGATGACAAAAGTCTGCGTACACTTAAAGGTTATAGCGTGAATTAAAAAAATAGAATGGTTGTCAATAAGGCGTTGAATTCCCTTTTGGGGATATCACTGCTCTCATCCTTTTCGGAATTGATTCGACCAATTTCTTGGTAGGTTAGGTTAGGTTGAAGTAGCTGACTGCCGCGCACACGAGCAGCAGACACACTTAGGCCAAATATAGGCCCATTGTGTTACCACGCGGATCTTAGGCTATTCATTCCGCAAACCAATCTGTGCTTTTGATTTTGATGCTACTCAGTTCATCCAGATTAACAAAGAAAAGGGCCTCCAGAAGTCTGAATCTACGGGATGAGAGAGCACTGCAAGTACATAGCAAGTGTTCGATGGTTTCTTCCTCATCTTCGTGCAAGCAGCTTCTAAAAAAACCATTACAATGAAGGTCTAGTCTAGAGGCGTGAGTTTCCATGGCACAATGCCCTGTTAAAACGCCAATAAGAGATCTGAGATTAGGCCTGCTTAATCTGATCAAGCTAAGCCATCGTTTGGGATCGATCATAGGCCAGAGTGGTTTGGTACTGAGGCATCCTGTGCCAGATATCCATCGGCGGTTTGTTTGGGCAAGCGTTTCAAGCTTTAGCTGATGTTTAATAGTAGCGATAGGCATGACGGGTGGGTCTCCACCCGGAAAGAACTCGCAGTGTGTGCCCTTTTCAGCGAGCTCGTCCGCTTTGCGATTCTCTGGACACAGTGCCCCGGCACCCACATCAGTTGGATGCTATAATACTTGGCCATCTCGTTAAGAGATAGGCGGCAATTAAGGGAAGTCTTGGAATTAAAGGTGACTGAATCCAGAGATTTAATCGCTTCCTGGCTATCGGAACAGGTGACGATATCTGTGCGCGATAATACATTGTTTTTTCGCCAGGATCCCTTCCTTAATCGCAGTTTCAGCCTGAAAGACGTTGCGGTGATTAGGTAGTCGAAAAGATAGCTGGAAATTTAGATCCCTTGTATAGACCCCAGCACCCACACCAGCACCTCCACCTGCATCCATCTGTGAAGATTCTTAGTGGACCTTCCAAAGTCTGGTGTTCAGACTCCCAGTAAGATCTGGAAAAAGAGAGAAATTCTTCTCGAACAGGAGTTTAGGTAGAGTGAAGTCGGTATCTATGGGTATAGAGGCATACCTGCGTAGGATCGTTGAAAGTCCAGACTGCAGTTCTTTCCAGCTGTTCAGCGATCTTAATCTAATCGCCATGCTAGCTGCTGTCTGTCTGCCAGTTAGTCCTATCGGTGGCAGGTTTAGGAGTATGTTTAATGCTTCGGCGGAGGTAGTCCTTAGCGCCCCGCTAATGAATACACAAGCCATTCTCTGCACTCTAGCGAGTGGGGTGATGTTGATTCTCTTGTCGAGTGCGGTCCACCAAATTGCGACACCATATAGCATTATGGGTCTGACTACCGATATAAATGGCCAGTGTACCATTCGTGGTTGCAGTCCCCATTTGCACCCAATGGCCCTTTTACAGTTGAGGCTCTGTTGATACATTCCTGGATATTAAGCTTCCAGCTTAACTTTGTGTCTAATATAAGGCCTAGGAATTTAGCGCTGTCACTTAGCACTAAGGACTAGATTGCATAATATCTCTAATCGTGGATAAATATTTCCCAGATACAGCTATGGCAATGTCATCTGCATAGGCAATGACCTTACACCCAGACCCTTCTAGTTTCAAAAGTAGTTCGTTGACCGCTATGTTCCACAGTAGTGGGGAGAGTACACCACCCTGCGGTGTGCCTCTGTTCACAGATTTGCGGATCGTGGTATCACCAAGCTTCGAGCTTATCACTGTATTATTAAGAAGCCGGTCGATAAAAGTCACTATAGGCTTTTCGATCCCAAGTCTGTATTTTTTGATAACTGAGGGATCAATTTTGGCCCATTCTTCCTCAAGAGCCTTCCTTAACGCTTATCCTGTTTGTGATGGTTCTTTTCTTGAGGCGCCGCTTTAGTTCGTCCCATAAGTGCTCATATCAGGAGATTGGGGAGGAGTCCACCTCCAGGGTTCACTGTACCAACGGTGTTTGATTTCTCCGGCGCGGTATTTGGCCTACGCCACACTCTCACTTTACCATCATTGTTGTAAATATTAAATTAACACTCATCGCTGAATACAACCTTTTGCCAGAACTCTAGCTAGGCTCGCCAGCACTATGCTTGGCTTTCTGGATGACTATTCGCTGCGACGATACTGGCTGGTATCTGCGGCACGTTGCAATACTGGTTTGCGCTTGCCAATGGTCATTAGATCTCCTAAAAATTGCGAGCCCGAAGATCCGAGAGCTATGGTCGGGTGCACGCCTCAAAGTCCTGTCGGTGGATCAGATCCTCAAAAGACATGCATCCGCCTTCCTATTTAACCGGGGGATCATAAATCCATTATGAACTCATTAGGGCGTGCAACCCAAGACTGATTGGAAAATTGTAGGACTAGAGGAACCAAAGGAATCTTATAGTACCGCAGCTCTTGTGACTGGAAAAGCCGACATCAAAATTAGCTTCAGGTTTTTGAAAGGTGCCCCTAAGTGTTTACTGGAAGGAAAGCGACGTATCTACGCCTTTCTTCTTTTTCTTTTTCTTCTTAATATGGCGCTACAGTCCGGGGTGGACCTGGGCCTCACCTAACATAGGCTGGCCGTCTCCAGTTTCGCACACCAAGCGGGCTGAGGACCCCCTCAACTTATGTGAGCCACCTTGTACGTGGACGTTCTTGGTGCCTTATCCCATAAGCTAAGAGTCGGAGATTCTTCGGGCCGGAGCTAAGTTGTCAATACGCTCTACATGGCTCAGCCATCTTCAGCGTTGGAGCAGTAGGTGCCTGGCTGGACACATGTCGCTGTAGAGCCCGTATAGTTCGTGGTTGAACCTGAACAACGCAGTCTTCCGAGACAGTGCTCTGTTACTCAAATGCCTTTTGAACCGAAAAAAGCAGCGGCTGGCAGGAGTTATTCCGCGTTTGATTTCGGTACGGAAGTTTTTTACTACATCAAAGTTATAGCTGCCCACAGTAATGTTCTGGCACTTTATCCGTTGCACCTTCCACCGAGAAAAAGCCCCTTTTCGGCACCCATCGCATATTTTCTGGACGTAAAGGAGGTCCAATGAGCAATTGAAGCAAACACCCTGAAAGGTATACAACAGATTAAGATCTTTCTCTTTGACGTGCTTCCTAATTCTGAGAGGAACACTGTTTTTTTTTTGCTGTTACTTCTTACCCCTGTTTCAACTAACCCCACTCTCCACTCCAGAAAGCCGAAGAAAAGTCTTTTTTTGGCACCAATCGCATATCTTCCCTCACCTACGACCAATGAGCAATTGAAGCAAACACCCTGAAAGTATACAACAAATTAAGATTTTTCTCTTTGACGTGATTCCTAATTCTGAGAGGAACACTGTTTTTTTTGGCTGTTACTTCTTACCTCTGTTTCACCTAACCCCACTCTCCTCTCGCTGAAGGCATAATGCTGTGTGAAACAATTTTCTCGGTTACGAAGTCCAAGTCCAAGGTTGAGAGACATCAGAATGGACAGGGAAATGATAGGAAAAATAGAGTATAGGGCGAGATTTGTTAGTGCCTTGGTTTCTTTATTTCTGAGGAGCTTTTTTGTGGTGTCCTTCTTTGACATATAATGAGGGGCATACTTGGGGCAATTTTTGCGGGAATCTGTCTTCTCAATTTTACACAATGTACATAATTCCAGTTTTATTTTTTTTTAAGTGTATCCCCCCCCCCATCTGCATTTGATTGACTGTTACTGATTCTCTTTGTGTTTTGAGTTCATGCCATGACATCTGTGTGTAGACCTTTTCCATTTATGTTTCTTCTTGATTTCATTTATTTCAAAATCAAACCCAAAAAACAAAACCAAAACAGAATGTGTAAAAGAAAACATTTTTTTTTTATTTACATAAATTTCTGCCTACACTTGGACTCAACCCGGTTCTGTTCAATCTTGACCAAATAAACTATATTCAAAAAAAAAATTAAATATAAACTCAATCAAAAACATTATCAACAAAACAAAAACAAAAATAATGCCCTTAAAGAAAAAAAGACAAAGTGACGTTTTACATACCAAAGCTGCGTAATGTCACTGTCAGTGATGAGTCAACGAGGTTTTTACAAAAAAAAAATAAATTAATTACAATTAAAAACAGAACAGAACAACAAGACTATTCAAACGAATGGATTTGTTTTCTGCTCCTAACCATTTTTTTTTTTGTTTTCTTTGATTTACATAATGTACTTAGAGTATATACATATGCCGTAGAGATGTCCTTCTTTTCTTCTTTTTTTTGTTGTTACAAGTATATTAAGTCCTTTTGCTAGTTCGAATTGTTACTGAATTTAATCAACTTAACCGCTAGAAATGCTCAAAGAAAACAAAAAATGCATTCAATCTTCTTGCCAAGATATACATACATTTATTTTTTTTTTCTGTTTGATTTTTGTTTGTTGCCCTGGCCCCCCGTTTTTGCGTGTTTGGAGTTTATTTCTTCAACTTCAGATCAAATTTAGATACTATTCGTAAATCGGAATCATTTCATTGAGCAGTGTAGGAATTAGAGAAACGAATTCGTTTTGAAAATCGATATCATTTCCCTCATTGATCACGTTGACTCACTGAACGGGTACGCCTTTAGAGTTTCTGTTGTTCGTGAAATTTGCCACCAATAAGACACGTGCTCTAGTGCAAAATCTCAGCTCGTTGACTCGTTATTTCATTTTCATGTGACACACACACAAACAAACACACACATACAATGGGTGGAATGCATTTTTTAATGGTTCGCGCCAATGGTTGTGGAACCATCTTCTAGTAACCCCTGCCTTTTACGCCTTTTTCCTCGCGTCTACGTCCTAAGTCACACCTCCGCACACTTGTAACACTCTCCCCGTGGAACTGCTGAAAACCCTCGCAAACCCTCGTTTCTCTCTGCTTCAGCCTAGTTCCAGGTGGACCTTCGTAATATACGAGCATAACTCATTCCAACTATCTTCCGATCTTGTCATATAGGTGAACAAGTTATCCGGGCTTGGTAGATTCACCGTCTGCCTGTCCTTCACAAAACGACTACAGCTGAAAACTGCGTGCTCTGCTTCCTCTTCCATATATGGACACAGCGGCGAATTAACAAGTCCACACCTTTAAGGATACTTTCGATACACGCCGTGTCTAGACACAATTGTGAGAGCTGATAGTTACAGTCTCATGTCGACGTTGATGTCAAAGATTCGAAAGGTATGAGTTTACGGGGCCTGTACGAATTGTACATGCAACCATTCTGCAGTATCTCCAATTTTGCTATAATTGCCTACGTTTTAATTCCTCGCTGACAGCATGCGGCGTCATTTTCATAATTGCAATATTGACTCCCAGGCGGCGGGTCAGCATTATTTTGTAATCAAGAATCGTATAAAAAGAGGAAGCAAATAAAATATGGGCGAATTCGAACAACTAACTCAAGAAATAAAGACGTGCTTGATTTAAATTGGTCTTGTTCTATTGCTATCCCCCCACCAGTGGTAAGGTGGTAATAGTTGAAGGGCCATCGTCCCCTTTGAAGACATCCAAACTGGCTTGCCACATTCAAATGGACTCTTCCCGCTCTTCTACCTTCCTTACTTTAGCCCCCTACCGGTCAAAGAGTTTTGCCTGCGATAAACCCTCGCAAGCTCGTCAGCCAGGAGGTCGATGGGTTACATATCGGCTTTGGCGAACGCTGCTTCCTCAGAGACGGCTCTGAATCCCTGGTCAGGTTCTGAATCCCCTAATTGTCTATATACTGACTGCATTATCCTTCTCAGCCACCAAATTGGTGCAGCGCTTAGGAGGACTGAACTGACTACTCGTTAGAGTAGGATTATGCGTGCATATCCGGTCCCGTGAATGCTCGGAAGTTTCGAGAGAGCGCTGGCCTAGCTTACGTGCTTCCTAATGGAAAGCCTGAAATCCAGGGGAACTCCTAGATACTTTCCTGACTCCTTGGACATAATCGTCTGTTCCCCAACTAGGAAGCTTTCGTATTGCACCTTTCTTCTGCTTTTTATGAGCACAGCCTCTGTTATGCGGGCTCCTAGTTCCAAATCACCAATCTTTTGCTGTGTTCGTAGCACACTCCACCTCCTCTATGGGTCTTGCCACCGTGACCATCGCAATGTCGTCGCCAAAGCCAATAATTTGTACTCCTTCAGGAAGCACTAGTCGCAGAACGCCGTAATATATTATATTCCACAATAGTGGTCCGATGACGGTTCCTTGTGGAACGACCACCGTATACTAAGTTCTTAAGGCCACCGTCGGTGTAGAACCTTATATTCCGTTGAAGTAATCCATGACTATGTTCACAGATAGGAAGATAGGACCTATACCCATAAGAACCCTCCGTATGTGCATCCAGCTCGCGGAATTAAAAGTATTCATAACGTCTGATACAACTTATGCACAATACTTCTTCTGTCCCCATCTCCATTTTTCCATTGGATGGCGTCCTTGGCCAACGGAGCATCGACTCCTGACTAATTTGTTTCCAGCAAACGAAATCTCCCAGTTTCAGCAAAGTTCTCCAAACCTCCGAGGTTTCACGGTACATTTTCGGGATTTCGAAACCTCGCGCTTTCGGTGATACCTAGTTGAAAACTGAAAACCCTCAGGTTCAACAGTCCGTTAGAGGTTTGACAAAACCGAACAAGCCTACAACGTGAACTTCTGTTTAATTTGGTGGCCATTTGCTCTCACTTTTCTGTTGTTTCTGCCAACAAACAGCTGTTTTGCCCTCCACTTCAAAATTGTCAGCTAATGACATGCGAAAACACTTCGAACGCGGTGGCAACAGCCTATTGAGGTTTCAGTAAAAGTTCAACTAAACCTTGCGATTTCGGTTCGGTGGGATATATTCCCATAAAGAACAATACAAGTCTTAGTCGGTCCTAAATCGACGAGCGCTTATCTGCCGTCAATCGTTCCTTTCCTCTAATTATATTATTCACGCCCTCTACTCCTCTCCTGGGAGGATAGAACATCGGGAGTTCCCCCTAAAGAACTGGATTCTATTTCATTTTGTGCAACGTTTGCCTAGGGCGTCTCCTCCCCAAATCCATTCAAGCCACCGAAACCCATCGAAGAACCGTCCCCTTGTGCTGACGGAACATGCGTTGTCGATGGCGATGGAATTGAATCTGAATGCTATTCGTTCATTTCCACCATTCCATAAGGTTGACGCTTTTCGGAAGCCCAAGGATTATCCCCCTTTTGGGATTGCTGCGGAAATTGTTCCTTATCCCAAGCCCTTTGTATCAGCGGAAATAATACGACATGGATGCCATCCGCCAACAACCGCCCTCAAGGGTTTCCTGATGTTATTTCTGTTCTGCTGGACAGGTACGGGTGCGAATGGATTTCGCCTATCATCTGGGTGATTTGAGAGGATTTGATTCGTTGTTTGGGTGTTGGATAGAATGGAATAAATAGAACTTTTGGTTGGTTGAAAGCTTTGAAGCCAGTTTGAAGTCTGTCTCCTCCTTCTTATTCCCCCGGTATTGGGCTCACAGCTCGGTCTTCTCATCTCTAACGCTCATCCAATCCGTATTCAGTTCTCTGTTGAAAAGCCATCTGCAACATAGTCGCAATAGTAGCCACGTGATTATCCACGCTTGCCTGCTTGCTTGTGCATCTGGGGCGAGATGGGTGGCTTATATTTTGGCACTCTTGGGGATGAGTCGGTTTGGACAGCACCACAACACCGTTCCCATATCAGGGCATACCAAATGGAATAGCAATCATAGCAAATTTGGGGTGGATTTGGTCGTCAGAAATTTCCACACCGACGTACAGTAGTCGACGTAGTCAGTCGTTGCGAGGAAATCAAAGAAACTCCAAACTGTGCCTTAGTCACCGAAGACACTTAGTCAAATCAAGTGGATTCTTCACAGATTAGTTGGACGCTACACCAAGTGTCGTTTAAGTAAAATGTCCAGTCAGATGGACCCTACATCGAGTGCCACTGGCATTAAAGGAGAGTGTCGCTGCACCGAGTGTCACTGCTGATCAAGGAAAATGTCCACCCCTTAGGTTAGGTAAGGTTAGGGTCATTGCCACCACTGTAGCAGTTGTGGCCCACTAAGCTCCTGGTTGAATCCTTTGTGCCATCACTCCCCAGTGCTTACACCAGTTCCTCTTTAATTTAAAGGGACTTCACTAAAGAAAATAAAATAAACCTGGAGACTGCCTAATGGTATTAAAGGTAAAATGTCAGGCGCATTAAGGGAGGGGTGACCCTTAGGCAAGCACTTTAAGTCCCTGGAAACATGGGTACCACCAGGCGATTAACTTCATGCCAAAAACAAGCTCATTTGAGAAAATTACAAGCCACTTCCTTCTCCGTACCAAGCCGTCTTAACCCTTCTGTCAATGGCTGCCTTAAAACCTATCCATCGATGGAATAGGTCTGACTGGACCTTCATACATTTTTAATTTGCATAAGAATTAATGGAACTCAATGGAATAATTGAAGGGACACCTCTCATTACGGACGGTTCGTCATGGTCCCGGCATTAAGATATTCGTATATTTCAACCCCTACAAAGCGGACAACCATGTTGGACTCGCTGATGTCCGTTTTAGAGAAGTTTCACTGTACTTTTGGACATAAGTATTTTCTGGATACACATTTATGTCACTTGTGTAACTGAATACTGTACTATAAGCAGACAGGCTCTTTGCAGGGAGTGGCCTGTTGACGTGGCTACCGTTTAGCTGTGGAATCCTATTTTGCAATGGTGCTCCGAAGAATTGACCCTCCCCAGAATCCGTAGAGCCTGACTCCGAAGAGTGTGGATTTTCCAGTGTGACTGGCATTCCACCTGGGATAATAATTCCTTTGTTTTAGTTAATTGTATCACTATTACTTCTTTGCTTGTCCTAGAACAAACTGTGGCTTTCAGTCGCCTCTTACGACAGGCATGACTTACCTGGGGTATATTCTAACCCCTACCCGACGGGGACTCGCATTACTGATTATCTCTGTATGACCTAAGCTGTATGATCTGTTCCAGCGGCTGCACTCCCGTAGCCTTAACGCTGCCTTGTTAGTTACCAGCTTCCCATTGATGTCCAGGAGAAGAAGCTGTAGCAATGTTTCCATGGCGTCTGTGGGGGTGTATCGCAATGCCCCTATGATGCAGATACGCGCTGAGAAATCTGCCCCTTAAGCACTAGTGAGTGAGTTGATGCATTCCACCCAATCAAAGTTATCTACAATATTTAACACAAAAATTATGATTTATTATATGAAACTGAAATCCACTCAAACCAACCTCATTCAAAGTTTGGACTCCCTTCAGGGGCTTCCATATCGCGCTCTTTCAACGAAGTGTGTGTGTGTTAATTCCTTCATTCATTATATGGTGACATAAAACCCTGGTCGCCCACCACTCACCCTCCGAGCATCCATTTCCATCCCGTGTGCGTTCTTCTCCCTTCACCGTAGAGCCATGCATTTTGCCATCGTGTTCATCTAGGTCAGGTCAAAGCTTAGCCCTCATCTCTCTCTCCCTCTCTGTCTCTCTCCCATGTGCCCGTATCCGTCTCTGTACATGCACCCTGTTGCGTACAATACATACCCCCGCCCCACACATCCCCGTATGTATCGCTCATCTAGATAGTCGCATCTAGATTGCTTGCCTAACCATAAAGTAAAGTATATCTAATATGTATAAAATTGTTCTCTCTACTCTATGCCTAGGGATACCTTTTCGTTTTGTTTTTGTTTCACCCAAATGCATTTGCAGTAATATTTTTGAATAACTTTGCAGCTCTCTTATATTATATCAACTAATCACTGATTGTTTTTGTTTCGTTGTTTTTTTTCGTTTTTATCTCACACGCAACTGTTGAGACTTGTTTATACACTTTATTTATTTATTTTCAAAAAAAAAAAAAATATGAAAATGAAAAAAAAACAAAACAAATATGTAGCAATGGTTGTGCAACGTCAGAGGATCTCTTTTGGAAATTAGATGCCTTACAATCATTCATACGTGATTTACACTGGCCGGATGCAGAGTTTCGTCAACATCTGGAGCAGCGACTGAAGCTGATGGCTTGTGATATGGTCGAGCAGTGTATACAGCGTACGGATGTTGGATTCCAGTCGTGGCTGAAGAAAAACGTTGCCTTCATTTCAACTGATTATATAATACCATCAGAGATGTGTGCAATGGTTAATGTGATATTAGATGCTAAAAACCAAAGCTTTAAACTATGCACAATTGATGGTGTTGATTTGGTAAGTGAACACTTTAAAATGTCTTTATCTTTTATTTTCACTTTGAAAATAGAGTGGATTCCGCTTGAAGCTTACTGTGCCTTTCTCTTTGTTCTTTGTATTGTTGGGACAGCCGCCTAATTGGGACAAAGCAATTTAGACTGCAGTGTCTCAATAAAGCGGAATCCACTGTTTATGAATTTTGTAAGTTTGTGTACGCCAAGGGCAGTCGCCTTCGTCTCTGAGTTGCAGTTTAAGGTTCTTCTGGACAGAGCAAGGTCTTGTGCCATCTCTGTTACGTTGTCCTTGTGAGAGACTGTCGAAGAATCTCCCGGCTGGAGTCAGGTTGTCCTCGCCATTCGTTAGGTAAATTGAAGCCAAACTAGACTCTTATTTGATTTTTGAGAAAAATCTGTGAGTGTCTGAATGAGAAAAAAAGTCGTTAAGTTTCTTCCCTTCAAATCTCCAACAATGACATCTGAGTCAGGAAATTTCTGTCAGAAAGGCGCTGAAATAATTTTTAATTAACACGGATAAAACCAGAGATAACGGATAATAGATATCCAACTTCTACCTCCCTTTCCCCTTGATATCATCTGACAGCGTTTTTATACGCTTTTCGTCCCGTGTCTGTGAATACGTGTGAGGTTTTGAGAACAGCTGGCGAACAGTAGTGGGGTGAATAAAAGTTCTTATTTGAAAATTCGTTCGTTACTTGAACGTTTTTTTTTTTCAAACTTCGGTGTTAAATTTTCAACACTGTATGGAGGGGTAAACGAACGAACAAAAAAGCTTATGTTCATGAAGTCGATTCATTAAAACTTTGAGCAAGTTGAAATCTGAGATTCTAGGACATAATTAATGAATGCACAACATAGTGTGTGGTAACTAATAATAGGTGTGTTTTTTTGCAAGCGTATATACGCTTAAATTTCAATTTGCATGGAAAATACAATAACAACAAATCCTATATATGCTTAAAGGGTTGACTATAATGCACATGTGGGAGCATGAGCTAGTGTCAAATGCGCCTGGGTGAGTGAACGAATACACCTATCCCTATGAGTCAACCTATAATTGTCATCGACGAATGATTGTGAAAATTTCGTTAAGCATGTGTGAATTTGGCAGATGGAATATTGCGGGCACAAACCGCACAAAGATTCGTTAAGCAGTGCGAATTCAATCGCACCGCGCATATGCACATTTGATACTTAATACCATATCCATGATGATATCGCCGCTTATGAAATAAGCGCGGATAAAAACAATGCTTCCAACCATGATACACAGAATACAGGGTTTCATACTCTTTATGTGTCAAACCGTGTGACGTCACCTGTATCCCTCGGTCATAAGAAAGTAATTGACATATTTCAATTGCTAAAAACCATAAACAAAAATATGAAAATTAAAAAAAAACTTGCTATTTCTAAGCAGAATAAAAAAAGGCATTTCATTTTAAACACACGAAATTGAGCATACGCTTAAAGTAAACTAGAGTTACGACTAAAACACAAAACAAAAACAGTTACAAAGTCCTTCAGCATCTATGACAGCTTGTAACCGCCGTGGCATGGATTTTACCAGTTTTTCAGTAAAAGATGGCTGAATCCCTTCCCAAGCTGCCTGAATTTTAGCTTTTAGCTCCTGCTTATTGGAGCAGGTTCCTTTTTTTTAACCCGAATTTTTATTTCGTGCCATAGATGTTCAATAGGGTTAAAATCCGGCGATTGTGGGGTGTTTTTCTGCTTTGGAGCGTTATAAAGCAACCATTCGCGTACTAAATAGGAGGTGTGCTTCGGATCATTATCTTGGTGGAAGTAGAAAACCGAAGGTAGACCTAATTTTATTGCGGAACTTCGTAAATTTCGCTTTAAAATATTCAAATACCCAATTTTGTCCATAGTATTTTCTATAAATTCGAACTTTCTACAGCCATTTGAAGCTAAACAACCTCACAACAGCACATATCCTCCCAGGTGTTTTATGATTGACTTTATATTTTTAGCTTTGAGAGCTGTATTTGGTTGCCTCCAAACAATTTGTTTGCCATCAGACCCAAATAAATTTATTTTTGTTTCATCTGAAAACAAAACACCTTCCCAAAAGCTTTCCGGGTGGTTTACATATTGTCTAGCAAACTCCAATCTTTTCTTCTTATTACCTAGGGAAATGTACGGCTTTCTTCGGGCCACCTTCCTCCTACCATTTAAATTATTCTTTCTCAAGACTCTGCGAACGGTTTCCACTGAAAGATGCTTATTAATTACGGGATCGCCCTACAGTTTCTCCTATTTTTCGCATCGACTACCCCTCGCAAAATAGCTTAATTATGAGCATTCTCGTTGACAAAGTAGTCTGTTTTCGCATGTGTTCCATATTTTCGCACAAAGAAGAGAATATCGGTCTTTTCAGTTCAAAAGCGTGTGCAGAAATGATCATCATGGACATTTGTTGCTTCATTCCTGAACAAATTTGCATGTATCGATTCTGCGAAGCTTGTGTAAAACGCACACATGACATCTGTATGCTCAATTTTGTGTGTCGATTTCAGGGGTTGTTTCGTTTTTCATGCGAAAAGTACCAGTAGGAAGTCGCCTGTCTGTGAATTTGGCATATACTCTTGTTTAAGATATGTATTCAGTTATGATTGTATACGAAAAAAATAAAACAAAAAAGTGGTCGGCCTTAAAACAGCACGAATATGAAGTAATGATAGGTGTATGCTCAATTTTGTGAGGTACTGTATATTTTGCTTTTATTTACATACTAGCTTCTACCCGAGACTTCGTCCGCGTGGATTAGTTATTTTGGGTAGCCTTTTTCATTTTCCAACTACCGTGATTTACTGTAAGTATCTTATCTTAACACATTTTTATAAACTACATTTTGTTTTTCCATCCTCTGCTAAAATATAAAGATGTTACGGGCACGATACTCGAGAGCACGCCACATAGATTTGCCGATGGGAAAAACTGTTTTTTTCTAATGGAGACTTGTTTTTTAGTCGGAGCTTTTGTTTGTAGAAGTTATTACATGAAATTTGTTCGTTTTCCAAAGCGAAGACATCACTTAACAAAGATCAGTCAATTCAGATTTTACGAATTGAGGGAAATTTTTAGACAACTTTTCAATTTAGACTTGCTTCTTCAAAGTTTTCATTTCTAAAAATCTTATAATTCAACAAACTTTCTGTTATTATACTGGCATTGCTGATGGTAACGTTATTATAAGTTGTATTTATTAGGAGCACAAACGGGTTTTTTACATTAATTATTGTATTTGCAATATAAATGCCTGCTTGAATTTCTTGGTTTGGTACCAAAAGCACATCATCTTTGCTGTTAATTGAAATTTGTCTAATAACTTCTGATCTTGCTGGAATTGAGATTGAATTTGGAAACGCAAAAGTTAGCATTGGTATGGCACTTTTTTCAGGAAATCTACTTGGTCATAAGATTAACCAGTCTTGACTATATTGATAGTCTAACACACAGTAATACATTTTTATAAAGTTCAAACCGAGTATACTATCACTTGGTATAGGAAAATCGTCTTCCACTACATGCAAATTTACGGCTATACTTATATTTTCAACGAGTAGGTCTGCTTTCACTTTACCAACAGTTTGAACTACACCCTGGCCTATAGCACTTAGTTTCCTAATATTTCGCTTATCAACAAAGACATTATTTTCAATACATGCCGCTTTTATCAAACATGTATTTGCTCCGGTATCAACGAGAAAGGATGAAAATTTAGTATTTAAAGTTGAGCGTGTTGTTATGAAACTACTTAGGTTGACATTGAAATGGAGGAAAGTATTTATTGAGTATTTAGGGGAGTGTTCGGGTTTTCCGAACCTGGAACATCAATAGTGAATCTCACATGTCCCTGACTGAATCGATTGTTACCGCGGTAACGATTTTTATTCTGGAAGTTCCCACGGTAAAACGGCCACGACTCTGTGATTCCAAGTGTAATTGTCGTTTTTGTTAAGGTAAAAAACAGCATTTGGCTGACCGAAGGCTTCAGTACAGCTACTAACAAACTTGACAACTGCATCATTCATATTATTGAATTGACCAGCTTCCATTATACACCTTTACTTCATTGCACGGACTGCAGTTTGCGTTGAGTATTTCTCTGCTAATTCGATGTTTAAACCATCAGAAATATATGCATTGGTCAGGGATTTTGTTAAGTCTTATATTTCTTTTGCATACGTATTAGCAGACTTATTGCTTTGCTTGATGTTCATAAGCTTTGATGACAATACTTCAACAGATTCTCCTTTAACTGACACTTAAAGCCTTGCGATGATCTGAGCAAGAGAAGTCTCATTAGAAATCAAATTTCGTCCAACACCTTTAAGTTTAGTTTTCACCAGTTCGACGGCTACTTGACTATGAGATTCTTAAATTGATGCCACCAAATTCAAGGAATCCAAAAAGCTTTGAAGGTTTTCAGGTTTTCCATCAAATTCTGGAATAAATTTTGATGCCGTATTCAAAAATTCTATATTTCTTTGTGACATCTTGTCGGAACTTGTTCTTACTGTTTTTCTTTTTTGTCCTCAAATTGCTCTTCTTCACTTTCGCTACTATCGGGAGTGACTCCTACTAAGCTCAATTCTGTCTCTAAATTAAGCGGAACTCTCCAATTAATTTTTCGTTTTGTAAAAATTTTTCGAAGTTTGTCTCTCAAATACCAAAATATATTTTTGTATTCGGCTTTGTGGTGACTTGTTAGTCTCTCAAAATGTACGTGCAGTACAGATCGTATTTTGTTAAAGTTTTCGACTAACACGGCCACATGCTTTTCCACTGTCTCAAGTCTGATTTCCTTATTTTTGTTCAGACATTTATATGACTTATTAAAATCTGTTTGTAGAATATCTATTTTTTGAGTAATACTTCGGATCATTTGTCCACCTAGAATACAGGTATACTCATCAATTTCTTAACTCAATACATTAAAAATATTCGCTCAATAATTCGAAGAAAAAAAAATTGATTATGATTGATATGATTGATTGACAATATGTTATAATTTTTACTTTAATATTCCTTACCTTAAGGAGGGAGTAGATATGATTCTGCTCGTGTTGATTGGCCGCTTCTGTTGGCTGTTGGCTGCATTCCGCATTTTTTACTTTCTTACTGTTTTTTTTTTCGATGATAGTTCATTTTAGTCACTGAGTAGGAGCCGTTCAAGATTCGGTTAATAAGCCTCGGAGATATGCGAAATTTTAAATCGCTATCTAAATACATGTGAATACCGACAAGGTGAAGGTTAATTCAGTATGAATACTAAGTTATATATATATATTTCACTTAAATTTTATCGACCGAATGGGAGCGCGTTAAATATTTCTTTTTTAAACTATTTCTGTATACGCAGTTAACTGGCAAACGAATCTTATTACACTTACTATCGTTATTGTTAACAACATTAATTTTATAGCAGTTAAATCAGAACTGCTTTCACTAAATTCAATTTCGTTCAACACATTTGCTGATGGATCAGGCATTTTTGATGATTTTCCGCCGTCGGAATTAATGGAATACGGGGAATTAAAACATTTTGTCCTTTTGCCATTCAAGTCATAATTATTGCTTTTATAATACTGCGTCCCAATTGAGTAACTTTTAGCCGTGTAAGATTGCATAGCCTCGGTGCGTGAAGGTTTCTCATAAACAGGACCGGAACACCAACTTCCTGATAATTCTAAAGGGTACGAGGTTACTTGTTCAGTGTCCATAACATTGTCTACCGAGAGATACTCGAAAACATCCCCCTGCACGTATGATATAATAGCCGTGTTTTTTTAAATCTATAAATAGTGAAGTAGGATTTTGCACATAAAGCATATACAACAACCTATTGCCTATAACTGCCTATAATATTGGCAGTGAAAAGTGGCTGCCGATACAAATTCGAGTTCGAATTGTTTTCATATATTTTGACAGCGAATCGAACATATAAATTGTTTTCTTCATATATTTTGACAGATAAAAATCAAACCCACTGCGAATCGTTTTTTCGCATCTTACTTCACTTAACTATCACGATAGCGATGAAAAAAACACGGCCAATTTGTTCGTTCATCTGCCACACTGTCTCATTTGTCGGCGCCCGAATTGAGCTTTGACACAACCATTCTCGATTGCCCGTATTTATTTGCAGATTTTTAGAAGAGCAGTCTTCACGGCACCACCTCTTTTGAGTCACTGACAATGCTCAAGGAGCATTGCTTCTCAACCTCGCCGTCGCCCTTCGGAGTCGGCATTAAACAGTAGGTCCCTTCCACTCGTGCAAGAACAATAGCATGCACAACACGAGTAGTTGCTGAGAAGCTAGGCCTAGGTCCGCCTCGGACTGTAGCGCCACCCATATTATATATTATAGTCTCATATTGCCCTGATTTTTGCATCATTGTGCAGTTGAACTCGCATATTTATAGTCAACCGGAAATTTTTTACGTGAATTGATAATATAAACATTTATTTCATCTGCTGGTGTGCCCCTAGTAATCACTGGCAGGGTCTGTCTAAAGTCACCACCATCCCTCCCATAATACTCGAGTTGCTCTTAATATCTTTCAAAGTGCGATCTAGTGCTTCGATTGCTCTTTTATGAGACATCGTAAATTCATCCCAAACCAACAGTCGTCCACTCTTGCAACATTCGCCCACGCTCGCTGTTTTGCTGATGTTACATACTGGCAATTCCTCATGAGCTAAATTCAAAGGCAATTTAAGAAATTTGTGCGCCGTTCGTCCGCCATCTTTCCTGATTTGTGCTAATAGTAAATTTAAAAGAAAGGTTTTACCAGTGCCTCCTGAAGCATCCAAAAAGAACAAACCACCTTCGCCACTTTAAATTTTTTGAACAACTTTATCAATGCTTAATCTTTGTCCTGTGTCCAAAAGCGGCATCCATTAGCATTGGCATTTTAAAGAATCAGTATCGTAATCTAGTTCTCGCATCAAATCAATACTTACTTCCCCAATTCTTTGTGGTCTGCTGATCCCAAAATCAGAAAAAAAATTGTCCACTTATAGCTATCACTTGGTCTTCAACCTTTGTTAAGGCGTCATTGTAAATTAAAAAAAATATACACTCAATTCTCTTTTTATGCGAATCTTTTTTATGCCGTTTTGAAGTTATGCGATTTTTCCTGAGAATCTAATTCTGATTTTATGTACAAGATTTTGAAGTTATGCGTTGTTTTTTATAGTATTTTGTATGGAATTCCCCTTTTTAAACATTTCTTCTATACAGAGCAAGCAAACAATAGTTACATATGCTCAATGCTATTTGTGTAATAATGAATTATCACTTGAGCTAATGCTTTCGTTTAGTAAAGACGCGTTTGGTTGATTAAGAACTTTAATTTTTTAAATTTTAAAATAAAAATTTGTTTGAAGATGGAAAAAAAGAAGCAGCAACGAAAAGCAATTTCCTTAGAAATAAAAATTGCAATTTTAGATTGCTTAGTGAAAGGAGAAAGATTTACTGATGTTGGGATGCGTTTTGGCTACGGTGAATCGACAATAAGAGCCATTAAAAAGAATGAAGTTTCAATAAGGCAGTCTGTTATATCCGGCACTAAATTAAGTTCCAAATTTTCTTCATATTCAAGAAGTGTTTTAATTGAAAAAACTGAAAAAGCGCTGGTGGTTTGGATTGAAGAACTTACAAAAAAAAGGATTCCTTTAGATGGTCATTTAATAAAAAAAAGCTCTTTGCTTTTACGAGAAGCTAAAGCAAGTGGAACCATCTACTACTTCTTGCACTCAGTCTGGTACAGAATTTTCAGCGAGCACAGGATGGCTGACTCGTTTTCTAAAAAGAAATGCTTTTCACAACGTGAAGATTACCGGCGAGGTTGCATCAGCAGATGAAGAAGCTGCAAAACGTTTTCCTGAAAAGTTGATTAAAATTATTGAAGATGGTAGATACTGCCCCGATCAAGTTTTCAACGCAGACGAAACAGGATTGTTTTGGAAAAAAATGCGTACACGAACTTACATTTCGAAAGCCGAAAAAAAAGCAAGTGGTTTTAAAGCTTGGCTGATAGAGTAACATTCCTACTTTGTAGCAATGCATCAGGTGATCGAATACTTAAACCCTTGCTCATTAATCGATCTCTTAGACCACGGGCACTAAAAGGCAAAGATTTAAAAAAAATACCGGTGCATTGGATGTCCAATAAAAAAGCTTGGGTAACATCTGCGGTTTTCACTGACTGGTTTAATCAATGCTTTGTTCCAGAAGTAGAAGCTTATATGCAGGAAAAATCACTAAATTTTAAAGTTTTATTAATTATTGATAATGCTCCATCTCATCCGCATTTAGAACATCCAAATGTTCAGATACTTTTCATTCCACCTAATACAACGAGCATTATTCAACCACTAGATCAAGGCATAATTGCTACGTTTAAAAAGTATTATGTAAAACATACTTTTAATTTTATTTTTCAGCAAATTGATAGTGAGCCAGTAACAGTAACCAACGTTTGGAAAAAGTTTTCGATTTTAGACTGCATAAATCATTCTTCTTCTGCAATCAGTGAAATAAGACCACAAACTTTAATTGGTTGCTGGAAAGCAATCTGGCCTGAATACGTTGCAAGGGACAATGCTACTAATCAAGCAATGACGGTTTCAACTGAAATTATTGCTTTGGCACATGAAATTGGTGACGAAGGTTTTGATAGCCTTAACGATATTGACATCAATGAGTTGCTTGTAGATGAGCCCCCAAGTGATGATGATATTATTGAAATGTTATTTGATTCAGTCGAAGAACCAGAAAATAACAGTGAGAAAGAAGATAACAATCCTTCCCCATTCACTGCAAAAATAGTTCGAGAAGGTATTCAACTTTGCAAAAAATTAGAAACACATTTTCTTAATAATGACCCGAATACTGAGCGGGCATTCAAATTCCAGCGTGAGCTGAATAATTGCATTTCTGGGTATCAAGAACTTCATAAAGAATTACGGAAAGATTCGCAAAGCTTAATAACTGATTTTCTTATCAAATCAGGAGAACCTTCAGCAGGCGAAACTTACGTTGAATCTATTGATGCAGTAGCAATCTCGTCACAAAATGAACTGACTGTCTATTCTAGTGATGATAATGATTTCGCGCCAGTTCACAAAAGGTTGCGGGTGTTATCAGAAAGTGAAAAAAATGACTAAATATAAAATTTTTATAAAACTACTAATTAAAGTAATGTGAAATAAATATATTTAATTAAAAATAAAGTAATGTTATGTATTTGATTTGAATTTACCAAAACTTTATACTCTGCTCAAAAATTCTCAGATATCCTCATTTTTTATTAGTTGATATCGACTTTTCTTTGGGGTTTTTTCGGTGCTATGAACTTTTAAAAAATTTTGGAACGTAACCCTAATTTTATAATGTAATTAATGTCTTTTTTTATATGATTTTTTGGTTTTATGCGTTTTTGAAAATAATGGAACACATCCCTTCTTTTACACTACATTAGTGTATTTTCTTATGCGATTTTTTTTGTGCGGTTAGTTTTGGAACGTATCTACCGCATAAAAAGAGAATTGAGTGTATACATTTGGCCGCACCACGCCGCAGCCTGCCTTGGTGACTATCGACATGGTGTGTGCGTAGTTTTAAGCACGCAGTAACATGTTCAATTTGAGTATTTGGCAGAAGGGTGGTTTCTGGTTTTGTCACGATCAGATTTGTCAGATTCAGAGACAACCAGCCACTGCTGGTTGATTATAATGAAAATTATTTTGCAATTTACTTTAAAAATTATTTTCGGAAATGGTAAAATTTTGAATTCTATTATATATTCTATAAAGTACATTTTACATCTAAAAAGGTTTCAATAATTTGCGGGCTTTAAGTGGAATTTGAACATTATTTGTACATACTATTTATATAATTTGTCTCTTTCGGTCTCTTTCGGTCTTAGTGCATAACCTTTTATATATCTTGCCTATGTTTTCTAACTTTGCCATAAGTTTTTGATTCGGCTTATGAAGACCTCCTTCAGTTACCACGTTTGTGCAAGTCAGATGAGTGGCTTCGTTGTCTATCCTTTCCTTTCTCCTTTTAGATGGGTGCTAACCCAGCCAGATATTCCAGGGCGTCGTATTTTATGTAGTCCATACCATCTACTGCAACATCTGTGCTATCATCTTCAGCTGATATGTGGTCCTCATCAACAACTAAATCTGAAAGATCTGAAGTTATGGTTTGACTTTCTTCAAGTACGTGGCGTTATCCACCTGAAGATCAGCACCCATTTGTGTTTCTCTCGACGCTTGCGCTATTAATCCTTTATTCGTAGGATCGTAGACGGTATTTGAACTCAAGTGACTTTCGTGTATGGATGTACATTTGCATATATCATCCAATGACCACTTTATCCTCGCTCTTCCTAAGCTTAGTTTCCTCTATTGTGTGGCGAAGAATATGATGTTCGTTGTACTGCACTCTTGTTGGAAGCTTATAGTTCTTGTGGATCAATTTCAGAGCTTTTGAGTGCAGTATTTAATTCTCCTTTTTAGGAGAGTCAATTTGTTGTTGCATTTTCAAAATTGTTTCTTGCAACTCTTACTCTTTGGCTTAGAAGTGTGGAATTAGTTTTAAACTTACCTGGTTAGTTCGGGAAAGCTTTCCTGTGTCTCAAGCTCATCCACGTAATTAATTGATCGTCCTTCCTGACTATAAGATTGTTTGACCAAAGATCCTGCCACAACCTGATAGCTTCTTTTTTGTGCCCTTTCACTCCTTTTTTTATCTTTCTCTTGAGGTGGGCTCGTGGCAAAGTTTATCTGTCAAAATCCTTGCATTTTTAGAACAATAATTAAGCAAATTCGTGTCTAAAATAGCTCACATATTGTTCCTTAGTGAAGCGTTTAGAGCTGATTTGGGATTCACTTTGTACTTTAGTCCACTTTTGTGCATCCAAGTATTTGCCGCTCTTGGATCTTTTGGAAAACGGAAAATTTTCACTTCACAGTCTGTGTTCTCCCTTTCCTTATTATTTGTAGTGAAACCAAATATTGCGCAAATTGCCATTTTGACAAGAAAATGAATTTGCATATATAACTGACAGATTTTTAGGTTACACGTGACGTCACACAAAAAACTCATGAAAAAAATAAGGTTCGGGAAGAGGTTACCTCGTATTCTGTGTATTATGATTGCCAGCCAATTTCATCCGTGTTATCAAATATTCGAGTTATCGAAGTTGGACTTATCGAAGTTCGACCGTAATTACATATAATTTCCACACCTTTAAAGTCGTTCCATTATGTAACAATATTAAGTGCATACAGCGAGGGGCCTTGTATTCTAGTCAATGTTTGTGTATTCTGTGGATCATGGCTTCCACCATTATTTTCTGTGTATTATCGATAATTTATTCCTGAATTTATGCCTGAAACACAATAGTGCGCTGTGCCAGCCGACTTTATTTTACGATGACGCACTGCGTTGAAAAAAATACTCAATTTGTCAGCTGTTCTCTCTCTTATCTACTAGATGAAAAATATTTCCGCCTTGCTGCATACACTCATTTGAAATTACTTTTGTTGTTAAATTATTTTTAATCAGCTGTTTTCGTTTCTTAAATGACAGTCGATACAAAATCCTCTCAATTTGGAAGAAAACTCTCAATCTGAGAGAAAATCTCTCTCACAGCGCACCCCTCTGTCAAAAAATATTCAACATGTTGAATAATGACATGCGAAGGACTTACGTTTAGCGTTTTATTACAATCCTCTCAATCTCTCTCATTATTCACTGACGCAGGTCGACGCTGTATTATGTGCTTGGCCATTGAATTGTTGAAAGCCAACGCCAGAGTAAAAGCACTTGTGTTTCAGCCATTATTCGTTCATTCATTAGGTTCATGTACATACTCCCAATATTATGCGCCTAAAAGCATACTTTCCTGTATTTTTGAACATTTGTAGGAGTGGTTGATGTATTAAATAATTTTGAAATGATTTTGCATCCATAAGTATGCAACTTTTCGTATACCAAGAGTGTCCTGCTATACATTCCATTTATGTTTCGTAATCAATTCTTTGCATTGTTTCAAAACGTGTTTAAATTGATAATAATTAAGTAATTTTTAATTTAAAGACGCGATCCATTAACGATCAACCATCACCTTAAACGATTCCACCCCCTGACTGTGACAATTGTCATAAATATCGTCGGTGCTGCCAAGATTTTATGATGAATTATTCAGCTCCGAAATGGCTTTTATGTGCACTTATAATTTAAGCGTACATACGCATGCAAAAAAACACAATTATTGCTTACCTTATTGTCCACGCTATGAAGTAGACACATAAAGGGACAGAGTCTTCGTGGCGTAGTGACTTAGTGCGTCGACTCCTACGCAGAGGGTGCCAGGTTCGAATCTCCAATCTACCAACTTTCATAATTCACGGCTTCCACCTCTTTCAAGTCAAAGAGTATTCCTGTCTAGAAAAAGCTTCCCAACTTCGCCGTTCGGAGTCGGCATAAAACTGTAGGTCCCTTCCACTCGTGAATGAACAAGAGCAAGCAGAACACGGGTGGTTGCTGAGAAGCTATGCCCAGGTCCGCCTCGGACTGTCGCGCCACCAATATTATTATTATTATTATTATAACATAAAGGGGCAACACTGCTAGGAACCCATTGCGAGATGCATAAACACTTTCAACAACACTGATGTTAGTTTGTCTCGACGAGAGCTTAAAAAAAATTGGTTCTTTCACTGTTCATAAACTGTAATCTATGAGACGTAGATGGTTCCAGTCGCGCGCAAACACACTATTCTGATCTGTAAAGCGATACTGAGAGTTAACACTTTGAGAACGTAGTGTTATGTGTGCTCTGTCAAAAACATCTCCGTTTCGTTATCCAACTGAGTAGACTTACTCGTCGCCTACTAATCTAGTACACTCTGCCAAATGGCCATTCAATTAGAACAAAAATTTAATTTTCAGTATAAATACCATTCAAAAATTGATGATCAAATTGACAAGGCGAACGTGGCAATGACCCAAGGCCTGATTGGAAAACTAATGTCAGTTCTCGATTCCACACTTTCGAAGCTGTCGCGTTACGACGAGGGCAGTCTCATCGGTTCCATACTGAGTTTCACCAACGTCTCCAGCTCTGGCAAGGATCTCGGACAAGGTTATGTGAATTTCTTCCGCAACAATATGGATCAAATACGCGGCAAGATCAGTGATGATCTGTGGACGTTGAATTTCTTTGAACAATGGTACGCGCAGCAGATTAATATGCTTTGTAATTGGCTATCCGAACGATTGGATCATTCATTGCACTACGCGCAGTGTACATCGCTATCTCATATAGTCAAGGTAAGCAGGACGAAGAGGGATGAACTCAATAATAGGTCCTTAATGGAAATCTTTGTGTGTGCGTATTTTTTTGCCGCAGAAAATCTATTCCGACTTTGAGCTGCAAGGTGTAATGGAAGATAAATTGAATTCCAAAGCCTATCAAACTGTTGCTCAACGCATGGCAACCGAGGAGGCAACTTGTGCCCTAACAATGCCCGAAGGAGCCGAAGGTGAAGAGTAAGTGTCAAAAAAACCTTAAAAATTCACAAAAATAGAAAATTGATTGTTTGAACACACAAAAAAAAACAACCCTTAGAACAATCGAAGAAGTGGACGGCGAAGAAGGTGAAGGTGGCTCTGGAAACTCCGGTGGTGGGGGTGGTGGTACAGCAGCGCCAAAACAAAAAATTGCCGCCGCAACTGCAGCTTTACCTCAGATCGGTGAAGATGGGAATGTCGTTACAAATATTAGTAATGTCACTAATATGGTTGCAGGGCGTGTTGGAAACATACTTGGCAAGGGCATTGGCGGTCTAAGCTCTAAATTGGGAGGCGGTGGCTGGTTTTAACAACAACAACAACAAATACCACACAAACAACAACATATTCGTCATATACACACTTTCTATATATAACAAAACAACATACAAACAAACAAAAATGTTTCATTAACTTCTCAAGTGCTTTAGTTTATTGATGTTTATGTTATCTTTTCCGTTGTTCCTTATTGTCATTCGAAACCATTTTTATTATTCTCTCCATACATTTATATATACATATATACAATATAACATCCGCTAGCTAACAAAAGAAAAAAAGGGAAAAAAAATAGTGAAAAAGGCAAGAACAAGAAAAGCTAAAATTTAATTGAATTCCAACTTTAACAAAACTTTAAACAATATTTAGAATTTTGAACATATGAACTATGTAGCAAACACATCGCTAAACAAACAAAGAAACAAAAAAAAATTTTTTAATTAATTCATTTCTCCCTTTTTCTCACACAAAATATTTGAAAAAAGAAAAATAAAAAAAAAAAATCCATTAATTTTCACGCAAATTTTCTCGATTTATTCACTCGTGCTTTCGACCGCGAGTTTTCTTCTCAAATTTATTCAATCCGTACAAAGATGTACTTATTAAATTTTTTCCAAAAAACAAAAACAATTTTTAAATTTAATATAAAATTTTACAAACAAAAAAAAAACAATCTATATATATGAAGAAAAAATATATATGCTTAAATATTTATAGAAAAATTGCGCCACATCACAAATACTGCTTTGAAAAATTTTGCAAAAGCATGAAATCATTTCTGTCAAATCAGACACATTTATGAACTATTATTTTTCTTCATCAAGAAATATGATATGACATGATACACAAATTTATCCACAAACAAAAAAAAAAAAAAAGTGAAATACCAACCACCATCCACTCTTCAATTTGAATGGAATATGAAACTCTCTTCCAAGAATACAGCGAAAAGGAATACCGACAAAATAAAACAAAACAAATTTTACACAACAACATAGATGAAGTTTAGGAGTGAAATACAAAACAGTAAATATTTATACATTTATAATTCATCTTGGGGTTAACAAATGACAGTTAGATTTGAGTAGCAAATATCTTTTTTGTACTGTTTATAAATTAGCCATTTGACATGTTTGTATCGTTTGGAGGAACACAAATTGAAAGTTAATTCAAAGGACGTCACATTGACATCTGTATTGGCCCGTCAGTTGGTCTGTTGGTCTATTGATGAATCTGTCAAGCGAAAACGACTTCAGGGTTGTTGACGTTGCAAAGACGACAAGGGAAAGTTAGGAAAAGAACTTCGAAACATATTGGTGTTGACTTTGACACTGACATCTGTCATCTGCCTTTTGGCAATGACAATGTGCGAACTCGACTGTACCGTTAATGACGCCTCAAAGACGATTGCGGACAGTTACGAAAATAACTTCTAAATTTGTTGACTTTGATGTACATAAACGACGTTGGAATTGACAATGACGTTAACATTGACGTTGACATTAAGATTGACAATCCAATTGACATTGACGTTGACATTGAAATAAACATTGACGTTGAAATTGAGATTGACGTTGAGATTGACATTGAACTTGACATTGGCGATAACATTGGAGTTAACATTACCGTAGACATTGACGTTGACATTCACATAGTTATTGACGTTTACATTGACAATGTCATTACCGTTAAAGTTGAAAAGTAAGTTATTTGTCAGTGCCTGTAACGATTAGATTGACTTTGTCGTCGTCGTCGTTAAAATCAACATGGACTTTGACGTTTTGACATTAACGATGAATATGTCATTACAGACAGTGACTTTGACAAGCATGACTTAAGCCATATATTAGTGAAGTTTACTACCGTTTATGAATATCGACGTAACAAATATTGAGGTCTATCTTGAATTTCTTTGGCTTCATCTCTGACTTTGACTTTGTATTTTGACTTTGTATTTGACGTACAGAGTCCTTGAGACATTTACAGACGAACAAAAAATAAAGCAGTCTTCCAAAGCAGTGACAAAACTACCGATTGAGTTGACCCTCACAAGACACACGTGACGTTTGTGTTCCATTTTTTTTTTTTGTTTTTTGTTTTTTTTTTTTTGTTTTGAGTCCAATAAGCTTGCAATTGACCATCAATCAATCCAATCCATTAAAAATAAGATACAAAATTGTGTCCAAAATAATCGAAATCCATCTTCCAAACGATGCTTAGTAGTAGCTCTAAAAGAAATCAACAAGTAGAATCATAGCTTTAAACCAGATTTGTAGTTAAACAATTTTATTGAACGCAGCGTGTGTATATAAAGTTGAATAGTAGAACTGTTAAAGATTTGTAACTAGCTAATTTTAATAATAAGTAACTAAAGCGGTACACCCGGTGCCATACCGTAAGTTGGAATGTAAGATGTAATGTTTTGATTGAAGGCACTTCGTCTATAGTCTTACTTTTTATATCAAGAAAAAAAAAAACAAAAAAAACAAGATGTTGAACAATAGTTGCCTTTCAAATATTTCTTTTTTCTTTATATACAACATATGAATGAGAGTAACAAACATTATAAGAACAACTGAACGAGATAGATTTTCTAAATGAAAATGTATAACCAACCAACTGCATAAGAGTAAGATATACAAACAAACAAACAAAAAAAAGAAATGAAAAGAAAAGAAAATAAAAAACAAACAAACTAAACAAACAAAAATGTATTGGCAATAGTTAACAACAGTGAGATATAAAATTGTAAAACGTAGTGCCTAAAGCTTTGCCTTGACCGTGTCTATTATCAGCATTTGTGCTGATGTCTAGACTGCATTTTATAGCCGAAAGTCTTTGATTGCCAGATAACCTAGATCCTGTACATTGTTTTTTGTTTTCACATTGTTTTCGTTTGTTCATTGTTGGATGTGTGATTGATGTTGAAGTTCGTCTAACTTATGGTATGGTCTCCACTTTTGTTAAGCCAACCATTTCTATAAAAATTACTTTGCTTATTTTATATATTTTTTTTCTCTTCAAGAAAAAAAAAATCAAAACGAATTGTACATGTTCTGGATACGTGCAGAAACCAGTAGAATATAAACCCAACATCCCCCACACCCACTTCATGCTCAAAACAGCTTGGACAAACAAAAAAAAAAAAAAAAAAAACAACAAACAAAAACAACCCTTCATTCTAAACGATATACAACTGCAACTGTTACTTGTTACGTGTTATTGGTTAACCAACAAATATATTTAAATTATATTCCTAAAGTAAACATATCTCAAAAAAAAAAAAAACAAAATACAAAGTCAAGCAAAAAAACAAAAAATACATATATAGTAAAACAAAAAAAAAAAAACTTTTACATATATTTATATATACATACTCGTATATAGAGGATTATAAGTACATTCATTAGCAATTCCGTGGCAGTAGTTATTTTTTTTTTTCATAATTTCTCAAACACTTTCTATATTGCCTCTAATAAGGAAACAACAAAAAATATTATACAATTCATAAAGCGTATGCCATTACTATACAATCAAAATGAGAAACCCAATGGAATTTTGTATTGAATGAGTGTAGAATTAATTATGAATGAGAATCTGAATGAGCATCTAAATGAGGTCTAGGGAGTCGATAGGAACAACAAAACAGCTTGTGAATACGAACATCGCTAGATTATCAGCAAAAAAAAAAATAATCAACAAAAAGTATAAGCAATAAAACTGACAGGAACTTATAAGTAAGGCTATTGCTAGATTGTCAGCATTTCTGTCTCAGAGATTCCTCATTGTTATAACACTTTTTTTTACTGTTCTGTTATTTTTTTTTTTCATAATGACTAATGTCAGCCTAATGAAAAGCAATAAACCCACAATTTTGATCCGTATATAGTAAATAGTACCTGAAATAGAACGCATAAGCAGCTACAGCGACGATCAGTCGGAGAAAAAAGTGTTTGATATCAGAAAATTAGCAAATGTAATGTTGAAAGTTTACGAAGAAACCCTTAAGAAATAGAAATTCATTAAAAAATAAATTCACTTTATTCCAGTTCTTATATACGTTTAACATTATATCTTAGAGACACTGAAAAGAAAGAAAAAGTGAAAAAAAAATGTTTGAAATTGTATTTAATTGAAGCTTTGCTTGGTATATATATGAAGAAGGAAAGAAAGAGGCTTCTCCTGCTTTTGTTTCATATATATATATATGTATAATTTAGTATACTTTTTCTATATATAATCCCCATTTGGGCTTGTTTAAATACACTTGATCCACATCTCAAAAAAAAAAAAAAAATAAATCAAAACTAAAATTCATAACAAAAATATGAAAAAAAAACCAAACAATTGAATTAATTTCAACATACTTTTGAAAAAAAGAAAAACTAACAACTACAACACAATTTGTCACATAATATTAAATATTACATGAAAGAGCTAGCTTCTCGTTCCAACCATTAACAAGGTGAACAATATTTTGATTATATACATATATACACATATTATACAAGATACAAAAAAAAAACAAATAAACAAAATCAAACAAAAATAATAAACAAATATTATAAAATAGTATACAAAATAACCTCTTCTATTGTATCCATATTTATCATATTGAAATACATTTATATAGATTTCTTATAGGAAAAAACAATATATATATATATACATATACATAAACAACAAACAAACAAAAACAAAATAAGTAAAAAAAAAAAATTAAATATAGAAATAGTTGAAATAGTTAATCTCAGAACACATAGTTTTAATTTATATAAGTATGTATGTATACAAGACATTAACTCTTTTATTTGGAATTTTTGTTTCCATTTTTGTTGTTTTTTTTTCTCTTTTTATTCAAACACAATTTTGATGGCGTGCTCTTTCTACAAATAAATAAAAAAAAACTAAAATATAATCACAAACACAGAAAAAAATACACACACACGCGCCTTTTGTTTGTATATAAAATAAATAAGAACGAAATACACACAGAGAACATAATAAGCAAGATAAATACAAACAAACACATTAATATATATATAATGTATATATATATACAATAAAATGTATATTTTTTTCATTAAGAAATATAATAACAAATTGTGTATAGCTAGTAATCAATTTACAAAAAAGGAGAAGGAAAACAAAGAAAAAAAAACTAGTTCAAAAAGAAAACCTTCTCTTTTTATTGGGAAAAAAAAACAAAAAAAAAGCGGTGTTGCTTCTGCATGACAGAGGAGGCGGGAAGCCGGTCGGGAGAGATGGCAATGGGGAGGGGAGATTGGTTAACGATCTCTCTTAGTCACATCCACTGCAATACATCATTGATTTGAAGACATATTGATAGAGGGCATTCTTACTACAAAAAAAAAATCAATAAAAATTCTTGTGAACACTTGAACACACTCATTCCCCAGCAGTTCTGTCAAAACTTCTTTTGACACAAGCAAATATTCCAGCCAAAAATCTTCTTCTTACTTAGAATTTCTCAAACACAAGCAAATATCGAGTGTTATGCAAAAGGGACCATGTGACGCTCTATCTTTCTACAGCCCTCTATTCGAATGTGTCCGAACCTTCTTTCTCTCCACCCACCCGCAGATCTCCTCGTCCGCCCCAAATCACTCAGTCTTTTGAAACTAATTTAACAAAACAGCAACCGCATGCAAACAAAATTGCTTTAATTTCAATATAGATTCTGTTTTTCTTTTTGTGAGATTTTTAGTAAATTTAGTAGAAAAAAAACCAAAAAAAAATTAAAATCACAAAATTGATAATAACTACAATAATACGCTAGAAAAAAATATTATTTAAATTTAAATTAAAATTAACAAATAAATAAATTTAAGTCTATACTGTATTCTTGAAAAATAAATAAAACAAAAGAAAAATAACAAACTTAGATGAAATATTATGAATTAAGAAATTATAACAAAATTTTGAAAACAAAAATAACTTAATTAGTAAAACAAATATTTTCCAAATAATTATAAATATATATAAAAAAAATATTAAAGTTTAGAAATAGATTAGAATTAATTTGTTTAAATAATTTCAATTTTGAAAAATGCAAAAAAACAAATAAGAAAATCTGACATCAATATGCCAGTAAAAATGTAAACATATGTTTTCAATATTTATCAAATGGAATAATTAACAAAATAAATCACAAAAAAAAAGTATCATCACAATGATCATTCTTTCCTCAATCCCTCATGAAGATATTTCAATTCGAGTTTTGGAAAATGTTTGTATATATTTTCCTCTCACCTACCTGCAAAAAGAAAAACAACCACTCCAAAATAGAAGAAGAAAGAAAGAAAAAAAAATGCTTGAAGGAAAAAAACTTTATAAAATTAAATACGAAATTCACTTATGAATTCTTCACGTTTGCAATTGTTTAAATTTGTTTCCTTTTTTCCCAAATATCAAAAACAAAAAATGAATAAATTCATTTTCAAAAAAAACCAAAAAAAAAATGCTTACTTCTCAAAAATCTATGAAAAAATATATATATATATTTAAAGAAAAAAAATTACATATATAAAAATAAAATTCAAATCTAAAGTCTGTTCTCTTCTCTAAATTTGTGAGAATTCATGATACAAATGATGATGGTGAAAAATAAAAAAAAAACAAAACAAAACATTATTATATTTCTAATTAAAACTTTTAAATGATGAAATTGTTTGCAGGTGCTAATAATAAATTCTGTGTACAAACAAAGTACTAGTAAGGAGCGCAAAAAATCAAATAAACAAAAAACAAAAAAAAAAATAAAATAATACAAGAAAACTGAAAACTTATTTAAATTAAATATATACTACATAATTTATGTATAGCTATGTTTGATGATTTTTTTTCCACTGTTGTTTTGGGTTTTTGTTCTTTCAGTTTTTCTTTTTTTTGGTATAGTTGCGTTTTATCCCTCAAAGTGATGTGCATACATGAGCCGCGACTTAAGGGTTGTGCATTTTAGTATCGGACTACTTCATCATCGCCATTTTGTCCAGCAAGTTTAATTAAGGCTTTTAAGTCTTATTTCCCGCAACTCAATCATTTCCTTTGCGACTTGTCAGTCTGAAATCGCGATACGCAGGGAGGAGGGCATATTCGTTTCACAAGGTGCCAATTGCTTCTGCTACACTCTTTCAGCACTAGTGGGTCACAATTTAAACAAAGAAATCTCAACTGTCAACTGTCTTCGCCTATTCAGTGTCACCGAGGCAATCCCGGAAACTCAGGCAGCTAACTGTCAAACTTCGCCTATTCCTGTCACTAAGGTTTTTTCGGCAACTCGCCACTTCGATGGTAGAACATGGCCCATCTACATACTCTCTCCCTCTTCCTGGGTGCCTGTCCTAAATGCTCCATAAAACTCTGGCCTTAATTTGACACTACCACTACTAGTCACAGTCGTGCTATCGTGATGTGGAAGAAGCTGAAAAGTTGCATCTTCTCGGCTCATACAAGCCACTTCTGTACCACTTCTGTACCAGATTGAACTGCAACGATACACAAATATACCCTGTCAATGAAATGCCTAAATTTGCGAACCTCCCCACCTATATGTCGCAGATCGCGGCTCCTCTGCACATCACTTAACTTCTGTTCCATATTTTGGTCCCTCGTTTCGAATGCAAGCGGAGTGGGAATTGAACCGGAGATCTATCAGTCTTCTTTGCTGATTCCATGCTCGCGTTATTTCTTCTCGTGTTGCACAGAATTGATGCTGAACTTCGAGTCCACTGTTGCAACTGCTCACCCAAATCACAGTGATTGCTGAAGCATAACACTTAACAATGTTCACGTTCACACGTCACACCATGTTCTCTTCTGTTTCATTGAATCAATCATCAAAACATCCGCGATCGCTCAGCGCATTCACAGCTCCTCAACCACACAACAACTCTTCGAGAACAGCAAGGACATCGCTCTCAGCTATCACAAAGATCAGATCTACGACAAGTTCAATCACCAGCACCGGATGCTTCCGAAGTGTTCCAGTTTCCATTCCTGTCCTTTGATTTACATACGTCCACATCCCCTCGTTCAAATTGAGTTCATCAAACCAAAAGCAACATTTTCTTTACTTTGATCTTTTGCTTACATTACAAAGCATTATATTATATGAAACCAAACAAAAAACAAAAAAAAAAGCAAAACAAAACAAACAAACAAAATGAACAAAGAAAAAGTTTATAGTAACAAATACAAATTTGCATTAACCATGTGACTTGAATTGAATTGAAATGAATTGATGACACCAATGCATTTGATATATGCACTAGACAAAACAAAATGAACAAAGATATTCACATTTTTTTAAAAATAAAATTTTAAACAAGATAATCCTACAAAATGATATATATTATGTATCCGTAGTTACTTATATACAATCGTTTATTAATTGCTCACAACACCCACCTCTCAGCTCGACTAAGATGGAGCGATTTGAAAGGAATTGGAATCAAAAAAGAAAACAAATATTTAATAATAAACGAAAACAAAAAAAGAAAAAAGCATTTTTAATACTTTCAATTGAAATTTTGGGTTGCCCAGTTCTCAGTTGTAATTTAGTTGAACTCATGCAGACATGCAGACACACTGGATGTGGCAGGCCACCTTGCGACGCAGTAAGTAGATCGTTTGTGTGAAATGCAGACATTTTGTGTGGTCTTATAGCTTCTTTTTATGGTTTGCACGGCTATTGGATGTGGAATCTTCTTCTGGTTACCCGTGCTATCTTGCTATTCCCATTTTTTCTCGTGCCTATGTCCTAAGCCACACCTTCTAGCACTCTCCCTGGCGGAACTGCAAATAAGTATTTCTTCACGCGACTGTCCAGCATGTCACACTAGGTGCGGGTATTTATTATTATAGCTGCAACCAACTCAGTGATTCCCTTTCGTACAGCAGCAGCCTGTCAAAATTCACCTGAAAAGAGGGATTGTTGGCACATAGTGCCGTCGCCAATGATGGGAATCACATCTTGATTTCTCAAGAAGATCTCCAGGGTATCTTCCACTCGCTGAAGAAGAAAAAGTCAGTGGGAATCGATGGAATACCGAACATTGTGCTTCGCCATCTTCCCCCCGAAGCGGTCCAAATTTACACAACCTTGTTCAACAATGCGCTGAGTAATGCACATTACCCCACGCACTGGAAAACAGCTGTTGTTCAACCGATCCCTAAACAGGACAAAGATAAGTCTATTCCGACAAATCTTCGGTCGATCAGTCTTTTTCCCGGCATAAGCAAGGTTTTTGAAAAGATAGTCATTCGAGTTCTGAAGCAATGGGCTGTTGAAAAGAAAATCATACCGGACAACCAGTTCGGATTCCGAGTGGGGCATGATACCATTAATGCCGCGTCAAAACTGCTGTCCGACATACAATGGAATAAAAACAAAAATCAGTGCACGGGTGCCTGCCTGATTGACTTGGAGAAGGCGTTCGACACCGTTTGGTTGGAGGGCCTCTTCCTCAAGCTGGTCAGGCTTGGCATAAGTAAACCATTGCTATACATGGTCTATGACATGATAACAGGTAGAAAGTTCGTTGTTAAAAATGGTGACGCAGCTTCCACTACGGTCTTTAACATTAAAAACGGTCTGCAACAGGGGGCCATTGGTCCCCCGATATTGTTTTCTATATTCACTGCAGATCTTCTAGGTTCCATGCCGCACTTAATTGCGTACGCCGACGACCTAGTTGCGTAATAATAAACATCTTGTTGCAGCGTGACCGTTGGACAGGGCAACGCGGGATACGCGCCAAAACTGGCGTAAGTTCGGCATAGTTGACCCGCATGGTCGGCCGTTAGCTGTAAAAAGTGTGGTTAGATATCTAGGCATTTGGCTGGATCAATATCTGTATTTTGACAAACATATAGATATTGCTCTGACGAAAGCCAGAAAAGCCTTTGCTGCGGTAAGAAGGTTGTTTTTCAGCAGCCAACTTGATACCAGAGTGAAGGTAATCTGCTACATGGCCCTAGAACGGCCCATTATGGTGTACGTTGTCCATTGTGGTTCAACGTGACTCCTTCCCAGATGGAAAAGATGAGGGTGTTCGAGAGGCAGTGTCTTAGGAGCTGTCTCCGTCTGTATCGCACACCCGTCTGAGTACAAGAAGTACTATCCTAACGAAGTCCTGTACAACGAGGCAAACGTAAATAGGGTGGATAATTTTATCATTAAACTGATCAGAAGGCACACTGCATGAGCTATGACCTCTTCCAACAGTCTGATCTTTGGGGCTTACTACCCCAATAGTATGTACCATGAAAGGGTGCGCCTTAACGGCTTTATTCCTCCCGAAGCATTCCTCTATCTAGACACAATTGGCCTTATACAGGATCCACAAGGATGTCCTATCATCTTCCATGTCGTACGCCGAACAGTGGACAGGCGACTTCAATACGAGCCGGATGTCGTTCGCACCCACGAAGATCTCCTCCGGTTCAATAGAGCGATCCCCGCTCGAGATAGGAAAGAGTCTGCCAAAGAACGGCAATTTTACTGGTGGTTACACCAAAACCAGCCTCCGCCATCGCTAGCTTTTCAAGAGGATCAGATAGCTGGCCATAGTGGCCAGCTTACATAGTTTTTTAAGGTAGATGTAAGAAAAAAAAAATATATATATATATATGAACCAAAATCAAAAATTAAAAAGAATTATATATGTTATGCATATACACAACATATACGCCCTGGTGCACGTGTCCGTACTGTTACGGACATAGTTAAGATAGTATTAAGTTATATTTTAGGGTAAGTTAGTATAAGGTAGGTTAAGTAGTTAGGTTTAGCCAAGTTTTTTATAAGTTTTCTTGGCAAAGGAATAAATAAATAAAAGATTGTCACTAAAGACTAAAAAAAACGTAGATTAAGCCGAAAGGCACATTTATAACATAGATTAGATTAGCTTAGAGGACCCGCATAGGATCAGTAGGTTAGTATTAAGAACAATTGTAATTCTTAAGTTAGTTAAGCTAGTTTTAAGTAATTTTGTCTAGCAAGTAAGAAATATAAAATGAATTAAATAAAATTGCATTAAAAGAAAAAAAAGAAGAAGTATTCTAGCAGACAAATGATTCCTCACGTCCTCCTTTCTTGATGCCCGCCTAGATTCCTGATCTAGTGGGGGCTTGAGTCTTCTTCTCTTGAAATGCCGAAACATACACCCACCCATCCATGAAACTGAAGAGTATGTGTTTATTTTAGGGGAGAGGGTTTTTTTTTGCATACCTTTTACTGGGGCGGCAGGGCAAAGTTGACCGCTCGGATGCCAACAACAACCGCGGCGCTCCCTGCATAGCCACCACAACACCCGTTGTGGGGTGAACGAATGTATGCAGCGGAAGCCCTGGCGGTTGAAGACTCTTGTTACGGAAGAGCAAGCAGCCTCGGATGAACGGACGAGGACCTACAGCGACGACATGGCACGAAAAAGGACAGCGATTTGCGAGTGTGCTTCTGGAATGTAAGAACACTCTAAACTTCGAGGGCTGCTCGAGAACTTGAAAAGATCCTCACCCAGTATAATGCGGATATTACTGCTATCCAGGAAATAAACTGGATAAGATAGGGAATGAAAAGTAAAAAAGAGTACGACATGTGTTGCAGCTGTCACAAGAGGTTGCACATGTAGGGGTGCGGATTAGTTGTGGCAAAACGGCTATGGTCGAAGGTCACCTCGTTTAAACCGATAAGTGATCGCTTGGCTGTGATCCGCATCCAAGGCAAATTCTACAACATTTGCCTAATATGTGCAAACACCCCTGCCGACGAGGCTGAGGTCTCAAATAGAGCTTTTACGACTTCTTGGACGGTGCCTACGGAGCCTGTCTACGGAGTACGACGTAAAAAATGTCTTAGGGCGCTAAGAGACTTCAAACCAAACCAAACATCCTTGGCGGAGTGATCGGAAACCAAAGCCTCCACGACACTACAACAGATAAAGGCTTCCGAATCACAGACTCAGCGACAACACGAAATATGATCTTAAGTTGCACGGGTTTCGCTCCCAAAAGAATCCACAGAGCAACCTGGTCGAACCGCTAACCAAATCGAACATGTGCTCATCAACGTCAAATATCCTGGATGTGCGAACATTCGAGGGGCCAAACGTCGACTCTGACTATTTCCTCGTAGCAGCAAGATTCAGAGCTCGACGGTTCAATGTTAGAAAGCTGCACCAGCCAACAAAGATGAGTTTTGACATTGGACAGTTAACACACAACTTTCTGCTTAATCAGCGCACGCGCCGCGTACATGCATACGTCTGCTCGTATTTCTTAGAATGTGCATTTGCACCGGATCAGGTATAATATTCCCGTCTGGAATATTTTCCCATGGTATTGAATTTGCTATCGGTGCACTTTTAGGCTATAAGTACTTGTGTATCATGAAATGTAATTCAGAGTTAAGTGTGAATCGAATAAAGAGACATCAGTCTCCCTAAAAGAATATTTTTTTCATCTTTTAACCACGATAATTCGTAACTGGCGCCCGAGCAAGGACCTGATAAGTGCTAAACAGTGAAAATATTTAACACTTCCCATTAGAACAGTGATAATACACGAGTTTTTGATACATAGAAATACAGTGAAAATTGTGAAAGTTCAGAAATTCAGCACTTCCCGTTAGAACAGTGATAATACACAAGTTCCATAAGTATCTTTAATGTTGTGAAAGTTATAAAACACTTATCGTCAGATCAGTGAGGAAAAAAGTGAAGCATAGTGATCGAGCAGTTGTACCGCAGTAAGCCGCTTGCAACCTTCAACGCAGACAGCCAAAAAGGAGTAATACACCTCGTCCAAGAGCAACACCACAACATCAGTTTCAGGTTCCAGACACACAATGAAGAGAATAATAATTTCATTGTAAGTCACAATTCAAATTCTACTTAACTCTCAACAATTTTTTATAAAAATCCATTGTCCATTACTATATATACATAAAGCAAAACAAATATTTAAGTCACCTCTCTAAGACATTCATAAGAGAAAAAAGAAATATAATAATTAAAGAAGAAAATTTGTAAATCTCATTTAGTGAAGCAAATAACCAATAGTCTAGGTAGTAAAATTAACACACATTTTAATACACCATACACACTAGGTTAAGAAAGCTAATCCAATCAATATAAGAACAATAATTCATTATACATATAAATAAATAAATAAAAACAAGGTAAAATGGAAGCGATTCAACAAGCCATTGTACAGCTTACAGGAGCAGTAAATGCTCAGATTGAATCTATAAAAAATATTGAAAGGAGACTTGAAGCCTTGGAAACAAGGACACAAGAGATATCCACAACACAACTAACACTTCAATCTCCTAGAAACGAACAGGAATTGAAGGAGATAAGCAAATTGCCAGACAGCGTAAAAGAAATACAAACATTCGATGGAAATCCCATCCAGTACATATCCTGGATCCACAACGTGGAAAATATATTAAAGGATTATGAAATTGTGAAAGACAAGCCCATCTATCGAGCAATACTACAAAGCATTAGACAAAAGATTAGAGGTGGAGGAGAATCTGCACTTATTTCATATAATATATTCGACGAAGATTGGTCGGCGATAAAAAAATGCTTATCCCTCCATTATGCCGACAAGAGGGATATAAGAACTTTAGAACACCAATTAAATACGCTAACTCAAGGAAATTCAAGCATAGACGAATTCTACGCAAGCGTGAATCAGCAATTTTTCTTAATAATCAATAAGATAAAAACGGAAGACTACAGCACGGAAACCATTAACGCGCTTATTGAGAATTACAGAAACCGTTCACTTGATGTCTTCATTAGAGGATTAAATGGGAAGAATAAATCGAAGATTTTGGTTATCCAAAAACCACAGACGCTACCAGAGGCATATACCTCTTGTTTGGAGATCCAAAACCTCAATTATCGGAACATGGCAATACATCAGAAAAATGCGTACAATACAATAACCGCTCCAGTCAATCAGATATTCGCAGCACCACCAAGACAAAGTCAATCAAGGCTAGTACCTACGCCACCTCCACAGAAACCGTTAACACTACAACAAAGGAACATGGCGTACAACATCCAACATAGCCAAAACAATCGATATCAGCGAAATCAGAATATTCTTCCACCACCAAGGCCTACTCAGCCGAAACCGGCAGTTCCAATGGAACTTGGCCAGTCCGTACAAACAAAACAGATCAACTATATGAATAGGCCAGCGTATAATCAACGTAACTATAACCAACCCAGTTATAATCAACATTTCAGAAACGATTCCGTTAATGTGCCACAGAAACGACAACGATTGTACAATATCGAAACCCAAGAAGAGTCACAGTATCTTGATGAATATGAACAAGAGTACGAGGAGGAGAACATGCATGAATATGAGACAGAGCAGGCAGAAGAAGAACCATCGGAAGTAAATTTTATGATAGGAGCCTGTCTAGCATACCATACATAAATTACGAGACTAGCAATGGCAAAATACTCAAATTCCTCATCGATACGGGAGCAAATAAAAACTTTGTACGACCCGAGTTAGCCACCAATGCAAAACCAGCCCAAAAGCCTTTCAAAATAAAATCGGCCGGAGGAGAAATCCAAATTGACAAAAAAATAACTGGTAAATTCTTAGAATGCATTGGAAATAACACTATAATAGAATTTTTTGTTTTACCAGGTCTAACTTCATTTGATGGTATCATCGGAGATGATACGCTCAAAGAACTAGAGGCAATAATAGACCGAAAAAACAATATACTGAAAATAAAACCTAACACTAAAATACCACTACAAGAAAAAGAATCAAAACAAGTAAACAACTTAGAAATTAGAGACAGCCATTTAAATAATAGAGTAAAAGAACAGATTAGAGCCATAATAAATAAACACAGAAAAATTTTCGGAGCAGTTAATGATAAAGAAACTATCGATACAGGAATCAAAGCAGAGATAAAAACATTCACAGATGAGGCCATTTATACAAATTCCTACCCATATCCCATTAACATGAGGGAAGAAGTGAATAAGCAAATTAAACAACTCTTAGAGGACGGTATCATAAGACATTCGAAAAGTCCATATAACTCACCAATGTGGGTTGTACCGAAAAATGGACGCATCAGGAACGCGCAAATACAGGATGGTAATAGATTTTAGAAAGATCAACGCTGTAACTATATCAGACACATATCCCATACCAGACATATCTAACACTATCGCAAGTTTAGGAAAATCAAAGTATTTCACGACTATCGATCTAACATCAGGATTTCATCAGATCAGGATGAAAGAGTGCGATATACAAAAAACAGCATTTTCCACTATGAACGGAAAATATGAATACACTCGTCTACCATTTGGGCTGAAGAACGCCCCAGCAATCTTCCAACGAATGAATGTATATATTGACGACATAATAGTGTTTGGAATAACGGAAGAGGAACACCTAAGGAATGTAGATACAATATTCGAAAGATTAAACCAGGCCAACCTAAAAGTAAATCTGGATAAAACTGAATTCTTAAAGGAAGAAACAGAGTTCCTAGGATATCTAATAACAAGCAAAGGCGTAAGACCAGACCCGAAGAAGATCACTGCTATACAAAGGATAAAACCCCCAGAAAATCTAAAGGAACTGAAAGGTTTCCTTGGATTGGCATCCTACTAGCCGAAGAATTGAAAGCATTTAAGAACCTGAAAGAACTCCTAATATCATCAGAAATCCTCATTTTCCCAGATTTTGAGAAGCCTTTCGTACTCACGACAGACGCTTCGAACACAGCCATTGGAGCAGTACTTTCGCAGGGAGAAATTGGAAAGGATCGACCTATTGCATATATTTCTAGATCACTGAACAAAACCGAGGACAACTATGCTGTAAACGAGGAGGAGATGTTAGCCATAGTTTGGGCCCTCGACAATCTACGGAACTATTTATATGGCGCAAAGAAGATAAGAATATTAACTGACCATCAACCACTTACCTTCGCATTAAGCAATAGGAATACAAACGCGAAACTAAAGCGATGGAAGGCTAGGATAGAAGAATATAATTACGAGCTTGTTTATAAACCAGGGAAGTCAAACAAAGTAGCCGATGCATTATCGCGACTAAAACTTGAAGTCAACAATCTAAACTCACCCAGTTCGCAAACAATGCACAGCGCAGAGGAGGATAGCTCGGATATCATCCCACATTGCGAAGCTCCATTGAATGTATTCCGAAACCAACTTGTCTTTAGAGAAGGCAGCGATATATGCGCATATGAAGAACCCCATCCAAATTATCATCGACACTATATTGGACTTCAGAAAATCACAGGAGAGAAATTAACCCAAACATTAAAGGAAAAACTTAACCCAAACACTCTAAATGGCATAAAAATCCCGGAACACCATATACAACTTTTACAGGAAATCTACAGAGAAAACTTCAGTAAATATAGAATCAGAATAACCCAAACAATAGTCCAAGACTTAACTAATCCAGACAACAAACTACGAGTCATTCAGCAAGAACACAGCAGAGCTCACAGAAATTACAAAGAGAATAAGGACCAGATTCTGGAGAAATACCATTTTCCAGGAATGGCCAACATGGCAAAGAAGTACGTCCGGAATTGCGAAATATGTAATTCCAGCAAGTATGATAGACACCCATCAAAACCAGAAATGCAAGAAACCCCTTTACCTACATACCCATCAGAAGTATTACACATGGATATTTTTGAAATAGATCACAAAAAATTCATAACCTGCGTAGATAAATTTTCGAAGTTCACAAAATTCTTCCACATAAAAGAGAAATCTGCCATTTATCTTAGGAGTAAAATAATAAAAGCCCTACATTTCTTTACAGTACCAAAGGTTCTGGTAACAGACAACAAAAGCAGCTTCATCAGCCCAATAATCTCAAATTATATAAAAACATTAAGTAGTGAACTCGTATTTTACCCCACCACAAAAAAGCGAAGTGAATGGAAGTATAGAAAGAGTACACTCAACAATAGCAGAATTAGATGTCTCAAGAAGGAATACCCAGATCTGACTATGAAGGAAATAGTTAACATAGCAGTCGACCGTTACAACAATTCAATCCATTCGGTAAACAAGAAAAAGCCAAGCGACGTTTTCTTAGGAAGGATTCAGAGGATAAACTATCAAAATCTTATCGACTTCCAAGCTAGAGTGAATGAGGACCTAACGGAACTTATAAGAAAGAACCAAAGAAACAAGATCAGCAGGGAAAATATAAGCAGAACTATAGCAAAGAAATATCAAATTGGAGAAATAGTGTTTGCAACAGTAAAACGCAGAGATGGAAAACAAAAGCCCCTATACACGAAGGAAAAAGTGGCAAAAGGCAACCGTGTCACAATCCTTACCGAAACCGGAAAAAAAGTTCACAAGTCTCAAATAAAAAACATCCCTAATTAAAAATACATTTCTCTTTATATTTTAGGTCAATCCTAAGTTGGGCATTTGGCATGATCAATATATATGAGTACAACACACCTATCGTAACATTGAAACAAGGAACCGGCAAAATCATTAACGGAAATTTTAGGATGGTACACATCATTAATCTAACGGTCTATGAAGATATAGTAAACAACATTATACCTACAGTTAAAAACCATATCGATAAAACCAGCATCCTTCGTCCACAACTTCTCTACCAAACTCAGTAAGTGGAAAGCTTATTAAAGAAACTGCAACGAAAAAACTCAAGAAAAGCCAGATCAATAAATTGGATCGGATCCGCTTGGAAGTGGATAGCTGGAAACCCAGACGCAACAGACTGGGACACCTTATTGAAAACCCAGAATACTGTCATAGAAAACAACAATAATCAGTACAAAATAAATTAACGCCTAACCGCAGTGACAAAAGGAATAATGGAAAACTTCAATAAAATTATCCAGAGAGTAGATGGCACAAGCATCGATAAATACGAACAAATGATGTACAACAAGATCACAATACCCAAAGAAGAAGTTAATGAAATTGCATTAGCCGCCCAATTAGCAAAGAAAGGAAATGTGAACACCAATCTTCTAGACAAAACAGAAATTCAGGAAGTACTATCGCAAATAGAGACTCTTCCGTACAACAACGAAGTGGAAGCCGTCGAGTATGCTGAACCAATTATGCTTCAGAAAGGATCACTGTTTTTCTATACTATATCCCTACCGAAAACAGAAGCTAAGGAATACAATCACCTTTTAATCAGGTCTAAAGTCAAAAACAACAAACGAATCCATTTTGAAACCAACGAACTGCTTACAACCCATGATGAACAGTACGGCATTATAGAAACGTGCACGAAAATGCGAGACATAATGATCTATAACGAAAACCAACTTCGGAAATTATCATCAGACCATTGCATTACTCAGTTATTAAAGGGAAAGAATGCCGGATGTGATCATCAGTTTTATAGGAAACCAATCATCGAACTTCTTACTGATAACACAGTTTTCTTGACGAATTTCAATGGAACCCTGAAGCATGAGAATGAAACCAAAACACTTGATGGAACTTTCCTGATACAGTTCGATAACGACACCATAGCAATCGACGATAGAAAATTTACCAATAAAGAAGTTAAAGCTTTCCAAATTTTACCACCTATAATCCGAACTAACTTAACAATTAAAGATATGAAATTAGATTTCGAATATTTACATGATTTACATCTGGAAAATATAAGAAAAATACAGAAATTTTCTATAATAAATAACATGTCATTTATTTCCGATTTAATTACATACTTATTAATCATTAGCATTGTACTAGTTATAATATATAGATTTAAATATAAGAAGGAAAAAGAACCAAAGCAAATTCAATTACCATTCGTAATACCCCAGGTAAATGACCCCTATCCGCGTCCTATCAAATTAAATTTTTGACCTACGAGCCGTAGATCTTTAAGCAGGGAGGAGTAAACACACTACTTTCTGCTTAATCAGCACACGCGCCGCGTACATGCATACGTCTGCTCGTATTTCTTAGAATGTGCATTTGCACCGGATCAGGTATAATATTCCCGTCTGGAATATTTTCCCATGGTATTGAATTTGCTATCGGTGCACTTTTAGGCTATAAGTACTTGTGTATCATGAAATGTAATTCAGAGTTAAGTGTGAATCGAATAAAGAGACATCAGTATCCCTAAAAGAATATTTTTTTCATCTTTTAACCACGATAATTCGTAACTGGACACATGAGTGCACCAAGAGAGTGCCAGAGCCTACGAAGAGAGACTTAATGAGGGACTCTCCGGTCAAACACCAACGCCAATAATTACGGATTACTTAGCATGGCAAAGACTTCTTCGTCGTTAGTCTCCTCTAAACGACTGAATGGCGCAGTTGGTAGAGTGCCTGCCTCTGGTTAGCGGGGTCCCCGGTTCGAATCCCAATGAAAGCAAAGTCAATACGCTATTATCCGGTTTTCAAATCTGGTCCAGTCACCATTTGCCGTTGGGATCAAATTAACGGCACTATCACTTGAGTCGTCAAACAGTGGTAATAGTCTGACTAGGGGTATCACAATTGACCAACATGGTCTAAGTGTGCTGGTGAATGCACTAGCAGCCCACCTACCTAACCTAACCTAGTCTCCTCTACAAACATAGATGGAGACCAGAGTCCTGGGATACGAAGCTACAGAGGGTGTACCCCTAACTCGAAAGAGTTATTTATTTAAGTAACAGACAAGATATCATTTATAAAAATGAGAAAGAGTGTCGGAGACAGAACTGAGCCTTGGGGAACACCAGCATTTATTTGGAGGATATCAGACTTGAACCCATCCAACACAACTTGAATTGAACGGTTCGAAAGGTAATTTCTAATCCATAGAAGAAGAGATTCATCGATATCATAGGCACGCATTTTCGACAAGAGAGCTTGATGCCAAACTCTGTCAAATGCTTTGGAAATATCAAGCGCAACGATCTTGCTTCGTCTGCATTGTGCAAAGAATGGTTCCACTTTTCGGTGAGATAAGCTATCAGATCACCAGTGGACCTGTCGCTGCGGAAACCATATTGTCGGTCATTAAGAAGCTTCCGTGATTCAAGGCTGACGATTTATCAGCGTTTCCATGACCTTAGAAAGAAGGGACGTAAGTGCTATGGGTCGGTACGAGGTGGTTGACGAAGATTCGTCCTTTTTAGAGACCTGCTGGACAAATGCTGTTTTCCATCTGCTCGTATAGAGACCTAAAGAGTAGGATAGAGCAAAAAGCTTACGCAGTGGTTTTGCCAGCACAGAAGAACACCTCTTCGGAAGTATAGGGGGAATACCATCCGGGCCAGCGGATTTGTGCACGTCGAGATCTTTCAGTACTCTTGCAACTGTACGAGTGCGGAAGTGGATTTGTCCCATGGTGAAATCAACGCTCTCAAGTACAGGTGGAGACAAATTGGAATCTGGCAGTGTTGAGCTAGCCGCAAAATGAGCCGCAAGCAGATTAGCTGGAATGTCATTGTAAATGAGCGTGGGAATTGAAGACGAGCCGGAATTCTTTACGTTCTTTACAAATGACCAAAAGTTTTTGCTACCCTTGGGACATTTTAGCACTTTTTGCCTCAACTTTTGCTCATAAGAGAATTTCACTCGTCTGATAGTTAAATTGCAGTCATTTCTGGCCCGTTTACACTTGTTCCGGTTTTCCTCAGTAGGGTTGGCTTTGTATGCCCGGAAATTCAACTCTCTCATCCTAATAGCCTCTTTGCAGCTCGAGTCATACCATGCATTTGCTTTGGGCTTGGTACTCTTCACTCTGTGAGAAATGAAGGTTCTCATGCCTAGCAGAAGAATATTTGTGATCATATCAGCAGCGGTGGTCGCCGTGGCGTAGTGGGTAAGTGCGTCGACTCCTACGCAGAGGGTGCCAGGTTCGATACCCAAATTTACCACCTATCAAAATTCACGGCTCCACCTCTTTCGAGTCACTGACAATGCTCAAAGAGTATTCCTGTCTAGAAAAAGCTTCTCAACTTCGCCGTTCGGAGTCGGCATTAAACTGTAGGTCCCTTCCACTCGTGAAAGAACAATAGCACGCACAACACACGTGGTTGCTGAGAAGCTAGGCCCAGGTCCATCTCGGACTGTCGCGCCACCCATATTATTATTATTATCAGCAGCGGCATCCACGTCACTATCGAGGAAGCAAAGTGACCAGTTAAAATTCCTAAAGAATTTGTTCAGTTTGTTCCAATCGGCTTTCTCGTACAGCCAAACTGTTCTTTTAGGAATTTGTTCTCTAACTATGTGTGGTGTGCCTAGAGCCTAGAGGTGACACTATGTCAACAGAATATTCATCAGGATGAGAGGTGAGAAACAGGTCCAGGGTGTTGGCGGAATGATCTGCAATGTCAGGTATTCGTGTGGGCTCATTTACTAGCTCGGTCAGATTGTTTACCTCAGCAAAGATTTCGACGTACCTTCCTTCGGGTGTTGTCTGGCCTGAATGCCGAAGTCAATTAGTATTGTGTACATTGAAATCGCCCGCAATGGCAATTTCAGTGCGAGGATACAGGGATACAATTCTTGAGATGGAATCGGTTAACGCATCAAATTCGTTAAAAGTTGAATTGCTATCCAAGCTTGGACTTCTATAAATAAAGCAGTAGTGGATTAAATGCTTACGGATATGGAGTTTTAACCACAATAAATTAAATTCCGGATTGGAAAAGAGGCCGTATTGTGGTTGAATTTGGTAAGCTACATCACTACAATGGCGAGACCGCGGTGTAAAAAGAAGAGCGGCACCAAGCTATATCCAGGCAGGTTCAAATCCGATAATTCGGTATTCTCACCTACCTGTGTTTCACTCAGCGCCAAGACAGCTGGTTTGTAACGGGATATATGGACATACACAGCGAAGAGATTCGCTCTAAGCCCACGCACATTGCTCACATCAACCCTAAAACTTCCCATAAAGGACAAAACGCAGATATGAAAAAACCAACTCCGACTGCAAGTGGTGAACCAGAAATGAGAAGTGCAAATTCAAAATTAGCTTCCCAACAACAATCGATGTAGGTGTTATGCCCATACATCGATTCGAGTTGGTCCACCAACAAATTCACACTTCTAAGATCCGCTATGTCAGATGCTACGCACTCTCAGTCATTGCATCAGCCCGCCTGATGGAATCAAACGGGAGTTGCGACCGAGAATGCGCAACAGTGGCTTGTGAGGGAAAGGGGCGAGCGGACGCACTCGACACCGAAACACTTCTCACTAGCACTTAGCACTTTTTTTTTATATTATTTTTTTTTCCGGGCACTCGCGGAGCTTTTGATGGTGGAGGGACCGCGGGGTTTATTTTTTTTTTTTTTTTTTATGTTCCACTCGCGTAATGCACGGACGGAGACAAGTGCACGCGTCGGAGGATGACACAGAACTCTTCTTTTTCCTTTTCCGACGAGGTTATGATCCGAATTATGGGAACCATAACCCCGCCACTTTACTGCATCCCTACTGATCCGCCTGTGGTGTTCGCCGATTCGAACTCAAGAAATATCGGCAGGCCTCCCTGTCTCGGATCACTTCATCTCTGAGGCCGATCAAATGCTGGTGGTCTTGCATTTGTGTGATCCAGGAGTTCTTAGGCCTGCCTTTCCTTCGCGCTTGCGTTGGTACGTTGATTGATATTGCCTTTTTAACGGGGTTCGAAGGATCTCTCCTTTGAACATGACAATACCAACTGAGCCGGTCGTCCTTAACCTTCTTAGAGATGGGTTCTTTAACATGGAGGCTTCCTCGGATCTTTGAGCTTCTAATTCTATCGAGCTTCGTTACTCCTGCTGTCATGCGAAGCATTTTCATCTCAGTTGCCGTTAATTTGCCCTCATACTTTTTGTACGCTATCCAAAATTGCCGGACGTACAACTGCGGTGTAGAGCCTTCCTTTCATCTTAGGGGGCATTTTTCGGTCACAGAAGATGGCTGCGTTTTCACGCCACTTCATCCACCCTACGCTTACGCGATGATTGATATCGTCATCACAGGTTCCTTCGCTATTGATCATAGATCCCAGATATTTGAACTTTTCACACTTGGGAAGCACTATTCCAATCAAATAAATGTCTGGAATAGGCCTGAGTGGATCGGAGAATGGGCAGCACAGGTACTCGGTCTTTTTCTGGCTTATGCGGTATCCATTCCCCTCCAGAACTTCCACCCACACATCAAGTGTTCGTTGCAGGGAAGTTTGATGATGCACTTTTGGGTCCGTCACTTTTCCTTCAAGCAGATAATCAAGGACAACAATAAACAGCAAAGGACTTAAGACGCACCGACTTTGATTGGAAACTCCTCGGTGACTCCAACAGGACATCTTATTCTCGTCTTTGCTCCCTCGTACATGTCCACGATAATCTGTACGTAGGTTTCTGCAACTCCTATTTTTCCAAGCGCCACCCATGTCAGATCTCTTGGTTGGTTATCAAACGCTTTTTCAAAATCAACCAACACCATATGCAAATCCTTTAAGGAATCACGATGTTTTTCCATTAAGATCCTTATACTTTGGATTGCATCTGTTGTTGATTTGCCTGCGACAAACCCGCACTGGTCATCAGACAACCGTATTATTTTTCGCAATCGGCCATCTAAAACTCGCTCAATGATCTTCATAGTGTGTGACATCAGTTTGATAGAACGGTAATTGTCACAGTTTCGTGTATCGCGTTTTCCTTTGTACAAAGGAAAAAGATAACTTTCCCTTCACTGATCAGGCATTGGATTGCCTCTCATAAGTTTGGAGATGAAAATCATGAGCCATTTGACCCCGATATCTGCCATCCTTTTCCAGAACTCAGATGGTATCTCGTCCGGCCCAACCGCTCTTCGTTTTTTGTAGTATTTGACCGCCTTTTCAACTTCTTCGACTGTAACGTCGGGTACTTCATCATAGTTGGGGACGACAGTCTCGTCGGATATACTTTCCAAGAGCCATTTAGGCTTTTAAATCCTTTCACGATATTGTCTCCACCTGTGTGAAATTTTTGCGTCTTCCACAAGAAGCTGACCTTGCGCATCGTTAATGAACTTCGGTGAACGAATTTCCTGGGCATTTCTCCTTCTTTATGCGGCTATTTTGAATATAGTTGTGCCCATGTTCAAGTTGTTTTGCCACAGTTCTTGGTTTGCCTGGTTCGTATCCGCAGCCGAAGAAGATATTTCCTCCAACTCCCGATACAGGTCCTCCTTACTCTTAGCTTGATTTTGGGCGCACTTCTTCTTCGCTACACAGTTACAACGTCTATATTCCATTTCCAGGCGAGCTTTTTCATCTCAATTGCTAGGGGAGCACTTTGACCAAGCTTTGAAGGCCGTTTTCTTTTCACTTATCACTGCTTTCGCTTCATCTGTCCACCACCATGTTTCGTTCCCATATGGCCTTTTGAAACGCCGAGCAGTGATTTAGCTTCATCTAAGCAAGGTCGTTGTAGTGAATTCCACATGTCTTGTGCTCTGCGCTCATCATCATCAACTTCGGTGATGTCGCGATGGAGATAGCGCTTCATCTTGTTAATAAAAGCTTCGCCTTTTTTCTTATCCAGCTTGTACCATTTCATTTTCGCACACGCCCGTGTTTGTTTATTTTTGTACGTTGCCGCCTCCATAGAAATTTCTGTCAGAAGGAGGCGGTGTTGCTGGGCGATCGATTCCCCTAAAATCACTTTGCAGTCTTTTACCCTAGACTTCATAAAACGTGATACCAAATGGTAATCAATCTGCGTTTCATTTCCGCCACTGCTATAAGTAACCAGGTGCCGGTTTAGTTTGATGAACATAGTATTTAACACGAAAAGACCGTATGACTTGCTTAGGATATCTTCACCCGGGGAGTTCCTGATCCCGTATCCTAGTCCTCCATGGCAATCTTCGTAGTCTTCGTTTGACTTCCCGACATGTCCGCTCAAATCTCCGCCAACAAACAAGAGCTCTTCTCTTGGGATGTTCTTGATGAAGTTAAGAAAATCTAGCCAGAATGGAGAGGAGCATATGTACTGACAATATTCCACACCTCACCTTGCATCACCAGTTTGAGAGACATCAAAAGGTCGCTGGACTTTGAAATGGCCAAAACGTTGCTAAGCAGCTTAGCCAAAAATATGATACCGACTCCGTTCTGTTCGGTTCCATAGTAGAACATTTTGTAAGCTTTTGTCTTTACGTCCAAGAAACGCGTTTCTTCCGGTGTTTCGCCATTTAGTTTCTTGAACACACAAAACGTCCACTCGCCTTCTTACCATCATCTCTTCAAGCTCGTTGCTGCGACCACTCATATTTCCAACGTTCCAACTCGCGATTCTTAAGTTTCGGCTAAGCTTATGCAGTATTTTGCTATCCCCCGGAAACCGAATAGCTCTGACCCGAGCATTTCTGCTCGTCCCAGGATCAGTACTAAGTAGTGCCTGGCATTTATGTATGCGTACATTTCCATAGTGCTTAAGTTTAAACTATTTTTTTTGAGATTTTCGACACGTGCATCGTCCTATTTCTGTTATTGTTTGATCTCGCTTTTACGACACCGGTGATCTCCAGTCGTGTCAACCCACGGACTCTCATGCATACTTACGGGACAGTTTTATGGTGTTAGATGTATCGCTAGGCTCACCATGGTGTTAAAAATTGCCTAGATGTGATTTGTCCCATTTCGTTAGAAATGAAATGCTGAAAATACCAATAAAATTAAATTTAGATAGAATTCAATAAAGCGGTTCGCCAACATAATCTGGATATATTAAAAAACATACTCATGCGAGTACAAATTGTAGTTTATGCAGGCCATTGTTATAGCATCATTTCGTGCACAATTAGTTCTGTATCTAGAAATAAAAAAGAATAACTGATCTATGTTAAACTATATGTGTTAAGCAGTGATAGTAAATGAGAACAATCGATGTGACCAGTTAATAAATCATGAGCGAAAAGGACAGAGTGAAAGCGATTTCAAATTTATAAGCGCGCATCTAGCTTCGTATGAGGGCATGTTATTGTTCCAGTTCATTTTTCGGAGAACTAATTAAAACGACACAGCCATACTCCAAAACGGAACGAATAAGGGACGTGTACAGTGACTAAAGCGTGTACGGATCGTGAAATTCTTCGGAGTTACGAAATAAAAAGCCATGCAAGGAATTTGCTTTGCCAATTATATAATCTATGTGCAACGAGAAATTCAATTCTGGATCAAAAATTACTCCTAAGACTTTTTGATTCGTTACTCTTTTCAAAACAGATCATTGAAGGGTGTATTCAAAGACAATTGAAATTCTTTTTCTACTGAAAGTTTGAACAGGGCATTTGAAATGCAAGTGGTTCAAAGTGCACCAGTCATTAGCCTTATTGAGATTATGCTACAATCTTAGGGCGTCGTCAACAGAGCTCCAGAGTTGTAAATTTTTAAATCGTCCGCATATGAAAGACAGTTGGATGTCGACATAAACGACGGCATATCATTGATGAACAGAAGGAATAGGAGAGGGCCTTGAGGGACGACCGAGAAATTATGAATCTCTCTAGAGAGAGAGGGTCCAATCTTGACATACTGTCTACGGTCCTCCAGATACCCTCTAATCCTGATGGTGGACACGGATTTCAAAGAGTTGATATGGCGTCTCATGCTGGCTCAAGCGTCTGCACTTAGCCTCTATCAGCGAACTCCTACTCTCACCTCCACGTGGTGAAATCTGGGAGCCGAGCACCTTCGATCGAAGATGGGGTAACCAACCCCCGCGGGACGTCGTTGGCGGCTGCAGACGAGAGAGGGGGGAGAGTGTGCCTGTACCAGGGCTCATCTCTCTCATCTCTCTCTCGTCTGGCCAACGGCAGCATCCGAAACTCCAGTCAGACGGAGTTATCTGGTGCGCAGTCCTTCTAGAGCTACCTCGACATTTTCGGAGCATAGGTCTAGAAGGTTTCTTTCAAGGCCAGGTTGGGGCCTTGGAATTGAGATGGCGGCGGAAGATCCCTATAGTTTTAGGGACAACGGCGGCGCTCACAGCCTCAGCGAGGTTACCGACTCTGGATAAACCCGGACCCTCCGCCCGACTGTTAAAGAATAGGGCCTGGCCTCCCAGTTGGGGGTTGTGCGTGGGGTTAACTCCCTCACCACGTAAAAATATTATGGTTCAGAGACAACCAACTGCCTCGGATACGGACGGAATTAATGTTGACGACCCCAGCAAACGTTACAAGGACAACGATTTTCGGTTCTGCACGTGGAATGTTAGGTCTCTTAACAGACCACGTGCAGCCGAAGAACTCGCGGAGGCCCTGGACTGCTACAAGGCAGACATAACATCAATCCAGGAAGTGCGGTGGAATAGACCGGACAAGAAGAGGATGAGAAACTGCGACATCTACTCCATTGATTGCAAACGGGGAGATGCGCTTATTTGGATGTGGATTTGTTGTTCGAGGCAGACTTAGGCAAAAAGTCTTAAGCTTTGTCTGTAAAAGCGAACGCCTCATAACAATCCGCATCAAGGCTAAATTCGGGAACATCAGCCTGATTTGCGCCCACGCCCCGACAGAGGACAAAGATGACAACAGCAAGGATGACTTCTATGATCTCCTAGAAAGGACCTACGATCAGTGCCCCAGCTTCGACACCAAGATCGTTCTAGGAGATTTCAATGCAAAGCTGGGTAAGGAAGACATCTTTGCCAAAGTCATCGGGAAACACAGCCTGCACGACACTACATCCGATAACGGACTCAGGCTGGTGGACTTTGTCACGGGACGTAATCTCTCTGTAGCTAGCACACCTCAACATCCCACACCTCAACATCCATAAAGGGACCTGGCGGTCCCCCGATCAATCAACCGTCAACCAGATTGATCATTTTGCGATCGACGTCAGACACTCCTCCAGCATTCTTGATGTCCGAACGTTCCGAGGAGCCAACATCGACTCGGACCATTTCCTTGTTGTAGCCAAGGTAAGAACTCGGATATCAAGAGATCAACGGAGTCGAGAAAGGACACCACGGTTTGATGTCGGAAACAATCGCAACGGGCTGCTAGGATCTTTGCCGATCGAGTCTCCCGGAATCTCTCTCTAAGTTCGTCGCCACCTGCGCAAACAATCGAAGAAGATTGGAGGCGTTGTCAAGAAGCCATCAAAGATGCTGCCACTGATGTGCTGGGTTTTACGGCACCACCTAGAAAAAAACCTATGGTTCGACAACGAGTGTAGGCTGGCACATGCAGCGAAGCTGGAAGCCTACAAAGCAACGCTGCAACGAACGACGAGAGCTGTTCGTGAGCTCTACGAACAGAGACGAAGGGATGGGACCCGGCTTCTCAGAAGAAAGAAGAAAGAGCACGAGAAGCGCGCGATCGAGGAGATGGAGAGGTGCTACGGTAGGAACGACGTCCGAAAGTTTTACCAGAGGGTGAAACAGTTATCCAGTGGATATAAGGTTCGGACAGAAGCCTGCCGGGACGAGAATGGACAACTAGTAGTAGAGTCGCAGTCGATACTGAGAATTAGGAAGAACCACTTCTGCAGACTGCTAAACGGCGATGATGACACCAATACCGCTGTCAGGCAGAATGTTCCACTCAATATGGACGATGATCGACGAGAATTCCGTCCCCCCGACTTAGACGAGGTCAAGATAGCAATATCAAGATTGAAGTCTAACAAAGCTGCCGGTGCGGAGTTCGTCCGCTGAAATCTTTAAGGCAGCTGGAGATGATCTGGTTGGGCGTATGCACCAGCTCATCTGTAAGATATGGTCGGAGGAGAGCATGCCCGATAAGCGGAATCTCAGTATCGTTTGCCCGATCCATAAGAAAGGAGACCCCTTTGACTGCGCCAACTATAGAGGAATAAGTCTCCTGAACATCGCCTACAAGATCTTCTCTGCCGTTTTGTGTACTCGCCTGAAGCCGTTTATAAATAACCTGATAGGTCCTTATCAGTGTGGCTTCAGGCCAGGGAAGTCCAACATCGACCAGATTTTCACACTACGGCAGATCCTGGAAAAGACCCAAGAAATGCAAATCGACACCCAAAACCTTTTTGCCGATTTCAAGGCCGCATATGACAGCGTGCATAGGGACGAGCTATACAACGCCATGTCTAGTTTTGACATTCCTGCCAAACTCGTCAGGTTGTGCAGGATGACGATGGAGAATTTTCGCTGCTCCATCAAGGTCGGTAACGAACTCACCGAGACCTTCAATGTTAAAAAAGGATTTAGAAAGGTGACGCGCTGTCATGTGATTTCTTTAACATCATCCTGGAGAAGATCGTGCAAGACTCACACGCCAACACTAGAGGCACGATCTTCCAGACGTCCGTACAACTGTTAGCATACGCGGATGACATTGACGTGATTGGCAGAACACAGCGAGCCGTCAATGAGGCGTTTGCTGCCATTGAGGCGGAGGCGGGCAAAATGGGTTTAGCAGTGAATGAGGGCAGAACGAAGAATATGCTGTCATCAAGGAGGGACAACATCGACGTCTTGGACAGAGCGTCACAATGGGCAGCTATAACGTCGAGGTAGTCAAGGACTTCGCCTACCTCGGCTCCGCAGTAAACAGTACAAAAAACATCAGTACCGAGATCAAACGCAGAGTAACTCTTGCCAACCGCTGTTTCTATGGGCTCAAGAGGCAATTGAGTAGTAGAGCCATCTCTCGAAGGACCAAGCTGACCTTATACAAGACCTTGATCATCCCAGTCCTGCTGTACGGCGCGAAGGCATGGACAATCTCAAAAGCGGATGAGGAAGTCCTTGGTATTTTCGAGAGAAAAGCTCTGCGTGCGATCTTTGGTTCTGTTTGCGTTGACGGTTTCTGGAGGAGAAGATTCAACCACGAACTGTACGGGCTGTACAGCGACATGAGTCTAGTCAGGCGTCTTCGGATCCAACGCCTAAGATGGCTAGGCCATGTAGAGCGTATGGACAACTCAGCTCCGGCCCGGAGAGTCTTCGACTCCGAACCCGTGGGACAACGCAACAGAGGACGGCCGCGTTTAAGGTGGCGCACCCAGGTGGAGAAGGACCTCAACCAACTTGGCGTGTGACACTGGAGACAGCTACCCAGAGACCGTGCTAGCTGGAGAGGCTTGTTGGTTGAGGCCCAGGTCCACCCCGGACTGTGGCGCCAAATGAAGAAGAAGATGGTGGACACGGTCGAAGGCTTTCGAAAAATCCGTGTAAACACAGTCGACTTGTAAATAGTTTTCAATATTGCGAAGACATTAATTAGTGAGGATAACTAAGTTGGTCGTTGTAGACCAACCGTTTATAACACCATGTTGGCAAATATGGTTGCGCACTACTGTATAAAGCCTCTTCTTAACAACAACTTCAAATATTTTTGGAATCAGTTGCAATATAGTTTCCAATGATTCTTTTTGACCCAGACTTATGAACTGGGGAAATATAAGAATGCTTCCAGCAAACCGTCTTAAGAGACATATTAAATATTATCTTGAGAGGGTAGACTAGGCTATTTTTGCATGCTTTAACAAACAAAGGCGGAATGTTGTCGTGAGCAATATTACTACTCCACTCTAGTATATGAGTATTTCATCTTCTGATATGGATACACATCCGATATTAGTGATTGGTTCACAGGCAATGAATTACAATCAACCACCAAATTTACAAAATTTGATGAATTTAAAAATGAAGCATACATGTCACACATTCCTTCATATGAAGGAAGGCCTTATCTGTAGACGTGTCTTCCATTGGCACAATGCCTGGTTATGACGACGATAATGTTTCTAAGATTCCGCCTACGCATTCTGGCAAGGATGTGTATGCATTTTGGACCGAGAGTAAGCCATAACTTATTTGGAATGAGGCCAAGTACGTGAGGAGGTACCAGTAGCCTATCAACGATTTGCTTGCGCAAGCGTTTCAAGCTTTAGTGGGTGGCAGGTCTCCACTCTCCATCTGGAAAGAGTTGGGAACAAGTTCACTTTGTAGAGAGTTCGCCATTTCTTCACAGTTTTCTGGAATGTCATCAAATCCCGCCACCCACACGAGAAGAAATACTTGGCCAACTCGTGAAGAGGTAGGTGCCAATTCAGGGAAGTCTTAGAGGTGAAGGTGACTGAGCCCAGAGATTTAATCGCTGCCTTGCTGATAGAACAGATGACTATGTCTGTGCGTTGTCAATCAATACCAGGTGGTATGCCCATTCTCGCAGGCAGGAATTGTCCGACGATTAGTGCAAATGGATTATTAGGACTGGCCAACTGCCACTACTCTCGCCAGTTAGCCACTTGAACCTAACCTCAAGGAATTATGAATGTACGTGAAGTGGACACTAAAAAATATCGTTTAAATTGTTAGTCAAACTATGGCTGAACCATGACCGCCGCACAGTTGTTCAGAAGCGGAAAAAAAATACCTAAAATGAAATTTGGAATATGGATTTATAATAATAATATAATATGGGTGGCGCGACATTCCGAGGCGGACCTGGGCCTAGCTTCTCAGCAACCACTCTTGTTGTGCGTGCTATTGTTCTCTCACGCGTGGAAGGGACCTACAGTATATGGATTTGTTGCACTTTTTTATAAGTGCAGTAACTGGCCTAAGTTTTCCCAAAATTTTGGCAAGTTAACTCAAGGGATGTTTAAGGTACAGAGCTCTTGCGTCCTACGACGAAAAACCTGTACATATTTCTTGTAGCTTATGGCTTGATCTAGAGGATGGAATTAGAAAATTCACAAAATTACCGTTATTTTGGCAAATTTTTGACGAAAACAGGGAAATTTGTTTCTCTGGCGTAAATTATATGAAATTTTACATCAGCTTTGAAGGAAGTTCGATCTGAATTGTTGCTCTTGACGTGAATTCACATAGTGCAAGTTTTCATCATCCTCCATTGTCGGCAAGTCCATAATAAACCTTATTTTACTACGGAAAGTCCCTTATTCATTAAAAATGTTACCTTTATAACGGTACATTTGTCCGTTCTTTAGCTCGATCCTCTAGATCAAGTCATAAGCTACAAAATCGGTCTCAGTCACTTTGCTGTAGGACGCACGGTTTTTGAGATACGAGCAATGTAAGGCCAACATTCATGATTTTTTTTATTGATGTCAAATGGCATTTTATAACTATGCAGTAAGAGTTCACTGTTTCGTATCCCTTATATATCCCTTAGCCTTATAAATTCGAACACATTTTAAAGGCACTTTGCTTGAGCGTTGCTTGATACATATATCTATGCACAGAAACAAATTTCCACTCTTGAGTGTTGAGTCGGCGCGTCTTTGCAAGAGCGTGTGTGTGTTTTGATTCGCTAAACGAAATCTTAGGACCAGGAGTCGCCACTGTGTCCCAAAGGTAACAAGTGTTTTTGGTCATTTGTAAAAAACATTCGAAATACGTCTAACTCGTCGGTTCCTTCGCTCGTAGCTAATGACACTTTATTCGTCACCTCGCTTAAAAAGGCTGAACTTTTCGCGAAACAATTTGTGGAGTTCATCGCTTACTGCAAGTGTCATGACTCCTGTCATTGATAACATAAGCACTCTAATCGAACAGATTCATTTTCGAACTTGTGCAGTTGCAAGAGTCCTGAGGGATCTCAACATACACAAATCCGCCGGACCTGACAATATACCCGCTATTGTTCGTAAGAAGTGTTCTTTGACCCTAGCAAAGCCGCTGCGTAAACTTTTCCATCACTCCTACTCCACCGGTAATTTGCCAAAGGGATGGAAATTAGCTCATGTCCAGCCTATAAAAAAAAAGAAAAGGTGAATCCTCCTAGCTCTCCAACTATGGACCGATTACTTTGACATCAATTCCTTCCAGGGGTCATGGAAACATTAATTAACTAACAACTGAAAAAATATCTTGATAAACGAAAGCTTCTCAATGACCGACAATATGGCTTTCGAAGCAATAAATCTACTGGTGATTTGATGTCTTATATAATTGAAGAATGGAATAAATCTATACATCGTTTTGGTGAAGGTAATATCATTGCTCTCGATATTTTAAAAGCATTTGACAGAGTTTGGCTTCAAGCTCTCATAACGAAAATGCTTGCGTTCAGTCTGGATTTATTTTTTTGCGCTGAATAGAAAGCTTTCTTGAGAAAGCGATTCTTGATGGAGTTAAATCTGACATACATGAAATAAACGCGGGTGTGTCCCAGGGCTCAGTTTTGTCTCCAACCCTCTTCCTCATTTTTATCAAACGATTATTCTTAACGGAATGCGGATGACAGCACCCTCAGTGTTTCATACTCCTTCACAGATACACGTCCGTCTGCTCTAAAAACATACTATTAGAATTATATACAAAAAAAACATCGTTTGCATCCTAGTTTTCCTTTATTTAAGCATTTGAAAATCCTTCCAGTTCGAGATTTATACTGCTTAAGGTATAAAAGATGTTTTACAAAATTACATTATAATTTACGTGTCATTTCCCTGCATCTTGTTTCTGTTCCCAACATCCGTACAACAGCTTTTCGTAATTCGTTTACCGTAACAGCGTGCCGGTTATTTAACAAGTTTCCTCTTTAAATCAGATCACTAAGACTTCCTGCTGGGTTTTCAAGAAATCTTAAGAAATAGCTCTTTAGCTTAGACATAAGTAATTTGGATTATATACCTCGGGTCCAGTAGTACATTGTTTAAATATTTATTCTCATATTCTGGTTTAGTTTATTTATTTTACTTATATTTTATATCTGTTGTATTTTATAAATAAAGACAACTGGACGACTTCTGGAACATGAGCGGAATGATTTTATTCGTTGTACAATTCAAAAAGTATAATAATAAGGAATCTGTCAATTTGACAGTTACAAAGAAAAGAATAAACCGAGGCGCGTTCATAAATGCTGTGCGTGATACATGTTTCATGACTTATATTGCAACACCCCATCTAGTCATGTAAACCAATATCCTTGCTGAGATGTTTGAAGCGCACGACAGCAAGACTTTTTGCGAACATATCAGATAACTGCTCTCTGGTGTTTATAGGTAGAATTCGAATTTCGCCTTTTTTAACATTAGCTCATATTAAATGATATTTAATATAAATATGCTTCACTCTTTTGTCCTCGAGATTATTAGCCATGATTATCTTCGTATATAGTTACTGGCTCGTTATGAATCTCACGAAGATCTTTCAAGATTCCTTTTAACCATAACGCTTATTTTACTGCAGAACTTACTTGTTACTTACTAAACCATGGGACTGTGCAGCCATATACTTTAAACACATAACTTGGCCTCTCATCGCATAACTTTTCAGACGACTATCGTCCTTTTGATTCACTTCGATGATATCGTCGATGATTTGCTTCATGTAAGACACTCACTATCGTCTCGTCTATCGTTACAGTTTGAGTGCTCTGAAAATAATAACTCTCACGTAAAAATGACATCTGTACTCTAATTCCTCTCAAATTTCACTAACACGTTCTCATTACAGTTAGAGAACAAAACTAATACAAATGCTTCCTTACTTTTAGAGTCGAGCATGGCCCTATTTGAACACGGAACCCAAACATAAAGGCTCTGGCACATAGAATACTTTACATGCGTCAGCGTCAGCAATACTTTGACAGACACATAAAATATATGTGTTCTTATGGGAGGTGGAACATAGCCCAACGCTGCCGTTCACACGACGGGTGTAGGTGCTCAACTTTTAACTTTTCTCTCTCATTCAGCGTTGACAAGCGACACATTGTGACATTTCAAAAGAATTTTTTCGAATTTTAAATTAACGTTTGTTAGAGTTAAGTTGGTTCTCGTCGAAACGAAAGAATAAGCCCACAGAAATATAAATAAAGGTTTGTAATTGCACCATCAAAGAGGTGGTAGACACAGCAAGCGAAGCGATAACGGGTTCAAGATGGAGGGGCGGTACAAAAAAAATACTGTGCCGTGGTTACGCTGGACATCAAAAACGCGTTTAACTCAGCGAACTGCCTTGAATAGGATGAGCAAACCGCAGTACTTGAAGAAGATAATCGTCAACTATTTCACCAACAGGAAACTTAGATACCACACTGACGACGGAATGAAATAGCGAAGTCTCGGCAGGCGTTCCACAGGGTTCAGTTCTTGGACCCCTCCTGTGTAACGTAATGTACGACGGAGTACTGAGACTAACGCAACCACATGGAGTCAAGGTGATCGGTTTTGCTGACGACATCGCGGTCGTGACAGTGGCCAAGCACATCCACGAGGTGGAAGCAGCCACAAAAGAAGAGAGCGCCAGGATTAAGGATTGGATGGAATCCGCCGACCTAGAACTAGCTGACCACAAGACTGAGGCTGTCTTAATAACCAAGAAGGAGGCTCTGAAATACCTAGGGGTAATGCTCGACAACCGGCTGAACTTTAAAACTCACGTCGAGTACTGCAGCAAAAAAGCAGCAAGGATGCAGGCAGCGCCCCCCGGAATGCTGCCCAACATTGGAGGACCTGGATACGAGAGCAGGATCCTGCTTTCCACAGTGGTAAGCTCAATCCTTCTATACGCTGCACCACTATGGGCGGGGGCCCTGGCGAACACGGAAGCAGCAAGGAAGCTCTCGACATCATACAGGCTCTGCGTGATAAGAGCAATCAGCGGTTTCCGAACAATTTCGTACGAAGCAGCCTGCGTCATTGTGGGTATGGTCCCGATCGACATTCTCGCCACTGAAATGCAAAGGATCTACCTACGGAGCTCTGCAAATCACTCGGAGACTAGCGCAAGGGGTTTAAAAATTGAAGAAAGGGCAACAACAAGCCAGGTGGGACACCACAACCAAAGGCAGATGTACCCATAAATTGATACCCAGAATAGAAGCCTGGACAACGAGAGCTCACGTGAACTGCAACTACCACCTCACGCAGTTTCTGTCGGGCCATGGGGCTTACCGAAAATATCTCCACAGATTCGGTCACGACAGCTCACCCACTTGTCCAGAATGCACGCGCGAAGATGAAGACGCAGAGCACGTAATATTCCATTGCAGACGCTTTGCCGTGGCGAGAGGAAGTTTACCAACTCCCGAGCTCCTAGTTAGCCATATGATGGAGTCAGCTGACAAATGACAAATGGTTGTAGATCGAGGTAAGAAGAGTGGAAAGTGAAAGAAAAGCCGAATTGGCAAATATAGATCACATAGCGTGATATGCTAACCAGCCCGCGAAGTAATACCTAACGGCAGTTCCGCGGGGTGAGTGGTAGAAGTGTGCAAATTAAAACACAGTTGAGTTCGCTGGGTTGTGAGTAACGGAACACGTCCGCTCTCGTTTAACTTTATTTTCGAACTGACTTATTTTTCTGACATATTTCCAATTGTCACTAACCTAGGATAATGCCGATGCACATGTCGTCGAGCATTATCTCGTTTTCCATATCCTATTACATAAGTACTTAAAACGTATGGGTATGAAAAGAAATCAAACCCGTGATTTATGAGGGTGGGACCCTGACCGGTCTGAAGAACATTAAAAAATGAATTTATGTGGTTTTCGTAGTTTTTTAAGAATTTAAATTTGAAACTATCCCGATAACAATTTTACGAGTATGAACATTTGTCCGGGAGATGGAAGATGTAATGCAATATGAAAAAATTAAAAGTAAACATTAACTTGCAGAGGTGTGGCTTAGGACGTAGGCGCGAGGAAAAAGGAGAATAATATCCCGTGAATCGTTCATGTTGGTAACACGGGTTACCAGTATCTTGAAGAAGATTCCACATCCATTGGCGCAAACCATGAAAAAAAAAACACTGCTGGTTTCTGTGCTTCTAAATAGAAACGGAGGAAGTGAAGAGACGATTATCGCGGCTTTTCAAGGGAGCGCGAAGGTGCAGAGATCACCAGTAGGGCAATTATCAACGCCCCGAGCAACAAACTGGGGGAACAGATCAAAGCGCTGGTTGAAGTGTTGGAAGACGGAAAGACACGCTCAATCCACCAGCCAATGCGAGACGCCATCGAGAGCATTAAGGCGCTCAATGAACTGGCAGCTATCGAGTCACACGACGATAAGGCCAAAGAAGTGATACGGAAGAACAACGCTTCCCAAACATCCCCGTGGATGAATCCCGTAGTTGCGGAAAAAACCAAGCGAGGCCCGGAGTAGAACGGGAAATGCCAGCCAGAAGCGACGGGGAAAAATATCATCCGCAAAGAGCAAGTCTCCCGCAAGGCCGTAGTAAGAGAGAATGCGGAGGTACAACCCCAAAAAACAACCGAGGAGAACCAAGGGGAAAACAAGACCTGACGCAATAGTTGTAGCAGCGAAGGGCGACTTGTCCTACGCGGATATACTACGGAAAGTTAAAAACGATCCCAAGCTTGGAAATCTCGGCGAATCGGTGACAAAAATCCGCCGGACACAAAAAGGAGACCTGCTTTTTCAGCTAAAAGGAGGGAAGGCCACAGGCCGACCATTTTTCCCTGGGAAAAGACGCAGAACACTGACCCACTGCGTTACTGTCGAAATCAAGGATATAGACGAGATAACAACCAAAGCGGATATCTGAAACAGACATAGTTAGTCTGCGCAAAGCCTATGGCGGCACCCAAGTCGCAATGATTGGATTACCCGCAGAAAATGCAAACTCACTGCTGAAGGAGGGAAAGATAAGGATATGCTGGATCAACTGCCGTATCCGGGAACGCACAGCGCTAAGCAAATGCTTTAGATGCCTAGGTTTTGGACACACAGCACGTCAGTACAAGAGTGAGCAGGACCGCTCCAAAATGTGCAGAAGATGTGGCACAGAGGGCCACATAGCTAAGAACTGCTCTTACGAGCCGAAGTGTTTCTGGTGCAAGAGCACCAACCCCGTCAACACAGGACATGTAGCAGGCAGTGGTGCAAAGTGCTCGGTTTTCAGGAGGGCCCTCACCAATAATACATGGTTGATTGTTGCCGATGGTCTCTAACGATGGAAATTTTTAAACGATAATTAGTTGCATTCTTTTGAGCATTGCTCAGCTTCAGGACAATGCAAAAGGATGCTATCAACCATCCTTTCAACCATCAAATGAATATGGGATAAATTTACTAAAAAGCTTTTTTTTAAGTTTCTCAATCCGATAAGCCACTAATGAGCCAGGACTGTGCGAAGATGAAAAATGCGGTTTTTGCTCCATTTCCCCCTTAGACCCGGAATAAGCAGACTAAGTATTCAATCTACCAAATTTCATCAAAATCGGTTCATTGGCTTAGACGTGAAAGGGTAACAGACAGACAGACAGAGAGACAGAGTTACCTTCGCATTTATAATATTAGTAAGGATTCAAAAACGAAACTAAACACCAACCAACCACGAAGTATGAAACGATTATAAAATAGCAACCGTTCAATCACAATTGTTTAATCGTCGACTTTTGACAGTCCAATGACTTATATGAAGCAATAGTGAATCGTCGAAAACGACGTCGACTAGACGATTCAGCGTTACAACAAGTAATACAATCGTCGAAATGACGTCGTCAGACGAACGTCGTCTGCGCGATGAGAGCCCAATATTGCTCGCCACTGTAAGTTGGCGAAATCTATGACTAAGTAACAGTACTGGTTCGTTATAGCCAAACATTGTCTTAATTTAAAGTGCAAAAGAGTTCGTTATATGTGGCGTTATATTTTATTGTTCGTACGTGACATTGATTGGAACTGGGTGAAATGGTTGGTTATAACCGAATGATCGCTTTAACCCGGTTCGCTATAAGCAGTCACTACTGTAACTTGAACTCGCCCGAAAAAGTCTATTCGCAAAACACTAAATCGTCTAATTACACAATTCAATGCACAGAACGAGGTTATCTCCGATTTTACATCAAAAAATTCATTCACTACCTTCCCGTTAGAAAATCCCACATCATTTCCCTTCAACATGAAATTCCCCATCCACCCTGACATCCCGCACTCTCAGATTCGTCCTAATTACCGAGAAATTCGTTTCACAAAACAATGACCCCTAAAAATCCACGTCGTCGAAACTTCGTTTATTTTCAGCAAAAAAATGCGACCCAAATGCGTTGCCGGTTTACTGCATTTTTTCGTGTTAGTTGTGGCATTTTTTCGAAAGTTGATTTGCGGAATATTTGCGCACAAATATCCCCTCGAATGCTTGGGGCTGAGTGTCAAGAGGATAATCAAAGTTGATTCCATTAAAAATTTCATTCCACATCCCTGGGTATTCGAGAAAATTGAATTTTTCATTGCTACTTCTCTGACGATGATTCCGTTGCATGCTGGTTGAATAGGTAATGGATGGGGGTTGTTTTTCATTTTTTAACGAATTAAATATCCAAAGGTGTGTGCATGCATTGGGTGGGTTTCCGTGCCGAAAAATGAGGGAAATTTGTGATGATTCATTGAAATTGGCCGTCGGCTGTTGCGCTGTCGAACTATCGACAACACGAGTATTGCGTGCAACCTGCTGAAGGCGAAAATAATGTCGTTTAACGTAATAATCTTAATATATACTTAATAGACTTGTCCCTCAAAAGCGGTTCCAACTAATTGCTCTGGAAAACAGCTAATGGTTTAAAACAAAAACCCAACCACTTACCGCCCCAAATTTAGAAATATCGATACGAGTGGCCAAAAAACGATATTAAGAAAGCCCATCACTACGCAGATCATTTGGAAGCAGCGTTTAAATTATAACACGTTTCCACCAAACGAAACCGCGAGGTTTCATCAATTTTCTACGAACCGACTGTACATTTCCGGGGCTTAGAAACCTCGTGGTTTCGGATAAACCTCGTTGCAGTTCCCTTGAATTCATCCGTCCAGAAGAGGTTGTCAAACCGAACAAGCCTACTGCGTGAATTTGTCATTTTGTTGTTCATTTTCGCATTTTATCTCTCTCTATTTCACACTCTATTATACAGTTGTTCTGGCGGCCATGTGAAAATTGAGAGCGAGTGTCATATGTTTTGGCGGGCACTTATACATTGAGAGCGAATCAATCGAAAATTAAAACTGAAACCACTACAGTTTATCCGAATCTAGTGGTTTCAGTGGAAACGTAGTATAAGGGAACTTGCGGATGTCGATATTTTATCATCTGCGGATGTGGGCGCGGTTTTTTTTTAAAGGCTCACAATAGCGGATGTGGGTTCAAATACATTCTTAAAGAAACTTTATCTAACTAATAGGCTATCAGAAATAAATAAAAAGTTGATAATAGTTACATTGAAAGCTCCTATGACGGGCATTCCCCTTGAGCGGGAAATTTCTCACGACCGTGGATGTAAAATTCAAGAAGAGGGTAAATTTGATAATGGTGACAACCTATTACTAACAAATATGCTTAATAGAAAAAAGGTTGAACCTATAGTTGTAAAATGGTTAAACTTCATGCTAATATAAAGACATATAACAGCCAAACTACGTTCGTCAGATATAGGTATCGAAACTATTAGAGGTTGTTCTCAGGAGCGGTGTCCTATCCCCACTTCGTTGGTCAAGACCAGTAGACGAATTTTTTCAAACTTTCATTTGCTTAGAAGTGCAAGGGTAACAGACAGACAGTTACTTTCGCATTTATAATATTAGTAAGGATAGTAATGATTGTTCTATGACTTACTTATATTTCTCTCACATTTTCGTGGAACACTGCCAACAGCGGTGGAGGTCTCTAAGGGATAGGTATGTGAAGGATGTGTCCAAGAAACCAGCCCCTGGAAGCGTTGCATCAAATGAGCAGCAGTCAACCTGGATTCATTTCGAATCAATGGATTCTTTAAGGAGGCATGTAGCACTACGAAGGTATGACGCTGACATTTTAAAGATATCCTCATCTTGCTCAAAACATTCACTTTATTTACCATCCATTTATCTTGTTTTGTTGTCTTAGGAGTTTTTTCCAACTTAGGAAACACCAGCTCTTTCACAGAGGCATACACAGAAGAACCTGGAATCTCCCCTCTTAACAGTGAATGTTCATTTACACTGGAAAGAGAAACAACCACCACAAGCAGTCCCAGTTCCTGTTACATACCGCCACCAAAACGCACAAAAAGGAAAAAAGGTCCGGAGGCAGCAGCTCGAATTGATAAACTTGTCGATTGTGTCGAGCAAATTATCGTAGCGTCGAAGTCAACCAAATTTAAACACTGATTTTTTCTCAGCACTTGAGAAATTATTCCAAAAAGTTCCGGACGGGACAAAAGAAGAAATTAAATTTAGGATGTATAACTTAGTATTAATAGATTTTAAGTTTTAAGTGTGAATGTTTTGTTGAATGAAATTCATATTTTATGTTCTGTTTTAGATAGGTATACTTTATTTCGTTTTAAGTTTACATGCGTTTGCCACCACACAATTTACAATACAGACATATGATTATATACATCTTTCTACTGAAATATTTCAATCAATTGTAGGAATAGAATTTTTTTATAATGATTTAGCAATTTGAAATACATCGAATTGGCATTGTGAGTGAATAGACTTATCTGATTTACTGATTCGATAATGAACTTGCTCAGCACGGCTTTCTTTTTGCGCTATCGGACAAATTTCCGTAGCTCGATAGTACTGCGCTCTTAGCCTTCTGTAGGAGCGTCAGGAAGTCTGTCCCAAAGAGCCTTTGTGTCTCATCGAAGAGATTGGAGCTTCAATTTGGAGCGGTCTCCTTAGTAGGTTTCTTGGCTGGCGTTGGCGTTGTTGTAATTTTCGGCTTTGCTGTTGGGGTTATAGTTGCTTTGCTGTTGGGGTTGTAGAAATCAGAAATTTATTGCAGGCGGGAAGATTCGACCTTCTGAAGTGGGCTAGCAATGAAACAGAAATTCTTAACGGAATAGCATCAGACCATAGTGAAGATCACTTACCATTACCCGGGGCCTCTTCTGAGAACATCTATGGCTGGAGATTAGCTGGTGTCCAGCCGAAGATAAATTTACATGCCAGAGAACTCATCCGGATGCTCCAAAACCAACAAAGAGAAACATATTGTCAACTATTGCCAAACTCTTTGACCCGCTTGGATGGATTTCACCCTGTGTCTGAAAAGGTGAAATCATAGTGCCGGATGAACACATTCCGGCTAATCTAATTAAGGAATGGGCTGCCTTTTACAGTGATTTGTTGATCCAGATAACGCCGTACTCGATCCGCAAGAAAAAATGGAGGTACTTTGCGCGGTCTTTCAGGAAGTGTATAAGGTGAACGAGAGTGGGCGCCCGAATCACGACCTGGAGAACCGCATAATGGCCAGCAACTCCCAACTTCGAGAAGATATGCAACAATGGCGATCTGAGAACACTGGCTTTGTCGCGTTCAATGATGATAACATGGCAGATAATGCCATCGCCAACGAAGGGGTTCATCCCCCGTTCATATCGCAAAACGAGCTCAAAGCGGTATTCGAATCACTTAAGAAGAAAAAGTCTGTTGGAATCGACGAGATCTCGAACATTGTGTTAAGGCATCTCCCTCTAGGTGTGGTTAATATGTACACAATCCTGTTTAACAATGCTCTGAATAATGCACATTATCCGGAGCATTGGAAAACTGCGATTGTGCAACCCATATCCAAGCGAGGAAAAGATTCTTCGAATCCCTGCAACCTCCGGTCAATTATGCCGTCGGACGATCATAGAATTGTCATAAGAGCTGACAAAATGCCTGGACTCATAAACATGAACGTAATCTTACCAGGCATCGCGTCAGGAAATTCGAATGTCTACGCGTACGAAGTCGCGGGTACAGCTAGTATATAATAAATCAATAATATGAGTTTGAATTCATATCATTTCCTGGGGGCCAACTATGTAACTCGATTCTAATTCTGTTTCTATTCGAAAGTTGCTTCCGATTCTACACTGCATTGGTACCATGTATGAAAGTAGAATCGAATGCTGGATATGCCAAGTATTTTGTGCAAAATTTCCTACTTTCGATCGAGTATCGTTTTAAATTTGACAGAATATATATCAAACTAAACAATTATTCTTAAGAAATTTATTATGTGTAAATACAAATTTGTTGGTGATTTGATTTTAGTGATTTGTGCTCAATATGGATAGTGTTGCATTGTGGTTTAACCATGAAGAAATTACGGAGCGGAAAGTACAAATTTAACGGAGGCGAATCGGAGTTCAACAGAAAAATGTTTCTCCCACAAAATGTGATTTCATTATTATCCTAAAGTATTTATTTTATTTTCAGTTTTCTTAAAAATTATCGTCTATCGTACGTCGTTTATATACGTACTAAACAGTACATCCACTGAACTAAATACTCCGCGAAAACAAACCTCTGTCCCCAACATTATAAAGGTCGCATTTGTTGACTTAAAATACCCTTTTGATAGGTCCGGATGCTTGCACATATGTTCTACGAGGATTTCAAATTGAGAGACCTTTGTGTTAGCTGTTTTTGTTTTTTTTTATAACTTTCGCGTGCTCAAGGGATTGCTAATACCCTTATGTATCCGGTGTCAAGACACAGCACGGGCCAAAGGTATAGAGGGAGAAAGGGAGAGAAGGTAACTATGCACATTGGTCTTAAATATCTGCGGGTTGTAGTCTGTGGGAAATATTAGGTTCGGAAGTGCATTCCATATTTGTGTAGTGCGGCTGAAAAACGAGCCTCTGAATTTAACTGTGCGTCCGAATGTAGGCTTAAGGGTATATTGATGGGGATTCCTGGCGAGACGAGTATTGCGGGTAAATTCATGGAGAGCATGGAGCAATTTTTGTCTTCTATAAGTTTACGCGCTCGCTTTGGATTCTGTCTAGTGGGTGCAGGGTGGTCTTGGGGGTGCCAGACCAGATATGAGCGTTGTACTCAAGCTTGGGGCAGGTGTAAGCCTTATAAATTAAAGCCAATTCAGAGGGGGTGAAATACTTCTTGCATCGATTAGGGAAATCTAGACATTTCGCAGCATTTTTGGCGACATCAAATATGTGATCCTTCCAACTAAGGGTGGTGTTGATACACATACCCAGGGTGGAAAGTTTTCCGGTTTCATCGACACAAGTTACAATCTGAGATACTAGAACATAATTAATGAATGTGCAACATAGTGTGCATTTTTCCGTATGAATAAAAATTAATAATACATTCACACGTTCAGTTAACCAATAATAAAAATATTATTAAAGCGTGAATCGCAAATAAGAAGTTTTGACAACCATTTTTATGCATTAGTAATAGTTGCAATATCTTGCCATTGTTCTTATCAAATTGTTTAAATTGAATTCATGAGTTTTTCAGAATTCATGAATTAAGCGTGTAAAGCGGACTTCATTTGTTGAGTTAATTTGTCAGATATGGTCTATGAATAGGCTGTATATACACTTGAGAATTAATTTGAGGTCAAATAGTTTTCAGTTTAAAGGTAGGCATTGCAATACATTTTTATTCACGAAAGTCCATATTGCAATGTAAGAAAATTCTCTAAAAAATACGAGTCAACTTTTGAACACCCCCCGAACAACATACCCATGTGTGTTACATTGATCATACATGGATTGTGGGCAATTCTCCCACAAAATTCACGAATCAGCTACCATTATCCCACTAAATTCATGAATCTGCCGGTTTTTCGCACTAAATTCACGAATCGGCCGCTATATTGTGGTGAATTGACGAGCGTTGTAAAAGTGTATGTGAAATACAAGGGATTACCACTACATCTTCGGTGTGGACTGGGGATAACAATGGCCGAAGTTGGATATCTCTATCATCCATTATCTCTGGTTGAAGTATTCATTGTGTCATCGCTTTCCTTCAGGTACTTTACCGTGAACGGATACTTTGACGCTACGCATGTAAAGTATTCTATGTGCCAGAGCCTTAAGCCTTACATCTAAAAAATTTCAGGTTTGTTATCCTCAGTGCCCTGTTCGGGATTGAGCAGCTCCTAAAAGTTCCCGCTTCATCTGCGCGAGATGTCCTCCTCATTGAAAACTGACACAACATCTTTGCATTTGAAACCTTCGATTATTTTGATTTACCTCCTCTGAGTCGGCGAATGGCTTCCTAAATGAAGCTAGAGGTCGTCAAAGAGTTGTAAGTATCTAGGAATCATGCTAACAAGCAATTTAAATATAAAAAAACATCTGAACGACAAACTTACAAGGGCTAATAATGTCAATTGATTTTTTTAAGATTTGTTGATTTTTTAAAGGTTTGTTTCCATCCCATAACTCTAAAGGACACAAAAATAAAAATATGAAAAAATACATAAAATAAAGTAGGTGAGTGGCACATCAGTATCTAGTTGCACCACCCTTAGCATCAATAACGGCTCTTAGTCGTTTTGGCATACTCCTGGCTTTGCTGCTGATAGCTCGATTTCGAATATTTCTTTCAAGCTCAGCCCACAAATGTTCAATGGGGTTGATGTCGGGTGACTGTGGAGGCGTTTTGAGCTGCGAGCGAGCATTGAAAAGCAGCCACATTTTGACATTGTGAGCAGTGTGCTTTGGGTCGTTGTCTTGTTGAAAGACATAATTTGACCCTAGACCCATTTTAGAAGGCGCTTTGCTGCACATTTCATTTTAGGATGTCGAGGTAGTCATATTGGTTCATTCTATAGTCAATGACCTCCATTTGACCAATCCCCCGCGCAGACATACACCCCCACATCATGATATTACCACCGCCATGTTTCACCGTCGCTTGAAGACAAGCTTTATTCAGCTCAGTATTTGGTTTTCGCCAAACCCTTTGCTTCCCGTCGTTTGACAAATAAGTTAAACTTGCTTTCGTCACTAAGAATAACGGTGTTCTAAAAGTCTACAGTCTCGTTAACATACTCTTTGGCGAACGCGAGTCTTTTTTCTTTGTTAACTTTGGAAATAAAGGGTTTGCGACGTGCAACTCTACCGTTAAAATTATTTGACCTTAAAGTCCGCCTTACTGTTTCGACAGAGAGTGGTTTTTTTTAATGATTCCTGACATCTCTGCGGTCAATAATTTTACTGGCGTCTTAGGGTTTTTCTTGATTTTCTTGACAATATGCCTCTCATTTGTTTCCGATAATATTTTTTTTCGACCCCTACCTTTCTTATTTTCTAAACAACCCTCATTTCAGTGTCCATTGAAAGGCATATGGCTCGGTTAGAGGAGAAGGTCAGCCAAATTCTGGCGCTCCTGCAGAACCCAGCACGTCTACAGTCCTAATGGCTGCGCAGACGGAGAGTTCTTATAAGGTCCTTGCAGTGAATGCAAATTCATTGATAGGGATCCCGCGAAAAAATGAGCTCTATAAACTGTTAGACGATCAAAGCCCAGAGCTGATGCTGATTAGCGAAACCAAGCTAACTCGGAGGCATACTGGAGCACAGCAATTATAATGTTATTAGAAGAGACCGACCCAATTTCAGTGGTGGAGGCGGTGTTGCGATCTTCATTAAAAATAACATAAAACATAAAGTAGTGTATAGTGGTGAAGTACGAAGGTTTCAGGAGTTGGAGGCCTGCATCGTGTGCATCTCGCTCCGCAGTGGAAGGAGGTTGTATGCGGTGTCGGTCTACTCCTCTGGCAACCCCAGTTCCAGAACAACTATATCAGAGCTCGATTCACTCTTTCGATGTCTGAGGCTGGACTCGGAGGAGAACTATTTCATTTTGGCCGGGGACTTAAATGCCCGACATGGATATTGAGGAAACATAATTCCAAACAATAGAGGGGACCAGCTTTACAGCTGGTTTTGCTTACACAGTGTCGAGTATAGACTCGATTTGAAAGCAACTGAGAACTCGTCGTATCCCAGGAGCGGCTCTTATCTGGATCTCCTGCTGTTAGACGCAAGACTGCAGCTGACAGACACAGACGCATAAACGGTAAACTGTTTCAACACATTCGTGTACCTCAGTGACCATTGCGGACTCAGTGCCGAATTCAAGATCCCCAACGACATTGCGGAATTAGGAGAGTATGTTCAAACGTACACCTACAATTACAGTAGGGCACGATGGACACGCTTCTCCAGACAAATGACACGAGCACTCTCTTCGAACGCGCTCCACATACCGTCCAATAGAAACTTGTCAAACGAAGAGATTGACATGTATCTAATTCAATTGGACGAGATTAAACGAACGATGGACAGCACGATACCACGGTATATACGTACAAATAACCAAGACATTTACCGTAATGCGACAATTGACGCACTACACCAATAAAAAAGTAGACTCCTGTCAAGATTAAAAACATTGTACAGGCGGTTTACTGACAGACGTAGTAAGGAAGTTAGGACACTGAAATCGCTAATTAAGAACATTCAGACATTAATTGCCCAGAATTACAGACTTTCTGTTAATTCTTACTGGAATGATAAGATTCGGGCTGTTAGATCTAACAACCCGAGCATGTTCCCGCAAATAAACAAATTCTTCCGTAGCAAAAATAGCGATCTTCCGTGTCTTAAGCTTCCCAGAACGACGGACAACGAACGTATACCGACTACAGCAGGTATCACTCCAGATAATGCCGTACTCGATGATAACTTCTTTGTGGTCGAAGATCCGCAAGAAAAAATGGAGGTACTAGGCGCGGTCTTCCAAGAAGTGTACAAGGTGAATAAGAGCGTTCGCCCGAACCACGACTTGGATAACCGCGTACTGGCTAGCAACTCTCAACTTCGAGAAGACATGCAACAATGGCGATCTGAGAACACTGGCTTTGTCGTGTTCAATGATGATAACATGGCAGATAATGCCATCGCCGACGAAGGGGTTCAACCCCCGTTCATATCGAAGAAAGAACTCCAAGCGGTCTTCGAATCATTAAAGAAGAAAAAGTCTGTTGGAATCGACGGGATCTCCAACATTGTGCTAAGACACCTCCCCCTGGAAGTGGTTAATATGTACACAATCCTGTTTAACAATGCTTTGAATAATGCACATTATCCAGAGCATTGGAAAACTGCGATTGTGCAACCCATATCCAAGAGAGGAAAAGATTCTTCGAATCCTTGCAACCTCCGGTCAATAAGTCTCCTTCCGAACATCAGCAAGGTATTGGAGAAGGTGATCAATAGAGCCTTGATCAACTGGACTAATGACAAAAATATAATTCCGGATAACCAATTCGGTTTCAAAGCGGGGCATGACACTATTCATGCTGCGTCGAAACTGGTGTCGGATATCCAATGGAACAAGAGCCAGAAACAATGTACGGGTGCCTGCTTGATTGACCTGGAGAGGGCCTTTGACAACGTATGGTTAGAAGGTCTTTTCTACAAGCTCAATCGGCTAGGCATTAGCAAACCATTGCTGTACCTACTGTGTAACATGCTTACCGGTGGACGGTTCGTAGTCAAGAATGGCAACGTGACCTCGACAGGTATATTTCAAGTTAAAAATGGTCTCCAACAGGGTGCCGTTAATTCGCCGATCCTGTTCAACATTAACTTGAGTGATCTGTTAAGTTCTCTTCCTAATGCAATTGCGTATGCCGATGACTTGATCGTGTACAGATCAGACAAAAAGATCGAGGAAATCACTACTCTCACGCAGGGTGACTTCGATTCATTCATGAGAAGTTGCGATGACTGGAAGTTGAGTATCAACTTTTAGAAGTCGGTAACCGTTCTGTTCAGGACGCCGTTGTATAAGGCCTCGGCGGAAACGAAAAAGAATGGGCGAAAGTTCGAAAAGAAAGACACGGGGAACCACTGGCGCAAAAGACTGTAGTCAGATACCTGGGGATTTGGCTATATCAGTATCTATATTTTAACAAACATGTATATGCTGCTCTGGCCAGGGCCCGAGGCGCTTTTGCCCTTACAAAGAGACTGTTTTACAACAGCCAACTCGATGCGAGGGTGAAGGTCATCTGCTACATGGCGGTCATCCGGCCAATGCTCACCTATGGCTGTCCCGTGTGGTTCAACGTGAGTGCAAGCTTGATGGAAAAGATTCGGTTGTTCGAGAGGGCGTGTCTTAGGGCTTGCCTTCGCCTTTATAGAACTCCAGAGTCCCAGTACATAAAATTCTATTCCAATGAGGTCTTATACAACAGGGCAAACCTGATAAGAGTGGATAATTTCCTGTTGAAGTTGACTCGAGGTCATACTGCTAGAGCGATGAACTCGGTCAATAATCTGATCTCTGAGGCTTACTACCCCAATCCCCAATACCACGAAAGGGTACGGCACAATGGCTTTGTCCCCCCAGAAGCCTTTCTCCACTTAGACAAGAACGGACTGTTACAAAATACAAATGCGGTACCGCTCATATTCCACATCGCCAGATCAACTGTGGATGAGCGACTCAACCACGACCGCTCCGTCACACAACTAGCTGAGGAAGGCCTCCTCCGGTTCAGTATGGCGGTCTCAAGGCGGGATATACGGGATGTTGCAACGCAGCATCTAAAATTCTGGCGGCTGGGGAGCGAAGGAACTCCCTCGTCGAACCCTTTAGACCCTGGGTAGAAAGGGTATTGCGGATCTCCGTGTGGGAGCAGTCGGTCACTGTCTTGCAGCGGATTAGATGCAGATCTAGTAGCAGGAACCTACGGCCGACCTACATAGTCTAGTGTAGTGTAAGGTAGATTTTAAGATAAAATATAAAAAAAAAAAAAAATAATAATAAGTATACACATGCGTATACGAGTGTGTACCCATGTGTATACAATGTATATATTTTAGTATATGGGTATGCATTTGTATATATCTTCATATATATACATATGGATATGTATGTAGTTTAGCTTAAGTTAGTGTAAGTTATTTTTAAGGTAGTATGTAAGTTAGTATATAAATTTTTTAATAAAACAGTTAATTTATTAAGTTTTTTTTGCCATTTTTTCTTAATACAAAGTTGTACATTTAAATTGATTTTCATTTCGTTAAACAAGCAGTTAGGTTAAGTCGAAAGACATAGTATAATATTATGTTTAGCTTAGAGAGCCCGCCGAGGGCCAGTAAGTTAAAATAAATTCTTTGTTAGTCCAACTAGCATTTTTGTCTAGTATGTAAGAATATACGTTATGAATTGAGAAATAAAAATGAATTTAAAAAAAAAAACCCTCATTTTTGAACTTATGGACAACATCCCTAACTACGGTATAGGATCTTCCAACAAGTTCACCAGTCTCTCGGTACGTTTTGCCTTCGCAAACTAACTTTAAAATAACCTTTCGCTCTTCTATAGAAGTTTCCGATTTTTTTCGTCCCATTTTGCTCTTTTTTCGTTTTTTTTTTATTTTATTTTCTCAGAAATATCCTCTATCCTTCTGCTTGTTGCCTCGATCACAGCTGTTGTTAAACAAATAAAACCCACTATTTGTCAACTTCGATTTTAATTATTTTTATTTAATATCTCAAGAAGAGTTACAAATTTAGTTGGCTTGCACAGATGTGTCAGTTGGCGTCGCTACGAATCGAAAGAATTTAAAAAGAATTTTGAAAGTTCGTTAGCTGTCATTGTTTCGTTTCACTTTGTTTCTCGGGTGAAAGGCGTTGCCAACATTCTCCTCGCTGGTAAGAGGTCTCTATTTCGCTGGCCGATTTACCATCAATTACGTCGAGAACTGCTAGTTTGACAGCTGGTCTTTCATAAATTCCGTTCGGTGTTTGAATTGTTGCTCGTCTTACTTGTCCATCCTTGCCGCAGATAGTGCTTAGTACTCTCCCTTTAGGCCATGAGTTCCTCTGATTGGATTCGTCCACAATAACAACGATGTCTCCTTTGGCGATTGGTTTAACCGGCTGAAACCATTTTGTTCGACGTGTTAATGTGGGTAAGTACTCACGCACCCAGCGCTTCCAAAATGCGTTGGCGAATTGTTGTGACTTTAACCAGTTTTTTCTTAGGATGACTCCCTCGTCGCACTCGATACCGTCGGGTTTCTCACCGTTGGATGTTCCTAGCAGAAAATGATTTGGTGTTAGTACTTCCAAATTATTACTATCTACCGGTATGTAGCTGAGAAGTCTTGAGTTCACTGTAAACTCCACTTCCAATAGCATGCTAAGCAAGAGTTCGTCCGAAGGATTTCGTGTCGGTGTGATTCGATATAATGTTTTCTTGACCGACTGGACGAGACGTTCCCAACTGCCTCCCATATGTGGAGATGCTGGAGGATTATAGATCCATTTAGTTTCGACGCTGGAGAACTCATTCGCCAAATCATCTTTGTGCTGTCGTAGTGCTATCTGGATTTCTTTTTCTGCACCATGAAAATTAGTGCCATTGTCACATCTTATTTCTTTTGGACGGCCACGTCTAGCGATGAATCTCCTAATAGCAAGAATGCAAGAGTCCGAAGATAAACTGCTGGCAACTTCAATATGTATAGCTCTTGTAGTCATACATGTTATGAGGACACCCCATCGCTTTACAGTGCTTCTTCCTATCGTGACATACATTGGGCCAAAATAATCAATGCCTATAAATGTAAACGGACGAGTAAAGGTTGAAAGCCTTGCTGTTGGCAGATCTCCCATCTCTGGTGGTCTTGGAGACGCTGTCTGGTTCTTGCATAGTTGACACATCCGTCGGACGGTCTTTGCTTCAACCCGGAGATTTGGAATGTAAAATTTTTGTCGGATTTCGTTCACGACAGTTTCGTGGTTATGATGGTGGTATCTTTCATGGTATGATTTGATTATTAATTGAGTAATATGATGTCTTCTAGGTAAGATGACCGGTCGCTTAACATCGTTGGACACACCCACTGCTGCATCTATTCGCCCACGAATCCGCAGGACTCCGTACTCGTCCACGTAAGGTGACAGTTTGTAAATTGGACTGGATTTCTCAATTTGAAGTCGTCCTTGAAATGGCAGCAATTTATTTTCTACGAGTATAGCTATTTCATCGGAGTAAAAATCGTCCTGGGCCGCTCTAAAAAGGCTATTTTGCGCTTTGATTAATTCTTCTTTCGTTAGGAAACCATCAGTAATTTTGAGTACGCCTCTTCTTTTTGCGGAAACATTCCAAATAAAGCGAGACACATAAGCTTGTGTTCGTAAAAGTCTATTCCATTTGGAGAATCTTTCAAAGCTAATTAAAGCTGGGGAAATGTTCCTGTGATGCAACAAATGCGATGTCCTGATTTCTTCTATACTTTCATCAAACTCCTTTGGTGGTGGCCATTTATCTTCGGGCTGCAGGAGAAATGATGGACCAGTGAACCAACGACTAGATGGATTAAAGTCCGGTAGCTTTTGCCATTTGGTGGCATCATCAGCGACATTTAATTTCGTGTTCACGTATCGCCATTGTTGCATTGTTGAGTCCTCTAGAATTTCACAGATTCTGAAAGCGACAAATGGACGATAGTTACGATGATCGGATTGGATCCACGAAAGTACTGTCTTGGAATCCGACCAGTAGTATGTATGGCTAAATTTGATAGAATGTCCTTCTTTGATGTTCTTGGACAAACGAACACCTAGCCTTGCTGCTTCTAGCTCCAGCCGTGGGATGGAAATTAGGTTAAGTGGTGCTACTCGGGTCTTGGCTGCAATTATACGAGTTTCGATAAGATTACTTTGACTTACTCTAATGTAAGCCACTGCTGCGAATGCGTTTGCACTCGCGTCAACGAAGACATGAAGATGGACTGATTCGTGTTGACCAAACGTAATAGTGTGCAGATAGCATCTTGGAATTTGGACCTGGTTGATACTTTTCAGATGGCGTACCCATACTTGCCATTTTTGGAAATGTTCGTCGGTTATACGCTCGTCCCAATCCACTTTGGACCTCCAGATTTCTTGCATAAGGATTTTCAGGAATACCATAAAGTTGGCGATGAATCCGAGGGGATCGTATATTGACATTAGCACACGAAGTACTTCTCGCTTTGTTGGTCGATGGTTTCCTGTCAGCTGTTCACAAAGGTGTGCTTTAGTTGATATTGAAAATGTGAATTTGTCTGAAGATGTACTCCACCACAATCCCAAAACCTTTTCTGCCTCATTTTCAGTTTTTAAACTTAACTTCCAGTGTTCAAAGTTTTGTTCACCAAGTGCGTGTACGACTTTGGATGAGTTTGATATCCAATGACGAATTTCGAAACCTCCTCGATGATGAACGTACTTCACTTCTTTAGCCAATTTTACAGCTTCCTCTTCGCAGTCCACACTTTCCAGGAAATCATCCACATAGTGGTTGTGGATAATGGAGTTAGCAGCTCGTCGGTACTCGGATGCATATTCTTGCGCGTTTCGGTTTTTAACAAATTGAGCGCAACTCGGTGAGCATGTTGCCCCAAATGTTAATACCTGCATCACGTAGATGTCCGGATTGTTGCTGCCATCATTACTCCAGAGAAAGCGCTGAGAGTGTTGATCATAGCTGTTGACTCGTACTTGGTGGCACATCTCTCTGATGTCCCCACATATTGCGATGTGACGTTCTTGGAAGCGATACAGTATGGCCGTGAGGGAAGCGAGCTGATCAGGTCCCTTCAGAAGTACTGAGTTAAGGGAGATTCCATGGGCTTTAGCTGCCGCGTCCCAAACTATTCTTGATTTTCCAGGTTTGTTTTTGTTGGTTACGACGAATATTGGTAAGTACCACTTACGGGGATGATCTTGGAATATCTCCTTTGAAGTCAGTTTGCGGATGTACCCTTTCGCTTGGTAGTCTTCGAATTGGTATTTCAGAATACGTGTTAGGTCTGGGTCACGTGCTAACCTCTTTTGAAGACATTGATACCGTTGAAGTGCCATTGGAAAGCTGTCGGGCAATTGTATGTTATCATACTTCCATAGCAATGCGGTTTCAAAGGAATTCCCTATTCGGTGTGTTTGCTCTGCTAGTAATTTACATGCGCGTTCTTCATCTGCTGATCTTATAACGGCTGGTTTTTTTACACCCAGACTGTCCAGTGAGAAATATTGTTTCAACTCATTTTGTAGTAGCTCGTTGGTGCTCCTTTCACATTCGCAAATATGGTAGCTGTGAAATTCATGGCTATCGACTGTGCGTTTGATGTAGCTCGACATTGGGCCATACGCCACCCAGCCAAGACGCGTTCTAGTTGCTACTGGAGATGTCAGATTTCCTTCTCGTACCTTTAAAGGTAACGCAAACTTAAGGTTGTCTAGTCCGATCAGCAAACGGGGAACTGCATGGTGATATGACGAGATTGGTACGCCTCGAAGATGAGGATAATGTAAAGCAAGTTCTGCCGCGTCCACACTTTGTCTAGGAAGATTCAGAGATTTTACTGTACGTACCTTGGTCATGGGAAGCTTGGGGTGTGTACTCTTTATTCCGGAAATCTCGACGGAAACGATTCTTGACCCACTCTCCTCGCGGTGTGTACTTCCAGTCCATTTGAGACATAGTGGTTCTGATTTTCCGGTTAAATTCAACTCATCTGCTAATGATTCTTCCATCATCGTAAGTGATGAACCATCATCTAGAAATGCATATGCTCGCACCATTTTGTTTTGATTGTATAGTTTTATTGGGATATATCTGAAAAGTATTTCACTTTCTTTATAGCCATGTTTATTGCAGCTGTGATAAGTGAATGCACTTTTGGAAGAATCTTCGTTTAGGCCTGATCCAATTGTCATGGTATTAGTAGATTGTTCTTTAGTAGCTTGTTTATTTTTGATGTTGTGAAGGAGTGAATGGTGTCTGTATGTACATCCGTTTACGCTACATACGTTACTACATCTACATTGAGTTCTGCGATGGGATTTTAGACACATTCGGCACAAGTGATGTCGTTTAACAGCCTCCCAACGTTCATTTTTGCTTAACTCCAAAAATACACTACACTTCTCGACTGATGCACATTTGTTGTTGCAGATTTTACACAAAAGCCTCTTGTTGATATTGTCGTTGTAGGTTTCTGTATGCAAGTGAACGTGACCTTTTTCTTTTGGGTGCTTATAGTTTCTATATTCGCTGAATACTGATGGAGAGTAAGTTACATCACTGATAGATTCTGCTGTTTCAGACAACCATTCATCAAACCGAGATAAATTAACAGATGTCAAACTTCTTTTGTGTACAGCCCACATCATTTTGAAATTGGATGGCAACATGTCAGTCAGCTCTTGAAGCAACAGTTGGTTATTTAGGTGATCATATAATGCAGACGCCTCCATTGTCGTGCAAAGATTTTCGACTGCAAATGCAAATTCAACTATTTGCTCTAATTTGTCGGATCGGAGTGATGGACTTTGACGAATTTTTTGCAGGATAGTGTTAATAATCAATTCAGGGCGTCCGAACAATGTTCTCAGTGTGGACATTATCCTTGGCACATTTGATGGTAACGAGAGCCTATTCTTAACTACGTTAAGAGCTTTGGCTTTAAGGCATTTCCTCAGACGTATCAAATTTTCATCATTATTAAAGCCACATATCCTGGTAGTACTCTCGAATGTGCTGACAAACAATGCCCATTCATCTGGATCTCCACTAAAAATGGGAAGTTCGGTGGGAAGTGACTGACGTGCTGCTAGTTGTTGTGTGTTCGGGATCTGCACTTCTTGTTTATTCATAAAGTTTTGATTGCTACTAAAGTTTTTATTAAAATATTGTTGATTTGAGGGGAGGGATACGAATTTATGCATTTCTGACGGTGGAATTTTTGAGCATATAGGTGGTTCGATTGAAAACGTTTGTTTTTTACTTGCCTGAGGTGCGGGGAAGTTTGCATTTGTGTCTGCTTTGTTTCGGTGCGGTCCACGTGTAAATTCATGTTCGTTTTCTAGCCATTGTCCTATACGATTCTGTGTATCCTCCTGTTCATCTGCTTTTGGCGATTCTTCGTCTTCTTCCTCCTGCATCAGAAGTTCAAACTTCTTTTGAAGATATTCTGCATCCCTTTTCTCCTGTAGCGCTCTGTGTTCTTCAAGTAACAAGAGTTCAACTCTAGTGCGTTTTGAACGCTGTGACTTGTCTGAACTGAGTGTTACAGAAGCCGGCTTGGATTGGATTCCAGCGTTGGGTAAAACCATTGTGGTACATTTTGCACAATTCCAGACTTCTTTTGAAATGGATGCGGTTACATTGACGCAATTAAAATGAAACCAGGCGTCACATTGATCGCATGCTACCATCTCCTCTGTATCTGGATTATTGCACATGGCGCAACTATTGGTTTCTGGATCTTTCGACGCCGTTCCGTCTTTAGACTTTCTTGACATTTTCTTTGGCTTCATATTATAAATTTGTAAATTTTGTTGTTAAACAAATAAAACCCACTATTTGTCAACTTCGATTTTAATTATTTTTATTTAATATCTCAAGAAGAGTTACAAATTTAGTTGGCTTGCACAGATGTGTCAGTTGGCGTCGCTACGAATCGAAAGAATTTAAAAAGAATTTTGAAAGTTCGTTAGCTGTCATTGTTTCGTTTCACTTTGTTTCTCGGGTGAAAGGCGTTGCCAACAACAGCATTCAACAGAATGAGCGGTTATTATAACACAACGCTTGAGTTTGTGCGGATAATTTTGTGTCTGCTTTCCTTTTGCCGTATTCGGAGAATTTGAAAAAAAATAACCTTAGGGTTGATTGCATCAGTTTGAACCTTGAATATGACTATTGAATATAAAGAGTAGATTTGTAATACAAAAAAAACAGTTAGTTTTAAAGTTGTACATAGAAAATATTAAATAAATTCGGCTGTAAAGTCTTTGTTCGAATAATTTCGTGAGGATGTGTATATATTATATAGGCAATTGTAGGCGCAACTTTTATCCCTTTCATTTTATACCTCTGTTGCAAGGCACTGCTTTCTTTCCATACATACACTGCACATGCCAATACACTCAATTCAAACAAAAAAAAAATGTATGCGGTAGACACGTTTCAAAACTAACCGCACAAAAATAAGTCGCATAAAAAAATTCGCTAATGTAGTGTAAAAAAAGGAATGTGTGCTCCATTATATTCAAAAACGCATAAAACCAAAAAATCATATAAAAAAGACATTAATTTCATTATATAATTAGGGATACGTTCCAAAATTTGTATTTAAAAATTTAAAATATTAAGGTTCTTAATCAACCAAAGGCGTCTTTACTCAACGAAAGCATCAGCTCAAGTGATAATTCATTCTTACACAAATAGCATTGAGCATATGTAACTATTGTTTGCTTACTCTGTATAGAAGAAATATTTAAAAAGGGGAATCCCATACAAAATTCTATAGAAAAACAGCGCATAAAAATTCAAAATCTTGTACAAAAAAATCAGCATTCGATTTTCCGCAAAATATCGCATAACTTCAAAACCGCATAAAAAGAGAATTGAGTGTACTTGCATCTCCTGGTGTTAATCGAGTAATCAAATTACGTTTAATTAACTGCTTCAACCCTTGTTCACCGATATTACCTATTCGTTTATGCCATAATAATGCCCCCGTGGCTATAGACAAGCTTGCCGTTGGTTTTTTATTTTGAACTTCTAGTTCATATAAACATCTTCATTAAGAGAATCAGTAGCAATTAACTTCGCTTTTTTTTCAGTATAATAGCTTTATCTTGGAAAAAATTTACTTTGATACCAGTAGCTGTAAGTTTTCTTACTGATAATAAATTATCACGTAGTGATGGAACATATAGAACATCTTTTATGAATAATCTTACATTCTTGTTGCTTATGCCACCTTTTGTTCTAATATGTTCTGCCTTCAGCCTTTCATTGTTTTTAGCAACATTTATTTCTATCGGCGAATCTAGTTCCATCAGCTCTTTGAAGTACGCATTATTTTTGGCTAGATGATTGCTGGCTCCGGAATCAAATTTGAAGAGTATTTCTTGCTTTTCAGAGACTGAACAGTCAAACGGGGATTCTGACAGATACACGGACTAAGGTTTTTCATTTTCTAAAATGCAAACTTCTTTATTTGCACTTCTGGCTACACTTTTAAGCTTACAGTCATATGATTTATGGACAGATTTGCCACATTTAAGGGAATTACCAGAAAATGCCGTTTTATTTGTGAATTCCTTTGTGCATTCTGCTTCTTTGCGATCATTCAGTTTTGCCTCTACGGTTATCAGTCTCTCTTTCACAACAATAAAATTTAATTTGCCTTCATCCAGATTTTATAATGTTGTTACTAAAACACAACACTACAGGAAGTGTCAAGAAAAGCTGAGCCAGCTTTTCTGCTTAATCAATTTTAACACCAGATAAATTTAATTGCTGAACCATTTCTTCAAAGACTTTAAGATGTGCTAGGCTTGATTGCCCTTCTTTCATCCGAAGTTTCGCCATTTGTTTTCGCAGCAGCAAATGACTGGTGAATGATTTCTTTGAAAATATTGATTTGCATTTTCTTCTTCGCGTATATTACTAATACATTTTTCTTGAATGATACTCACCAACTTACTTTTGGCCTTTTTATTGTTCTGCAAGAACGTGTACATTTCTTCGATCTTAGTCGGAGGGTTGCCGGTTAGAACTTCCAAGAGACCATCAAATCCACTGCCATCAAACTGGGGAAATCTGTATATGTTTTCTTTATTAAATTCCATGGTAACTGGGCCTGTAACCTGTTGTACTATTTTATGAATAAAGAAAACAATAAACACAACTGGACGACTTCTAGAACAAGAACGGAATGATTTTATTCGTTATAAAATTCAAAAATATAATAATAAGGAAACTGTCAATTTGACAGTAACAAAGAAAAGAATAAACCGAGGCGCGTTCATGAATGCTGTGCGTGATACATGTTTCATGATGTAAATATATTTTAACAATATATTTGTATTGTGAACTTGTTCTCGTAATATTATTTTGATTTCAATCCTGTAAATACTTTCTATATAATGCGGTTTTTAAGGGCTATCCCACTCGTCACAAAATCATAACGTACAACAGTTGATATGGCATGAACTCTTTTTTTTTTTGTAAAACTAATTTATGTTTTTAATTTTTCTCACATTCTCATTTTTCTTAAATTATTAAATCATGTTTAGTCAAATTAAATTAAATTAAATAACATTAAATCATGTTATTATATAATGAAAAAATTAAACTATCTATCTATCTATATATACCTATTTATCCTCAACCTGCGGATGTGGACCATCAAAGAAATCGTTAAGCTTAGATCTCAATAAAATCATGCCATGGGGAACTAAAAATCGTGTTGAATTTAAATGCTTTCAAAACTCAATAGCCGTGTGTTTTTTTGAAAAATCTATAAATAGTGAAGTAGGATTTTGCACGTAAAGCACATACAACAAGCTACTGCCTTTAACTGCCTATAATATCGGCAGTGAAAAGTGGCTGCTGATAAAAATTCGAGTTCGAATTTTTTTTTCATATATTTTGACAGCGATTCGAACATATACATTGTTTTCTTCATATATTTTGACAGATAAAAATCAAAGCCACTCCGAATGGTTTTTTTTGCATCTTACTTCACTTCCCTATCGATGGTATCGTTTGTTTGCTGTATTCTCTCATTAAAGCGAAACCTACCCCTGGTGTCACTATCCTTGAGTGTGGGTTTTGTAGAAGAAACTGAACAGCTTTCTTTTTTCGGTATGCGCATCACTAACCATATACCGTGGGGCGACCAGATATTGGATGTTGCTAAAAATGCAGCATAATGTCGGGGTTTCCTTCGACGTTGCAAAAAGTATTTCTCCCCAGCTTATCTGGCTGTAATATACAAGACTTACATACGCCCTAAGTTTGAAAACAACTCACACATCTGGGCTGGTGCTCCTTCAACTCACTTGCGGCTTTTGGACGTTATCCACAAGAGAACCTTCAAAATGATAGGAAACAGATCCATCAATGAAACAATTCCATCTCTTGAACACCGTCGTAATGATTCTTGTCTCTCTTTATTCTATCGATACTTCCACAAGTAATGCTCAGCTGAAGTAGCCAGTTGTATTCAACTTCTTGAACAATCCAACCGGATTACACGTGATCTACGACTAGATGGCGGAGTTGATAGAGTGCTTGCCCCTGGTTAGCGGGGTCACGGTTCGAATCCCAGTGAAAGCAAAGTTATAATGCCGACTCCGAACGGCGTACTTGAGAAGCTTTTTCTAGATAGGATATACTCTTTGAGCATTGTCATTGACTCGAAAGAGGTGGAGCCGTAAATTACCAAAGGTGGTAAATTCGGGTTTCGAAACTGGGACCCTCTGCGTAGGAGTCGATGCACTAACCCACTACGCCACGGCGATCCACTTTAAAACAGTACAAATGACGGACGGGAAGAATTTTCATATCACATAACAATATATAGCTAGGATGTGGGCGGTGTTTTCGGCATATCGTTCTCAGCACTTTTTTCTGCAGAATTAACAGAGGCTATATTTTATTTTTATATGCACCTCCCCGACAGGCAATACCATATTGGAGCTTTGAATGGAAAATCCCATAATAAATAAGTAGTTTATTCGAACAAATATTTTTCAGGTAAAAAAAACTTCTGAGAGAGCGACAAAAATATTTCCTTAGACTCCATATGGTTTGCAAAACTAATCCTAGAGTCAATAGTGAGACCCAAGTACTTAAACTCATCAACTTTTTCGATTGGGAAGCACTTGTCACTGCAGCTAGTAGCGCTACAAAAAGTAGGGAAGGATAAGTCGGGAGCACATTTGCAACCTGCCAGTTTGTGTCTTTCACACTCCGGTGAATGAAAGCAAACTTCTGCATTGGCACAACCGGGGGATATGGGGGGATATTTTAAAAATCATAATTTTGGTTTTAGGGCTAATACTCAAACCATGTTCAGCAAACCAAATCCGTAATAAATTAAGATCCCAGTTGATGTCAGAAACAAAATTCAAAGCGCTATCAGATTTATATGAACAGCCTACATCATCAGCGAAAGCAGTAAGTGCACTTTGAAATTAAGGTCAAACAGCGAATTAATGTAGACCAGAAACAGAATGGGTCCCAACACAGAAACTTGTGGCACACCCAAATTGAAGAACTGGATTTCGCTCCTTATCTCATCAATCTTTACTCTTTGTGATCTATTAGGAAGGTTAGAGCTAAACCAATAGAGCATGAAGCCGCGAAAACCAGCTTTTTCAAGTTCCCTCAACCAGATATTGTGGAAATGCTTTTGTAATATCCACAAATAGGCCTGCAGTGAACTTTTTGCCATCAAGGTCACAGAAAATGTGAGAGAAAAAATGTAGGAGAGCATCTTCCGTTGATTTCCCTTTCTGAAAACCAAATTGCACTGAATTAAAAAATGTAGTGACATTTAAAAATGATACTATCCTCTCCTTAATAATTTTTTCAAAGACTTTGCTGAAAACCCGAGAAGTGAGATTGGCCTGTAATTGCTCATATCATTAGCTGAACTCTTTTTGAACAATGAAAAACTCCTGAGATGATACTACGGTTAAAGATAGCAGCTAGTATGTCAACTATAAAGTACCCGATATGTTTTAAAAGTAAATTCGAAATTCCCATCATAGCCAAAAGCATTCGAATTTTCGAGGGCACCAATGGCTTTTAAACCTTCGAGAGAAGTTATAGGCTCGAAGGCAAAACTATTACTTTGTATCGGTTCCTCACGGTTACCAAAACCTTAACAAGAGGTGCAACTCATTTGGGCCGTTTGTGCAGGTAGACTACTACCTATTCATGTAAAGTGACAATTAAAAGCGTTAGCAATAAGGTGTTTATCAGAGACTTCAAAATCATTGACACGAATTGCAGGAGGTATTTTAGTAGCGGAGGATTGGTTCAAAATTCTATTTATTATCTGTTATTCACTTTTTAAATCTCCCTCAGCGAAGATAAACTGATTTCGATAATAATTATCGCAGCAAATTTTTTTTTTGTTTTCAGTTCCGACCACAATTTGGTGTGTCTTATTTTTAACCTGAGATAGTTGGGATGCTTAGAACACTTGATTCGCATTTTATTTTTTCTCTTAATTTTCTTTAAAAGTTGGCTAGTGATCCAAGGTTTTAGTCTTTTAGTAGATTTTTTTAGGGTCACTGCGGAGGTAGCCATATAGGCCCACTACTGTTCATTATATTTATTAATGAGATTCCTTCAATCCTGTCTCATGTTAAATGTTTAATGTATGCAGACGACCTTAAGATTTACCTTCGTGTTAAGAATCGTCAAGATTGTATGCATGTTCAAAATGACTTAAATATGTTGTGTAATTGGTGCGATCTCAATGGACTAAGCTTAAATATTACTAAATGTCATTCTTTTTCTGTTTACCATGTATTGTCACCCGTAATATATGACTATTCGATAGGTGGAACTTGCCTTACTAGGAAAACGGAAGTAAAAGACCTTGGTGTAATTTTCGATACGAATCTTTCCTTTTCATTTCATATCTACTACATAGTTGCTTGGATCAATGCTTGGATTTTTGAACATGTGCTGAATTTTCAAGTCCATATGCCCTAAAATCTGTCTATATGTCCATTGTACGTCCTCATCTCGAGTATTGCTCAGTAATATGGTGTCCTTTATATAAGAACTCTATAGTCCGCATAGAAAAAGTTCAAAAGTCATTTACTAGATTTGTTATAAAAAGAATGGGGTGGAATCTTGACATCATGCCACCATATCCTACAAGATATGCATTAATAGGTTTAGATACTTTAGAACGAAGACGAGGTGATCATAGCATAATGTTAATTTATGATATTCTTTCGTATCGTGTAATTTGCCCTGAGCTCCTGCAAAATGTAAGATTTTACGCACCGGAAAGAATTCTTCGAACCCGAAAATTCTTATTACAACCAAAACACCTATATAATTATGGCTATAATGAACCGTTAAGTAAATGTATAAGTCAATTTAATTCCGTTTGTGTAGAAGTAGACCTATGTGATGAGAGACAAAAATTTAAACAGTCTATTCCAAAATCTTTGACAATTTCCCTTAATTAATCTAATTTATAATCTATAATTATATATTACAAAATATATTTATTCAATTTAATATACTGTTTACATACTTATTTATTACTCAATCTTTTATTCAAATATTTATTTAATACTTGTTGTCCTATATTTTTTTACTTATAATTATCAAAATGTTCCTGTCATGTACTTAGATTATACGAATATTATCATAAGGTTCCGAAATCTGTAAGAGCTAAACTCGGTAGATGGAATAAATAAATAAATAAATAAGAAATAAATAAATATTTAAATCAAATACGCACTTCTCACAGGAGCTTATTGAAAAATGGCTGAATCGTCCTTAAATGTGATCTAAACATTTTCCCAACACCACCCTAGTAGGTTCATTTATGAAGCAAGCTAGACCATGAGATGCCAAAAGCGCCAAGTAGTTGGAAAATGTATCACTATTATCTAGTAAATTAATGTTGAAATCTCCCAAGATAGTTATATTTTTTTTCTAAGAGAGGGGAAAATTCTTCAATGTACGCCACAACATTAAATACATGCAGTCTATACACACACAAGAACACAAAAAGATAATAAGCAACCTTGACAAAAGAAAATGTACAGCTGCATTATTCATTGATATTATCAAAGCCTTCGACATGGTTGATCATACAATTCTGTTGTAAAGTTGAATGAGACGAGAAGTGATGTGCAATTAATCAGGCTTGGGGTACCTCAAGGTTCGGTCCTGGGTCCAATTCTGTTCTTAATTTATATTAACTCTCTCTTCCACCTCAATCTAAAATGCGTACCTACAGCTTTTGCTGACGATATTGGGTTGTCGTATGGCGTCAACAGTCCCTTAGATCTCTATGCTGACATATGTAAATTGCGATGTACATACCCTAAGTCAATGGTTCGCTAAACACAAACTTGTAATAAGTCCTAAGACGAAATTAATGTTCTTTAATTTATCTCCGTCCATTATTCAAAAACCGGATGTATATTTTCATGCACCAAATTGCAAAATATTAAAATTATATTAATGTAAATGTGCAACCAGTGTGTTTTGTACTAGTGAAAATTGTAGTTATGATTGTTTTTTGATAGAGAATGTAGATGAATTTACGTACCTAGGACTCTTACTTGACTCTAATAATGAAATTCTCATCCCACGCTACTGCATTGAAGAAGTACTTTATCTCCACACTTTCTATTACCTCCGTTATATATGTTCGACTAAGCTCCTAACTACAATTTATTATGGACTTTTTAATTCTAAGCTTCTGTTGGATAAAGCCAATTGGTGTCCCTCGCAGAGCCATCTACATTTCAATTCACAATTCATGGGCGAAAACTAATCCTTATAACATGGAGTTAATTTTGTTTCTTTACCTACTTACTTCACTCTGTATTGTTCATCCTATTCATCTTCGAATATATTTTTCCATTCGTTATTCTCGTTTCAAAGGAAACTGTGGTGTTTATTTTGTACCATGGCAGCGCAACTCTGATAGGTTATGGGCCCAGAAATTGAATAAAAATGACACACGTAAATTCGTTTCGTATCGACACGTTGTCGAAAAGCAATTACGAAACATGGAAGATACAAATGGAAGCCATTTTAATTAAAAACGAAGCATGGCCGTATGTAAGCGGGGAGATACCAAAACCCAAATTGGAGGTAGGTAATGAGATGCAAATAGAAGCATGGATGTTACAAGACCGCAAGGCCAAATCCGATCTCATCTTGGCAATCAATCCATCAGAATTTAGCCAGATCCGAGGATGCATAACCTCTAGGGATATTTGGCTGAAATTGGAATCAATATACGCCTCTAAAGGACCTGCGCGAAAGGCAACTTTATTAAAACAACTCACGCAAAACAAAATGGCGGATGGAGACGATATAAGGGAGTATCTTTCGAAATTCTTTGACACTGTTGACAAATTGCGAAACATGGAAGTCAATATAAATGACGATCTGTTAGCTGTTATGTTATTATATAGTCTCCCTGATACTTTCGAAAATTTCAGATGTGCAATCGAGTCCCGCGATAGTCTTCCAGATATCGAAACCCTAAAGATAAAAATATTTGAAGAATACGAAGCAAGAATTCGGAAATTACATGAACAACCATCCGTAGCGTTATACGCCAAACATAGCAACAAAACGTCACGCAATCCCAAGGAGAAAATGGAAAGTCATAGAAACAAAACGTATCAACCTTTTAAATACAACTGCAACTATTGCGGGAAGAAAGGGCATAAGGCTGCTGATTGTTTTAAGAAAAAGGGAACTAAAACTGAAAAAAACGATACTACATACTTTGCAAACTCGTGCGTCGACGAAGTTTTAGACGAAAGATGGTGCCTCGATAGCGGATGCACATCACATCTCTGCAAAGATAAAACAATACTTAAAAATATTCAGTCGACGCAATCTAGATTGAAACTAGCTACGAACGCATCTTCCAGCGTCAACGCGAAAGGAGATGTCACAATATTAGTCTCGAATGGAAAGGCAAACACCACTGTGACGCTTAATAACACACTCCATATTCCAGATCTTCGCACCAATCTGATATCCATCGCAAAAATTGTGGACAAAGGTGATCAAGTGCTCTTTACTAAAAACAAAGCTGTAATCAGAGACCAAAAAGGAAATGTGAAGATTGTGGCAGACCGTAGCGGAGACTTATTTTACTTGCGTACAGAAGAACACCAAAGTCAACTTGCATCAATCAAACAAGCTGAAGATGTAGAAACCTGGCATCGAAACCTTGGGCATCTAAATGCACACGACATGATACTTATGTCCAAAAAGGGACTGATACCAGAGCTGAAAGCTGATCTCAAACAATGCGAAACGTGTATAGTCGCCAAACTAACAAGCACACCATTTGCAACCCGAACACAACGCTCAAAAGGATTACTGAATATTGTTCACAGCGATGTTTGCGGACCGATGAGAACGGAGTCCAATGGAGGATCGCGTTATTTCATAACGTTCATAGACGACTACAGTAGATATTGCATGACATATTTTATCGAAAATAAACATGAAGTTGTTTCTAAATTTATCGAATTTAAAAATTTTGCAGAAACACAAACTGGACAAAAGATCAAAGCTCTACAATCGGACAATGGAACCAAATACTGCAACGCAAGCATGGACAAATTTTTGAAACAATCCGGAATCCAACGTCGTCTGACAACAGTTTACACTCCAGAGCAGAACGGCGTCGCTGAAAGGAAAAACAGAACACTGGTTGAATCAGCCAGGTGCATGTTGAAGGATTCCGGTCTACCATCTTGTTTTTGGGCAGAGGCCGTAGCTGCTGCGAATCACCTTCGTAATCGATGTGTTACAAAAAGTTTAGATGGAGACATTCCTTTTCAAAAATGGTCAGGTAAATTACCAAATTTAAATTACCTTCGCCCATTTGGCAACAAAGTGTTCATTTTAAACAAAACACCTGGTATTGGAAAGTTTGATGACAGAGGCGTAGAAGGAATTTTTGTTGGTTACCCAGAAACACAGAAAGGTTATAGAGTGTGGATCCCATCCAAAAAGAAAGTCTGCATATCCAGGGATGTAAAATTCTTAATAGATTTTAAAAATAACAACAATTTCAACGATTTTACTAACAATGAAACTAAGAATGGACGCCGCATCATTGAAAGTCCGAGAACAGTCATCATAACTACCAAGGGCCCAAATCAAAATACAATCAGCTCAAAGTTAAATTTGGAAACGGTGAACGAAACTCAACAACATTTCGAATCGTCCAGTGAACATCAAACTCCAATGAAATCTGAAACACCCAGAAAGACTAAAGGTAAAAGAGGACGTCCTAGAAAATTGCAAAAGGAGATTCAGACCATTCAAGAGGACATGTTGGAAATACCAGAAGAAGAAAAGTGCGCAGATCAGGAAGACGAATTTGCTATGAACGCCTCTGAAGTACCCCTTTCTAGTGCTCTTTCAGGAGATATCAAATCGGACTGGGAAGAAGCAATCTACACAGAAATACGAAATCTAGTCGCAAATGATACTTGGACAGTTGTGGATAAGCCCGACAATGCAAGGACAATTGGTTGCAGAATGATATTAAGAAATAAATGGAATCCCGATGGGACGTTAGACAGACGTAAGGCCAGACTTGTCGCAAGAGGTTTCACCCAAAAGCCTGGAGTTGACTTCCACGATACATTTGCACCCGTAGCGAGACTTAGCTCTTTAAGGCTTTTAATTGCTCTTGCAGCAAGATATAACCTATTTATTTATCAGATGGACATTACGTCAGCATACCTAAATGGAACAATCGAAGAAGACATCCACATGGACAAACCCATGCTATTGGAAGAAATGCTGGAGAAGATGTCAAACTCTGAATGTGACAAAAACTTACGAGGAAAATCTTCTGAAATGCTGGACAGCCTTCGAGAGAGTGGCGAAAAGGTTTGCAAGCTTAAGAAGGCTCGCTATGGACTGAAACAAGCCGGTCGTCAATGGAACATCAAGATTAATGAAACCTTCGAAAGTATTGGATTGAAACCCACAATTTCCGACCCTTGTATTTACACCGACGAGGACAAGAAGATTTTCGTTTTACTTCACGTGGATGATATTCTAATTTTTTCAAGCAATCAAGAAATGGTTTCTCGTGTCAAAAGTAAACTCACTAATCTGTTTGATGTGCGAGATCTTGGAGAGGCAAAATATTGCCTGGGTATCCAGATAGCAAGAGACACAAGTGGAATTGAACTGTCTCAAAGCGGATACATCAAGGACGTACTAAAAAGATTTCATATGGAGGAGAGTAAGCCCGTGGTTACACCCATGGTAGCGAATTATAAATTATCAAGGGAAAGTGAGGACTCGGAGGACCAAGGCTGCGACGTTCCCTACAGAGAGTTAATAGGCGCACTCATGTATCTTGCTGTTGGAACGCGACCCGATATAGCATATGCTGCAAGTGCTCTTAGCCAATTTAACAATTGCTTTAAACAGGAGCACTGGGTTGCAGCTAAAAGAGTGCTTCGTTACCTAAACGGAACATCTCACTATGGACTTAAATTCAAGACCGATGGAGAAAAAACGTTGACATGTTTTGCAGATGCAGATTGGGGTAATTGCACATTGGATCGTCGTTCTTATACCGGATCAACTTTCACCCTCAATGGTACTGCAATTTCCTGGGAGTCGCGAAAGCAACGGACGGTCGCATTATCTTCGACGGAGGCCGAGTACATGGCGGTCAGCGATGCTAGTAGAGAAACAGTATTCCTCCTTAAGTTCCTGAAAGAATTGGGTTTTGACAACATGTGCAACGTAAAAATGTACAACGACAATCAAGGAGCTCTGAAACTCGCTGAAAATCCTGTTTTCCACGCAAGATCGAAGCACATCGACATTAGATATCATTTCATTCGTGATGCACTGAAAAACTGGCCGATATCCCTCGAACATTTACCGACGGAAGAAATGGTTGCGGACGTTCTCACGAAATCCCTGCCAAGACTAAATCATGAGAGGTGCTTGTTAGGACTTGGACTTCAAGATCTTCGGGCCACAAATTGAGAGGGGGTGTTGGATAAAGCCAATTGGTGTCCCTCGCAGAGCCATCTACATTTCAATTCACAATTCATGGGCGAAAACTAATCCTTATAACATGGAGTTAATTTTGTTTCTTTACCTACTTACTTCACTCTGTATTGTTCATCCTATTCATCTTCAAATATATTTTTCCATTCGTTATTCTCGTTTCAAAGGAAACTGTGGTGTTTATTTTGTACCATGGCAGCGCAACTCTGATAGCTTCAATACGGTATAAATTGCTGGAGAAGTGGGTACCAAAACAATGTTCAGCCATTGCTTGTCCTGCAAAAGAATGTCGTCAGAAAGAGTTGGCGTAAGCCTGGTAGGCACCCTAGTTTTCCTTTGTTTTGTCAATTAGGGATTCCTCCTGTTCGTCACTTACACTGTTTAAAGGTTCTAAAAGCATTCATTATGAAGTCTGGTAACAGAAACTTTCGTATAATCTCAAACTATAACCTACGAAATAACTCGCTCAATATGTTACAAGCGCCAAACTATCGATCCACCGCATATAGAAATTCTTATTCAGTTGTATATAATCGTTTATTTAATGTCCTCCCGGAATAAATCAGTTCACATGTCCAAAAGTTTTCTAGAGCGCGTAAAAAATTGGCTGTTTTCCCAACATTATTATAGTTTAGACTCTCTTACTTCTAATACTTTGATCTAACTTTTGTTTTCACCTCTTGATATTTGATAAATTGTTGCATCCTTTATGAAGTGATAACAAATTGATATTTATGTTAAGTGAATTAAATTGCAAAAATTGTTTTTTTCTTTTCTCTATTTTTTTGTTCAACATCCCACCCCATCTTATTGTATTGTTTCTATTAATGTGGCATTCAACACTATTTCAACTCAATCAGTATAAAATATAGAGTGCCACCCGATCTTTTCTTGCTCTACTTTTAAAATTTTTAACGTACTGAATTTTTATATGGATTTGTTTTTATATTATATTTGTAAGTAATTTAAAAAATAAATACAAATACAAACACAAAAAAAAAATTCTCTATGATTAATTTCAATAGAAACCTTAAGAATATCAGCCCTAATAAACTCTACACTTTTCGTTTCACGAACTACGTACTCCTCTCTAACAACACACCCGACACCACCAGCAGCATAATTTTCGTTAGTGTTCGCAAGAAACTTAAAACCAGGCAAATGGTAATAATTTTTTTTCGAAACCGCATATCCAAATTTCAGACACAAAAACAGTATCTGGAATGCATAAGAAAGAATCAAGGTGGGTGGCAAGAGATGAAAAGTTTTCTCTCAAACTTCTAACATTCTGGTGGACAACAAAGAGTTTGTTATTGCAGTATGAACTATTAGTAACAACATTTGAATCCATTAAAAATGACACCCTTATAACGGCACATTTGTCCGTTCTTCAGCTGCATCCTCTAGATCAAGTCATAAGCTACAATATCGGTCTAAGTCACTTAGCTGTAGGACGCACGGTTTTTGAGATACGAGCAAAGTAAGGTCAACATTCATGATTTTTTCAATGTCTAGAAAAATCGACTTCATAGGGGTTCTGGCGGTTCGTACGGGATTTTCGACAGCTTATATCTCGAGAACGGTGCTTCCTATGACAAAAAACCTGCACGTATTTTTTGAAGCTTATGACTTGATCTACAGGATGGAATTGGAATATTCATCAATTTAAATTTTTGACAAAAACAGGGAAATTTGTTTCACTGGCGTTATAGTTTGGAATCCAATTGGAAAAATATGGTATAAGAGACAAAGAGTTAAGTTGGTTTAAATCTTATTTAGCAAATCGCTCTCAACGTACATCTGTAAATGATAGTATGCCAGAAGCCATAGAAGTCAGAATAGGAGTGCCACAGGGTTCGGTCTTGGGTGTTTTTCTATTCCTACTGTATATCAACGACATACATTCTGCAGTGAAATGTAGCTAACTTTGTATGTTTGCGGATGATGCACTACTATTTGTTAGTGGTGATAGTAAGGAGGAATGTCTACGTGCAATAAATACCGATTTGGAATCAATTAATGAATGGCTAATAATGAACAAACTCAAGCTTAATATACAAAAGACCAAATGTATGTGTATTAATAATAGTATAAATATGGACGTGGATGTGAGAATTAACGATAAAAAAAAATTGCACTAGTGAATGAATTTAAGTAAAATAAAATGGACTTAAAGGCGAACATAGAATATGTGTGTAAAGAAGTGTCCAAAAAGATATTTTTCTTAGTGCGGATCCGAAAAAAAGTATAATATAGCAATAATAAAACCTCATTTCCAGTACTTCTCAACTGTCTTATATTTAGCTTCTGAGGGTGATATATCAAAGCTGCAGATACTACAAAATAAAACGATGCGAATAATACTGAAATGTTCGAAATTTAAACGAACAAGTGATATGTTAGAGGCACTCTCGTGGTTGAATATTAGACAACAATAAACTTACTTCTAATGTTTGTATTTAAAATAAAAAATAAAATTCTACCATCGTATCTTTAAAAAAATTTGAATTACCTTAAAGATAGTCAACCATATAATCTTAGGCGTGGAAATGATTTCAGAATTAAATTCAGATCTTCAACAAAAGCACAGAACACCGTGATGTTCAAGGGATTGAAGTTTTTTAACAGCCTTCCAAGCAATATGAAAACAATTACAAATATAAAAGAATTCAAAAGAGAAGCTATATAATTTTTAAGAATGAGTAACTAAAATCAAAAATATAACTAATAACAATAAGTATAATACTTAAAATAGTTAACACCAAATAAAGAGTCGCGTACTCATATTGCCCTAAAAGAAGACGAATAACAAAAAAAACTAATAATAATAGCAAAATTTAAAACTTATAAGTAAAAAAAACGTGATAAGCGAAACAAACAACAAAAGGGTAAGAGGCGGGGTATAATAACAATAATAAAAATAATAATAATAATAACAATAATAATAACAATAAAACCTAACCAGGCACCAATAATGCATCTCCTCAACCAAACTGCTTGCCTCTACTCCCAATAAGCAAAAAATCCCAATAAGTTTTAGTCTTAAAAGTTGTTCGTGCCATGAACCATAGACACCCAACGTGAGAGTCAACGCACAACACCACGTCGAGCAGCATCGCCCATCAAATGAAACACAAATCGCTTTAATATATACAAAATATAGTCGTGTATTAAAAATGCATACATGCAGTACGTTAACAACATTTTACAAAAATTTGTTTTCTTTCCTCTCCACTTCTCTCTAACAGTTACGAAACAAAAAATAGACAAAATTGTCAAAGATCATAGAAATAGGTGTGCAGTCCAGTCCCCTCGTTTGTAACTCGCTAACACAAGCAGTCGCCGAATGGTTCTCCTTTTTTTTTTTGTTTATTGATATGTACATATGTATACACGTGAGCGTCTTTCAAAAGATATCTTATTGTCATCTCTCTAGGCAATTCTTAGTCAGATAATTGGCTTCTTCAGTCGGAATAGATACAGTCTTTCACTGTACAGCAGTATTAGGAATTGTTTGTGGTGAAGAAGTTCACTGTGACCAATATCATGCACGTGCATGACCATATTAGTACGAAGACCAGCCATCCGGAGCTCCGGAATGGACTGCGGAACTCATTCACCACGCCACGACCGAGAAGATCGGAACAAGTCCGACGAGCAAAGTAGACCAGGGACACGGGAATGATATACTGAATGCCAGCACCCGCGTAGCTACCGGTGAAACCGACCAAACTGGTTACACTCTCTGTGAAATACGTCACCACAAACGGCGGCACAATTGCGAGAACGGGGAAGAGAAAGCGCCTGAGAAGGAAGTTGTATGAATCGAAGCGCGACATATCCAAGAACAGTGTCTGCAAATTGTTCCGTAAGGTGATGGCTATAATGGGAAAGCTGGCCGAGAGTGTAAATACTGGAAAGAGCGCAAGAAAATATTCGACAACCTTGAGGGCAACCGAACCATTGGGGTTTGGTATGAAATTCAGCGTGTACAGATCTTCAAGATGTGCGAATGCAAATGCCCCAGTCAAAGCTAGGACTATGTAGAACGAACAAATCAGGATGTAATCGTACGAGAGGAGAGATTTGATGTTTCGTTTGTCGCTGATTGGCACAAGGAGACTCGGCAGCGAGTGATGACACATGAAGGAGTATACGCATGCGCCGAACAGCGATGGAAGACCGAGGATGTTGGCAGTCGGCGGATGACCTTGACGACCATTCTCAAGCAAAGATTTGATTGCAAGTCCGATCATTGTTATGAACGCTGCAAAAAAAGAGAAAATCAAGTTGACCACGAAAAAAAGAAACTAGATAAAACTTTACCAAGCCAACGGCACATAACAGTGAACATCTGAATGTATTTGGTCTTCTGAACACTGTACAAGGCAAACGGTCCCAAGATCATAATGAAGGCCACGAGGAACAGGCGGTACACATCCAGACGAGACATTGTGTGGTTTTCCCAGCACAATGCTTCCTCTGTGATGTTCAGATAATCGCTGGAATTCGTTGAATTGAACTGACTGCAAGAAAATGAGAACACATTAGAGGAATAGGAACATCTAGTGAAATCGAACGCATACCATACAACATCTCTCAAGCTCTTGGCCACTGCTGCAGAGTATATACTCAGATCCCCATACAAGTATATCGCGATGCAAAGATAAAACAAGATCCGCCCGAAATCATTGAAGAACAGTCCAGCCATCTCTCCAAGCTCCACCTTCCGTTCCAGCATGTAATACTGAGATCTTTGCGAAGATAGGGGTATCTGTTCGATGCTACTGTCCGCATTCAAACGTGCATTGTTACGCGGCAATAGTGACTCAGTAGGATCGCTATCAGGTTCATCATCTGTTGTTGCCTGCTAAATCAAACAAATACAAACAAATCTGCTCTGTCCACCTCTCAAATCTGACTCACTTGGTCCCTCTTCAGGAACTGCAAACGCTGCCATTGTATGACCGCATTCGCACACGACATCGTTTCAATTACAAACGTCACTGTCATGTAACTTATTCCAGCCAAAACGATGATAACCGAAATGCTGAGTAGCCAGCCAGCTCTGGCGAAAACTGCTGGCAGAGTTAGGGCTCCAGTACCGACGATTAAATTGAAAACAAATATGAATCCGATCTAGAACAAAAAAAACACAGAATTCAATCCAATCTGATGCACTTGTGCCGAGTTAAACTCACCCATGTCGGATATTCGTCACCAGATCGCATTCTATATGGCATTTTGGACACGATATACTTCACGTTCTTCACGTACGCGACAATTAAGACACAATTTACAGGATTAACAGCAGGATGTTTACACTACGGACATTCCAGATGGCTTGTTGCACTTATTCACACTGTTCCCTTGTCAACCATATCCAATGACGATTAGAGCGTAAATAGCGAAGTGAAATGCAAATACGTATTAGATTGACTATCGAAGCCAACTCCTATGTTCAATGTTCTAAACGTTATCTAAATATAGAGTTTCACTTGCAGAGAACAAAAGAAAACAAAAGAAAAAAAACTTCAATCGTTTCGCACTTTTTTTTGGCTTTCGTTTCGTTTTGTTTGATGTGGTTTCGTTTTTCAGATTGTTGTTTTCTAGCCGCAGCTGATCAAGGGTAAAGGGAGAGAGATTGATTTGCGTGCGTGGAGGGTGGTCTTTGTCTCCCTGGAGACCGGTGGTTGATGTTGCCAGTCGAAAAATTGGAGGGGCGGGAAATCACCATGAATCGAATTTGAGCAGATCAGAGAAAGGATTCACTTTAACATGTTTTTTAGGCAACGAGGAGTAGAGAGGACATAACAAATAGCAGGAAATCAATCCATGTTAGTAGATTCAGTGAATGTATGAATCTATTCTAGGCAGCTACTGGTGCTGTTGTTGAGGGAGGCAACAAAAGCAAACAGAAAACACGGACTTCACTGGCGTGGGTCTTCAAAATTAACGCCCTGTCACAACAAAAATGTAACGTTGCAATAAATTTCATGAGACATGATAAAATAAAGTAAAATCATATTATTAATTCAGTTGACGAAAAATATATAATAAGTGACATTTGACATTCGAAATGGCAGCACTACACGCAAATGAGGAAAAGAGATCGACGTATAAAATTGTCAACAACGTAATATTTTCATGCTCAACCAGTGTTGCCAATTTTTGTTTTTAGATTTAATTGTACTCAGACCATGTTTCGTGATGATTTTTATGGTTTGCTTCGATTTTTTATTGCTTTTATTTGAAGAATGCCAGAGAAAATGAATATACATGATATCATACATTCCACGAGTAACCTCTTATCTGAGACGTCTGTTGCTTTCATATTTTCAACTGGCAGCATCATCCACCGGTCCCTTGAGACACAAATTGCACCCTCCTTAAATGTGAATCGCATTCTTGTAGACGTCATCATCAGCTGCAACAGTTCAAGTACAAGAAGAAAACGAAACCAAACTCGAAAAGAAAAAAAATGCAATTTCTTCCTACTACCCTCGTGAATAAAAAAAAAATCTCCGCCTATTTCTTCTGAGATGTTACAATCCATTCCATCACTCCCCATACATCCGAATGAGTACAAAAGAGATAGATGAGGTCACATGGAATACTCAAGCGCATCTACCTTCAACTTGTACGGCTGTATGTTATTTTTTTTTTTAATTGGATTCAACTCTGTAGTGTGTTGGGGGTTTGCGCAATTTGTTTTTCTTCTTATTGCTTCAATCGCGAAAGAAAAGAAAGCCTTTCGAGAATAGGAAAGAACGTCACATTTCTCTTCACTCTTCAAATTTCGCATTCACACATCATTCGTTGCGGGCACACAATTCATTTCGTTCGCTGGGCATAAGCTTTGTTTCACTTCTTCCACTGTGGCTAAAAGAAAAATAAACCTAAAATCTTCAAAGAAATGTGTTATTTTCATTTTTTATAAATTAAATTCACTCCCAAATAAGATTTCATTCAATTCAACTAAGTGAATACCGATAAAAGTACATACGAGAAAAATAACCTTCCGGTAGTTTGTCACAAGCAACGCCTTAAAGTAATCAGTAAGGAAAGAAAAAAAAAACACCTAATCTAAATTCTCTTGCAATAATTGAGAAGCAAAAAAGTACAGCCCAAACAGAAGCAAAGGGGATACAAGTGAAAAAATCAAGGAATAAACAAAATAGCCATCAGAGATTTAGTTTTTCGTTTTATTTTTCTTTTCATCTAAGAAGGATGATATTTCTGGAATTTATGATGTTCAAACGTGTATCGGAGTTTAGTGCTTGAAAACTCGGTGGATTCTGTGTGGTGTGGTGCACTTCGACATCTCGCCGTGTTGTCGTTGTTGTCGCTTATCCAGTGTAGGAGGTAAGACATCGACGGAATTAAAGGGAAAAAATAAGAAGCAGACGTGAGAAAAAAAAACAAGTTTTATCGATAAAAAATAATGTGCGTTTGTCTGATTGAATTGAAAATGAAAAATTTCATATAAAAGAAAAGAAAAGAAAAAAAAAAATAAACGCGAGTATCAAGCATCAAAAGGCGCAAAACGAAACGAAGATCTTGAGATCTTCATCTGTTCACGCCACGCAAGATATCCCCAAGTCGTGTCACACCACAGTCTTCAGGGGTAGCCTGCGTGCCCGGCCAGTCAGTAGCAGCATTCAACATCAGCATCAGCATCAGCACAACCAGTAAGTGCAAGGAAGTGAGAGGAAACAGGAATAATTTGTTGTCAGTGCGTGCGTATTTGTGTGTGTGCCCCAAACGTAGTCAATTCAGTGTTGTTGTTTGTTTTTTTCGGCCAAACTCCATCAACATCTAAAGTGAGATCAAGAAGGTAAGTCATTGGTCAAAACAATTTAAATATCATAAAGTCTTTAAGCGTTGTGTCATGTTTTGCACTGCATGCACGAGTACAAATGTACTCGGTTGCGACGAAAACAAATAAAATGGAAAAAAAAACGATGAGACGATTATTTATTATTTTGTTGTTGTTAGTCTTGGGCGTTCATGTTGTTTATTTTCTTGTTGTCTTACTTGTGATGACGTGTTTTGTAAACAACAAATTAGAACGTATCCAGTATGAATCAGTAGCTAGCAGTATGAGTAGTAGACCTGCGTCAACTGTGAAAAGGGTGGCGAGAGGTACGAGATATCAGGCATACGGGTGTACCCAACTGGGAATGGGTGTGAGCACTTAGATCAACAAGTTAATAACACCCCACAACTATCTACCCTTAATTAAATAATCAACCCTTGCCTGGGCTTGTGGTTGTGAGCCAGCAAAAGGTGTGGTCACCTAAGGACATTAAGTTTGCAGCAGATTATGTCGCAGTTATTCGTATCATCATATCGTATCATATTTTCAAAGCTACATATAGTTTTGCTTTTGTTTCACAAAGTAATGGTGATGCATGCAGTGTTAATAGCCTCGCACGTACTGCATAAATTCATACTTAATATCTGCATTGCGTGAGCGCAATTTTCAGTGAAATAAAAACATCGCGTGCTTTTTTTTCAACGACGATAACAAGCGCCCAATGAATGAATCATACACCAGTAACAGCCACAGATTAAGGAGTTTGAGTGAACATCTCAAATGAATTTCTCCTGCCTTAGGCGGCAGTGTCATAGACATTTGAAAGTTGTACGCTTACAGTTTTCTTCCTTGGCGATGCCTATCCCAGATGACTGCCGGTATATGTGTGTCCTTTCACAGAGAATATAAACACATTTGTTGACTTCATTCACGCCACGCCCAACTGTCTACATTCATCCTTTGAGTATGCCACTGTGTGTATCAAATTTCCCACTTGACACTCCTTAAATTTTTGCCTTAGCTTTTAAGGCCTCGTGATTTTCCATTCTATTTTCATAATCTATCGGGATTTGCTTTCTGCAACTTTTAATGAATTGGCTAATCCCTTTTTTTTTGTGGGCACACTTGTCAATCATAAACTCATTCTGTTCGTCATTGTCCTTTCATCCCCCCCGAGACCTAAACTAAGGCAACAATCCCAATCAAGCATTCCACATCAAAGCAACATCATGGACTAATGCTCTAATAGAACAGGCCGTAAATTACTGCTCAACAGAAAGCACTCATGTGTGATGATAGAAAAAAATCCTATCCTCAGTTGTGTGTGATTTGTTCGCTCTTCGTTTTGCTTTAACTTTTTGATTGACAGAACTGTTCTGCGACGTGTCTTGTCTTAAGTGGTTTTGTTAGTTTATTCTGTTGATATGGAGGACAGCTCCTGCTGTGCATTATTGTGTTCCTGCAGTGAAATTTAATCAAGCATCCGAGATTACAGTCAATAAATAAATTGTTGTGCTTGATGTGAGTGACGGCGCCAATTGTGTTGTTGCGTATTTGAAATCTTCGTGTTTATTGATGCTGATTAAGAAAGATTGCTTGAGGTTTATTTTATTTTTTCTGCAGAGGGAGAAAAGAGTGCTGAACGTTGGTGGGAAACCTTGGCATCTTGATGATTGTGTCTTCTGAACTGAATCTACGTTTTCGTGGTGCACTCGATGCATGGATAGCTGGTTTCAGTTGCACGCACCGTAGGTCGGATGAAGTCCTTGTCTACTTGTGTGCATCATCTGAGACGCTAGACTCCACTGTTGCGTTGTCTCGGGGACACGAAGTCGGGAATATTCGTGATAATGCTGTTCTTAAACTCAACTCCGTTGAATCCGATGCCTGGCTGGACTCAGAGTAATTCTCCAATTGTGGGCTACGTGGCATTATTCCGTTGGCTGGGAGTTTAAGACTCTTCGGAAAGGAACAAAGTTTGGATCAATAAATGCCGTGCTGGGCTCATGTTCACGGTTCTTCTTCACGTTGGTGCTTCGAGAGAGAGAGAGAGAGAGAGAGAGAGAAAGAGCTCTATGACTCTGTTGCCTCTTTGGACGAAACAACAGCGATTGGCAAGTTTCCGTCCTGTAGCTTATCTCGATACTACAGAGTTGAGGTCCGAAGTTTCGTACCTCCTCCAAGCTACATCTGTCAATTGTGACTTTGAGTTGTTTGAACTCTTTGTTAGTAAAGAAGACAACAAACTCATTGTGATCCACGCTGTGTGTACTTTTTCGATGACATGTTCATGGCAGATCCAATGCAGGCACTTTCGTCTCAATGCCGGCAAACGTCGAATGTCATCCGCGTATCCTAACAGCTGGATATAACAGAGAAAGCAATTGAAAGGCATTGAGATTATTAAGTCACACCAGTCCTTTCAGTTCATGGTACTTGTTGTGATTTCTAGTTCAGAGAGCAGGCACACTTATAACCAGAAATGAAGTATTACACAGATAGCCGACTTCACAGCTGATTGCCCCCTAGTCCATCGACGAATTTGAGTGCCCTTTTGATAGATATTCATGAAGTTTTGACAGTTATTCAAGAAATAATGCCGTCCTCTGATTGGTCAACTTGGGTTTAGAACAAGTTAAAAACAAACAGTTGTCCAACATTTTAAGAGGCAAGAGAGGTAGAATCAGACATCTCTGTAATACTTCATTTCTGCTTAAGACGCTCCTGCACACTTGCTTGGTACTAGTCATTTAAGGTGGCTCAGTTAGTTGATACAATTCAGTTCGGTTTAATTATAAAAGAAGTCAGCCGCTACGTGTCAGTTCCCACGCGTAAGTTGGGCACTACGCTCGTCCTCGTTTCATCCCTGCAAGTTGTACACAAACATTCTCTGAGACATCCACTCGGCGTGAATGCGAACCAATTCAAAGAGCGACAGCAGAGGTTAAATGCTAATTATATTCAAAGTGCATCCTTTCACCTCCTCCAATCATCAGCCAGCAGGAAGCCTTTTAACCGCATTTCAAATGACACACTTCACTGTAAGTGCAAAACATGAGACACTCTTAACCTCATCACCACTTAACGTCGGCCATGCATGGAGGCATACAAATTCTCTCGTAGCTGGTGAAATGCAGAATGAGTGCATCAAAGCAAATATGAGGCCATCGTCATCGATGCACTATCGATTTATGAAAGAATGCGATTTTCGAATGAAATAACGAAAATGACCTTTTAATCAGTTGGGGGCCGGAGGAGGTCGAATGCTTCATGACATGGATTTTGCGCTGCAGGGGTGGATGTTTTTTGGTGTGCGTGTCCAACTCTCCTGTGGAAGTAGTAACAGCTGTCGAGGCGCGATTGCACATCGAATCTCTATTTGAGGATGTCATTACCTTGTCAAAGGATTGCGAAACATCAAGAAATAAAGATGAGTAGATTTGCTGTTGTTTAAACGATTTTTGTATGACGTCAGTTATTCGATGCACATGGCCAATGATGGGATGACAAGGAATCTTGTCGTCTTTCTTCCACAGCCGGGCTAAGTACTATTCGTTCGAACACCTTGATTGAATTTGAATTGAAGATTTTTGGGGGAGTGTCATACAGACGCTTGTACGGCGACCATAAACATCTATTGTACCCCCTTCTTTTGGTCTAGGACTTAAGTACTGTCTTTAGAAATTTGAAAATTTTCCTAGGTGGGATTTTTTGAAAGTCTCCCTGTTACAATTGTTTTGTTTATCATCTTGAATCATCATCACGGGCATGTCTTGGGCAATCGATTCCTTAGTCCTTTCGCCTGGCTATAGTGCCTAGAGATTTCTGTACTGATAATACCCGTTTTATGGAGGTGATAATTACATGCTGCGTGACCTGTTAGTGCTCCACACTTCTTCTTTATTTGGCGCTACAGTCCGGGGTGGACCTGGGCGTCAACCAACAAGCCTCTCCAGCTAGCACGGTCTCTGGCTAACTGCCTCCAGTGTCGCACGCCAAGTTGGTTGAGGTCCTTCTCCACCTGGGTGCGCCACCTTAAATGCGGGCGTCCTCTGTTACGTTTTCCCACGGGCTCGGAGTCGAAGACTGCTCCACACAACATCCTTAGGTCAGCTTTGTTGAGTTCTAGAGCTTCTTTGGCTACTTTGGAATTGTAGTTTTGTAGCATGAACTTCCTAGAGTGTTAGCACCCTCCTGGTTGTCCCAAAACTGGATCTTTTGTTCAGTGATCCATTTTTGTATGTGAAGATTTGTTTTCGTGTTGTTGAATCCATAAAGAGGGGAGGTCTCAACGAAGGGTATCTGTGCATCAGCCTGGGCTTGTATGTCAGCCTTTTCATTGTCTTCATGTCCTGGCAACCAGATTAGCTTCAGTTTATTATTTCTTGCCAGTGGGTTTAGTTTATTGTGACATTCCCACATAGCCTTAAAGTTAAATGTGTAACTCTTCAGTGCTTCAAGAACTGCTTGGCTATCTGAGAATATATATACAGTGGACTCCGCTGCTCCATCAAGGTCGGTAACGAACTCACCGGGACCTTCAATGTCAAAAAAGGTTTAAGACAAGCCGACGTGCTGTCATGTGTCTTATTTAACATCATCCTGGAAAAGATCGTGCAAGACTCACACGCCAACACTAGAGGCACGATCTTTCAGAAGCCCGTACAACTGCCAGCATACGCGGATGACATTGACGTGATTGGCAGAACACAGCGAGCCGTCAATGAAGCGTTTGCTGCCATTGAGGCGGAGGCGGCTAAATTGGGTCTAGCGGTGAATGAGGGCAAAACGAAGTATATGCTGTCATCAAGGAAGGACACACAACATCGACGTCTTGGACAGAGCGTCACAATGGGCAGCTATAACTTCGAGGTAGTCAAGGACTTCGTCTACCTCGGCTCCGCAGTAATCGCTGTTTCTATGGGCTCAAGACGCAATAGAGTAGTAGAGCCATCTCTCGAAGGACCAAGCTGACTTTATACAAGACCTTGATCATCCCAGTCCTGCTGTACGGCGCGGAGGCATGGAAAATCTCAAAAGCGGATGAGGAAGCCCTTGGTCTCTTCGAGAGAAAAGCTCTGCGTGCGATCTTTGGTCCTGTTTTCGTTGACGGTTTCTGGAGGAGAAGATTCAACCACGAACTGTACGGGCTGTAAAGTGACATGAGTCTAGTCAGGCGACTGCAGATCCACCGCCTAAGAAGGCTGGGCCATGTAGAGCGCATAGACAATTCAGCTCCGGCCCGGAGAGTCTTCGACTCCGAACCCGTGGGACAACGTAACAGAGGACGCCCGTGTTTAAGGTGGCGCAACCAGGTGGAGAAGGACCTCAACCCACTTGGCGTGCGACACTGGAGACAGCTAGCCAGAGACCGTGCTAGCTGGAGAGGCTTGTTGATTGAGGCCCAGGTCCACCCCGGACTTAAGCGCCAAATAAAGAAGAAGAAGGACTCCCCCTAAGTCGAACTCCTCCTAAGTCAAACGAGGGTAGGGGAAAATCTTCAAAAGATACTATGGGGACCGTTCCCACACAGCTAAAGGGATTTTTACCCCATAAAAACACCTCCCTTCAAATAAAATGTATATCCACTACAACTAAGACTTACACATTCAGCAGTTTTTATTTTCTTGGTTTAGACGCATTTGGCAAGAGACTCTCCATTGAGAGTTGTTGCTAACACCGCAGTTAATCGCGGGTTGAATTCACCGTGCTAGGTCAAGGGGTTTAGTCCTTTGAAGACGGCGAAGAGAGTTTCTTTCGTCGAGCATTGGAAGGACAGCAGAGCTTGTGTGCTCTTTCAGAAGACGCTTATGCTTACGAGCAAAATTTGTAACTTCATCTTGGACTGATGAAATTCCAAGATCTCTGTGGATGTCCTTGTTTCGTACATACCAGGGTGCGTTGACGATGGCCATTAGCACTTTATTTTGGAAAGTTTGTAGTATGTAATCGAATTACTTTCTTTGGTACAACCCCATAGCTGTAGACCATACGTCCAGAGGGGTTTTAGCACTTGCTTGTATAAAAGCAATTTGTTGTCGGTACTTAGCTTGGAATGTTTTCCAATAAGCCAGTACATGCCTTTGTATTTTAATTGGAGCTCACGTTTCTTTTTGACGTGCTCCTTCCATTTAAGCTTTACATCGAGAGTCATTCCGAGGTATTTCGCTTCATTTCCGAAGGGTATTTGAACATCTTAACTATAAAGCAGAAAGTTTGTGTGTCTGACCGACAAAGGCTCCGAAACTACACGTCGAAGAGCTCTGAAATTTTCAACAAAAATCATAAAATTTTAAAATTTAGGTGCTGAATGTGACAATTTTTAAGTCGGTACGACATACGGTTCAAAAGTTACGAGCACTTTTTAAACTGGAATACAATTCTCAAAATAAGGGTGGTTGCATCAATCAGGTATGAAACCATTTCAAGTTGCGTAGCCGTGGATATCAACCATCCCCCATCCCCACATTTTTCATATTTTGCTTTGGTGCAACCATTCATTTTTTTCTACGTCTCAATCGAACATATACATACGAACGACTGCCTGAGCCACCAAACGAAAAGGAAACAATAAACATTTTCGCACTTTTCTTATTTTGTCATACCCAAACTATCTATGCATGTACATATACACAGCTACACACAAATCATTCAATTTTGCTGAAATTTTGAATATTGAACTTCTGAACGGATTAGCCGATTTAGATAAAATTTCAGAGCTAGCCTAATTACATAATGTGTTACGAGATAGGCTAATTTTGTTCGTGGTTCATGAAGTTTCACTTCAATTTGCTCAAAAAATGAACATCGCGAGCATGTACATAGATGGGATTTCCAAGAACTTTTTTTTAATGAATCGCTTGATATCCCTCCACGTTGTGTGTAAATGGTTGAGAAAAAACCGTAATTTCCGTCCGTTTTGCTGCAGCACACATTGATTATTCTAACTTCAACATGTATGCACACAGTCAACGAATTGTACTCATTATGAGTAGGGATGTGAATGAGAGATTGGGATAGGCATCAATGACACAAGCAAATTCAAATTCGTTCGTTGCAATGTCGAGGGCAAAGGATGCAGGGCAGTTATACATTGTCGCTGATGATGTTTCTGAAACAAAAAATGTAGTCTACAAATAAGGTTTTTTAATAAAAAATAATAGAAAGTTTAATTTTCTTGGCGTTTTACTATTTTAAACACATTTCTTCAGGATATTTTGAAAAAACTATATTTTCACCACAGGTAAAATACCGGTTGAAGAAACAAACCCGGGCAAAGCCGTGTCCGAAATCTAGTTATTTATAAAAACGGGCAAGTTATTCACGTTCTTATACGTAAAATATATATGAACGGATTTAGCTTCGTTAAGCTCAATTCGCTGAGTGTTCGCCCATTCGTGTATCCGGTCCAAAGCATCTGTGTATCTAGTTGATTCTTCGACTGTCTTGGCAGTTACCAAAATGGCGGTGTCGTCAGCAAATGTGCCTACTTCCTGCGGTATATCGCTGCTATATAATAAGTAAAGGAGAGGACCAAGAACACTTCCTTCTTCAATAAGGAGTATTCTTTCCCATATTTCACACGGAAGATTCTGATAGATAGTTCGGTAAAATTGTGCAAAGTTTTCTCGGGAGGAATTGTTGAAGCTTGTGTTTCAAGCCTTCATGCCAAACCTTGTCAAAGGCTTGAAAAACATCGAGAAATACAGCTGAGCAGACTTGCTTTTGTTCAAATGATTTTTCTATAACATCAGTTGTGCGATGTACTTGGTCAATAGTTGAATGCTTGCTGCTTTTGGAAACTTAGTTTTGTTGTTAAGACGTACATTTTCTGACTTCTTGTTTACCTCCGGCGAGGAATCGGCATTTCGTTTTTTGCCCGGTAGCCTTTCTCCAGTTGGTTTCACGAGCGAGTTCTTCCTCATCCGTACAATACTGAACTTTTTTTGATCCATCAGAGCTGGGCTTGTTTTCGCGACTTTCAATTTGTTTAGCCCTTAATTGACTAAGTTAATTTCTTAGTTCTTTACAGAGGTTTTCCATATCAGCGATTCTGGTCTTTAATTCCGCATTTTCCTTTTCGAGACTTTCGAACCTGGCTAGAGCTTGTTCTTCGTGTGTAGACGAATGTAAATTCGTTGAGGTTTTAATTACTTTCGTTTAAGGCGCAGTAGTTTCCATTGGCGTTGATACGCACGTGTTTTTATTGTTAGATCCTCTAGATCCATTTACCCTGGAACATTTTTTGAAAGGGTCCAAATGCAATAATATGCTCTCACCAGAATCCGTAGAGTCTGACTCCCAAAAGTGTGAATTTTCCAGTGTGAGTAGCATTCCACCTGGGGTAATAATTCCTTTGTTTTGGTTCATTGCATCAATATTACTTTTTTGCTTGTCCTAGAACAAACTGTGGCTTTTAGTCGCCTCTTGCGACAGGCATGCCTTACCTCGGGTATATTCTCTAAAACTCCAATGAATTATAGCCTCCCGTGACAATGTAACTTAGGAAGAGTCCACTTTTTTTTTTAATATTGCTTGGTTTTCTGTTACTGATGCAGTATGCAGCGTCGTTAATTGCAAATAATTCAGCTTGGGAAATCGTTGCTTCCTTGCAGAGAGGAATGTGTAGGCTACATCTTGGTTCTACCACACCAGCCCATACTTTGTTTTCAGATTTCGCCCCATCTGTACACCATTTTTGGGGCCCATCTTTCATCCAAGGGGGGTCGTTGTTCCATTCCTCTCTACAAGGTATAAGTATTTCATAGTATTTCTTGAAGATAAACTTGGAAGACATCAGATCACTTACCCGGCTTAACTCCCAGCGGAGTTAACCTATAATAGAGATATCCAACTTCTACCTCCCTTGCCCCTTGATTTCATCTGACAGCGTTTTTTATACGCCTTGTCCTTGTCTGTGAATACGTGTGAGCTCTGAAGAACAGCTGCGGAAATTATTTGAAAATTCGGTCGTCATTTGAACGTTTTTTTTCAAATTTCGGTGTTAAATTTTCAACACAGTATGGAGGGGTAAACGAACGAACAAAGCTTACGTTCATGATGTCGATTCATTAAAACTTTAAACAAGTTACGATATTTTTTTTATAATTTGCGCCTGCTCAAGGGATTGCTAGTACCCTTATGTGTCCGCGGTCAAGACACAGCACGGGCCGAAGGTATAGAGGGAGAAAGCGAGAGGATGTACCTGTTTTGTCTTAAATATTGGGTTGTAGTCTGTGGGAAATATTAGGCTGGGAAGAGCATTCCATATTCGTGCAGTGCGGCTGAAGAACGAGTCTCTGAATTTAACTGTGCGTCCGAAAGTAGTTCTAAGGGTATAATGATGAGCATTTCTGGCGAGACGAGTATTGCGGGTAAATTCATGGAGAGCATGGAGCAATTTTTGTCTCCTATACGTTTACGCGCTCGCTTTTGATTCTGTCTAGTGGGTGCAGTGTGGTCTTGGGGGTGCCAGACCAGATATGAGCGTTGTACTCAAGCTTGGGGCGGGTGTAAACCTCATAAATTAAAGCCAAATCAGAGGGGGTGAAATACTTCTTGCATCGATTAAGGAAACCTAAACATTTCGCAGCATTTTTGGCGACCTCAAATATGTGATCGTTCCAACTAAGGGTTGTGTTGATACACATGCCAAGGATGGAAATGGTTTTCAATGGTTTTCCGGTTTCATCGACACAAGTTACAATCTGAGATACTAGAACATAATTAATGAATGTACAACATAGTGTGCATTTTTCCGTATGAATATAAATTAATAATACATTCACACGTTCAGTTAACCAATAATACAAATATTATTAAAGCGTGAATCACAAATAAGAAGTTTTGACAACCATTTGTATGCATTAGTAATAGTTGCAATATCTTGCCATTGTTCTTATCAAATTGTTTAAATTGAATTCATGAGTTTTTCAGAATTCATGAATTAAGCGTGTAAAGCGGACTTCATTTGTTGAGTTAATTTGTCAGATATGGTCTATGAATAGGCTGTATATACACTTGAGAATTAATTTGAGGTCAAATAGTTTTCAGTTTAAAGGTAGGCATTGCAATACATTTTTATTCACGAAAGTCCATATTGCAATGTAAGAAAATTCTCTAAAAAATACGAGTCAACTTTTGAACACCCCCCGAACAACATACCCATGTGTGTTACATTGATCGTACATGGATTGTGGGCAATTCTGCCACAAAATTCACGAATCAGCAAAATCAAAATCACTATTTCCCACAAAATTCACGAATCGACCGCCGTATTGTGGTGAATTGACGAGCGTTGTAAAAGTTTAATTGAAATACAAGGGATTACCACTACATATTCGTTGTGGACTGGGGGTAAAAATGGCCGAAGTTGGATATATCTATCATCCTTTAGCTCTGACTCCCAGACGTTGTTTACTCTTTTAATGATCTTTAGATGTCCTACCGGGTTTCTTTCTTCGTAATTGTAGGTTTTGTGTAATGTTAAGGCATGTTTCGCAGCTTCAGCCTGTACTGTAGTGTGTAGTTGTTTTTTTTTTTTTTTTTTTTTTTTTAATTCATTTTTATTGTGGAATTCATAAAAACTTATATACTAGACAAAAATGCTTAAAACTAGTTGTACGTACATTGTTACTACTTCTAACTTACTGGTCCTAGGCGGGCACTCTAAGCTAAACTTAACCTTATTCTATGTCTGAGTGTGTAGTTGTAGGATGTTCAGTATTGCTTTCATCCCTGCTGTTGGCGTCGTGTTCAATGCGCCAGCTGTGCAAATACACGCTAGCCTTTGCACTTTATTAAGTTTATGACAGTTTTTTTGGTCACATAGGGTATGGTTTTTTTTTTTAATTATTTGGTTGATTCTCATCTTTGGGTTTAGTCCCCATGTTTTGCCTACGAGCTGCTTATGGGACCAGAGGGCTTTAATTGGTTTTGTGTATATTTTGTTAATGTGAGCATTCCAAGAGAGTTTCTCATCCAATGTTGTGTCCAGAAATTGTACCTCTTCCTTTAGTGAAATGCTGGTTTTTTTTAATTTTGAGAGCTTGATGTTTCTTTGTTCTTTTTTTTGAGTGAATCGAATGATGTTCGTTTTGCTGGGATTTATGGAGAGACCTTCCAGTCCAGCTTATTTCAAGGGCTCTTTGCACAAGTTTCCCTATAATGTCTTCATGTTTTACTCTAAGAACAATGGTTACTTCGTCAGCATATCCGATGATTGTAATGTCATTACTGTTAAGTACATAGAGAATTTCGTCTACTGGACTTGTCCAAAGAAGTGGGGATAGGACACCGCTCCTGAGAGCAACCTCTAATAGTTTCGATACCTTTTTCTGACGAACGTAGTTTGGCTGTTATATGTCTTTCTTTTAGCATGACGTTTAACCATAGGTTCAACCTTTTTTCTATTAAGCATATTTGTTAGTGATAGGTTGTCACGTCACCATTATCAAATGTACCCTCTTCTTGAATTTTAGATCCACGGTCGTGAGAAATTTTCCTCTCAAGGGGATTGTCCGTAATAGGAGCTTTCAATGTAACTATTATCAACTTTTTGTTTATTTCTGATAGCCTATTAGTTAGATAAAGTTTCTTTAAGAATGTATTTGAATCCACATCCGCGATTGTGAGCCTTTAAAAAAACCGCGCCCACATCCGCAGATGAAAAAATGTCGAAATCCGCAAGATCCCTAATACTACGGTTCCACTGAAACCACGAGATTCGGATGAACTTTTACTGGCTGACCTCAACAGGCCGTTCCCACCGAGGCTGTAGTGGTTTCAGTCTCAATTTTCGATTCATTCGCTCTCAATGTATAAGTGCCCGCCAAAACATATGACACTCGCTCTCAATTTTCACATGGCCGCCAGAACAACTGTATATTAGAGTGTGAAATAGAGAGAGATAAAATGCGAAAATGAACAACAAAATGACAAATTCACGCAGTAGGCTTGTTCGGTTTGACAACCTCTTCTGGACGGATGAATTCAAGGGAACTGCAACGAGGTTTATCCGAAACCACGAGGTTTCTAAGCCCCGGAAATGTACAGTCGGTTCGTAGAAAATTGATGAAACCTCGCGGTTTCGTTTGGTGGAAACGTGTTATAATTTAAACGCTGCTTCCAAATGATCTGCGTAGTGATGGGCTTTCTTAATATCGTTTTTTGGCCACTCGTATCGATATTTCTAAATTTGGGGCGGTAAGTGGTTGGGTTTTTGTTTTAAACCATTAGCTGTTTTCCAGAGCAATTAGTTGGAACCGCTTTTGAGGGACAAGTCTATTAAGTAGATATTAAGATTATTACGTTAAACGACATTATATTCGCCTTCAGCAGGTTGCACGCAATACTCGTGTTGTCGATAGTTCGACAGCCCAACATCCGACGGCCAATTTCAATGAATCATCACAAATTTCCCTCATTTTGCGGCACGGAAACCCACCCAATGCATGCACACACCTTTGGATATTTAATTCGTTAAATAATGAAAAACAACCCCCATCCATTACCTATTCAACCAGCATGCAACGGAATCTTCGTCAGAGAAGTAGAAATTTCACCAGTTCATTGGTGACGTCATGATGAATGAAAAATTCAATTTTCTCGAATACCCAGGGATGTGGAATGAAATTTTTAATGGAATCAACTTTGATTATCCTCTTGACACTCAGCCCCAAGCATTCGAGGGGATATTTGTGCGCAAATATTCCGCAAATCAACTTTCGAAAAAATTCCGCAATTAACACGAAAAAAATGCAGTAAACCGGCAACGCATTTGGGTCGCATTTTTTTGCTGAAAATAAACGAAGTTTCAACGAAGTGGATTTTAAGGGGCTTTGTTTTGTAAAACGAATTTCTCGGTAATTAGGACGAATCTGAGAGTGCGGGATGTCAGGGTGGATGGGGAATTTCATGTTGAAGGGAAATGATGTGGGATTTTCTAACGGGAAGGTAGTGAATGAATTTTTTGATGTCAAATCGGAGATAACCTCGTTCTGTGCATTGAATTGTGTAATTAGACGATTTGGTGTTTTGCGAATAGAATTTTTCGGGCGAGTTCAAATTACAGTAGTGACTGCTTATATCGAACCGGGTTAAAGCGATCATTCGGTTATAACCAACCATTTCACCCAGTTCCAATCAATGTCACGTACGAACAATAAAATATAACGCCACATATAACGAACTCTTTTGCACTTTAAATTAAGACAATGTTTGGCTATAACGAACCAGTACTGTTACTTAGTCATAGATTTCGACCACTTACAGTGGCGAGCAATATTGGGCTCTCATCGCGCAGACGACGTTCGTCTGACGACGTCATTTCGACGATTGTATTACTTCTTGTAACGCTGAATCGTCTAGTCGACGTCGTTTTCGACGATTCACTATTGCTTCATATAAGTCATTGGACTGTCAAAAGTCGACGATTAAACAATTGTGATTGAACGGTTGCTATTTTATAATCGTTTCATACTTCGTGGTTGGTTGGTGTTTAGTTTCGTTTTTGAATCCTTACTAATATTATAAATGCGAAAGTAACTCTGTCTCTCTGTCTGTCTGTCTGCTACCCTTTCACGTCTAAACCAATGAACCGATTTTGATGAAATTTGGTAGATTGAATACTTAGTCTGCTTATTCCGGGTCTAAGGGGGAAATGGAGCAAAAACCACATTTTTCATCTTCGCACAGTCCTGGCTCATTAGTGGCTTATCGGATTGAGAAACTTAAAAAGAAGCTTTTTAGTAAATTTATCCCATATTCATTTGATGGTTGAAAGGATGGTTGACAGCATCCTTTTGCATTGTCCTGAAGCTGAGCAATGCTCAAAAGAATGCAACTAATTGTCGTTTAAAAATTTCCATCGTTAGAGACCATCGGCAACAATCAACCATGTATTATTGGTGAGGGCCCTCCTGAAAACCGAGCACTTTGCACTGCCTGCTACATGTCCTGCGTTGACGGGGTTGGTGCTCTTGCACCAGAAACACTTCGGCTCGTAAGAGCAGTTCTTAGCTATGTGGCCCTCTGTGCCACATCTTCTGCACATTTTGGAGCGGTCCTGCTCACTCTTGTACTGACGTGCTGTGTGTCCAAATCCTAGGCATCTAAAGCATTTGGTTAGCGCTGTGCGTTCCCGGATACGGCAGTTGATCCAGCCTATCCTTATCTTTCCCTCCTTCAGCAGTGAGTTTGCATTTTCTGCGGGTAATCCAATCATTGCGACTTGGGTGCCGCCATAGACGTTTAAGCCCGGTTGTAGAAGAAAGACGACTTATTCCTAACCACCAGTTCGGTTTTAGAAGCAAGCATTCAACTATTGACCAAGTACATCGCATAACTGATGTTATAGAAAAATCATTTGAACAAAAGCATGTCTGCTCAGCGTTATTGAAACACAAGCTTCAACAAATCCTCCCGAGAAAACTTTGCACAATTTTATCGAACTATCTATCGAATAGAATCTTCCGTGTGAAATATGGGAAAGAATACTCAATATTTAAATCTATACAAGCTGGAGTACCACAAGGAAGTGTTCTTGGTCCCCTCCTTTACTTATCGTATAGCAGCTTTGGTCGCCGTGGCGTAGTGGGTAAGTGCGTCGACTCCTACGCAGAGGGTGCCAGTTTCGATACCCTAATTTTACCACCTTTGATAATTCACGACTCCACCTCTTTCGAGTCACTGACAATGCTCAAAGAGTATTCCTGTCTAGAAAAAGCTTCCTCAACTTCGCCGTTCGGAGTCGGCATTAAACTGTAGGTCAATTCCACTCGTGAAAGAACAATAGTACGCAGGACACGAGTGGTTGCTGAGAAGCTAGGCCCAGGTCAGCCTCGGACTGTAGCGCCACCCATATTATATTATAATTAATGCGGCCTATAATAATTTAATTTACAATGACGCCTTAACAAAGGTTGAAGACCAAGTGATAGCTATTACTGGTAAAAAATTATTTGATTTTGGGATGAGCAGACCACAAAGAGCTGGGGAAGTAAGTTTAGAAGAGTGAGACAAAATTGGCACAAATTTTGGCGAAAAACTTGTGTCATCCATGCCAAAACGGTTGGAACATGTCCGAAGAAATAAAGGGGTTCCAACTAAGTACTGACCACAAAGAGTGGTCTTGTTTCTTAAGTTTGAAGTAATTTTTTTTAATTTTAAATTTACTTTGAGATGCTTTCTGGTAGTGTTTTATTTCTTTATTTTTTAAAATTTATTTGTACTCACAAATTGTTGTTTATTTTTTGTTAATTATTGAGAAGAACTACTGTGTTTATTATTAAAAATAAAACCGGATGTCTATCGCATGAATACCTTATTTTATACTCATTATAACGTATTTAGAGGAGGGTGCCCGCGTTTCAGTTTGACTTACTGTAGCTTTTCATATAAAAATTGTGGAAGCGTTTTTTTTTTCACAAACGTAAAAATATGATAAATCGTGAAATTTGGCAGCGATGGGTGGAGCACCATTGTTGTCCGTTTTGAGAGACGAAAACGATAAACGAAATCACGATCATTCCATCATCACGCCTTGCAAAATGCAAATAATTTTCTTCGTCTCCACTACTCGAAGATGCTCAATCTTCCAAAATATAACGTGTACTTAACTTCCGTCACATTTTGACAGTACACACAACACAGTTTTTCAAATTTCCATTTATGAACTAACTTTTCGCAAAAGCATAGCTGCCGCAGCAATGCCGCGTTGTTTGTACAGTAGATTTACAGCAATCTGTTTCCAATTGTGAACTCGGCCTTAGTTTATGGGGTTGGATTTCTATAACTCTTCATTTGCAATGTATACCCTATTTCCGATGGCGAGTCGAACGAAAAATTCGCCAAATGCTGGAAATTGGTATAACCATCTGCTAGTCGCGCAGATCGCATTCGTCTCAAATTTCAGAAACTAGGCAAACTGCAAGATCACCATATTACCGTTGCCGAATGTTCGCAAAAATTCTTGATTTTTATGTCAGAAATATGCGAATGGAAATATTTGATGACTGATGACACAAATTAAACAACAAATAAGTAAACAAAAATTATTGATACCCCAAAAAATAGTACGACATGAAATGAATTGATTTTAATGATTCGTATTACAAATTGGGAAACTATTGCAATTAATGGTAGCAAATGCAGACATCGCTAATGTCGATAGTAAGAAAAAAATCCAAAGAGAACATCAGGATATATTTGCGATCGAACTTTAACCACCTGCGTGTGGTGGAAAAGAATATGCAAGATTTTTAACAAAAATTGCGCAATGTTTTATACCATTGTGACCTGAAAAAAGGGTCTGGTTAATAAACTCATAAAGAAATAACCACAAGGCGAACTTTCAAAAACAAACTGAACACACACTCAGAAACGAAGCAAAAAGAGTGGCGAAGCAAATATGTAGAAATAAACTAGAATACATGAATTACGTATTTTTATCACTATTTATTCGGTTTAAAAATAAAAAATCGGATTGAAATAAACATTTTACTTTAAAGCACATTATATTATGCGCTCAAATTCCAGACGAGAATGAATCAACAAATTGTATCTTAAGTTTTACATATGTTATTTTTCATTGTCATGGTGGCATTAGTGAAATTCAGGCGAATTGAAAAAGTCGCGAACCGTAATATCTCGACTAATATCAGGCGAACGTTCGACTCGCCATCGGTAATAGGGATATTAAGTTTGAGAAGATCTAGTCAGGGGTGTTTTTTTTCGGATTTAGGAAAATAACATTCTTTTATTGTTAATTGTTTTTTTTTTTTCTTGTGACTTTCTCAAATTTTTCAACGGCAACCCTGGATACCAGTATGGACGGGGAATTCAATGAGGAAGCGTAATAAACTACGTCTTTGTCAGGGGGTGTACCTTAGTTGGCCAGCTTGAGGCTTGCACTGAATTTTATCTTGCCCCCTTGGGGTAATAAAACAATAGAACAACATATACACCCATGCGACGATGAATTCAATTCATATTCATTTAGACATTTTATTTGGTGTTTATTGAAGTGATTTCAATTGTGTCAATATCTCGCTGGTTGTGTTCTCGTGAATTTTTATTGCTTGCAAAAGCACTTATTGACTGCCTGTCGAATGTGCTAATAATATCATTATCAATGCACACCCACTTATAACAAAAAAAAAAAACAAAGTTACAAAGCCAACGATTACGATTATACGATCTCGTATGTATCAGGTGACTGTTGGGGCAGATGTGAACTTGATAGGTAAGTGGGCTAGGGCATGGATTTACGTGTTAGGAAATTTATGTAGAAAAAAAAAACAACAATCTCTGTGTATTCGATTGAGTATTGAATGATGTCACTTTGAGTTGGTGTAGGAATATACAGGAAATAGACTTCGTATCGCTTGCGGATAGATTATGCAGTTCTTCTAGTGCTCCACAATATGGAGTCGTTGGAACGTTTTACCATTGGAAGCCCTTTGAGAAAGAGTTGAGAGGACAATTTTATCTTCATTAAACTAAGCAAAGTTGAAAACATAATCATTTTCTCTGACGTAACGACAAGTCTTATCGGTGTTGTGATGTTTTACATATATTTTTATTTTTTTTTTTTGTTCCATACTGTGATCAAAAATAGGGTTATGAATTTTGGAAATCGTTATCCGGTGTACGCTTTACGTCTGTGATGGATCCAGGCTTAGGTTCCCGAACAACAACCGGGGTTGTGTTGGCTATTTTTCGCTCATGAGTAGAGGGGACCCAAAATTTGACACTGATTCCGGAGATATAGGTTTTTCTTAGACTTCTCCCTGAACATAGATAATCGAAAGAGGTGGCACCGTAGGACTCGTTGCATATACTCACAACTCTATGGGGGCAAACGATCAACAATTCTGCGTCACGTGAGGCACGGTTCACTGGAGTGGTCTCGTGAAGGCAGAAGTCACGACGGTGGTTGTGGAACGATTTGAGTTGCATTTTTATCGTGGTGTATCCATCCATCTTTCGAGGGGGTCTTGAATAATCCAAATGAATTGTCAAGACTAGGGTAAGTGTAGCCGTAACCGCCACCTAACACATTTTCATACATTCGTACATTATGTACGCCAATGTTATTCGTTTTGATCAATTATCGGTTACATGGCTCGTGTTAAATCTTGGTGGGCTGAAGTATGTAAATGACTTTTTGTGCAGCTTGTGAGTGACTTCAGTATTTCTCTGAGTATTGAGTATTTCTCTGAGTATTCAGTATTTCTCTGCATGTTCAGTACCTCTCTCTCTCTCTCTCTCTCTCTCTCTCTCTCTCTCTCTCTCTCTCTCTCTCTCTCTCACACACACTGTCCTCTGGCCACACTCGTCGGTGACTAGAACACCTTATATAAATTGTGTTCCAATAGCATATACACTGCACTCTCCCTAAGTCGATCCCTCCCTCCCTATTCAGTATTTCTCTGAATGTTCAGTACCTCTCTCTCTCTCTCTCTCTCTCTCTCTCTCTCTCTCTCTCTCTCTCTCTCTCTCTCTCACACACACACACTGTCCTCTGGCCACCCTCGTCGTTTACTAGAACACCTTATATAAATTGTGTTCCAATAGCATATACACTGCACTCTCCCTAAGTCGATCTCTCCCCAAGTCGATCTCTCCCCAAGTCGATCCCTCCCCAAGTCGATCTCTCCCTAAATCGAAACTCTCTCTAACTCGAAGTTTTGTTCCCTATATTTGACACGCATTTCTCTCAACTCTCCATACAAGAACATCTCTCTAAGTAAAACTCCCTCTAACTCGAAGAAATTACTGTATCTCGTGACGATTCGACTTAGGGGTAGTCCACTGTATGATATTTTTGAAATAAAAAATATCATTTTGATACCAAAAATAACACCAAAGCTTAACAATTCTTCAGGCCAAATGTCGAATACTTTTAACCCTCTCCACTCTACTGGCGGTCAGTCTTCTCGTGCTGCATCCATAACGGAGTACGGATAAGATATTGGCGCGGAACAGCTTCAGCTTGGTCTTGATGCTAATTAGATTGCTTTGATTTTATCTTAGCGATTCTTTTCAGCAGTATCCAGTTGGTTTCTGCCATCGCTTGGCAGAGTACGTTCGAGTAATGCACTGGAATTCATTTACTGTTTTAACAGAGTTCGATCCAAGGTCAAGATTTATTTTTGTTTTTTTTTCATGTGTTACTCCCTCGCCACCCTTGATGTCCTTTCGCGTACAAAAGTAAGCATACATACATCGCCCGCGTAGTCCAGGTGTGTCAGCTGCATTGTAAGAGTCCATCGGGTTCCTCCCTTGCCAGTGCACGAAGTATATTACTTATCGCCGAAAGGAATAAGGTCGGTGATAAGATGCAGCGCCTTGTCTTTCTTCACTTTCGTTCTCGAATTCCTCTGACAAGGTATCTTCATGCAACACCTGACATTTGGATCCGTCGTGTGTAGCCTTGAGAATAGCAATTAGTTTATCCGGAACTCGCCTCCAGCGTAGGGCACTCCGTCAAGGTCGGCAAAGATATTACCCAGACCGTGGGCATACTGATATGAACCGACCAGATTATTGGCGAACAGCTCCAGTTGGCACAAATCAGAGGTGCGGGCAACCAATGCTGAGGTTTCATTCATCGGGCAGGTTTCATTCCCCCGACCATATTTTACAGATGAGTTGGTGCATGCTCATTACCAAGTCATCGCCTGCCGCTTTAAAGAACTCGGCCGTCAGGACTACACACAGTGGTCCCGTTGTATGGGAGAGTTGGCAATAAATCTGTAACTTTTGAACCCGTGGTCCGATCTTAATGAAATTTAACACATAGTACAATTGCCGCGAGGTCTTGATGGAGCTCAAACGGATTACACATTAACGGAGTAAACTTCAAAAATCAAAAAATACACTTTTTTTTAATGCATAAAATAATTATTTTTTATCGTCAATTACTCTAAATTGTTGCTGAACTTAAAGCTGTTGTCACTATGTACATAAATAAATGAAATTTTACATGAATTGGCAACATAATATCATATAATATGGGTGGCGCTACAGCCCGCAGAGGGCCAGGCCCTATCTTCTCAGGGGACCTACAGTTTAATGCCGACTCCGAACGGCGAAGTTGAGAAGCTTTTTCTAGACAGGAGTACTCTTTGAGCATTGTCAGTGATTCGAAAGACGTGGAGTCGTGAATTATCAAAGGTGGTAAAATTAGGGTATCGAACCTGGCACCCTCTGCGTAAGAGTCGACGCACTTACCCACTACGCCACGGCGACCCACGAATTGGCAACATATATTTGTTTAAAAATAAAAAAAAACTAAGTTATTTAGTATAATAAGGCTTGAGCTTCATTACTAAGTAGAAGCGAGTCTTTTGTTTTCGGTTCATGCCTTATATATGAAATTCAGAAATCAGATGATACCAACATTTGATGAATAACATCTTCGTTTGTTGCTGTACGAGAAAATTTTCTTCTTCTTCTTCTTCTGGTGGCGCTACAGTTCGGGGTGGACCTGGGCCTCAACCAGTAAGCCCCTCCAGCCGACACGATCTTTAGCCAGCTGTCTCCAACTGCGCACACCAAGTTGATGGAGGTCCTTCTCCACCTGGGTGCGCCGTCGGTTCTGTGGGCGTCCTCTATTGCGTTGTCCCACTGGTTCGGAGTCGAAGACTCTTCGGGCTGGAGCAGTGTTGTCCATGCGCTCTACATGGCCCAGCCTTCTTAGGCGTTGGATCTGCAGACGCCTGACTAGACTCATGTCGCTTTACAGCCCATACAGTTCGTGGTTGAATCTTCTCCTCCAGAAACCGTCAACGCAAACAAGACAAAAAGATTGAACGCAGAGCTTTTCTCTCGAAGAGACCAAGGGCTTCCTCATCCGCTTTTGAGAGTGTCCATGCCTCCTCGCCGTACAGCCGGACTGGGATGATCAAGGTCTTGTATAAAGTCAGCTTGGTCCTTCGAGAGATCTCTACTACTCAATTGCCTCTTGAGCCCATAGAAATAGCGGTTGGCAAGAGTTACTCTGCGTTTGATCTCGGTACTGATGTTTTTTGTACTGTTTACTGCGGAGCCGAGGTAGGCGAAGTCCTTGACTACCTCGACGTTATAGCTGCCCATTGTGACGCTCTGTCCAAGACGTCGATGTTGTGTGTCCTTTCTTGATGACAGCATATACTTCGTTTTGCCCTCATTCACCGCTAGACCCATTTTAGCCGCCTCCGCCTCAATGCCAGCAAACGCCTCATTGACGGCTCGCTGTGTTGTGCCAATCACGTCAATGTCATCCGCGTATGCTAACAGTTGTACGGACTTCTGGAAGATCGTGCCTCTAGTGTTGGCGTGTGAGTCTTGCACAATCTTTTTCAAGATGATGTTAAATAAGTCACATGACAGCACGTCGGCTTGTCTAAAACCTCTTTTAACATTAAAGGTCTCGGTGAGTTCGTTGCCGATCATGATGGAGCAGCGAGAGTTCTCCATCGTCATCCTGCACAACCTGACGAGATTGGCAGGATATGGTTGGCAGAGATATGGCGTTGTATAGCTCGTCCCTATGCTCGCTGTCATATGCGGCCTAATCGACGAATAGGTGGTGGGTGTCGATCTGCATTTCTTGGGAATTTTTTCCAGGATCTGCCGTAATGTGAAGATTTGGTCGACGGTGGACTTCCCCGGCCTGAAACCGCACTGATAAGGACCTATCAGGTTGTTGACGAATGGTTTCAGGCGCTCACACAAAACGGCAGAGAGGATCTTATAGGAGATGTTGAGGAGACTTATTCCTCGGTAGTTAACGCAGTCAAAGGGGTCTCCTTTCTTGTGGATCGGGCAAACGATACTGAGATTCCACTCGTCGGGCATGCTTTTCTCCGACCATATCTCACATATGAGTTGATGCATGTACCTTACCAGCTCATCTCCAGCTGCCTTAAACAGTTCCGCAGATAGTCCTGTCAGCCGCAGCAGCTTTATTCGACTTTGGTCTCGATGTCGCTATCTTGACTTCGTCTAGGTCGGGGGACGGAATTCTCGTCGATCATAGTCAATTGCGTGGAGTGGAACATTCTGCCTGACAGCGGTATTGGAGTCTTCCTCGCCGTTTAATAGTCTACAGAAATGGTTCCTCCATATCCTTGCGCATCAACTGTGAATCTTCTACGTGTTCCCTTGATCAACGGTTCGGGGTTTATAAGCTTGACTGGCTAACTTTACCGTTTGTGAAAATTTTCTTATGCGATGTTAGTTAGATTGAATATTTGGTCCACTGAAGTTGTAAACTTCTCTGAAGCCTGCCCTAAACTCACTTAAGTTTTGCTTTCCTTAACTCATTCGGTGGGCCTTACATTCAGCAACCCAGTAAACGGTATTGCCATCGTATTCTTCTTCTTTATTTGGCGCTACAGTCCGAGGTGGACCTGGGCCTCAACCAACAAGCCTCTCCAACTAGCACGGTCTCTGGCTAACTGCCTCCAGTGTCGCACGCCAAGTTGGTTGAGGTCCTTCTCCACCTGGTTGCGCCACCTTAAACACGGGCGTCCTCTGTTACGTTGTCCCACGGGTTCGGAGTCGAAAACTATCGTATTCATAAATGGTTTGTCTCAATAGTTTGCTGTCACATTTGGCGCTCCTTTCTTGAATATGAGATGCCTTAGCACGTCTATAATGTCTGTCCCATCGCCTCTGCCATTAAGGTTCCCCTGTTCTAGTCGACATTATTCCTCAGCACGGCTGGAATGTCTCACCTCTTTTGCCATCACGCTTTCCTATTTCCTGTGGACATTGTTGCATCTGAGCATGGCTGGAATGTCTCACCTCCTTTGCCATCACATCTTGCTTGTTGCTGTCGGTGTGTTGCATCGTAGCAACGGATATAGATTCGTCACTTTGCTCTGCCATCTCTGTGTCTCACTTATTGGCCTAGTCACCAAAGGCCTTCTGGTTCTCATTGTTCAACAAAGGCAGTCTTATTGGCCTAGTCACCAGAGGCCTTCTGGTTCTCATTGTTCAACAAAGGCAGTCTTATTGGCCTAGTCACCAAAGGCCTCCTGTTCTGTTCTCAATGTTCAACAAAGGCAGTCTTATTGGCCTAGTCACCAGAGGCCTTCTGGTTCTCATTGTTCAACAAAGGCAGTCTTATTGGCCTAGCTTATTGTAGAAATCAGTAAATTCTCTAAAGATATGGGCGTTAGGATGATCCTAGATATGCGAAAGTGTCCGCGGGACTATTTGAGAATTTCAATTATGCGATTTGATTGGTCTTTGCTTGAGCCTCAGGTTTGATCAGTAACGGAGTGAGTTCACACTCGAACAAGCTGGCAGAGATGAAACCTACGCGTACATGGCGATTGTCCACGGTCGGACTTTTGACATGCCACACACACCAGTATCAGCCCTCCTACATAAAATCTTAAATTTCCCCTTATTTTAATTTTTTTTTTTTTATCACTGATTATGGTCTATATCACCTGATTCATGCGCAAAAGTATCAAACGCTGTCGCCTTCGAGTTGTTTACCCAATTGTTACCATGGGGTACTTGAACGCCTTCAATAATTAGTCAGAAATAAATCACAAGGGCCACCTCTTCGCAAAGAATAATAATAGAAGTCCATAAACAGGATACGTCCTATTGTCATAGCAGTATACTCAAATGTCAATTGTTTTGTTTTCAATTATTTTCTTCACGCCCCAGAAGCCGGCCTGTCCTCCACGCGCCCCAGCTTGTCTCGACAGGATGATGTTTTTCTTGAATCCACCTTCCAATTATCCCATGAAATGTGATAGGAATTTTGGAGATGAGACATATGTGTGCCACTGTGGGCGGATATACTGGAGAGGTATCCTTAATTAGGTAACAAAAATATAATCTCAATTCAATTGATTCCAAAGACGACCGACCATTCGTGTCTGCCTCCCTCTTATTCCTGGCAAAAAAAAAAAACAAAAATTATATATATAAAAGAAGAAAACCAAAAATTGTTTACCGATTCTATTATAGGCCGTGGCATCGTGAGCAACGCATAGCATACTCTCAGTGTTTATATTTCAGTCCTCGAATATTGGTGACAAAATGTGCTGGTCTTATTTATTTTGATATTTTCCTTCCTTATCGTTTCGCCTTATAAAATTTGTCGATTACGCTATTTATAGATAAATAAAAACAAATAAAAAATAAATAAAAATAAGAACTTTCAACACTAAGCAGTGTAGCCACTCATATACGTTTCCGTTTCATCCGACAGCTCCGTCAGACAGTGAACCAATGTGACGCGATCATTAAAATATCTTTGCCAAAATAAAAAACATAGCAGACACTGAAGTCGAAATCGTAACAGAAAAACGAAAAACAGAGAAAATCACACATCTGTAGCGTCAACGCCTGAAAACAGTTCAATTTGACTTGTTAATAATATTTCACTTCGGGCAGATGTGCTCCTGCCTTTATAAGACAAATGTTAAGTGCTCTGGTTTATCAATGGTCAAGGCCACTGTGCCGCTGTGTGTCGTACAACGAACATAAGTGTTTCAGATCAGATCGAAATTGAAACCACCTGAATTCGAATTTCGTCTTTGAAATCATATTCACTTTTGTTCAAAAATGTTGTCTCGTTGTTGTTGATAAACATTTGTTGTTATTTCTTTTTGCTCTGAACGTGAGACGTGTAGATAAGATATACAATATTTTTTTATTTTTTTTTTTCTGTTCCCGGTGGTTCACATTAAATGGAATGTTTTTCTTTTTTGTATGCAATTAATCATGACCACAACTAACTTACTGCGACTGACTAACTGACTCATACTGTATGTATGTGCCTATCTCTCTCTGTGTGTGTGTGTGTGTGTTTGTTGTGTGCTTGTTAGAAATCATTGATTAATTGAATTCATTTCTATATAATTACAGTTTTTAAATATATCGTTGAATCGCATAACACCCTCACAATGGAAAAGAAAATATCAAGTGCACAGCCTAGAATATTGAAGAAGAAACACTTTCGAGTGAAGCATCAAAAGGTCAAACTCTTCCGTGCTAATGAGCCAATTCTTAGTGTATTTATGTGGGGCATTAATCATACGGTAAGTAATCACATTCAAATGCTGAGTATCAGTTCATTCATAATTGAAATTGTTTTCTATTTCTTTTCTAGATTAATGAACTAAGTCATGTTAATATACCAGTTATGCTGTTGCCAGATGACTTCCGAGCTTATTCCAAGATCAAAGTTGATAATCACCTCTTTAACAAGTAAGTGTGATGAGGTTCACAGTGAAATGATGAACTATCTTACCACTATCTTACCAATTTTTTTTTCTTTTCTTTCACTCCATCTAGGGAAAACATGCCATCGCATTTTAAAGTCAAAGAATATTGCCCTCTAGTCTTTCGCAATTTACGCGAACGTTTCAATGTCGATGATGTTGACTATCGTGAATCGTTAACACGTTCACAACCAATTCAAATTGATTCCTCTGGCAAGTCTGGTGCACAATTTTATCAAAGCTATGATAAATTTTTCATCATTAAGAGTCTAACATCGGAGGAGATTGAAAGAATGCATGCGTTCCTTAAACATTATCATCCAGTAAGTGAAAAAAAGAAAATCAATCAATTCCACAAAATTGATTTGACCAACTCTTTTGCTTTGTCCTGTTTCAGTATGTTGTTGAAAGACATGGGAAAACATTATTGCCACAATACTTGGGTATGTATCGGATTACTGTTGAGAGTGTGCAATATTATTTTGTTGTAATGCGCAATGTATTCAGCTCACATTTGACCATACACAAGTAAGTTAAATTTTCATTTCAAGTAAATAACAAAAGATCTATAAAACAAAAACAGAAAACATTCTTTTCAAAACTATATATTTTTTTTTCTTTTCGTATGTAAATTGTACTCTCTCTAGCTGTGGGTATCTGTATCTACTTCTACACTGTTATGCTTTAGTTCTAGACTGCATGCAACTTGATTATTTTCTTTTCTTCAATCATGGTGTGTCTCTTCTCGTGTCCTATCTATATGTGCAGCACTGTTTTGTCATAAAACTTCGTCTCTTTGTGATGTTTGAGGCACCATATCTTCTGTGCTTCACTGTCCTTCACACTGCGAGAGTCTATAGTCTTTCACTTGAGGTCTCATAACTTCTGTGGTTCACAGATGGCTAAAGCTTCCATTCACACCGAGAAGCATTCTCATTCAGTGTATTGTTAAGCAAAGAGACTTCGATGACACACAGCCACCCCTAGACAATCAATCAATAGATTTAACTCCCCCAACACATTCTAAAAGTCAAAAAGAAAAAAGCCCCCAGCCCCCATTTATCCAAGCGATCGTAAGTTAAAGAGTTTTTTTTTTTCTTTTTTGTTGTCATTACGGACGGGTTCTATCACTGTACAATGCTTTTATTGTTGTTCTTACAAGGCATGCTTTCACCCTAATACCATACATTTGTCTTTACCTCACGTGGACCCACTATACTTATAACTCTCTTCCTATATCTCTCTCTGTCTCTGCATCAGCATTCATCATTTGAAACAAAATGGAATATGAATTAAAAATTGATGAATTTACTTTCATTCTTCATCTTATTTATGTGTGTAGAAAATTTGATTTAAAGGGAAGCACAGTCGATCGAGAAGCCTCGGAGAAGGAACTAGAAAAACAACTACCAACCTACAAAGATAATGATTTTATCAAGCAGAAAATGAAGTTGGAAATCGGTGAAGAGGCCAAACGAAAGCTCTTGGAGACCCTTAACAATGATGTTGATGTAAGTTATTCTGAGATAATGATTTGCTTTTCGTTTATTTATATTTTGTTTTTCTATTTTTAGCTTCTAACCAAATTGCACATCATGGACTATTCACTTCTTGTTGGTATCCACGATTGTGTACGAGCCGAGGAAGAGGCTTTACAGGGTGAAAACTCACGTGATGGTGGTGGCCGTAGTGAAAATAGTGAAAGTGAAGAATGTGATAGTGGCGAGAGGTATGTAACATTAGATTTTCATGTGAATTTGTATGTGAACGGTGGCGACATGTATTCGGCATCTTATTGATTGTGTGGTGATAGAGATCGGGAAGGGCTGAGCCTCAACAAACCAGCCTTCAATTCGGCAAGTTAGTTATAATAATATAAAAACGACTGGATGGCGCAGTTGATAGATGCCTGCCCCTGGTTAGCCCTCTAATACGCTTTTATCTGGTTGGTACAGAGCCAGGGCCTAGCTTCTACAGCAACCACTCGTGTCGTGCGTGCTATTGTTCTCTCACAATTGGAAGGGACATGCAGTTTTATGGCGACTACTAAAAACCTTCAGTTCGAACGTCTCAGCATTGAGTCGATAGAGGTCAGTCAGTTAGTCGAACACAGGCAGCGAGGTTCAGTTGCGTACGAGTCAACGAACAGAACCACAACGCCACGGCCGCCACAAGTTAGTTGATGTTGATAAATTTTAATATCTTGTTATGACTGGCTAACCGCTTCTATTTTCGCATACCAAGCTTGCTTGTGGGTTGGCGCGTCGATTCTTAATCAACTGGAATGACTGAATGTTCGATGTGACTTAGTTCGAACAAGGATTACGATCTCCGTGTGGTCCTGAGGTGACATTTCATTTTCATTTCATTTATTTATTTTTAATATCTATCGCTGTACTTCAAGAATCATATGTTCTTTTACTAGTACAGGAACATTATAACATAAAATATTATTTTGTGTAACATGATTGAGATTAGTGATTTCAAGTGACATGTTGTATAACGGCATCATTTGAGTAGTTAAACGGCAAATGTCGCTGTGACATTGAGGGATGGTGGATTGATTACTACGGCGAGCGTGCCATTCGGCTCGATTCCCCTCCATCTTTGAGTCACTGACAATGCTCACAGAGTGTTCCTGTCTAGAAGAAGCTTCGCAATGCTCACCGTTCAGAGTCGGCATACAACTGTGGAAAAAAAAGCACGCACAACACGAGTGGTTTCTGTAGGAACTAGACCCAAATCCATTTCGGACCATGTTATTATAACACCTGGTACTTCTCCACTTGGCTAGGCCACGTAGAGCGTATGGACAACTCAGCTCCGGCCCGAAGAGTCTTCGACTCCGAACCCGTGGGACAACGCAACAGAGGTTGCACGCGTGTAAGGTGGCGCACCCAGGTGGAGAAGGACCTCAACCAACTGGGCGTGCGACACTGAAGATAGCTAGCCAGAGACCGTGCTAGCTGGAGAGGCTTGTTGGTTGAGGCCCAGGTCCACCCCGGACTGTAGCGCCAAATAAAGAAGAGGAAGAATTTTCCATTTGACGACAACACACTTTAGACGCGGGTACCCTCTGCTCTGATGTCTAACAGGCTCTAACTCTTTCGTTTCAATTAAAAGATTCATCTCAGTGACAACTAAAGGCGTTTTGCAACAACAGTAAGGAGTACATCAACATTCCATGCTGTTTCTGATTAGATACACGGAAGCCACTACAAATTCACATGACATCCTAGACTCTAGAAGTCTGTTTTCTAATTTCTTTGTGACGTTCTAGGTGGACTTATAATACACCACCAGATTCCCCAAGAGGTGGTGCCCAATATAATGAAGTAGTGTATGAAATTGATATTTATGCCATTCCAAGCATAGAAGGTAATGATTAAATTTAAACCTAGATTGATGATAGATTGATGTTCTTCATTTTCTTTAGAGCGACGAGAGATATATTTCATTGCAATTATTGACGTACTAACTCAGTATGGTGTTAAGAAACAGGTAATTCATTTAAAATCATCAAAAATAACAAACAAAGAAACAAACAACTTTCATTTACCTTGTCTAGGCGGCCAAAGCAGCAAAGACTGTTAAATATGGCAGTAATGTCGATGGAATCTCTACATGTGATCCAGACCAATATGCAAAAAGATTTATTGAATTTATGGATAAAGCTATTGAGTAGATAGATTCAGCTAATATATCCCATGAAGTAAGAAAAAAACAAAATAAATATGCCCCCTCCCCCCATCCTAAAGACGCGCGCCCTATATGTGCATATGTAGAAAGATTTAACAAGAGCACCATTCTCTTTAAAATGAATTACGTTGTATATGAATTGTAATAATTATTGTTAACACATTACTCTTACTCCAATCAGTTACCAGTTAACTACATACCTTTTTTTTATTACTATTACTATTATTATTATTATTTTTTTTTTAATTCAATGTTGAAAAGAAAATGCTCGATTTTTGGGTGTAATCATTGGTTTAAAATGTTGTTTTTATATATAATTTTATTTTATTTTATTTTTTTGCGAAACATTTCCTAATTATTGATTATTGATTGAGTTGATAAGGAATGTTTTTTGTTTTATTTTATTTGTAATTTTGTTTTAGTTCTCTATATAGGTATACATAGTTTTGTTTGCTTTAATTTGATTATGATTAGAAAAGCATTATTGAACAGAAAAGAAAATAGAAAGAAAAGTTTAAGCATAACTAAATTATTTTTTACATGTATACATCTTTTATTGAAATCAGTTTCTTTTGTTGTTATTCGGAAATCGTGTATATTTTTTTTTCTTTGATTAATTGATTGATTGACAAGACAAAATATTTTATGGGAAGCAGGAGATGAAGAAAACAAACAAAACAAAAGAAAAATTAAGAGAATATGTTGTCGTATACAAAACATTGTTTCTTTTTTTGCTTAATTACATATATATACATATATATTTATATGTGTCTTTTTGTGTCACATACTACATACATATTACAAATGAACACATACGTGTGTGTAAATCTGTTTGTTAAACAATTGCAACACGTTGCTATACTATTTTATAAAGTAAAAGAAGAAACAAATTAATAATAAAACAAAATAAGGCCAAGTGTGCTTGCTTACATGATATAATAATCGTTACGAAAAAAGAAATATCTTATCCTAATCTTAACTTAATTAAAGAGAAAAAATTCTATCACACTTAATAATAACACACATTCACACAAATCCTTATCTTCGAAAAAAAAAACACAAGTGCTGTTCACAAGAGTTGCGACCTTCGACAGTCGTTGGTCAAAGGCAATCCCCATATCTCTGTCAAATCAAACATTGTGATTGTCATGAATGCCGTAGGAGTGCAGTGGTTGCTCTATAAGTTAGAGCCTTGTCCACCTCGGACTTTAAAAAGACGTATTGAAGGTTTTCATTTTCTTCCTTGTCAGGACAGTTTCTTTAAAACTCATTAACCTTCTTTTGTCGCCATCTTCGCCGACACGAACAGCTGTCATAATTCGGCTCCTTCGACTCAGTGGCAATCCTCAAAGATCTATATACAAAAAGAGCTGCTCAAATCGCGATTAGGCAGTGTCCAGTCAAGACATTCAGAAATAGAGAGAGAGATAGAGATGGAGGATTTAGACAAGATCTTGTCACGTCTACTGTTCGTTTAAACTTCAATTGCAAGTCTTCCTACACTTGAGTGTAGTTAGAGTTCAAGTATGATCTGCTTGTTCTTGACCGCTTCTCGGTTGTCGTCACATTCGGTGTTTAACCGCTTGTGACTTTTCGATTATTAAATGCGCAACTCTTAGCATCCCATGATGAACAACAAAAGCTATTCTTCTAGCTCTACTAGTAATTCATCGATTGTTGCCGATCCAAGGCATTATCACGACCAATCTTGACTTGCGACTCGGACTCCCCGATGATCGCAGCTCATGTGTACAGCAGTTAAGATAAATGCTTCTCCTTTTATGAAGTATCATAACCCTACACAGAAAACAAGAACAAATTCTCACAGAAGGATATGCTAATGACATCAGAATGAGAGGAAATAAGAAGTGTGTTAATAAAATTGTAGAAGAATGAAGGGACTCATCCTTGCTTCGTGTTAATTTTTTTCTTTTCAAAAAAAAATAAAAACAAAGCCAATTCCTCCTATATAATTTATTATTTATTTATTAATCGTAAAGAAAAGAAAGAAAGGAAAAAGAAAAAGAAAAACAAAAACTATTATTAAAATCTAAAGCTATTTGGTAAATTTTATTATCTAGTCTCTCTGCTACACGAAAAAAAAAAAAAAAAAAAATGCTAAAGCAACCTCTATCAAAAGAAAGAATGAAAGGAAAAATAGTGAACAACAAAAAAGAACACACACACGTAGAGACAAACAAACAAACAAACAGATAAACGCAAACGTTTTATAAGCAATAATATATAAGGTTCGATATATAATAACAAAAACACCACAGTAACTCAGGACGAGACATCATAAATTGATAGCAGAATAAATATAATATATTTAAAAAGTGAAATGTATACCTATGCATAAGTATAAGAATATATGTGTATGTGTATGTTATCGCCATCATAAATATTCAAATAATCATATTCATGAAGAGAGAGAGAGAAAGAGAGAGTATCAAGGAAAGACCAATTTATCGAATGAGAAAACCAGAAGTCATCGCGGAAATCCAATGAAATGCAGCATAGTCTTAATTAGGTCAGACTTAGAAGTGAATTGAAATGATAATGAGAAGAAAACATATAACCTACAAATGATAAGAAAACAAACAATTATAGCAAAAGAAGCAGGAAATTTAAGTCATTTTATGTAAATTGTCTTGAAATGTTGAATATATATATATATTTGAAAAATTATAACTATAACGTGGTTTTTCTTTAATATGAAATTGTTTGCAACTCATCTCGTTTAGGTGCACGAAGTATGAGTGTATGAGTGTTTTCATAAACGTCGGAAATCTCAATACTATCAGTGGTCGATAAAGTTTTTGAAGAAGTGTTGGCTAGAAGGTAATACAGTTTCACAGAAAAACATAACATTCTCAACAAGAATCAATTTGGATTTCGCAAAGGAAAAAATATAAATAGACTACCTAGAGATTTTGCAAACAAAATGTACTCAAGTTTGGACAAAAACCATAGCTCAGTAGTTCTGTTTATTGATTTTAAGAAAGCCTTCGACACTTTATCCCACAAACAAACCCATGAGGCAGCTAGAAAAGATTGGTGTACGGGGTCACATTTAAACATGGTTTGCAAGTGATCTGAGTAACAGATCATTTCAGGTTAAAATTTGTGATTACACTAGCAATGAAGAAAAATTCGAATGTGGTGTTCCGCAAGGCTCAAAATTAGGTCCGCTTCTCTTTATTATATATGTCAATGATCTACTTTCAGTGCTGAAGTATAGTACGGGGTATGCGTATGCAGACGACACAGCGATCGTAGTTAGCCATAGGAGCGTGGACGAAGCGGCAAAACTTATGCAATTAGATTTTAATAGAATCGCAGCTTGGTGTTACGGTGAGTCGCCGTGGCGTAGTGGGTTAGTGCGTCGACTCCTACGCGGAGGGTGCCAGGTTCGAATCCCCAATCTACCAACTTTCATAATTCACGGCTTCCACCTATTTCGAGCTTCTCAACTTTGCCGTTTGGAGTCGGCATTAAACTGTAAGTCCCTTCCACGCGTGAAAGAACAATAGCACGCACAACACGAGTGGTTGCTGAGGCCCAGGTCCGCCTCGGACTGTAGCGCCACCCATATTATTATTGTAATTAGAATCCATCTATGCAATCCGATTAAAGGCATGCTCCCAATGGCAAGATTACACGTTCGGACATTCCGAAATCCTAATGGAACAAGGACTTGCCTCTACTAATCTGGATTACTGGATTCTGGTATACTTCTCAGACAAAAATTTCAAAAACCTAATTCCAGAAAGAGACCTGTGGTATGGCTATATACAATTCGGTAACGCCATACATTTCTACACAGACGGATTCAAAACGGAAGGCGGAGTAGGAAGTGGTTTATTCTCTAAACATCTTAACCTTAACAAAGTAATTCATTTATCTAACCACTGCAGTGTTTTCCAAGCCGCGAAAAAGGCGATTGCCGAAGCCCTGTCCTGGCTGAGGTGGAACGTGGTATCCGCCAGCGATATATGTATCTTTACTGGTAGCCAGGCAGGAATTAAATCCCTAACATTCTTCTCTGTGAACTCTAAGGGAGTTATAAGCTGTCGCGGATCTCTTGAAGAGATATCCGAACAATTTCCCATTCGCCTGTGCTGGGTGCCACCACATAGAGACATGAAGGGAAACTGTGAAGCTGACAGACTCGCAAAAATCGCCAAGGCACTGTCGGATGACGGTGGCTATCTGTACTCTATGGCTATGGCTTGTATTGCCGTTAGGCTGTTGGAATTGATAGAGATTGTTTTGTTGGTTATATTGCGCTCTCTTAAAGCTAGTGCTGCCTCGTGTATCGCAGGAAGACGCTGCCCCACACCTGTACCGGCACCCGTTTTTAAGCCGTCGGTGTATAGGGCAAGTTGCCCTTCTGATGCAACTACGACCTGAGTACAAGCAATCCAACACGAAAAAACCCCTCGGGCATGAACTCGACATGATTGGTGGGTATCTGTATGGAGCACTAGACGATAGGAGAACATGCCGCTAAATCCACATTCCCACCAACCCTCCAACCCCCCAAAACCCCTACACCCATACCTCTGACCCCCCCCAACCCGTCAAAACCCCCTCGCAGGTGCAACAACATATCTGAAAGCAGCAACTTAACCCAAATCACTCGTAGCTGCCCGGCTCTTGTAAGAGACAGCCAGCGAGCGTCGAGCAGGTAGATGCTCCTTCAACTCACTCGATGAGATTTCTGCGAAGGACATTAAGGAACTTATGTCCTCCTTAAATACCTCTCAACTTGAATCTATAAGGTACAGATCCTGTGGCTTTAAAACGCCACCGAGTCCAAATTAGATTCTCAAATTAGACCACCACTTCTACCAACCCTCCGCAATGAGTATCATAATTGCTAGAGCAACGGGACACACGCCCGTCTACGTAGCAACCTCACCTAACGTGTGTCTGTGCTGACTAGTCCTTCGGAGCATGAAACAACAATACAATATGTCCACATGTGGTCGCCATGAACCGCCTACGACCGTCGACAAAACAAACAACCGCTCAACACGTCCATCTAAATTAACGTGTGTCTGAGCACAAGGAAGTGTCAAGGGTGGATTGGGTGGGAGTGGATCGAAATAACATCCAGTACAGCGCAGGTAATAATACACGAAAACAACAACTCATCCTCTCGGTTATCCCAGCATCCGGCGTCGGGGCGGGTGGTTGTTGAATGGTAGAAGCAGTCACACAAAAACAGAAAATCTCACAGGATGTATACGTTCTGATGTACACCGCAATGTGTGTGGTACATGGCCGAGGCATTTCCCTCCACAAGGGTGGCTTACATAAGCCGGGTCATCCCCACCTAACCGGAGCAGTACTTCACATAGTTTGTTGGGGATGGTTCCCCACCAAAGCTCCCAGGACTGAAGGGAAGTGAGTTCCGTCGGCAAGCGGCGGAGAACACAACACCGACGACACCAGGGTAGGTTTCGTAAATAACATTCCATGTACGAACGCTACCACACTCTGGAAAGCACTTCCATACATAAAAGGAGCTTCCCGTCAGTATAGACACACAGGACATTGATAATGCACTTATCAACATTTACAGAATTCGAAATCTGCATGTGTGCGTTGTAGGAACGATTCCATGCACTGTATGTTAAATCAAACCCCATCATCCCATCATTGAAGACTTGGTCCACCGCGGGCATGGGTAGGAAAGAGGACTTAATTAACCCCAGATGGTTATGCATACTTACTCATTTATCAGGCCGACAGCCCATGGAGGTTCAGGGTGTGAGCAATTGCTCCTTTCCATCGCTGACGTTCCTGGGCACGCTGCTTCCAGTCATCAAGACCAAGCTGCCTTGCGTCCGCGATGACTTGGTCTTTATACCAGAGGTTCGGTCTGCCTCTCCTTCTTAAGTCAGGAGTCTCGGATTCAAAGACCATCTTAGGTGCAGAGTGGGGGTCCATGCGCTCGATGTGGCCGAGGTGTACATCCACATCCTCGTACAGCTGGTAGAGCTCGCGGTTGTGTCTTCGCCTTCCTCGCTCGCGCTCAAGGGATTATTAATACCCTTACGTGTCCGGGGTTAAGACACTATGGGCCGAAGATATGGAGGGAGAAAGGGCGAGGAGGCACCTGTGCACAGTGGTCTTAAATATCTGCGGGTTGTAGTCTGTGGGAAATACTAGGCTGGGAAGGGCATTTCATATGCGTCTAGTGGGGCTGAAGAACGAGTCTCTGAATTTGACTGTGTATCCGAAAATAGGTTTAAGGGTGTACTGATGGGCACTCCTGGCGAGACGCGTATTGCGGGTGAATTCATTGAGAGGAGGAATGCAGTTGGCTAGCCCACTTGAGCATCGTTTGTTGAAATAACGATAAAACACGGACAAAGAAGACACGGTACGTCGATGTTCGGCGGGTCTAATGACTCTGTGATATTGCTGTCTCCTATAAGTGTAAATGTCAAGTGTGTTGCAGGGTAGTCTGCGGAGCAGCAGAGCAGCTATGAGCGTTGTACTCAAGCTTGGGGCGGGTGTAAGCCTTGTAAATTAAAGCCAAATCAGAGGGGGTGAAATACTTCTTGCATCGTTTAAGGAAAGCTAAACATTTCGCAGTTTTTGGCGACCTCATATACAGACTCTCATATACAGACCCTCCCCAAGTGGAATTGTCACGGGATACCATAATTTGTTCGAGTTAGAGAGAGTTTCGACTAAGGGGGGTCCATTTTGTGTGTCGTGTTGCTACACCAACCGAGGATGGAAAGTTTTCCGGTTTCATCGACACAGACGACGAGATTCATGGATAATGGCTGATTATCAAGGGTTCGTTTGAGTGACAACAAACAGCATTGAGTTCTTGAAGCATTGAGTTCCACTCGATTGTTCTTCACCCAATTAATTATGCTGTCAAGATCGATGCCGTTCCAACTCTACGGGCGAAGGGCGGGGTCGTGAGTCTTGGAACGAATATGAAAAGCTGAGGGTGCTGTCATCAGCGAAGGAATGGATTGGATTATAAGTACCAGACAAGATCCGACGCAGAATTTTCTGTCGAAGCTACCAAGAATCAACTTTTTTTTATAGGAGGACTGGCAAAATAAGGGTTTTATTGGTGCTTCGAGCCAGGAGTCGTGAGCCCAGTTATTTCGACCAGCTGAGTGAGCGCCGGTTGCTAATGGCTATTCTGTGACTAATCTCCACTATGAAGCCATTTGTGGAGTTAACCTTTGCCCCGAGGTAGACAAACTCCTTCACTACCTCGAAGTTGTAGCTGCCAATGGTGATATTTTGTCCTAGGTGGTGTGTGACCGAACGTTTCTTGGTCGACAGCAATTACCTTGTTTTATCCTCATTGACGAGCTCTCTTCGCCTCTTCTTCCATTGCCGTGAAAGACTGTTGGGAACGCGACAATGTCGACAATATCTGCGTATCCCAACATGGACAAAGGAGTGGGTGTGGGATTCTACTCTTAGGATCTGAATTTTCAACTCTCATTCCCACTACCGTCTCACTGTAGCGTCTCCCAGGCAGAGACTAAAGCGATTACATACTTTCTGGCCTGGGTAAAAAACAATGTGATATTAAGTACAGACAAGCAGGCAGCGATCAAATCTCTGAGTGCAGTCACATTTAACTCCAAGACGTCCCTCAGTTGCCGCCTATCTCTTAGTGAGATGACCACGCATTCAAATCAGTGACATTTCAAAGAATTTGGTGGAAAGGGTACCACCTCAACACTCTTTCCGGACGGGGAAATGCTGTCCATGCCCATCGCCTTGGCAGAACAGCTACTAAAGCTTGAAACGCTTACTGCTGTGAGCAATCACAACAACGTACTCCACAATGTGATGACAAGATGTGCAACGTCAGCATTTTACTACCTGTTGCGACGCTGATGCACTTCTATCGGCTCATCTTACGCCATGTACATTTTTGTAGAATAAGCACAGATGCAGCATTTAAGGAAAATTATTTTTAAATAAAGTTCAGTTCATCACGAATCACCTAGTTATAATTTTGACTTCCCCCACCAGCGGTAAGGGTTCAGATTTAAAGAACTTGATGCAAACACTTACTCACGCCAAATGTAGATGGTCCTATGGCACTGGGTGCCACATCACAAAGCAATTAATGCCTTATATCGATCCAAAGCGCTCAAGCGACCTAATCAGACTGAGAAGGCCACATCTCAGAACTGGGCACTGTACCATTGGAATTCACGCCTCAAGACTATTTTTTTTTTATTATTTATTTGTTAAGAGTTAAAGTTCACACAATGCTACAAGATAATTCGATCTTTTAAAAGCATCTATAATAAATAACATATAAGCAAAACAATTTGACAATTATAATAGCAACCGGGGTCTGAAATGATACTTTAAAGATTTTTTATAAGTGAGAGTGGGTTTTTCTATGCTGTGCTGGTGTCATCAGAAATGTAGGTAAAGAGGTTTCTTTTGGAACTCGGCTAGTGAGCTTATCGTCTGCAATTCGTGAGGAAGACGATTCCACAGGCGAATGCACACACAAGAATGGAGTGTTCTCCAACGCAATGAGTGAAGCGGGGTAGAATTAGTTTCAGACCACGTGTTGAATGGGCAACTGTGAGCGCATCGTTCCAATAATCAAGTCTTTTATGGTGGATAATTTTACGCAATTTTAGGATAATACGTCCAAGCATAAACCCAGAACTACATGAGATATACTGCAACGTCTAGGGACACTGTAAACAAAGCGAATAGAGGCAAGCTACTTTTAAGCTTCTCTTAGATTCAAAGTCAACATATGGATACACAGACCAGTTATAAGTAAAGACTAGGTATTCGCTTTAACGAATTCTTTAGAGCTGCAGAGATGAGGAGGAAGAAGAAACCATTCCTTGTGAATGCAATGCCCGCTCATCTCGCAGACTTAGGCACTTGGACGCCCCATATTTTTATGGCCTGACTGATCTAAATGAGTTTAGTCTCAGATCATACAGTCAGATCCATACCTTTGTCAACAGCTCCAGATCTACTAGATGCTTGTGGTAGCACAACGGGCCTACCTTTGGGCTAAGTGTGGCTGCCTTTTAGGTAGTCAGCAACTCTAACCAGAGCTTACCATCCCAACAGTTGGACTGACTTGTAGAAGATAGTGCCGTCCGTGTATCTTCTAAGTCCAGTACCAAATGGAAGAAGTCACACGACAGCGCGTCTCCTTGCCGAAGTCTCCGGACTTCAGGTTTCAAACGGCTCGGCAGCTCCGTGAGATGGTTATGCATACTTTACTTAAACCAAGGCTTGTCATCGCCGAATCGACAAAGTCCCTCTTTAAACTCATCTCCTCTAATGGCTTTTAATTTAATGTCCTGGACTTATATTTGAAAGAATACGAAGAGTGTTTTCCCAGCAAAATAAAAGAAAAACAAAAATCCACCAAGTCCCCATGCTCACAGCTCGTCAAGGGATGATGCGTTTCAATGAAAAGCCACTACATTATCTCATGTCTCATGTGATGATGATGAGATGTGAGAGACATCTCTTGAAGGACGTTTAATATCGATTCTTACTCGTTGAATAATTTAAAACATCCCCCATCCATCCACCACTTAACTTGCATGGAACGCAACCACTGCCAGAGAAGAAGCAACTCCCTCGCTTTAAGCAGTTCATCCGGTGACGTCAAGAAGAATGTTGTTGTTAGATTGCAATTGCATGACAGGCTGTCGTGGGGTTCGGTTCAGTGCTCATCAGTAGCCAGGTGCATCACGGACCGGATAAGAAGAGATAGAAAACGACTTAACGCACTGTGAATGGGTTTAATGGCCCTCAGTGGATTGTGTGCAGCAAATTACTTGAGGTACCTTGGAGGTTAGGACGATCTGTCTTCCACGAAGGACAGGACTTGATGAAGACGGAATGCCAGTCACTGATGGCTGAACGGTGGACGATAGAGAAAGTCCCTGACTTCCCAAAATTGTTCAGCACTCACCCCAAGCGAAAGCGCGAAGTACCCCGGTCTAATCCTGGACAGGAAAACTTAATATAGAGAAGAGAGCAAAGCGGCCTGTGCCTTATACCTGTGCAACAGGATATTTGGCAGAAAATGAGGTTCAAACCCCAGAACAATATGTATGGGCTACTCAGCCATTGTCAGGCCGAACTTGACATACGGCAGTCTAGGTTGTTGGCAAGCTTGCTTCAAAGGTTCCAACTTAAAGCTGATCATGAGCACACAGAGACGCCCATGCCTAGGCATTACAGGGGTAATCTCAACCACCCCTGCAGCGGGTTTGGAGATACTACTGGAACTTCTTCCAGATGACTGATGGGAACAAGTAGAAAGCGACTACTCCCTCCCCTCCCTTGACCCTTCAGTTGCCAATTCGCAGCAAGGGAGGAGTACGGCTCAAATGAGCCCATCAATGACCGGACATACATCCACGTCCACACGGATGGATGGAAGATGGAAACAGGTACAGGCGCGGGCTTCTTCTCCGGATTGTTGAACATGCACTGCCTGACTGCCTGACTACGGCAGTGTTTTTCAAGCAGAGAGAAGCGGTCAAACTGATATCATTGTTGTGTCCAGCTGAATTTACCTTCCTAGTGGACAGTCAAGCGGCAACTTCGGCTGTAGAAACCAAGTCCAAACTCACGGGTAGGTAGCAGACGAACTTGTCAGGAAATGGCCGAATCTGACCCATCCCAGGCAAACCCATGACTTAACCCACCTCTATCTGACATCAAGAGGAAAGTGGACATTAAAATCGTAGAGATAGCTGATGAAAGGTGGAGTTCTTTCCCACTTACCCCTCCAGGGCAATAGAAAGCTGCTGAGGATGGTGGTCGGTTGCAATAACCGGCCACAACCATCTGAGATACCCATGACACCATATGCAGCGGCTGCGGGGACGAGGAGGAGATTGAGGGTACATCCGTCAATGCCCAGAATTGTTCTTCCATGCCCTCCATGATGTATCAGATATCCCACTTAAATCTCCTTGTAGGTTTATAAGGATCTCTGGAAGGATAACAACAACCGCAAACACCTGGAAGACATGAGTGACCAGCAGCACCTAAACGAGTAGGACGACAGGAAGGTTCCATCCCATGGGCAGCACAATGGGTCCAACAGGACCTCAGGGCGTCGCGGAATAAGTCCCTGACTTCCTCGAAGTTAGTTGTCGAACGTGTGCATCTCATGCACTAACAATTTCCTCATAATTTAGTTTTCAACGCAATTTCCGTCACCTCAACCCCCCTGAACTCGAAAGATCATGAAATTCACTCGTTGTTCGAAAGAAATACCCACGGAATGTCAGTTGAGGTATTAGGGACACATCCGCCGCATATGCCCACTCACCGATTCGATGCCTACTCGTGAAAACCACCCCCATCCATCCACCACTCAAGCCAAGGCAGCAACACTTTTGCTTCAATCGGTTCATCCGGTGACGTCATGAAAAATGAAAAACGCTATTTTCTTGAATTTCCAAGGATTCCGAATGAAATTTTTGATGGAATCCACTTTGATTATCCTCTTGACACACAACCTCGTCCATTTCAGATAAAATATGTGCGCAAACATTCCAAAAATCGACATTTGGAGAAATGACACATTTTACACGAAAAAATACAGTAAACCGGCAACACACTTGGGTCGCATTTTTTTGCTGAAAATAAACGAAGTTTCAACGACGTGGAATTTAAGGTGGCACGCTTTTGTGAAACGAACTCCTCGGTGATTAGGACGAACCTGAGGATGTGAGATGTCAGGATGGACGGGGAATTTCACCTAGAATCGGAGTAAGTTAACACTTTTCAACGCGAGTACCTTGGGTGAGTTGGGTCTAGCAAAATCTGGGATAACGTCGTAGAAGCATAGAAATCAATAAATTCAGGAAGCATGAATGATGGTCGGTAACTAAACTAGGCCGGGTCCGAGCATTTGGGGTGTCAGGGTGGATGGGGAAGTTCATGTAGAAGGGCAGTGATGTGGGGCTCTCCAACGGGAAGGCAGTGGATCAACCTCTTTCTGCCGAAATCGAGGAATAGGATGATGTGGTTTTTTATGAAACGATTTTCTGGGTAATCAGGGCGAGTCAAAAGTTAAGGGATATCAGGATAGACAGGAAATGTACCTAGATGCGTAGGGATGTTCGACTTTTCTGCGGCAGTGCTTCAAGGAAGAAGCCGGGTGCCCTCTTTTGTTGCGACATCCTATTTTGTGAGACGATTTTCTGGGGAACTGGCCCGGGTCCGAGGATGTGGGGATACAAGGAGGGTCACGAGATTCTATGTAGGAGCGTGATAAACTGAGATTTTGTACGCGACTGCCTTGGTTGATGAGTGTGGGGTTCACGCCTCTCGATGTGATGTTTTGGTGAAGGATTGGCTCAACAGCAAGGTGGAATCTAAGGTTCAGCGATACCAGAATAAATAAGGCGATCAATGTAGAAGCTTTATGGGCTGAGACTGCATGGGCGCATGAGCTCATGTAGTCTCACATGAGCTGTGTAGTTCTTTCGATGGTCCGTTTGCAGTAAAAGCCGTGATCTCCTCCTTTATCCATCGACGTGCATCACATAACGACATAAGCTAGATCCCAAACATTTCCTTAGTGAAATCCCAGGCATGGCCTTAAGTACATCCAATCCGGAACCTAGGACAGAGAGGACCACAGTACCACTCGAAGGAGAACGACCAAAAGAATGGCGAGGTCGTAATCCCACCTTAATGCCATCTCCTACGAGTTACTGACAAAATGTGAAACTTTCAAGACAGAGGTACGAACTTTTTTACCTCTTCATCGTGCACATACCCATACTCCTCTTCCCTTGAGGTAGCCTCAACAGTCTAGAAGACGAGATCACTGAATGGATTGAAATAAATTTCCATCAAGTGGGCGGTTGCGTGGTAACCTTATGATCTGTGAATGATGCAGAGTGCATTCATGGAGTGGTGACTTTTACGAGTCCTAGGCAGTCCAGTGTTTTGTGGTCTTAATGTGGAAACCAAGACAATTATATTGAACTTGCAAAGGCCAAAGTTGAGCAATACCATAGTAAGTCTGCTCGGGAGAAGAACTATTGAAAAAAACTAACAAAGATAGTCATCTCAGGAGACATCTCAACCCCTCCTGTGGGTGCTAGACATGAATGAAGGTGTTGAAAATCTCAGAGTGATGGGCGGTTGGCTGTGGTAGATTTCCGTCGACTCTTAGTGAACTAAGATCTTGCAGTCTTAGGATAAACATTCAAGAAATAGAATTTGTCCTCTTTGCCAACAAAAGGGACATTCCGCCTTTCAAGCTACTGGTTTGGTTTGGTCCGTGGGTAGGCTTAGTTACTTAGTCTTACCACTTTGTAAGGTTGGACCTATTGTGCTACCCAGCTTGGGGTAGGAAGAATCCTCTCTTGTTCCTACTGGTCGTCCTTCAGGTAATTGCTGGTCATTCCAGTCATCCGACAGTCCTGATGAACCTGTAAATAGATGTTAAAGGAGTTTCCGCAAGCTCATGTAAATCTTGGAAGAAGTATTCTCCCAGTGTTCTGCGTCTCAATGCAGAGAGACTGGAGCAATGACAAAGAAGGTGAGGACTGTTCTCTATTTCTTCGTCTTGGGTGTCCGTGGTGATTCCCATTTTGTTGCCATAATATCCCACATTGTTGTGTTCGGTCAGCCCAACCACTACCATTCGCAGCAAATTTTTTACCGCATTGATGGAATATGTCGGTTCTTGCGCATTTATAACCTGACCAAAGCATTCGGGAGGTCCGGCGTCCAGGTGGATCAACTAGCTCTTTGATCTTCTTCCTGATATCAGCTAGTGGTGGGTATATACATGGGATTGCGTGTGACGGGTCGGTTGCGGCCCCTTTCCTGGCAAGTTCACCAGCTGGAGAGTGTAGAGTGATCGAATGCTGTGTGCCACCTTGAACTTAAGCTCTTCGCGACAGCTTTCGACCAGCGTGGACTTGATTTCGAACGCCGTAATAGCTTTGATGGTCGCTTGACTGTCAATTAAAAAGGTTATACCAGCCGGTGGTATTTCCAGCAATGAAATCATTTTGGCCGCTTCCTTAATTGCCAGGACCTCCGCTTGAAACACGCCTCCATGAGCAGGTAATATGATAGAATGGTGCATATTTAGTGCTGTGCATGTGCCTTTATCCATCTGTATAAACGTATATAGACGTCGGGTCGTTGATGGGTTCTTTTCGGGTCCATTCTTCTCTTGCTGAGAGACGGTACCCGAAGGATGCCCCAAAGTCAAGGAAGGGGAGAAGGTAGTCACTTTCGTTTGTTTGAATATGTAATCTTTCAAGTATACATGCGTGCCCTGACCGGCTGCCGCATCAGCTGTTGGATTGACTAATCCTTAAAGCACTTTTTACCGCTGTCGACTGTAGATAGAGGTCTAGAGGAAGAAGATCCAGGATGACCTTCATGCCCGCTGTGTTAGTGGCAGAAAGCTCCCGTCACACCGAGCCATTCACGTTAGCCACCTCAGGTTGGTCTGTTTCAAGCACGCCTTCCACCATACTAGGCTGCCGTACGATAGAATCGGCCTTTTTTTGGGCCTCATTTTCTGCCAAAGATTCTGTTACTGAGGTAAAGGGCACAGACCACTTTTTTCACTATTTCTTGAATATAAGGTTTCGAATTTAGTTTCTTGTCTAGCATCACCCCAAGATACTTTGCACTATCCTGAAGCTTGAGGGGCGCTCCCTCATTGACTGGGGTGTGGAACGGCGTGATAACCCTTCTGAGGGTGAAAGTACCAACTCTGTTTTTTGGGGGTTGATTCTCAGGCCGCATGATTTTGCCTATCTTAGTAGGTAATTTATTGCGCGTTCAACTAGCTCACCGATGGCTGAGAGGAATTTACCGCATGCGATTATGACAACGTCATCAGCGTATGCGATTGCTCCGACATTCGTGAGTTTCAGTTTATCTAAAATGTCATTAATGACTAGGAGGGGTGAAATAACCCCACCTTGCGGGGTATCCCTTGAGGCTATCATTCTGATAGACGAGTCACCTAAGGATGCATCAATCCTTCTTCTGTGAAGCAGGCCTTCAAAGAAATGTCTGTAATAGAAATCAGAGCTTGAGGCTCTTACGTACGCTGCACTCGATTAATCTATGCTGGGTGCTAGGCACATAGCCGGCAATGAGGCATCTGTGGAATATGCCAGGTAATGTGCTGAAACTGACCCATCCCAGGCAATCCTGTGCATGAATCCACCTCTTGTAGATGTCAAGGAAAAAATGGACAAAGCTAGCAAACGAATGGTGGGACTCTCTCTCCACGTGGGAAACCACTCGATGCTACGGCCCAGGTTCGATAGAGTGAAAACCGAAAAACTCCTACAATGTGCGTTAACTGGTCATATCTATCTTATACACCTTGGGTACAAAATACGACTTGCCTATGACACCATGTGCAGAGGCTGGGCGACGAAGAGGAGAAGTCAGAATAGAGGATATTCCTAACCATCTTTATCACTGTCCCAGCTTCTGCTTACCTCTATTTCCCCTATTTTCAGTTTCATCAGGATTTCCTTAATAGACAACGGCGAGTTTTACAACGTAATCGAGCCACTCTAACCAGCCAATGGTCCATTCGACGGGAAGGCCGTGTTGTCCTACTCTGCCCATCGACTCAGCTCAGAACTGCTTCTGGTTGAAGCTTCTCTTCCTGATGCTATCAACGCCAAATGTTGTATTGGTGGGCAAACCCTAAGCTACCTCAGAGTTGTTACACTACGGCGACCGACGCAATATTAAGTTGTTCTTTTTAAATTTCCATTTATATTTTACTCCGTTAGGTTAGGTCGAAGGACGTAGATTAAGATAAAGTTCAGCTTAGAGTGCCCGCCTAGGGCCAGTAAGTTAAAAATAAAACCATTATTCGTCTAGCTAGTTTTAAGCATTTCTGTCTAGAATGTTAGTCTATTGTGAATTGAATAATAAAAATGAATTAAAACAAACCCCCGCATCTGTACCGGCACCCGTTTTTGAGCCGTCGGTGTACAGGGCGAGGTCCCCTTCTGATGCAACTATGACCTGAGTACAAGCGATCCAACACGAAAAACCCCTCGGTCATGAACTCGACATGGTTGGTGGCTATCTGTACGGAGCACTGGTCGATAGGAGAGCATGCCGCAAAACCCACAGTGTCGCAGTGGCAACAACATATCTGAAAGCGGCATCTTAAGCCAAATCATTTGTTGGTGCCCGGCTCTTGTTAGAGACAGCCAGCGAGCGTCGACCAGGTAGACTCTCCTTCAACTCACTTGATGAGATTTCTGCGAAGGATTTTAAGGAACTTATGTCCTCCTTAAAGACCTCTCAACTTGAATCTATAAGGTACAGAGCCTGTGGCTTTAAAACGCCACCGAGTCCAAATTAGATTCGCAAATTAGACCACCACTTCTACCAACCCTCCTCAATGAGTATCATAATTGCTCTAGCAACGGGACACACGCCCGTCCACGTAGCAACCTCACCTAACGTGTGTCTGTGCTGACTAGTCCTTCGGAGCATGAAATAATTGAATACAATATGTCCACATGTGGTCGCCATGAACCGCCTACGAACGTCGACAAAACAACCAACCGCTCAACACGTCCATCTAAATTAACGTGTGTCTGAGCACATAGAAGTGTGGAGGGTGGATTGGGTGGTAGTGGATCGAAATAACATCCAGTACAGCGCAGGTAATACTACACGAAAACAACAACTCATCCTCTCGGTTATCCCAGCATCCGGCGGCGGGGCGGGTGGTTGTTGAATGGTAGAAGCAGTCACACAAAAACAGAAAAGCTCACAGGATGTATACGTTCTGATGTACACGGCAATGTGTGTGGTACATGGCCGAGGCATTTGCACTGCACAAGGGTGGTTTACATAAGCTCGGTCACCGGAGGAGTACTTCACATAGTTTGTTGGGGATGATTCCCCATCAAAGCTCCCAGGACTGAAGGGATCTATGACAACGGGTGGGTTTTCTCATTTACATTCCGTGTACGAAGCTCTGCCAGCCTTTGAAAAGTTCAATGCCAACGCTATACCCATTTTTTAGCGTCATTCTTCGTATGTGTGCATAGCATACACTTCAATCACAACTGGCAAGTCATTCTCAATGTAATTTTCCATTGATTTTCCTTCAACTCGTTCTCAAAAATCGATAGAGTTGTTACACATCGCCTCCATGGCACTGCACTGCAGGCCAGATTTCCTGGGAGGAAACAATGAATCACAACCACAGCCGGTTTGTTGTTGTGCGTGAGTTGAAAATGAGATTTTCGTGACTTGGAGTGCAATGTCGAACTGGTCATTAAATAAATCACAACAGCGATATGCGATAAATAATTCAACATTCACCAGCAGTCACAGTCGCAGTCAGTAGCAACAGCACAGCACACTCAAAAGGGTAAAGACAGAAGTAGCCATTGTGTTCTCTACCCCGCCATCCGCACTGCTGTTGTGTATTGTTGTCATTTGGCTTACCCTCAATTCAGTTTAAGGCTAATGATGCCGACGTTTGAAGTGGGAACAAACACAAAATACAATACAACCGCGAAACCTTCCACAGCGGCGCGGCAGCGCATATTGTCTGGGTCTTATTGCTCTTTCACTTTTTGACTAATCGCCTGAATTGACTAAAATCGTTGAATGATTCATGCGAAGAAGTCTTTCAGGCGATGAAATAAAAATATTCGCAATAAATGTGTATTCAGATGAAGTGATTGTCAAGGCGCAACTTATTCATCTTGTGCGAAGAAAGTGGCTGCTGAAGGTGGTCCGCTGGCCGATTGTGCAACATTTCAAAAGAAGACATCGCGTTCGAGAAAGTGCGATTAATCAATGCACATATCGGCGAATCATTTCTCCTCGGACCACGTCTGTGTGCGTGTGTGTGTTCGTGTGTCTGCCCAGAACCACGTCCCAGGAGGGACGAGGGTCAGCGACGACAACGTGAATTACCTCATCCGGATCACACAGCCATGTTGCGCTGCTTCAGAGTTAATTGTTGCGTTGCGGGCGGTGCTGGAACAATGAAAAACTCAAGCGCAAAATCCAGCGGAAATTCAGCGTTTTTCTGCGCCGTCAAGTCTTTCGAAATGAGATCTTCAACCTCGTTAATTAATGGTCAAGCCGAACGGATGAATCATCAGCAGATGCGGAGGCCAAGCCAAGCCGAGCCCATTAATTATGGGGCTCCGATGCTGATGTTATTCCTAGAAATGGTATTACGACCTCTTGTGGCTTTCACAATGCAGGAATCGCCGATCATGTGATGATAATAAAGCGTCACGCTTCGTGTGGAGCCTTCCCCATTGCCGCGACACCTGGCAGAGGGTGTGAACTTCTGAATTAGCATTCACAAATTGCGTAACGAAACCGGTCTGTGGTTAATGAAATTTCTGTTTGTTATGACATTCAGGGAAATTCCCCCGCCACAGGAGTCAATGAAACTTTTATACGTGTTGAGTGTGACAGGGTCATCCGTTTCGTGGCTCGGAGTTGAGATCTTTCTTTACATCGCATACGTCAGTCCGAAATGGGCAATGTGCGTAGCTTTGATCGCTTAGCAATCGCTGGCCCTGAAGAAACCGTGGAAACTTTGTACAAACATAGTGCTCCGGTGGTAGGCTTAGGTGAGGTTAGTTAGGGGGGCTGCTAGTGCATTCACCGGCACACTTAGATCATTTTTGTCCATTGTGATACCCGTAGCCAGACTACTACCACTGATTGACTACTCCAAGGTGGTAGGCTTACAAAGCACTGCAAACAAAACTAACCACAAGCACGTTAAATTCCCATCTCATCTCATCTTCGGTGGACCGCATGATCTACTAAAGAGGTCACGGAGGCACGCCCAAACAAAGCCCAAATATTTTCCGAATCCCAACTCTTAAGAAACATTTCAAAATCAATTTTTTTATTTAAGACATTTGCTTCATTTTTCTTCCTAGGTTCCGGAATGGATGTACTTAAGGCCTTGCCTGGGATTTCACTAAGGAAATGTTTGGGATCTAGCTTATGTCGTTATGTGATGCACGTCGATGGATAAAGGAGGAGATCACGGCTTTAACTGCAAACGGACCATCGAAAGAACTACACAGCTCATGTGAGACTACATGAGCTCATGCGCCCATGCAGTCTCAGCCCATAAAGCTTCTACATTGATCGCCTTATTTATTCTGGTATCGCTGAACCTTAGATTCCACCTTGCTGTTGAGCCAATCCTTCACCAAAACATCACATCGAGAGGCGTGAACCCCACACTCATCAACCAAGGCAGTCGCGTACAAAATCTCAGTTTATCACGCTCCTACATAGAATCTCGTGACCCTCCTTGTATCCCCACATCCTCGGACCCGGGCCAGTTCCCCAGAAAATCGTCTCACAAAATAGGATGTCGCAACAAAAGAGGGCACCCGGCTTCTTCCTTGAAGCACTGCCGCCGAAAAGTCGAACATCCCTACCCATCTAGGTACATTTAGTGTCTATCCTGATATCCCTTAACTTTTGACTCGCCCTGATTACCCAGAAAATCGTTTCATAGAAAAACCACATCATCCTATTCCTCGATTTCGGCAGAAAGAGGTTGATCCACTGCCTTCCCGTTGGAGAGCCCCACATCACTGCCCTTCTACATGAACTTCCCCATCCACCCTGACACCCCAAATGCTCGGACCCGGCCTAGTTTAGTTACCGACCATCATTCATGCTTCCTGAATTTATTGATTTCTATGCTTCTACGACGTTATCCCAGATTTTGCTAGACCCAACTCACCCAAGGTACTCGCGTTGAAAAGTGTTAACTTACTCCGATTCTAGGTGAAATTCCCCGTCCATCCTGACATCTCACATCCTCAGGTTCGTCCTAATCACCGAGGAGTTCGTTTCACAAAAGCGTGCCACCTTAAATTCCACGTCGTTGAAACTTCGTTTATTTTCAGCAAAAAAATGCGACCCAAGTGTGTTGCCGGTTTACTGTATTTTTTCGTGTAAAATGTGTCATTTCTCCAAATGTCGATTTTTGGAATGTTTGCGCACATATTTTATCTGAAATGGACGAGGTTGTGTGTCAAGAGGATAATCAAAGTGGATTCCATCAAAAATTTCATTCGGAATCCTTGGAAATTCAAGAAAATAGCGTTTTTCATTTTTCATGACGTCACCGGATGAACCGATTGAAGCAAAAGTGTTGCTGCCTTGGCTTGAGTGGTGGATGGATGGGGGTGGTTTTCACGAGTAGGCATCGAATCGGTGAGTGGGCATATGCGGCGGATGTGTCCCTAATACCTCAACTGACATTCCGTGGGTATTTCTTTCGAACAACGAGTGAATTTCATGATCTTTCGAGTTCAGGGGGGTTGAGGTGACGGAAATTGCGTTGAAAACTAAATTATGAGGAAATTGTTAGTGCATGAGATGCACACGTTCGACAACTAACTTCGAGGAAGTCAGGGACTTATTCCGCGACGCCCTGAGGTCCTGTTGGACCCATTGTGCTGCCCATGGGATGGAACCTTCCTGTCGTCCTACTCGTTTAGGTGCTGCTGGTCACTCATGTCTTCCAGGTGTTTGCGGTTGTTGTTATCCTTCCAGAGATCCTTATAAACCTACAAGGAGATTTAAGTGGGATATCTGATACATCATGGAGGGCATGGAAGAACAATTCTGGGCATTGACGGATGTACCCTCAATCTCCTCCTCGTCCCCGCAGCCGCTGCATATGGTGTCATGGGTATCTCAGATGGTTGTGGCCGGTTATTGCCACCGACCACCATCCTCAGCAGCTTTCTATTGCCCTGGAGGGGTAAGTGGGAAAGAACTCCACCTTTCATCAGCTATCTCTACGATTTTAATGTCCACTTTCCTCTTGATGTCAGATAGAGGTGGGTTAAGTCATGGGTTTGCCTGGGATGGGTCAGATTCGGCCCTTTCCTGACAAGTTCGTCTGCTACCTACCCGTGAGTTTGGACTTGGTTTCTACAGCCGAAGTTGCCGCTTGACTGTCCACTAGGAAGGTAAATTCAGCTGGACACAACAATGATATCAGTTTGACCGCTTCTCTCTGCTTGAAAAACACTGCCGTAGTCAGGCAGTCAGGCAGTGCATGTTCAACAATCCGGAGAAGAAGCCCGCGCCTGTACCTGTTTCCATCTTCCATCCATCCGTGTGGACGTGGATGTATGTCCGGTCATTGATGGGCTCATTTGAGCCGTACTCCTCCCTTGCTGCGAATTGGAAACTGAAGGGTATTTCGAAGTCAAGGGAGGGGAGGGAGTAGTCGCTTTCTACTTGTTCCCATCAGTCATCTGGAAGAAGTTCCAGTAGTATCTCCAAACCCGCTGCAGGGGTGGTTGAGATTACCCCTGTAATGCCTAGGCATGGGCGTCTCTGTGTGCTCATGATCAGCTTTAAGTTGGAACCTTTGAAGCAAGCTTGCCAACAACCTAGACTGCCGTATGTCAAGTTCGGCCTGACAATGGCTGAGTAGCCCATACATATTGTTCTGGGGTTTGAACCTCATTTTCTGCCAAATATCCTGTTGCACAGGTATAAGGCACAGGCCGCTTTGCTCTCTTCTCTATATTAAGTTTTCCTGTCCAGGATTAGACCGGGGTACTTCGCGCTTTCGCTTGGGCTGAGTGCTCAACAATTTTGGGAAGTCAGGGACTTTCTCTATCGTCCACCGTTCAGCCATCAGTGACTGGCATTCCGTCTTCATCAAGTCCTGCCCTTCGTGGAAGACAGATCGTCCTAACCTCCAAGGTACCTCAAGTAATTTGCTGCACACAATCCACTGAGGGCCATTAAACCCATTCACAGTGCGTTAAGTCGTTTTCTATCTCTTCTTATCACCACTCTCCGGTCCGTGATGCACCTGGCTACTGATGAGCACTGAACCGAACCCCACGACAGCCTGTCATGCAATTGCAATCTAACAACAACATTCTTCTTGACGTCACCGGATGAACTGCTTAAAGCGAGGGAGTTGCTTCTTCTCTGGCAGTGGTTGCGTTCCATGCAAGTTGAGTGGTGGATGTATGGGGGATGTTTTAAATTATTCAACGAGTAAGAATCGATATTAAACGTCCTTCAAGAGATGTCTCTCACATCTCATCATCATCACATGAGACATGAGAGAATGTAGTGGCTTTTCATTGAAACGCATCATCCCTTGACGAGCTGTGAGCATGGGGACTTGGTGGATTTTTGGTTTTGTTTTATTTTGCTGGGAAAACACTCTTCGTATCGTAAGTCCAGGACATTCAATTAAAAGCCATTAAAGGCGATGAGTTTAAAGAGGGACTTTGTTGATTCGGCGATGACAAGCCTTGGCTTAAGTAAAGTATGCATAACCATCTCACGGAGCTGCCGAGCCGTTTGAAACCTGAAGTCCGGAGACTTCGGCAAGGAGACGCGCTGTCGTGTGACTTCTTCCATTTGGTACTGGACTTAGAAGATACACGGACGGCACTATCTTCTACAAGTCAGTCCAACTGTTGGGATGGTTAGCTCTGGTTAGAGTGGCTGACTACCCAAAAGGCAGCCACACTTAGGCCAAAGGTAGGCCCGTTGTGCTACCACAAGCATCTAGTAGATCTGGAGCTGTTGACAAAGGTATGGATCTGACTGTATGATCTGAGACTAAACTCATTTAGATCAGTCAGGCCATAAAAATATGGGGCGTCCAAGTGCCTAAGTCTGCGAGATGAGCGGGCATTGCATTCACAAGGAATGGTTTCTTCTTCCTCCTCATCTCTGCAGCTCTAAAGAATTCGTTAAAGCGAATACCTAGTCTTTACTTATAACTGGTCTGTGTATCCATATGTTGACTTTGAATCTAAGAGAAGCTTAAAAGTAGCTTGCCTCTATTCGCTTTGTTTACAGTGTCCCTAGACGTTGCAGTATATCTCATGTAGTTCTGGGTTTATGCTTGGACGTATTATCCTAAAATTGCGTAAAATTATCCACCATAAAAGACTTGATTATTGGAACGATGCGCTCACAGTTGCCCATTCAACACGTGGTCTGAAACTAATTCTACCCCGCTTCACTCATTGCGTTGGGGAACACTCCATTCTTGTGTGTGCATTCGCCTGTGGAATCGTCTTCCTCACGAATTGCAGACGATAAGCTCACTAGCCGAGTTCCAAAGAAACCTCTTTACCTACATTTCTGATGACACCAGCACAGCATAGAAAAACCCACTCTCACTTATAAAAAATCTTTAAAGTATCATTTCAGACCCCGGTTGCTATTATAATTGTCAAATTGTTTTGCTTATATGTTATTTATTATAGATGCTTTTAAAAGATCGAATTATCTTGTAGCATTGTGTGAACTTTAACTCTTAACAAATAAATAAAAATAAAAAAAATAGTCTTGAGGCGTGAATTCCAATGGGACAGTGCCCAGTTCTGAGATGTGGCCTTCTCAGTCTGATTAGGTCGCTTGAGCGCTTTGGATCGATATAAGGCATTAATTGCTTTGTGATGTGGCACCCATGTTGGGATACGCAGATATTGTCGACATTGTCGCGTTCCCAACGTGCCATAGTGGAGGCTTTCACGGCAATGGAAGAAGAGGCGAAGAGAGCTCGTCAATGAGGATAAAACAAAGTAATTGCTGTCGACCAAGAAACGTTCGGTCACACACCACCAAGGACAAAATATCACCATTGGCAGCTACAACTTCGAGGTAGTGAAGAAGTTTGTCTACCTCGAGGCAAAGGTTAACTCCACAAATGGCTTCATAGTGGAGATTAGTCACAGAATAGCCATTAGCAACCGGCGCTCACTCAGCTGGTCGAAATAACTGGGCTCACGACTCCTGGCTCGAAGCACCAACAAAACCCTTATTTTGCCAGTCCTCCTATAAAAAAAAGTTGATTCTTGGTGGCTTCGACAGAAAATTCTACGTCGGATCTTGTCTGGTACTTATAATCCAATCCATTCCTTCGCTGATGACAGCACCCTCAGCTTTTCATATTCGTTCCAAGACTCACGACCCCGCCCTTCGCCCGTAGAGTTGGAACGGCATCGATCTTGACAGCATAATTAATTGGGTGAAGAACAATCGAGTGGAATTCAATGCTTCAAGAACTCAATGCTGTTTGTTGTCACTCAAACGAACCCTTGACAATCAGCCATTATCCATGAATCTCGTCGTCTGTGTCGATGAAACCGGAAAACTTTCCATCCTCGGTTGGTGTAGCAACACGACACACAAAATGGACCCCCCCTTAGTCGAAACTCTCTCTAACTCGAACAAATTATGGTATCCAGTGACAATTCGACTTGGGGAGGGTCTGTATATGAGAGACTGTATATGAGGTCGCCAAAAAGGCTGCGAAATGTTTAGCTTTCCTTAAACGATGCAAGAAGTATTTCACCCCCTCTGATTTGGCTTTAATTTACAAGGCTTACACCCGCCCCAAGCTTGAGTACAACGCTCATAACTGCTCTGCTGCTCCGCAGACTACCTGCAACACACTTGACAGAATCCAAGCTAGCGAGCGATTACACTTATAGGAGACAGCAATATCACAGTCATTAGACCCGCCGAACATCGACGTACCGTCTCTTCTTTGTCCGTGTTTTATCGTTATTTCAACAAACGATGCTCAAGTGGGCTAGCCAAGTGCATTCCTCCTCTCAATGAATTCACCCGCAATACGCGTCTCGCCAGGAGTGCCCATCAGTACACCCTTAAACCTATTTTCGGATACACAGTCAAATTCAGAGACTCGTTCTTCAGCCCCACTAGACGCATATGAAATGCTCTTCCCAGCCTAGTATTTCCCACAGACTACAACCCGCAGATATTTAAGACCACTGTGCACAGGTGCCTCCTCGCCCTTTCTCCCTCCATATCTTCGGCCCATAGTGTCTTAACCCCGGACACGTAAGGGTATTAATAATCCCTTGAGCGCGAGCGAGGAAGGCGAAGACACAACCGCGAGCTCTACCAGCTGTACGAGGTTGTGGATGTACACCTCGGCCACATCGAGCGCATGGACCCCCACTCTGCACCTAAGATGGTCTTTGAATCCGAGACTCCTGACTTAAGAAGGAGAGGCAGACCGAACCTCTGGTATAAAGACCAAGTCATCGCGGACGCAAGGCAGCTTGGTCTTGATGACTGGAAGCAGCATGCCCAGGAACGTCAGCGATGGAGAGGAGCAATTGCTCACTCCCTAAACCTCCATGGGCTGTCGGCCTGATAAATGAGTAAGTATGCATAACCATCTGGGGTTAATTAAGTCCTCTTTCCTACCCATGCCCGCGGTGGACCAAGTCTTCAATGATGGGATGATGGGGTTTGATTTAACATACAGTGCATGGAATCGTTCCTACAACGCACACATGCAGATTTCGAATTCTGTAAATGTTGATAAGTGCATTGTCAATGTCCTGTGTGTCTATACTGACGGGAAGCTCCTTTTATGTATGGAAGTGCTTTCCAGAGTGTGGTAGCGTTCATACATGGTATGTTATTTACGAAACCTACCCTGGTGTCGTCGGTGTTGTGTTCTCCGCCGCTTGCCGACGGAACTCACTTCCCTTCAGTCCTGGGAGCTTTGGTGGGGAACCATCCCCAACAAACTATGTGAAGTACTCCTCCGGTGACCGAGCTTATGTAAACTACCCTTGTGGAGTGCAAATGCCTCGGCCATGTACCACACACATTGCCGTGTACATCAGAACGTATACATCCTGTGAGCTTTTCTGTTTTTGTGTGACTGCTTCTACCATTCAACAACCACCCACCCCACCGCCGGATGCTGGGATAACCGAGAGGATGAGTTGTTGTTTTCGTGTATAATTACCTGCGCTGTACTGGATGTTATTTCGATCCACTCCCACCCAATCCACCCTTGACACTTCTATGTGCTCAGACACACGTTCATGTAGATGGCGTGGCTATGGACGTGTTGAGCGGTTGTTTGTTTTGTCGACGGTCGTAGGCGGTTCATGGCGACCACATGTGGACATAATGTATTCAATTATTTCATGCTCCGAAGGACTAGTCAGCACAGACACACGTTAGGTGAGGTTGCTACGTAGACGGGCGTGAGTCCCGTTGCTAGAGCAATTATGATACTCATTGCGGAGGGTTGGTAGAAGTGGTGGTCTAATTTGAGGCGTTCTAAAGCCACAGGCTCTGTACCTTATAAATTCAAGTCTATTTCTGAGAGGTCTTTAAGGAGGACATAAGTTCCTTAAAATCCTTCGCAGAAATCTCATCAAGTGAGTTGAAGGAGAGTCTACCTGCTCGACGCTCGCTGGCTGTCTCTAACAAGAGCCAATGATTTGGCTTAGGATGCCGCTTTGAGATATGTTGTTGCCACTGCGACACTGTGGGTTTTGCGGCATGCTCTCCTATCGACCAGTGCTCCGTACAGATAGCCACCAATCATGTCGAGTTCATGCACGAGGGGTTTTTTCGTGTTGGATTGCTTGTACTCAGGTCATAGTTGCATCAGAAGGGGACCTCGCCCTGTACACCGACGGCTCAAAAACGGGTGCCGGTACAGATGCGGGGGTTTGTTTTAATTCATTTTTATTATTCAATTCACAATAGACTAACATACTAGACAGAAATGCTTAAAACTAGCTAGACGAATAATGGTTTTATTCTTAACTTACTGGCCCTAGGCGGGCACTCTAAGCTGAACTTTATCTTAATCTACGTCCTTCGACCTAACCTAACGGAGTAAAATATAAATGGAAATTTAAAAAGAACAACTTAATATTGCGTCAGTCGCCGTAGTGAAGTCGGTAAATGCGTCGACTCCTACGCAGAGGGTGCCAGGTTCGATACCCGAATCTACCTGCTTTAATAATTTACGGCTCCACCTCTTTCGAGACGATAAAGATACCGTAGATCTCTACGCAGATCATTTGGAAGCAACGTTCAAATCACGCGATGGACAAACACCTCCTGTATACTCCTACGGTCCAGACTCAAATAATCACAGTTTTTCTATAAGAAATGCCACTTTGACAGAACTTAATGAAGAATTGAAAAAAACTCAAGCCCAAGAAAGCTCCTGGTTATGATTTAATCACAGTTCTGAAAGAATTACCTCAGAAGGCGCTTCTTATGTTTCCTTACATTATTAACGCCGCCTTTAGAGTAGAACATGTATCTAGTCATGTAATTGTGTCGGAAACGGGTAAACCCCCAACAGACAAAAAGTCTTATAGACCGATTTCACTTTTTCCGAAAATGTCTAAAGTGTTCGAACGAATATTACTTAGACGGTTAAGCCCGGTTGCAGAAGAAAGACGATTTATTCCTAAACACCAGTTCGGTTTAAGAAGCCAGCATTCAACTTGTTTGACCTAGTACATCGCATAACTGATGTTATAGAAAAATCGTTTGAACAAAAGTAAGTCTGCCCAGCTGTATCTCTCGATGTTTCTCATGCCTTTGACAAGGTTTGGCACGAAGGTTTGAAACACAAGCTTAACAATTCATCCCGAGAAAACTTTGCACAATTTTATCGAACTATATATCGGATAGAATGTTTCGTGTGAAATATGGGAAAGAATAATAATATAATAATAATATGGGTGGCGCTACAGTCCGAGGCGGACCTGGGCCTAGCTTCTCAGCAATCACTCGTGCTTTGCATGCTATTGTTCTGGGACCTACAGTTTAATGCCGACTCCGAACGGCCAAGTTTGAGAAGCTTTTTCTAGATAGGAAATACTCTTTGAGCATTGTCAGTGACTCAAAAGAGGTAGAGCCGTGAAATATGAAAGGTGGTAAATTCGGGTATCGAACCTGGCAACCTCTGCGTAGGAGTCGACGCACTAACCCACTACGCCAAGGCGACCCACATGGGAAATAATGTAATCTCTATTTAAATCTATACAAGCTGGAGTACCACAAGAAAGTGTTCTTGGTCCCCTCCTTTACTTAGTGTATAGCAGCGATATACCGCAAGACGTAGGCACATTTGCTGACGACACCGCCATTTTGGTAATCGCCAAAACGGTCGAAGAATCATCTAGAAAATTGCAATTTGCTTTAGACCGGATACACGAATGGACGAACGCTCAGTGAATTGAGCTCAACGAAGCTAAATCCGTTCATATAAATTTTAAGTATAAGAACGTGAATAACTTGCCCGTTTCAAATACCCTTCGGCAATGAAGCGAAATACCTCGGAATGACTCTCGATGTAAGGCTTAAATGGAAGGAGCACGTCAAAAAGAAACGTGAGGAGCTCCAATTAAGATACAAAGACATCTACTGGCTTATTGGGAAATATTCCAAGCTAAGTACTGACAACACTGCTAAAACCCGTCTGGACGTATGGTATACAACTATGGGGTTCTACCAAAGACAGTAATCGAAATATACTACAAACTTTCCAAAATAAAGTGCTAAGGGTCATCGTCAACGCACATCTTGGAATTTCATCAGTCCAAGATGAAGTTACGAATTTTGCTCGTAAGCATAAGCGTCGCCTGGAAGAGCACATAAACTCTGCTGTCCTTCCAATCCTCGACGAAAGAAACTCTCTTCGCCGTCTTCAAAGGACTAAACCCCTTGACATAGAACGGTGAATTCAACCCGGACTTAGCTGCGGTGTAAGCAAGAACTCTCAATGGAGAATCTCTTGCCAAATGCGTCCAAACCATGAAAGAAAACTGCTGGATAAGTGTAAAACTTAGTTGTAGTTGCAATATATTTTATTTGAAGGGAGGTATTTTGATTGTGTAAAAATCGCTTCGCAAAAAAAAAAAACTGTTGCGATGAATAAGGCTGAAATATGCTAAAGCGGCTAAAGAGCAAGCAAATAGTTTATTGATGTGTCGTACAGTGGACAGTATATAATATAATATATTAACCCAAACAAAGAAGATCAAGCGGAACGGCGGAAGTAGATGTGAGACAGAAGGTACTTCATTGTCGCACATGTGGCTTAATTGTATGGCTTAGTTAATTAATTGTATGCAAAGGCTTCGGTTCTGTTTCTTCATCAACAAATTGACACTCGCAGCCGGTTTAATCTAGATCGAAATCTATGTGTATCGGCAGTAAAATTCTCCATATTCAAGCTCCTCAAATGAAATGGGATTTAGGTATTCGCATTACGTCCAAATCTTCGAAAATATCAGAATCTTCATCTTTCGAAAACATTTTTACGACTATGTACGTTAGGTATTTGAATTGTGCGTTCGGGTGACTTTAACTTTGTCACGAGGTGATAACGATAAAGTGGGCTTTATGTCGACTATAATTATCAAATCACCTTGTTACGTCCTAACATCATTTTGAAGTACAATTTTGCTGCCTATAATTTTGCACCAATGTTAATCTCAAGTAAAAAACAAGTCTGGAGGCATGAGTTCCTATGGCCCTCTTATAACGCCGACAAGAGTTCTGAGCTTCGGCCTCCTCAAATTAATCAGACTAAGCGATGGCTTAAGGGCGATTGTAGGCCAGAGTTGTTTGGTAAAGAGGCATCCTGTCCCAGTCGACCGTCTACGATTCATTTGATCAAGCGTTTCTAGCTTAAGTAGATGTCTTATGGTAGCGATAGGCTTGGAGGATGGATCGCCAACTGGAAGGAGTACAGAGTTTGTACGCTTTCTAGCGAGTTCGTCCGCTTCGCAATTCTCTGGAATGCCACAGTGTCCCGGCACTCACATAAGTTGGATGTTGAAATACTTTGCCACCTCGTTAAGAGATAGGTCGCAGTTAAAGGAAGTCTTGAAATGAAAAATTACTGAATTCAGAGATTTGATCGCTGCCTGGCTATCGGAACATATGACAATATCTGTGCGAATTATATATTTTTTTATAAGTTTGAAAATAAAACTAGAGATGAATTTTTAGATGTACTTTATTGGATGAGGGTAACTAAAGAACTGATTCACAAATGAAAATCTATCTACTGTGTCGGTGCCTTAAACTGCTGACCAAGCAGTTTAATACGAGGAATTTATCGAAGAGGATGCTTGTGTTTACACAAGTGTCTCTTCGATTCATTTTGTTTATATCTACGACACTGATGGTGTCATAGTTGGATTACTATGGGATGGGATTGATGGGATGTGTTTGGTTTATTTTAACGATGCCAAAGTTGGCATTGTTATTATTATAGATTGTGGAAGAGATTTCTCTATAACTTGCGCGATATTATATTGTTTTTCAGCCAGGACAGGGCTTCCTTAATCGCTCTAGTTTCAGCCTGAAAGACGTTACAGTGATTAGTTAGTCGGAAAGATGGATGGAAATATAGATCCTTGGAATAGACACCAGCACCCACACCAGCACCCACACCTGCATCCATCTTCGATCCATCTGTGAAGATTTGCAGTGGACCTTCCAGGGTCTGGTGTTCAGATTCCGAATAAGATCTAGACTGGTTGAGAAATTCTTCTCGGAGAGGAGTTTAGGTATAGCAAGGTCTTCATCTATGGGTATAGAGGCATACCTGCGTAGGATCGTTGAATGTTCAGACTGAAGTTCTTTCCAGCTGCTCAGCGATCTTTATCTAATCGCCGTGCTAGCTGCTGTCTGTCAGTCAATTAGTTCTATCGGTGGCAGGTTGAGGAGTATGTTTAATGCTTCAGATGAGGTAGGCCTTAGCGCTCGGCTAATGCATTAGCAAGCCGAGGATGGCACTCATAGTCCTTAGCGTTCCGCTAATGCGTATGCAAGCCATCCTCTGCACTCTAGAGAGTAGGATGATGTTGATTCTCTTGTCGAGTGCGGTCCACCACAAAATTGCGACGCCATACACCAGTATCATCGGACTACCGATGTAAATATCCAGTGAATCATTCGGTGTTGCAGTTTCCATTTGCACCCAATGGCCCTTTTACAGCAGTAGAGAGACGTTGAGGCCTTCTTGACACGTTCGTGGATATTTAGCCTCCAGCTTAACTTCGTGTCTAATATAAGACCTAAGAATTTAGTGAAAAAGTGTGGAATGGTCAAAGTTAGGGATTTTATACTTCCTAGTAAAGACGACTAGATCTGTTTTTTGCGGATTCACACCTAGGCCGCATTCGCTAGTCCGTTTCACTAGCTTGGAGGGAGCAGATTGCATAATATCCCTGATCGTGGATATATATTTCCCAGATACAGCTATGGCAATGTCATCTGCATAGACAAACCTTACACCCAGTCCCATCTAGTTTCACAAGTAGTTCGGTGACCACTATGTTCCACAGTAGAGGCGAGAGTACACAGATATGCGGATCGTGGTATCACCAAGCTTCGAGCTTATCACTCTGTTATTGAGAAGCCGGTGGATAAAAGTCACTATAGGCTTTTCGATCCCGAGTCTGTTGAGTGCTGACGTTATCGCGTGGGGTTCTATGTTATTGAAGGCTCCCTCGATATCGACAAAGGCAGTGAGAGTAAATTCCTTGAAATCGGGCGATTATTCTATAGCGACAACAATCGAGTGCACAGATCTGCCCTTGTTGTAGGCATGCTGAGAGATCGAAAGTCTGTCTGGGACTATGTGTCGGATGAATACGTCGATCAATTTTTCCAATGTCTTCAGATGAAAGGAAGATAGGCTTATAGGCCGCAGGTCCTTTGGGTTGACAAGTGAGCATTTCCCAGTCTAGGCTTATAGGCCGAAGGTCCTTCGGGTTGACAAGTGAGCATTTCCCAGTCTTGGGTATGAAGACGACAGTGGTCGTTCTTCAAATTGTGGGTACGTGGCCAAGATCTAAACGTCCTTGAAAGAAGTTGACCAGCCAGGTCGCGCTTAGGTCTGCAACTTTTTGCAGTTCTGCCGGAAAGTGGCTGTTCCCTCGCCCAGGTCCTGAACTACATTTATAGCCCAGGCCATGGACCTTTTTTTTGAGTCGGAGTCTCCTGAAGGATGGCGGCGCGCAGATGCTTATGCTTTTTTGTGAAGGCCTAATGACCTTCGAGAGCTCAGCTGCTCACCGCTGTGCTTTTAATAAAGCGCTCCATGCGACCTTTGGAAGTACTAGGTGTGGTACTGGCCGCTTTCCTAGACTTCGGCACTTCAGGAGCTTTGTTAAGACCTATACGGGCACTGGGTTTTTGGTTCTCAGTCGGTGAGGGAGCACCGGTTTCTTTTCTTTTTTTTTTTGGGGTTTGGGTTGGAAGACATTTGATAGCAATCCCGCAGAGAAAAGAGGGGTCGGGCTACGCAGAGATCCGCAATACGTAGCTAAGGTTGATTAGTCCGGAGGGTCGCCAAGTGAGTCTGGCACACCGTTCGCGACTGAGCTAGTTTTTAGAGTGGGCGCCCAGCCAAGCTGATCATCTGCACGGTACGTGTGACACCTTAATCCAACCCACCCGAAGGGAAAAGGAGTGGAAAATAGGGGATAGGGTAGCAGGGAAGAAAGGGGGTGGCCGTATCTTAGCTTCTTGTCTCCTCATAGGGAATAGTCCTAACAGTCATTGACCTGTACTAGGCATTCGCACCACGACAAGGTGTACAGCCATGCAAAGGATTGGATACCCAGGAATTTGTAACTCTTCCATAAGGGTTTTTTTTTTGATTTTAAGAGTGGCGAAGCGGCCAATGTTGGTCTTGTGGAGATTAATAGATAGACCCTCATTATCACACCATTTCAATTCAATGCAATTTAGTTTATTCAGTACAAGTAAAATATAATAATAATAATAATATGAGTGGCGCTACAGTCCGAGATGGACCTGGGCCTAGCTTCTCAACAACCACTTTTGTTGTGAGTGCTATTGTTTTCTCATGCGTGGAAGGGACCTATAGCTTAATGCCGACTCCGAACGGCGAATTTGAGAAGCTTTTTCTAGACAGGAGTACTCTTTCAGCATTGTAAGTGACTCGAAAGAGATAGAGCCATGAATTATCAAAGGTGGTAAATTCGGGTATCGAACCTGGCACCCTCTGCGTAGGAGTCGACGCACTAACCCACTACGCCAAGGCGACCCACATGGGAAATAATGTAATCCCTATTTAAATCTATACAAGCTGGAGTACCACAAGGAAGTGTTCTTGGTCCCCTCCTTTACTTAGTGTATAGAAGCGATATACCGCAGGACGTAGGCACATTTGCTGACGACACCGCCATTTTGGTAATCGCCAAAACGGTCGAAGAATAATCTAGAAAATTGCAATTTGCTTTAGACCGGATACACGAATGGACGAACGCTCAGTGAATTGAGCTCAACGAAGCTAAATCCGTTCATATAAATTTTAAGTATAAGAACGTGAATAACTTGCCCGTTTTTATAAATAATGTTCAAATACCCTTCGGCAATGAAGCGAAATACCTCGGAATGACTCTCGATGTAAGGCTTAAATGGAAGGAGCACGTCGAAAAGAAACGTGAGGAGCTCCAATTAAGATACAAAGACATCTACTGGCTTATTGGAAAATATTCCAAGCTAAGTACCGACAACAAATTGCTTTTATACAAGCAAGTGCTAAAACCCGTCTGGACGTGTGGTATACAACTATGGGGTTCTACCAAAGACAGTAATCGAAACATACTACAAACTTTCCAAAATAAAGTGCTAAGGGTCATCGTCAACGCACATCTTGGAATTTCATCAGTCCAAGATGAAGTTACGAATTTTGCTCCATTCCTCATTATCACACCATTTCAATTCATTGCAATTTAGTTTATTCAGTACAAGTAAAATATAATAATAATAATATGAGTGGCGCTACAGTCCGAGGTGGACCTGGGCCTAGCTTCTCAACAACCACTTGTGTTGTGAGTGCTATTGTTTTCTCACGCGTGGAAGAGACCTACAGTTTAATGCCGACTCCGAACGGCGTAGTTGAGAAGCTTTTTCTAGACAGGAGTACTCTTTGAGCATTGTAAGTGAATCGAAAGAGATAGAGCCGTGAATTATCAAAGGTGGTAAATTCGGGTATCAAACCTGGCACCCTCTGCGTAGGAGTCGACTCACTTTTTTTTTAAATTTTTTTTTATGTAATTTTATTTATTTTGAAATATGTTACTTACTAGACAAAATTACTTAAATCTAGCTTAACTAACAAAAGAATTTACAATGTTCTTAATACTAACCTACTGACCCTATGCGGGTACTCTAAGCTAATCTGAACTACTTTCTGAATGTGCCTTTCGGCTTAATGTACGTTTTCTTTAGTCTTTATGGCAATCTGTTATTACTTTCTTCTCTGCCAAGAAAACTTATAAAAAACTTGGCTAAACTTAACTACTTACACTACCTTATACTAACTTACCCTAACATAAAACTTAATACTATCTTAACTATGTCCGTAACAGTACGGTCACGTGCACCAGGGCGTATATGTTGTGTATATGCCTAACATATATAATTTTTACGCCGTGATGCACTTTTTTTCTGTTTTTGTTTCATATATTTTTTTTGGATTTTTTGTTTTATATTTTTTGGATTTTATTTATTTTTTTTCCCTCTTAAAGCTACCTTAAAAACTATGTAATCTGGCCACTATGGTCAACTATCTGAAACCTCTGGAAAAGCTATCGGTGGCGGAGGCTGGTTTTGGAGTAACCACCAGTAAAATTGCCGTTCTTTGGCAGACTCTTACCTATCACGAGCGGGGATCGCTCTGCTGAACCGGAGGAGATCCTCATGTGTGCGAACGACATCCGGTTCGTACTGGAGTCGCCTGTCCACTGTTCGGCGTACGACATGGAAGATGATAGGACATCCTTGTGGATCCTGTATAATGCCAATTGTGTCTAGATAGAGGAAGTCTTCGGGAGGAATAAAGCCGTTAAGGCGCTCCCTTTCATGGCGCATACTATTGGGGTAGTAAGCCCCAAAGATGAGACTGTTGGAAGAGGTCATAGCTCATGCAGTGTGCCTTCTGATCAGTTTACTGATAAAATTATCTACCCTATTTACGTTTGCCTCGTTGTACAGGACTTCGTTAGGATAGTACTTCTTGTACTCAGACGGGTGTGCGATACAGACGGAGACAGCTCCTAAGACACTGCCTCTCGAAAACCCTCATCTTTTCCATCTGGGAAGGACTCACGTTGAACCACAGTGGACAACCGTACACCATGATGGGCCGTACTAGGGCCATGTAGCAGATTACCTTCACTCTGGTATCAAGTTGGCTGCTGAAAAACAACCTTCTTGTCGCAGCAAAGGCTTTTCTGGCTTTCGTCAGAGCAATATCTATATGTTTGTCAAAATACAGATATTGATCCAGCCAAATGCCTAGATATCTAACTACACTTTTTACAGCTAACGGCCGACCATGTGGGTCAACTATTCCGAACTTACGCCAGTTTTGGCGAGTACCCCGCGTTGCCCTGTCCAACGGGGTCCGGAAAAGAGTAGTTTCGCACTTCTGGAAGTTGATAAGCAGCTTCCAGTCGTCGCAAAATCGCTGGATTTTCTCGAAGTCACGCTGCAACAAGATGTTTATTACCTCGACCTTCGGACCTGATCTGTACGCAACTAGGTCGTCGGCGTACGCAATTAAGTGCGGCATGGAACCTATAAGATCTGCAGTGAATATAGAAAACAAGATCGGGGAACATAGTCGACGCACTTACCCACTACACCACGGCACACCATCACAGCTTATATTTGGTGCTTGTTTAATACACAGGGTTTGATTTTGCTTTTTTTTCGATACTGTCTGGTACAATCCAAGACAGGGCCTATGCTGGCCTATGCTGTAAGTGCTGTCTTTCTCTACCACAAATCAGCCACTTCAACCTAACCTAACACTCAAATTAGGTCCAGCAGCGGGACAAATGCCCCTCTACCCATACACCTAACCTAACGTACGCCAAAGCTGGTCAACTACAAAACAAATAATTGCACAACACGTCTATAACACGGAGATTATGTATATGTATAGCGGTTAATTGCGATTGTAGCTTTCCGACGTCAAACCGTGGTGTCCTTTCTCGACCCCGTTGATCTATTGATATCCGAGTTCTTAGCTTGGCTACAACAAGGAAATGGTCCGAGTCGATGTTGGCTCCTCGGAATGTTCGGACATCAGGAATGCTGGAGGAGTGCCTGACGTCGGTCGCAACATGATCAGTCTGGTTGACGCCAGGTCCCTTTATGGATGTTGAGCTGAGGGAACCGCGTACTGCCTACAGAGAGATTAGCCAGAGGACTGGTGTTGTTCGTACTGTTCCCTTACGAGCCGAGGTAGACGAAGTTCTTCACTACCTCTAAGTTATAGTTGCCTATGGTGACATTTTGGCCAAGTCGTCGATGTTGTGCGTCCTTTCTTGATGACAGCATATACTTCGTTTTGCCCTCATTCACCGCTAAGCCCATGTTGCCCGCCTCCGCCTCAATGCCAGCAAACGCCTCATTGACGGCTCGTTGTGTTCTGCCAATCACGTCAATGTCATCCGCGTATGCAAACAGTTATACGGACTTCTGGAAGATCGTGCCTCTAGTTTTGGCGTGTGAGTTCTGCACGATCTTCTCCAGGATGATGTTAAAGAAATCACATGACAGCGCGTCGTCTTGTCTTAAACCTTTTTTGACATTGAAGGTCTCGGTGAGTTCGTTGCCGACCTTGATGGAGCAGCGACAGTTCTCCATCGTCATCCTGCACAACCTGACGAGTTTGGCAGGAATGTCACAACTAGACATGGCGTTGTATAGCTCGTCCCTATGCACGCTGTCATATGCGGCCTTTAAGTCGACGAATAGGTGGTGGGTGTCGATCTGCATTTCTTGGGTTTCTTTCCATGATCTGCCGTAATGTGAAGATTTGGTCGATGGTGGACTTCCCCGGCCTGAAACCGCACTGATAAGGACCTATCAGGTTGTTGACGAATGCTTTACGGCGCTCACACAAAATGGCAGAGAGGATCTTATAGGCGGTGGTGAGGAGACTTATCCCTCGGTAGTTGGCGCAGTCCAAGGGGTCTCCTTGCTTGTGGATCGGGCAAACGATACTGAGATGCCACTCGTCGGGCATGCATTCCTCCGATCATATCTCACAGATGAGTTGGTGCATGTACCTTACCAGTTCATATGCAGCTGTGATCAATCTGGTTGACGGTTGATTGATTAGGGGACCGCCAGGTCCCTTTATGGATGTTGAGGTGTGGGAACCGCGTGTTAGCTACAGAGAGATTACGTCCCGTGACAAAGGCACCATTCGCCTGTAAATTTCATCCGGTCTACATTAAGATCTTCAATATTCACTGTGTTTTGTGGAAACAAATCTGATAAGTTAGCTACAACCTTTTTGGATCTCGGAATTTTAAAATTTTAATTTTAGCCTCTGACAGACGAAATTTTTCTCGAATGATAATACATAATCAGAACAAGAGTTAAGAGTTAACAGAGTTAAGGTAGAAATATCTCTTAAGTGGTAGAAGTCCCATCACTGCTCCACAGTTTACCTCGAGGAACTCGGTCATATCCCTTTTCAAAAATCTACAAAACAGCTGTAGATGGGTTTGGAATAATCCCAGTACTTCTCAAGTACCAGTCTTAGGGTGAAAACATGATCGATTGTACTTGTTCTGGTCACGTACTTCTGGGACGAAAGCCGCACTGTTCATCCATACATCCATAAAAATTCAAAAATAATTAATTAATAGTATGATGTTCCGACTGAACGAAGGTGTATCCCTTCGTTTAAGTCCCTTGTTTTATTTTGCCAAAAATGACGGGCGTTGAAACTCAGATTTTTTGTTTTCGCTCACATTTTCGGCTACAAAAAAATAATAATCACCGTGAATCCCTCGTTCAAACGAAAGAGAATTTAGTCTAGAATAAGTGATAAGAATTTCAACTTGATCGGTAAAGCCGATCTCAGGTTAGAGTGATCATCGACTTCGAAGACACGGTTTCGAGAGACAGTTTTGAGTATATTTAGCATGCAGAGGGAGTCCGGACCCATCGGCATAAGGGTCCGATCTGGTTTAAATTTGTTGAGAATACCTTTGATGTAATCTAATAAGAAAATTCCAACTTTGTCTACCGACTTAAGAGGCGTCCCTCGACCGGTCAATTTGATGAGAAAATAGTGAGAACATCACGCCTGGTTGAATTTTCTTTTCCAGTTCAACTTCATACTCGATGGGTAATATATCCCAGCATTCACGATTGATCGTCGCGATCTTATCGAAAAATGTAAAACAATTCGCAAAAGTCCACACAATACACACAACACGTTACAGATTACACATGTGTTGCATGAATTGCATGCGAATGTAGCTTGAGCTTATTTTTATTTTTGTTTGTTTAACTTGTTTTTTGTTAAGTAAAATAAAAGCATTAAGAACGTGTGCAAATTTCGTTGAAACATAAACAGTAGACAGCAACATTTAAATTTCAATAAAAATAAATAAATAAATAAAAACAAATGACAATTTGAAGGAAATCGAACGGAACAGAAAACAATTTTGAGGAAATGCATTGCAAGCTAATTCGCAAATCCGTATGCGTCATAGTGTACATAGTCGTTACAATCGCCAGTTTATTATTTTATTACAAAAAATAACGATATACATACTTTAATTAAAAAACAATATTGAACGGCAGATTGCGGGGATTGTCGGACTTGAGTCGAGTCGAAGAGTCCTGGGCGCCGAATCTGTGGGCCAACGCAATAGAGGAGGACGCCCTTGTTTGAGGTGGCGCAACCAGGTGGAGAAGGATCTCAACCAACTTGCGGTCCGAAACTGCAGAACTGGAGGACTGTTGGTTGAATCCCAGGCTTACCTCGAGCTGAAGCGTCAAATAAAGAAGGAGAATCAAGGAAATCATCAACACTAAGTCATCTTTGAGAGTGCTGAATTCCAGGACAAGTTCCAGAGTTCCAGAAGAACTCCCACTTCTATAACTTCTGCTGGCCTCTGCTTCATCGTGCCCTGATTCTCAGCAGACGAAGACACCGGAATGAAGCTTAGTGCCTCTATTTCAAATAGGGACAGAGCAGGCAGCGTGTAGCAAGACCGATCGCTTGTCAGTTGTCAGTTAGCGAGCAGCTTTGTCTTCTTTCTTGAAGGCAGCCGAAGAAGGCAGTCTCTACAACCTCGGCAGCCTTCAAGGCAGAAGTCACAGCTGCACGCTAAGCGACAAATCTACATAGACAGTCTTCCTCTTCTTCTTCATTATGTGGCGCCACAGACCCGGCTAGAGTCAATAAATGAGAATCACGAGATTGGCTTCACTCGAAAATCCCAGACGAACTCAGTCAATCCACGCAATCCATTGTTTGTTTTTTCTTTTTCTTTTCACTTACTCTGTATCTATATATGCCCGCAACAAACAGAAAGTCGAAAGTGTGCTTAACGTGAATAGCCGGCCAATTATTGGCAAACTTCACGGTGGGCTTACCCACAATAACAGAGTCAAATTAAGCGTTGACCACCGCCCAGTAACAATTGAGTGACGCTTAAGGGCGACCACAAACCTTGCTGAGAGCGAAGCCTATATAAAACATCTCGCATCCACAGATACTGGATGTTATAGGATCGATTTTGGGCAACCACAGCCACCATGATACTCCCACTAGGGGGCCTACCTCTTGATAGCACGGAAAAGAAATATCCTTTCCGGGGCCTGCTATCTCCCATGGTACCAGAATATAGCCTCTGGTCAGGCTTTCGCAACCGTGAGGTCACTTCTAGATAAGAGCCTTAACACACAAGGCCTAGCAACCTTTTAGATGACGCACTTCGAATCGGTTAGTCGAGGCAGTGACCAATGATCGAAATGCATCATCTACACAAAAATACAACACAAGACAACACAATTCTGCCCGGAAATCCCAACAAGGTCAGACCGAGGCATGCACCAACCAAATCGTTAAACACCACTACCGAAAAAATTCCATTGCAGGAGAGTGCAAGTACGTAACACATGTACTCATCTCTACCGAAAATCCCCAGAGGCAAACTGGCATACCTAAAAACAAGGACAACAAAACTAGTACTACTTGAAGAACCGGTTAGTTCGCGCATAGAACCACTGGCGCTATACACCCCCGTAACCGACGCAATAATTGCGAGGTCGAGTCATCACCGACCACATGAACAGGCACCCCATGCCCCACACGACAACTTATTACAGCTCCGGCCCAAATGTCAACACAGCAACATAAGGCGTCATTACCATAGCAAGAAGCAATGTTGGGGAGAACCTCCAAATGGGATCCGAGTGGGTCAGGATGAGACCTGTACGGCCCCCCTCCCGCCCAAACATCCACCATCTGCAAGTAACAAGGAGGTTGCGGACTAAGTCCAACCTGCCAGTAAATCGGGAGCCCTGGAAGCATATATCCGCAGACTACACTATGACTTGCGCTAACCTCGTATAGCCAGGACCCTTTATGAGTCGAGCACCACAAACTTAGGCCAGCGCTAAGTGAACCCCTTGTCAAACAGCAGTTTCTACTACAAGGACAACATTGCCATTATTGCCTCCGTATCCGAAAGATTTGTTCGTCAAAGATGGCTAGATTGTCAGCCGTCTCCCTTGAGAAAAGAACACGACTGAAATCCCAAGTGTCACCTACCCGCACTACACCCATCGCAGAGAGATCCCTGAAGTGAGCATATCGCGGACACTCGATTAGCACATGTCGCCAATCTTCTCTCGGTGCACCACACGAGCACTCCGCTGACGCAGCTAGGGCCCTTTCATACAAGAAAGTATTAAGGGAACCAAGACCAGTCAGTAGAAAGCCCGCATAGAGAGAGAAGTCCAGACACTCCCGCCCACACGCATAAGCAACTTCAGGAAGGAACTCGAAAGTTACTCTTCCTTTGCTGCTCTCCCCCCAACGGAACTGCCACCTCGACAGTACGCCATTTTCCACCACAGGGCCTTCAGTTCGCGGGCACTTAGACCCTGAACATTCCGGCACTCGCTCCAGTCAGATGCTGAGAGCGGCCGCTGCCTCCGCAATCTGCCGGCCATACCACGACGAATGACCTCCAGATCTAGCGGTGGCACGCCTGCCAACACTTGTAGAGCCTCCGTTGAGACTGTCGCCCGCAACAAACAATCAAAGTCCAATGTATTGTTTCAGAAAATAAATATGACTTTGTTTTTTTCGCAAATACATATCTGAATAGAAACGCCATTGAATTGTTGATTGATTAATAAATAATAACGAATGCATTCCATCACACAAACCTTCCACGTGGAATGCAGAACCGAAAATCGTTGTCCTTGCATCGTTTGCTGGGGTCGTCAACAATAATTCCGTCCGTATCCGAGGCCCTTGGTTGTCTCTGAACCATAGACTTTTTACACGTGGTGAGGGAGTTAACCTCACGCACAAACCCCAACTGGGAGGTCAGGCCCTATTCTTTAACCCTCGGGCGGAGGGTCCGTGTTTATCCGGTGTCGGTAACCTCGCTGAGGCTGTGAGCGCCGCCGTTGTCCCTAAAACTATAGGGGTCTTCCGCCGCCAACTCAATTCCAAGGCCCCGACCTGGCCTTGAAAGAACCTTCAAGACCCGTGCTTCGATAATGTCGAAGTAGCTCTAGAAGGACTGCGCACCAGGTAAGTCCTTCTGACTGGAGTTTCGGATGCCGCCGTTCGCCAGACAGTTTCCAGCTCCTCCGCCACCATCCATGAAGAGAGATAAGCCCTGGTACAGGCACACTCTCCCTCCTCTCTCATCAGCAGCCGCCATCGACGTCCCACGGAGGTTGGTTACCCCATCTTCGATCGAAGGTGCTCGGCTCCCAGATTTCACCACGTGGAGGTGAGAGTAGGAGTTCGCTGATAGAGGCTAAGTGCAGACGCTTGTGCCTGCATGAGACGCCATACCAATGGTTTGAAATCCAACAACAAATCCACATTCAAATAATCATCAGACCCTATATCTGACTGCGGACTGGCAGTGAACAACACAAGATCGAAATCGATCGCCTAAGTGAATATGGTGGCGTGGGCAATTCCCACTAAGGTCCATTGATGTCACCAGGCCTAGAAACAACCTCAACCCGGTCCCAATCTTCCGAGATCAGTCATGCGAATCTCCGCCATTAAAAAGTCATCAGAAGCGATATAATCCCAAGACATTACCAGTTTATGGGTCTCTTTAAAAATGTTGTCTAACTTTTGATGGCCCGCTTCCTAGAAAAATACCGTCATGCGGTACATCTTCACGGCCGTAGGCTATAATTCCCTCAGTTATCCTTGGTCTCTTTGCTCGTGTATTCTTGTGTGTCGCACAGTCACTAGCCTCAGCCAAGTGCAATAAGACAACAACAGCCTTAGCTGCTGATCATGAGTCATTGCGTACTCAAAACCTTTCAGTCTCGGCAGCGCAGAGCTTGTGCTCACTAGACTGGCTCGACTCTGCACACTCGCACTCGCCCACACACACAGACAGACCGAGGCAGAGACAAAGGCTTAAAGTCATTATTTCCGCTTGCACTCGCTGATTTAGTAACAGTCGTTCTTTCAAGACCTCACTCCGTCGATGCGACGTATAAATCCGACCCACAGTGCACACAGAACTTTGTCACTGGGAGAGCGTCAGCTTACAACCCAATGTTGAGGGCTGCCAGCCGAAGTCGGTGGCTGGCCAGTTGTTCAAAGCTCGACCTTCAAACACTCTGTCCGGTGCAATTAAGCCGAGGCGGGGGACTGTAAAACCGATTGACTTTGTTGTTTGCTTCAATCTGTTTTTCTGTTTTTCTGTTTTTCTGTTTTTCTTTTCTGATTACTTAATCGAGATATTATGGATTCAGTACAACGCTCGGGACTCGCTGTTTATTTTGAGATTCTCCTCAACTGTCGTCTGGCTGAATGGCTGAACAGCAGCTGCATTGAATTGATGTGATTGAGTTGAGTACAGAGCGACGTCTATTGACATGCACCGCAAGTCGCTCTGGATTGCGGAGCTGTGTTCTGCTTGCAAAGATGATCAGAGAATCAGAGAGTGACCTCACTTGACCATGAGTTGAGTTTTCTCCCATCGCCGTCGAATGCACATGCTCTTCATCAGTCGCTGACGCAAATCGATTGCCAGCCAACATAGATCGATCTAAAACTAGTTAACCTTTTTAAACGAGTCTAAACTTTCCAGCATAACATAATCATCCTTCATAACCTTGAAGACTGTACTGTTAAATGATACAAAGTCTGAAATGAGAGATCAAGCAACGACCGAAACTCCTTTCACTTTCACGCAACCACCACATCGGCGGCGTGGAAACGATCCGTGCCATGCCACACCAAGTGCTGCTGGTTTGCTTTGCTGCATTTGTGTGCCGCCGCCGCTGTCGCCGCACCGCACTTCGTCGTGTGCTGTGTGATTTTGCTTAGATGAGAACATCTGATTATGATGATCGCGAACGTGAATCCCCATGAAAGACCGGAAGAGCCGACGTGATTTCCATCAACAAACCGGTAAGCCGGAGATTAGAGATGCTTGAATTTGGAAATTCTATTCGCATGCAAAGAAGCACCTCACGGACTTTTGCCACTTCATACATGACCCACTTCTTGTTTGTTTTTTGATTTCTGTGTCTGACTCTGAAGGAACAACATACACACACGCTCAACTAGAGAAGAACTGTGTCCATCATCAGCCGGAATCTGAATCTATCGCGCGCCTGGTTCAAAGGTGCACCACACACACACAGATGTTGTGTGTTAAGTAATTAGCGACTGCTGCTCCATGAATACATTGACTTTTTGGCGACGACAACTTTAAGGCAACTGAAAGTAAAAAAAAAATAAGAAAATGAAACCACAAACCTCTGTATCTGTATCATATGCCGCTGGATTGGTTGAGTCATCGTTTGAGAAACCACTTTGTGCCATATGCCAGCCAACTACCACACAGCAACTCTGCATGGCGCTATCTTGCCATAGCTGTCCACAAACACCCGATCATGGCGAGCAGCCAGACGTACACGTACACGCTAGAGAGATTTGACTTTTTTCTGTCATGTGTTTCTTTTTTGGGTTGTTGTCACGTAAAGTGGATTCTCTTCCTACCCCCGGGTGGGTTTTGCAATTCACTGGCTCAAGGTTTGTTTGAACCTTTTTATTTTTTTTTTGTCGTGTTTGCTCTTTAATGGTTTTCCACAAGCCCCAATCAAGATGACCATACACTAAATGAAATGATGATTATATCAGATTTTACGTAAGAGCCACCACGTGTTGTGGCACATATGGGTGCGTCGTCGTGCGTCGTCTCGTCGGATCACCGAACTGTGATCCCCGGAAATCAGGTCATGCTATCACTGTGGGGCCCGGGCCGTGATCAAATGATAAACATTTGTTAGATCATTTTGACCATGATCAAGATCATTCAGGGTCACGCATCTGAAGATCATCGATCGAGATAGCCGAAAGCGGCGATATGATCCGTGCCACAATTCAAGGTGATCACTGCACGTGAGTGACGAAGCGAAAGGGAAAAGCCCATCTGAGTCGGATCTCTGATCTGATCGATGGTGATCTGATCTGGAGTTGAGTGGAGTTGATGTCAAGGCAGGAGAATGAAAGTGTCGTTGCGTAACACGAGGACATTCACCAGGCATCGTAGAATGATATCTTTGAATACGTGTGAGGCTGCAATCTCTGTTTGGTGTGACTGATGTTAAGGTAGAATGGAGGATTTGACAGTTTCCCTGCTCATCGCCATTCTGTCTCTTTGCATAGCATTGCTGCCACGTTGGATGTGGACAATGTCGCTTAGAATGTTGACAGGCACGAACCTTAGACTCCTCTGATCATCTTGCCAGAATGAAGATCTTGACAGTAGGCGATCATTGTTTAGCATATCACGTTGGACCTTGATAACGTCTTGTAGGATACCGGGAATCGTAGTCCATTCCGATCGTGTTGTCAGGCAGAATGATGGATTTGACAGTAGGCGTGGATAAGGTTCTTTAGGATGGTTCGCATCTCAGTCCTTCCTGATCATGCTGTCGGGCAGTTGCTGTTGCGGACTCCATTAAAGTCGCTCAATGAATCTGATCTCTAGAGCGAGACTTTTGAGGGAATCTTAACTTCGTCCAATCCGTTTGGCAACTCGTCTTCCTAAATTCCTAGAATCGTAGTCCTTTCTGATCGTGTTTGTCAGGCAGAATGAAGGATTTGACAGTCCTTTCTGATGCAGAGGGCCAAAATGAAGGATTTGACAGTTGCGGTAGCGGAGTCCATTAAATTCGCTCAAGACATCGGATCTCTAGAGCGAGACTTTTGAACGAGACATTCAATCAGTTCCCGATCTGACCGATCCTCGTTTGACACCTGTCACTGTCAAAGCCAGTGGACCTCTTTCTCAATTGCTCAACTGCGACACGTGGTAGATGACTGTCAACGCCTTCGTTCAGAGAAGACCATACCGATGACCGTCACTCAATAGATGCAACTTCTCATCAAGTGGTCTTCAATTGATTACGAATCCCCCATTAAATTCGGCAGCATCGCCAAGTCTCGTCCCAGAGAATGGTCCATTACCTCAAAACTTTAATTAAACGAAACTTTCGCCTCAATATCAACCGGATACCAATTTGCCTCTGCCATTCATTAACCGTTTGCAACCTCTCGCGTGAGAGACAAAATTAATTACCACAACGCGCGTCGCCACCACTGTCGCCGCCCCCACAAATCAGGCCACAAACTGAAGGCTGTTCCATCTCCTGCCCCCTGCGCCAGTCGTCAAATTAAAGTTTATTGAATTTTTATATTATATCTCTTGTTTTTCTGCTAATCATCTGTTCTGTGCGAGACCGTGTATGTTATGGAAAAAAAAAATCTAACATTGCATCCAACTTTGTAGATAGTTTCACTCTATCGCACTGCACGTCATGCTCCATCATCTTGCACATGGCGCACCTCGGGCGCGTCTATAAGACCAAAGAGTTGTACTCGCACTCGCTTATTTTGTTTTTGGGGGAAAAAGTAAAAACGAAATGTAACTGGTATCTGTAAAAACTCAAGTTTCATTTATTTTTACTGTTTTTATCTTATAGACAAAAACATACATGAATTTAAATTATATAAAAATACAAGAAATAATATATATGCCTACAATTATTTTTAAGTACAATTGTACCGTTATTTCGCAGCCTGTTCAATTTCTTCAGTTTTGCTAATGCCATTCATGGGAATTTTCCCTCTTTAACAACCACAATTGTAACTATTAGTAAAGGTTGTAGTCATTTCATTTTCTTCATATTTCTTATATATATATTTTTTTGTATTGTTCAAACAACACGATCATCCAACCAAACCAAAGCAACCACCCAACCAACCCAACCAACCAGACAACCAAGCAAAAGCAAACGAACCAAACTAACTTAACTAAAACCAAAACAGACGAACAGACACTAGCCGCATGAACCAGTCACACCAACAACAAACACCAACAGTCGTGTTCCCTTTCTCTGGGCCGTATAAATACCGGCGTTGATGGTGTATCTCAATTCAATTCAGTACTCACTTTCACTAGCTACAGATATCGTCGTTCGTCGTTTCGTCGTCTCGTCGCATATATTGTTGGTTTTCTATTTTTTTTTTCTTCTTCAATTCGTCCCTCTTCTAGTTTTGTGGTTTTTTTTTCTCGTTTAATTTAAAATAATTTTTTAAGGAGATTTTTTAAATTTATTTTTCCACCTGAATTCAATTTTGTATAATAGAAGGTTTTTTTTTTGCTTCCCCCAAAAAAAAATCTATATCATTCAAAATTTAAAAAAAAAAAAAAAAAATAAAACAAAAGCAGGACTCAAATTCGATTATCCATCCTCTCTCTCTCTCTCTCTCTCTCTCTCATCCTCTGTGATATCAGTAGAATTGTATAAATTTTTTTTTTGTGTGATAAAACAAGACACCAGTTAAATTTTAAATCATGAAGTCATTCGTTGCTGTTGCCTGTGTTGCTGTTCTCTTTGCCGCCGCAATTGTTCACTGCGCGGAAGAGAAGAAGGCCGATGATGCCGAGATCAAAGTGTACAAGCGTCTGATTCCAGCTGATGTCTTGAGAGGTAAGTTCTATCTACATTCTATTTGCTTCAAATCAAAAAAGAAAAAAAAAATAAGCCTATAACGCGTCTAGATAAAGTACATAGACTTGGACGCGTTTTGCAAACCCTATCAACGCCTAATGTGGCATTCTTCGAAATGAAACCGGCTATAAAAACCGGCTTTATTTAAATCGCGTCAAGTATTAGCCTCCACTCCCAGATGATCAAAAACCGCGACAAGAGGGAGAGCAGGAAACCCGCACAGAACGGGAGAAAATGAAAATTTATTTGCATAAATAATTATCTTATTAATCATTCGAGATAAATCGCCAAACCTAGATGCATAAATCCGGATATGGTGGGAGCGGAGTGTCTCTAGTCGGGAGATAAATCAGTTGACATTTGAAAATGCAAATTTCGCCTCCTTGCCCAAGGTGGACATCACCAGCGTCTTGCTCGGATGGAAACGAAATCTAGATTGTCGCGGATTCGATTTCGTAATCTGTCTCAGAAGCTGACGCAATCGAAAATTCACCATCGCTTGCTGAGTAACGAATTAAAATGCGAATTGGAACGAATTGCGTTTTAATTGCAACCGACTTGACTTAGACACAAACACACACACGCATCCGCCCAGTCCGACACAGACACACACACACAAAGTCTATGTCAGCCTGAGTCACCTTATTGCTTTGTCAGTTGATTTCGTAAGCACTCTACCATTCGACGGATCTAGAAGGTTACGCAAAATGGTTATGCAAAGAAAGATCAGTTAAAAGACATAGTTCATCTCTCATCTGGCTGGAAGGAACTTTTGTTTTGTGGGATTTTTCTTCTTCCTGTTTGTTTGTTTAACAATTCAAAAGCCACTGGCCTCGTCATTTCTTTCAGTTAATTAGCACATCTTTGAATAGGCGGTCATAATTCATAAAGACACTCCCGTCCGGCGGCTAGTTTTGTTTGTTTTTCGATTGGATGACATTGAGTTCTATTCACATAGTCCACAGAGTCGTGCATATGGCCGAAATGAGAAGGGTGACGGTACGTGAACAACGGCCGAAGATTCGAGACAGCTTAGAGTCGACGCTGGCGCATACTAATTGCTTTTTTATGGAAAAAGAAAATGTGTCGCTTCAACTTCAAAAGTAGGAGCGGCGCCCCGCTCGCCGGGCTGTGGGCCATTTTGGTTCTCTGTGATTTAAGTCCGCTGATTAGCATATAATGCATTTGGTACGATGATTTGATTAGATTCACATTTGACTGGGGCAATGGGTTGGGCTTTGGCCTTTGGGTACGAATGTGCTTAGGTGTGCATTGCCCTTTGAGATTGCATGATTTATTTTGACATCTGTCGTTTGTAGATGTGTCTCAGATTTACTTAGTCACGCATTGCACTCCGCAGTGAGTTTCGACATTTTCCATTGTCTGTTAGACAAATTCTCGTTTGACACATGTCACTGTCAGACTTGGAGACGTGACAGTCACTCAGATGGTCGCGTTCTTCTCTGAATAGAGCATCGCGGCTTCCCTTCATCGGTAGGCTTTCTCGAAAGTTAAGAAACCTCATCGTGACAACACTTGACAACTGCTTGTCGTCTGGAAATAGATCCAAATTGTTTCCAGATCCAAAGTCCTCCTTTGACACCTGTCACTGACAAACATAGAGGTGATTGTCACATTATAAGTTGTTCAGATGCTAAAGAGGATCCAAATTGTCTCCAAAAAAATCCTCCCTTGACACCTGTCACTGTCAAACTAAGATATGGCTGTCAAATCTTCCTTGTCTCCACCACTTTGTCAGACCTCTCTTTACGGATGCCTATACTATCCTCCGTAAAGAGGATCCAAATTGTTTCCAAAAAAATCCTCCTTTGATACATGTCACTGTCAAACTTGGGGATGGCTGTGACATCTTCCCTATCTCTATCCAGAGGATAATTTTCTCAGCTATTGCCCTCGGTAAAGAGGATCCAAATTCTCTCCAGGAAATCCTCCCTTGACACCTGTCACTGTCAAACTAAGATATGGCTGTCAAATCTTCCTTGTCTCCACTCTTTTTTCAGCACTCTCTTTACGGATGCCTACACTGTATAAACTGCCCAAAAAGGATCCATTTTGACTTCAGAAAAATTCTACTTTGACACCTGTCACTGTCAACATGGCTTTCAAATCTTCCTTATCCTTATCCAGAGGATCCTTTCCTCAGTAGTTCGGCTGCCGTCCGTAAAAAGGATCCAAATCGTCTCCGCAACATTTTCCTTTGACACCTGTCACTGTCAAACTTAGGGATTGTTGTCAAATCTTTCTTGTCTCCACCCTTTTTTCAGCCCTCTCTTACGGACTCCCCAAAAAGGATCCATTTTGACTCCAGAAAAATTCTACTTTGACACCTGTCACTGTCAACATGGCTTTCAAATCTTCCTTATCCTTATCCAGAGGATCCTTTCCTCAGTTGTTCGGCTGCTCATTGCCATCCGTAAAGAGGATCCATATTGTCTCCGGAAAACCTCTCCCCCTTTGACACCTGTCACTGTCAAATTTTAGAATGACTTGTGTGTACCCTTTTCTCAATTCCCCAGCTGCGCATTGTCATCTGAAAAGAGTGTTCAAATCATCCAAGGACATACAGAAATTCTAGAAATTTAAAAAAAGTCATACTTTGACATTTGTCACTGTCAGAACTGTGGAATCTTCCAGACAGGACCCATTTCTCAGTTCCTCCACCTGGCTCTGAATAATTTTCGTCTGTCAGATGGGAAAACTGCACAAATCCTTCTCCACCACCTGTCTCCTGACAGAATTGGTCACATTGTCATTCTGCCTCTTACACTGTACAGGCAAACCCCAAGAAAAAAAAAACCCTCCACTCACCAGGCCAGTGTTACATGCACTTGATACAAATTAACTCCCTGCCATCGTGCAATTCGCAATTACCCAACAACAACAAGCATTCCCTCACAAGAAATGTGGACACTCTGTCGCATTACATCACAGACACGACGTCGCCGTCGCCGCCGACGCCGCTACTGCCGCCAGAGTTCGACTGTCCATATGTATGCTCAGTAAATACGGATAAACCCGGAAAATAAAAAACCACCGAATTTAGATCTCTCGATCCATGCTTATGTAATCTCACATTTCGAGGAGTCCATAACCACCTCAACTGGAACCGCATTCGTTTCGTACTTTCACCCCAACTAGTTGGCTAAAATCGAAAACGTTAAACATAGCAAAAAAAAAAAAAAATAAATTCACCGCAGAACTGGTTTAGTTCAAGTCTGCATTGTGTAGCGTGGACAAGCTCGTGACTTAATTATGCACGCATTTGATACATAAATGGTGCACCATCGCGATCGACCGGGGGATGGACGGAGGCAGACAGAACCTTCGTCCACGAGGAGGCCCCAGATAGTCTCTCAAACTTTCCCAATCCAAATATGGGTTTCTCAATTCAAGATTGCAAACTCTCTGATAGTTAAAAAAAAAACGAAAAAACAAAAACACACAAGTAAACTGCACAGCGACCAGTCGAGGCAAAATGAATTGCGTTTTCTAATAGCAACCGCTTCGAGTGGATGGGGAATTGGCCGTTGACTTGGTTGCACGCCGCGTCTGATTGTGCTCAGTGGACCATGGAATGACCTAGATTTTCCGCAGCTGCGTTCGATTTGATTTCTCCGCGCTGTGCTCTGCTCCGTGCAGAGATTTGCATGAATTGCTTTGACTCGATTAAGATCGCTTAACCCGGTGTGGTCAGAAGGCGACACCGGCTTGTGGCCATGTAATTAGTTGGATGCAGATCAACGAATGAACGAGTGCAGAATCAACATATAATTTTCTGTTTCTATTTTTTGCAGATTTCCCCGGAATGTGCTTCGCTTCAACACGTTGCGCAACCGTTGAACCTGGTAAGAGCTGGGACCTGACTCCATTCTGCGGCCGTTCGACTTGTGTCCTCAGCGAAGACACTCCTGCCAAGTACGTGCCATCACATCATCATTCCTCACAGATTCAATTAATGCATTCTCTCCTCTCGATTAGACTCCTGGAATTGGTTGAAGATTGCGGTCCACTTCCATTGGCCAACGACAAGTGCAAACTGGACACTGAGAAGACCAACAAGACCGCTTCCTTCCCATACTGCTGTCCTAAGTTCACATGCGAACCTGGTGTAAAATTGGAATATCCCGAGATCAAGGAGGAGGCACCCAAGAAGGAATAAGTCGCCACGATGTCCTCACTTCAGCTCACACACACACTCTCTCTCCTCTCTCTGTCAGTCTTTCTTCGAACATCAGGATGCACAAAATGCCGGAAAAAACAAACGCACAGAATCATTCGAACTGAGTGAATGTGCACGTCTGACGTGTATTTAGTACAACAACAACTACATCATCAACTATTAAGTGACGGTTAAGAAAAAACAAACAAAAGTAATTTTCTCCCTTCTGGCTTGAGTCTAAATGTGTTTTGGTGTCCCAATCTCTTGAGTTCTCTGCAATCAATCCGTCAAATACTTTAACTCTTTTTTTTTTTTGAGAATTTTTTTTTCAAATTTTTTTTTGTTTGTTTAATTTGTTTTCGAGAAATAAACGATATAAATTTTATAAATACTTCATGCAGTTTGCTTTTTGTGTTTGGATGACACTTCTTTGTTGAGGTGAATGATTTATTAAGTTAGAAATATAGTTACCACGGGTAAACCAACGACCGTACCCTTTCGCGATCCAAAGACGATTGACAATGCATGTCCTCTCTGATTCAACCGATCATTGGCCACCCTCTCTTTCACTCAAGAGGGTAATTTATGTTGATGGTTGAGGCAGTCGATTGAGAAAAGGGATCATTTTTATTCCTCGTGCGAGGTTGGGCTTGGGAAAATGGGAAGGTCTCACTATGGAAATTAATTTTTTTTAGTTCAGTTTATTTTGCATAAAAAAGAATTATAATAATAATAATAATATGGATGGCGCTACAGTCCGAGGCGGACCTGGGCCTAGCTTCTCAGCAATCACTCGTGTTTTGCGTGCTATTGTTCTCTCACGCGTCTTTCCAAGTTTGAGAAGCTTTTTCTAGACAGGAAATACTCTTTGAGCATTGTCAGTGACTCGAAAAAGAATTTACAGCATTAGTATTGGACAGTTTGCAAATGTAGATATGGTACATGAATACCTTGCTTCTACAAAACGATGTCATAAGCGATGAATCACTCTGGAAAGCAGCCAACGGTCTAAGCAAACCCCAAACACATGCGGCTCCAATTCGGAAAAACCAACACGCGTTGGCCAAGGACGATAAAGAGAAAGCAGATATCTTCGCAGATCATTTGGAAGCAACGTTCAAATCACGCGATGGACAAACACCTCTTGTATACTCCTACGGTCCAGACTCAAATAATCACAGTTTTTCTATAAGAAATGCCACTTTGACAGAACTTAACGAAGAATTGAAAAGACTCAAACCCAAGAAAGCTCCTGGTTATGATTTAATCACAGTTCTGAATGAATTACCTCAGAAGGCGCTTCTTATGTTTCTTTACATTATTAACGCCGCCTTTAGATTAGAACATGTATCTAGTCATGTAATTGTGTCGGAAACGGGTAAACCCCCAACAGACAAAAAGTCTTATAGACCGATTTCACTTTTTCCGAAAATGTCTAAAGTGTTCGAACGAATATTACTTAGACGGTTAAGCCCGGTTGCAGAAGAAAGACGATTAATTCCTAAACACCAGTTCGGTTTTAGAAGCAAGCATTCAACTTGTTTGACCTAGTACATCGCATAACTGATGTTATAGAAAAATCGTTTGAACAAAAGTAAGTCTGCCCAGCCTTCTTCTTCTTCTTCTTCTTCTTCTCATGCCTTTGACAAGGTTTGGCACGAAGGTTTGAAACACAAGCTTCAACAATTCCTCCCGAGAAAACTTTGCACAATTTTATCGAACTATATATCGGATAGAATATTCCGTGTGAAATATGGGAAAGAATAATAATATAATAATAATATGGGTGGCGCTACAGTCCGAAGCGGACCTGGGCCTAGCTTCTCAGCAATCACTCGTGCTTTGCATGCTATTGTTCTGGGACCTACAGTTTAATGCCGACTCCGAACGGCCAAGTTTGAGAAGCTTTTTCTAGATAGGAAATACTCTTTGAGCATTGTCAGTGACTCAAAAGAGGTAGAGCCGTGAAATATGAAAGGTGGTAAATTCGGGTATCGAACCTGGCACCCTCTGCGTAGGAGTCGACGCACTAACCCACTACGCCAAGGCGACCCACATGGGAAATAATGTAATCTCTATTTAAATCTATACAAGCTGGAGTACCACAAGGAAGTGTTCTTGGTCCCCTTCTTTACTTAGTGTATAGCAGCGATATACCGCAGGACGTAGGCACATTTGCTGACGACACCGCCATTTTGGTAATCGCCAAAACGGTCGAAGAATCATCTAGAAAATTACAATTTGCTTTAGACCGGATACACGAATGGACGAACGCTCAGTGAATTGAGCTCAACGAAGCTAAATCCGTTCATATAAATTTTAAGTATAACAACGTGAATAACTTGCCCGTTTTTATAAATAATGTTCAAAAACCCTTCGGCAATGAAGCGAAATACCTCGGAATGACTCTCGATGTAAGGCTTAAATGGAAGGAGCACGTCAAAAAGAAACGTGAGGAGCTCCAATTAAGATACAAAGACATCTACTGGCTTATTGGGAAATATTCCAAGCTAAGTACCGACAACAAATTGCTTTTATACAAGCAAGTGCTAAAACCCGTCTGGACGTGTGGTATACAACTATGGGGTTCTACCAAAGACAGTAATCGAAACATACTACAAACATTCCAAAATAAAGTGGTAAGAGCCATCGTCAACGCACCCTGGTACATACGAAAGAAAGACATCCACAGAGATCTTGGAATTTCATCAGTCCAAGATGAAGTTAAGAATTTTGCTCGTAAACGTCGCCTGGAAGAGCACATAAACTCTGCTGTCCTTCCAATGCTCGACGAAAGAAACTCTCTTCGCCGTACCTAGCGTACCTAGCACGGTGAACTGAACCCGGGCTTAGCTGCGATGTAAGAACTCTCAATGTGGGAACGGTCCCTATAGTGTCTTTAGAAGATTTTCACTTCACCACCATGTTTTTTGATAGGTGTCAATTCTTAAAATTCCTATAATCAAGAGGCTAGGTTAACCGCATTTTCTTTATTTCTTCTTCTTCTTCTGGTGGCGCTAAAGTCCGGCGTGGACCTGGGCCTCAACCAGTAAGCCTCTCCAGCCGGCACGATCTTTAGCCAGCTGTCTCCAACTGCGCACACCTAGTCGATTGAGGTCCTTCTCCACCTGGGTGCGCCATCAGTTCCAAGGGCGTCCTCAATTGCGTTGTCTCACTGGTTCGGAGTCGAAGACTTTTCGGGCTGGAGCAGTGTTGTCCATGTCCAGCCTTCTTAGGCGTTGGATCCGAAGACGCCTGACTAGACTCATGTCGCTGTACTGCCCGTACAGTTCGTGGCTGAATCTTCTCCTCCAGAAACCATCAACGCACACAGGACCAAAGATTGAAAGCAGAACTTTTCTCTCGAAAAGACCAAGTGCTTATTCATCCGCTATTGAGATTGTGCATGCTTTTGAGATTGTATAAAGTCAGCTTGGTCCTTCGACAGATGGCTCGACTACTCAATTGCCTCTTGAGCCCATAGAAACAGCGGTTGGCAAGAGTTACTCAGCGTTTGATCTCGGTACTGATGTTGTTTATTCTGTTTACTGCGGAGCCGAGGTAGACGAAGTCCTTGACTACCTTGAAGTTATAGGTGCCCATTGTGACGCTCTGTCCAAGACGTCGATGTTGTGTGTCCTTTCTTGATGACAGCATATACTTCGATTTGCCCTCATTCGCCGCGTGGGTGTTGATCTGCATTTCTTGGGTTTTTTCCTGGATCTGCCGTAATGTGAAGATTTGGTCGATGGTGGACTTCCCCAGCCAGAAACCGCACTGATAAGGATCAATCAGGTTGTTGACGAATGGTTTCAGGCGCTCACACAAAACGGCAGAGAGGATCTTATAGGCGATGTTCAGGAGACTTATCCCTCGGTAGTTGACGCAGTCAAAGGGGTCTCCTTGCTTGTGGATCGGGCAAACGATACTGAGGTTAAACTCGTCGGGCATGCTTTCCTCCGATCATATCTCACAGATGAGTTGGTGCATGTACCTTACCAGCTTATCTCCAGCTGTGATCAATCTGGTTGACGGTTGATTGATTAGGGGACCGCCAGGTGCCTTTATGGATGTTGAGGTGTGGGAACCGCGTGCTAGCTACAGAGTGATTACGTCCCGTGACAAAGTCCACCAGCCTGAGTCCGTTCTTGGACGTGTTGTCGTGCAGGCTGTGCTGCCCGATGACTATATTAAAGATGTCTTCCTTGCCCAGCTTTGCGTTGAAATCTCCTAGAACGATCTTGGTGTCGTAGCTGGGGCATTGATAGTACGTTCTTTCTAGTAGATCGTAAAAGTCATCTTTGCTGTCGTCATCTTTATCCTCCGTTGGGGCGTGGGCGCAGATCAGGCTGATGTTGCCGAATGTAGCCCTGATGCGGATTGTTATGAGGCGCTTGCTTGTGTATTTAAAGCTTAAGACTTCTTGCCTAAGTCTGGCTCGAACAACAAACCCGCATCCGAACAAGCGCTGCCTTCGCTCTTTGTAGCAATCGCCGAAGTATATAGTATATCGTAGTTTTTCATCCTCTTTTTGCCCGGCCCATTCCACCGCACCTCCTGAATGGCGGTGATATCTGCCTTACAAGCTTTGAGGGCTTCCGCAAGTTTATCGGCTGCACGTGGTCTGTTCAGGGACCTCACATTCCACGTGAAGAACCGAAAATCGTTGTCCTTATTTCGTTGTCCATGGTCCTCAGCAGACCCTATTGCTCCGTAGCCGACGCTTCTCGTCGTTTCTGAACTGTTCATTTTTTACGCGGTGGGAAGTTAACCCCACGCGAGTAAGATATTGGAGTTTAGCCCAATGTCTAAACGTATCATATCACACCTAACACTAAGAGACATGTCATATCACACTTGACACTGAGTGACATGTCATATCACACCTAACACTCACACTAACACTCCTATCACATCACACTTACAGATTATATCTCACCCAGAGCTAAGTGATATATCATCTAACACTTTGGACTAAGTGGACATGTCACATCGCACTTACCTAAGTACTGTTCCTATTCTAGAGATGAGGTCAGGCTTAATGAAATTCCCCATAAGCAAGCTATAAAAGGAGGAGGAACAATAATAAAGAGTCTTAATTTGTATCTTTTTGGCAGCCTGGAGAATTCCTCGACCGATCCTCTCATCGTAATGAATACAGAAGATAAGCAGAATAAATAGAAATAATAATAAAGAAAAATTTATAAAAATACTATTTAAAATAATATATTTTAACTCGCGCAACCCCGAACCTGGAGGACCGGGTGCTGGTTTAAACTCCTGAACAAGGGAGCCGCTGCATACACTGGTTCACCTATAAGCGGTTGCTGAAAAGGCTATCCAGAGGGCGCCACGAGGAGGTTGACATATAGTCAACTTGACCCGTGCATTTAACTGGGATCGTTGCTGGCATCTCGCCAAGTTGAGAGCAGTCAACAACTTTGCCCTGGATGCAACTTTGTTAAAGTTGCACTGTTAAACTGGGGATTAGGAAAACAGAATATGAAATGTTTATTCAAACAAAACAAAGCAAAAAAAAAGTTTTATTGCGTATAAAAAAGAAAAAGAAAAATGAAATTCTAGCCGGATTCGAACGCACAACCTGCAGAATCACGAGCAACGCACCAACCCACTCCGCTCACGAACCAGATTAGTTTCAAAGTTGTTTCTTCCACCACATTCGGTAAAGCTGTGACATACTTACATACATAGCTCTTGATTAAAGTAGATTTGGTGCTTTTTGAAATCTGACAAGCCTGCTCACAGATGAAGGACAGAAGACAAACGCAAAGACGATGTTTCAAGAGAAAATACAAAACAAGATGTATTTTTTTTATATTGTGTTTTTTTTTTTTATTTATGTCCTTTTTATACAAATGAATCTTGTGTTTCTGTTTTCATTTAGATGTCTGTAGTCTAGTTCAAAGAATTACTCTTCTTTCTTATTTCGTTTACTTGTTTCCATTTTGAAAATAAAACATAAAAATTACAAAAATAATAATATTTTGAAAATCTATTTCGCTTTCAAAGGCGTTAGAAAAACAAAACACTCTTGTTGCTGCGCACAATCATGTATTTTCCTACCGATCGAAGCAGACAAAGCAGAAATTCAAAATACACAGTTCAACAGAAAATGTACTCCCTAAAAACAGTTTTGTTTTCCTTACTTTTCGTACATTTATTTACATTTTTTCCCCCTTCCTTGTAGTTTTTTTTTTGTTCTTTTTTTATGTATTTTTGTTTTAATTTAACTTGCAAGCAATATTGTATAACAAAACAGCGAAGTAACATACAAAATTAACATATTTTTTGTTTTGTTTTGTTTTGTTTTTTTTTTTTCTTACAAATTTTTAATTTTTCTCATCGTGTGTTTGTGGTTTGTTTGGTTTTGCTTGCGCGTTTTTTTTTGTCGTACCAGTTTTCTGTTTTATATATATAAGCAGTTAATCCGCAGTTTGGGTTTTCTTTTAAATTTGTATTTCGTTTTTTTGGTTTTGTTTTCTTGTTTAATTTGTAAACGTCTAAAAAACTACATGTAAACAAATTAAAGGCACACTATTATACTCTAAGAACTTGACTTTACATTTGTTACCTTGGTAAATAAATAAATATGTATGTATATATATGTATGTTCAGTATATATATAGAATTTATTTTCTTCATTTTGTTTTTTTTTTTTTATCATATTTACATATTTTCTCTTTGATTTCGATCGAAATCATGCTTGTTTTCGTCGTCAAGACTCACCATCACCGATGGACGCAGTGTCTGACCAAGACACGAGCGGCCGAGATGGACGGGCATTGTGTACGAGAAGAAGCATGCGATTAAAGAGAAAATAGATGAATCCAATTCAAGCCATAAACTGAGTGCTTTACAAAATTAGTTTTGATTTTGTAGTCGTTTGTATCGAGAGCAAGTTTGCCTTGCTTCGTGACTTTTCTTGTCTGGTTTCGGTTTTTTTTTTTTTATAATCTTATTAGCTATTAACTTTTTTTTCATCTCACAGCCAATATTTAGAGAACATAAATGTATTTAATTTGCAAAAGGTCGATGATACTAAATTTTGTTGTTGAAGAGTGAATTTTTTGATTTTGTTAAATTTTTAATGTCAGTCGATAACTTAACAGCATCGTCGGGGGATTCTCTCAGTCTTACGTCAAGTCAAGGGACAAGGGACTTTCAAGCTTCGAGACGTGCTGTGTGAATAACTAATCCTGTCCAATACATAAATTAAGAGAAAGCAAATTTTGAAACATAATCCATTTTGTATCATTCGACCTTTCTTTTGCTATATTTTTTTTTCGTTTTTTTTTAGTTTTGTTTTGTTTTCATTTTGATATTTAAACTCTAAGTTTGTCATTAAATTTATCGTTTTATTTACAACTTATGAGCTAGTCTACATCCTAGTTTAACGCTTATGCCATAGTCGTCTATTTTATAGTAACCATAAACACATATGGATATAATTAATTGAATTTCAAAACGGGTATTCTGGTTAAATCTTTTCTCTGCTTATATTTTATTCTGTAACTGTAACGTAATCCTTGTTTGGTTTTCTTTATAAGAATATATGTGTGTATGTATATGTATATAGTTTATGTCTGTTTATAATGTTATATGTAATCAGCTTGTCAGTGTATTTATTATTTTCTTTTCTTTTTCTTTGCTTCTCCTTTGAGTGTGTTTAGTTTGGTTTTTGAGACTGAAATTAATGCCGTAATCTAGGAAATCTAGGTTTGCCGGGGTAACCTAACTCCAACAGGAAAGGATGTGCGAGAAAAAAACAAGCAAAATTAATGTGAAACCCCACCGGGCGCCATTTCTTGTTTCAGAGTTAGAGCTCAAGGAAGATGTTCGCGTCTAGCTAAGACCAATAGTTTGAGTATACAGAGCTCGGGGAAACTAGAAACTAGTTCCAAGTGAGTAAAAGCAAACAAAATTAATGTGAAACCCCACCGGGCGCCATTTCTTGTTTCAGAGTTAGAGCTCAAGGAAGATGTTCGCGTCTAGCTAAGACCAATAGTTTGAGTATACAGATCTCGGGGAAACTAGGAACTAGTTCAGAGGGAGGAAAATCAATCAACATGTTGTGAAACTCCACCGGGCGCCATTTCTTGTTTCAGAGTTATAGCTGAATGAAGGCGTCCGCGACTCCTGAGACCAATGGCATGAGTCTACAGAGCTCGGGGAAACTAGAAACTAGTTCCAAGTGAGTAAAAGCAAACAAAATTAATGTGAAACCCCACCGGGCGCCATTTGATCAACTGACCATCTGATAACAAAACTTTGACCAGAGTTTGTTATGTTCAGGGAAGGTGGTCATTGGCCTCTGAGACCAACAATTTAGATCTACTGAGCCCGGAGATCAACTTCTGCAAGTGAGAAAAATGACAAAATGTATGAGCAACTTCGCCGGGCGCCATTTCTTGTTTCAGAGTTAGAGCTCAAGGAAGATGTTCGCGTCTAGCTAAGACCAATAGTTTGAGTATACAGAGCTCGGGGAAACTAGAAACTAGTTCAGAGTGAGGAAAATCAATCAAAATGTTGTAAAACTCCACCGGGCGCCATTTCTTGTTTCAGAGTTAGAGCTCAAGGAAGATGTTCGCGTCTAGCTAGGACCAATAGTTTGAGTATACAGAGCTCAGGGAAACTAGAAACTAGTTCAGAGTGAGGAAAATCAATCAAAATGTTGGGAAACTCCACCGGGCGCCATTTCTTGTTTCAGAGTTAGAGCTCAAGGAAGATGTTCGCGTCTAGCTAAGACCAATAGTTTGAGTATACAGAGCTCGGGGAAACTAGGAACTAGTTCAGAGGGAGGAAAATCAATCAACATGTTGTGAAACTCCACCGGGCGCCATTTCTTGTTTCAGAGTTATAACTGAATGAAGGCGTCCGCGACTCCTGGGACCAATGGCATGAGTCTACAGAGCTCGGGAAAACTAGAAACTAGCTCCGAGTGAAGAAAAGCAAACTATTTCATGCTCAGATTGAAAACTTGACTTAGGTTGAATTCTGAAGAGCTCTACGCTCAATATTCTGAAATCAAGAGATGACGAATAGATCCAGAAATTCGAGGTGTGTTGTAATAGGAGCGAGGAATTCTGGGGTAACTTGTGAGAAAATTTGAGCTAGATAGTGAGGCACAAAGACGTTTACACAAAATGTTGAACAGAAGATCTGAAAATTGAATTGGCGCGTACGCCATCAGATTCAAGGTTTAACAAGACATGTATACTCTCCGAACAGTGTTAGAGATTCGAAAGGGCTGATTATGAAAGTTGCTTGTCCTGGCATATTGCGAAACTCAAAAGCAAATGAAGTTTACCAGAGGGAACATCGGACGACCAATCCGAAATGCCTTGCGATCTCCATCTCGGATCTCCACGAAAGTGACAAACGGATGACCAGTCCGAAGTCACTTCGGGAATCTAGCCAAAGAGGCTGTAAAATTTACACGAGGATGGATGCAACGCGCACCTTTTTGGGAATTCCCTTAAAGTGACCAAACTCTAAGTGGATACCATCAGATGATCGCTCATCCTGATCGCTGAAGCCGAACAAATGCTGCATTTTTGCAATCCAAGCACCTTCAAATGAACACAACGGGGGAGGTTATTTTTTCAAACGAATATAAATAAATAAATACATAAATAAATAAATAAATAGATAATTGTGATCAAAAACTATAAAATCCATTCAACACTCTATACATAAATCTTTCCTCAATAATACTTACATTCTAAGGCACAAACTTTAGCCTATTTTCGTTTGTTTTAGTCTAGTTCATAACCTTCGTTTGTAGTGAGAAACATCCTAGTGATTTTGTTTTTCTTGTGATCTAATGATCTAGTTTAATTCGTAGGATATAAATTTGTATTCATAATAATTGTGTGTATGTATTGTATGTATCAGTAGCTTAGTTTACTTATTGTTTTAATTATTATCCTAAGTTGCTGCTAGTTACTTGTTCAGATTTATTTTTTCTTTGTTATACATGTTACAACGTACTTTAAAGAGGAAACTTATATATTTTAAATTATTGTCCTAATTCTGGGTATGTGTGACTGTGTGTGTTTGTGTGTATCTCTGTCTGTATTTTATTTCTATTTTTTTTTTGCAAAAATATTTTGCATATAAAATGAAATAAATAAATAAAAAAATATAGATGTGCATGATGTTTGTGTGGCATAAATGTGAGGCAAGTAGCATAGATCGACCGTCCAGACAGGATCAGGATCGAGATGCTTCAATGATGTTCATCAGTTCGGTAAGTCTGTCACTTTATTGTGTCGCACAAAATTCACATTCAAAAATGTAATTAATTCTAGTATGAGTTACGTTTCGTTATCATTCTGTGATTTGTGTTTTGGTTTCCATTCGTTTGTGTCATTTCTATACAATATGTACATGATCTTTTTTTTCTTTTCTTAAATCGCTCCTATGTCTCCTCCTCTGTCCTCCTATGGCTATATATGAATATATTATAGTTTCACGAACTAAGCAAAGTGTTGTCGTCGTCGTCGATGGCAAGTCATCATGTGACCAAACAATCCAACTAGCCATCATCGAATCGGTTAGAGAATAAAAAAAACTGAAATGAAAGCATCATAAGACAGAGGTAAAGACAATCTAATTGTTCATCTCAGTTGCATAAACCTAGAAAGCTGACCAATTCTCTCGTTTTATGCGTATGGTTTTTGTGTTAATTTGCCGTTTCTATGAATGATTAAACTATTTTAAATAATAATAATCTAACAACATCTACATGTATCTGAGTGTTTTGCTGTTTGGCGAGATCAGTGTCTTTTATGTCACTTCCTTCTTCTCCCTCTCATTACCATCTCAAAAGAAACAAAAAAAAACAAACTAATGATAAAAATATTTTTCTACTGGTAGGTACACCTAGTCCTAAGGTTGCTGCCTAGAATTTATATATTTTTTGTTTCTTCTTATTTTTCTTCTCTTATATAAATTATTTAATATATTTTTTTTTTGTTTAAAAAATATTCATTTTTTTGTTTTTTTTTTTTTGGTTAGTTCTTCTGTTTTCTTAGTATATAATTGTTTGCTTGTGTAAAGTTAATTTTTCTTGTATATTATACGTTTGTTTTAGTTTTAGTTTTAGTTTTCCCTTAATTAAGCCTACTATTGTCTCTTTTCTAAATTTATAGTTTTTAATATTTAATTCATTCGTTATTTGTATAGTAATATTTTTTTTGTTTTTGTTAATTAAATTTAATTTTTGTGTCGCTAAACAAATGTTTTGGTTCCGTATTTGAATATATTAATTTCTTTTTGTTCTTTAATCTTTAGTCCATATTTGAATGAGATAGATCTTTGACCATGATCCGATGTTTTGCGGTTAGTTTGTTGTTGTTTTTTTGTTCGTTTGTCTAGTGTTTTTGTTTATAGTCTTGGATTGAAATTAATTTTAATAAGCGTATACCCTCTAATACATCGCCATTTGTAATCATGTCACATAGTCCCGGTTGGGGTATTCGTCATTATAACGCGACGCTGATGCGTGCTCTGTGTGAAGAAAGAAATTACATTTGAATGATTTTAATTATTGTATGGACTTGAAATGCCCAACTTTATAGGAGTCATCCAATTTGTGGTCCTTAGAATTTTGTATCACTGTTAGCCTATGTATCAAACCTGTCAAGAGATGGAACTACAAAACCACACCGCTGTCTACGGTCAACGACTATCCCTCTCAACTAATATTAAGTACTTGAGAATCTATCTAGATCCTAACCTCAGTTTGAATATTAATGTACAGCGGATTATGAAGGCCTGTGTATCTTTCTATGCCTGTTATTGGAAGAAGCTGGACCCTGCAACCAAACCTGTATGTACAAGGCCGTACCTACATAAAATATGTGAAGTACCGAGCTAATTCAAAAAAAGAGTTTGCGGTAGGAGTAAAGCTGTTAATTACAACCATAATATTTCATATTTCATTCCAAAGCAGTGAACTGCATTGAACTAAACGAACTAGTTCAGTAAATAGATTTGAACTAAACTGAGCACTCTTTGGAAATTGACTAAAATGCACAAGCCTATTATAAACATCCCTGCAGGCAACTGACTCCCAAATGACGCCAGCATCTATATTAATAACTAGGTGGATGTATCCACTTTGCTGGGTCCTGTTATCATGAAGTACTTCTTCTACAGCAACCACTCCTGTTTTTCTCTATAAGTAGAAGGGACCTACAGTTGTATACCGACTCCGAACGGCGAACTTTTCAGAAGATTTTTCTATACAGGGATCTCTTTGAGCAAAAGGAGGTGGAATCGTAAATTTTTAAATTTGGTAAATTCCGGTGATCGAACCGACATCCTCTGCTCCTACCTTCGACTCATCAACGCACTACTCCACGGCGATCCAACATCTTCCAAGCACAAAATTTTACTCTCATCCGACTACAACTCCCATGCAAAATATACTTATTTCCGAAATGTTCAAAATAACCACAATGCACTGGTAATGATAATATTCCTGAATACTGTACTAGTTCAAGATGCACTCAGAGCTGTGGTTTCAAAACGGCAGTCAGTGATCATTTTTTTCTCAAGGTACAACGTACTAGGACCTGCTGTAATTACAGTAGCACAGGAGATCAGCTAGCTACTAACATAGCAGTCTCAAGAATAAAAGAATTGGCTAGAGGCAGTTGGCCTTCAGTTAGCTGACCACAAGACAGGCTGTATTCGTAACCAAGCGGAAAAGTGTGGAATATGAAACCTTCCAAGGAGTCCAAGGAGTTGGTCGCACAAATAGGTTGTCCTTTAAAGCATCACGTACGCAAGGACCAATCTCCCGAATGCTCCCGAACATCGTAGGTCGGCGCAGGATCCTACAAGAATCAGTTCGATCCTCTTAGACGCTGGTCCTATCTGGTCAGGAGGTGTACGACTGAGACTGGCGTCGTTCATATGCAATCAGGGCAAACAGCGGTTTTAGGACTATTTTGAAAGTTGCAGCGTTTATTCTAGACGCAATGGAATCTTGTCAAATTAGGTAAGTACAGTGCAACATAGGCGTAGCTTGGATCGGCAGCAGACGAAAGAAATTAAAAAAGAAGAGCAGGTAGCATCACGAGACCAAAGGAAACTGTAATTAACACCTCAAGCAATTCCTGTATGGACATACACAAATGTGGACACGAACGTTGGCTCTGTTCGGTATGTCCAAATGTGGACTGAAGACGATCAGCACGCAATCCTTCATAATGGAAGGCAGTCAATTAATCTGCCAATTGATCCAACAAATGACAAAGTCTGAAACCAACTGGAACAAGATAAGCTCCTACGTTCATGTTGTCCGATTGAATTACGGAGGGTTGAAGCAACGAGAAAGGCCCAGGTGGCCGCCACCAGCACAATTTGCTAACCAGCTTCGCGGAGTAATATCTAATGGAAGTTCCACGAAGTGGTGCAAGGGTTCAGGATGTGCGTTGGTATGTTTGTATGGCGTATTCCCAATGGTATGGGCTATTAGTATCTCTTGAAGATTGCCACAGCCTTGGTCCCAATAGAACAAAAAACAGGCCTAAGTCCACCAGTTGCCTGAAATGAAGTGAAATTCTAAAGAAATTAGCTGCAATCAGAGTTCCTCACCATGTCTTCGATGCATTCCACATAAATTAAGTGAAGATTTCCACCAAAAAGCTGAATCATTGCAACGCTTGGTTTCACCATCCCGCGGGGAATTTTTGACTGAAACACACTCTCCAGGCCTTTATCTGACCCAGTGATTCATTTTCAGCTGCCAGTTAGGAGGATTAATGCATTTCTTCTGGAGGATTAAAGTTGATCCCAACCCACAAACTAGCGAAGACACCCACCACATCTGACGGGATCAAAGAGGGTGAATTATTCAACTCTAAATCACTAATGAGACTCTTGCAGCTCTCATCCGCAAGCATTTCCACGAGAAAATTCGCAATTTTATGGAAAATCGAGGAAATACGAAATTTCGCCGCAAGAAATGCAGACAATTGCAAAATTAACTGAGTCGACTCTTTCTGCTGGGAAAGTGAACATTTTCAAAAACAGATTTCTTTTTTTTCGAAAACTATATGGGCAATCAGTTGGACTCGCTTCAGAATTTTTATCGAAAATTTAAAGGCGGAGAAATGCGACGTCGAGGTCCGGGTGACAGCTGAATGAGGGCTGAACGAAGTTTTTTTCGATTAAATCGTGTCGAAATTTTGTCTTGAGGGAAATTTCGGTGAGTTCGTGAGCTTCACAGTGATTTTGAAAAGTCTTGCCATGGAACTGGTAGATAATCCTTGCACTGGGACATTCAAGGCATCTTTGATCGACGACTGTTGGAACTTGAATGATGGAAATGATTCACAGAAGATATTGATCCTCGAAACTACAATTTCGTTGATTTGGCAGAATTTCAGGGACTTTGCGACTGCTCCTGTGGTATGGAAATATGAAACGCGAGCTTTTGCGATATGCGAATAGACAATGCAACCAGATCGACGCTCGATCGCTCATTGCGACAATACATTCATAGAATTATCGCGCATTTTCCAGTACGGTAGCAAAATGTGTGTTCGTTATTTAGGTTAGGCTAGGTTAAGTGTCTTCCATGGATTCACTTAGACCCAGGGGTCCATTGTGTTGGCACTGAGTCGGTTACAGTCCGTTACTCCTGCAACCATTTTGTTTTTAGGACGGATACCCAGATTGATTTAACATGCTTTTCGGATGGGATATCTGGAATATTTCTTTGTCCAGGCACCCAGAACACAGTTTGGCTGCTTGGCTGTCAGTGAAAATGACGATGCTCTCATTCGATATCGTCCCTTCAGACATTCAGCGGCTTCACTTTTGATAGAAGCCACATAACCTAACCTAGCCTACCCTTGCCTAACCTTGCATTGTATTTTTTAGAGAGGTATCATGCAAAATACTCTACCAACAAAAATTAAGGGTTATTTGTGTACGAGTTTTGTGATGATTACGATCGTACTGCATTATGAGTGTTTGTTTCTATTTTTCCACTCGTTGAGTATTGGAGTTACTAGATGCAAATCAGAAAATATTCAAATTGAATTGTTCAAAGCAAGAGAAAAACAGATATCGTTCATTCCAACATAAATACAGTGGACTCTCCCTAAGTCGAATTGTCACGGGACACCATAATTTGTTCGAGTTTGAGGCAGTTTGACTTAGAGAGAGGATTTTTTTTTTTATGGAAAATTGAGGGAAATGTATGCAAAATATGGCGAAAAAATTCAAGTTAGACAGAGTTTCGACTTAGGGAGAGTTCGAGTTAGGGAGAGTCCACTGTAATTTATTCAGTAGAAAACAACTTCTCCATTCGAGGCCCTAAAATCAGAAGTATCAATTTTAAAGTAGAAATTACAATTTTTAAGAAAGTAACGAAACTAACGTTAAAGTAACGACAATGCAAATAACAAGTAACGAATATGTACGGGTACTCGAATCGTCGTTACTTTGACAGTCCTAGCAACACTCAGATGGAGGCAAATGTCGACTCTTGGCAACTCCTCAAAGCAGAGACATTCAGAGTGACCGAGTGTGTCTAACATGCCTCACGTTTCCAAAAGACGAACTGCCTTGTCAAAATCGAGACCGTGGTGAAAACTTAGACTGACATTTGAATTGCCATTTCTAACCGCATGATTCAAGGAATATTCTGAAACAAATCGAAATCCAAGCCCTAACTTTTACAACACTTTTACAACCACAAATCGGATGATCCTTCAAATGGACTGTATGTGGTCTTACTGCACAACTGTCTGCCAATCAATAGCACACTTACCCTCTTCCATTAAAATCACAGAACTCGTTTCGGGATTATTACTTGAAACCGAATGCGTTATCATGTTGAAGTCCTCCTCCAAGAGAAACGCGGAATTCCATCGGGCTCGCGACGTTGGCCTTGGCGATGAGTACAAACTGAGATTGGTCGGACTTATAACGCCCGACATAGTTGATATAGAGCTGGTGTAACCCAAGATCTACAAGGAAAAAAATGCAATGTCAAAGCAAATTCAAGGTCTAATCGACTGGGCGGTACTTACCGGAGTGGGTTGCGAATGAAAATTATTGAAGGGCACATACTCGCGGGCATTGGGTGGATACGGGTTGCTTGAAATGCGCGCCAGGTTCTTCCGCGTCACATCGAGATGACTCAGAGGCGGCGACACCGATCCCATTTCAGTCGTTTGGCCAATGTTGCAGCCGTTGCTGCCGCTGTTGCCGCTTGAGTTGGTCGTCGATCCGCTGCCGGTATTTGAACTGCCGCCATTCGGAGTGGAGCCACCGCCGGCCGAGCTGTTCCGGGGACCACCGGATCCGGCACCAGCACTGGAGCCAACTCCGCTGGGGTCCTGATCTTGATGATGATGCGATGGTGATGACATGGCTGAGGCAGAGCTGGCGGGCGGTGTGATCGACGATGGCGGACTGCCGACCATCGTCAGGTCACCGGTTGAGCGAATGATTGCCACCGGTCGTGCCATGGGAGGCAGTGGTGGCGGCGGCAGCATTGTGCTGTATTGTGCGTACTGAGCCTTCGGGCTGCGACCAACGTGTTGCACTTGAAACTGCGTGGCAGCCGCTGCAGATGCCGACGCTGCCGCAGATGCTGAGGAGCTCGAGTTGTGGGAGTTGTTGTCGGTCTCTTGGCAGGCGAATGCCACAAAGTCCGAGAGTGTGTCATGACCATTGCCCACCTCTGTGGAATATTTCGTCGCCACCACGTGCGGGTGCGTCGAGTGATGCGAGTGGTGCGGATGATGTGAATGATGCTGATGGCTTTGTGATGACTGCTGCTGTGCCTGCTGCTGCTGCTGTTCCTGTTGCGTTTGGCTGCCGTCACTGGACGCCTGCGAGTCGGACGGTCCGGAGGGACTGCTGTGTTGGTAGTAGACCGCACTGGGACTAACCGCGTGCGACACAAGTCCACTGGCGTTGTGTTGGATAAGCACTACAAGTGGGATTCGTCAATGAAACAGATGTGGTGCACGACAAGTAAAGATACATACCCTCGTTCGACCGCGACTGGCTCATGGTTAGGAGCCTCGACGTGGGGTAACCGGTTGGCGTGTACCTTTGCAGGGAGCTGCCGTCACTGGGCGTATTCCCTCCCAGCGACTGGTCACTGTGCCGCAGAATGACAGAGAAACTGCTACCGCTGCCGTCAGGTGGCGAGGCACATGGGTCGTTTTTACAAGATGTCTGAGCACGCAACAAGGGCGAACTGGACAAATGCATACCACGGGGATCGACAAAGTCAACTGAAATGATAGAAAGTGATCAATCAAGATCCTCCATCCGTCGCATCCCCTCTGAATGCCTTACTGCTGTATCCACTGGCGACGACCATTGAGGGGCCAATTGGTCCACGATCCGTCACCGCTGACACAATGCCACCCGGCGGTGCCGACAAGGGATACGTATTGCAATCGTATATGCTGCCGGCGTTCTCCATCTTGATCGTGTTTGTGTTTGCCTGAATGAGGTCATTCGTCTCATCCAAAATGGAGGCTGTAAGGAAAAGTAAAAATGAAGAGACATGTGTAAGGCCGACCGCCAAGGGAATGCATGCATGCATATGTGATCTAGTTAAATGTTACTACGGTTATGTTATTTGCCTAGCGATACCTTTCGAAAGCTTCCAAAGTTCCTTGGAAGAGAACACACCTGTGGCCAGAATAATATCATTGCATATGACTCCGTTATAGGGATTGTGTGTGTAGCCTGTAACAGAGAAAAGAGAAAAGAAAAGAAACAACAAACAGCAGAAATGTGATTAAGACGTGATTTCAATGCAAAGACAGTGACGAGGCCTGCCTTGTCTAAGAGGGGTGGAGGTGGTGGACAAAAAAATAACTCACCCTTTTGTTTGCGTTCATCGTCACCTTTTTTATTATTATTATTGTTGTTATTATTATTGTGATTATTATTGTTGTTCGTATATATCAATGGTGGACTCAGTGTATCGTGGGTATTTATAAAATTCGCTAAATACAAGTCCAATTCACGTACCGAAACATTTATATGATAAGGATTAACACACAGTCCCGGATGAGTGCATTCTGGATTTTTTTCTAAACGCTCGCCATCAGTACTTTCGAGCGGTATTGCCTTAAATAATATCACCATAACCAAATCCAGACGCCAGACTTTATCAGCTTGTCGCAGACAATCGATTCGTCGCATTTTACCCTTTTGATCGGGATTCGATAATACACAAATCGATTGACGTTTCCCTGTGATGCTTTGTACAAAATCTTCGCGGCACTCTTGGGTAATGTCCTTACGCAGTTTACCTAATAGACGGGATGCCCATTTTTGTTTCACTTCCGCTTTTTCGTTCTGAAACATTTTTATTGTTTTTTTTTTTTTTTTTTTTTGAAATCAAAGTTATATTTGAAATTTAATTAATTGCCATTAGTTACCTGTAGTTCATCCTTGCAGTGCCTCTCCTCCTCGAGTGACATACGTTTTTCGTGTTTCTTGTAATATTTCCTCTTTGCCGCTTGCAAATTGAACCATGAGTACGAAAAGGACTTAACAAAGGGCAGGAGGGCCTCAATGAACGGATGAAATTCATCCTGCATCAATTCAAAATTTTGGTAGTTTTTTTTTTTGTTTTAGACAAGCCCAAGAAAAAAATATTTAATTAGTTTTCATTTCTTTTGATTTATATATATTTTTTTTAATTAAAATTAAGGAACAAAATTTTAAATAAAATGAAAATTAAAATAATTATTTATGCGAAAAGAGGGAAATTTAAAAATTGCCAGGATAGAGATGAACTAAAAAAAAAAGAGGATTTAGTGTGGTTTGGGGGCGGAGGGGGGAACATAAGAAAATATGTTAAGCGGTTAAGATGAAACAGAAAAATTTTGAAAACAAAAACAAAGTTGAAACAACAAGCAAATTAACCGAAAGAAGAACAAACAAAAGCAACAACAAAATAAAAAAATCACATGAAATATGATGAGAAAAGAATACATGTTAATTGAGAATTAGTTTATTATCATCGTTTTAATTACCACTAAGAATAAAACTCACAAGAATAACATGAAACAATACACAGAAAAATTTTGACAGACAAACAAAATTTACGGCGAATGAAAGTACAAGAAAACACTGACATTTATGTAAAAACAAATCAAATACACCGAAACTATTATGAATGCAACTCAAATGACGGGTATGCACTTCAAAAATGTGTAACACAGAAAACGGGAACGATAGTCTCCGTCAAAAACGATTTCAAAACCTCTGCTGATTTCAATGTATCTTACATCATGACGAGGGGGCGCCCCGACGGTTATAAAGACGAAACAACCACCAAAACAGATGTAAATGCATTTAATCTGTCACAGCAGAGTTCACAAGCCATCGCGAAATCAACGCACGTACGGTACATAATTTCAAATTCCGCACAGGCACATTTGATTTTGGAATTTGCAAAGGCAGCAGCATGCAAGAGCAAAACGAAAGAAACAATCCAAGGCCGCGCCGCGGCTGTACTGCCCATAAATGCATTTAGGTGAATAGCAACACGATCACGTAGGCTTGGTCACACGTCACGTCCTCGTCCATCGTGCCTATGTGGGACACGTTAATCAGAATTTAGCCAGATTTCGATTCGAAATCAACAGATGTGTCACAAATTTTCGAGTGCATCGGTCAAGTAAACAAAAAACAAAACTATAAATACCCACTGCTAGATAAACCGAAAGAAAGTGACATTTTTTAAGCAACAAAACATTTAAGGGAAAAACCATCAAAAATCAACAAACAATCAAACGAAAACAAAAACAAAAACACACAAAAAAAAATTATGACAACTAATACGAATGTAAGAGAAAAAGAATGGCATTGATGTGACTCATATTTGACAGCTGTCAAAATTCAAATGTCAAACAACAATGCATCCTTCATTCGTTTCGTTAATGACACAAGTATAGTTTTAATAAAATGAATAAATATGTGAAATATAGCAAAAATATGCTCCAAACACCGAAATTTGCACATTTAACAGATATTATTTGTATATGTTAACATACACACATAGAAAATATAGATACATATATATACGAATACAGAAGTATATTTATTTCAACCAATTGCATTTAAATTAATTAAATTTTTCTTTTTTTTTTCGTTAGTGTATTTCTAATTTGCATTGCTTCAATTTGTCAAACAGACACAGATACAAAATATATTGATCTAAAACATACAGACAGAGAGAAAAAAAAACGCACACATCAAAAAAAAATTTTACAATACATACATAAATATGTGTATATGTTGTTCGGATTAAAAACAAACAAAACAACAAAAAATTAGATGTTCTCTTAATTTTGAGCATTAGTCGCGCGGCGTTCTATTTCTTGTTTATAATTCATTTTTAAAGTTAATTTTTTTTTAAATTGTTTGTATTTATAAATGAAACAAAACGAAGATCATTTGTTTGCAAGAGAGTGTTAAGATAAGTGTGTTAACGCCCCAATATTTAGATGTTTTTTTTTTTTCTTTTACTCAACGGATTCCTTTGTTATATTTTTTTAAGAAAATGTTATATTTATTTAAGAAAAAAATAAACAGAAAAGAAAACAAACTTAAAAAATGGAAACAAAATGCTTTTATCGTGAGCATAGTTGATTCTGGATTTTTCTAAGTTATGCTAGACAGGAGAATGGATGATGTCTCGCGAAGAGAATGTCTTTTTGGTTTACGTTGGAGCAGTCATTTCTGCCTAATTGAATGGAAAGCCCATGAAATTACTTCTGGAAGTGGATCCAGTGTTCGAACAACATTTGCTGTCATTAACGAACCTAGAGAATGCCTAATTTTGCCTTTCCACGTAGGTAAGCAAAATTGAACGAAACTTAACGAAGGCGTTTTTCGGCGTATTTCCTAAATAACTTAGGTTGACTTAAGTCCCCGTACGCTTATTATGGTTGGATCTTACAAAAGTGATAATGAACGAAACTTAACGAAATTGATCAAAGTGTTTCTGTACATTCACTCGACGGGTTAAGTACTGATTGGGCCTTAAGTCATCTCCGATGGAGATATGAAACGCAATACAGCAACCACTCCACGATTTAACCAACTCATCCTCCGTCAGAACTAAAAACAAGCAAAAACAAAAAAAAACAAAAAAACAAAGCTAAACAAAAATAAACATTATTTCAAAATGAATCCTTTTTAATTATTATATTTTGCTGTTTTCTTTAATTGTTGTTCCGCCTCACGTACACGAGTATAAATCAAGAGTGACAATCAATGTTTGTGTGATGGAATGCATTCGTTATTATTTATTAATCAATCAACAATTCAATGCCGTTTCTATTCAGATATGTATTTGCGAAATAAACAAAAAAAATCAAATTCGTATTTATTTTCTGTAACAATACATTGGACTTTGATTGTTTGTTGCGGGCATATATAGTAAAATACAGAGTAAATGAAAAGGAAAAGTAAAAAATGTAAAAACAAAAATCAAAAGTTCAAGTCTAGATTTCTAAGTTAGTTGCAATGTGAAACAATAGATTGCGTGGATTGGCTGAGTTCGTCTGGGATTTTCGAGTGAAGCCAATCTCGTGATTCTCATTTAAGGACTTTAGCAGGGTCTGTGGCGCCACATAATGAAGAAGAAGAGGAAGACTGTCTATGTAGATTTGTCGCTTAGCGTGCAGCTGTGACTTCTGCATTGAAGGCTGCCGAAGTTGTAGAGACTGCCTTCTTCGGCTGCCTTCAAGAAAGAAGACAGAGCTGCACGCTAACTGACAACTGACAACTGACAAGCGATCGGTCTTGCTACACGCTGCCTGCTCTGTCCCTATTTGAAATAGAGGCACTAAGCTTCATTCCGGTGTCTTCGTCTGCTGAGAATCAGGGCACGATGAAGCAGAGGCCAGCAGAAATTATAGAAGTGGGAGTTCTTCTGGGACTCTGGAACTTGTCCTGGAACTCAGCACTCTCAAAAATGACTAAGTGTTGATGTTTTCCTTGATTCTCCTTCTTTATTTGGCGCTTCAGCTCGAGGTAAGGCTGGGATTCAACCAACAGTCCTCCAGTTCTGCAGTTTCGGACCGCAAGTTGGTTGAGATCCTTTTCCACCTGGTTGCGCCACTTCAAACAAGGGCGTCCTCCTCTATTGCGTTGGCCCACAGATTCGGCGCCCAGGACTCTTCGACTCGACTCAAGTCCGACAATCCCCGCAATCTGCCGTTCAATATTGCTTTTTAATTAAAGTATGTATATCGTTATTTTTTGTAATAAAATAATAAACTGGCGATTGTAACGACTATGTACACTATGACGCATACGGATTTGCGAATTAGCTTGCAATGCATTTCCTCAAAATTGTTTTCTGTTCCGTTCGATTTCCTTCAAATTGTCATTTGTTTTTATTTATTTATTTATTTTAAATGTTGCTGTCTACTGTTTATGTTTCAACGAAATTTGCACACGTTCTTAATGCTTTTATTTTACTTAACAAAAAACAAGTTAAACAAACAAAAATAAAAATAAGCTCAAGCTACATTCGCATGCAATTCATGCAACACATGTGTAATCTGTAACGTGTTGTGTGTATTGTGTGGACTTTTGTGAATTGTTTTACATTTTTCGATAAGATCGCGACGATCAATCGTGAATGCTGGGATATATTACCCATCGAGTATGAAGTTGAACTGGAAAAGAAAATTCAACTAGGCATGATGTTCTCACTATTTTCTCATCAAATTGACCGGTCGAGGGACGCCTCTTAAGTCGGTAGACAAAGTTGGAATTTTCTTATTAGATTACATCAAAGGTATTCTCAACAAATTTAAACCAGATCCGGACTCTCTCTGCATGCTAAATATACTCAAAACTGTCTCTCGAAACCGTGTCTTCGAAGTCGATGATCACTGTAACCTGAGATCGGCTTTACCGATCAAGTTGAAATTCTTATCACTTATTCTAGACTAAATTCTCTTTCGTTTGAACGAGGGATTCACGGTGATTATTATTTTTTTGTAGCCGAAAATGTGAGCGAAAACAACAAATCTGAGTTTCAACGCCCGTCATTTTTGGCAAAATAAAACAAGGGACTTAAACGAAGGGATACACCTTCGTTCAGTCGGAACATCATACTATTAATTAATTATTTTTGAATTTTTATGGATGCATGGATGAACAGTGCGGCTTTCGTCCCAGAAGAACGTGACCAGCAGAAGTACAATCGATCAGGTTTTCACTATAAGACTGGTAGTTGAGAAGTACTGGGAGTATACCAAACCCATATACAGCTGTTTTGTAGATTTTTGAAAAGGGATATGACCGAGTTCCTCGAGGTAAACTGTGGAGCAGTGATGGGACTTCTACCACTTAAGTGGTATTTCTACCTTAATTCTAAATCGACCACATTTTGCCCATTGCTCATCATATCCCTAGTATTGTTCTGATTATGTATTATCATTCAAAAAAAATTTGGTCTGTCAGAGGCTAAAATTAAAATTTTAAAATTCCGAGATCCAAAAAGGTTGTAGCTAACTTATCAGATTTGTTTCCACAAAACACAGTGAATATTGAAGATCTTAATGTAGACCGGATGAAATTTACAGGCGAATGGTGCCTTTGTCACGGGACGTAATCTCTCTGTAGCTAACACGCGGTTCCCACACCTCAACATCCATAAAGGGACCTGGCGGTCCCCTAATCAATCAACCGTCAACCAGATTGATCACAGCTGCAGATCAGCTGGTAAGGTACATGCACCAACTCATCTGTGAGATATGATCGGAGGAAAGCATGCCCGACGAGTTTAACCCCAGTATCGTTTGCCCAATACACAAGCAAGGAGACCCCTTGGACTGCGCCAACTACCGAGGGATAAGTCTCCTCACCGTCGCCTATAAGAATCTCTCTGCCGTTTTGTCTGAGCGCCTGAAACCATTCGTCAACAACCTGATTGATCCTTATCAGTGCGATTTCAGGCCGGGGAAGTCCACCATCGACCAAATCTTCACATTACGGCAGATCCTGGAAAAAACCTAAGAAATGCAGATCGACACCCACCACCTATTCGTCGACTTCAAGGCCGCATATGACAGCGTGCATAGGGACGAGCTATAAAACGCCATGTCTAGTTTTGACATTCCTGCCAAACTCGTCAGGTTGCGCAGGATGACGATGGAGAACTCTCGCTGCTCCATCAAGGTCGGCAACGAACTCACTGAGACCTCACCGTTTTAGACGACGCGCTGTCATGTGATTTCTTTAACATCATTCTGGAGAAGATCGTGCAAGACTCACACGCCAACACTAGAGGCACGATCTGCCAGAAGTCGGTACAACTACTAGCATACGCGGATGACATTGACGTGATTGACAGAACACAGGGAGCCGTCAATGAGGTGTTTGCTGGCATTGAGGCGGTAGCGGCTAAAATGGGTCTTACGGTGAATGAGGGCAAAACGAAGTATATGCTGCCATCAAGAAAGGACGCACAACATCGACGACTTGGCCAAAACGTCACGATAGGCAGCTATAACTTAGAGGTAGTAAAGAACTTCGTCTACCTCGGCTCGTAAGTGAACAGTACGAACAACACCAGTATCGAAATCAAACGCAGAGTTACTCTTGCCAACCGCTGTATCTATGGACTCAAGAGGCAATTGAGTAGTAGAGTCATCTCTCGAAAGACCAAGTTGACTTTATACAAGACCTTGATCATTCGTGTCCTGCTCTAAGGTGCGGAGGCATGGACAATCTCAAAAGCGGATGAAGAAGCACTTGGTCTTTTCGAGAGAAAAGAGGATTATTATATAAATAAATATATTAATAATAATTATAAATATATTATAAATAATTTACATTATTTAACGACGTAAAGTCCCTTATTCATTAAATATGATACCCTTATAACGGTATATTTGTCCATTCCCCAGCTCCATCCTCTAGATCAAGTCATAAGCTACAAAATCGGTCTCAGTCGCTTTGCTGTAGGATGCACGGTTTTTAAGGTATGAGCAAGTAAGACCAACATTCATGATTTTTTCAATGTTGAAAAATCGACATCTGTAGGGGGTTTGGTGGTTCTTATGGAATTTTCGACAGCAGCAACGTTGCATCCGGCCTTGAAGGAAGATCGATCTGAATTGTTGAACCCTCTGCAACCCTCAATCATGGAGTCGTCCTGGTTATCAAGGAAATCGTCTCACAACACGCCATACTTTCAATTCATCTATTTCTGTGAATCAAAAGAGGTTGCATCGAATTTTATCTCCCAAAACTCATGCAAGGCACCCCCGTTCAAAAAACTTAGCTTACTCCGCTTCTACATGAAATTCCCCATCCATCCTGACATCCCTCATCCTCGGACTCGTCCTAATTCCCCAGAAATTTGTTTCACAAAACGAAGCTCCCTTAAATTCCACGTCGTTGAAAATTGGTTTATTTTCAGGAAAAAAATGCGAACCAAGTGCGTTGCCGATTTTCTGCAGTTTTTCGTGTAAAATGTGGCATTTTTTCGAGAGTCGATTTTTGGAATGTTTGCGGACAGATTTCACCTCAAATGCTTGGGTCTGAGTGTCAAGAGGATAATCAATGTGGATTCCATCAAAAATTCCATTCGGATGCCTTAAAAATTCGAAGGGAGTGTGATTTAAAGATTTTATGACGTCACCGGATGAACTGATTTAAGGAGAGGAGTTGCTGATTGTCGTCTGTGGTGGATGGATGGGGGATATTTTTCATTATTAAATGAGCTTCCGGAGGTGTGCGGAATATTTCAAGAAGCATTCTGTGGGCTTCCGTTTAAGAAAATGAGAGAATTTCGGGGTTTTCCATTAAAATTCACCGTCGGTCGCTAAGTTGTCGGAACTGCGGAGTTGCTGCGCAATATGGTCTACGACTCCAACAAGGTAACACAGGAAATCCACGTCTAAAGTGTGTACCTATTCCTGTGAGATTTGATTAAAGTTTGTGTCATTGCGCTGGACCCAAGGGAAGCGTTCAAGCAGTTTTTTTCCCATGAGTGGAAGCCTGACTATTGATGTGAACATCCAGTGGGTAGCAGAACCGGCATTTCGCCAAGACCGTTCAAGCTAAACACGCGCTCGCTGCTTCTCACGCTTTCCTTTCGAAGTGATCCTAGTAGTCCCTTCGACATTCCGTGTAATAATGTGTCTCACTTAAATACGATTGATACTTAAAATCTCATGCAATCAAAAACAATTTTTGCTGTGCAACTCTAAGAAGCGGAACTCATTAAGAACCAAGCAAAATAAAAATACACACCCACACACGCACAATAATAATAAAGGACACACGAATTATGCAAACAAGATAAACGTACAATCGGAAATCAAACAAAAACAACTTCACATCGAAACATCGATTGGCATCGAGATTTTATAGCTTGTATCTTTTTCTTTAGTAGAGGGCGTGCAATCACAGATGCAATTAATAGAATTTTTTTTTTAGAACACAGATAGTTATATGTACACATGTGAAACAAAGAAAACAAGGAAATCAATGTGAGAAGAAACTTCAATTAGATTCTTATTCGGTTTGAAAGAATTATGGGACGGGAAGGGAGGATGAATGGGACTTGCGCGGACGAGAGAGGGACAGAGGAGACGAATGATGGCAACGAGGTTCTTGTCCTATTTGAGTGATGACACTGGTTTGGTTTGCATTGATGGGTTTTTGAGAAGGGGGAGAAATAAGCCGTGCCTCGAATTAGCAGGATTCGATGACGCATATTTTCAGGCGAAATAACTGCCGCCACTCTCAATAGGAGGTCGGAAAAGTTTCTCAGAAGAACAAATTGAAGAGAACGACGCGTTTTATGACGTTTTTGCTTTTCGTTAAGATTTTTACAAGAGATGGGCTATACAATGACTCAAAAGTATGCCGCAAGGGCCGCAAAAAAAAAATTAAATTTACAATCAATATTCTGCCTCTTCTTTCAATAGGAACTCAGATAAATTTCTCAGAAAGACAAAAAGGGGACGTTTTCCGAAATGTTTGCCTTTGCTTCAACTTTCTACAAAGAAAAAGGACGATACAATGAAGCTTCGTTTGAGGCAAAGACCATGTATCTAGGGCCAGTAGGAGGAGGGCTGGGAAAAAAAGTGTCAAAAACCCTGACCCCGAAGCACTCTTTTCAAAAAATCGGCAGCATTTCGGAATTCGTCTGCCGTCTTAGGGTGTGTTTTTCGACGGATTTTCTTTTCGTTAACTTCAAATCTATGCAGAGTACGAAAGTGCTTCGTTTGAGACCACCACATTGCCGCTACGACCAAAAAAAGTAGGAAAAAGTGTCAAAAACCTGACCAGAAAGGTTAATTTTTGAAAAAAAAATCGGCCCTGTCCCGAAAACGGGGGCGTCCTTCGACGGACCTTGCTTCTAATCCAACTGCTCATCTTAGCATGCCAAATTGTTGCCTAAGATCATGCCGCTACGACCAATTGATGGTAGGCATCCCCAAAAAACTCATTTAGAACTACACAAGAAACTCATCTGGGCATCGATAGAGAATCCAATTGCGGATCTTAGGATGGCAAAACTTTTCCCGCTGATCCAAAATAATACAAAAAATCGGCCATATCTCGAAACTTTTCCCGCTGAACCCAAATAAGTTCACGAAAAAGTTGCTCAGAATGTATATCGATATACAAAAGTGGTGATAACTCGGAAACGGCGGGTTTTTCGACAATTTTGCCTTTCGTTACATTTTTTTAATGGATCCAATATACGAAGACGCTAGAAGGTTGGAAAAAGTGTCAAAGCGCTTATCGGAAAGGTTCATTTTGAAAAATCGACCAATGACCCGAAAACGGGGCATCTTTCGCCGGACCTTGCTTCTGGGCATCGATAGAGGATCTAATTGCGCATCGTAATGCCTGTCGCTGATAACTCGAGCAAGGTGCGTTTTTCGACGTTTTTTTTTTTTTCTTTCTGCTAAACTTTTCACAAAACCGATGCAGGATCCGATTAATGACCCTTCATTTGAAACCAAACTGTGCCCGTGGCGCTACACCCTATAGACAAGAAAAGGTTCCCTGAGAGGACTTCATGTTGGAACATCGGCCATATCTGGAGACCACTGTGTCTGCTGTGGGTCCTTACATCTGCTCATTTATGCACAATTCGACGACTACGTATCGTTGAAGGCTGTCCAGAAAAAAATCACTTCATTCGACACGCACCACGTCGATTTGAAGATCACATGTAGACGCTCACCCAGAGACGAGCTAAACAAGACTGCCTCTGCTGGGTCCCGCCCCACAGCTCAATAGCAGGGAATGAAAGAGCAGATGAATTGGCCAGCCGAGGGTCTGAAATGGACTTCAGCGATGTGGACACTTCATTGCGACCACCGATCAGTGCATTACACCGGATCATGATTTGCAAGAAATGACTGTCATACGACACAATCAATGTATCCAGAGCTTAATAACGGCAAATCAAAATGGCTTCTGGCGTTGGACAGCAACTCGATCCGTGTACTCGTCGGAGTGATCACAGGACACTGCCCAGCGATCTCTGACGGAGCTGCGGTGACGAGGAAGAGACCGAAACGATCTCAAGAATCGGCGCCTAGCTATGCTGACCCAAGGATTCTTCACAGAGACTGCGGACTTCGCTAATGCGGATATGTCGAATCTTCTTAGATTCGTAAAAAGCACGGGGTGGCTTAAGCCATCACGTGGCAGGACAGGTTAACAGAATGTGTACTCCACAAATGAAGGGATTCACAATGGGGCCTAATGCGTCTGAGTTGAAGTGATCTTTTATCATCACACTCCCCTTCCATATCCTAACCTAACCATAGGCTACCTATGGACTGCTGATCCTATAGTCTTGGCTGTCCTGGCACACTCGTGAGGTTTTGCTGGAAATAAGGGAGACCTCTAGCGACTTGAGAAAGGTCAGCTGTGAACTTAGTGATACCATAAATGTCTAAACGCCTGTGCGTATAGATCTTTCAACAAATTATGTGAAAATTGAACGAGAAACATTGAAATTCAAAAATTCCGAGACTATACAAGCCGCAATTGTGGAGGCGTAGACGACTTCCCCTTGCTGTGGTAGTTGATGCTGCGAGGCATAGGTTGGGACGCGGGGTGCTGTTGAACAATTTTCGGCGGTTAGCTGTTTTTTTTTTGTTTTCATTTTGGCCTGAATGAACAAATGTTGTTCGTCATTTGAGAAATTGCAACGGCGGTAGAACTAACCAGCAGATTATTCTCTCGTGGCGCCTTAGCCGGTTTGAAGTCATTTGCAATGGCCTCTGTCTGCATGCTGCCAATATGCTCATTCTTAAAGGCCCCAGGCGAATGAATCCGCCGTGTGCATTGCGTTCTGTCAAAAAATAGACAACTCATCAGAATGACAGGGTGAGAGACAACAAATGCGGAACACAAGTGCTCTGTATCACGACAGATGAAATTGATCGACTTTCCCCTTTCTTGCGATTGATAGATGTTTCCATGAAAAAAGAAATAAATAAATAAAAATTCGACTGGATGGCGTAGTTGGTTAAGAGCCTGCCCTTGGTTAGTGAGGTCACGGGTTCGAATCCCAGTGAAAGCAAAGTTAGTACGATTTTTTCTGGTTTTCAAATCAGGTCCAGTCCTCAATATCACTAGAGTGGCCAATCAGTAGTAGTAGTCTGACTATGGGTAGACCAACATGGTCTAAGTTCTTTGGATAATTCACTAGCAGTCCCCCTACAACGGATTCTATGGGCCTCGCCGCTGTCTCCACTGGATATGCATATCATCACACCTCAACCACAATCTGAACAGAGCAGTCCCTGCTCCTTTTCCTGTGAACAAATTATGTCATGTCGTTTCACTTCAACGTTGGCTGCCAAAGAGTCAACGTCAATGTTGAACTTAAAAAGATCGCAAAATCGTGATTCTCCTGAAATTTGTGCCTCCACTAGATGCTTTCATATCACGTTCAAGAATAGGATATAGTTCATGTTCATTGGAGACGCCCTCAAGTGGAATCAGTCCTCTGGTAGCCTTTAGGCCAGTTGTGTTGACTCATTCCACATTTGCTGACCCTTGAGTCTTGCCTACTGGCTTACCCTCAATAAAAAGAGTTTCTAGACACTTCGACAGTCAGCAGCGAAACTTTTCTAATTCCTCGATTCCCATGCGGAAAAGGACGTCATAGGGATTCTACTCTGCACCGGCCACCCAACCCAAGCAAACATTATTATGCATCTAGATTGAATTTCCTATCCACTCCGATATCCTTCGATTTGAGGAAAGAGAAAATCGTCTCACAAGACATCCTATCGCGATTTCAAAGGGTCAATGGAGGACATAACTGTTTTCGCTTCAAACTGGCCAACCAAGGCATGCCCCTTAAAAAGTCGTAGTTTATTACGCAGATTGGGTTCTGGCGGTTCGTGTGGAACTTTTAACAGCTTATATCTCGAGAACGGTGCGTCCTACGACAAAAAACCCGTACATATTTTTTATAGCTTATAACTTGATCTAGAGGACGGAATTGGAAAATTCACTAAATTACCGTTATTTGGGCAAATTTTTGACAAAAATCAGGGAAATTTGTTTCTCTGGCGTAAATTATACGAATTTGTACATCGGCTTTGAAGGAAGGTCGATCTGAATTGTTGCTCTTGACGTGAATTTACGTTCTGCGAGATTTCATCACCCTCAATCATCGACAAGGCGATAATTTACATTATTTTACCACGTAAAGTCCCTTATTCATTAAATATGATACCCTTATAACGGTATATTTGTCCATTCCCCAGCTCCATCCTCTAGATCAAGTCATAAGCTACAAAATCGGTCTCAGTCGCTTTGCTGTAGGATGCACGGTTTTTAAGGTATGAGCAAGTATGAGCAAGTAAGACCAACATTCATGATTTTTTCAATGTTGAAAAATCGACATCTGTAGGGGGTTTCGTGGTTCTTATGGAATTTTCGACAGCAGCAACGTTGCATCCGGCCTTGACGGAAGATCGATTTGAATTGTTGAACCCTCTGCAACCCTCAATCATGGAGTCGTCCTGGTTATCAAGGAAATCGTCTCACAACACGCCATACTTTCAATTCATCGATTTCTGTGCATCAAAAGAGGTTGCATCGAATTTTATCTTCCAAAACTCATGCAAGGCTCCCCCGTTCAAAAAACTTAGCTTACTCCGCTTCTACATGAAATTCCCCATCCATCCTGACATCCCTCATCCTCGGACTCGTCCTAATTCCCTAGAAATTTGTTTCACAAAACGAAGCTCCCTTAAATTCCACGTCGTTGAAAATTGGTTTATTTTCAGGAAAAAAATGCGAACCAAGTGCGTTGCCGATTTTCTGCAGTTTTTCGTGTAAAATGTGTCATATTTTCGAAAGTCGATTTTTGGAATGTTTGCGGACAGATTTCACCTCAAATGCTTGGGTCTGAGTGTCAAGAGGATAATCAATGTGGATTTCATCAAAAATTCCAATCGGAAGCCTTGAATATTCGAAGGGAGTGTGATTTAAAGATTTTATGACGTCACCGGATGAACTGATTTAAGGAGAGGAGTTGCTGATTGTCGTCTGTGGTGGATGGATGGGGGATATTTTTCATTATTAAACGAGTAAGGATGGAAGCTAAATGTCCTTCGGGAGGCTTATGGACCATTTCGACAGACATTCGGTGGGTTTCTCTTCCGAAAAACCAGAGAATTTCATGATTTTTCTTTGAAATTCATCGACGGTTGGTGGGCTCATGCTTGAGGCGACGGTAAATGTCTTGAATATCAAATTATGAGGAAATTGTCGAGGTCGAGGTGGTCAGGGAGTTTCTCCTTCGCCCTCTTGACAGCCGTCAACAACTTTCTTGGTCAACAACTTGGCTTTCTATCTTCACCAAGTCGGATTTCTGATCGTTTCTATGTTGAAAGGCTTCAAAGAGTGTGCAGCAGATCCTCCCTACCCCCCCACGGTACCTCAACTAAGTCGCTGAACATCATCCACTGATGAACTTTGAACCCATTCTTCTTTTTCCGTATCACCAACCGTGATGAACCTGGTTACTGATGAGCACTTCACCCAACCCCCCAACAGCCTTTCATTAGCTTATGCAATTGCAATCTGACAACGACAGACCGCAGCAAATAATGCAAACCAAACTCATCTAAGCAGAAGTGAATCCGAGTCTACGCCTCACTTGAAACCACAAATCCTACCGAAGGAGTGAACGGCAAGGACTCCCTTTCTGTTTCTCTTTCTCTCTCATTCAGTGGCTGCACTCGCCAGAGGATGCACTTTAATTAAGAAAGCTCCAAAACCAACTCAGATGCAAGTTCATCGAAGTGTTAAAAATCAATAACAACCCTCTTCCGCATGTTAGCCGGGGATGCTGTACACCGCTGCGCCGCGTCGCGCCGTGTAGCTGCGTTGTTTCAAATTAACACGAGTGTATGTCAATCACAACCACCATCGCATGCCTGGATTTGAAAGGGATGCGGATACAGAGGATGATGGGAGGAGAAATGGAAGAAGACGAAGAAGAAGAAGAGAAAAGTCATGACAAAATGACAGACAAAAATACAGAAATCAAATGTTAAATTAATTTGTTAGAGAACAAAACAATGAAAACAAAAAACAACACAAAAACAGAGATAAGGGAAAAAAATAACAATTTTTTTTTTTTTGGTTTTTGGGACGTACACACACAAAATGTTTATACAACGCATTCTCGCTCGAGAGAGGTTTGTTTGAGGTTTTATTTTTTTTTAGTCTTTCGTTGGGTTAGGTCTCAAAAAAATTTTTGTTTTCTTTCGGTTTTCTTTTTTGGCTTCGATATTACTCTGACACGCGCTTTGGAAAAAACACAATTTTTAAGGTTAAACAAAAAGTTTGTTTTTCTTTTGTGATTGTTTTTGATCGCTCTTTTGTTTTTTGTTTTTTGTTTTTTTTTTTTTTTTGATTATGTTAATGACATATGTTAATTACATATGATATGGATTTCGGCTGGTTGGTAGCAGTAGAGTAGCACAAGCACCTGTCCTGAGGATGATGTCTGTAGATACGATGATACGTCCGTCTCGATCATACAGCTTCTCAGTGTATCAGGTATGAACATGCCTTTTTGCACAACCACTCTGTGCAAAGATTTCTTAGTGTTTTTTTTTTTGGTTTGGTTTGGGTCTGTCTTGTTCCTTTTGTTTAGTTTTTTTTTTCTTTTAGATTTTGGCTCCTTTTCAGCTTCGTGCAATTTGTTTTTGATGCGGTGTCAGTTCAGTACAGATTTTGCTTTTGTGATGTTTTGTGCGATGTTTTTTTTTTTGTTTTTGTAGTAAATTTGTCTTGGTTTTTGAATCAGAAAGAGTAAGATGACCAGATTGTTGGATCCTACATAAACTACGAGTTCGACAGTGACTGACTGATTGGCTGAAACTTGGAAATCCTATTTGAAGTGGATAGATGTCAAGCAGAAAGAACAAGATCAGATCATCGTACGAGTCGAAGCGTAGTCGCAATCAGGCTTACCTGTGGTTGGATGTTTTTTTGGGAAGAATACTGGTATTTTGTGTCGCGTCAATATAGCCGGAACTCAATCTTTGAACTGAGGCTCTACTGATCGCGCTTAGTTCGAATTGAAATTGAAAATGAATTTCCATAGTTTTTGAATGAGTGTATTTATGTAGTGACGACTATTGTTCGAGTTCAGTTCACTGTCAGGTAGGAAGTTGTTGAACCTAGAAGAGAAATTGGACGAGAGAGGGAGACGAGAAAAGAAGACTACGATTGAAATGTGCCTCGCGCTTAGGATGCAATTGACTTTGAAATCACCAGCTTTTCTCAGAGATAGTCTCAAAAATAAACACTTACCGTGCTTCCATCTGTAAGAAGTTACAGCAAATGACATCGATGCGATGAAGAACATTTTAACAACAAGTTGTATCCAGAGATTTGGTGCTTGGTTGTGTAATTGAAAACATATAAGAATATGTTTGTGAAACAAACTGCACTCCACCGCACTGCACTAATTTATTTTTAATTTTCTACCACATCACTGCAAGCCGATGAATTCTCATAGACTCGAGATAGTTATATATGAAGTCAAAAAATTCTGGAAACGAATGGGAAAAAACTAAATCACTTGTTTTTTTTTCTTTTTCTTTTGCTTTCGTTTTAACAACAGACAACTAAGAACATGCCATCTTACAGACAGACAGAGAGGGAGAGAAAGAAAGACAAGATGTTTGAAAATAACAATACACACGTTCGAGGAGCACTTTGCAATATCAGAAGGAAACCAGAAAAAAACACAAGAAAAACGCCGACTGTTTCTATATTCCGCCAGGGCTATAAATAAACACCGAGCCGACAAGGCGTACATGACAAATATTGAGATTTTGTGTGTACTTTAAAAAATTCATCTGGGAATATCTGAGGCGAATTCAACAATAATTGAGTGCCTGATGTTGTCTAGTTTTGTGAGCAGTCCATAATGTAGGCTGTGTGGAACGTAACGAATGAGGCGTCGAAAATGGTTTCGAAAACTCGATTAGGGGAAGGATTTTCGTACGAAAAAATACAAAGAAACAGCGCATTATTGTCGAGGTTCCAATGGGAGATGTCGTCTTTTAGCACGTGACTCAAAAGGCGGAGGAATTCATTCCAAAAGGCTTGCAAAATCCGATAAGAGGAAGGATTTTCATAGATATCCAATAGAAAAAATAAATATCCAGGTTCCAATGCGAGATGTCATCTTTTAGTACTACTGTGTTGATTGGTACTAAAAAGAAGATTATTCCAAAGGCGCGTTACTCTAAAGAGGGAGATATTTGTTCCAAATCGTTTGGAAAACCCGATTAGAGGAAGGAATTTCATACGAAAGAATACCACATAACAACAACAATTGGAGATGACGTCCTTTGTACCACTGTGCTGTTTGGTACTAAAAAGAAACGTATTCCCAGATCACGTGACTCAAAAGAGGGAGGAATTTGTTCCCAAAGGCTTGGAAAACGCGATAAGAGGAAGGATTTTTTTTACGAAAAAATAGATATCCAGGTTCCAATGCGAGATGTCATCTCTTAGTACCACTGTGTTGTTTGGTACTAAAAAGAATATTATTCCCAGAGCACGTGACTCAAAAGAGGGAGGAATCAAGCATATCACAGGAAGATTGAATATTTTGCACGAGATGCGTTTTTTGGTATTTTAGTACTATTTAGTTCTTTTGTACTTAAACATCAATCCCAGAGGTTTACTTCTCGAGCACGTGATTTGAAAGACGACAATAATTGTTTATAAATTCTACAATTACGATGTATATTATGTATTTTGCCAGAAATGAGGTGCTGCTATGGTTTAGCACTGTCAAATCGACTACTTTTGTACTAAAATTCGTGACAAAAGACTTGCTCCTAATGCTCGTACCTTTAAAGTGGAAAGAAATTGATTCCAAAAATCAACAGTAAACAACAGTCCACACCAGGTGTCGCCAGTTCGCATTCTTCTGGTTCTTTTTTTCTGTACTAAAAGACAACACTGGAAACTTCCACCATCTGGACATGATTCTGAAATGGTCTACGGCCTGCTGATCTGGAATGAAAATTCAATTCAAATCTCAGACGTCTGAAGATACTGAGAATCAAATTAAGCGCTTCCTTGTCGCTCTAAATTGAGAGGAACAAAAGTCGAAGTTGTGTACAGAGTCACAGACAAACAGACGGATGGGCGCATGAGCATCAGTTAGAAAAGTTTTTCTTAACGTAGTTTGAGGGACAGACGAAGGCTTGTAGCATAGAGCGACAGGCAGACGGAAGCTCTTGTCAAACAGGTGAACAAACTTGTCCAAGCGGAATGGAAGTTTGTTACATAGAGCGACAAGCAGACGGATGCCCACGGAGCCAGGTGGAGGAGGACCTCAACCGACATGGCGTGCGCAATTGGAGACAGCTGGCTAAAGATCGTGCTAGATGAAGAGGCTTGTTGGTTGAAGCCAAGGTCCACTCCCGACTGTAGTGTCATCAGAAGAAGAAGAAGCCGAAGGAATTGACAAATTTTATGGACAAGTAGTCGATCTGACGGACAAACTTCTCAAAAAGATGAAAGTTTGTTGCATAGGTCGACAGTCAGACTTAAGAACTTGTCCAATTTATAAAGGTTTGTTGCATAGGACCACGCAGGCAGTCGAACAGACTGACTACTAGACACAGACAACACAACAGATATAGACAGACTCAATTATGCACTCGAACTCGCCTCTAGGAGATAAACATCAACTGAATGAAAGTCAATCGACCGCCCACTCTGACAGCCGAAAATTTCAAATTGATTTTCGCGATAACCTAACATTTGCGCCCCTAACTGACAACGTTGTAATCGACAGATCCATCACGTAACACGGCAAAAAAAAAACGTTCGTTTTTCAGCGAAAAATTTTCGTCGGTTTTCAAAAATAAATTCTCGAAAACGCACATTTTCATTTCAGTTTTCCACTTTCTTTCTCCACCACCATTTTGTTTATTTATATAATTATCGAATCCCGAGACATTTTATAGCAAAAAAAAAAAAAACCAGACACACACGCTCCGATCCATTTTTACAATCGTGAGTAAGTTATTTATTTCTTTGAAAAGGATGAAGAAAGGAACGCAGATCTGCAACGGCTTGGCAAATGTTCTCAGGGAGACACACAAAAAAAAGCAGAAACTCTAATCTGGAGGAATGTGTTTTCAAAAAAAAAAAAAAAACTTAAGACACACCGGAGATGTCATTTCTCATTTACAGGACACACCACATACCACCGCAGACGGCAGTCAGTCGCACAAACTTTCACTTGATTGACTCTGACCACACCGCATCGATGTGATTTTGAATAAAAATAAAAATAATACTTTTTACTGCAAACATTTTGTTCGCAAATGATTGAACATTTTTTTGATCTCACAAAAGCACAACACAGACACACGACTAGACTAGAATGATAAGTCAGACAAGATACCGAAATGGTATTTTTTTTTTTGCTTATTTCTCAAATTTTGTTTTTTTTTTTTGGTCCTCTCGGGATTTTTTTTTCTCTGCTGCCCGTCGATTCGAATGTCACATTTCTTCACCCCACTGCGCACCTCTTACGTTTTGGGATAAGTGTATAAATATACACTCACAAACTTTAATGTTGTAAGATATATATTTTCTTTTTTTTTTGAAAATAAATATATATATATCTTTATTTTATAGGAAAAAAAATGAAGGATATATTTATAATGCACAAAATCAGGATAAAAAAAAATTTAGTTAAATATACTTTTGAACAATTAAAGAGAGAAGAACACAGTTGTGTAGTGGCAAAGTGTAAGTGTAGAACGGTAGAGGGAAAACAAGGACCGTAATGAAAAACAATAGTCAAGAAACTAAAATTCGGTGTGTGGATATTTTCGAGAGACTGCTAGTTCGTTGCTGCTGCTGACACTGCTCTTACTCTGAAGGAGTGGTGTTGTCATTGAACAAAAAAAAAAAACAAAAAAAAAAAAAATAGAAAACACAAAAACAACAAAGAAAAACTAACAACGATGGTGAGATGAAAAAGAAAATTGCTTTTTGCTATTGTTGTAGTTTATGAATACCATGCTTTGCGCATTTTTGAAATAGAAGAGTCTCACGAAAGGGAATAAGAAGAAAAAAAAACTTGTAAAGGAAACGAATTCGATGGATATGAAGACTTTCAAATCGGCACACACACAGTGAGAGAGGCGCAGAGACTGCGAGAGAGAGAGAGAGAGAGAGCGAATTCACAGCTAAGGCACGCATGTATAAAATTAGAATTCAGTGAAAAAGGAAAATACACACCGACACACGTGTCGATGCATAGGGAGTGAGGGAGACAATGTGGCTCGACAGAGATGCGCAATGTGGGTTGACGAAAGTGGGTGGGTGGAAAATTGCAACATACATCAGAGGCACAGTAGAGGGCAGAAATGTAAAGAAGCAAACAACAGGAGCGAATGAATAAAAAAAAAATAGAAAAAATAAATCTTATGCAATGGGAATAGTATTATGTGTGTTTTTTTTTTTTTGAAGGAAATTAACGTTTGAAATGCGCTTTGAGAGTTTCCTTCTAACAATCGGATCCTCCGTTATTACTATTTAGGACGTTGACTGCGCGAGGCGAATTGTTAAGCAATCTTAGTTCACGGTTGCTTTCGTGAGATCATCTATCGTGAGAGTATTGTGGACAGGTCCCTAAAATGGTCACAGTTTTAAGCATGTATACATTTCAGACCCCAAGAAGGCGTTAAGAAATCTCATTTAGGTACCACATCCCTAGGTACTCCCTTCGTGAGATCGTCTATCGTGGGACCGTCTATCGTGAGAGTACCTTACCTGGAAGGTTCGATACGATTGACTTTGCATGACTGTCTTAGAGGCATTGTCCCTATGACGAACAAAAATGCTGGCCCCTTTCTGCCCACATCAGTGGGAATAGATCACGAGATGATGATCTCATGAGAGCATCTATCGTGAGAGTAATACTTCGCAATGTGGGCAAGTCCTTAAACGGTCACATTTTTAAGCAAGCATACATTTCAGAGATCGACTACAGTTCCGAAATCTAACTGCCTTCGTGAGATCATCTATCGTAAGATAATATATCACGAGATCATCTATCCTAAGATTACCTTACCTGGACAGTTCAATGACAGAGATATGGTTGACTTTGCATGACTGACATAGAGACATTGTCTCTTAGGCGAACAAAAATGTTGGCCCTCTCTCTCTGTCCATATCAGTGGAAATTGATAGAGGAGATACTCTCATGAGAGCATCTATCGTAAGAGTGATGTCTCGTATTGCGTACGGGACACTAAAATAGTCACATTTTTAAGCGTGCATACATTTCATTGGTCATCAACATTCCCGAAGCAGGATATCCCATTTAGGTCCTCTAGGTGCTGGCTTCGGTCGATCCTCTATCGTGGGAGTTATACTTCGCAATGTGGACATGTCCATTAAACGGTCTCATTTTTAAGCATGCATACATTTCATAGATCAACAACATTACCGAAGTAAGAAATCTCATTCTGGTAAACGTCCCTAGGTACTGCCTTCGTGAGATCGTCTATCGTGAGACCATCAATCGCGAGAGTACCTTACCTGGACAGTTCAATGACAGTGATAAGATTGACTTTGCATGACCAACATAGAGGCATTGTCCCTTAGACGAACAAAAATGCTGGCCCCTTTCTGTCTACATCAGTGGGAATAGATCACGAATGATGATCTCATGAGACCATCTATCGTGAGAGCAATAACTCGCAATATGGACTGATCCCTTAAATGGTCACGTTCTTATGAATTCATACATTCCCGAAATGTCACTGCCTTAGTTAGATCATCTATCGTGAGATAATATATCATGAAATCTTCTATCGTGAGATTATCTTACATTGACAGGTTCATGTCAGTGATACAATCGACCTTACCTTCGTTTCCAGGCATTGTCCCATAGACGGAGAAACACTTTGGAGCTCTTGCTATCCACCTTAGTGCGACCTGATCGAGGTATTGCTCTCATGAAACCATCTATCTGATTGAAACCTCCTCTTTCAGCCACATCCCCAGGCGGTCACATCCCTTTATGGACTAATCTTCTCGTCTCCCCAATGAAATTTCCCTGATCTTATGAGATCACCACCTCTTATCAGATGACCCATCTAGGGCGTTCAACCTCCCTCTCGGGCAACTCCCCTGAGGCACCCAACAACCTCTCGTCCCCCTCGATCTCTAAACTTTTCAATCATCCAATAGTTGTTCACCTGATGAAACCCACCACTGTCTTGCAAAAACCATTCCCGCTGCTTCACTCTCCCCGAGTCAGAATTTTCCCTCAAACCAGGGACGGGCCGGCGAAAGCAGGCATTACTCGTACCAAATTCGCCGCTGCCGTTGTGCATATTTATTTGGGAAATTCACTACGAAAAAAGACAAAAAAAATACCTAAACACAGACCAAGCGCGCATATAAAAGAAACCTAACCCAGATGGAAATTCCATTCCTTTTTTTTCTCCGTTTCTGTTTTCTTCAAATGAATTCACGGTGTGCCATTGCACTGGTGGATGGATGGGGTATTTTTCTTTCGCTACTTGCCTTGAATTCAAAATGAATCTCTTCGTGCGGCCGTTGCGTTATGGCAATTGCTGGTGAATTATGTAGCTCATGACCAGACGCTAGGAATTCAGAGAGTTGATGCACCAGCATTGCACTTCGCCGGACAGGTGAAAGCCGATTTGGTCTGATTAGATGGCGAAAGAAGGCCTCAATATCGGTACGGTCTTAAGCGAAAGCCCCCCCCCCCCCCTCCCTGAATGACAGATCACCTGTCAAGGCTGACAAAGTGGTCTCTCTTGACTCAAATCAGTTCTCTAACACCTTAAGCACCCCTTACGAGGTGACACAGAAAAGCCGACCGACCTTCGCGCACACGTGAAACACATCCCGCACCCATGTCCCAGCACACAGCAGAGGAGCCGTTCTGCATCTTTGAGCGCTTAAGTCGTCTTGTACATCCTTAGGATGCTGTTCCATTGTTTATTTTCATTCTCAGCGTGAAGACCTTGTTCGAACACTCTGCCGCTCTCGTCCTTACTTGCGCCATCCTTTTATCTCGAGTACCACCACTCGGCGTTGTGTTCGAGAGCAAGAAGAACTCTTCCCAGTTAGTGTTATGCTCTTCGGACTCCAGTAACCAGGGTGCTTCTGTGATATGCGCACAATCTGAAACCTCTTCAAAACCCCCATACACTCGCAATCTGGACTGGCGTGTATACGTACACGTGCAGGAAATGTGATCTAAATGGCAATTTGTTTCTACACAATGCTATTTCTGGGGGGGTTTCACAGTCATCCCCCAATTGTGCGGCGTGCCTCTGTATGCGAGTGACACAGGTCGTTGTTGCCACTGCCGCCTGCTGCCACCCACCGCAACCGTCGCCGCGCCGTGGTCGTCAACGACATTTCCACGATTGTCAACGCTGTCGCTGGGGGTTCGTTCGAGGTTCGGCACACTACACCAGTGGTAGGCACACTTCTGATACTGAGTGGCTTCTCCGATAGGTATCTCTCTGTTGTTCTTAGTATCCCCCAACATTGTTCCAGTTAAGCTGAGAATTTTGCACAAAACTTACGAGAAAAATAAGTTCCTTGCTTCTACTTCTGATTCCTTGTTTTTTTTGCATTTGCCTGTGCTGTTGTTGTTGTATTCTGCTCTCCATTCTCGCAGAAGTCCGGTGCGTTGGTGTTGGGAGCCCCGAACAGTGTGGTGGCCAGTGGCAGTGCCAACTTTGGTGCCAGTGCCTACAATCACTCGGTGGTGAATGTAACCGAAATAAGTTGACCAAATTGAAATTTCCGTCTATGCGGATGTATCTATCTATCGGTTAGTTAACTCATCTTCTTGATAACATTTTTTTTTTCGGCTGTTCTTGTTGTCAGGAGCGGTATCAAGTCTCGCGGATATCCGGGATCTTAATCAAATTAGTGTACAGTGTTTTTTGTGTGTGTGCGTGTGTGAGTGTGCTCTCTGTCCCCCCTGTCACTGGATGTAACAAAAGTTACGAAATAAATTGTGAGTGATTGCCTCCGAAGGTCGACAAATCAAATAAATTCAAATGACAAGCCTCTCAAATCAACCACCCTCAACCCTATGAGTGGGTCGTTGGACATGGGCTTCACGACGGCTTATTATCAATGTGTTGTTTGGTTTTGTTTTGCTTGTGAATCAACATGATTGAAGGGTGTTATGAGTGAAGGCTTACCCGCAAGTGAAACACGAACCCTGACAACCCTTTAGATTGCCCGGTGACCGGTGCCGTGTGTGTGTTTGTGTGTGTGTATCTGTGCATTAGAGAGGGTGGAAATATTTCATGAGACTGGCGCGAATTACACTCATAAGAACATCAAATTTTTTTTTTTTTTTTGTATACACATTTGCAAAGACAGACAGCCAACCATTGGTGGGTGGGTGTTGGCGGGAGGGGGTGGGGGAGGGGGTCTGTCGTAGAGTATAGAAGCTAATGAGAAGTAAGTGGTTAATGCAAAGGTACATACGTACATGTGTACCACTTCCATTAGTCAGTCGATAAATCGTTCATGTTCTCGGGAGATGTGGTGGTTTGGGCTCCATTAGGGATGACCCAATTTGATTGAGTTGAATGGCACTTGTTGAAGGCACCCAAAGACTAGGCAGGCAAATAGGATGCTGTGGGAATTTTACTATCGTTGCTTAATTGAATTGGAAGGGCGTTAATCAATTTGTGAATTGAGAGGGAATTCTAATGAGAATCTCTGCCTCTCACAATCTTGTTTTGCTTGAAATCTAATCATTAGGTCTTAGTGTGGTGGCAGGCTTTTGAAGTGATAATCAACATTTTGTGGAAGGAGACGAAGCATTTCGTTCAAATTGTGCCCAAATGTAACTACTTTCCCGAAGCTACATTCCCGAAGTCTCACTGCCCTCGTGAGATCATCTATCGTGAGATAATATATAGTGAAAACATCTATCCTGAGATGCTAGTGATAGAATTGACTTCACCTTCGCTTCGAGGCATTGTCCCATAGACGGACAAAAATGCTGGCGCCCTTGCTATGCACCTCAGTCCGACCTGATCGAGGTATTGCTCTCATGGGAGCATCTGTCATGAGATTTCTTTGAAACCTTCTCTTTCAGACACACATCTAGGCGGGCATATCTTTTTAAGGGACTAATATTCAAGTCTCTCCAGTGAATTTTCTCTGATCTAATGAGATCGCCACCTCTTGTATGAGATGACCCATCAAGGGAGTTGAGGCTCCCTCCCTAGCAACTCTCTATCTCTCACATTCTTGTTTTTTGTTTTTAATTTACCATCACAGGGTAAACACAAAACACTACGTTCTCTTAGTGCATGCCCTCAGTAGCGCATCTCATAGATTACTTCAATAAACAATAATATTATTAATCCATAACCAAAGAAAAAGCACAATTTTTAAATTCCAATCGAGCTAAGTTTAGATCAATTTCGTTGCAAAGTTCAATAAATGTTTTTATGCACCTAGTCATAAGTTGATTGCAACCATAAGAACCGAAGAGATCTTTGGGGAGCATATATATTTTGAGCAAAACCAATTCTGACGAATTTATACGATAATCAATTATGTCACGAATAAACATGACTGAAGAAGCCCTCCGCCTGAAACTTACGGTTTGGAAGCCAATGACTTTGCATCTTTCGTCATAAGGAGGAAGTTCGTCAAACATCTTTAATTTACTGATGGCATACATTGTAAAGTTTTTTTGAACTCATTCGAATCTTTGTTCTTGAACACTATATCTTCTTCTTTAGGCGGCGCTACAGTCCGGGGTGAACCTAGGCCTCAACCAGTAAGCCTCTTCAGTCGGCACGATCTTTAGCCAGCTGTCTCCAACTGCGCACACCAAGTATATCGGTTCCGTGGGCGTAATCTATTGCGTTGTCCTACTGGTTCGGAGTCGAAAACTTTTCGGGCTGGAGCAGTTTTGTCCATGCGCTCTACATGGCCCAGCCTTCTTGGGCGTTGAATCCGAAGACGCCTGACTAGGCTCATGTCGTTGTACAGCCCCTACAGTTCGTGGTTGAATCTTCTTTTCCAATAACCGTCAACGCAGACAGGACCAAAGATTGAACGCAGAACTTTTCTCTCGAAAAGACCAAGTGCTTCTTCATCCGCTTTTGAGATTATCCATGCCTCCGCACCATAGAGCAAGACATGGATGATCAAGGTGTTATATATAATGTAAGCTTGGTCCTTCGAGAGAGGACTCTACTACTCAATTGCCTCTTGAGCCCAAAGAAACAGCGATTGGCAAGAGTAATTCTGCGTTTAATCTCGGTACTAGTGTTGTTCGTACTGTTCACTTACGAGCCGAGGTAGACGAAGTTCTTCACTACCTCTAAGTTATAGCTGCCTATTGTGACGTTTTGGCCAAGTCGTCGATGTTGTGCGTCCTTTCTTGATGACAGCAAATACTTCGTTTTGCCCTCATTCACCCGCTAAGTCCATTTTGGCCGCCTCCGCTTCAATACCAGCAAACGTCTCATTGACGACTCGCTGTGTTCTGCCAATGACATCAATGTCATCCGCGTATGCTTACAGTTTTACCGACTTTTGGAAGATCTTGCCTCTAGTATTGGCATAGAATAATTTTGAAAAAGCCACATGACACTTGAACACTATATGGGGAGTACCAAATAATGGAAGAATATTCTAAATGAGGCCAGACCAACAAGCAGTGTATATAGTTTTAAGGCTACAAACTTCTTGAAATGAAAAAATTAAAAAACAATGTTTAAGATTTAGATGTGACATAAGCATAATGTAGTGAAAAATTTAATTTTGAGTCAAATTTGACCCCTAGATCTTTAACTTCTTCAAGGCGATGAAGCAGAAGATCATTGATAAAATAATCATTAAAGAACGGCGCAGCAATACGATACGCTGTAAATATCTTACATTTAGAAATATTGAGTTACAATCCATTATGCTTACACCATTCTAATAATCTACATATATGCAGTTGGAAACTAATCTAATCATTAAAATGTTTGATGCTGGCAAATTTTTAAAAGTCATCAACTCTGCAAAAACTAAATATTTCATGAACATCATTCATAAATAAAATAAAAAGCAACGGGACGAGATGACTACCTTGAGGAACGCCAGAAGTTACCTCTATTACGCGCGATATAAAATTATCGATCGTTTCCAATTGTTTCCTATTACTTAAATAATTCATAATCCACATCAGCACAGATAAGTGGAAACCTAATGATTTAAGCTTTGCAAAAAGTAAAGTATGATATACTCTATCGAAAGCTTTCGAAAAGTCAGTTTAGAACATATCAACTTGTAATCGACTTTCAAAACAATCACATATATAGTTTGTAAATAAAGTTAAATTTGTAGAATATGACTTACCGCGAACAAAGCCATGCTGATTACTGGAAATAATTTCTTTAAGCGAGAAAAAAAGCTTACTTTTAAGAATGCTTTCTAACAATTTTGGGATTGCAGAAAGCTTTGATATGGGCCGATTGTTTTCAACTTTTTGTCTGAAACCATACTTTTTTTCCATTCCATTGAGAAATTCTCCATTGACAAGCGATTAATTAAATATAATTTTAAGTGGATTAAAGAAAGAAGGTAAACATTTTTTTAATATTACCGCAGGGATTCCATCGGGCCGGCGCGGGCTACTGTTTAATTTATGTTTACCTAACGCATTTATCTTCATCCGAAAGTTGCAACAAACCAATATCTAATGATTCAGTAATATTAGAGTAATGGTTCGTCGTTGATTGGACTGGAGAGTTATTATAAACCGACTCGAAAAAGTTGACAAATAACTCACAAGTTCCTTTCAAATCTGTTGAAATTACATTACCAAATTCCATCACCTTAGGCAAGCCTGAGGCATTTCTTTTTGCATTAATGTATTTCCAAAATTATTTACCATTACTCTTTAACGAAGACTCAACGGACATGATGTATTGACTGCATAAAAATCGACTCAATAACTCATATTCTTTTTTAAATTTCAAGAAAAAAGTTCACGGTTTGAGTTCGTTTTATTGAATTTATAATCCAAATATGCTGTTCGTTTTACATTTCGTAAATTTACTAATCTTTTATTTGACCATGGGATTCTGAACCGGTTATTATACGTGCGCGTTTTAGGTACAAATAACTATAAACCCGAATTAATTTTAGCGATAAACACATCGTAATTACCTTTTAAATTGGAGCCGTTCAGCAGTACATCCCAATCAAAACTGTTTATATATTCCTTAAGTGCAACAAAATTGGTCTTAGCGAAATTATAAACTAACGCAAAAATTATTGTTAATTTGATGAGAATAAGTAAAAAGCATGAGTTTCAATAATAATAATAATATATATATATATATATATAATGTATATATATATATATATAATGTATATATATATATATATATATATATATATATAATTATGATGGATTTTATTGGAATCAATAAGATCCAAAGCTTCTTCTAATCATTAAGTCTTCTAAACTAAGTTTGAGTCAGTGGTGCCAGGCTTTTGAAGTGAAGGAGCCGAAGCAATTCGTTCAAAATGTGCCCAAATGTAACTACTTTCCCGAAGTCTCACTGCCTTCGTGAGATCATCTATCGTGAGATAATATATCATGAGAACATCTATCCTGAGATGCTAGTGATAGAATTGACTTCACCTTCGCTTCGAGGCATTGTCCCATAGACGGACAAAAATGCTGGCGCCCTTGCTATCCACCTCAGTCCGACCTGATCGAGGTATTGCTCTCATGGGAGCATCTGTCATGAGACCTCTTTGAAGCCTTCTCTTTCAGACAAATCCCCAGGCGGGCATATCCCTAAAACGTCTCACCAATGAAATTTCCCTGATATTATTAGATTACCACCTCTTATGAGATGACCCATCTGGGGAGTCCAGGCTCCCTCCCGGGCAACTCTCCTCAGTTATGAGAGAATTTATATATCTAACATTCTTGTTTTTCTTGAAATCTAATCATTAAGTGTTCAAAACAGAGTTTGAGGCAGTGGTGCCAGGCTTTTGAAGTGATAATCAACATTTTGAAGCATTTCGCTCAAAATATAACAAAAAATGCATTTCCATCGGCATCTGGTCAAACTAAGCATTATGGTTAAGGTTCTAGATGACATTAGAGTCCAGTTAGTAATTGGCATTCAACCGGTTAACTCCCAGGGTTTTTTTGTGGGTATTTACTAATTTTCATAAAATATACTACAAACAAATATATAATCGATACAAATTAATCTGAGTTGCTGGCCTCTGATGAAAGATCTGGAATTTCATTAAGACAAGCCGGGTCTACTGATTTCGAAGATTGTGTTATGCTGAACTTTTTACATCTTTGTTTGTATCTCTGGTCTCAGTTGCTCAAAAATATTATTAGGTAAACAAAAAATGGCAAATATCTTACGTTTTCCGCCGTTGGTAGTGACGTGTAGGTTTTTATTCCCACTTCAGATTGATCCCTGATGCTCTGAAAAGAGCTTTGCGTAACTTTTCTGATATTTTGCACATCTTTTATAACTTCAACATATAGGAGATGAGAGGGAAAGAAAAGAAACGAGTCCGTTTTAGTTAAGCGTATATTCACAACTCAGACAGCTTTAGACATTAGCATAGCATTTATAGTTGCTGTTGTGTGGGAGATTTTGACTAGTGGAGAGTTGCGCCGATCATTCGATCATACTAAACTGATCCCTTTACGGATTATTTAAAACACGATGAAATTATTTTTCCTACAATTCGGTCAGCCTGATTATGTAATCGACCCTCTCCACTGGCCACAAAATCACCCCCACAAGCTATAACAAGTATACAATTAAAGGTCAATTACAAAATGGTTATGAACATATGATACCCGGATTTGCCACCTTTGATAATTCACGGCTCGACCTCTTTCGAGTCCCTGACAATCCTCAAAGAGTAGAAAAAGCTTCTCAACTTCGCCGTTCGGAGTCGGCATTAAACTTTAGGTCCCTTCCATGCGTGAAAGAACAATAACACGCACAACACGAGTGGTTGCTGAGAAGCTAGGCCCTGGTCCGCCTCGGACTGTCGCGCCACCTATATATATATATATATATTATTTATTTCATTTCATTTATTTATTTTTAATATCTATCGCTGTACTTCAAGAATTATAAGTTCTTTTACTAGTTACAGGAACATTATAACATAAAATATTATTTTGTGTGACATGATTGAAATTAGTGATTCCAAGTTACTTCAATTATAATTTAAGAGTGTAGATTTCTGATTTTAAAATTTAATTTTATTAGAATGCATAAGTGTAGAGAAAGAGTTAAGACCGAAGTTACTAGGAATTATTTCAGTTCAAGCGGGAGAAATATGAGAAACAAGCGTTACAAAATTGTCTGTACTTGGTCTTAGACCGTACCTGTGAAGGTAGGTGATTCCATAAATGAACAGCATGAATGAAAAAGGGCCTACGTGACATTAAACAGGTATGATTGGTGGGTTTCAAGGTAATATTACGACTTGATCGACAGAAGGTGATCTTTTCATATAAATACTTTGGCTGTTTCTTGTGAATAATTTTGAAGAGTAATAAGCACGACCGGTAGCATAAGAATGCGTCTAGTTCGCATCCTAGGAGAATGCGACGTTGTTCCGAGACGTAATCAAATCTGCGAAGGTTAAAAACATACCGTGTAGCCGCGGTAATTGCTTTTGTCAATTCAGGGAGGAAGAATAGTCACAGTCAGCGAACAACTCAGATCCATATGTCAAGTTTGGCACTATGAGTGCTCTGGCAAGTTTTAATTTGATGTTCACAGGGAGAATTTATTTGCTGATTGATAAGCCTCTTAGGGATGTATACACCTTTGATACTACACTATCAGTGTGATCAGTCCACGTCAGTTCACTATTGCACATTATTTCAAGGTTTTTCACACATGTAACATATTCAATTGCGGTCGAGTTCAGTTCTATTAGCGGGAAATTTGACAAGGAAGGCGGTTGTTTCGAGAACGGGATGGCTTTGGTTTTTTTCAGGATTGAGCATTAGACCATTTTGTGTAGCCCAGTTTGCAATAGAGCCCAAATCCTCATTTATTTTAGCAACTGAGTCTTCAACTATACCAAGAGGGAAACTTTGATAGATTTGGACATTGTCTAATAGTCAAAAACTAGTGGAAGGTCATTGATAAACATTGAAAATAATAACGGACCAAGAATGGAACCTTGAGGAACACCATAGCGTACGTCACAAAAGGATGACAGTTTAGAGTTATGAAAAACTGCTTGGACTCGGTTAGTAAGATACGAGACAATTAATTTATTAGTAGGATTACAGAAATTGAATTGGGTGGACAGTTTATGACAAAGTATTGTTGGGTCTACGCAGTCAAATGCTTTCGAGAAGTCGAGTAAGGTTAGTATGGTCGGTTTTTCTTCGTCGATAGCTCTTCGAATATCGTATGTTACTTTTAATAAGGCTGTGACACAGCTATGTCCTTTCCGGAAACCTGATTGAAGGGGGTTTAGAAGCTTGTGTCGCTCAATGTAATCTTTGATGATGATGATGATGTTGAAGTTTGAATTATTAATGTGTGCTGCAGCAAAACGGACGGAAATTACGGTTTTTTTTTCAACCATTTACACACAACGTGGAGGGATATCAATTTTTCTTGTGTTTTTCATTCTTGGAAATCCCATCTAAGTACCTGCGCGCGATGTTCACTTGTTGTGCAAATTTATGTCGAAATTTATGAACAAAATTAACCTATCTTGTAACACATTATGTAATTAAACTAGCTCTGAAATTTTATCTAAATCGGCTGATCCGTTCAGAAGTTCAATATTCACAATTTCAGCAAAAGATGCATAGATAGTTAGGGTATGACAAAATAAGAAAAGTGCGAAAATGTTTATTGTTTCCATTTCGTTTGGTGACAATTTCAGCAAAAGATGCATAGATAGTTAGGGTATGACAAAATAAGAAAAGTGCGAAAATGTTTATTGTTTCCTTTTCGTTTGGTGACTCAGGCAGTCGTTCGTATATGTTCGATTGAGACGTAGAAAAAAATGAATGGTTGCACCAAAGCAAAATATGAAAAATGTGTGTGTATATACCGGATTGATGCAACCACCCTTAATTTGAGAATTGTATTCCAGTTTAAAAAGTGCTCGTAACTTCCGAGCCGTATGTCGTACCGACTTACGTGTCGACGTCACATTCAGCATCTAAATTTTAGAATGATTTTTGTTGAAAATTTCAGAGCTCTGCGACGTGTAGTTTCGGAGCCTTTGTCGGTCAGACACACATACTTTCTGCTTTATAGTTAAGATATCTTTTCGATGCTTTCACACTTGCCGAACGTTAACATGAAGACTGGCAGACAGCGACGTGTCTTATCTTGCTCCCCTTCTGTATTGATTTTCTTTTTCGACAGTATCTTAGGTTATGTTAGGTAGGCGGGCTGCTAGTGCATTCACCAGCACACTTAGACCATGTTGGTCCATTGTGTGATTGACTACTCCAGTGATGGTGCCGTTAATTTGATCCCAACGGCAAATGGGGACTGGACCAGATTTGGAAACCAGATAAAAGCGTATTAACTTTGCTTTCACTGGGATTCGAACCGGGGACCCCACTAGCCAGGGGCGGGCACTCTACCAACTGGATGGCGCATCCAGTCGTTTTTCTCGACAATATGTTGGTAGCATGGGATTTGTTGCCGTGGCGTAGTGGGTTAGTGCGTCGAGTGCAGTGAGTGCCAGGTTCGATACCCGAATTTACCACCTTTCATATTTGACGGCTCCACCTCTTTCGAGTCACTGACAATGCTCAAAGAGTATTCCTGTCTAGAAAAAGCTTCTCAACTTCGCCATTAATTGTAGGTCCCTTCCATGCGTGAGAGAACAATAGCACGCACAGCATGAGTGGTTGCCGATTGAAGCTAGGCCCTGGCCCTCTACGGGCTGTAGCGCCACCCATATATATAAATATATATGTTGGTAGCATCAACTATCTTGAAGCCTTAATTTATTAGGTCATCAGCAATATCTTCTTTTGGGCAAGATGAATGAAGTCCTCTAGCTACGACTCGAGTAGGTCTTTCCGATTTGCTTTCGTATATATACCATTGAATCTTTTCCGGGCTTAGATTTTGTGAAAGTGCACTGTAGCCGTCAGAGTATTTTACGTTTATCTTCCATTTACTGTTGTTTCGCGATGTTAGCCTATATTCGGATTCCAACGTTGCCCTTAAGATAGTGTTCAGTTTTTTTTATATTCTTCAATTCCGAGTACCTTAATTGGAGGAGGTGGTCGTTCCTTCAGTTGCATAGCATTGTTAGCACTATCATTCTTTTTTGGCCCACTTCCTTTCTTATCGACAAGCTCTGGCGAAGAGCCGGCCTTTCTTTTCTGGCCTGGTCGCCTTTTTGCTAACCAGTCAGTCTCACGATCGAGTACTTCTTCATCTGTGAGGTACTCAATGTTCGCATTTTGTTTCGTTATGGACTTGGCTTCTTGCCTTTCCATATTTTCTGTTTTTAGTTGACTAAGCTCTAGTCTTAGTTCTTTGCAGAGAGCTTCCATGCTAGTAACCTTAGCTGGGGGCCATTTTATCTAGATAGACTTTTTACTAATTGCATTTCTTATTAATGTTTTTATGCAATATGCTGCAAGTATTTAAGTATATTAATTCCAAGCTTTGCTATAAAAGTTGTTACATATAGAAATAATGCCAGTTGAACTGTAAGAGTTGGATTAGGTAGGTTTTCACAACCAAGACAATGCAATTTTTGTCCAACCGTCCTAGATTGATAGTCTTGGACTCAAGAGCAAATTAGATATTTATAAAAACCAGTCAACGGGCAAAGCAACTTTTAAAGTTTACATATGAAAACCTTTACGTTTTCGAATTTTAATTGTCCTTTTTTTTAATTTGCGCGTGCTCAAGGGACTATTACACTCATGTGTCCGCGGTCAAGACACAGCACGGGCCGAAGGTAAAGAGGTATCTGTGCACATTGGTTTTAAATATCTGCGGGTTGTAGTCTGTGGGAAACATTAGGCGGAGAAGAGCATTCCATATTCGTGCAGTGTAGCTGAAGAACGAGTCTCTGAATTTAACTGTCCGTCCGAAGCTTGAGGGTATACTTATTGGCATTCCTGGCGAGACGGATATTGCGGGTGAATTCATAGAGAGGAGGAATGCAGTTGGCCAGCTCACTTGAGCATGGTTTGTTGAAATAACGATAAAACACGGTACGTCGATGTTCGAGCGAGTCTAATGACTCTGCGAAATTGTTGTCTCCAATTAACTCTTATCGCTCGCTTTTGGATTCTATCTAGCAGGGGCAGGATGGTCTTGGGGGCACCAGACCAGGTATGAGCGTTGTACTCAAGCTTGGGGCGGATATACGCCTTATAAATTAAAGCCAAATCAGAAGGGGTGAAATATTTCTTGCTTGTTGTTTGCAATTTTTTTGTATACTTTATAATTATGTTTTATGTTACACCGTTTTTAACGTGTAAATACATATGTATCACATAATTCTTCTTCTACTTCTTTATTTGGCGCTACCATCCGGGGTGGAATTGAGCCTCAACCAACAAGCCTCTCAAGCTAGCACGGTCTCTGGCTAGCTGTCTCCAGTGTCCCACGCCATGTTGGTTGACGTCCATATCCACCTGGGGGCGCACCTTCCTCTGTTACGCTGTCCCACGGGTTCGGAGTCGAAGACTCTTCGGGCCGGAGTTGAGTTGTTCATACGCTCTATATGGCCTAGCCATCTTAGGCGTTGGATCCGAAGACGACTGACTAGACTCATGTCGCTGTACAGCCCGCACTGTTCGTGGTTGAATCTTCTCCTCCAGAAAACGTCAACGCAAACAGGGCCAAAAACCGTACGCAGAGCTTTTCTCTCGAAAATACCAAGGACTTCCTCATCCGCTTTTGAGATTGTCCATGCCTCCGCGACGTACAGCAGGTCTGGGATGATCAAGGTCTTGTATAAAGTCAGCTTGGTCCTTCGAGAGATGGCTCTACTACTCAATTGCCTCTTGAGCCCATAGAAACAGCGGTTGGCAAGAGTTACTCTGCGTTTGATCTGGGTACTGTTTGTACTATTTATTGCGGAGCCGTGACTTCCTCGAAGTTATAGCTGCCCATTGTGACGCTCTGTCCCAGACGTCGATTTTGTGTGTCCTTTCTTGATGACAGCATATACTTCGCTTTGCCCTCATTCACCGCTAGACCCATTTTAGCCGCTGCCCCCTCAATGCCAGCAAACGCCTCATTGACGGCTCGCTGTGTTCTGCCAATCACGTCAATGTCATCCGCGTATGCAAACAGTTGTACGGACTTCTGGAAGATCGTGCCTCTAGTGTTTGCGTGTGAGTTCTGCACGATCTTCTCCAGGATGATGTTAAAGAAATCACATGACAGCGCGTCGTCTTGTCTTAAACCTTTTTTGACATTGAAGGTCTCGGTGAGTTCGTTGCCGACCTTGATGGAGCAGCGAGAATTCTCCATCTCCATCCATCCATCCATCCATCGTTTTTTTCATAATTAACATTTCAAATAAAATTATGTTTTGGAGCTATGATTTGGTCATTCCATCCGTTGGTTATTCATTTAAAACCCATTGATCTAACAACAAAAAAAGAATGGACGCAAATATAAAACGATAAATAACGTTTGTTTTGTTAATTTGTTTGTTAATTTTTAATGTTTTTGACTAATTTTTGTCATGAATATATTTAATAATGGTTTCCTTTTTAAACAAATGAACTATAAAATAGCGATGATTTCATTTGTATGCTATGATTTATATGGGGGGCTCGTTACAGGAACGCTAAGGGCTCGAATTAGGAAGGAAACTGAGGGGGGGGGGCCTTACTGACTTATGTCTCATTTTCTACTTAATTTAAATTTATTAAATTTAAGTCGTATACTTACAAAAAGTTATTGGTTATATCAAACCGTAATGCATTAAGCTTTCCTTAAATGATAAAATTGTTTTCATGTATCTGAGTAATTATTTTTGAGAGGGCAAGGAAGTCAAAACTTTCCTTAAGGGGGCTCGATACTGGGTAGTTTACCCTACTTTTCTTGTAAAATGCTAGTATGCTTTATCTTGTTTGTTTCGTTTTTATTTTGTTGCAATAAAGGTTTTTCCTTGTTTGCATTTTTCCTCCCATCTTATCCTTTGCTAATAAAAGTATTTATTCCTTTCGCTTATTTTTTTTTTTTTGCGAGGGTAGGTTCTCAGTAAAATCACCTCCCTTCAAATAAAATACATTTCGACTACAACTAAGTTTTTCTTCATGGTTTGGACGCATTTTGCAAGAGATTCTCCATTGAGAGTTCTTGCTAACACCGCAGCTCAGCGCGGGTTGAATTCACTGTGCTAGGTCAAGGGGCTTAGTCCTTTGAAGACGGCGAAGAGAGTTTCTTTCGTCGAGGATTGGAAGGACAGCAGAGTTTATGTGCTCTTCCAGGCGACGCATTTGGCAAGAGATTCTCCTTGCTTTCCGTTCTTGCTAAGAACGCAGTTAAGCGCGGGTTGAATTCACTGTGCTAGGTCAAGGGGTTTAGTCCTTTGAAGACGGCGAAGAGAGTTTCTTTCGTCGAGGATTGGAAGGACAGCAGAGTTTATGTGCTCTTCCAGGCGACGCATTTGGCAAGAGATTCTCCTTACTTTCCGTTCTTGCTAACACCGCAGCTCAGCGCGGGTTGAATTCACTGTGCTAGGTCAAGGGGCTTAGTCCTTTGAAGACGGCGAAGAGAGTTTCTTTCGTCGAGGATTGGAAGGACAGCAGAGTTTATGTGCTCTTCCAGGCGACGCATTTGGCAAGAGATTCTCCTTGCTTTCCGTTCTTGCTAAGAACGCAGTTAAGCGCGGGTTGAATTCACTGTGCTAGGTCAAGGGGTTTAGTCCTTTGAAGACGGCGAAGAGAGTTTCTTTCGTCGAGGATTGGAAGGACAGCAGAGTTTATGTGCTCTTCCAGGCGACGCATTTGGCAAGAGATTCTCCTTACTTTCCGTTCTTGCTAAGAACGCAGTTAAGCGCGGGTTGAATTCACTGTGATAGGTCAAGGGGCTTAGTCCTTTGAAGACGGCGAAGAGAGTTTCTTTCATCGAGCATTGGAAGGACAGCAGAGTTTATGTGCTCTTCCAGGCGACGCTTATGCTTACGAGCAAAATTCGTAACTTCATCTTGGACTGATGAAATTCCAAGATCTCCGTGGATATCCTTCTTTCGTATGTACCAGGGTGCGTTGACGATGGCCATTAGCACTTTATTTTGGAAAGTTTGAAGTATGTTTCGATTACTTTCTTCGGTACAACCCCATAGTTGTATACCATACGTCCTGACGGGTTTTAGCAGTGTTGTCAGTACTTCGCTTGGAATATTTTCCAATAAGCCAGTACATGGCTTTGTATTTTAATTGGAGCTCCTCACGTTTCTTTTTGACGTGCTCCTTCCATTTAAGCTTTACATCGAGAGTCATTCCGAGGTATTTCGCTTCATTGCCGAAGGGTATTTGAAACGGGCAAGCTATTCACGTTCTTATACGTAAAATTTATATGAACGGATCTAGCTTCGTTAAGCTCAATTCGCTGAGGGTTCGTCCTTTCGTGTATCCGGTCTTATGCACATTGCAATTTTCTAGTTGATTCTTCTACCGTTTTGGCAGTTACGAAAATGGCGGTGTCGTCAGCAAATGTACCTCCGTCCTGCGGTATATCGCTGCTATACAGTAAGTAAAGGAGAGGACCAAAAACACTTCCTTGTGGTACTCCAGCTTGTATAGATTTGAATAGGGAGTAGTCTTTCACACGGAAGATTCTATCCAATAGATAGTTCGATAAAATTGTGCAACATTTTCTCGGGAGGAATTGTTGAAGCTTGAGTTTCAAGCCTTCGTGCCAAACCTTGTCAATGGTTTAAGAAACGTTGAGAAATACAGCTGGGCAGACTTGCTTTTCTTCAAACGATTTTTCTATAACATCAGTTATGCGATGTACTAGGTCAAGCAAGCTGAATGCTTGCTTCTAAAACCGAACTGGTGGTTAGGAATAAGTCGTCTTTCTTCTACAAACAGGCTTAAACGTCGAAGTAATATCTATCTCCTTTTGGTATTGCATGAAGACTACCTTCCACTTTGCAAGACTAAGGACAGAAATACACTCAATTCTCTTTTTTTATGCCGTAGATACGTTTCAAAACTAACCGCACAAAAAAAAATACGCTAATGTAGTGTAAAAAAAGGAATGTGTTCCATTATTTTCAAAAACGCATAAAACGAAAAAATCATATAAAAACAGACATTAAATACATAATATAATTAGGGACACGTTTCAAAAATGTTTAAAGATCATCAACCAAACGCGTTTTTACTGAACGAAGGCATTAGCTCAAGTGATAATGCATTCTTACACAAATAGCATTGAGCGCTTGTAACTATTGTTTGCTTGCTCTGTATAGAAGAAATATTTAAAAAGGGGAATCCCATACAAAATTCTATAGAAAAACAGAGCCTAATTTCAAAATCTTGTACAAAGAAATCAGCATTAGATTCTCGGGAAAAAATCGCATAAAAAGATAATTGAGTGTACACATCCTCACAAAATTATTCGCACAAAGACTTTACAGCCGAATTTATGTAATATTTTCTATGTACAACTTAAAACGTAACTGTTTTTTTTTTTTGTATTATACATCTGCTCTATATATTCAATAGTCATATTCAAGGTTCAAACTGATGCAATCAAGGGTAATTTTTTTTCGACTTCTCCGAATACGGCAAGAGGAAAGCAGACACAAAATTAACCGCACAAACTCCTTCTGTAAAATGCTGTGATCGAGGCAACAAGCAGAAGGATAGAGGATACTTTTGAGAAAATGAAATAAAAAAAAAAACGAAAAAAGAGCAAAATGGGACGAAAAAAATCGGAAACTTCTATAGAAGAGCGAAATGTTATTTTAAAGTTAGTTTGCGAAGGCAAAACGTACCGAGAGACTGGTGAACTTGTTGGAAGATCCTATACCGTAGTTAGGGATGTTGTCCATAAGATCACAAATGAGGGTTGTTTAGAAAATAAGAAAGGTAGAGGTTGAAAAAAAATATTATCGGAGGCAAATGAGAGGCATATTGTCAAGAAAATCAAGAAAAACCCTAAGACGCCAGTAAAATTATTGACCGCAGAGATGTCAGGAATCATTAAAAAACCACTCTCTGTCGAAACAGTAAGGCGGACTTTAAGGTCAAATAATTTTAAACGGTAGAGTTGCACGTCGCAAACCCTTTATTTCCAAAGTTAACAAAGAAAAAAGACTCGCGTTCGCCAAAGAGTATGTTAACAAGACTCTAGACTTTTGGAACACCGTTATTTTAAGTGACGAAAGCAAGTTTAACTTATTTGGCAAACGACGGTAAGCAAAGGGTTTGGCGAAAACCAAATACTGAGCTGAATGAAGCTTATCTTCAAGCGACGGTGAAACATGGCGGTGGTAATATCATGATGTGGGGGTGTGTGTCTGTGCGGGGGGTTGGTCAAATGGAGTTCATTGACTATAGAATTAACCAATATGACTACCTCGACATCCTAAAAAGGAATGTGCAGCAAAGCGCCTTCTAAAAAGGGGCTAGGGTCAAATTATGTCTTTCAACAAGACAACGACCCAAAGCACACTGCCCAGATTGTCTAAATGTGGCTGCTTTTCAATGCTTTTCAATGCTGTCACCCGACATCAACCCCATTGAACATTTGTGGGCTGAGCTTTGAAAAAAATCTTCGAAATCGAGCTATCACCAGCAAGGCTTCTCTGAAAGAAGCTCTACAACGAGAATGGGAACTTTTACGCCCAGATTTTTGCAAGAAACTTGTCGGGAGTATGCCAAAACGACTAAGGGCCGTTATTGATGCTAAGGGTGTGCCACTCACCTACTTTATTTTATGTATTTTTTCCATATTTTTATTTTTGTGCGAATAATTTTGTGTTACGTTTAATTGAAGTCAGTTTGTTTAATTTCGTTTTTGCCTACTTGGATTTATTAATATTTGATTTTTTTGTACTCATTTTTAAACTTTAACTAATTCTAATTCTAATTTTTTTCAATTTTATTGAATTAATTTTTCACGACTAAGCTAGTGGAATTTAGCTTATTTCGTTAAATGAAGTCTTGTGCGAATAATTTTGTGAGGATATGTATATACATTCTAGACAACCCTTAATGTACTCCTTAATTTTCTACTTCTTTTCCGGGAACCAAGAGATCCCGGATATAAATTGAAAACACTCTTCTACCTCTCAAATGGCACATGGCATGGTCATGGTGTGTACGAATCACTTGGCTCACCATGAGATGGCAGGTAAAAGAGGACTTTATTTTTAGCCTTTCAATATAATAAACCGGGTCGCCGTGGCGTAGTGGGTTAGTGCGTCGACTCCTACGCCAGGTTCGATACCCAAATTTACCACATTTCATATTTCACGGCTCCACCTCTTTCGAGTCACTGACAATGCTCAAAGAGTATTTCCTGTCTAGAAAAAGCTTCTCAACTTCGCCGTTCGGAGTCGGCATTAAATTGTAGGTCCCTTCCACTCGTGAGAGAACAATTGAAGCTAGGCCCTGGCCCTCTACGGGCTGTAGCGCCACCCATATTATTATTATATTATATACTAAGCCGTCAATCATTTTATAAGATGGACTTTCGGCATTTTCTAATGCCTAGGCATTTCAATCCAGGCAACGACTTCAGGCTGCTAAAACAAACTCGAATGACTCGTCTGCGACATGAAGAATATTAAAACGCCTACTCAGAGCATCTACGTGCGTCATTCGAGTCCCTTTTCTGTGTTTCAGAGTATAGAACATCTTGCACAGCCCAGTATAAAGTGATACAACATTTCTCACGATTTGGCAGCACTGTAGATTATCATCTTCACTCCCCTCTTACCTTTTGTGCAAAATTAATTGAAAGACATGAAAAAATACCTGAACACACTTTAATGTCTCCACAGATGACCGCATCTCAGTCTCATAAACCAAGTATGTGCAACGCATTATAATACCAAGACCAGTCTCCCACACAGAAGTCAAAAAGAGTACGTTCTTCGCTCACACACAACCGCGTGCATACAAACCTCTGGAGGGCACCACATCAAGCGCAATGCACCTGCCAAAGGCATTCAAGAGAAATGAAGACCATGTGCACGCCAACAACAGCCACCGCACTCCGCTGGACCAGCATTCACAATCGAATTGTGAAGCCCGTCTCGACGTCTGTCGCTGCTGCCATCGACAACAACCGAAAGCTCCATCTCCTGCCACCGTTACTGACAACGATACCAGTAAATTTGACTACCTTTTATGTTCGTCTGCGTCCGTCAACGCTGCGCGACAGCACCAGCCCCCACTGCAACACCAGTCCTGCTGCAGAAACGTCTATCAAATGCAGAAGATGCTGGTGTCACTGGTGTTTGCGACGCTCATTCTGGGCGTTACCTCCTTGCCACCAGTTATACGAGTCGGTGAGTAGTCCCTTGGGATCGAGTGCCCCTGATCAATATTCATTCCAACGCAGGTGCCATCTTTACCGAGGATCAAAAGGATAGCAGTACTGAATTAGCATTTAAATATGCCGTCTATAGGATAAATAAGGATAAGACAATTCTACCGAACACACAATTAGTTTACGATATAGAATATGTTCCTCGCGATGATTCATTTCGAACATCGAAGAAAGGTAAGGCTCCTGAACTGAGGTCCGCTTCTCATTTGAATTTCGTTTCATTTGATTTCATTTCCCGTGTGCAGTATGCCGTCAATTAGAGACTGGGGTTCAGGCGATATTTGGACCATCGGATCCCCTTTTGGGCGGTCACATTCAGTCGATATGCGAAGCATTGGATATCCCACACGTTGAGGCACGCATCGACTTGGATCAGAGCGTTAAGGAGTTCTCCATAAATCTGTACCCCTCTCAGACCCACATGAACATTGCCTACAGGGACTTGATGGCGTACCTGAACTGGACAAAGGTTGCTATCATCTACGAGGAGGATTATGGTGAGTTCCTGTTTTGGTGCTCATTAGGTAGAGAGGTACACTTTCTTTCTGAAGGACTCTTTAAGCAACAGGAGCTGATGCGAACAACAGCGACGTCCAGGGCTGAGATGTACATACGTCAAGCCACGCCGGAGACGTATCGGCAGGTCCTGAAGGAGATTCGACAGAAGGAGATCTACAAGCTGATTGTGGACACAAATCCAACTCACATTAATGCCTTCTTCCGGGGGGTGAGTCTTGGACGGGTCTCCTCAGATCGTGGCTGTAACTCCTTTCGTTTCAGATCTTGCAGCTGCAGATGAACGACTACAGATACCACTATATGTTCACGACTTTTGTAAGTTATTTTCGTTCTTTTGACACTTGCGACACTTGTGACACTTGTGACACTTGTGACACTTGTGAGACTTGTGAAACTTGGTAGACTTGTGATACTTGTGAAATTTGGGAAACTTGCGACAATTTTGACACTCGTGACACTTTTGACATTTGTGACAGTGAGAATCTTGTGACACTTCTGGCACCTGTGACAATTGAGACACTTATTAGACTTGTGACATTTGTGTCAGTTGTGACACTTCTGACAGTTGTGACATTTGTGAGACTTATGACACTGGTGACACCTGTGAAACTTATGACAATTGTGAGACTTGTGACACATTTGACATTTGTGACAGTGAGACTCCTGTGACATTTGTGAAACTGTGACTCTTATGGCACATGTGACATTTGTGAGACTCGTGACTCTTGTGACACTTCTGTCACCTGTGACAATTGAGACACTTATGAGACTTGTGATACTTGTCACTCTTTGGACACTTCTGGCACATGTGACATTTGTGAGACTTGTGAGAACTGTGAGACCTGGGAGACTTGTGACACTTTTGGCACATGTGACACTTGTGACACACGTGTGAGACTTGTGATACATGGACAGTTGTAACAGCTGCGACACATGTGATATTTTTGACATTTGGGACACTTGTTACACTGATGAAACTGCGGACGCTTGTGACACTTGAGACACTAGTGAGACATGTGACAGTTGTGTCATTTGTGACTCTTGTAAGATTGTGACACTTGTGAGACCCGTGTCACTTGTGTCTCTTTTGCCACTCATTTGACTTGTTATAATTGAGAGCGTGTGGGACTTGGGACGCCGTTGAGACTAGTGAGACTTGTGACTCTGGTGACACCTGTGACACTTGTGACACTTATGACAATTGTGAGACGCACTTGTGACACTCAAGACACTTATGAGACTTGTGAAACTTGGGAGACTGGTGACACTTTTAACCCATTTGACAGCTATGGCAGTTGTTACCCATGTGCCATTTTTGACAATTGGAACACTTGTGACACCAGTGAGGCTTGTGGACCTGGGAGACTTGTGACACTTGAAACACATGTGACAATTGTGACAGTGAGACATTTGTGATATTTTCACATTGGTTACAGTGTAAATCTTGTGAAACTGTGACTCTTGTAATACTTGTGAAATTGTGACATTTGTGACACTTGTAAGATTTGCGACACTTCTGAGACCTGTGACACTTGTGACACTTGCGGCACTTTTGACACTTGTGGCACTCAAGATACTTATGAGGCTTCTGAAACATCGGAGACTGGTGACACTTGTGACACATTTGACAGCTACGGCAGTTGTGACCCATGTACAATTTTTGACATTTGTGACACTTGTGACACTTGTGATATTTTCACATTTGTGACATCTGTGACATTTGCGGCGCTGTGACTCTTGTGCCACTTGTGAGACTCGTGACTCCTTTTCTCTTGTTGCACCTTTGACACCTATTAGACTTGTGACACAAATAGCACCTGCGAAACTTGTGATACTTGCGAGATCTGTGACACTGCTGACACTCGTTACACTGACCTCTCTACTCTTAGGACATCGAGACGTTCGATCTGGAAGACTTCAAATACAACAGCGTCAACATCACAGCCTTCCGATTGGTCGATGTCGAGAGCAAACGCTACATCAAGATCATGGAGCAAATGAGGAAATTCCAGCACAGTGGACGCAATATATTCGACGGCAATCCTTCCATACAGGTTAACTCAGCCGCTCTGCTCTGTTCCACATCCACCAGTACCCCTCTCTTTTCAGACTCAGCCAGCGCTCATGTTCGATTCGGTGTATGCCTTCGCTGCGGGACTCATGGAACTGGATCGAAGTCACACGCTGACCCTAACGAATCTGTCATGCGACTCAGAGCAGCCCTGGAGTGATGGTCTATCGCTCTACAACTACATCAATTCTGTAAGTGCACGTCGTTCATTCGTCGGTCGTCCCCCCTCTTAACGCCTCAATTCACAGGCCAGCATCAGCGGTCTGACGGGGAACGTTGAATTCAGCGAGGGTCGCCGCAACAACTTCAAGATCGATTTGCTGAAACTGAAATCGGAGCGGATCCAGAAGGTGGGCTTCTGGAATCCCCAGGAGGGCGTCAACGTCACCGATCCGTCGGCGTTCTATGACATCAATTCGACCAACATCACACTGGTGGTAATGACGCGAAAGGTGAGTTTCATTTGATTCCCTTCACCGGGAGCCTCTTCAAATCTGTGTGTGTGTGTGCATTGACAGGAGAAACCCTACGTCATGGTGAAGGAGGATGCCAATTTGACGGGCAACGCCCGGTACGAAGGCTTCTGCATTGACTTGCTCAAGGCCATCGCCGCCCAGGTCGGATTTCACTACAAGATCGAACTGGTCCCGGATTCGATGTACGGCGTCTTCAACCCAGAGACAAACTCCTGGAACGGCATCGTGAGGGAACTGATGGAAAGGGTGAGTGGTCTGGTGGTGGGTTGCCGGTGATGTGGAAGACTTTCGTTTTGTTTCTCTGCAGCGTGCTGACTTGGCGGTGGCTTCAATGACAATCAACTACGCGCGGGAGAGTGTGATTGACTTCACAAAACCGTTCATGAACCTTGGCATCGGCATTCTCTTCAAGGTAAGTGGAGGCGTTGGACTGGCTACTAGTCGCAGGTAGGTGCTTGAGACCCCGAAGCTCTTGGCTAGTTCGAGGCGGCTCAAGCTGCCGGAGAGGCTGAAGGCGTGGCTCGACAGCCAATCTGCCAGTTTGAGTGCTTAATTTAGTTGTTTAGTTTCAATTTCTTATTCAATGTGTATCAGTGGTTCAATGGCTTCTCCCCCGTAGGTACCGACTAGCCAGCCAACTCGTCTCTTCTCGTTTATGAATCCGCTGGCTGTGGAAATTTGGTTGTATGTGCTAGCGGCTTATCTCTTAGTATCATTCACGCTGTTTGTGATGGCACGCTTTTCTCCGTACGAATGGAATAATCCGCATCCATGCTTGAAGGAATCCGATATTGTTGAGAATCAGTTTTCCGTGTCGAACAGTTTTTGGTTCATAACCGGTACATTCCTCCGGCAGGGATCTGGACTTAATCCAAAGGTAATGTAAGGCTTGCCTCTGTATCCCACTCTCAGACTGTCAATGCTGCCGGCCGCGTGCGAGGGAGGGCGAGACATGAAGGCGTTTCACTCTCCCGCACTGGCGGCGCGGTGGCGGTAAGATTTTGTGTTTTGATATAGATTCCTGCGCTGTTAGTCCAATGCTTCCAGACCCATCCATCCTGTCAGACATTCATATTCAAGATATTCTCCTCCTCGCCTCCTGAACAGAAATCAGAACGCGTGCAGAATCAGTTCTTCTCGTTCATGAACCCACTCGCCGTGGAGATCTGGTGCTACATAGCCATTGGCTATGTGCTCGTCTCGATCACAATCTGGATCGTGGCGCGGTTTTCGCCGTTCGAGTGGCAGCCGTCGAAGCCTCCCTGCTCGATGGCCTGCGAGCACATGCTCAGTCGAATCCGCCAGGCGGCCAGGGAACGGGAGAAGCAACAGCAGCAAAAGCAGCAGACATTCACTGCACTGCAGAAGTCGATGATCCCGTTGGTGCGATCCTCGCAAGATCAGACCCGGACGTATGAGACCTCAAGCGGCGCGCAGAGGCGATCGCTTGCCGACCAGACGAAGGACGGCGAAGATTGCGCGCCGGGGGAGTGCAGCGATACCGAAAGCAAGACGGTATTCGTCGAGAATGTGGAAGAGATTGTCGAGGATCGGCAGCAGGATAACGATGACGATCCCGATCACATGCATGAGCACTATCACGACGACGACGGCGACGATGACGAAGAAGTGGTCTACGAGAACCAGGAACTAAACGACGAGCACAACCAAGTCTGGGGGCTCTGCGACCACGAGCACACGGACGAAATGGAACTCGTGAGCATTCGGAATGAGTTTACGCTCAAGAACAGTTTCTGGTTCGCCATAGGGACGCTCATGCAGCAGGGATCCGACTTGTATCCACGGGTACGGCACGGAGAGGTCTTCCCTTGAATACTACCAACTATTGCACATGCCCCACCCGAGGCGTATATGCTAGCTTTTAACACTTTCATTTGGATACTTTTGCAGGCAACATCCACGCGGATCGTAGGCGGCATTTGGTGGTTCTTCACGCTGATCATCATCTCCTCGTACACAGCGAACCTGGCCGCGTTCCTGACCGTCGAGCGGATGATCACCCCGATCGAGAGTGCTGCTGATCTGGCCGAGCAAACGGACATATCCTACGGAACGCTGGAGGGAGGGTCAACCATGACGTTTTTCAGAGTAAGTCTTCCCCGTGGTCAGTGTGCACAATGAAGCTTAACCGCTGTTTGGCAGGACTCCAAGATCGGGATATATCAGAAGATGTGGCGCTACATGGAGAACCGCAAGCCGTCCGTCTTCGTCAAGACCTACGAGGAGGGCATCAAGCGTGTTCTCGACGGGAACTACGCCTTCCTGATGGAGTCCACGATGCTGGATTACGCCGTGCAAAGGGACTGCAATCTGACGCAGATCGGTGGACTGCTCGACTCGAAGGGCTACGGTATTGCAACTCCGAAGGGCTCCCAGTGGCGGGACATCATTTCCCTGGCGATCCTCGAACTCCAGGAGAAGGGCATCATTCAGATTCTGTACGACAAGTGGTGGAAGAACACCGGCGACGTCTGCAACAGGGACGACAAGAGCAAGGAATCAAAGGCGAACGCCTTGGGCGTGGAGAACATCGGTAAGTGATCCTCATGCGATATTCCCCTCTCCCTCCACTCATCAACACTCTCTCTCTCTCTCTCTCTGACACAGGCGGTGTTTTTGTCGTTCTACTGTGCGGCCTGGCTCTGGCAGTTGTGGTTGCAATCTTGGAATTCTGCTGGAACTCAAAAAAGAACGCGCAAACCGAACGTCAGTCGCTGTGCTCCGAAATGGCCGAGGAACTGCGCTTCGCAATGCATTGCCACGCGTCCAAGCAGCGACCAGCTGTGAAGAGAAACTGCACGAAGTGCACCCCCGGCACCACATACGTCCCCGGCAGCATTGGTATGTCTCACATCAATGGGGTGCACTACAATTTTTTTAACTAAACCGTCACAGAATAACCGAAATCGAAAATAAGGACTAGTTGATAGATGTTGTGTGAGGAGGAAGCGCTGTAGGTACTCTTGTAGAATGAATTGCGAAGGACTCTGAGCAAATAAACTTAAATGAGAAAAGAAAAGTTGTGCGTTTTGATGGGGGTGGGGTGGGGCAGATCATCAGAGATCATCAAGCATACTTTCGGGATTGCAATGGAGTAAAGGAGGATATCACTATTTTCGCTTCAAACTGGACAACCAGGGCACGCCCCTTAAGAAGGCGCACCTCAACGCTTCTACATTGAATTTCCTATCGATCTAGGTATCCCTCAATCTCGGACTCGTCCTGGTTATCGAGGAAGTCGTCTCACAAAACGCCATACTTTTCAATTCATCGATTTCTGTGCATCAAAAGAGGTTGCATCGAATTTTATCTACCTAAGCTCATCCAAGTCCCCCCGTTCCAAAAAGTTAGCTTACCCAGCTCCTGCATGAAATTCCCCATCCACTCTGACATCCCACATCCTCGGACTCGTCCTAATTCCAGAGAAATTTGTTTCACAAAACAAAGCCCCCTTAAATTCCTCGTCGTTGAAAATTGGTTTATTTTCTGCAAAAAAAGTCGACTCAAGTGCGTTGCCGGTTGACTGCATTTTTTCGTGTAAAATGTGGCATTTTTTTCGAGAGTCGATTTTTGAAATGTTTGCGGACAAACTTCACCTCGAATGCTTGGGTCTGAGTGTCAAAAGGATAATCAAAGTGGATTCCATCAAAAATTTCATTCGGAATCCTTGGAAACTCGAACAAAGTGTGATTTAATGATTTTATGTCGTCACCGGATGAACTGATTTAAGGAGACGAGTTGCTGCTTGTCTGGATGGATGGGGTGATGGGGCATGGGGGTTTGTTTTTTATTATTGAACGAGTGAAAGTCGAAGTTAAATGTCCTTGAAGAGCTGTGTTTAGTATTTCAACAGGCATTCGATGGTTTGCACGAAACGAGAGAGTTTCGTGGTTTTTAATTGAAATTCATCATTGGTCGGTGAATTGCCGGAACTCCGGTGTATCTATAAGTGTGGCCATACAGAGTGCATGGATACCATGGTCTTTGCCTTCGACAAGGCAACAGAGGATACCGTGGTTTAAGCAGGCCCACATAAGTGGGGAATACACCCAACCTGTGCCAACCGGAAATCAGATTGCGCTTGCTGAAGGGAGTAGTTAATTTTGGCCCAAATCCGCCTGGAACGCACATTAATTGGGGGAGATAACTTTGGCGCTAAAATTGTCCTTAACTCCTAAACGGGGCGATATGGACCCCCCTAAGAAGTTCTAGTTTTAAGCCCCTCTCCAAAATAGCGTTATCAATTCTTGACGCCAAAGTTATCGTACTCGTGCCATTGACTGCTTGGACGGATCCCAATATGCTTACTCCGTCGAGATTGCCCGCCCGTGGTGTATAGACGTGCATGGTCGAGTTGTTGATGGGTTTCTTTTGTGTTTCACTCCTCTCTTGTTGGTAAATAGCACCAGAAGGGTATTTCAAAATCAAGGATTGGAAGAAAGTAGTCGCTTTGGTCTTTTTCAATTTGCAATCCATCCAGTATGCTTGCATGTTCAGGAGAGCTTCAGAGCCAGCCCTTTGCAACGATCGTCTTCATGTAGTGGTCAAGTGGAGAAGACGAAGTAAGACCTCTAAGCCGGCCGTCGGAGTAGTATGGAGGAGAATACATAATCACGAACTCTACGAGCTGTACTAAGATGTAGATGTAGTCCGGAAAGGACTAGCCCATCCATATCAAGCCCATGGAAAAGAATACCGGGAGGGTCGGTATTTAGCGACTTAGCGACCAAGTCAAATGCAAGACAGTTTGATCTTGAGGAATGCAAGTAGCGTCCATGATGCTTAGACCCTTCACGGGTCTCACCTGACAAGAAGAAGAGATTCTACTCGTGCCGGTCGGAAAGGGCACAGCATGAAGGAAAGGGAGAGCAAGTACATGTCCCCATTAGTCTTCAACGCCTGCGAAAATTGGGCTGAAGGAGGGCATCTCAAGAGCGATATACCCCAACCTGGGCGACACCACGATCTGCAAAGCGCTTAACAGAGGTACTTCACAGCGTGGAGTGCTCTCTACTTTCTTATGGAATGCAGTGGTGAATGAACTTCTATTGACATGGGAAGAGACAGGGTGCAAGGTTATTTGTCTATGTCCATGATGTTATCATCACGGCCACTTGGGAATGCAGTCAGCCCGCGTCGGATAAGGGAACGTATGCGGTCTATATATTTATCCGCAGAAAATAGATTTAGTCGTCTTAACCAAGAAATACAAAATTCCTGTCTATGATCCCCCAACTATTAGGGGAACTGAGTAACAGTGCAAAATTCCTAGGCCTCATTCTGGACGCGAAGTTAAGCTGCAAAGAAAAACCATAGGGTTCAAAACCGTGTGGTTCACTGCCTACTTGTGTCAGTAGTCAGACAACTCTACGACGTGGCTATGTGGTGGCCCACGTTTAACAAAGCCACTGATTGCAAACCGTTCGACAGGGTGCGACGGATGACATGTGTGTCCATCAGCGGAGCACTGTGATAAATCCCTCCACAGCCTTAAATATACTCCTCAACCTTCCGCCGATAAAATTCTTCGGCGGACAATTCGCGACCAGCACGACGATTAGATTGTTTATGTGAATTGGATGTAGTTTAGCTACAAAGATGAAGAGAAATAAGAAACACTTGGCATCTTGTGCTCTAGTAGATTTATTCACTTAGATCCACTTAAATAGTTTGTGGAATAGGATCAACTGGATGCTCGTGGTTACACAACAGGGCTTCTGTGGCCTGTGGTAGTCAGCAACCCTAACCTAACCGTAGGGCATCTCATATCCTCTCCCGTAAACCACACGATCCATACGCACGAGAGATCTCGAGGACAATCGAAACTGAAGCAGGAGAGTTATTGGGCTTCGTTCGACCACTTTGTCTTGGATCTGCCAAGTGGTCGCCCACCATGGCACGCCTGAGAAGTCGTGGTAATGGGGACATCCGTGTCACATGACCAAACCATCGACGCAAAGCCGAAGCTGATCAGTAAGACATCCACAGTGAATTCGATCACCATCTGATGGGTGCCGAGGGATACAGGAATCCAATGAGACTAAAAAACGGACAGTCTCACGAGAAAAGACAAGAAGAGAAGCCAGCTTGACCTATGCATTGGAGCAACAGCAAGAGCTCTAAGGCCGACGCTGAGCAACAATAAAGCAACGTCATTGATCAGTCTTAGTGCCAAGGATGTATGCATGCTAAAAGGAGTACACCAGCCATTAGACACCGACCAACAACGACCAGCCCCAGTCACCAGCCAACAACCACCAGCCCCCAGCCAACAGCCATCAACCACCAACCACCAACCACCAGCCCCCAGCCACCAACCACCAGGCATCAACCACTAACCACCACCCAATAACTACCACAACCACCCAAATTCGCGGAAGTTACTTTCACTTGTTCCCATCAATACACCTGTCATCACCACACTACAATACTACACCACCCCAACGACGCCGATGAACTTCCCTGCATAACACTTGCAGCTATTTCTGAGCGCTTAGTAAAAACTGTGTATTTCATTCCCGTTGCCTCCGACAAATTTCACTTTGAGTGACAACACACAAGAAAATAGTAAAATCGAGAGAACGTGCCCAAGGAGACTTGCATTTGAGCAGCGACACGAACTACTATGAATCCCACCGAGGAATGCTTGCAGTTGCTGCTGAGCGCCTGGTGGAAACTGTGTATTTTAACGTGAGTCCCGTTGTTATGAAATAAGTAAGATCGAGGGAACGTGCTCCGAGGACTGGCATTTGACAGCGGCACGAACTACTATGAATCCCACCGAGGAATGCTTGCAGTTGCTGCTGAGCGCCTGGTGGAAACTGTGTATTTTAACGTGAGTCCCGTTGTTATGAAATAAGTAAGATCGAGGGAACGTGCTCCGAGGACTGGCAATTGACAGCGACACGAACTACTATGAATCCCACCGAGGAATGCTTGCAGTTGCTGCTGAGCGCCTGGTGGAAACTGTGTATTTTAACGTGAGTCCCGTTGCCCTATAACAAAATGCACTGCGATTGACAGCACCAGGGAACCGCCATATGAAACCCATCGAGGAATGCTTGCAGTTACTTTCACTTGTTCCCATCAATACACCTGTCATCACCACACTACAATACTACACCACCCCAACGACGCCGATGAACTTCCCTGCATAACACTTGCAGCTATTTCTGAGCGCTTAGTAAAAACTGTGTATTTCATTCCCGTTGCCTCCGACAAATTTCACTTTGAGTGACAACACACAAGAAAATAGTAAAATCGAGAGAACGTGCCCAAGGAGACTTGCATTTGAGCAGCGACACGAACTACTATGAATCCCACCGAGGAATGCTTGCAGTTGCTGCTGAGCGCCTGGTGGAAACTGTGTATTTTAACGTGAGTCCCGTTGCCCTGTAACAAAATGCACTGCGATTGACAGCACCAGGGAACCGCCATATGAAACCCACCGAGGAATGCTTGAAGTTGCTGCTGAGCGCCTGGTGGAAACTGTGTATTTTAACGTGAGTCCCGTTGTTATGAAATAAGTAAGATCGAGGGAACGTGCTCCGAGGACTGGCAATTGACAGCGACACGAACTACTATGAATCCCACCGAGGAATGCTTGCAGTTGCTGCTGAGCGCCTGGTGGAAACTGTGTATTTTAACGTGAGTCCCGTTGCCCTATAACAAAATGCACTGCGATTGACAGCACCAGGGAACCGCCATATGAAACCCATCGAGGAATGCTTGCAGTTGCTGCTGAGCGCCTGGTGGAAACTGTGTATTTTAACGTGAATCCCGTTGCCCTATAACAAAATGCACTGCGATTGACAGCACCAGGGAACCGCCATATGAAACCCACCGAGGAATGCTTGCAGTTGCTGCTGAGCGCCTGGTGGAAACTGTGTATTTTAACGTGAGTCCCGTTGTTATGATATAAGTAAGATCGAGGGAACGTGCTCCGAGGACTGGCATTTGACAGCGGCACGAACTACTATGAATCCCACCGAGGAATGCTTGCAGTTGCTGCTGAGCGCCTGGTGGAAACTGTGTATTTTAACGTGAGTCCCGTTGCCCTGTAACAAAATGCACTGCGATTGACAGCACCAGGGAACCGCCATATGAAACCCACCGAGGAATGCTTGCAGTTGCTGCTGAGCGCCTGGTGGAAACTGTGTATTTTAACGTGAGTCCCGTTGCCCTATAACAAAATGCACTGCGATTGACAGCACCAGGGAACCGCCATATGAAACACATCGAGGAATGCTTGCAGTTGCTGCTGAGCGCCTGGTGGAAACTGTGTATTTTAACGTGAGTCCCGTTGCCCTGTAACAAAATGCACTGCGATTGACAGCACCAGGGAACCGCCATATGAAACCCACCGAGGAATGCTTGCAGTTGCTGCTGAGCGCCTGGTGGAAACTGTGTATTTTAACGTTAGTCCCTTTGCCCTGTAACAAAATGCACTGCGATTGACAGCACCAGGGAACCGCCATATGAAACCCACCGAGGAATGCTTGCAGTTGCTGCTGAACGCCTGGTGGAAACTGTGTATTTTAACGTGAGTCCCGTTGTTATGAAATAAGTAAGATCGAGGCAACGTGCTCCGAGGACTGGCATTTGACAGCGGCACGAACTACTATGAATTCCACCGAGGAATGCTTGCAGTTGCTGCTGAGCGCCTGGTGGAAACTGTGTATTTTAACGTGAGTCCCGTTGCCCTGTAACAAAATGCACTGCGATTGACAGCACCAGGGAACCGCCATATGAAACCCACCGAGGAATGCTTGCAGTTGCTGCTGAGCGCCTGGTGGAAACTGTGTATTTTAACGTGAGTCCCGTTGTTATGAAATAAGTAAGATCGAGGCAATGTGCTCCGAGGACTGGCATTTGACAGCGGCACGAACTACTATGAATTCCACCGAGGAATGCTTGCAGTTGCTGCTGAGCGCCTGGTGGAAACTGTGTATCTTAACGTGAGTCCCATTGTGGGAGATGGCACAGAACCGACACACGTTTCGGTACGAAATTAACCAGCCTCGTGGATTTGGTGGAGGATTTGCTAATGATGGGAGGACATGCTTCAGGGAGCAGCTATTTATTACCTAGTGATGGCGTTGTTGTATGCAAATGGGCTTTCCTTCAGTTCAAAACCACCCAAATTGAGACATTTTCGATGGGAAGACACACTGAATCGATGTGTTCCCTTCCCGCCATCCAGCCCCCATCAGCAATTAGAGTAAATATTCCCAGATTAGTAACTGGCATCAATTTTCAAGCGATTTCAACGAGTACGCCTGTGACATCCTTAAAACTCGAAAAAACAATTCTCTCGAATTTTCAAGACTTTGGATGCAAATATACACAGTTATCCTTTTCACACTCGATTCAATGGATTAGGGATGAAAATTCGGATTGAGCATCGAGATAATCGACTTTTGAGAACGTGGCAATTTTTCACACGAAAAAATGCGTTAAGCCGCCAACACACTTGGGTCGCATTTTATTGTTAAAAATAAACTCAATTTCGCGAGATTACACACATTTTTTAAATCGATTTTCTCAGGATGTAGGACGAATCCCAGAATGTGGGGTAACAGAATGGAAAGGAAATTTCTCGTAGATGGGAGTAGAGTTCAACTTTTTGGTGGGGGTGACCCTGGGATGATGGATGTGTGGCAGTATGCGTTAGTCTCTTGTATTGCTCTGAAATAGAGGAGGGATGTTTTGTGAATCGATTTTCTCGATAGTTAGGACGAGTCTGAGGTTGAGGGATGTCACAATGGATTGGAAATGAAGTTTAGATGAGGGATAAGGAGAGTTTTGTTAGAGGGGGGTGGCTTGGGTGGTCGTTGTGAAGCGGAAATCGGGATGTTTTCGTCTGGTCTATTTATATATTATATTTTTACATTTTTTAGGTTAGGTTAGGCTATGCGTTTTCCAGGCGTCCATTGTGTTGCCACTGAGCCGGTTTTCGCCCGTTAGTCGCGGAACGAATGCCCAGATTGATTTGACATCCTTTTCGGATATATATGTTGGTTCATTTATATAGAATTCTCCCAGGGTTTCTTTCCTAATGGAGGCCAGTGCAGGGCAGTTGCAGAGTAGATGTGAGGGGTTTTCCTCTTCTTCGTCATCGATGCCACTGCTACAGAAGTGGTTGCATGGTAACATTAGTCTTGCGGCTTGTCCTGTGAGGATTCCAACTGGGTTACTTAGGTTTTTCCTGTCTACACTGAGTATGGCCGTGGTTCTCTGTAGGTCCAGGTTTGACCATACTAGTTTCGCATGTAGGCACGTGTTACGATTATTCCATCTTTCATGGGCAGTGCCGATCGCTTTCTTCTTCTTTGGGGTGGACCTGGGCCTCATCTAAAAAGCCTCTCCAGCTAGCACGGTCTCTGGCTAGCTGTCTGCAGTGTCGCACGCCAAGTTGGTTGAGGTCCTTCTCCACCTGGGTGCGCCACCTTCCTCTGTTGCGTTGTCCCACGGGTTCGGAGTCGAAGACTCTTCGGGCCGGAGCTAAGTTGTCTATGCGCTCTACATGGCCTAGCCATCTTAGGCGTTGGATCCGAAGACGCCTGACTAGACTCATGTCGCTGTACAGCCCGTACAGTTCGTGGTTGAATCTTCTCCTCCAGAAACCGTCAACGCAAACAGGACCAAAGATCGCAAGCAGAGCTTTTCTCTCAAAAATACCAAGGACTTCCTCATCCGCTTTGGGACTGGGATGATCAAGGTCTTGTATAAAGTCAGCTTGGTCCTTCGAGAGAGGACTCTACTACTCAATTGCCTTTGGAACCCAAAGAAACAGTGATTGGCAAGAGTAATTCTGCGTTTTATCTCGGTACTGGTGTTGTTCGTACTGTTCAATTGCGAGCTGAGGTAGACGAAGTCCTTGACTACCTCGAAGTTATAGCTGCCCATTGTGACGTTCTGTCCAAGTCATCGATGTTGTGTGTCCTTCCTCCATTTTAGCCGCCTCCGCCTCAATGCCAGCAAACGCCTCATTGACGGCACGCTGTGTTCTGCCAATCACGTCAATGTCATCCGCGTATGCTGGCAGTTGTACGGACTTCTGGAAGATCGTGCCTCTAGTGTTGGCGTGTGAGTCTTGCACGATCTTCTCCAGGATGATGTTAAAGAAATCACATGACAGCGCGTCGCCTTGTCTAAATCCTTTTTTGACATTGAAGGTCTCAGTGAGTTCGTTGCCGACCTTGATGGAGCAGCGACAGTTCTCCATCGTCATCCTGCACAACCTGACGAGTTTGGCAGGAATGTCACAACTAGACATGGCGTTGTATAGCTCGTCCCTATGCACGCTGTCATATGCGGCCTTTAAGTCGACGAATAGGTGGTGGGTGTCGATCTGCATTTCTTGGGTTTCTTTCCATGATCTGCCGTAATGTGAAGATTTGGTCGATGGTGGACTTCCCCGGCCTGAAACCGCACTGATAAGGACCTATCAGGTTGTTGACGAATGCTTTACGGCGCTCACACAAAATGGCAGAGAGGATCTTATAGGCGGTGGTGAGGAGACTTATCCCTCGGTAGTTGGCGCAGTCAAAGGGGTCTCCTTGCTTGTGTATCGGGCAAACGATACTGGGGTTAAACTCGTCGGGCATGCTTTCCTCCGATCATATCTCACAGATGAGTTGGTGCATGTACCTTACCAGCTAATCTTCAGCTGGTTGATGGTTGATTTATCAGGGCACCGCCAGGTCCCTTTATGGATGTTGAGTTGAGGGAACCGCGTACTGGCTACAGAGAGATTACGTCCCGTGCCAAAGTCCACCAGCCTGAGTCCGTTCTCGGACGTGTTGTCGTGCAGGCTGTGCTTCCCGATGACTCTAGCAAAGATGTCTTCCTTGCCCAGCTTTGCGTTGAAATCTCCTAGAACGATCCCTGTGTCGTAGCCGGGGCATTGATAGTACGTCCTTTCTAGGAAATCAAAAAAGTCATCTTTGCTGTCGTCTCTCTTTGCATCCTCCGTTGGGGCGTGCGTGCAGATTAGGCTGATGTTCCCGAATTTAGCCTTGGTACGGATTGTTATGAGCCGTTCGCTACAGACAAAGCTTAAGACTTTTTGCCTAAGTCTGCCTCGAACAACAAATCCACATCTAAATAAGCGCCTCTCCTCGTTTGCAATCATCGGAGTAGATGTCGCAGTTTCTCATCCTCTTTTTGCCCCGCCCATTCCACCGCACTTCCTGGATTGCGGTAATGTCTGCTTTGTAGCAGTCCAGGGCCTCCGGCTGCACGTGGTCGATCTTAAAGGATTAACCTAACATTCCACGTGCAGAACCGAAAATCGTTGTCCTTGTAACGTTTGCTGGGGTCGTCAACATTAATTCCGTCCGTATCCGAGGCAGTTGGTTGTCTCTAAACCATAATATTTTTACGTGGTGAGGGAGTTAACCCCACGCACAACCCCCAACTGGGAGGCCAGGCCCGACCGAGACACCGAGACCTTCAATGTCAAAAAAGGTTTAAGACAAGACGACGCACTGTCATGTGATTTCTTTAACATCATCCTGGAGAAGATCGTGCAGAACTCACACGCCAACACTAAAGGCACGAACTTCCAGAAGTCCGTACGCGGATGACATTGACGTGATTGGCAGAATACAGCGAGCCGTCAATGAGGCGTTTGCTTCCATTGAGGGGGCAGCGGCTAAAATGGGTCTAGCGGTGAATGAGGGCAAAGCGAAGTATATGCTGTCATCAAGAAAGGACACACAAACGTCTTGGACAGAGCGTCACAATGGCCAGCTATAACTTCGAGGTAGTCACGGCTCTGCAGTAAATAGGCAATTGAGTAGTCGAGCCATCTCTCGAAGGACCAAGCTAACTTTATACAAGACCTTGATCATCCCAGACCTGCTGTACATCGCGGAGGCATTGACAATCTCAAAAGCGTATGAGGAAGTCCTTGGTCTCTTCGAGAGAAAAGCTCTTCGTACGATTTTTGGTCCTGTTTGCGTTGACGGTTTCTGGAGGAGAAGATTCAACCACGAACTGTACGAGCTGTACAGCGACATGAGTCTAGTCAGGCGTCTTCGGATCCAACGCCTAAGATGGCTAGGCCATGTAGAGCGTATGGACAACTCAGCTCCGGCTCGGAGAGTCTTCGACTCGGAACCCGTGGGACAACGCAACAGAGGACGCCCGCGTTTAAGGTGGCGCACCCAGGTGGAGAAGGACCTCAACCAACTTGGCGTGCGACACTGGAGATAGCTAGCCAGAGACCGTGCTAGCTGGAGAGGCTTTTTAGATGAGGCCCAGGTCCACCCCGGACTGTAGCGCCAAATGAAGAAGAGGAAGAAGAAGGTCTCGGTGAGTTCATTACCGACCTTGATGGAGCATTTTATTTATTTTATTCGCCTTATTTCATTTATGGGATACGAAAGTATTTCCAAAATTTAATTGAATTATTTTTTTCCAAATGACAAGAGAAAGAGCATGTGGAAGCAAAGAAAAAAAAATACAATACAAAATTTAGAGTTAACATTTTTTCAAAACAATAAAAATCAAAGATATTCAAAGAACCTTCAAAGAACGAAATTCATTGATAAATATTCTATTTATGGTCGAATAATCAAACGACAAGATCCATTTTTTAGTTCCATTAAAAAATGCATTTTTTCCACTCTTTCGCATCTTATAATATATGTCGGTAGTAAGTTAAACAGGTGGGTCGGCTTGGCATAGTGGGTTATTGCATCGACTCACTCCGAAGGGGGAAAAGGTGCAGACCATGCTCCTTAAGGACGTGGATCCCGATGAGATCCTCGCTATACTGCGCCAAGCGCAGAGCGACGATGTCCATGTCGTAGAGGTTAAACCCTTCATCACTGCGGCATCGAGAAGGGAGAATAGGAAACTTCATTTCTTTCACCCCAGACAGCAAGCTAGAGAGCCTAAAAATATATTACCCATTTAGGCACTCTGTCTGTTACGTGGGAAACAATAAAAAAGACAAAGAACACACTCCAGTGTGCTCGTTGTCAGAGGTTTGGGCATGCCGCGGCGAACTGCAATATACAGTCTCGCTGCGTCAAATGCCCTGGAATCCACAACCGTGGGGAATGTCCTTTAGGGACGAAAAAAGTTGAGGACAGGAGCAAGCTGACGTGCGTTCTCTGCAAGACTAGCGGGCACCCTGCTAACTATCGGGGATGTCCTAAGGTCCAAGAAATGAAAAAAATTATAGAGGCCAAACGTATAGGAAAAATGGTAGAAGCGAAGCCAGTGCCCCGTTCCTTCAGCTACCACTGTTACACCGGCAGTCTCCTATGCCCAAGTGGCATCGGCTGGGCGACCGGTTCAACAGACAGTGCCGAAAGTTACCCAGGTCCCTGTGGCCAGGCAACCAGATGCAAGATGTGCAGACGATTCTGCTCTCTATCCAGAGGCAGATCGTTCAACTCCAAAACCAATTCCAGAACCAGTTACAAGAACAAGCAGCACGAATAGACCTCATCTATTCGACGCTGTTTGGAGAGCCAAACGCAACATCGGTATAATGGCTGCGCAGGCAGCCTGCAACCTTAAATTTCTAGCAGTGAATGTTAATTCACTGATCCGTCTGAGCGTCAATTGAAATTTGCGAAACTAAGCTAAGCCATACGCACCCACTCAGGTACAAAAACTACAATGTCATTCGCAGAGATCGAAGCTACCTAGCTGTGCGGAGTCGCGCTCTTAATAAAAAAAGGCCTATGTCATATGGTCGTGTATAGCGGTGAGTTCCAAGTAGGCACAGAGAGGATCACAAGCAAAAGCGCACTAAGGTATCTCGGTAGGACCCTAGACTGCAAGCTCACCTACTGGAACCAAATTAAATCGGTATCAGAACGCGCGGCGAAGGAAACACAGAACCTAAGCAGACTTCTGGCGAGTATCGCCGGCCCAGTCATGAGTAAGCGATGGTCCATCACTCACCCCATTCTCCTGAATGGCTGTGAAATTTGGACAGAGGCACTCAATGTGGAGAAGTGGCCGCAGAACAGAGAAGAGGAGCGCTTCGTGTCACCAGCTCTTACCGCACAGTGTCCGCTGTACCGCCAGCTGTACTCGTTATCGCGGGAGTGACCCTATAGATCTGCTAGCAGCAGAAAGAAAGTACGTCAGTGACAACGAGAGAGAGAAGTAGGGGTTGAAGCGGCAGTGGCGGCAGCAAAGGAGCGCACTAAGGAAAGTTGGCAAAGGAGGTGGAAGAAGAGGAAGATGGACCGGTTGATCAAGAACACTGAAGTACGGACGGAGCGGAAGCACGATGAAGTAAATTACTACTATCACCCAATCCTTAACCGGACATGGTATATCTCTAGAATGGGGGAAAAGACAGCGCAGCCTGCCAATACAACGACTTCGAGGAAGACGACGCCTACCATACCTTCTTCATTTGCAGCAGGTGGGCTGTGCAGAGGCAGAAACAGGTACACTTTACCCAGACAAAGTCCATAAGCTGACAGCGATTGGCATAAGATCTGCGCTTTTGTTGAGACTGTACTAAGCACCAAGAGGAGAGAGGAAGAAGACTTAAGCCGGTCCCCGCAGGCGAATGAAAACGACACCACTCTGAAGTAATACGAAAGCGGTTCCGAAGTGGAAGGTGTCAAGAAAAACAGGCGTCCAGGTGGATTCTTGGTTAAGGCGTCAGTCCCACACTACTTGGAGCAGAACGGCCCTGCCCCTAGTGCGCATTAGAGTCTTCCCATTGTCCACAAAAACAAAAAAAAATTAAATAAAAACTTACAAATGAATAGCTCCAGTAAAAGTTAATGTACCTAACATTAATTTTAGAAAGTTTGTTTACACATGTTTCCCTTACCAGTGATTTCACTTGGTTTTCAGGAGCAGTCTGTCGAAGCCTCTGTGTGTTGTGTCCTGTTCTTCACAGGGAGGCGCTCGTATGGCCTTGCTTTCAAAATGACTCGGCTCGGCACTTTCAAGGTCTCAAGCTGAATCTGCTTTTGCTCTGGACATCTGAGAAGTGCGTACAGCTTGGCACCTGTACCCCTAGTGGCAATAGAACAAAAAATTGAAGAGAATAGAAAGAACACCGCTAAGTGCAGAAGCAGCTCAAATAAGGTAATTATAGTCGACATCGTGCTGAGAATTATCGTTTTGACGAGTCGTTCGTTTGAACACAGCCAGTAATGCTCTTCTGTGTCTTGTCTCTTCTTCAATATCGGCATAAACCGGTGGAGTCTCGCTGTGTCGGGCTATGGATTCTGCAAACATTGCACTGTCCGTGGAAAGAAGTGCAACGAGCTGTAAGCATTTAGCAATCATTTGCAAGTGATTAAGTGAATTTAATTGAAGCCATTCGACTGACATGTGGTTGGTATTCACGTGATCCGCTGCTGGGATCAGTCAACTTCACACAATTTGAGACTGAATCGTGGTTCTTCTCTGAGCAGCGTCACTGATTCGGGGTCGTCGACCTTTGTCATATGGTCGTGTATAGCGGTGAAGTGCGGAGATTCCAGGCCATAGAAACGTGTATCGCACGCATCCCCCTTCGAGGTGGTAAGCGGCTATATGTGCGACTAACAAATCACGAATCAACCAATACTTCATTCAAGAGCTCGATACGCTTTTCACTAGCCTTTGACTGAGCTCGGAAGATAACTACTATATCGTAGCCGGGGACTTGAACTCGAAGCATATAGAGTGGGGCAACGTGGTGCATAACACCAGGGGTACCTCATTGTATAACTGGTTGGTAGAACACAATGTTGAGTTCAAGCTAGATTTGCTAGCAACCGATAGGCCATCGTATCCCAGAAGCGGGTCCTATCTGGATCTGATGCTGATAGACAAACGACTGACTATACTAGACGTGGAAAGACGCACACGGAACTGTCTAACTGCTGTTGAGTACGAGAGTGATCACTGCGGGCTCTTCGCAGTTATTCAGCTCCCGAACGAGGTGGAAGGACTGGAAGAGTATGTCCAGAGGCACCCTTATAATTATAATAAGGCCCGCTGGCCACGCTTCTCCAGGACTTTATCCACAGAACTACGTTCGAGTGGGATCAATCCGCCGACAAACAGAAACCTGACGAACGAAGAGGTTGACAGGTACCTCATACAAATGGACGACGTAATCAAACGTACGATGGACAAAACAATTCCGAAGGTAGTTCAAATCGACAACAGCGATTTTTATCGAAATGCTACCATCGACGCACTTCACGTGCACAAAAGTAGGCTGCTGTCAAGACTCAAACTCTTGCACAGGCGTTTTACAGATCCGCAAAACGCGGAAGTCAGAGCATTAAAGTCGGAGATCAAGAACCTACATATAAACTATAGCTTGGCTATAAGCTTGCACTGGGGCAACAAAATCCGGGCTGTACGATCCAACACTCCGGGTATGTTCCTGCAAGTAAATAAAATAGGGGACGACAGACAACGAACACTTACTGACTTCAGTTGGCATCGATCCAGATGAGGCAGTATTAGACAATGACTTCTTTGCGGTCGAAGATCCAAGAGAATCCAAGAGATCCCAAGAGAAGGTTACAGCTATTGGTGCAGTGTTCCAGAGAGTGTATACGGTCAACGAGGTTAGTAGGGCGTATCACGATCTGGAGAACAGAGCTCTGTTAAGCCACTTCTATCTCCGCAATGAGATAAGTCAATGGCGATCAGAGAATCCAGGTTTCACCAGGGCCGTCGCCAATGATGGGAATCACATCTTGATTTCTCAAGAAGATCTCCAGGGTATCTTCCACTCGCTGAAGAAGAATAAGTCAGTGGGAATCGATGGAATACCGAACATTGTGCTTCGCCATCTTCCCCCCGAAGCGGTCCAAATTTACACAACCTTGTTCAATAATGCGCTGAGTAATGCACATTACCCCACGTACTGGAAAACAGCTGTTGTTCAACCGATCTCTAAACGGGACAAAGATAAGTCCATTCCGACAAATCATCGATCAGTCTTCTTCCCTGCAAAAGCAAGGTTTTTGAAAAGATAGTCATTCGAGTCCTGAAGCAATGGGCTGATGAAAAGAAAATCATACCGGACAACCAGTTCAGATTCCGAGCGGGGCAAAACTGGTGGCCAACATACAATGGAATAAAAACAAAAATCAGTGCACGGGTGCCTGCCTGATTGACTTGGAGAAGGCGTTCGACACCGTTTGGTTGGAGGACCTCTTCCTCAAGCTGGTCAGGCTTGGCATAAGTAAACCATTGCTATACAAGGTCTATGACATGATAACAGGTAGAACGTTCGTTGTGAAAAATGGTGACGTAACTTCCACTACGGTCTTTAACATTAAAAACGGTCTGTAACAGGGGGCCAGCGGTTCCCCGATCCTGTTTTCTATATTCACTGCAGTTCTTATAGGTTCCATGCCGCACTTAATTGCGTACGCCGACGACCTAGTTGCGTACAGATCAGGTCCGAAGGTTGCCGAAGGTTGTTGCAGCGTGACTTCGAGAAAATCCAGCGATTTTGCGACGACTGGAAGTTGCTTATCAACTTCCAGAAATGCGAAACTAGTCTTTTCCGGACCCCGTTGGACAGGGCAACGCGGGATACGCGCCAAAACTGGCGTAAGTTCGGCATAGTTGACCCTCAATGTCGACCGTTAACTGTGAAAAGTGTAGTAAGATCTCTAGGCATTTGGCTGCATCAATATCTGTATTTTGACAAACACATAGATATTGCTCTGAGGTAAGCCAGAAAAGCCTTTGCTGCGGCAAGAAGGTTGTTTTTCAGCAGCCAACTTGATACCAGAGTGAAGTTAATCTGCTTCATGGCGCTAGTACGACCCATTATGGTGTACGGTTGTCCATTGTGGTTCAACGTGAGTCCTTCCCAGATGGAAAAGATAAGGGTGTTCGAGAGACAGTGTCTTAGGAGCTGTCTCCGTCTGTATCGCACACCCGAGTCTGAGTACAAGAAGTACTATCCCAACGAAGTCCTGTACAACGAGGCAAACGTAAATAGGGTAGATAATTTTATCATTAAACTGATCAGAAGGCACACTGCACGAGCTATGTCCTCTTCCAACAGTCTGATCTTTGGGGCTTACTACCCCAATAGTAAGTACCATGAAAGGGTGCGCCTTAACGGCTTTATTCCTCCCGAAGCATTCCTCTATCTAGACACAATTGGCCTTATACAGGATCCACAAGGATGTCCTATCATCTTCCATGTCGTACGCCGAACAGTGGACAGGCGACTTCAATACGAACCGGATGTCGTTCGCACACACGAGGATCTCCTCCGGTTTAGCAGAGCGATCCCCGCTCGTGATAGGTAAGAGTCGGCAAAAAATACCAAAGAACGGCAATTTTACTGGTGGTTACACCAAAACCAGCCTCCGCCACCGATAGCTTTTCCACAGGATCAGGTAGTTGACCATAGTGGCCAGCTTACATAGTTTTTAAGGTAGCCTTAAGAGGAAAAACAAAATAAATAAAATCCAAAAAAAATATAAAACAAAAAATCAAAAAAAAATATATGAAACAAAAACAAAAAAAAAGTACATCACGGCGTATAAATTATATATGTTAGGCATATACACAACATATACGCCCTGGTGCACGTGTCCGTACTGTTACGGACATAGTTAAGATAGTATTAAGTTTTATGTTAGGTTAAGTTAGAATAAGGTAGTTTAAGTAGTTAAGCTTAGCCAAGTTTTTTTATAAGTTTTCTTGGCAAAGAAAAAAGTAATAATCGATTGTCGTGAAGACTAAAAAAAAAACATAGACTAAGCCGAAAGGCACATTTAGAAAGTAGTTCAGATTAGCTTAGAGTACCCGCATAGGGTCAGTAGGTTAGTATTAAGAACATTGTAAATTCTTAAGTTAGTTAAGCTAGTTTTAAGTACTTTTGTCTAGCATGTAAGTAAAATAATTTAAAATTAAATAAAAATGCATAAAAAAAAAAATAAAAATGCATCGACTCCTACGCAGAGGGGCCAGGTTCGATACCCGAATTAACCACCTTCATGGCTCCACCTCTATCGAGTCACTGATAATGCTTTGAGCTTCTCAACTACGCCGTTCGGCCATTTTTACCCCTAGCCCACAACGAAGATGTAGTGGTTATCCCTTGTATTTCACTTATACATTTACAACGCTTGTCAATTCACCACAATATGGCGGCCGATTCGTGAATTTTGTGGGAAAAAGCGGCAGATTCATGAATTTAGTGGGAATCCATGTACTTCCCATGTAACGTACATGGGTATGTTTTTTTTTTTTTTTTTTAATTCATTTTTATTATTTAATTCATAATAACTTACATACTAGACAAAAATGCTTAAAACTAGTTAGACGAACAATGTTTTTATTTCTAACTTACTGGACCTATGCGGGCACTCTAAGCTAAACTTAATCTTAATCTATGTCTTTCGACCTAACCTAACGAATAAAATATAAATGGAAATTTAAAAGGAACACATTACTATTAAGAAAAAATAGAAAACTTAACTACAGGACGGTTTTACACATGGGTATGTTGCTCGGAGGGTGTTCAAAAGTTGATACTAGTATTTCTAAGGGAATTTTCTTACAATGTTATATGGACTTTCGTGAATAAAATTGTATTGCAATGTCCATTTAACTGGAACTATTTGATCTAAAATTAATTCTTAAGTGTATATAAAGCCTATTCATAAACCATACCTGAAAAATTAACTAAAAAAGTGAAGCCCGCTTTATACGCATAAATCATTTATTCTGAAAAACTCAAGAATTCAATTTAAACAATTTGATAAGAACAATGGCAAGATATTGCAACTTTTAATAATGCTAAAAAATGGTTGTCAAAACATTTTATTTGTGATTCACGCTTCAATAATATTTTTATTATTGGTTAACTGAACGTGTGAATGTATTATTAATTTTTATTCATATGAAAAAATTCACACTATGTTGTGCATTCATTAATTATGTCCAAGTATTTTGAGATTGTAAATTGCTGAAAGTTTTAATGAATCGACTTCATGAACATAAGCTTTGTTCGTTCGTTTACCCCTCCATACTGTGTTGAAAATTGAACACCGAAATTTGAAAAAACGTTCAAATAACGAGCGAATTTTCAAATAAGAACTCTAATTCACCCCATTGCTAAGGTGGGGAAGGGTATCAGCTATCTTCACAGCTGTTCTCAAGAGCTCACACGTATTCACAGACAGGGGACAAAAAGCGTATAAAAAACGCTGTCAGATGAAATCAAGAGGCAAGGGAGGTAGAAGTTGGATATCTCTATTATAGGTTATCTCTGGTTCGGAGTCGGCATTAAACTGTAGGTCCCTTCCACTAGTAAAAGAACAAATAGCACGCACAACACTCAGTGGTTGCTGAGAAGCTAGGCCCAGGTCCGCCTCGGACTGTCGCGCCACCCATATTATTATTATTATCTACAGCCTTCAAAGTGACTTATTTGTATGAGCACAAGTGTATGTATGTACGCAAACTAATCTAAAGCTCACTTAAAAAAAAATTGTATTATAAATATTGATATGCAATCTTCTGCAGATAAATTAAATAATGTAAAACTGATTTTGAATACATGAAATAAATTAATCAAAAATAAAGCTCCCCTGTCAGTTGCAAGAGCGCAGTTTCAGTAGACCTTCCACTTCGAAAACCAAATTGACAGTTAATAAAAAAAAAATTAGTTCTTTCTAGAAATGACAATAATCTAAATTTCATACCACTTCAACAAATTTTTGAAAACACCGACTGCAACGAGATTGGACGATAATTGATCAAAATTGTGTCGTCACCCTTTTTGGGAAGTGGCATAACTATATCCGCTTTTTTTTGGGACCGTTCCCACATTTTTACGCAGTAAAAACACCTCCCTTCAAATAAAATATATTTCCACTACAACTAAGTCTTACACTTATCCAGCAGTTTTTCTTTCATGGCTTGGACGCATTTGGCAAGAGATTCTCCGTTCAGAGTTCTTGCTTACACCGCAGTTAGGCGCGGGTTGAATTCACCGTGCTAGGTCAAGGGGTTTAGTCCCCTGAAGACGGCGAAGAGAGTTTCTTTCGTCGAGCATTGGAAGGACAGCAGAGTTTATGTGCTCTTCCGGGCGACGCTTATGCTTACGAGCAAAATTCGTAACTTCATCTTGGACTGATGAAATTCCAAGATCTCCGTGGATATCCTTCTTTCGTATGTACCAGGGTGCGTTGACGATGGCCATTAGCACTTTATTTTGGAAAGTTTGTAGTATGTTTCGATTACTTTCTTTGGTACAACCCCATAGTTGTATACCATACGTCCAGATGGGTTTTAGCAGTGTTGTCAGTACTTGGCTTGGAATATTTTCCAATAAGCCAGTACATGGCTTTGTATTTTAATTGGAGCTCCTCACGTATCTTTTTGACGTGCTCCTTCCATTTAAGCTTTACATCGAGAGTCATTCCGAGGTATTTCGCTTCACTGCCGAAGGGTATTTGAAACGTGCAAGTTATTCACGTTCTTATACGTAAAATTTATATGAACGGATTTAGCTTCGTTAAGCTCAATTCGCTGAGGGTTCGTCCTTTCGTGTATCCGGTCTTAAGCACATTGCAATTTTCTAGTTGATTCTTCTACCGTTTTGGCAGTTACCAAAATGGCGGTGTCGCAAATGTACCTCCGTCCTGCGGTATATCGCTACTATACAGTAAGTAAAGGAGAGGACAAAGAACACATCCTTGTCGTACTCCAGCTTGTATAGATTTAAATAGGGAGTATTCTTTCACACGGAACATTCTATCTGATAGATAGTTCGATAAAATTGTGCAATATTTTCTCGGGAGGAATTGTTGAAGCTTGTGTTTCAAGCCTTCGTGCCAAACCTTGTCAAAGGTTTAAGAAACGTCGAGAAATACCGCTGAACAGACTTGCTTTTGTTCAAACGATTTTTCTATAACATCAGTTATGCGATGTACTTGGTCAATAGTTGAATGCCTTCTTCTAAGACCGAACTGGTGGTTAGGAATAAGTCGTCTTTCTTCTGCAACCGGGCTTAACCGTCTAAGTAATATTCGTTCGAACACTTTAGACATTTTCGGAAGAAGTGAAATCGGTCTATAAGACTTTTTGTCTGTTGGGGGCTTACCCGTTTTCGACACCATTATTATTTCCGCTACTTTCCACTGCCTAGGGACATGGTCTAATCTAAAGGCGGCGTTAATAATGTAAAGAAACATAAGAAGCGCCTTCTGAGGTAATTCTTTCAGAACTGTGATCATAACCAGGAGCTTTCTTGGGTTTGAGTTTTTTCAATTCTTCATTAAGTTCTGTCAAAGTAGCTTTTCTTATAGAAAATTGTCATTATTTGAGCCTGATCTTAGGAGTATGCAGAAGGCGTTTGTCCATCGCGTGATTTAAAGGTAGCTTCCAAATGATCTGCGAAGAGATCTGCTTTCTCTTTATCGTCTTTGGCCCACTCGTGTTGGTTTTTTACCGAATTGGAGCCGCATGTGGTTGGGGTTTTCTTAAACCGTTGGCTGCTTTCCTGAGTGAGTAGTTGGTATCGCTTTTCGCTGACAAGCCTGTTAAATAGGCATTAAGAGTATTATTTTTAAGCGACTTAATTTGCGCTCTCAGAAGTTTAGACAGTTGGTTGATGCGTGTTTTATGCTGCGGCGCACGGGTCTGCTGCCATCTAATGATTAATGAAATTAGTCAAAATGGTTCATTTTGAAATCCATTCCATTCGAGCGCCTCTTTGTGAAGAACAGGACACACAGAGGCTTCGACAGACTGCTCCTGAAAACCAAGCGAAAACACTGGTAAGAGAAGCGTATGTAAGCAAATTATTTAGCTATTCGTTCTGAAGTTATTATTTTTTTTTGCCTTTGGGGGCAATGGGCAGAGGGTAGTACGCTCTAGGGACAGGGCCGTTCTGCTCCAAGTAGTGTGGGACTCACATGTTAACTAACAACCCACCTGGACGCCTGTTCTTCTTGACGCCTTCAACTTCGGAACCGTTTTCGTATTACTTCAGAGTGATGTCGTTTTCATTCGCCTGCGGGGACCGGCTTGAATCTTCTTCCTCTCTCCTCTTGGTCCTTAGTACACAGTCTCAACAAAAGCGACGATCTTATGCCAATCACTGTCAGCTTATGGACTTTGTCTGGGGAAAGTGTACCTGTTTCTGCTTCCAGCATGGCCCTCTGCACAGTCCACCTGCTGCAAATGAAGAAGGTATGGTAGGGGTCGTCTTCCTCGGAGTCGCCGTATTGGCAGGCTGCGCTGTCTTTTCCCCCATTCTACAGATATACCATGTCCGGTTAAGAATTGGGTGATAGTAGTAATTTACTTCACCGTGCTTCCGCTCCGTCCGTACTTCAGTGTCTTTGATCAACCTCGCAGTCCATCTTCCTCTTGTTCCACCTCCTTTGCCAACTTTCCTTAGTGCGCTCCTTTCCTGCAGCCACTGCCGCTTTAACCCCTACTTCCGTCTCGTTGTCACTGACGTACTTTTTTTCTGCTGCTAGCAGGCCTATGGGGGTCACTCCCGCGACAACAAGTACAGCTGGCGATACAGCGGACACTGTGCGGTAGGAGCTCCTCTTCTCTGTACTGCGGCCATTTGCCTCCTGTACTTCTCCACGTTGAGTGCCTCTGTCCAAATTTCACAGCCATACAGGAGAATAGAGTGTGTGATGGACTTCCGCTTACTCACGACAGGGCCGCCGATATTCGCCACAAGTCTGCTTGGGTTCTGTGTTTCCTTCGCCGCGGGTTCTGATACCGATTTAATTTGGTTCCAGTAGGTGAGCTTGCAGCTTAGGGTCATACCCAGATACCCCAGCGCGCTTTTGCTGGTGATCCTCTCTGTGCCTACTTGGAACGCGACGTGGGTCGGAAACCGTTTCCTGGTGAGCAGAACTATCTCGATCTTCTCTGCTGCACTCCTGTACTCTTCTCATGACCTGGTTGAGCTTACGTTGTCGTCGGAGTACCCCATAATGAAGGGCATCTCCATCTCCATCGGGACCAAGAACTGATCCTTGTGCAGCACCTGCTGTGATGACTTTACTCCGGCGCCCTTCTACTGTATCATAAAGCAGCTCCCTGTCCGTCAGGGAGTCTATGACAATTCAATATGCTATTGTTGAAAATAAAACACAAAACATCAGAGATTTGAAATCAACTATGTCCATACTGTTCCTATTAAAATTGTGGTTGGATGATTTGAAAACATTGAATGCATTAGCAATTTAGCAATTTCCAAAGGGTCAGATATAAAAAAAAAAAAACGATAAAAATCAAAAATTATAAGTTGTCAAAATTTCCCATTCCCAAAACATGGCACGTGTCGCCTACTTTCCAAGAGCCGGACTTGATTCTTTTCAGGAGTTCTTCTTTTATTTTGACTTCTAACTCCAGTGATTTCATCCGCAGTTCATGCTCTTTCTGCTTTTGAATCGCCTCCTCCTTGAATGTTTGATACTGAAGGTGGGCTAATTCAATTTGTATTTTAGACAAATCTGTACACTCCTCAGTAGGTTTGCTACACGGTAGGGTTGATGCAACTGGTGCATTAATTCCTTTGTCATCAGTGTCTTTTTGCTTGGAATAAGACGGACGTGATGCTGATTTCGGATGGACAGGTGTCTTCAGTGCAGGAGTATAAGAGCGCAAATCCGTTTCGACATCAGCTCTCGAATTTGCTTCCTTCTAAAAACATAAATGCATATTATATACTTTAAGCACCAGAATTACTTCAATGTACTCACATTTTCTTCATCACTGCTTTTTATCTTCACAAGTTGTTCTTGCACGGCCGGGTCATCTCTACATTTATACGCCTTGCCACCTCCCGTTTGAGGGTTCGATTGCTTCTCGGCTGCAGCTTCTCTCCGGAGATCCATTTTATAGTTGGCATACAGTTTTTTCAGGGCTTCACAGCTTCTGTAGCAAGTTATTCCCGACTGAGAATTATAATTGTCAGTAATTCGAAACCAAGCATCTTCTTTTTGTCTCCACGTCACACCGTCGAATTTTTTATTTTCCACCACATCCTTTTCGCTTAAAATGCAATCCAGCAATATGAATTTCTCATGTGCGGAAAAATTCGGATTCCGTGATCTCTTCCTATGAGCCATTGCACTACTTTTCTCAAACAATCACTTCAGATGAATGACAACAATGATGGGAACAATTTTTGACATTTGAAATCAACGTGAACTTGGTTGCATTTGAAGGACAAACCATATCATAGTTAAGTTCGACTTAAATATTCACGAGCAACGCAGAATTGGTAAAGTTGAACTTAAGGTTTAAGTAATTTCGATACCACTGAAACGAAATCGAGTGTTGGATCTTGGATGAAGTGATTTCAAATGACGTTAGCTCTCAATTTACAAGTGATTAGCTCGCAATTTTGTACGTGTCCACCAAAACAAATTTCATTCCCTCTCAATATATAGAGAAAGAAAGAGAGAATGAGAAAATTTACACCAACACGACCAAAATGCAAGCTGCTGGCTTGTTCGGTTTGACAACCTCTCACAGACAGATGCACTTGGGGAGGATTTAACTAGATTTTCATGAAATCGATTGATTTCGAAACCAGAATAATGTATGAGAATATTGAGAAAATCTCTTCAAATCGTTCGGTGAAAACGTGGTTTGCTGTAAAGCAATTCTGTTACTCTCTGAGAATGGAAGAGAAATGAAATATTGAGTGAGTGATGAGTGAAAACAAAACAAAACACCGATTTTCCCCTTCCCCATTCCCATTCATGAGTTGTCTATGGAACTGAGCGAAGAACGCTGCGATGTATTGTAGGTATTGCGTGGATATTTTTTTTCCTCGTTCTCTGAATGTGTTGATCACGGGGAGGAGGGATGAAAAAGTGTTTAACCACGGAGTGCGAATATTGGAATATTCTAACTATGAATGAAAGTGGATGAAGTGTGTTTGTTGTGTGATGTAGGGGTGTATTTTTTTTTTAAAACGTAATTTTATTTAATTCGTTATGTTTTACTTAATTGCTAGACAAAAGTACTTAAAACTAGCTTAACTTACTTAAGAATTCGCTCTTAATAATAACCTACTGACCCTATGCGGGTACTCTAAGCTAATCTAATCTATGTTATAACTGTGCCTCTCGGCTTAATCTACGTTTTTTTTAGTCTTTGTGACAATCTTTTACAAAATTTTTTATTTGCCAAGACAACTTATTAAAAAACTTGGCTAAACCTAACTACTTAAACTACTGTAGCAAGCTAAGAAATAGTTATTTAAATAAAAAATAACACACCACTTTATTATTTTTTTAACTTTATTTATATTTTACGTCCGCACTCACTGCTGTCTACTTTTCGAATGAATGGTTTACAATATTGTTCTCACTATGAGTGTATCGTATCGGCAGTTGTTTCTTAGAATTAAGGTTTTTCTTGAATTTTGCAATGTATGGCTACAATTTGGGCATCCTGACATGCAATCGTCCCGATTGACCATAATCAATTATCTTATTTTAACCAAGGCTTAATGTTAGCGACTTCCCATACTCCAGTATAGGGTATCTGACTTAACTGTAACCCTTCGGCATCTTTTATTACTTACCTATCAATAGGTAATACATTTGCTACGACATAAGGTCCTTTAAACCTAGGAGCAATTTTCTTACAAGCTTCTGGTGTACTTAAAAAGTTCCTCAGCATAGCATAATCTCCTGCCTCGTATTTTTTATGAATTCTATTCCTGTCCTTGATTAACTTATTGTATCTGACGTTTCATCATTTTATCTTCCGCTCATTTTCTTATTTCTACTTAGACATTGACGTGATTGGCAGAACACAGCGAGCCGTCAATGAGTCGGAAGCGGCTGAAATGGGTCTAGTGGTGAATGAGGGCAAAACAAAGCTTATGCTGTCATCAAGAAAGTAAGCACAACATCGACGACTTGGCCAAAACATCACCATAGGCAGCTATAACTTCGAGGTAGTGAAAGATTTCGTCTACATCAGTGCGGAGATCAAACGCAGAGTAATTCTTGCCAACCGCTGTTTCTATGGACTCAAGAGGCAATTGAGTAGTCCAGCCATCTCTCGAAGGACCAAGCTGACTTTATACAAGACCTTGATCATCCCTGTCCTGCTCTACGGTGCGGAGGCATTGACAATCTCAAAAGCGGATGAAGAAGCCGCAGAGCTTTTCTCTCGAATAGACCAAGGCGTGCGATCTTTGGTCCTGTCTGCGTTGATGGTTATCGGAGAAGAAGATTCAACCACGAACTGTACGGGCTGTACAGCGGCATGGGTCTAGTCAATGCCTAAGGCTAGGGCATGTAGAGCGTATGAAGAACTCAGCTCCGGCCCGAAGAGTCTTCGACTCCGAACCAGTGGAACCACGCAAAAGTGGACGCCCACGGAACCGATGGCGCACCCAGATGGAGAAGGACCTCAATCGACTAGGTTTGCGCAGTTGGAGACAGCTGGCTAAAGATCGTGCCGGCTGGAGAGGCTTACTGGTTGAGGCCCAGGTCCACGCCGGACTTTAGTGCCACCAGAAGAAGAAGAAGAAGAAATAAAGAAAATGCGGTTAACCTAACCTCTTGATTATAGCAATTTTAAGAATTGACAGCTTTCAAAAAACAAGTACTCGTTGAGTGCGCAATTTGTTTTTTTTGTTTGCGAGGTTAGGTGAAAATCTTCAAAAGACACTATGGGGACTGTTCCCCACATTTTTACGCAGTAAAAACGCCTCCCTTCAAATAAAATATATTTCCACTACAACTAAGTCTTACACTTATCCAGCAGTTTTTCTTTCATGGTTTGGACGCATTTGGCAAGAGATTCTCCGTTCAGAGTTCTTGCTTACACCGCAGTTAAGCGCGGGTTGAATTCACCGTACTAGGTCAAGGGGTTTAGTCCCTTGAAGACGGCGAAGAGAGTTTCTTTCGTGGAGCATTGGAAGGACAGCAGAGTTTATGTGCTCTTCCAGGCGACGCTTATGCTTACGAGCAAAATTCGGAACTTCATCTTGGACTGATGAAATTCCAAGATCTCCGTGGATATCCTTCTTTTGTACGTATCAGGGTGCGTTGACGATGGCCCTTAGCACTTTATTTTGGAAAGTTTGTTTCGTATTACTTTATTAAGTATGTTTCGATTAGTTTCTTTGGTACAACCCCTTTGGTACGCAATTTTGTTTATCGTCCAACTTTCGACTCCACAATAGCAGGACTGGCAAAATTCGAGTTTTGTAAAGCAAAATGTTGGTCCTTCGAGTCAGGAGCCCAGGACTCTCATCGCGTAACTTTTCAGACGACTCAGACGACTTCGAGTCAGGAGCCCAGGACTCTCATCGCGTAACTTTTCAGACGACTCAGACGACTTCGAGTCAGGAGCCCAGGACTCTCATCGTGTAACTTTTAAGACGACTCAGACGACTCAGACGACTTCGAGTCAGGAGCCCAGGACTCTCATCGCGTAACTTTTCAGACGACTCAGACGACTTCGAGTCAGGAGCCCAGGACTCTCATCGCGTAACTTTTCAGACGACTCAGACGACTTCGAGTCAGGAGCCCAGGACTCTCATCGCGTAACTTTTCAGACGACTCAGACGACTTCGAGTCAGGAGCCCAGGACTCTCATCGTGTAACTTTTAAGACGACTCAGACGACTCAGACGACTTCGAGTCTGGAGCCCAGGACTCTCATCGCGTAACTTTTCAGACGACTCAGACGACTTCGAGTCTGGAGCCCAGGACTCTCTTACTTTAACTAACTTTTCAGACGACTATCATCATTTTGATTCACTTCGATGATATCGTCGATAATTTGCTTCGTGTAAGACCGTCGCTATCGTTTCGCCAAAATAGTGAAGCAATAACTCTCACGTAAAAATGACATCTGTGCTCTCATATGCCTCTCAAATTTCACTAAGAAATTCTGATTTAAGTTTGCGGACAACACTAATATAAATGCGACCTATAAATTTAGACATGTCTCAAAAGTGTAGAACAATATATGTATACACGATTTGTTCTCATTTAACCCTGGAAGGACATGCTTATTTTTTATACGTAAAGAACATGCTTCGTCGAATCGAATCGACATTTATCTCTACTCATATTAAAGTCTATGACATTTGCAACTAAGTTGAATTTTATGCAAGCATTAGTTATAGGATAATTTGCCCATAGGCCTCAGATAACGAGACGGGGTGTAAACACTGAACATGGAAAGCAGCACCGGACAATCAATGTGAGCAGTAATGACGTCATGAGCGAAAAGAACTGAATAATAAGTCCTTCTTACATGCAGTTGCTTTAGATCGATAAACTGACATCCAAACAGCATTATAATCTGGCATATTTGAATTCCACGACATCTTTCGAAGAGCAAACCTAGTAAATCTTTTTTGTATTCTCTCAATACGAATAGCGCTATTGTAACATAAAGGATTCCATATTAAACAACAGTATTCTAATATAGAGCGAGTTAACGAAACATACACAGACTTAAGAGTGTAAGGGTCTTGAAAATCTTTTGAATTTCGAAACAAGAATCCTAGCATGGAGTGCATAGTCTATGTGCATAGAAAAAGTCAGTTCTTTCTTCTTTATTTGGCGCCACAGTCCGGGGTGAACCTGAGCCTCAACCAACAAGCCTCTCCAGCTAGCACGGTCTCTGGCTAGCTGTCTCCAGTGTCGCACGCCAAGTTGGTTGAGATCCTTCTCCACCTGGGTGCGCCACCTTAAACGCGGGCGTCCTCTGTTGCGTTGTCTCACGGGTTCGGAGTCGAAGACTCTTCGGGCCGGAGTTGAGTTCTTCATACGCTCTACATGGCCTAGCCATCTTAGGCGTTGGATCCGAAGACGCCTGACTAGACTCATGTCGCTGTACAGCCCGTACAGTTCGTGGTTGAATCTTCTCCTCCAGAAACCGTCAACGCAAACAGGACCAAAGATCGCAAGCAGAGCTTTTCTCTCAAAAATACCAAGGACTTCCTCATCCGCTTTGGGACTGGGATGATCAAGGTCTTGTATAAAGTCAGCTTGGTCCTTCGAGAGAGGACTCTACTACTCAATTGCCTTTGGAACCCAAAGAAACAGTGATTGGCAAGAGTAATTCTGCGTTTTATCTCGGTACTGGTGTTGTTCGTACTGTTCAATTGCGAGCCGAGGTAGACGAAGTCCTTGACTACCTCGAAGTTATAGCTGCCCATTGTGACGTTCTGTCCAAGTCATCGATGTTGTGTGTCCTTCCTCCATTTTAGCCGCCTCCGCCTCAATGCCAGCAAACGCCTCATTGACGGCACGCTGTGTTCTGCCAATCACGTCAATGTCATCCGCGTATGCTAGCAGTTGTACGGACTTCTGGAAGATCGTGCCTCTAGTGTTGGCGTGTAAGTCTTGCACGATCTTCTCCAGGATGATGTTAAAGAAATCACATGACAGCGCGTCGCCATGTCTAAATCCTTTTTTGACATTGAAGGTCTCAGTGAGTTCGTTACCTACCTTGATGGAGCAGCGATAATTCTCCATCGTCATCCTGCACAACCTGACGAGTTTGGCAGGAATGTCAAAACTAGACATGGCGTTGTATAGCTCGTCCCTATGCACGCTGTCATATGCGGCCTTGAAATCGACAAAAAGGTGGTGGGTGTCGATTTGCATTTCTTGGGTCTTTTCCAGGATCTGCCGTAGTGTGAAAATCTGGTCGATGGTGGACTTCCCTGGCCTGAAGCCACACTGATATGGACCTATCAGGTTATTTATAAACGGCTTCAGGCGAGTACACAAAACGGCAGAGAAGATCTTATATGCGATGTTCAGGAGACTTATCCCTCTATAGTTTGCGCAGTCAAGGGGGTCTCCTTTCTTGTGGATCGGGCAAACGATACTGAGATTCCACTCATCGGGCATGCCCTCCTCCGACCATATCTTACAGATGAGCTGGTGCATGAGGCCAACCGGATCATCTCCAGCTGCCTTAAAGATTTCAGCAGACAGTCCGTCCGCACCGGCAGCTTTGTTAGACTTCAGTCTTGTTATTGCTATCTTGACCTAGTCTAAGTCGGAGGGGGGGCGGAATTCTCGTCGATCATCGTCCATATTGAGTGGAACATTCTGCCTGACAGCGATATTGGTGTCATCATCGTTTAGCAGTCTGCAGAAGTGGTTCTTCCTAATTCTCAGTATCGACTGCGACTCTACTACTAGTTGTCCATTCTCGTCCCGGCAGGCTTCTGTCGGAACCTTATATCCACTGGATAACTGTTTCACCCTCTGGTAAAACTTTCGGACGTCGTTCCTACCGTAGCACCTCTCCATCTCCTCGATCGCGCGCTTCTCGTGCTCTTTCTTCTTTCTCCTGAGAAGCCGGGACCCGTCTCGCTCTCGTCGTTCGTTGCAGCGTTGCTTTGTAGGCATCCAGCTTCGCTGCATGTGCCAGCCTACACTCGTTGTCAAACCATGGGTTTTTCTGGGTGGTGCCGTAAAACCCAGCACATCAGTGGCAGCATCTTTGATGGCTTCTTGACAACGCCTCCAATCTTCTTCGATTGTTTGCGCAGGTGGCGACGAACTTAGAGAGAGATTCCGGGACACTCGATCGGCAAAGATCCTAGCAGTCCGTTGCGATTGTAGCTTTCCGACGTCAAACCGTGGTGTCCTTTCTCGACTCCGTTGATCTCTTGATATCCGAGTTCTTACCTTGGCTACAACAAGGAAATGGTCCGAGTCGATGTTGGCTCCTCGGAATGTTCGGACATCAAGAATGCTGGAGGATTGTCTGACGTCGATCGCAACATGATCAATCTGGTTGACGGTTGATTGATCGGGGGACCGCCAGGTCCCTTTATGGATGTTCAGGTGTGGGAACCGCGTGCTATCTACCTAAAGATTACGTCCCGTGACAAAGTCCACCAGCCTGAGTCCGTTATCGGATGTGGTGTCGTGCAGGCTGTGTTTTCCGATGACTTTGGCAAAGATGTCTTCCTTACCGAGCTTTGCATTAAAATCTCCTAGAACGATCTTGGTGTCGAAGCTGGGGCACTGATCGTAAGTCCTTTCTAGGAGATCATAGAAGTCATCCTTGCTGTTGTCATCTTTGTCCTCTGTCGGGGCGTGGGCGCAAATCAGGCTGATGTTCCCGAATTTAGCCTTGATGCGGATTGTTATGAGGCGCTTGCTTATGTATTTAAAGCTTAAGACTTCTTGCCTAAGTCTGCCTCGAACAACAAATCCACATCCAAATAAGCGCCTCTCCCCGTTTGCAATCACCGGAGTAGATGTCGCAGTTTCTCATCCTCTTCTTGCCCGGCCCATTCCACCGCACTTCCTAGATTGAGGTTATGTCTGTCTTGTAGCAGTACAGGGCCTCCGCGAGTTCTTCCGCTGCACGTGGTCTGTTAAGGGACCTAACATTCCACGTGCAGAACCGAAAATCGTTGTCCTTGTAACGTTTGCTGGGGTCGTCAACATTGATTCCGTCCGTATCCGAGGCGGTTGGTTGTCTCTGAACCATTATATGTTTAAGTGATGAGGGAGTTAACCCCACGCACAACCCCCAACTGGGAGGCCTGGCCCTATTCCTTAACCCTCGGGCGGAGGGTCCGGGTTTATCCGGAGTCGGTAACCTCGCTGAGGCTGTGAACGCCGCCGTTGTCCCTAAAACTATAGGGATCATCCGCCGCCATCTCAATTCCAAGGCCCCGACCTGGCCTTGAAAGAAACTTCTAGACCTGTGCTCCGAAAATGTCGGAGTAGCTCTAGAAGGACTGCGCACCAGGTAACTCCTTCTGACTGGAGTTTCGGATGCCGCCGTTGGCCAGACAGTTTCCAGCTCCTCCGCCGCCATCCATAAAGAGAGATAAGCCCTGGTACAGGCACACTCTCCCTCCTCTCTCATCAGCAGCCGCCATCGACGTCCCCCATCTTCGATCGAAGGTGCTCGGCTCCCAGATTTCATCACGTGGACGTGAGAGTAGGAGTTCGCTGATAGAGGCTAAGTGCAGACACTTGTGCCTGCATGAGGCGCCATATCAACGCTTTGAAATCCAGAAAAAAGTCAGTTGAACGTCAAATATATAACCCCTGGATCTTTATGCGAACATACATCAGATTGTATTATCAATGTTATATTTATAGATTATAGGAGATAAAGTTCTAAAAAATGTCATAACTGAGGACTTACTAATATTGAAATGTAGTCCATTCACAACGCACCAATTCTGCACAGATGAGATATCATTTTGCAACTCCATTGCATAGGCCAATGATCGCACTGATTTAAAAATGTTTAAATAGTCAGCGTATAAAAGGCAGTTAGAATGGGAAACATAGGAAGGCAAATCACTTACTTTTATAAGAGGAAGTTAAGATTTGATGTATATATGGGTCTGACACAAGATCGCCGAATCTACCCAACGGATTCGAGCGCAGTTTTCTCCTATAGCTTCATAATTCTTCTGCGGAGTTTTTCCTATACCACGTATTAAGTATTAAGTACCCTAAAACCCTACATGTTAAGTAATAAATTTGATTTTTTCCCATTTTTCAGTGATTCATCTCAACTTCTCTTAACGCTCACCGAACAGAACTTAACTTAATTTACATATCTGTGTAGATATCTTACAACATGAAACATATATTATTTGCATTGTTTTGCGAATAAGATGAGTGGAGACCATTGCCAAAATCAGTGCGCAAGCGGCGTTCGTGTTTATGCGTGTTCATTTATAGGGATGTATGTATATATATATTCACGAGTGTATTCATACTACGCCTCATTAGCTGTGTTTTTTTGCAAGCGTATATACGCTTAAATTTCGATTTGCATGTAAAATACACTAACAACGAATCCTATATCCGCTTAACTTACTCATCATATCTATCGCCGCTTAAGGAATAAGCGCGGATAAAAACAATGCTTCCAATCATTAATTTCTGTGTGTTCATTCCTGAATTCATTCATTGTTTAGGTTGCTGTATGTGGCTTACACCTGCAGGTGTGGTTGATGTATTAGATCATTTTTAATTGTTTTGGCATCCATAAGTATGCAATTTTTGGTATATACAGAGTGTCTCTTCTAAACATACCGTTTAGGTTTCGTAATCGATTCTTTTCATTTGATGAGGATTTTTTTTTATTTCATAATTATTAAGTGTTTTTGCCTTTAAAGTGATGGTCACGTACGTGGTTTAAAGTACACAGCCACAAAACGCAGATTGTGACCATCAAAGATCAAAAATCACCTTCCACGACTACACCCTTGAATGCTTAGCAAATGTCATAAATGTCGTCGGTGCTGCCAAGATTTTATGATGAATCATTAAGCGCCGATGATCGTTTTTTGTGCACTTCAAAATTAAGCGTATTACGCTTACAAAAAAACACAGCTATTGCCAGTATCGGTGCCCAAGCGGCGTTCGTTGTTGTGCGTGTTCATTCTGAGAAATGTATGTATGTGTATTCATACTACTTGAGCTACATTTGATATTTACATATAATTTTTGCAACAAAAGAAAACGTGAAGTATCTCGGCGTTAACTTCACCGAGAGACTTAAATTCAACAACCATTCTAAGTCGACTCTTAGAAAGCCAGCTTTGGATTTCATCGTATCTACCCTCTCATGCGAAAACAAAACGGACTGAGCCAGAAGACGAAGTTGTTACTCTACAAGCAACTCATTCGGCCAATTATAGCGTATGGGTTCCCTGTATGGCATACCATATCCAAGACCAGCATGGAGAAGCTATCGATCTTCGAAAGAAAGATACTCCGAACATGCACCAGTCTCACCTACGACAGAGACCGCCAGAAGTATCCCAGTAACAGAAGACTTTACGAAGAAGCTCGCATCGTTCCTCTACAGCAATACTTGGTGACACTGTTCCGGAGGCAAATACACGACATCGGAAACCATCCAAACATGACCATCAGAGAATTGAGAAGCACGACAACCCGGACAACGATTCCTCAACGAATCTGCTGAACGAGCAGACATTCCCACGAACATCAACCATCGGACTGTATCGCTTCTATCAAAGCAGTGATAACAGTCAGCATCGTGGCTAAATAGGCCGCCACACCACCACCACCCCATCCCGAGAGGACCACCAACGAACACACGGACCTGAACACCACGTTGTCAAAATCATAGATTAGAATTAATATAATATAAAACAATAATTGTAAAACAATGTCAACACTTTATACTCTGTAACCATTGAACATCCATTGGGATCCTATTGTTCAGCCAACATCTCCTAATACTTTAAGCTTTTAGCAAGTAAGACCAATTGTTCAGTTTTTGTTCAAATAAATTTGAATTTGATTTGATTTTTTGATTGTTATTTCTGATGCCTTACACCACAGTAGTGAACACGTTGTGAAAATAAGAATATTGATAACAAGAAGTAATAAATAATAAAAAAAAAGTGGTATTTAACACAAGGTACAAAGGAAACAACCCCTGAAATCGACACACAAAATTGAGCATACAGATGTCATGTGTGCGTTATACACAAGCTTCGCAGAATCGATACATGCAAATTTGTTCAGGAATGAAGCAACAAATGTTCCTGATGATCATTTCTGCACACGCTTTTGAACTGAAAAGACCGATATTCTCTTCTTTGTGCGAAAATATGGAAAACAGACTACTTTGTCAACGAGAATGCTCATAAACAAGCTATTTTGCGAGGGGAAGTCGGTGCGAAAAATAGGACAAACTGTAGGGCGATCGCATGCAACGGTTCAAAAAATAATAAACAATTATAGATATGAAGGGACACTAAAAAAACAGACCTGGAAGGGAACGAAAAAAAAATTGCTCTCAGAACAAAAGGAGCGGTATATTGTTCGGACAATCAAGTCCAATCCAAAATCTAGCGTTCCAAAGTTGACGGCTGAGGTGTCATCCGTAATTAATATGCCTTTTTCAGTGGAAACCGTTCGCCGAGTCTTGAGAAAGAATAATTTAAATGGTAGCAAGAAGGTGGCCCGAAGAAAGCCGTACATTTCCCTTGTTAGTAAGAAGAAAAGATTAGTTTTCGCTAGACAATATGTAAACCACCTGGAAAGCTTTTGGGAAGGTGTTTTGTTTTCAGATGAAACAAAAATAAATTTATTTGGGTCTGATGGCAAACAAATTGTTCGGAGGGAACCAAATACAGCTCTCAAAGCTAAAAATATAAAGTCAACCATAAAACACGGGGAAGGATCTGTGCTGTTGTGGGGTTGTATGGCTTCAAATGGCTGTGGAAAGCTCGAATTTATACTATGGACAAAATTGGGTATTTGAATATTTTAAAACGAAATTTACGAAGTTCCGCAGTAAAATTAGGTCTACCTTCGGTTTTCTACTTCCAACAAGATAATGATCCGAAGCACAACTCCTATTTAGTACGCGAATGGTTGTTTTATAACGCTCCAAAGCAGCTAAAAACACCCCCACAATCACCGGATCTTAACCCTATTGAACATCTATGGCACGAAATAAAAGTGCGGGTTAAAAAAAAAGTACCTGCTCCAATAAGCAGGAGCTAAGAGCTAAAATTCAGGCAGCTTGGGAAGGGATTCAGCCATCTTTTACTGAAAAACTGGTAAAATCCATGCCACGGCGGTTACAAGCTGTCATAGATGCTGAAAGAGGTGCCACGCATTTCTCAAATTTTATTTGTAACTGTTTTTGTTTTGTGTTTTAGTCGTAACTCGAATTTACTTTAAGTGTATGCTCAATTTTGTGTGTTAAAATGAGGTGGCTTTTCTTATTTTGCTTAGAAATAGCAAGTTTTTTTTTTAATTTTCATGTTTTTGTTTATGGTTTTTAGCAATTGAAATATGTCAATTCGAACTGCATTTAAGTTTTATTAATTAACTACTTTTTGTAAGGCGAAAAAGATAATAATATGTTTAAGCTGTGTGTGTATGCTAAATTTTGTGAGGTACTGTATGTACATAAATCTGAATGTGGTTATTGGAGGTATATATATTATCGGCGAGTGTTAACGGTACGGTAAAAGAAGAAAAAAGTTACTCTTTCCGTTCGAAAGCAAGTAAGAGATATTAATGAATTGGTGGATTCGATATATCCCTCTGTTCAATATATAAGTAGCAAGACCCCTTCTCGATTCAGAGAAGGAGCTATTCTGGCTGCAAGAAATGATTCAGCGTCCAGAATCAATGAATTCATTTTAAGCAAGATCAACGGTGACGGTACAAATTTATCGATCCATTGACACCGTTGTAAATACGAATGATTCGGTACATTTTCCAACAGAATTCTTAAATTCTACGAATCCAGCGGGACTACCAGGGCACATAATTTTCTTAAAAGTTGGAGTGCCAATAATTTTACTTAGAAATTTGTGTCCTCCAAAGCTGTGCGCAATGGAACAAGGTTACTGGTAACAGCTTTAAGATCTAATGTAATTGAAGCGATTATTATAACAGGACCTGTCACAGATGAGAATGTATTTATTCCACGAATACCGATGATACCTTCGGACTACCCATTTCTTTTTAAAAGGCTGCAGTTTCCAATTAAGTTATGTTTTGCTATGACTGTCAATAAGGCTCAAGGACAAACAGTTAAATTTACCGGTATTGATTTGAGCAATGAATGCTTTGCACATGGATACGTAGCCTGCTCACGAGTAAATAAGCAGAAAAATTGCCAAATCGTACACCCGCAAATGTTGTATACAAGGAAGTGCTCTAGCTGCAAAAATACCATCTATGTAAGTACGTATCATTTAAGTACACAAATGCATGTATATCTTACTAATTTTTACTAACAGGTATGAACATTTGTAATTGTCTAGATATAACATACCAATGGTAAAGGATTTTCAATTACATTTGAAGTATGTAAATACATATGTTTATATTTAATATGAACTAATAATAATTTATTTATTTAAAAAAGAATGGTTGTATGCACATGTACATATGTTTCCGTTTAAGGCTAATTCTAATGAAAATTTGCACAATAACTGTTTATGTTTGTACTTCATAAAAATGTTCTCAATGTCAATACTTTATTTGAAGGGGGTGTTTTTACCGTGTAATAATCCCTTTTGTTATGTGGGAACGGTCCCCATAGTATCTCTTGAAGATTTTCACCTACCCTCGCACAAAAAAAAGAAAAAAGCCAAATGGATCATCACTTCATCAAGTTAGATTGTCGGCATTGAATTGTCCACCCGTTTTTAAAATATATTTTCATGGGAATTGCAATGACGAAATTTATCAAACGCGCACAATCCTCAAGAAATAATTGCTGACTTGTTTAAAACGGCATTGGACAGAATGCCGTCGGACGATCATAGAATTGTCATTAGAGTTGACAAAATGCCTGCTGTACTCGTAAACATGAACATAATCTTACCAGGCATAGCGTCAGAAAATTCGAATGTCTATGCGTACGAAGTCACGGGTACAGCTAGTCGTTAATAAAAAGAAGAAGCAGAAGAGGGCTGAGGTGACTACCTTGAGGTACCCCAGAGAAATTGAAAATTACCCGTAACAGATCAGTTCCTAATTTTACAAACTGTCTGCGATTTGTAAGTTAGCTAGTTATCCATTTCAAGATTTTAGAATGAAAACCAATCATCTCTAGCTTTATTATGAACACATTATGTGGAACACGGTCAAATGCCTTCGAGAAGTCAGTGTATATGGAGTCAACTTGAAGTCTCGCTTCCATGGAACTTTGGCAAAAGTTTGTAAATATAACCAAATTGGTCGTTGACCAAGTTGATCTTCCGCTCACAAAGCCATGTTGAAATTGTGATATTTGGTTTCGAACTTCAGCATATATTTTTTTCTTAACAACAGCCTCGAATAATTTCGGTATTATTTGGAGTTAAACTATTGGTCTGTAGTTGACAATAGAACTCTTATAATAATAATAATATGGGCGGCGCGACAGTCCGAGGTGGACCTGGGCCTAGCTTCTCAGCAACCACTTGTGTTGTGCGTGCTATTGTTCTCTCACGACTGGAAGGGACCTACAGTTTAATGCCGACTCCGAACGGCCAAGTTTGAGAAGCTTTATCTAGACAAGAACACTCTTTGAGCATTGTCAGTGACTCGAAAGAGGTGGAGCCGTGAATAATGATAGGCGGTAAATTCGGGTATCGAACCTGGCACCCTCTGCGTAGGAGTCGACGCACTTACCCACTACGCTACAGCGACCCACCCAATAGAACTCTTAGGTCCAGATTTATGAATTGGGGTGATGAGATGAGCGAATCCCTCCTTACACATTTTTAAAAAAAAACGCGGGGGAAGATTATCAGGCGTAGGGCTTGCACTAGAATCCAGTGAGGACAGCTCAGAAAGAATATCATCATTCATCAATTCTAATCGCCCTATGTCTGTGATTGATTGTCTTTGCTCGAAGTTCTGACCTGCAACCTAGGCCTAGGTCAACAAAGTTTGACTGGAAATGTGATGCAAACATATCGCATATAACCTTACGGTCATTGTCGTAAGACATATTCGATGGAATTCCAACAGAATTACGTTTAGTATTGATAAACGTCCAGAAAGTTTTTGAGTTCTGTTTGATCCTTGACTCAAGAGAGAATATGTATTGCCTGTAAACAAATCTCTTCAGGAATTCATATTCTTTCCGCATTCGACACAATACGCCACGCAGTGAATTGTCTTTAGCAGATCTCTTACATATCTTGTTTAAAGAATTTTTGAGTCTGCATAAGCTTCGATTGAACGAGATGGGTTTTTTGGAATTAGCAGATATCTTAAAAGGAACAGACCTGGATATGGCATCGAAACTTAGTATAAACTACGTTTAAACTTGGGAAGTCAAAAGTTTTTTCCCAGTCGACTGAAAGGAAATAATTATTTAATAAATTGTAATCAGCTGTGAAATGAAATCCAACTTAGGCTTATCTTCGGAAGGACCAGAATCAAAGGAATTAAAAACAATCATATTAATTGTAACTAGCAGTGTGGGTTGCCGTGGCGTAGTGGGTTAGTGCGTCGACTCCTACGCAGAGGGTGCCAGGTGCGATACCCGAATTTACCGCCTATCATTATTCACGGCTCCACCTCTTTCGAGTCACTGACAATGCTCAAAGAGTATTCTTGTCTAGAAAAAGCTACTCAAACTTGGCCGTTCGGAGTCGGCATTAAACTGTAGGTCCCTTCCATGCGTGAGAGAACAATAGCACGCACAACACGAGTGGTTACTGAGAAGCTAGGCCCAGGTCCGCCTCGGACTGTAGCCCCACCCATATTATTATATTATAACAGAGCTTTATGATACATACTATTATTCAGTAAAGGATGATCAACTTCAAAGACAACAGCCTCTAGTTCTTCATCAACAAAAATTAAATCTAAAATTCTTTCCATTGTATTAGCCTGCCTAAAGTACATAGCATTCATTGAGTCGATGACTTCAAATTCGAAATTTTCAGTTACATTATAAGCAAACATACATTTGTCTTCATCAGAGAAAATCCATTTTAAATTAGATAAATTAAAATCACCAAGCACAATAGTATAAGAATTCTCAGGTAGATGATCGACAATATAATATTAAAAAATTAGTTATATGCTTGCTTGATAAATTCCATTATTAGAGCCCGGGGTAATGTGTGAGACAAAAACATAAATGTTTGACAAAGTAGAATTACTCGCATTAAAATATTCAATGCACACACACAATTGATCAATAGCAGCCGATAAATCTGATAATGCAATTTGTTTGCTCTTAAAACATGAACGAACAGCCAGCAGCACACCTACACCTCTATCCTTATCAAGTTGAACATAACATCGTTCACGTCGATAGACATCAAAGTCCGTGGTGAAAAGTTCAGCAGAAAAAATGCCTTCATGCAATCAGGTCTCAGTTAAGGCGATCATAGCATAAGAGCAATCAGCAGCAGCGACAAATAAATCATTAACTTTAGTTCTTATTCCTCCCACGTTATGGTAATAGAGCGAGATACATCGGCAAACATCGCCATTATAGCGTGCAGAAAGTGACGGTGTTATGTTTGTTTTTCGATTTCGCCTTTGCTCATTCTGTTTTTTGAGAGAAACCGAAAGGCTCTCACTCTCATATCCTTCGGCCAGAGTTCAGAATTGTGAAAGTTAAGCACCATGTGCTCTGGTACACCACCATATTTGAGAGAGCTTTCAGCAACATCGGCATTGATCAGTTTGTGACACTCCAGATTCAGTGGAGAAATGTTGAAGTTCGACGAGACATAATCCACAATTGACTGACAGGTTGTAGCAGATTCGAACGAAGATAGATGAAGCCACTTTGGTCGGCTAACAATCTCGAGTTCCGCAACGACGTTGGGATTGTTGTTGGTTCCAACGATGGTATTATTGCTCTTGTTGGTACGAGTGTGAGCAACTGTTTGCCATATGGAAGGATGTTAATCCTTCCTGTTAATGAAAGCCATGTTTAAAATCCGATAAAACTGACACATTGGCCATCTGTTTGTTTTACGAGAGCAACTCATGGTGCTACACATCTGGTCAAACGTATCGACACCACCTTTGGTTTGATTGTAAAATTCAACCATATTCGGTTTGCTCGATTTTATGTTTACTGTCCCTTCATCGTTGCACAATGATTACTTGGCTTTGCTTTGTAAGAAAGTTAAGTTAGAAGTTAACTCATTATCATAACAAAATATAGATGTACCATACTTGCGACCTTTGACATTCCTTAATGCTTGTGGAATTTCTTTTTTATTAGATCGCAGAGTTCCGACTAGTGTCAATTTGTACGGTTCACGTAAAAGTAATTTGGCAAGTGGTATTGACGTAAACCAGTTGTCCATAGTAATGTTTCTATTGGAACCGTAAACAGTTTTGGTCGACTCCTTTACATAATACTCACCCAATGGCAGATTTGTATTATTCGAACCCTTTCCCAGATATGGTGAGCCTTCAATCATATACGTGGTACCGCTGTCACACATCATTAGCATTTTCAATCCATACTTTGCTGGTTTGTTGGGTATATACATTCGAAAACTGCATTTACCTCGAAACGACAGTAGTTGCTCGTCAATCGTAAGGTTATATTTTAATTTTAACTGGTCACTTTGCTTCCTCGATAGTGACGTGGATGTCGCTGCTGATATGATCACAAATATTCTTCTGCTGGGCATGAGAACCTTCATTCCTCACAGAGTGAAGAGTATCAAGCCCAAGCAAACGCATGGTATGACTCGAGCTGTAAAGAGGCTATTAGGATGAGAGAGTTGAATTTCCGGACATAGAAAGCCAACCCTACTGAGGAAAACCGGAACAAGTTTAACCGGGCCAGAAATGACTGCACTGCAACTATCAGACGTGTGAAATTCTCTTATGAGCAAAAGTTCAGGCAAAAAGTGCTACAATGTCCCAAGGGTAGCAAAAACGTTTGGTCATTTGTAAAAAAAACGTAAAGAATTCCGCCTCGTCTTCAATTTCCACGCTCATTTACACTGACATTCCAGCTAATCTGCTTGCGGCTCATTTTGCAGCCAGCTCAACACTGCCAGATTCGAATTTGTCTCCACCTGTACTTGAGAGCGTTGATTTCACCATGGGACAAATCCCCTTCCGCACTCGTACAGTTGCAAGAGTACTGAAAGATCTCGACGTGCACAAATCCGCTAGCCCGGATGGTATTCCCCATATACTTCTGAAAAGGTGTTCTTCTGTGCTGGCAAAACCACTGCGTAAGCTTTTTCATCTATCCTACTCTTTAGGTCTCTTTCCGAGCAGATGGAAAACAGCATTTGTCCAGCCCGTCCCTAAAAAGGGCGAATCTTCGTCACCTACCTCGTACCGACCCACAGCACGTCATGGAAACGCTGATAAATCGTCAGCTTATAAAATATCTTGAATCGCGGAAGCTTCTTAAGTTTTTCCGCAGCAACAGGTCCGCTGGTGATCTGATAGCTTACCAGTCTTTGCACAATGCAGGCGAAAGCAAGATTGTTGCGCTTGATAATTCTAAAGCATATGACCGAGTTTGGCATCAAGCTCTCTTGTTGAAAATGAGTGCCTAAGGCATCGATGTATTTCTTCTTCTATGGAATTGAAATTATTCCAGTTGTTTTGGATGGGTTCAAGTCTGATATCCACCCAATAAATGTTGGTGTTCCCCAAGGCTCAGTTCTGTCTCTGACACTCTCCTCATCTCTGCAGCTTCTACAGAAATCGTTAAAGGGAATGCCTTGTCTTGAGGCGTAAATTCCAATGGGACAGTGCATGGTTATGACGTCGATGAGAGTTCTGAGATGTGGCCTGCTCATTCTGGTTTGGTCACGGGAGCGCTTTGAATCGATATTATGCATTAATTTCTTTGCGATGTGGCACCCAGTGCCAGAGGACCATCTACATTTGGTGTGAGTAAGTGTTTGCATCAATTTATTTAAATCAGATCCCTTACCACTGGTGGGGGGGAAGCCAAAACTATAACTAGGTGATTAGTGATGAACTGAACATCCTTTAAAAATAATTTTCCTTAAATACTACATTTGTGCTTATTCTACAAAAATGTACATGGCGTAAGATGAGCCGATAGAAGTACATCAGCGTCGCAACAGGTAGTAAAATGCTGACGTTGCACATCTTGTCATCACATTGTGGAGTACGAGTCATGCACACATACGAAACACCATCGCTCGTTGTGATTACTGACAACTGAAGATGTTTTGTAGTAGCGATAGGCATGGACGGCATTTCCCCGTCCGGAAAGAGTGCTGAGGTGTTACCCTTTCCGGCGAATTCTTTGCCATTGTGTGTCCCGGCGGCACCCACATGATTTGAATACTGAAATACTTGGCCATCTCATTAAGAGATATACGGCAACTGAGGGATGGACGTCTTGGAGTTAAATGTGACTGCACTCAGAGATTTGATCGCTGCCGGCTTATCTGTACTTAATATCACATTGTTTTTTACCCAGGACAGAAAGTCTACAGACTTTATCGCTTTAGTCTCTGCCTGGAAGACGCTATAGTGAGACGGTAGTGGGAATGCCAGTTGAAATTCAGATCCTTAGAGTAGATTCCCACACCCACTCCTTTGTCCATGTTGGGATACGCAGATGACATCGACATCGTCGAGCGTTCCCAACGTGCCAAATTGGAAGCTTTCACGGCAATTGAAGAAGAGACGAAGTCAGCTGGTCAATTTTCGGTTGGTGTTGCAACACGACACACAAAATGGACCCCATCCTAAGTCGAAACTCTCTCTAACTCGAACAAATTATGGTATCCCGTGACAATTCGACTTAGGGAGGGTCTGTATATGAGGTCGCCAAGAGAGACTGTATTTCAGGTCGCCAAAAATGCTGCGAAATGTTTAGGTTTCCTTAATCGATGCAAGAAATATTTCACCCCTTCTGATTTGGCTTTAATTTATAAGGCGTAGATCCGCCCCAAGCTTGAGTACAACACTCAGGTCTGGTCAGGTGCCCCCAAGACCATCCTGCACCTACTTGATAGAATCCAAAAGCGAGCGATAAAACTTATAGGAGACAACAATTTCGCAGAGTCATTAGACTTGCTCGAACATCGACGTACTGTGTTTTGTCGTTATTTCAACAAACGATGCTCAAGTGAGCTAGCCAACTGCATTCCTCCTCTCCATGAATTCACCCGCAATACTCGTCTCGCCAGGAATGCCCATCAGTATACCCTTAAGCCTACTTTCGGACGCACAGTTAAATTCTAAGAGACTCGTTTTTCAGCCGCACTGCACGAATATGGAATGCTCTTCCCAACCTAATATTTCCCACAGACTACAACCCGCAGATATTTAAGACCAATGTGCACAGGTACCTCCTCTCCCTTTCTCGGCCCGTGCTGTGTCTTGACCCCGGACACATAAGGGTATTAGAAATCCCTTGAGCACGCGCAAATTATATAAAAAAAAAAGGTATAGCCCAGGTGTATAATTTTCCCGACATTTCTGAACAAACATTTGCCAAACATTTCTTATTGGAGAGAATTTGTCTTCTACAAGTTGAATACGTAAGGATTTGTCATCGAATCGAAGACATGACATAAGATTCATAAATCTTGACTTCGTCATTATTGATATGTATTGCGCTCCACTGTACGATCTATCAAATAATTCAGTCGCAATAAATAATAGGGTGGTCGCCGTGGCGTAGTTGATAAGTGCATCGACTCCTATGTAGAGGGTGCCAGGTTCGATACCCAAATTTACCACCTATCATAATTCACGGCTCCACCTCTTTCGTTTCACTGACAATGCTCAAAGAGTATTCCTGTCTAGAAAAAGCTTCTCAACTTCGCCGTTCGGAGTCGGCATTAAATTGTAGGTCCCTTCCACTCGTGAAAGAACAATAGCACGCACAACAGACGTGGTTGCTGAGAAGCTAGGCCCAGGTCCACCTCGGACTGTCGCGCCATTCATATTATTATTTTAATAAATAATAGGATAGAAAAAAAACATAACCTCAAGGTGTAAAAGTCACACAAAAGCCATGCTTCGTCATTTCGACGACGCACATTTAAAAAAAATCATACTTACGTAATTTGTTTTCCGCTGCGCGTCTGCACACACCAGCAGATGGACCACGAATGGCGTTGTACGAAAAAGGAACACAATACGAAAAAAAAATGATGATCGATGAAGCATGTGCTTCCAGGGGATAATAGGAGACGATACTGAAATACGTATCGCCAAAAATCAGTCCTCGAGACGATAGTTAATGACAGTTTTCAGTCTCTCAGACGCTATCGTTTTCTTTTGGTTATATGAAGCGAAACTATCGTCGAAACGCTAGCGTCGTAGAGACGATTGTCGCCTTACGTGATTAGAGCCCAGTTGTTTAGATATAAGAAATAAGCGAGTCTCTGACAACAAGAACAAGAAAAAAAAACGCTCATAATTTTTCTGTGTTTAAGTATTTTATTTTCATTAATAAACTTATAAAAATTTATATATATTTTTTCTACCTTAAATTGTCAAACAGTCGGATTTTACTTTTTACTTTTACTTTTTTTTTTTAATTATTTCTTATTTATATTTTATGTTTTGTTGTTGTTGTTGTTGTTTTCATTCTCATCATATATTTATTAATATATATCATACATTTTTGTCTTTTTGTGTTTTTTTTTTTGTTGTTGTTTATTTTATATTATAAAATTGTTTCTCTCATTATATGCCACACGTGTATGTATAAATTTTTGCATTGCATTGCCGCACAGGGATGTCTCGTATTTGTGTTTGTTCATATTCCGCATACATTTTATTGATTTTCTCATTTCAAATGCATAAAATATTTATTGTTTGATGGCGGATGTATACAGTACAATATGATTGAGTTTTATACGTATTAATTATATTATGCGAGTACATGCATATATTATGCATTTTTTTTAGTATACATATAATGGTTGAGGATATAATTTACCATAAGAGAAGATGGTGTTGTCTTTTTTTTGTTTTTTTTTTTTTTTTGTTAATAAATTTCTCTATTGTATACGTAATGTATATACAACATATGTGCGTGGGGATGTTTTTGTTTGTTTGTTTTTTTGTCTGTTTCTTGTGTTTCTGTGGATGTGTGAATGTGTGTGTGTATATATAAGTGAGTCTGATTTAAATATAATCCTTTGATTTTATTTTCCTTTTTTTTTTGTTTTTGTGTTATACCTATTATATGTATATATAAATACATAGAGGTATATATATATATTTTTATATATGGTATAGTAGAAGTAAACTGTTGCATTTTGTTTTGTTTTTGTTGTAAGAACCAATTAAATTTCATTTTATAAAAAATGGAAAATATAAAATATCAATTAAAAGTGTAAACGATAGACACTTTCTCATATTAATATAATTTTTTGTTTTTCTTATTTATTTTGATTTATTTATTTTTTTTTCTTTTGTTTTTGTTGTTATTTTGTTTGTTTTACTTTTGGAAATATATATTGCTTAGTTTTCTTAAAGTACTAATTATATTTATATATATTTATATATGCATATTCACATATTTTGTATTTTATATGCACATATAGACATATATAGATACATAAATTTTATCAAATCAATTTAAATATCTTATGTATGCGTTTATGGATTTATGATTTTTGTTTGTTTGTTTTTTTTTTCATATAAATATATTTTTTTTTAATATTTTATTTGACGCACTAATTTTTTTTTCGAATTTTTTTTTCCGATAGTAAAAATATATATATAAATATGCATGTATGTTAAATGCTATAAAATCAAGCATGTTGTTGTTGTTGGGTTTCGTGTTCACAAAAAATCAAGAGATGAATTTTAATAATAATAATAATATAATTATATATCCTTCGTTTATAACACACACTTCGAACCCGCTTCTTTGTTGTTATTTATTCATTTATTTACGACATATATGTATACTATATATGCATTGTATGTATAAGAATTTTTTTTATATATATTTTGTTTTTAAAATTTTAGTTTTCGATTAATTTATTATTGTTTTAACATTGTTAGTATGAGATCATAGAAAAAAATTGTATCATAATATAATTTCTGTTTTTGTTGTTGGTGTTATTTAATTTGTCTTTTTTTTATTATTCTTTAACGGTTTTTTTTTTTTTTTGTTTGTTTGTTTAAATTATCTTGTACGCTGCCATAAACACATCCATTTAATTCACGAGGTTATGTAGTAAGTAAGAAATTATTTGTTATTGTTTTATGGATGCGTTTCCATATCTATGGAGATACATATATATATATACAATTTTGATTGGTGTTGTTGTTGTTATTGTTGCCGTTTTTTGTTGTTTACTATTAATTTGAACAAATAAAAATGACCGTATTGAAATATCGTTTTTTTTCATAATTTATCCTTCATTAAATATAATATATTTATATATTTGTTTGTTTTGTTTTGTCTTTTAGTAGAAAATATTTAAGATATGTATTTAAATATATATATATATAACGTTTAATGTCTGTATATATATATATATATTTTGAATATAAATAAAAATATATGTATCGTATATAATTATTTCTTATGGCTTATAGAAAAAAAAATATATATTTTTACTCATAATATATATATATATGTATTTCATGAATAGAATAGAATATTAATATATATAGCTTTATTTCTGTCGTATTTTATTTTTTTTTTCCGGTTTTGAAATGTTGTGAAAATTTGAAAACAAGAAAAATAACCAGTATGAGTATTTTTGTTTTATTCCTACACGTATTTCTATTTAAAAGAATACTATTTTGTATGTTTTTTTTTTTTGTTTACGTGTTGAAAATATATTTATGTATATATAAAGATGTATGTATATGTATTTGTATATCTGTGCGTTATCATATATATATATATATATATATATATATATATATATTTTATTTAAAATGTTTTCCTTTTTTTTCATTTATTTCATTTCATATTTTTCATTTATTTGGTTTTTCTTCTTTTTTTTTTTGCGACTTCTACTCCCCATTTTTAAATCTTTTGGAAAAAGAATGGTTGCCTAGAAAATACCATTTAGCAAGCAAAATTCAATTGTGAATTGTATGATTGAACTAAAGGTACGAATGCAACAGACGGAGATAGTTGCAGACGGTCGTGAATAGTTTCTATGATTTAAAAACACAGAGGTACTACATGAGTATTTTTTTTTTCGTTTTTTGTTTTGTTTTGTGTGTGTTTTTATTTGTATTCTCCCCTTTTTTTTTGTAGAATTTAACTTGTAACAAATTGTAACGGGTGGCGGAAGGGGTGGGGAGAGCTAAGGCAAAATATAGGAAATATGCACAAAGTTTAACTCTTTGACAGAGGCTTGCTGATTGAGTTAGGTGTTATTTCAATTGTTCTTCATTTCATGTAACAAGTGTCGATTTGTTGGTGGGCGCGATTGGAACTTGGTGGCCAAGTTGATTCTTGGTTCTTTCGAAAGACTTATTCTACGTCGGAAGGTGAATGGAGAAGAGAAGACACAACCACGGCTTCTATGAGCTGAACAGGGACCCGGATGTAACTCTGTCGGCCACATTTTGTTCTATCATTTGCATGCACAAGAGCCCCTTAGGTGTCCGGAGTCCAGCCACTTAGGAGGTATCAGAGCACGTTGGTCTTCAATGCCTGTGCAAAGTGAACTGTGGAAGGGCATTTCATGGCGATTCCCTGGACTGCCTATGCCAAGGGGACTGTGGAAGGGCACTTCATGGCGATTCCCTGGACTGCCTATGCCAAGTCGGTGGTGGAAGGGCATTTCATGGCGATTGGACTTAAATGTCCGCCGGAAAGCAGACGAACTGAGCATAGTTTGACAAAGAAGACAGAATAGGTTGGCGTTCCAGTGAGTCAATGGACTTCATTACTTTGCTCTGCAGAAAGTTTTTAGGAGCAACAGAACAGACATGAGCCTTATACCCAAGACAAGAGCGGGTAAAGCAGTCAAAATCCCATTGGGTGGCGTTGAAAGAAGCCGGGAGATTGGACTAACCAGTCATTTCAAATGCATGCGCCTTCCAGCTTAGTTTTGAATTGAGTCGCACTCAAAAGAATGGAGAAACGCCCTTAATCAACATTCAATAAGGTAAGCCCTTAACACATTTCGAAAATATGGCCCAAGAAATGCAAATTGATGGGCGTCGACTACATGCAAAGAGACGACCTAAACAGAGCCGCGTCTATCCTAGTCTTCTCATTCATGCTACACTCGTGTTGTTGTGCTTTAAGGCGAGGGAGAACCTAGCTTCTACCGACTCAATCACGGCTGAGACCATAAAAGTCAAAAATAAACCCTCAAAATCAGAAAATCTTTTAAAAGTGACATCGAAATGATTCCGCAAGAAATGAACTGAAATTCCATTTCGAAAACCCCAAACTTCTAAGTTCTGCCTCTTCCAACTGGATGGAGCATATCACCCATATCCTCTAAGTCGTGTCACGTGTCACTGTGACAAATTTGTACTGCCTAAGTCACTTTATGCGATATTTAAGTGACTAATGGAATACAAATTTGTCACAGTGACATTTGACACGACTAAGAGAATAAAAGTGATAGGCTCGATAATAAGGGTTTATATAAGCCCCACTCGCAAAAAGGAGGGCCTCATACAGGTGGAGTTGAGACAATTTTTTGTTGGAGAGATTTTTTTCCAATTTGTGAGAGCTCTTGAGTGCCGGGGTATTTGATGATTAGTTCTTGTTTTTCTTGCCGATTCCCTGAGAGGTTATGGATCTTAATTCGAATCACCACTTCCCGGCGTCTTGACGTTTCTATGTTCTGGCTGAGAAACACGCTCGTGCATGCCATCGCTTAAGACGTGTTGAGCAATTGTTTATTTGGGGAGGGGTGTAGGCTTTTAATGGCACCCTTTGGTGGAATTTTCGAAAGTAAGAAGCTTACGCAAATGAATCGTGCTCTGGCAGTAGAACTAACCAGTAGCGACATGTGAAGCTCGTGGCGTATGTCGAAGTTGAACTCGCCTGCGGATGGCCTAAATAGTCGCCAGTTCCCTGGCTCTTGGGCCTACTACGGTGAATCATGCTCGACATTCTGGTGGTGGATAAGGTAAGTCCGTAAAAAGCAACTTCTTCGTCAACTGAGTAAGTCATGATTAGATGAAAAATGTACCGGACCAAAAACGGATGGTTTTCGATTTAGTTTCGTATAGCCTCATAAGATAAGATCTTCGAATTCGACACCTAAGGTGGCTTGGCCAGAGTTTAAAGTTGCCAAACACAAGAGGGATCTTAGCCTAAAAGTCTAGGACAAGCCCATCTACAAAGCACCAAAGAAAGAAAGAAAATAACAAGAGATTCGTAAAACAACAGCACCATCTGTTCATTCAGAAGAATTTGTCTAGCCTACACCCATTTACGGTGTAAATAACTTTGTGCCTGTGCGCTGAGGGTATCATATATTGCTTAACGTTTGAGACATATAATTTGCTCATTTTCAAAGGCCTCTGTGTACTTGAAGTAGCCTGACATAAGGTTTTTAAAGGTTTTCATTCGTTAGTTAGTTTCAGTTGAACAGTTGAACAGTTGAACAAACAAATAACATAATTAACAAGATCATTAAAAAAAAAGGCTCTATTCGATGTTTGATTTGTGAGACTGAGAATGTGAAAGTGAATGATTTAGAGGAAAATTTAGAAAGAGAGATAGAGAGCTTAAAAGAGACAGGCTAAGATAAGTATCTTTGTGAATTTTTTTTTTCGTTTTGTTTTGTTTCCTTTTTTTGTTGAGTAGATAAAAATATGTTTATATATTTTTTGTTTGCTTTTGTTTTTTGATTTCTTTAATATATACGTGTATATATATTGTTTTTGTTTTGAGCAAAAAAATGTATGATTTTAATTTTAATTTTAAATTATTTCTTGTTTTGTTGTTGAATTTATTATGTGTATATATATATATATATTAGCATTTTTTTTGGTTTAATTTTTCCCTTTTTTAATTTACAATGTAGATATTGTTGAGTAGAAAAATACACACTTTACATAAATATATATTCATATATAGAACTATGTGTTATCATATATTTTTTGTTTACTTGTTAATGTTTTTGTTTTGGTTTTTCCTTTTTTTTAATTTTAACTCTTTGAATGTTGTGTTTTTTTTTTTTCTTTATGTTTTCTTGTTCTCACTTCTTTTTGTTTTCAGATTTATTGTATATTTTCTCCATGACTGCGAGTAAGTTAATGCAACATGCAAATAATAATTTATAAATAGAAAGCACGCGAATTCGGACTATGAAATGGAATCGAAACGATCATGATCCAGTGTGGGGGGGGGGGGGGTGAAGGACTACAACACTCTGGGGTGTATAACGAGATGAGTGAAAATTATGCGCGGAAGACATGTTCTTTATTTATTTTAGTGGACATATTTTAATTTATTTTTTTACTTATATATTTTGTTTAGCTTTTACAACCTTTGAAGCATTTCCTACATATGAATCACTCAGACTGAAAAAAAAATTATAAAAAAAAAACATGAAATAATGAAACACTTGATTAGATGAGATCCACTCGATCCACTAGAATAGCAAAGGAAAAATGACTTCTTTCTCGGTGAGCTTTGTTTTTGTTTCTTTCTAGGATTCTAGGAGACTCACAATTTCATAACCCGATTTCCTTCATTCGGTTTCCCCCCAAATAATGCGGAACATATTCGAGAAAAACAAAAATTACTTTGCATCCACTGAATGGGTGAGGGAATGGAAATATTTCCATGCTCCTGGGGTGAACCACAGCCTCAATCAAAACAAAATGCCAAAGTTTCGCATCAAATTACAAATAGGGATGACGACGACACGAGATGAAGGTCTTACCAAAGAAACAGAAAATAAAAAAAAGTAAAAATTTTACAGCACCAACATTGCCAGACAAAAAGGCTTAATCCTATTAGAATTCACTTGTAGTATCGTTTTGTTTTTTTTTTTTTTTTTCTATTTTGTCATCTTATATTCCACTCATATCACTAACTTGTCGTTTATTTAATCTTCATCTGAGATGAGATAAGAAAAGGAAATCAAATAGAGAAATGAAAGAATTCACTGTTTTCATTTTTGTTTGTGTGTTGTTTTTTGTTTCTCGTTATTATTATTTGTTTTTTGTATTTTCGTTTTTTCTTTTGTTTTGTTTCATATAAGATAATATAAAAATAAAAATTGTTAACTAATTATAAACGATCCTAAAGGGCAGTGTTATGGCTGAAAAATATATAGTTTATATATTTATATATATATATGTATATTCAATATTTATTGTATTGTTTTTTTTTTTTTTTTTTTTTTTCTTGAAATACGTTTTATTTATTTCATAGATATGCGCGTCTTATTAATTTATTTTTTTTTGTTTTACTAGATAATTTCTATTAGAAAAAAGATACTTTTAAATATATATATATATTTTGTTTGTTTTAATAGAGAGTAATATTCTTTGTGTTTTCCTTTTTGTTTTTTCTTCATATCTTTAGCCGCAATAGGTTTCTAATATTGTTATAGAAAAAAATATGTATGTACGTCACACTTTGAGTTATAATTATTTTCCGTTTGTTTTCCATTCATTAACGTTTTATTTATTTTTTTTTATTTGCAAATCTTTGTCCGTATGTATAAATTGTTTAAAAAGTATTGTTAATTTTTATCTTAATCCGTTCTCTACAAAGTGTAATTAAATATATTTATATATATGTTTAGTATAATTTGATTTTTGTTATTCCGGAATTTATATTTTTATTTTGTTATTCTCTTACGATTCTACTATTCATTTTTTTTTTCTTCATATATATATATATTTATTTATTTACTTTATATATTCATTTGTTTTTTTTTGTTATGTTACATTGCATTAATACACAACTTACGCATAAAAGATCAGTCGGTTTAGTGGTATTTTTTTTTCTTTAATATTTTCCTTTTGTATTCACTTCACGCAAAAGAAAAACAAAATCCAAAGAAAATGAAAAAAAAAATGATATATATATATATCATTCATTTAAGTACCCACATAAGCATGTAGTCACAAGAGAAAATCAGTTATTAGTTATTGCCGTTCAATAAATTTTCAAGATTCATAATTAATCGTGTAACAAAGTAAAAACCGCCACAAACATATCCCTTAGACAAAACGAAAGAAATAAGTAATGAAAGCGATTCTCACGTTTAAAAATACAAATACATATTACATATCATTTTATTATTATTTTATATTTATTTTTTCACATTTTTTTGTTTTGTTTTGTTTCCATTCTCTCTTAAATGGGGTAAACTTAATAGAACAACACTAGGTGGTATATTTGAAATTCATTTATATATGTATCTTCGTCTTCATCATCTTCTGGTATTTTATATATCTCATTTATTTTGCTACACACTTTATAATTTATTTTATTTTTTTCTTATTACAAAAATATTAATATTTTCCTTTTGTATTGCAATTAATTTATTTACGAATTTATTTTAAATGTTTCGAACAACCGAAGAATACCAAAAAAAAAAAAAAAAAACCCTCAAGACAGCTTAACAGAACAAAAAAAAAACACAAGTAAAGAAACATAATTCGCTCTGGAACACTCAGTGGATTTGATTTCTTCTATTTTATATAGTTCTGGTTTTAGTTGGGCTTTGTTTTATTGTTTAAGCTTTCTTTTGTATATAAATGCATTTTATTCGATTTATGAATACTATTTAAGAAAAAATTAAAAAAAAAACTAACAAATAATGAAACTATAGCTAATTATTACGTCCTTATTTGTTTGTCTTTTGTTTTGCTTTTAAAAAATGGAGAATTGTTACTGGATTTGTTTCTTTATGTTTTTTTTTGTTTCGTTTTTCTGTTAGTTACTAAAATAAAATTCGTTGTTATTTATTTGTTTTTTTTTTTAGTTAAAAATTATTTATGTATATATATATATAATGTTTTTTTTTTTTGGTTATTTTATGGCTGAGTATGTATTTATTAGAGTTTATAATATATTTTTACGTGCTTAATTTCAATATAGTCTGTTACGCGTTTGAACTATATGTTTATATATACGTATATGTAATTGGAAACATAGATCAAATGGTTAACTAGTATAAAGGTAAAGTATATTTATAACAGGCACCATCTGTGACTGCCTGATGATAGGAGGAATTGTCTAAAAAAGACAAATAAAAACCTACATAATTTCTTGAGATATCATTTATTGCTTGATCAGTCATTGGATACACGTCATCGGAAATTTCATTCATCATAGTGTTTGACCAGAACTTACGAGCTTTAGCTGGATAATTGAAAAAAAAAAACATCACTTTATTTTTTAGTCTTCGATCGGTCTAGTTGCTTCGTGGCCACTTTAGAGCCTGCCACCATTCATCCAAACTACGAGAATTAATAGACGATTGAAAAAATCATCACTGTTTGGTTCCTCTCGGTGTTCCATTTAACCATTTTGTCGTTGGGTCTTGAAAAGACATATAAAATGTCAAGAAATGTCCGCCGAGCTACGAGCATTAGTAGACGATTGAGAAAATGATCACTGTTTTGCTTCCTCTCGGTGGTTTTAACCAATGTTTAGGTGCTTCCACAAAAGCCATACAAGACGCCAGTGATGATGGTTCTCTGGTCTTTTCTCTTCCAAAGCAAACTCCAAAGCCTCGACAAATCTGATGCAAGCTCTCTCAAGAATTTCACACAAAACACTCTCGCTACACACATTCCTAGAGCTCAGCGAAAATAAAAACCAAAATCCAACAAAAGACCCTTACAATGTTAAAAATTAGATGCTCCACAGCCAAGCCATGAAGTTGGTCAAAATGAAAAAAAAAAGAATAGTCTACTTGTTTGTCTATGGTTTAAGATTTCTGCGAGTATAACAAAATGTTCATTAATCAATTATAAACCTCCTATTTTGTTGTTTATGTTACATATTTTTTTCACTATATAATGAGTACAAAAAAAAAAAATTTAATTAAAAGTCTCTACACACACAAACGTACCCCCCGAAAGTAAGCTTGTATATACATATTGTAAGTATTTTTTCTCTACATAGCTATTTTTTTATGAAACCACTCATACAAATCGACTTTTCTTTTCAATATCCTTTTCATTCTATCCAATGAGAAAAAAAAAGGAACAAAAAGAATAATCGGAACATCAATCAGAATCAAACCCATCCACACTCAGATCAATTTCGAATAATTATGTATAATATACCACTATTTTATTTGATTTGTTATTTGTTTTCTCATTTGTAATTTGTGTTTTTTTGTTTAATAAAAATATTTCATGTATATATGTATACACTATAATTTTATTTTGTTTATTGTTTTTAAATTTAAATATTTATTTTTTGGTTTATATCATGTATCATTTCTTAGTTTACTATATATATATATATATATATATATATACTATTTTAAAAAAATTCATCATTCATTAAATTTATTATGTTGTTTTGTTTGTTTTTGTCTTTAGTATCAATATTTATTTTTGATATCAATGTTGTGTACATATATTTTGATAAACTTATTGATTTCATTTAATTTCTCTCTGCTTCATTATTAATTCAGTGCTGATTTGAAATTTAGTTTCCGATTCGTTTTCTTTTTGTTTTTATTTATTAATTATTACAATATAATGTTAATTTCTTTTTTATTTTCCATTAATCTCTGGTTTCTTTTGTTTTAGTTGAGAATTATAAAAAATATATTAAATATACATTCATTTCCATTCATCTGTCCACATTCCGGCTGTTTTCATTCGATTTTTGTTTTTATTTATTTTTAAATATATAGATATAATTTGTATTTTACACGACTGAAATTGTAAATCCCTTGTCTCAATTACTAGAAGAAGAAGAAGAATACGATATCCACGTAAGCACATTGTACAACAACAAAACAAAAAATCATAAGATTATTTATAAATTTATTTTGTTTACAAAATTGACTATAAGCATATGATGTCTCTCTCTCTCTCTCGCTTCTGTCTGAAGCACATGCACACGCTTGAAACAATCATATTCAGTCTGTTTGTGTATTTTTTATATATTTATTTATTATTATTTTTTTTTATTAAACAAAATAAAATTACAGTTAAGGGATTACAATCTCAGCAGCAAAGAGAATAATAATAATAATAAAACATTACTGGTTTTCTTGGTGAACTGCCCTTTTCAATAAAACACATAATTATTCTAAGAGACTAGTTATATTGGTGGAGTATTTAAAAGAAAAATAAGCCTATGTTCACACTCAAATTGCAATTGAATGACTGTTTTCCGACTGGGCACTGATTGGTATCATTTGAGATTCATTTTTTATTTTTATTTATTTTTTATTTTAGTGAAAATTTGCATAAATGAATTCCTTATCTATACAATTCAGTCCAATTTATTATTTTTTTTTTTAATTTGAAAGAGATCACGAGAAAGTATAAGAAAACAAAAACCACTCGGAAATTTGAGACAAGTCATATTGCGTTTAGTTACTTAACAAAAAAAAATAAATAATCAACTGAGTATTCTTGCAGTTTTGTGGAAAAAAAAAATAAAAACAAATTTCCAAAATATAAACTATTCGATTTTATCTGAGGATTGAATTCGATATCCTCGCCTAAGCGCAGACTTAAAAAATACAACTTTTTCTCATTTTGAATAACATCGATATCCTTACATAGACTACATTGTACATAAATTTTATGCAAACAAAATAAGAGTGCGAGAATTAAAAACCGTGTGATGTTTGCAAAATATTTTAGCTGTATTTGAAACTCACAGGGAGGGATGAGGGGGCGAATTCAAGAATTAATCGCTCTAACAAAGGATACTTAAAGTATGTGGAGTTTTTTTTTTCATTTTCGTTTCGCAGGAATAAGGTCTTAAAAATTAACTGACTGGATATTAAGTAGATAGTTAGAGAAAGATTTACGTACAACTACACTCGTTTTAAATAGATTCTTTTTGTTTGTTGTTCTCTTCAAATCTTCGATTCGATTGATTTGATAAGATTTTTTTCTTTCATTGTTCATTCCTAAATAGCTGCTTACAGATTTTGTTTTATAATATATATATATTTATGAGAATTCTTCAGTTTCTTTGTGGTAACATATTCTTTGCTTATGTCTTTATCTAAATTCTGTATTTAATTAATTTGTTTTAATCGTAATTTATTATTTCATTACGTAATATCTTCTTAAATATGCATAACCGCTAAAATTGTATTCCGTTTTTTTGTTTTTTTGTATTTTTTTTTTTAAATATAAATATATATGTATTTATATAGTATATATAAATAAACATATAGGTTGTTCTTCTGTTTGTTAATCTTCTATATTAATAAAGTCTTTCGGGTATAAGAGATATACATGCTTCCATATATCTACCTTATTTATTTTTCTTTTTAATATAATTATGTTTATTTATTTCATTTTTTTTTAGTTCTGATTTAAATAAAAAATATTTCAGTCAAATAAACGATATATAATCTATTCATTCAGATATTTCACGTATAAACTTATAAGATGGAAACAACACGATGTCTTTAAACCGAAAAATTTCATTTCATGCACGACAAGTCAAAGACAAAAAACAAAAAAAAATTTATGTTGAGTGTGTGTGTGTGTTTGTGTGTAACTCATATATATGCATTTCTATGTATAAAAATAATAATAATAATAATTTATAAACAATATAGATATTTATTCATATATAAGTACAAATATAAATAATCATTAAATTAAGCGTAGGTTTCTCTTTTTAAAAATCATAAATGCTTTGATTTATATATATATATATTTATTATTTTTTTGTTTAAAAAAAATGTAATCTCATTTCAATCTTCCCCGGAAGTCTTATGTTTTCTTGCGAGATATATATAACTAAAAAAAAAACTTGTTTAAATAAGAAACATTAAGGCCTGAACACAAATCAGACAATGTTAAAAACGACCGACTATAAATTACAATCCTTATCGTTATTTATTTATTTTTTTTTTTTGTTGTGATGGACTTCAAAATATTAGAATTATTCTTTCATATCCCTTATAGTTTTTGTTTTGTTTTGTTTTTTTTTTTTTCATTTATTAAAAATAGTAAATACATATATATTAAACTATAAATGTAATACTCAAAAATATAGCACATTTGCTGACTTTCATTTTCTTTTGATGTATTTTTTGGATTTCGATTTCCAGTAATTCGTTCTCTCAAATGTATATATTTAAATTTTTAATTTTTTTTGTTTGTTTTATTATATAAATCTTGATTTGTTTTGACTAAGTACAATGTTTTTTATTTTTTTTTATTTTTCTGCATTTAAGGAAAATGGAAACTCATAAATATAATTTAAAAATGATTTTAAGTATTGAGTTAAGTAAGAATTAAGTTCAGTTCATTTATTTTTCACTCATAGTCATCATAAGCTCCATGGAAACGGTTTTTTTTTTTTCATTGGTTGATTGGTTTTTGTTTTGTTTTTTTTTTTGTTTTCATTTTTCATTGTGACAGAAGAGTCAATTTACAAGATGAGAGTAAAACTATCGCTGTGCACTTGACCTGCGATGACCGTGTGGGGATGGATAGAGAAAAGTAGTTTTGAATAGATTTGGATCGCGTTAAGCGTGAACAAAAAAGAAAAACGAAAATTAAGTGAAAAGATGCTCAAGATCGCATTCGATCCAAAGGGCAGATAGGATACTTTAATTTCGTAGTCACCCTCACTTCCTTGTTATTGATCCTTCTTATCAATGCATGCCACCTGGAACTTCTGTGTGTTTCGATGAATCTTGAACATCCGCAGTAACCCAATACGAAGAAGATATGAATATAATAATAGTTATACAATATGATTTTTTGTTGTTTTGCTTTTAAATACTTTAATAACGGAAATACAAATATATTCAAATGATTTATTTTTTTTATAGTGTTTTTCTTTCATTATAATAATGTTAAGTAATTTCTTAAAATTTGTTTAATATTTTTTTTTTGAATAATAAAAATAAAATCTTTTAAAGTCTTCTATTTTTCACCTAGAAACTGTTTTTTTTTTGTTTTGTAATAAAAATCAACATGGATGTGTGTGTCATTGATGTCTAATTGGGAAGTGTTATGCGAGAAGACATTTTTTACATTCTCAGTGTTTAAATTTAATTTTGTTTTTTTGTTTTCTTACTTTTTCTTTTTGTACATACGAATGGAAGTACTAAATTTATGTGTATAGGTTTTCTTTTCATACAGTCTTATCTGCTTTTGAGGTTGAGAGTTGAAAAACAAAAACAAAAAAAAAAATATGTATGCTTGTGTATGTTGGTGAACGACGACATCGCTGTCAATTTTAAGATGTTTCGAATTTAAGGACTTACTTTTTAAAAATGAGATTCATATTCAGGTTAACACAACCTTGTATAATCAATGAGATTCAAGTGAGATTCAAGTCTTCATGGAAATAATAAATACATCTTCTTCACATAAGGGCATGCGTAAAAAGTCGCTCACCAAATTGCAAAACAGCATACAGCATCAAAGAAAAAAATAAAAAATTTAAAAAACTTAAAATTTGTTTGGCTAACCACACGGAAAACATTTAAAGAATATGCTCGTTTCGACTCTCTCCTGACACACAACCCATTGTTTATCATCATCATCACCAACCATTATGCATCTCCCTCTCTTAAAATAATTAAGTCTGCTAAAAAATACATAAATATATATGTTTTAATATATTTATATATATATAAATGTTAAATTGTATTTTCTTTTCTTATTTTTCTCCTTTCTTAATCCGTTTAAAATTTTAATTTAATTTTAAGAGAAAGAAAAATATTTTTTTTTTTTGATAAAAAAAAACATAACATTATTAGAAAAATCAAATAATTTATAAATTTTATAAAAAAGTTAACAAAGAAAAAAAAATATTTGCAATTTGTTTCACAAATCATTATTATTTAATATAAAAAAAAACAAGTCTTCTAAAAAAATTCAATTATATATATATAATATTTATATGATTTGCTTTTTTGCTCGTGTACTGAGCCGCCATTTTCCTTGCTCTTTCGATCCGCCGCCAATGACTTATATTTAACTACAATATTATTAATTCTTTTTTTTTATTTTTTTATATATATAAACTTCGGCCAAAGAAAAAAAAATATATAATAATAATCCACAAATAAATTAATAATAAAATTCAACAATTAGAAATAATATATATGTATGTAACTTTGCGCACTAAACGTATAAGTATCCATCCTCTTTTTTCTTTAAATGTTTTGCATTTTTTTTGTTTTATGTGAGATTTAAAAAAAAAATTGTTTCTTATTTTCTTTCTTCGCATATACACCTAGATTTCATATTCATTCGTGAAAAAAAAATAAACGCATATATGCATATGTATATACAATCTATAAAATGTACGACGGAGAAAAATAAAAATCAAAAAAAAAAAAAAAACTTCACCTCTTTAAGGCAGAATCCGCATGGCATGGTAAACTGTCTGACTGCAAACGGGGCAGCAGCCATCAACCGATGTGCATATGTGATTGGCGCATTCCATGCAGAACATATTATGACCACATGGCACTAGAGCGGCGGTTACTTCTTTATCACCACAAACTAAACACTCACGACGCATACCGTTCAACTGTTGTGATGCAGCTGAGATGAGTCCCGCTCTATTGACATTGTTCACAACGACATTTGGCGCATTCGTGGATGAGATCATGTTGCGACCGATGTTGTTGCTTCCTGTTGAACCGCCAGCACCACCCAGTAGCGAGTCAGTTGGGCTCACAGACTGTGATGGTGAACAACCGATTGCAGCACCCGTGACCGAGGGTAGAGTCCAGATATTCGGTGACTCACCCAGACCTTCGTCAACATCAAGGGATTCACCGAGATTCTTCCAGATATTCATTAGTTCTGGACGTGAGTTTGTAGCACTTTTCGATGATGTTGACGATGAACTCGATGAGCATGACCTACTGCCGCCAGTTGAATTGTCACTGCTGCCATTAACAGGGCCAACCATGCCGTTGATGGTGACACCGTTGTTCACCATTCCCACACCACTGCCATTGCCATTCATCATATTGCCACCGAGACCAACGTTCATCACTAAGTTCGAAGCACTCACCACACCATTGGGAGCCTGATGCAGTTGGTGCTGCTGCTGCTGTTGCTGCTGCATGTGATGATGATTGGGATTACCATTGAAGGCGTTCAGATTCGCTTGATTTGCCACAACCATGTTACAGCCGGTGCCATCATCCGGCGAGACTTGTGCGTCAACGTAATCGAATGTGGAACAAATGCCATTCTTGTAGATTGACGCCAGAAATTCCGGACTCAACTCCTCGCCATTAAACATTTGACTCAACGAGTTAATGGTTTGCACGGAAGGCGACAAGTTTCCGGTGCGCAAAGCGATATGCGCTTCGATTTGTTTGCGTGCCGCTTGCACATTGTCTGGCAGTCCGGTTACCTCGAAAATTGGTTCTTTTTCACGCGACGGTGTAACGATATACGTATGCGTCTCTTGTTGAATGTGCTTGATCGTAGCACCCTTCGGACCGACAACGAGACCGACCACACGATACGGTACCCGCACTTGTATTGTTACCTGACCAGGAATCGATGGTGGTCCAGGTGGCACTTTACCGAGATTACCAGCCAATACTGGCTTACGACTAGCACGTATTAAGCTAAAATGTTCAGCTGCTGATAGGATCTCTCTCTTGGCCTTCGCTACGTCCTCCTTACGACCGGTCACAACGAATACAGGCTCCTCACCGCGTACCGGAGTCTTAATGTAGGTGTTTGTTTTGGCACGTAGCGCCTTGATTTTGCACCCTGAAAAGATATAATGAATGCGAAATTGAATTGAGGTAAAAACAAAAAAAAAACTACGGAAAAAGAAGTGGTTTGGAGAAGGGTCAACCAAAATGGACGTTACTTTTGCTTTACTTAACACGTTGACTGCCAGCCGGTGGCTCATGCTTCTAAACAACTAAAAAGCAATACGTTTGCTTTTTGATTCACGTGCAAATCAGTCAGTCAGTTAACGTGTCAAGCCGGGGGGAGATATCAATCTGTGTTGGAATTTTGGAAAGGCCACTCTGAAATTTTACATGACATGAACTTAAGTCCACCTATGTACATCCAGCTAGGAACGAATATACGACGCAGTTTAAAAATGTGTCTAGTCCGCAGCTCGCACAGGTCTCAGGGGAAAAGGAGGCACTGCAAGGCCGGGAGATGGCAAACACCACATGAGAGGGTAACTCACGCTTTTCACAAAAGTTTGGAGGTTATTTTTAGAAAGAATACCTGAAGGAGCATGAAACTGACAAGACGGGATCTGAACATCTGATCTAGAGATGCCGCTCATCATCAACCCTTGAACCAGACTATTTCTGAGTCCACGAGACGAGATAATGTTCCAGCAAGCGAAACGAATTACAGAATATTGCATAATACAAGAATAACCGAAGGATGGAACCCTCTCTCTGCAGTAACCTTTAACTTTAATATCGTGGACCTCGTGTCATTGTTTATATTTAGAAAATTTCATCAAGAAACAAAAAGTAAAAAGAAATAATTAAAGTGATTCTAAATAAGGTACCGCGCAACTGAGAGACACACACAGACAGTAGAGAGATTCGCAAAGAGTGTCTCGCTTGCGTACCAATTGTATATTTTAGGCATTCGAGAGGATGTGGTGACACACAACAAGGACAAAACGATGCAAAATGCAAGGAAAATGTATAAATAACTTCGGCACGGGTTCTAAATATCAGCACGAGATGTTTATACTTGGATGTGTACACACCACACCACAAATGTATGTCCGATGCATGCCTGGGATTTATTTATGTTAAATTTATTTGAACGAGCTAGGCAGATGGTATGATTTGATTTGATTTAATTTGATTTGATTTGTGTCTGCTTTTGGCAAAATAGACGGCAGTGCTATGCAGTCGGTGGGGAGTTTAAAGTTGTCTCGATGAATTTCAATGACGAGGATTGAGAGAGTTTAAAAAAGGAATTCATCTTCACTTCCTGTTTTTCAAATTCAACTTCATGGCCAAATCCGCTTTGCGACAAGCACTAACGTCAGAGATTTCTTTGAACTGACGGACTTTGACTGGCTGTGGGACTTCTTCGAATTCATGTACACCACACTCACCCAGTGGATGATAGAAAAGACTGGAAGGCCCTCTTCAAAATGCATGGACAAAACCGCTAAGCGAAAGCCACTACCGACAGCAGAGCATTCTTCGACTTCATTGACGAGGCCACTTTGCGACGAGCACTACCTTCAGAGGGATTTCTTTGAACTCATGGACCTGGCCACCGCCGACTGTGGGACTTTTACGAAATCGTAAACCTAGCCAGTAGACTGAAAGACTCCTTCGACTTCATGCACCAAGCTACTGAGAGAATTCTTCGAACACCACCGGCTGTGGGACTTCTTCGAATTCGTGAACTTAGCCACCAGCGACTGAGAGTCAGAGAGATTTCTTTCTACTCATGGACCTAGCCACCACCGGCTGTGGGACTTCTAAGAAATCGTAAACCTGGGAGACTCCTTCGACTTCATGGACGAAGCCACTTTGGAACGAGCACTACCGTCAGAGATTTCTTTGAACTCACGGACTTAGCCACCACTGGCTGTGGGACTTCTTCGACAAGCACTAACGTCGGAGAGTTCTTTGAACTGACGGACTTAGCCACCATTGGCTGTGGGACTTCTTCGAATTCATGTACACCACACTCACCCAGTGGATGATAGAAAAGACTGGAAGGCCCTCTTCAAAATGCATGGACAAAACCGCTAAGCGAAAGCCACTACCGACAGCAGAGCATTCTTCGACTTCATTGACGAGGCCACTTTGCGACGAGCACTACCTTCAGAGGGATTTCTTTGAACTCATGGACCTGGCCACCACCGACTGTGGGACTTCTAAGAAATCGTAAACCTGGGAGACTCCTTCGACTTCATGGACGAAGCCACTTTGGAACGAGCACTACCGTCAGAGATTTCTTTGAACTCACGGACTTAGCCACCACTGGCTGTGGGACTTCTTCGACAAGCACTAACGTCAGAGATTTCTTTGAACTGACGGACTTAGCCACCACTGGCTGTGGGACTTCTTCGAATTCATGTACACCACACTCACCCAGTGGATGATAGAAAAGACTGGAAGGCCCTCTTCAAAATGCATGGACAAAACCGCTAAGCGAAAGCCACTACCGACAGCAGAGCATTCTTCGACTTCATTGACGAGGCCACTTTGCGACGAGCACTACCTTCAGAGGGATTTCTTTGAACTCATGGACCTGGCCACCACCGACTGTGGGACTTCTAAGAAATCGTAAACCTGGGAGACTCCTTCGACTTCATGGACGAAGCCACTTTGGAATGAGCACTACCGTCAGAGATTTCTTTGAACTCACGGACTTAGCCACCACTGGCTGTGGGACTTCTTCGACAAGCACTAACGTCAGAGATTTCTTTGAACTGACGGACTTATCCACCACTGGCTGTGGGACTTCTTCGAATTCATGTACACCACACTCACCCAGTGGATGATAGAAAAGACTGGAAGGCCCTCTTCAAAATGCATGGACAAAACCGCTAAGCGAAAGCCACTACCGACAGCAGAGCATTCTTCGACTTCATTGACGAGGCCACTTTGCGACGAGCACTACCTTCAGAGGGATTTCTTTGAACTCATGGACCTGGCCACCACCGAATGTGGAACTTCTTCGAATTCATGGACACCACACCCACCCAGTGGATGATACAACAGACTGGAAGGCCTTCTTCGAATTCATGGACAAAACCGCTTAGCGAAAGCCACTATCGACGCCAGAGCATTCTTCGACTTCATTGACGAGGCCACTTTGCGACGAGCACTACCTTCAGAGGGATTTCTTTGAACTCATGGACCTGGCCACCACCGACTGTGGGACTTCTACGAAATCGTAAACCTAGCCAGTAGACTGGGAAACTCCTTCGACTTCATGCACCAAGCTACTGAGAGAATTCTTCGAACACCACCGGCTGTGGGACTTCTTCGAATTCGTGAACTTAGCCACCAGCGACTGAGAGTCAGAGAGATTTCTTTGAACTCATGGACCTAGCCACCATCGGCTGTGGGACTTCTACGAAATCGTAAACCTGGGAGACTCCTTCGACTTCATGGACGAAGCCACTTTGGAACGAACACTACCGTCAGAGAGATTTCTTTGAACTGATGGACTTAGCCACCACCGACTGTGTGACTTTTTCGAATTCATGGCCAAAGCCGCTTTGCGACGAGCACTACCTTCAGAGAGATTTCATGGACCTAGCGACCACCGAATGTGGAACTTCTTCGAATTCATGGACACCACACCCACCCAGTGGATGATACAACAGACTGGAAGGCCTTCTTCGAATTCATGGACAAAACCGCTTAGCGAAAGCCACTACCGACGCCAGAGCATTATTTGACTTCATTGACGAAGCCGCTTTGCGACGGGCACTACGTCAGAGATTTCTTTGAACTCATGGACCTAGCCACCACCGGCTGTGGGACTTCTTCGAATTCTTGAACCTAGCCACCATTGACTGAGAGTCTTCTCCGAACTCATGGACGAAGACACTTTTCGACAGACACTACAACCTACAAAGCCCCTGTCTAATTGAAGAAACCAGCCCATTCCGGAAAGCAGCACACGTGGAATTGAATGTTAATTGAGATCTTCAACCCCCTTAACCTTTGACATCTCTAGAAAACTAAGTCTCTACAAAATTACAACACATCTCCACCTTCACCACCGTCACTATTGAATTGTATGAACGAGCCATAAATTTAAGTTCTTCTTCGTTCCCAACACAACAGCAACACAAGCAAACTACAAGCAACCAATTAAAATACAAAACTACACACATGCATGTAGGAGAAGTCAAACAAATCATGTATCTAATCCGATTCGATCTTCGAACGGAGACTTTTCATATTCCAAGGGAAAAAATCTGTTGCACCAATATTTCATAGGTAGCTGCTATACGATACAAAAAGAAAAAGACCGGACGTGTACGACCCGCACCCTTAAAATCCATTCACATACAGTCACACACTAGGACACCATCGAAACGCACACCTAGCTAGAATGCCAACTAGGAAGGTGGTTAAAAGACATGCGAGAACATTCTAAAACGTTCCATACACAGCGGCAAACGTAGTTTCTGTGGTGTAAGTTGAGCGCCAAGCAGGGCAGGGTGTAGGTGGTTGAGCTATACACATCAGTTTATTCCGCCCCCTCTCTGGTTGAAAAATCAAACAACCGGCAAAAAGAGAGGCTAATAACCTCTATAGATTGAAAGCTTCCCAGACGCATAGCCAGTCAAAGCTTAAAATCAACCCCAATGCGAAGTGAGCGGCGGCGGCATCATCATCATCGCATCATCCCTTATTTGTAGATGGGTGACTATGTATACGGAACTCAATTTGTGTACGAAGAGGTATTCCCGCGCCGCACATTCACGCACCTACGGTGGTCTCCCACAGTCACATATACACACTCACACGCCCAAACGAGAGATAAATACCTACAGGAGGGTGCAACATCCCTTACACAGAGAACAACAGTCCCCGAAGAATAGCAGATAGGAAGATGGCAGAAACATACAGGGAATGGTAGGGAAACGGAGAAGAGTCGAGAAGTGGAGAGAAGAATGTAGACAAGGATCAGCAACGGTCCACAATCATCATCATCACATACATAGGTAGGTTTTTCTATGTTTCTTCTTTCATTCGTTGCCATTTGTCTCTGTTTGCATTTCGCACACAATGTGGCGTTCCTCGTGTTTTGTTTCTACAACAGGGTGTGTTACCTACACCGAGAGACACACGGAGAGCGCTAGAAAGTGTGGCCAACGAGTGGAACAGAGAGGGAAGATAAGAAATCGAAAAGCTCTCCAACACAACACAACACACAAACCGGGGTCACTGGCCGGGCCACCAAGCAGTGCCATAGCCGGCCCGGATTGGAATGTAAATAGTGTAAGGAGCCCACAAATTTCTCGCGCAGCTGAAATTGATTTTCATCAAGAGAACAAGGAACACATCACTCTGTCGTTGTTGTTGTTGTTTTTTTTTTATCCATTCCTGCCATTAGGAAAGGGTATAGACACACACAAGGACCCAGAAGGAAAATTGGGTGGAAACCAGAGGGGATTGGGTCGTCGTAAAGCTAACAACCGATATGGCAGCAGACGCAAATGATGGATATGCGCTCATTCCTCTATCCAGGAAGGATATATTACGTGTGTGGAATGGGGAGATGGGTTAATTAGGAACAAGATTCGCACGGGAATCAAGCAACAAGGAATCAATCTTCGTCGTAAGTGATAGAATTGAAGAAGTTTTATCGACTTCCACCTTAAGGCGAATGCAGGACATTGTCCACTAACCTCACGTCACAATGATTGGGGAGGCAAAGCAAACAAAAACTAAGGGGACTAAATGATAGCTAGTCTGCCTGACAACAAACACCGCGGAAATTTAGAGACAGACATCTAGGGATAACAATGAAAACAATCTCATTCCTAGAACATTCTCCTCGAAAGCAAAATCATAAGCAAAATAGCAAACAAACGCATTGACTTACCCTGCCTTCCGACGATTTCGGCAACATGCTCCGAACTGGGAACGGGAACACACTCGGTCATGTTTTGCGATTTCTTGGAGCGGTCCTCAAGCGTTGGCAATATGGAGGCGGCGAATTGATTCAGCGTGGTTCCAGGTGGTAAGGTAGTTGGTTGCATAACACCCGTGGTGGCATTTGTCAGTCCACATGTCAAATCGAATTGACTATGCATTTGCGATGATTGGAGTTGCTGCTGTTGCTGTTGTTGTTGTTGTTGCTGCTGCTGTTGCAGGTGATGGGTCATATGCTGTTGTTGTTGTTGCTGCTGTTGCTGTTGCTGCTGCTGTTGTTGTTGCTGCTGTTGCTGTTGCTGTTGCCGTTGTACATGACTATGGCCATTATTGACAGCTGCTGCAACAGCAGCCGCTTGCATAGCATCCGACAGGCCAACCATTGAGAGTTCCAATGCAAGCTGTAGAGTGCGTGGATCCTCGATCAGGGCTGTACTGCTGCCCATGCCACCTCCTCTACTGACACCGGATAATGATGAGATCCCACTACTGCTTGACGTGCAGTTCCCTAAGCCAACAAGATTTGTGGAAGACGCCGGTGATCCGGTTAACGATGGGGTTCCTAGAGAACTATTGGGATTCGATTGCGGCGACGATGAGATTGATGATCCTCCCGAGAGGTTTGATGATGACGATGACATGGATGATGACGATGATGATGATACCGACGATGATAACGAGTTTCCATTAAGGTGCGATTGTGGAGAATTTCCAACTGATTGTTGCTGCTGCTGCTGCTGCTGCTGCTGCTGGTGATGTTGTCTTAGTTCTGCAGCAGCTGCTACCGCGGCCGATACAGCCGAAGCTGATTGTGATGTCGGCGATGAATTAACACTAACACTTGCTGTAAACGATGTCGCTGTTGCACACGATCCACCGACACTGCCCGTCGAACGTTCCAACTCGGAATAAAGTGTTGTCATAGTTTTGCGTCGGTCGTGTCTTTCTTTTGTGTCGGTATATTTTTGTTAATTTGGAGATTATCCTTATTATTTAAAATGAAAAAAATAAACAAATTAAAATAAATAAATTCAGTTCTCTTGTCTCGAAGATCTATCGGCTATAAAGTTTGAATTATCCTTTGTTTTGTTGTTGTTGGTTTATTTTGTTCTGTTTGTATTTTGTATATCCTTTGAGAAATGTTAACGTTTAAGATTACTGGTTTCTTTGTTTTTGTTCTGAAATGAAAAAGAAGGGAAATGATGTTCTAATTAGCTAGAGTGGATGTAAGGACGATGTGAAGGTGGATTTTTAAATCGTGTCGACGTGTGGAAGAGTTTGGAAGAAAACTCAAGAATCACAGAATCAAGGATCAAATCGAAAAAAAAGAGACAAAAGGAGGTGGGATCTCTGAAGTAAGGAAACGACAGTCCATGCGTGAGATGTGATGTTTCACTTTTTGTACTGAGTTTCACGTCCAGTGATGCGCTGGACTATGGTCGCCTCTAACTGGCGAACACTCAAACAAAGAGAAAACTGAAAGCGTTCAACACCCCTAATGCACCAGCCCGACTCTGGGAGACCGAAGACAGCAACACCTCGGGACTGAAGGACACGCCTATAGATGGCATACTTCGCTTGTGTCCGGAGTGAGTCTTTGTTGAATTTACTAATCCGCGTGACAGTTGGTCTAAGTGCATTCTTTCTCGATGCAACTACCGATGCATGCATCTAGGTGATGTTTACTTTCGTGTCACATCGATAACGACGAGGCTTATTGCCAGTGATGAGGTGATGAAATGTTCGAATTCAATTGTATGTGACATCAGTTCGTCCTCGATTTGACTGGGAACTTCCAGCACTTAGTGGACACGATTTCCAAAGCTGATCACGTTTTCAATGCAAGAGAGTGCAAAAGGAGAAGACATACAGACTAAAATTGAAACCATAATTAGAACGATGATGAGTTTTGAAGAGGATGGGGGGAGTGAATGCAATAAGAACGAATACGAACAGAACAGTTCGTCTAATTTGACGTGCGATTCACTTTACATTTCTAGACACTACTGGTTCGAGATGGTTGCAATAAGTCCGAATGAAGAAATATGGGTTGGAGCTCAATCGTTTCATTGTCTCAGAATGCAGATGGATGCGAAGACCCTCAATGTCTGGAAGCTCAGTCACCTCTAGACGTGCGATTCGCATTGCATTCCTAGACACTTCTGCGCCTGGATGGTTGCAATGGGACCGAATGAAGAAAAATGGCTTGGAACTCAATTGTGTCTTTGTCTCAGAAGGCAAGGAACCACAGATGGATGGACGCCAGAAAGCTCAGCCACCTCTAGACGTGCGATTCGCATTGCATTCCTAGACGCTTCTGCGCCTGGATGGATGCAAAGAGACCGAATAAAGAAAAACGGGTTGGAGCTTAATCGCGTCTTTTTCTCAGAAGGCCAGGAACCACAGATGGATGCGAAGGCTCTCAACGTCTGGCAACCGCTCAGGCACCTCTTTGTCTCACCAGCCAAGGAACCACAGAGAGATGCAAAGACTCTGAATGTCAGGAAGAGCCCAGTCACCTCTTTGTCTCATTAGCCAACAAAAAAGATGGATTGAGCCAAATTTCTGGAAACTCGAGATCGAATATCGACGACGTGCAATGAGAAACTATCACAAGATGAAAGACGACCTCAAGGATAAGTAGCAGGCCAGACGACGACGACGACGACTACTAAAGCCAGTTGAAATCGTCTCATCCTCTTCGTGTGAAGCAAAATTGCCACTAAAACAAAAAAAAAAAAAAAAAAAACCGGACAGCTCCCAGAGTCGACACAAAGGCAAAAAGATGAAGAATCCCTTCTCATGTTCTTCGAGAACGTGTCGACTGACTTCCTGGGGTGAAAGACCCTTCGAGAACCTCACTGATGATGATCAGCAGGGCCAGACGGTGGTCGGCGGCTTGGAACGTTCGAAAATCTTCCCATCCTCAGCAGTATCTGTGTAAAACAAAAACGAAGAAAACAAACCTCGTCGCCTCTCGTCCTTTCAAAAGACCGGCAATGTGTAAACACACACACCCGCTGAGTCTTGTTAGATTCCCGAAAATTTGGGAAAAAAATCGAAAACCAAAAAAGATGCCAAAAAGCAAAAAGAAAATACCAGTGAACTCGATTTCCCCCCAGGACTGATGTAAAGTTCACTATCCGCTCGCTCTCTTTCTCTCGCCACAGATGGCGTGTATTTTTTTGTTTTACAGGATTTCTGGTCATTCACTGTGTGATTTCACCGCTTATCGGCTTTTTTTTTTCTCTTTGTAATCAATTGCACAATATTTCAAATCAAAACCATCCCAACAGTACACACCAGTTCACAAAGGATACATCTTGAATCCGCACACATAAAAAAAAAACTGAACAAAAGCTTTTACTACACATCACTAGTAGAAATGAGTTACTACGAAAGCTCAGGGAGTTTGTACGTGTTTACCGGCACACGACTGCGGTTAAAATTGAATTTCTATTTATTTTTCTATTCCGGAAAATGTTCACTTGATGAGGAGACACGATATTTTTTTATTTTTTGAAAACACAGATCATAAGCAGACAGACAGAACAGAGCACCAGAGCCACCAACCTTTTGACGACACTACACAGGACTTTTTTAAGAACATCTGTGTGTGCACACACCCAAGAGGCAACAATAAACGCCCAAATATAGCAGCAAATAATATCTCCTCGACCAGCGTCCTTCGCCGCCGAAAGTTAAATTCAACTAAACATATCCTGATTTCCTGGAGTACTGCGAAAGCGACTAAAGGACACAAACTCACACACACACACCCATACACAGTGTCACACAAACACAGTCGCATGCACGAGGAAAAGAAAAATGAAACCCAACACACCCGTTTCGTCCGTATGCGCAGATCCTATTCGAACTCAAAGCAAAAGCAAAAGCAAGGCAAAAGCAACCAAACAAGGTAATGCAAGCCAGACAAAGAAGGGTAAAACAATACGGACGGAGGGGGAGATTCATCATCTCGAGGCTTGAATTCGGGTGCGACTCTGATGACGAGGGATGCATTTCGACGGCAACGAGAACAACAGCGGCAGCTTGATTGTGTGTGAGTGTGTACACGATGCCAAATGTCGCAAGGAAGTTGACAGAGAGAAAATCAATTATTTCCTTCAGTCAGCGGCGCAATAATAGCGCATTCCTGCTGCTCCTGAGATCTGAGTTCCAGCTTGCAGTGAGAAACACACACACACACACGCGCGGCGTTTATTCTGCATACATACGGAATGTCTGCACTAGAAGGGTGCATGTGTGCGGCAAATGGTGCAAAGGACTCCCTGCTGTCCCAGCCTAGCCGAACATTTGTTGTTTTCTTGCTTGTCTCCTGCCAGGGCACACATTTTTACATTCCATCATTGTGCCTTCTGGACTGTGCCTTTCGACACTCCTTGCCTTGCGTGAGACGTCTACCTGAACTTAATTAAGGACAAAACAACACAGCAGGCTGTGTGTTCCAGACCACAACAACAACAACAACAGCAACGTTCCCAAAAGGACACTTACTGATCGAGCGAACTGTGCTGCCAGATGGCACAGTACAGCTCTCGCCCATTCAGCAAAGGGCGACCGAAAAAAACGAGAGAAGGAAAAAATAAAAAAGGATCAACAACCTTTTTTTCTCATCGACAGCATAACAATGACTTAATGTTTCTCTTATCGTCGGTTGCCGTCGTCTTCTTCGCCTTCCTTTCTTTTCGTCTTCCCTTTTTTTGTTCGGTTCAGTTCATGGGCCCGATTTGGTTCGGAAGAGGCAGATGTTTTTGCGGCGAAATAAAGGCGACACGCAAATAGACGGCTGGGTTGGCGGTACGCTAGGATGGAATATAGTGTAGCTTGCTGACGGGGAACAATGGGCCAGCAAATCGTGGTACCTGGATGTAGATCATGCGAGACAAGGAAGTGCAGCTGATCGTCTTCTTCAATTGAATTGAGTTGGAATTCATAATTCAAGCGTGCACATAGGCGCGTGTTTAATCTGAGGGATCCTTGAATGCAGTCTGGAAAGCAGATCAGGTGGTCGAGTCGGGCAGATGAAACTCGAAATATGACAGGAAAGAGATCAGCTGCGCAGACAAGGGCTTGGAAGAAGAAAATTTCCGGATGTCTAATAAAGAAGAAGAATTCCCAAAGAATCATCGCGTCTGAAGTCAAACGAGACTAGTCCCAGAGGCGAAGAGGGAGCTCTTTAACCAGAGGGAAACTTCGTCGCTTCTGAAGTCAATCGAGACTAGTCCCAGAGTCGAAGAGGTGAATCGCTGACGAGAGTCAAACATCGTCTCTGACGGTAAAGACATTTTGAGAACATCAACGGCAATCAGCAGTGCAGACGGCTTCGTGGAAGGTTCGGGAATCTTCTCATTCGCTTCACCAGTGTCTGTTTAAACTCAGAGAGAGTTGTCACACACATTCGAAAAGATGAGCATCTTGACAAACATCGTTCGTTCGAGAAATTGTTGGTTTCAAAGCCGGCAAAATGTGAACACAACAATATCTCACGCTACCATGTGCCGCTGTCAAATATGTCCAATGGAAGCAGTCCGAGGGACGGGATCTAATATGTTTAAGGGGTGTTGGCTGATGGCCGGGACTCTCACCCAACTGAAGGACTTTTGTTACCAATTCCTTCCCTTGGAGAGAAAACAAAACGAAGTCTCAATTAAAGAGCCATGCTCTCCATATCATCCCAGGGCTTTTGCTGTCAAATCGCAGACAAGAAAGTCCGAGATCCAAGCAGTCAGTTTCAAAGCGACTGTCCACATTCAACACAACACAGTCTTAAGAGGGACCAAGCATCCTCTTTCAAGGCTTCTGCCCTCATTCATCACAACAGAGTCCGATGAAGAATCAAGCAACAATGCTTCGGTTCTCATTCTCCGTTCTCTCGAGGGAAGATCTAAACATTGCTGCCGCTGTGCAAAGGGAAAAGTCGAGAAGCTACACAGTCCGGGGAAGCCAACTCCAGCCTTAGTGTTTTAAGTCCGATTCCCAACCGCGTTCATGAAGCACAGAGCATGTGCATGCATACGTCGCACTTACTAGCCCCCTTTCCACAGAGCCACTTTACCGTCCCAGTGACAGGCGATTTTTTCCTGAAACTACTTGCAGGCCAATCAGTAATCAGTAAGAGATGAGATGAGTCTATTTTAATGCACTTCGGGGTAAAAAGAGAGATAATTCAATTGACGTCAGAAGAGTCTGGAAACTTTTGCTTTGTGTGCAGCCAAGTCTTTGATACGTGGAGTGGAACACCCCCTGTAGAGACCACATGCGAATGTATATATCCTGCATCCAACAGCTTTCAAGATAAGACTTCCCCCCATTTGCGCACCCGTGTGGTGCCGTCAATAGACGTGTGGAACCGATCAATGCTTCGGGCAGCTTTCATTTGAAATCTCGCCACAGAACAAGGAGGCGGAGGATGTCAAAGTTCGCTTGCAGTCCTGGAGATGAGCAACAGTGAAAATAGAATACAAAGATTGTGATGGTGTCAAGTCTGCACAACAAAATGTCTGCCACGGCATCCATGTTTACCGCAATTTTTCCTTCGTTTTAATTTTTGTCCAGGAAGAGGCCCCGCTCCTTGCCTTCGGTTCATTTTAAAGAAAGCCAATGACCCGGCGAGGCGCAATTGCAAGGATTTTCAAAATGTTTCAATGTGTTTGTGCTATTTGCGACACCCTCCCTTCGCATCTCTGTGCATGGGCTGTGTGTGTGAGAGAGAGAGTGTGTTTGCGTGTGGAAGAGATTGTTAAGAAGGGAGTTGGCTGCAGGAAGAATCAAGCTCACACAACACATACCTACCCACTGAAAGTAGAAAGCGATAACAACGCAAAGGGGCAAGAATAAATCATGACAAAACCGAACACAGGAACTTGAGCTCAATCTGAAGCTCTCCCATGGTTTAGACCGACTTCACATACATTTCTTTCTTGAAACCAAAAAACTTCAATCACTTTGATCCCTTCATTCGCTCGTCGCGTGAGAGGAATGTTTGATTGGGCGGGAGGAAAGGGCGTGTGCGTGTGTCTGTGAGTAACCATAGAGTCGTAAGGACTTTACCGAAGCTCAAAGTTCAGAATCGTGACTCAGGGAAGCGCACACACATGTATACATGCACACATCCGTTGTGGAGGGATGATGGATGGATGGATGGATGAGGATGGATTGCGGTGGTAGTCCTTACTTCCATCATCACTTCGTTTGAATTCTTTTGCCTCAACCACGTGAAACAATAAAATAATCAGGCGATGCATAACAGTAATTACACAGCACACTACACCGCAGACCCCAGACAGAGGGGAAGCGCCGATGGAACAATGCCACGATGGAAAAGTTTACCGGGTTCAGGAGGGGTCTGGCTACGCCAAGTGTTCGGGGTTACGAAGGAAAGGATGCACACACAAGAAAGAAAAAAAAAATAAAACACAAAAAAGGGAGAAACGATGAGAACAAAAAAGAAGAAATCTATCAGAGACACCATCGAAGGGACCAAAAGCCAACGAAGGCAAGCGTAAAAGGGAATCGCAATCGACAAATGAGCAAGCAAGCACACCAAAAAAGGGCCAACAACGGACCTGCCAGTTGCCACCGCCACCAACACCACTACCACCAGCGCCAGCAGGACAGGGTAGGGAGGGCAACGAAAGGAATCACCACGCTGCTCAAGGGGGGGATGGCGGTCGATGTGGTTGGTGGCGGTTGTTTTTTTTTTTTTTTGCAAACTTTCTTCACTCTCAGTGTGTGCGTGAGTCTGTTGGTATTTTTGTTTTGGTTTTTATTGTATGGGTGGATATGGATTCACTCACTTTTATTCATCCTCCTTTGTCGTTCTCTCTCGTTCTCCCTTGGTTTCGTTGCGTTGTCGATTCCCTTATTGCTTGCTGCTGTTGTCGTCGTCTCCGTCTACGTTGCCGTTGTCGCACGTAGTTGTGGGGTCGGTGCGGTGTCTGCCGCTGCCGCTGTTGCAAGTCGTCGTCGACTGATGGTTTGCTTGGTGTAGGGGGTTGTTCACCGGGTTGATGATGGTGGTGGTGGTGGTGGTAGGCAGGAGGCACACCACGCAAAAGAAAAAAAAAAAAACAAAAACTCACCAAAAAGTTCCTTTTTTGTGTTGTTGTTGTTGTTGGTGGTGTTTCTTTTCGGCGTTTTGTGGGTCGCGCGTTTTTATTTCTTCTTCTTGTTTGCTCCTTCTCTCCTTTGGGATTCTTGTCGGTTTTTTGATGTTAAATATTTAGCTTGCTTCTTTTGTTTCGAGATTCGTCCTTTTTCGTTGTCGCACTCCACTCTCTCATTGGCGGCAAGAGGAAAGGAAACTTCTTTTTTTTCAAAATTTTTGTCGCAATTCGCAATTTTTTTTTGTTTTCTATTAATTTTGACGCGTTTTATATTTCTTATTCGAACACTAGAGCACGGAACGGAAATTAGGATTTGTTAGATATTTCTTCTTATGTCGTTTTGGTTGTTTTCTCTTGAGCGCGTCCGTGTGTGTATGCGTGTGTGTGGGTTTGTGTGCTTCTTCTTCTCTGCTGTGTGTGTGTGTTTTTTGTATGATTGCGCTTGGCCGAAGGGTGGAACGAATGGCAAGGGGGGTAGATAGGGTGTTTGTTGCGAGATGGCTTGTTTTTTGTTTTTTTTTTTAAGTTTCAAATTCGGAACACACACTGATGATGCAAGTTTAGAGTACTATGAGAAAGGGTTTTTATTTTTTGTTTTTAAGTTTTCTTTTCGCGCAAAAAAAAGAAATACTGTACACAGCCACCGGTGTTAACACACATCCAACGTCCACGAATAATTTTTGCAAACTGAGAGGTCTGCGTCTGATGAACGAATACCGGAATGTTGATGGTGGCCTGGCCGTCGTGCTACGCGCTTGCTATGAGAAGTTGATGAAATTTGGTTTGGAGTCGACGATGTACGAAGGAGAAAAGACAACGACAGCGACACAACGATGATGATGGTAATGAAGAAGGAGAAGGAGAAGAAGAAGAAGTGGAGACACACGGAAAAAAAACATGCAAAAAAAAGCACACACACAAGAAGGAGGAAAGGAACACAAAGAAGAACACAACAACGATGGGTGTCCAAAAGGAGGTGTACACAGAATTGAGAGGATTTTTTTTTGTTCGCAAAGCCTGAGAGAGTCCCCATACACCAAACCACATAAAATCACACCACACTCTAGTTCCACGGCTCCACTCCACATGGACTTGATGTCGTCCATGTGGTGGATGGTGGTTTGGTGGTTTATGTTTGTCGAGCTGATGATGCCAGTGCATGCAGCTCTCTTTGTAGTCTCGCTCTGGACATCCATCCCTGCCTGATACACCGAAGAGAAGGTACGCACTTTAATCGGTTTTGTGTTTTGGAGATGGAGGGATTTCTTCTTGTTCTTCTTCTTCTTCTCTCGGTAACATGAGGACTTGCACGTATCCAGTTTATGGTGTGCGATAATGAATCTCAGATCGATTTCTCGGGTATTCGAGTACCATGTCTGACTGGACACGATGCAATATGAGCGAAAGGACAAACCCAAACACTGACAGGTGCACACGCCGGACTGAACTGGACGCCGGCCGGAGTATGGGAGGAGGACAGCCTTTCATTGGTTTCGTCTGGAAGCGAGGCTAACTGGCTGCGGTTCATTGATTTTTTTTAATCATTATCTACGAGAGGGAGGCCGCGTGCATTTAATTGCCGATTAACCGCACATACCTGTCCAATCTGGACGGTTTTTTTTCTTTCTCAAGGCGAACCCAAGTCCATGTGCTACGGGGCACAGTTTGCATCATCGCCTCCGATGACGGTTGTAGTGATAATGACGAACAGACGTGGCGAAAGCAATTTCTTTGCTTTGCATTAATCATAGTACTCATAGGTGGTTCTATGAGTACTATGAATGATTCCTGAAATAACCCGTCTCACAGCAGGGAGTTAACCCTTAAGGCTGCATGACTAGCCTAGACGAGGAACGAGACTTGTCTAGGTTGGGTCAGTGCTCTCGTGTGCAACTGTCCTTCGGACACAGTTACAGGCAAATGAATAGTTTTCTCAGACTCGAACACATGTCGCTCCCTTCTGGAAACTCATGCATGGGTGAAGGACAGTCGGTGCATCCAGTGCATCCAAGAAGAGGAAACTGCACATGATTTTAACCACTAGGTGCGCCATGTGACTGGTTGATGCAGTCGGTGGTGGGTTTATGCCCTCGGTAAGTTAGCGGAGCACGACATCTAGAAGTGAAATTAGGGGTTCTTGCTGTTGATCGGAATTTCGATGGCGACGTTGTCAAATTTTTTTTTTGGCAATTGGAGTTGAAGATGTCGTGTGTGACACACGAAACCAACTATACTGCACGGAGCTGTCACATTTTGGTCACTCGTCCACGTTCATTATGGTTGACAAACATTCTCATTTACCTACAATGCATTTCGCACAAAAATTAACGAAACTGAAGGAAAATATTTTCAATATTTCCTTTTTCCTCCAAGTAAATCATATATGTTGAGACACGATGTTCCCAAGGAAAAAGTGAAAAGTCTATAAAGTCAGACAAAAGTAAGATGTCAGGTTACCCAAACAAGTGGAGACGTGCCTGTCATGTGCAAAAAAATATGAGAAGACGACAAAATTAAACCAAAAATCAGGCATTGCACGCATTAATCCGTGGAAACCTTATTGCAACGAAAAATTAAATAAATTGAAACAACCACCAGCATGCGAAATCTTGTGGTGCTGCCAGCATTGAATGTCAGTTCATCTGTCAAATTTGAGGTATTGCCAGCCGTCTTTCTACGACCCGACAGAAAATTTGTTTGGTTTATGAATAAATGTTAAAAGTACTCTCAATTCGAAAGTTGTCTTTTCATTATTAATAAGTTAACAGAACAATTCGAGTCATTCCAGTATAGATATAGGTACAGTGGGAAGCAAAGCTCTCCGGACGTTTTGGACTTCTATGGTTATGTTCAACGAAGTTTGAAGTTCTCTAAGTAGCACAAAAGTTGACTGGAAAAGCGTTATTTGCAGCGATTAATCTAATGACAAATAGAGCCAATCCAATAGCATCAGGTAAAGTTAACTATGAAACATGGCCGCGGCGCGCCAATGAAATAATGGTTTGGGGCTGCTTTACTTGGTAGTACATCGGCTCATTGGTGAGAATAAGGAAATTGAGAATAAGCGGCATTAGGAAAACAGAAGATTACTTGAACATTTGACATCAATCCTAAAGATTTTGCTTAAGAGTACAATTGAAGAACTTGTCGTCCAACAAGACGGAAATCCGAAGCATACATAAAATCAAAATTTTCAGTTAATTGACTTGTTGTTATTTCGTTTTAAGATTTCAAAAACATTCAATGAAAACAATAAACAAAAATGTTTGTCAAATTGCTAATAGTTAACCTCTTTTGATAGCATAATCATAGAAGACAAACATCCGGACAGTTTTGCTTCCCACTGTATGTGGATGGATTCATGTGGAATCATCACATTTCGTCTTTCCTGTTCAATCTCAATGGACGTCCTACTTACTTGGATCCGATTGGTTCATTAGGAATAGACTTTTAAGGCCCTACGAGCGTTTGAATCCCGCAAATAATGTTCTTCTTTCAAAGTTTCCACGTTTCTGCCATCTCTGTGTCCAAACCATCAAATGAATTTCCATGGAAACATCTGTCAAACGTAGAGAAAGTTAAAGGTCCAAACCCGTAGAATCCGTCACGTGCGTTGTGTCATGTCAAAATATTGACAACTCATAAGGCCTTTTAAGAGGGAGTGGAACAGCAAATACAACCCACAAGTGAAATTCACCACGACGGATGGAACTGGGCAACTTTTGACTTACTTTGAGTTTGGCAGATGTTTCCATGGAAATTCATTCGCGGACTCCTTATGCGATTGTTTTTACGATATTTTATGAACGAAATAATACTTTTTGTTTTATTTAAGATTGTTTTTGAATAATTCCAAGTAATATAAGAACTTTAAAATTTCCAATTTCTTAGATTTATGCAAGAGTTGATTGCGCCCGCAACGTACTCATTTGGCACCTCTTTGATATCCGGCAACTATGATTTATGTGGATTCCAAGCGCAACAGACGCGACGAATTCTATGGGTTTGGACCTTAAAAGTTGACTAATTCCATACGTCGTAATGCATTCCACTTGTCACTCCCCCACTAAGCTGTCAATTTTTTGACAGAACGCAACGCATGCAATGGAAACAACGCACCACCAGAAATAAGTAAATTTCTGATATATATTTGAACATTTTTTTTTTCATCAAAATAAGTCCAATTCCGTCGCACTCCAGTGTCAAATTATCCAAATCTCATCCGAAACCCTTTATGAAAGCAGAAAAAGAATTGAAATTTCCTCTAAAATGCCTTGAAAACTGAAGAAAAATCATCCGCCTTCGGTCGTCGTGACGTCAAGAGATTCATAAACTGGCATACAGTCAATATGGGCACACCCTCAAAAGTGAATGCATGGCAATGATGTGCCAGACAATCTGTCAAATGCGAAGTGATTTGCGAAGAAAATTAAGAAAATCACACTAAAATTGAGAGACTGTGTAATAATTTGTGAGGAATTTTCTACAATATTGAGAATAGAGAGAGAATGCAGAAAATTTATTGATTTTTCCCATAAAAGTGTTTTTAAATTCACCTGTTCATGTTTGAGTATTGCCAGGTCTGTCGAGGCAGTATAACAGGAAATTCATGTGTTTTTTATTCCAGTTTTATGTGAATAAGAATTTAATAGAAGAAGTAGAGTATATCTAGACAAATTTATGTGAAAGATGAGATAAATGGAGGGATTGACTTTCAGCGGATATCTTCTGAAAAGTGGCGTCTAGAATGAGAAGACATGATGAATTATGAAAGTTCTCGGTAGGGGGACTTCTTTTTTTTCCATCCCTACCGACGGTTAGTTACAGAAAAGCTTAGTCTTGACATTTAGGAGCCCACATTGCCTCTTCGGAAAGACGGAAGGGCGTAGATATGGGAAGGCACATTGTAGAAGTTTCAGAACGAACTGAGACATTACTTGAGATTCAGCTTGGCCTATCTCTTGTAGGGTCTATCTTAACGAAGAGATTTCTAATAAGGCGGACAATTTGTCGCACATGGCGATGTGACCACGAAAAGGAACAAACTATTGATTCAAGAGTTCCTAGAAACTTCTGCCGAGGATATGATGGAAGTTTAAGACCCGGTAATAAGTCAGGTTAAAACAAATCTTTTGAATACGATTTTACAGGATTCAAAGGTACTAACTAAAAAAAAATCCGAGGTACTCTGAAACTCCACAAGCATTCCTAGCATACACTGTTTAGCCTCTAATCTAGCCTAGGCATACTATCATCAGGATCGTCTATCTCACTCAAGCTTGTCCCATTATCATCATCATCATCATCATTGTACAAAACATATAAGCCCACCACACCACCATAAGCGAACATACACACCTTCGCAACAATTTCAATATATACCGACTTTTATTTATGACTGTTCCCATTTCACCGGCAAATGTTTTCTCGTAACAAAACAAACAAAAGGCATCAAGCGCTACCAAGAAGCACAAGTCCGACCAAAGAAACACCCGAGATAGAGCATGCCCAGCACACGGGCGAACAAAAGAGATGGCACGATCGCGGCAAGAGATAAGAGAATCATAAACCTACTCAAACATCACTCAAGCGTACGCCGGGGTGGGTAACGTCAAGAGCAGTGCAACGCACACATGCCCACATGCGCGCACACACCCAGTGTGTTGTGTGCAAAGTATATATTAATCCATTCGATGTTGTCAGTGAATGTTGAACAGGGTGTGAGGTTAGCAGGAGCACTCAGGGGAATCACACATACAACAATTTACCAGCGAGTACACAAGCCCAATCGAAATAGATGGAATCAACCGAGAGAGAGATGCAACCAATGAGAGAGCACACCACCGCGCACACACAATGATAATCATTTTTCCGTGAAGCCTGAAGCCTCCACACCAAGTCAGTTCTTCGGTTTTGACCGATCTCTACCGACGAACGGCGCTAGTGAGTGAGTACGAGTACGACCAAGTACACGAGTACGTTGTGAGAAGTTGAATTCAAAAAAATATATAATTCTTGTTATTTTTTCGTTTTTTTTTATTGTCATCATTTACGAGAAAAAATATTTTATCTCGTCGTTACAAAAAAAAAAAGAAAAGAAAAAATGAAACAAAAACCCGCCGTTGTTTTGAATATTTATCTTTCGCCTGGTGCCTAGAACCGTTTGTCTTAATTTGTTTCTTTTTTTCCCTTCATATATTCTTAATTTGTTTTGAATGTTTATTTTGTTTTTGAACAACATAAGTGTAAAACTTTACACAGTAAACAACAAAAGAAACCAACCACACACACAAACACACACGCACAAAAAAATTAAGAAGATATCCTTTAAAAAAAAAATAAGGCCGCGTTTCCACCGAGATTTAAAGAAAATAATTGTTAAGTCCTCTCCAGAGGACTGCTCTTCTGTTGGGCTGGAGGAGGGTTTCATTTCATCCAGAGAAGGAAAATAACTGTTGCAAAACAAAAATCAAATTAAATATACATTTTATTTATTTAATTTTTGTTTTTTATTGTTAACATTTCCTTAGTTTTAGTTTGGTGATCATTCATTTATTGTGATGGATATGATGTATATCTCAGAGTGTGTTCTGTGTGCTGTCCCAGAGTGACCCCCGTGTGTTTGTTTGTGTGTGTGTGTGTGTGCTGTTATGGGTGATGCTTTTTTTTTTTTTTGTTAAAACGGTCTTGAATTCATGTCGCGCGCGTGAAAAGTTTTCGGAGTTTTAGATTAAAATTCAATTTATACTGCTACATATGCCAAGATGTTTTATGCCAGTGAATGTGAGGTGGGAATGAAGAAGAGTGACGACCTGATGTCCTTGCAGAGCAAAACAAGACGATCATTTTGAAATCAATACAAAAAAATGTTTCATTTTGAGAATGGTCTAAATTTTTACTGACCAAACTGTAGTTTGTGGTGGCTATCGACGTCCTCTCTCCGAACACACCATAGCTGATGCCGCCTTTTCACCTTTCGGTGTAGTGTGGTGTGGTGAAATGATTTTATGCACTGTACCTTGTTTGTATATTAAGCACATAGCCATTACGTGTGAATATACCTCATCATGCATGTATTTATGTTAAATGAGAGGGGTCCATTGGGAGGGGGACCTCATCTATATACATAACCTTATATAAATAAATGAGTCTCGCACACATCGTCTTTCTGTGTTGTATATATGTTCAACCAAAAAAACAAAAAGAAACGCCGTGGTAATGGAGAGCGTGCGACGACGAGTGTGGTAAATAAGTGTTTCTGCGCGTTTGCATATGTATTTTGTACACTCCAGATTAAATTTTCTGTTTTGCTGCAAATGGGTGAAGCGAACGAGATAAATGTAACAAAATATCAAAAGGCAAGAAACACGCTCATAACATAACAAATACAGTCTGTTCTCCAAGGCGATGTGATGTTGTGAAATGCAAAAAAAAAAAAAAAAATCCCATCGTGATCATCGCCACATCCTAGCAGTTGGCACCCTTCACCACACCGCTGGCCGAACACTCATTCACACACGCAGCCACCCTACTTTTTCCGCACAAACACACACACACTGAGACAGACCATATATAAGATCATAGACTTGCCAGTCCCTGAACACCACCAACAAAATAGAAATATATCTCATGGCACAAGCCATGAGATTTTCGAGAGCACACCTCTGTGTGTGGGTACTTAAAAACCCTCTAAAACAACACACCAATCTACCGGTGCAGTGGTAGTGGTGCGAATAAAGAAACAGACAAAAAAAAGTATCACCAAGCGATACAGAGTGTACGTATTAGTGTGTCTTAAATGATATGCTTTTAGAGGCAGGCAACCGACGATGAAAAAGATTTTATTCGTTTCCCCAAAAATTGTATGGTACATAGAAAAGAAAGAATGTGATTTCCTTCTTTCTCCCCCATCGGTGCCTCTCTCTCGCTCTCTCTCATACTGTCACTACTGTTTTTTTTTTTTGTGTCGTTCCCTCCTTCCCCTCTCACACCTTGACACCGCTATCGACGGTGAATGTGTTTAAAAAAACATTTTCTTTTATTTTTTTTCGAACAGTTTCTCCTCGAATTCGAATTTTGAATTATTTTATTCTTCGACAAAATACATCGAAAATAAATTGTTTTACGGATTCCTTCGAATTGTATTTTTCTTTTCGAAAGTGACACGAACTCACTTGAATTTTTTTCGATTACCCACCACCACCCTCGCCCAGTACTTTGACCAGTTTGTTCTTTTTTTTTTTTCATCAACGACGACACAGATTATACATATGTAGTATGTCTCTTCTTTTTTTTTTGCCTTAGCAATATGAGTGAAAAAAGATCATAAAAAATAATTTAAGCAGAAAAGAGAAATAATCTAAAATTTGAAGTGTGCAAAACAAGAGTGCGAAAAATAATAATAAAGAAGCAAGAATAGAAAAGAGTAAAACAAAAAAAAAAACAGACCGCGAAACGAGAAAGGAATCAGCATACAAATGAAGAATATGAAGCATCAGTAGCGGTAGCAGCACCACTCCACCACCAGAAGAGAGAAACACCAACGAACGGCAGAAGTGAAGGAAAAAGAGAAGAAGAAGAATAAAAAAAGTAAATAATCACATTTTCATTTCTCTAGTATATACATACGCATACATATCCACATATATGCATGTTTGCATAGTTTATAGGTAGTGTTCAGTCTTGTTTGTGTAGTTTTGATTTTATATGTTTTTTTTTTTTGTTCTGTTGTTTTATTTTATTACACCACTGCCTCTCTCTTCTTCTGTTACCCTCCGCCAAGTACCAACATCATTATTCCACGCAATCTCTCTCTCTCTCTTTTTCGCTGTCAGTCTCTCACTCACTCTTTTTTGTACGTACGAACTTGTATCGTTGTCGGTTGTACTTGACACAGTGGCGACGAAAAAAATTCCATGCGTGAATCCAATGAAATCCTTAAAGGAGACTCTTATTCAAAGAGATCGCTAAATTAAGATGGTTGCTATTTGCCCCTCCAGAGTTGATCTGATCACAGTGTCTTGCTTTGGTAAACAACAACAAAGAAAGAAAAAAAATAAACCCTCTAACAACCACTTAGCCCGAATGTCCCAACTTTGATTTATCAATTGCCGACAGACTCCGCAGCTACTCGGTATATTCTTGACTAGAATCGTGTAATGCTGACTGGGGAATCCTGAAGGACGTTGCCTACATAAAAAATTTTTCAGGGCTTACGAGGTTTTTCAAAGGATAATTTATCCACATTCAAATATTTTCGAAACTGTGCTTGACAACCTTGGCTCGGAGGGCTTGGAAGAAGTTCTGGCTTCTTACTTTAGTTGAACGAATGTGAAGATTCCTCGTTCGATTTCAGAGCATTCTTGCCATCTTTGCTGAACTCTATGTGGCAAAATCAAGGTTGAACAGAGAAATATGTCTCGAATTTCCTGTAACGTAGAAAATCAAAAGTGAAAGGTATAGAGTTGTCTTTGGGAAGAGTTTATAAATAAGTTTCGTTTCGTTTCGATATATCAGTCAAGCATATAGGATTGGGTTGGAAATTGCGTCGTCTTTCCAAAAGACTCGCAGAAAACTAGCATTTTCGAAGCACTGTCATGACTTTAATGAAATGTCATATCGGCTCGGGATGTTAGCATCTTCCACAGAACAGTTTTGCAGCAATAAAGATATTTCAATTCAGTCCTTGACCCAACTGCAGGCTCTCTCTTATCTCTACAGGAGACACCGTAGACAGCCAAGAATACAGAAAAATTCGAAGCAACTTTATATCTAAGGGACCCAAAGAACAACGACGTTAAAAGAAACCTTACTTTTCTTTGTAAAGCTAAAAAAAGTACAATAGACTGCGATGTTTGACAAATGACTTGTAAGGAAACAAATTCGAATGGATATTGATGATACGTCTTCTAAAAAATGTGAACCCATCAAAGTGAAAAACTTACAGAACGTAACGTGGAAATCGATAAGTTTGGCAATATTTGCTTTGATTTCCTTGGTAGTTCAAAATTCTGTATGCTGAAGATGGAAGTATGTAAATAAAAGTTTCGTTTAGTTTCGTTAAAACTGTTGCGATGGAAGTGGCGTCTTCCAAACAAAAATACCCCAACATTTTTTTTTTTTGAGTGGCGTTAAGAGTCCCACGTGAAGCTTGGCCCAGTTTCTAGAACAACCACTTGTTTTGTGTGTAACATCAGGAACGGATACGACTTAAAGTTTTATGCCGAAGCCGAATGGCGACGTTTGATAATTGTCTAAAGTCAATATACTTAACCCTGAATGGTTATCCTTCGCGAATCGACGAGCATAAATTTTAGTTTCTCTGAAATTATTCATCCGTCATGGCCGACTCTTCTTACGACAATAGTATGAACACTGGGAATAAATTTAGTTTAAAAATAAGTCTAAGACATTAAATTAAACATCTTGGAGAGAGGATGAGTTCAAAGATGGTCTTCGTCAATTACACTTTAGTGTGTATAAAATATGCATAGCCATCTAGGTTAAAGACTCGTCTTGTGGCGTTTTGGATTTGATAATAAATCTCGAATACTTTCCTTTTTTTGCTTAAAATATCGATAGGTAAGCTTTCCAGTAAAATTTCATTTATTTTACTCAAACTGACGTTTTTCATTATTCGGAATGGAATCATGATCTAGGACATCAACTCCCAGTCGCATTAGAACGTGATCAAATAATTTCCATCTCCACTGTATCGATATTCCATATGTTTACCGCGAGAAGAAAAAAATCTCGATTGTTTTTTTTTTTAAGGTTTACTCAAATATAAACGTACATACATATTTCGGAAAAAAAAAGTGTTTGGTGCCGCCGTTCAGTTTCTCGTTTATCTCTCCTCTCCCCAGGGCGGCCACTTGCTTTTCGACGGGGAGAGTATTCCAATGTGCCCAAGTGCCGGAGAGCGTGTTACCGGTCATTTTTGCAGTTTTCAATAATTTTTTTTTTCTTGTATTTCTGTTGTTTTCCACATTATATTTCTCTCCACACACATATGAGTCAGTTTTGCATGGTTGTGTTTGCGGTGGTATATAATGAGTCTCCTTATATACATAGATTGTAAATGCATTTAAAACGAATTCTTTTATTATTATTTTCTGTTGCCTGTACTCCTTTTCGCGCAACTAAGGGAAGTAATGTAATGATTGTATATATTTTTTTTGTTCTCCTATTTCACTCATATTTCACCTCGAATCGTGAGTAGTGTGGAGTTGAAAAATTCACCACACAAGTCAAGGCAATAAAAAAATATATTTATATATATATAAAACCGATCGAGACAGGGTAGAGCAGAGATTTGAAAAGAATATCATAAAAAAAACTATGATTTTAGGGGAAACAAATAGGAGACTATCGGCGTTTTTGACACCTGCCATACGAGCGTACAAACACACGCACCCACACAGGGACACAAATGCTGAAGAGATGAGTGCGACAAGGATACAGTATGCTAAAGGGACCCACACACTTTTTTCCCCGAAATTTACGGAAGCTGCTCACCTTCGTTCATTTTAAACATATTTTTCCTCGTCACCTTTCTCTCAGTCTCAGCAGTCAGTCGTTTTATCCCCATTTTTTCATGAAATTGTAGTGAAAAATAGGCACGATGATAGAGTTGAGTTAACGGACGGATGAGAACGAAAAAAAAATAATGGAAAAACAAGTTAAACACCACGTGTACTTAAATTATTATATTGAAAGTTTATGTATTTGTTGCACGTATACTGATACACTGCCAGGCAGAGAGAGGTCTTTTTACACATGCATGCATGCGACTAGTTTGTGCGACAGACAGAGAGGGAGAATATTAAGTTCTTTCAAATTTTATTATTTATTTATTTATTTATTTTAATTGTATGTGATAAACTGCACTTCTTTTCTTCTTTTTTTTATAAATAATATTTTTGTGTTTGCGCTTGGCTGGTGTTTACTTCGTTTGTATTGTAACTATACGTTACCTAGATACAGAAAAATGTATATTTCGTCGGGTTGACGGTGATTGACGTTTTGTTTTGTTTCATTGTGTATTTATTTTTTTTGTTGGACTGACAGTTGGCCAAGTTTCAGAAAGTTCAACTTCAAGTGAGGCATAGAAAAGTTTGTTGGTTACTTTCAAGTTCAGGTTATTATTTGATTAACGATGCTGATGACGTGTATTATATCTATTCCTGGGAAAAAAGAGGTTGAATTGCTGTGTGTGGGTGTGTGTTTTTAATTATCGATAAAGGACATCGATTGTGACAACACTCGCAACACTCTTATGGCACATGTCATGTCGAACTGTCTGAATATTGATGGCAGTCACAATTTGTCAAAGGGGAAATGTCATTTACATTTATTTGACAAGGCAATTGATTTGACGATGTGTAGTTTATTTTCAAATGTATTCATTGTGAAAATCAAGTTAGTTGACTAGGTTGGTTGTCCGAGGTTGATACTTGCGCAATCTTGGTCGCGACTCTTGAATGCAGGATTTTAGGCGCAGTAATACAGGCGCCTCCCTTCAAGCCGTACCTTAGATACCCGTTAAGATTGGACTTAGAAGTAGGCGACTGTAGCTGCGACCAAGTTGGCTTAGTTCCTTCTCCACTTCTGTGTCCCGACTCCTGGAGGAACCTCTCAAACTATCTCGAATTCTAGTTAGCACGTAGCTGTTTGCTACATTGCTTCCAGGTTCTTCTCCACTTTTGTGCGCGTGGCATTAGACTCGCATCGTCTGCGCATTGTGCCATATGTTAGGTGTGGAGGGCTGCTAGTGAATTCACCAGCACACTTAGGCCAGGTTGGTCTATTGAGACACCCACAGTCAGATATCTACCACTGATTGATCCCAACGGCAAATGGTGACTGAACCAAATTTGAAATCCAGATAAAAGCGAATTGGGGACCCCACTTACCAAGGACAGGCACTTAACCAAATTCGCCGTCTAGTCGTTCGCCTTGTCCCATAGACAGTGAAATGTTTCCTTAAATAACTTTCAGTTGTGAAATCGTTTTTCCACATGAATTCATGACAGGTTCACCACCCAGATTCTGACAGCTCAACTCAATTACTGCTCATTACATCTCTCCTTCGTGCTCCCTGAATCCTCAATGCACTTCAAATTCCGGAAAAAAATAAAAGAAAATGTGCAGAAGTTTGAAAACAGGTGACCGATGAAGATGGCCTTTACGACGACCGTGGTTGAAGTTAAGTAAAATCTAGTTTCCCACCCAGATTCTGATTCAAAATATTTCGCCCTCTCGCTTCAGTCTGAATGTTTGCCCTTCCTTTGAGAAGAATCATCCAAACAACTTTTCAAACTGTTCACTTTGTTGAACGAATCGTTCAAAGTGCACGTCTTGGTCCGTTCAAAGTCTCAGTCCTTTCTCACAAGATCTCTCTAAACACCACATCCCTTCGTCTCAGTGATACCGCATTTCGCCTTTAAAACTCAAGTGTCCATATGCTCCTGTCCTCCACTGTGATTCGAAAAAAAAACAAAGCAAAAGAGTAAACAAAAAACAATATCAAATTTCGTGCATATAATCTCTGCTAACACATCTGACCTTCGTAAATATTTTTTTGATTTCAATTTTCGGTAAAGAGGATAGACGTGCATGTGCTTACTCAGAAGTTTATTATAAGCTTCTGACTCAGCTGTCAAGTCTGTAATCTCAATTTTAGCCTCACAATCTGTCGGATTTCTGGGACTGGGTGGTATTTCCCAATTTTGTTTTAGACTCGATTTGGCATCCCTCAGTCAAAACTGCGCATCGTTTCAACTCGCGTGCATGCCTCCAAGACGTGAGTTTTGTTTTTTGTTTTTTTTTTTTAACAAATCTCAGCGACACACAATTGCTTTTCGAGTTGATTCGACTCTGTGTCAAATCTACACGCAATGCTATTGCGTTTCTCACAGACTTGAGAAGTTCTTGTTATTCAGTTATCGAGAGTGTAGGAGGAGAGTTTCCAAACAGAACCCATTGATAAATTTTTCGAAACTGTCAGGTCTACACAATCTTTACATTTTAAAAGAAATAACGAATTGTATCGCCACTCGATGCTTTTTGTTCGTTATTTTTTTTTTAATCAATCAATGTCAAATTGACATTTAGCTGAATCTGTCACATTTTCTGCATTTCAGAAATTTCATTCATTTGTTCATACTTGTCTCGCGTGTTCGTTTGAAGACCAGAAGACGTTCCATAGGTTACATACATCTTCAGTGTTCTCTCACCAACTATCCATAGAAACGTCGATCGTTTCGCGCGAGAATGACCCCTTCTTCAAAGCTCACTTATTCTTGTTCGTCGTTTTTTCTCTGCCCCATCATTTCCCTCCACACCCTGGAGGTAATTTTCCAAACTACACTCGTATCTTTCCGTTCGTTTCAGTGAAGTGCCAGTATTTAACAATTTCGTGGGCAATTCTAAGTGGTATCTGTTGGATTTTATCCGGACTACTTGTTCGATTGTTTACACACGCAAGCATATGTATCGATTTGTATGTTTTGCACATGTTCAATTCATATTTTTCGCCGTTTCCAGGCGAAGACATCACAAACAGGAACCATCTAGCGAGTCTTAAGCGCAGCATAAGCGCGCAGGTGGTTGAAGATATCCCCCCATCCGTCCTCAACTACGTCTGATGTCTGTTTTCAGTTTGATTTTGTTTCGACCAAGACCTTGACTTGTTTTACATAAGTTTTGCAGTCCATGGAGTCATATGGTTTTCACACTCGAATCACACATGACCGATCATAGATTATTGGTGGTTGCCGCCGGCAGAATATGCCGGCATTCGGCGCGTTCAAAAGAGAACCAAACCATGCCGCATGCGTTGCAAATGGAGAGGAAGAAGAAGAAGTAGAAGAAGAATGAACTTAAAGCCGGTTCACAACAAGGATCACACTCTGCTGCTCTGTGTAGGGTATGTGCCCTTGCACAAGCGAGCGTGGCCATAAAATCATATTAGATGGGTTTTGATTTACGCGCGAATAGATTTTCGTCATCGTCATTTGCCCCACACCCCCTCTCCCCTTCTTTCTGTGTTGTTGGCCTAGTTCTTAGCTTTTACTTTTTCTGCACCTATTTTAAACCCATTTTGACCGGCAGTCATCCTTGTTTGGTTTAGCTTGTGTGTGTGTTGCTGCTGGTGTGTCATCTCATAGATTCGCGCTCGCTCTACAGTGTGTATCCACACTAGGAGGCTTTGATTATTATGTATTCGATTATATTCCAACGCGGCGCGGCGTCGCTTGTGAATGCTTGCCGGGGTGCTGCTGCTAAGTTAGGTTAGGGGTAGCACACCACCATCAGGGTAGCGATGTGTGGCAGGAATGGCACTCTTAGTGCGCGCATGGCAAACTACATAAATAGTGGATGTAATAGTAAAAAATAAATTAAAATAAAATAAAACAATATGAAGGAGGAAGCGAAAAACGACTGTGAACAGAAAAAAAAAAATAAAATAAATTGGGACAGAAAGAAAGGAAAGTCTGTTGTTTGGTTTGGTAGGTAGGTAGGTACACACATCATCCTTCTCGTCCATGCGCCACTGACAACAGCGGTTCGTCGTCGGGTCGGGTCTTAAGGGCAACGAGTGTCAGCTAGAGAGAGAGGAGGTACTATTATCGCTGCGTCGTGGTCGTCGTCGTTGTCGCCGTAGGGGGGTATATTTTCACAACGCTTACATAAGTAAGTACATACCTCTATCTATCTAGTTAACACACAGCTAAACGATAAGAACAACCATTGATGGTATGAAGAGGTGAAGGAGAAGGAGAGACACAGAGAGAGAGAGGGAGAGGGTGCTCTACTCCTCAGGGCATGGGGATAGAGAGGTGTAATGGTGTTGTTTATTTGTTTGCTATGGCTTTCGCTAGGTTCTTCGGTGTTTCTTGAGCGGGGGCAGAAAATGAATAAGGATTTCTTTTTTTTTTCTTTTCTCTTCTTTTGCTGTTGTTGTTGTTGAAGCGTGGGGTTCCTGCTTCGATAAGGGTTGCTGCAGCAGTGTATATTATTTTATTTCATTTTGTGTGTTGTAACTTGTTGCCTCTCAAATACACAAATGAACAACAAGGGGGACGAGGCGAGAGTCGGAGCTCTGGCGCAAGCCAACCCATTGAGCAAAGACGGTGGATGATGGGGCTTGGAAGAGGGGGATTTCACTTGACGTTGGGTGGGTAATGATGGTGGTGGTGTGTGCGATTGGAAAGGGGGTTGCTTGCTTGCTTGCTGCTGGTGGTGTATAAATAAATGAATTAACTTCGAACACTCTGTGGGGAGACTGAGAATGAGACCGAGTCAGAGGAGGAAGAGGTGTAGTGGTTGTTTGTTGTGTCTTCACGTTCAGCTTGAAATGAAAAAAAAGAAATCATTTTATATCTCCTGCTCCTTCCTCTCCTCGCATGCCGTAATCCTGGTCTTATGTACGAATGTATGTGCGGAGAGTTGAATTCAGCAAGTAAACCAAGCGAAACGTTAAAAGTATCAAGAGAAGAGACGAGACACAAGCACAAACGTACACGAACATTAGCAGTCACATAGAACCGTGCTTTGCTCTGGGATGGGACAGACGATCAACGGACGGGTGGCTGGAAGGGAGGTGTTGGCACGTGCATGAGTGTGTGTGTATGTGTGTGTGGATGAAAGAGAACCACAAACAGGGATAATGAATGATATTAGAAAGAGAAAAACAACAAGCAAACTCGTGAGGAGAACACGTTTTTCGCAGGATAATCATGTACACATTTGAATGTATTGCATTTCGATGGGTGTGCAAGTAGAGTGTGTGTGTGTGGATTGAACTCAACTCCACCACACGTCGTCGTTGTTGTTGATAATGAAAAGCAGCGCACCAGTAGCAGTGCATACTTGAACCCACCGACTAGAGCTAGAGAGAGAGGGAGCGAGAGGGTAATGCGATGGGAATTTGTTGGTTGTCGAGAGTTAGTCAGGGGGCGATGGTGCGGTAAAACCAACCGTGATGATGATGATGTAAGTTGATGGTAGTGGTGTGTAGTTAAATGATGGGGTAGCGCGGGGCCGGTTGAATATAACAACGGAAACGAAGGAAAAACATTGCCATACTAGCACATTTATTCCACCACATACATTCGACTACGAGTAGCACGTCATACCAGCTTGAGTGTATTGTTGAAGAGGGGTCGTGCGATAGCTGCTGCTTGGACTCACTGGCTTGCTGGCTGGTGTTAGACTGTCCTGATTGACGTGTGCCAGGGTTGGCTAGCTGACTGACCGTGCTGAGCCGGGTGGATGATGGCCGGGTGTCAGCTAGCGGCTAGAATGTGTCTGGTTGACTGTGTCTGACTGACAGCAGGAGGATGTGGTGTCTACATCATCCGCATCCTCGATTTGATGCCCTGTTCGTTCAATTGTTTCTCTTTCCACCCGCCTTGGTATGATTATGTGGGTACGCGTGTATGGAGAAAATACATGCATATGCATATGTATCTCTTCTTCTCCTATCTTTCCTTTTTTTTTGTTTTTTTTATTGTTGGCTGGATGAATAGATGGAGAGGTGGATGGTAAGATGAATGAATGGCTGGTTGGATGAATCGGGATGGATGGTTGGATGAGTCCATAAGGACGAAATGGGAATTTAGCAGCAGCACATTTCTCTACACTAAGTGATTCCCAAAACCACTCCCTTACCTCTCTTTTTCACTCAATCATCATTTGGCTGCTTCGTCTCGCTCTCTTCCCCATTCCCCGCGGCCCCTTTCCATTCGAACTCATCTTATCTTGTTCATTTCTACCAGCTTCTGGTCTGGTGTTCGGCTGCTGCTGATTGCTGATACACTCTGTCTTTCTTCTAATTTTTCGGTTTCCCTATTTCTGTCATCATCATACCTTCCCTAGCGAAACCCGAACGATTAATTCTTCATCCTTATACATAGGTTGGCCAAGTATATATATACCTCTGAATGCACACATGAATAATTACGTGTTTTTTTTTATTGTTATTATTTTGTGTATTTCCTTGGTAAGAACTATTATTTATTTGTTTAATTTATTTTTCCTTGTTTTATAAGCGAATGTCATGATATTTTATATTCCTAGACTGACATATGGAAAGCTTAAAAAAAACAACAGAAGTTTAGTCCTAAGTTAGTAGTAGATTATAAGTAAGAATTATATTTTTTTTTGCTTTTGCATGCACGCACGATTCTTTTTTACTCTCTTATCTTCTCTTGTTTGTTTTCGTTAACACATGATTTTTTTTCGCATTTTATTTTTTTTTTCTTTAAATTTCGGTACATTCCTGGTGTCGAGTCATCATCAGATATTGTTTTCTCTCTCCTACTGGGTTCTTATGTTTTATACCTACACCGATCTCGGATTTATTCACTGTTGCCTGAAAGTAAATCTATTACTCAAATGCTTTCGTATGTACCAGATTTTGTTTCATATGCCTGACATTTGAGAAACTGGACTGAAGTTTTTGCAAATGTGTAAGATCACCTGTTGCCGAAACGGAGGCAGTAATCCTTGAGAATATTTGTTTCAAATTTTTAAGACCTTGACGCTGATGCACTGATTTGCTTTTGAGTCAGAAACTTCAAATGGAATTTGTAGACCTCGACGTAAATTCCCTAGTTAAATCAGAAACGTCAATATCTGCTTTTATGTTTTGCCTGATCTTTACGACTTCGGAGGTCCTCTTAAGAAGGTCTAGTACAATTTGAACAATACACTTCTATCTACTCAGATTTACAAAGAGTTCATGTCAAAACTTCAAAGCAGATTTTAGAGCTCATAATAATACAAAAATAAAGTCTTCTACAATTTGAACGACATACCTACATATGTACATGCTTATACCTATGTATGTATTTTTTAAACATCATTTCACTTAACACAATTGAGAGAAAACTTTCTCCAAAAGCATACTAAACAAACAGTTCTCTGCTGTGATTTCTTCCCAACTGTCAGTTGGGACATTTATCAAAACCTCAATAACTGTTTGAATGACTGACTACTATTTGAAACGTGATCAATTTCTGTTGTTTTCATGTGCATTTTTAACAAAAATCGAATAATTAATTTTCAATTGTGGCTCTTACTTTGTTATTGTGTTATCCTTACTCAACACACTGTACTGCATATATATACGTATGAAATAGTGAATCTGATACGGCATCGATAATACCTGCTTGTCAGTCAGTCTGTTCGTGAAGTAGTCTCGTTTTATTTCTGGGGTACCTATAGCTTTCGTCAATCATACATTCTCTTTTGACGTATTCACAAATCAAGGTGTATGCTAAGTTTATGCAAGATCACAAAACAAGTCTCATCGCACATTGATGTGATGACTGCAAGAAGAGGAGACTGCGGCTGTTGTGAGAAAACAAAAAAAAAACTTTCTACTTGCTAGACGCTGAAGCAGGAATTTGGACGCATTTACTTGTTAGACGTTCAAGTAGAGCGTTGTTGGGGTATGTCTGTTGTTGACGTGTTATCAAAATACATATTTAGATCTCGCTTCTTACAATCAGTTTCCCTTGTCTGGTAGTGATGCCCACAAAAAAAAAGGAAACCAATTGCCGCCACTGCATTTTTCCTTCCCCCGGAGTGTATTCGGGAGCCTTTATCGATTCATATATGTTCTTACGTATATATCACAGGGAATCTAGGTTGCGCCGCAAACATCTGACAAACAGGAGAAGGGGAAAAACCCGAACGATGGTACATCATCATCTCTTAGACATCCTAGGCAGAGAACTCTTTAAAACATCCTTCTTGTTTTTTTTTTGTGGAGCACGTTAGTGTGGTTGATGTTGGGATGATGAATCTGAATGCGAGTCTCGACGATTAGTGTGTGTCCTCCATACGGTTTGGGCAAATGAAGAAGACGACGAAATTCCCAACTACCTGTCAATAGATGAATTCATACGTATGTACGGATATATGTCATCAATGTGAATACATTGTATACATCATATAGACCCTGGTTCTGGCCGTCGTCGGTTTTAGTTGTTATGCTATTCTGTCAATCGTCCTTCGAATGTGGTGTGGTATGTGCAACGCGCGCTTGCTGCCACTAGGTATAAGACAAAAAGAAACAGGAAAAAAAAACCTTGCGTGAAGCCATCAACAAAACAAAAAAAAAATAATAAATACAAAGGGATATTCATATATTTACCATGTATCCGTGTGGTATAAGGAGAGACAAAAAAAAAATAAAAGAAAACAGAAGAAAAACTCAATTGTATGTGTGGGCTTCCTACTCCCATGTGAAAACACGACGGTTGTGTACCTTCTGTTGTGATGTTGCATATCCTTTTTGCCTCCCTCCTGTCGTCGACGTCGTCATAGTCCCCCTGCTCTACACACGCTCGCAGCATGGATGTCGATGCTGGCCGGATGATTTTCTTCAATTCAATCTTTTTAGTTCCTGCAACTTCCTGACTATTGTTGATGCTGCTGCTATTGAAGCTGAAGGTTCTTTTCTTGTTCATCGTCTATAATTACTGCGGTGGAAGCCTTCTCGGCCGCTTTAAAACGCATATGATTTTACCTATTAGACATGTTTTGAGTAGATACTAGACACTCACGGGAATGCCCCTCTTCATCTCATACATACTCTGTTCATTTTTGTCTTTCTCCTCCTCATCCTTCTCCTCCTGATATGTTCAACATCAGTGCACACACACACACACACACGCGCGCGTATAGTCACATCGCAACAAACACACAGAGCCATGTGCCGAACGGTTGAAAAGAACGTAGGAGAATCCAACATCGTTGCGTAGTGACTGTATCAAATAACACACACACATCCAGAGAGTCGCTCTGCTTCTCTGCATTCGTTTGCCAGGCTTGACTGCCTGCTGTTTGCTGCCACTGCTGCTGCTGCTTCGGCTGCCTGTTCGGCCCGGCTCGACCCGGCCTAGCCTGCCGCCTGCTTGCCTGCCTCTCTACCAAATGATTCCTCTTTTGTATATCTGATTCAATTCTTTTCTTTTTTCTTGTTCGCTTTCCCTTCGCATACAGTTTTCACCTCAAATTTGTTGTTGTTGCAGGAGTAAGTAACATTAGGCCATCGGACAGGCAGGCAGGCAAGCAGTAGCTCTTCACAACACACAACGACACAACAGTCTGCCATATCGTGCACATCCCGCGTATTTGCAGGTAATGCGATGGTTATATGCGTGGCGTGTGTACACGCGCCATGGTGTTTGTGTGATGTTTTACAGGCTATCTCTCGAGGGCATGTGGCCTGTTACTGTTTCTGTGTGTGTGTTTGTTTATTGGAGGAATACAAAAAAAAAAAACTATAAACAATTAACAGGCAGCGGCGTAGTGAAAGAGCCGCTGTGGCGCTGCTGCTGCTGTTGCTTGCTTGGTCCCGCAGCAAAAATCAAATTCAGATAGAATCGAAGAACCAGCTCAAGTGCCTCCCGTCTCTCATGCACGTGTTAGTTTTTTATCTACTGAGTTGGTTTTTTCTTTTTCTTTTCTTCTCTTCGTTCCTCCTCCTTCAGATTGGTTGTGTGGAGAGATTTTGAGGCTGATGACACATTTCCCATTGTCTTGTTGTTGGCTTCTTTTTGATTTTGATTTCTTTCTCCCCACTCTGCCTCATGCCCCTTCTTCGGTTCACCTTTTCATCGCGCTGCATTTTGGAGCTGATCCAAGTTGTGTCACTGGACAACACACTAAGCCAATGTTTACACATAAACTGATCTAGTTTGGACACGTCGTTCTCCTGGACTGACAGACGTGTTAGTTTAACATATTATCTTATTGAACTCTATTCCTGACCTTCAGTTGAGTTTCACATGCACCCCTAGGTGGACCATGTCCCATCGAGCAAAAAAAAAATCTACAAAAGAAAAGATTCGTCATTTGTTCCTGGTGGGTACAAGGGAGTTTTGACAGAGTATGACAGAGCGGGAGAGAATGTGAGTGAAAGCGAGAGAGTTAGAGATTGTGGCACGAAAATCGACAATAACCCAACCAAAGCCGATACAGTCAGTCAGTCAGTCAACCAGTCAACCAGTCATCCAGTCAGCATTAGGTGTCGTTGCCGGGGTCGGTGTCGTTTTGTCTTGTCATGTCTTTTCGTTGTGTATTTTCGTTTCGTATTCCAAAGTGTTCGAACGTAAAATAGTGCGCATATGAGGGACAGAGGGAGAGAGAGCGAGCGAGAGAGTGTGACTGAGTGAGAAGAAGAAGGCGGCTTACTTTTACTATAAATGCCGGTGTCTTTAATTGTATTTCCCTTGGATGTGCGTCTTTCGTTGTTTCAACACCATATGACTTAGTATAGAATCTGTGCGGATGTGAATGTGTGTGCGTGTGTGTGTTTGCCCGCTTGGTTTTTATTATTATTATTATTTTCTTAATTTTTGTTTTCGGGCGATACTAAAGTTTTCGCCTCAGAATAACATTTTTATGCGATAAGTTGGCATTTCGTGTTCGTTTCTTTTGATTTTCGTACATCGTGTGTATGCGTGTGTTGGACATGTGTGTATGCTTGCGTTATTTGTATCCTTTTGCACTTGAAAATCGACTTGACAGACTGGCGAGAGCCGGTGAATTGCTATCCCCGCGTTCGCCTTATCCCACCAGCGCGTTTCACGTTTACTGTAAAGCATGCTCTCTTCGTCGTATCACGGCAATCAGGTGGACAGTAGTTAGTCACTTTTGGCGTTAGTTGTATTTCGGCGGGAAAGCCTGAACAGAATCGGTATCAAGAACACCTGATAGTGGCGCGGTGTAGGTGTATGCATGGAAAATAAAATCAAACATCGTCTTGTTGATGGGGGCGCTCAGTTGTGTGTTGTTGTCCACTCGTGATCGAACGTTCGCTTTTTTTTGTTCTCCGTTTCATTTTCGGTAAATCATCCTGTGTGTGGTTTGATGGCGATTGGCGATTGAATTTCAATTTCCCTATGTGCGCCTTGTGATGTTAATTTGGTTATGAACACAACTCATCATCAGCATCAACAACAACACCACGAGCTTGGCATCGTCGTCAAAGGTTACCTTACCACAGTCACTGGGTGGTTGTGTGTATGTGAGATGGTTACTGCTCCGTATTTTACAACTAATTATTGTTCCAATAAACCGATTACGCTGGATGCTGATGGGTTTTGCCTGCCCACTTTGAATTCATTATGTGTTTCTGTGATGTTTTAAGAGGATTTTAACTAGATTATTATATCCTTAGAGTGGTCGTGGTCTCTAGCGTTTATGAAGCTTCCTTTACAAGCAAACTATGATGTGCGGTACAACAATGTCTGTGCAGAATTCGGTCAATTAGAGTTCAGATATGAATTGAAAGTGAACATCAGGACAAGTGAAAGGGGTACATTTTTGAAATATAATCCCTAATCTGTTTGAAACACAAGTACTTACCCAATCGTTTTCCATATATTCGCCAAGAAATACGCCAAAGTCCTTGTTTTAAACGCGCCGAAATTTCCTAAAAGAACGAATCGAGGATATTGATCCAAGGAGGACGATTCCGTAGTCCTTGCTTTAAACGTCCCGAACTTTCTTAACGCAACGACTGATGCCCTGGAGGAGAGTGATTCAAGTAGGACGATTCCATACTCCTTGGTCTACACGTTTGCGTTTTTTTGGAATAAGGACGTCGAAACTGTTTTAACACACTCACTCGTGACCACTAACTTTATCCAGGTAGTGGCAAAAGTGGTCTACATGTTTGCATTTGTGAAAGAAAAATCTCTTAACTGTCTTTAACACAATGGCTCGTGGCCACTAGCGCAATCCTCACGACCATGGATCTTGAATTGAAGTTCCAAACATTACCATGGTCGGACAACTCCCTTAGTTTGTGACCGTCGCTGTTCGTGTATAGGAGCTGTCACTATAATCCTTTTTTTTTTTCGAAGAAAAACCAATTAACTGTCTTTAACACTCTGGCTCGTGGGCACTAACTTTATCCAGGTGGTGCCAAGAAGGAAGGCTTATTGAACTACACGCGCAATTTTTTCAAACTGTCACAGCTGACTCAAGTGCACTAACGTTATCCAAGGATCATCTGGACTGTCTTAATACACTACTGAATATTCGTCACCTCGGATTTCTCGAACGATTTCTCAGTTCCACGTACGTGAGTTTATTAAAAATGCTCTGACAAATCCTGTCAAACAGGCGGTGATACACGCGAACTTGAGATTCGCGTGATTTCTTCACACACACACACAACTTCTCGTTTTACAGTGAAACGAACGCCCCTCGACCGACAGAAGGAACGACTTCAACCAATATGGAAGAAGCTACTAGCCACAGGTCGCGACAGCTAGCCTCTAACTGGCTGCGCACAACTGAAGAAGTACCTCAACCAACTGGATGAAGTTGAAGATAGACTCGATCTCTCAGGTCTCTCAGGTCCCGAACCCACTGAATCGAAGAAACGTTTATGAGACTGCTCCTGCAGTCAATGACAAACATCTCAAAGTCGCAGACGCTTGCAAATGAACTTGACATCGATAAAGGTTTCGATTGCTTGTCAAATTCTGTGTTGTTATGTCTCATGCGCCTGGTCCTGACACGGATGATGCATGAGTGTGAATGCATAACGTAATCGATTTAAAGAAATTTTCATTTGGGCTGTTAGATGATTCAAGTTCACCTCACGTGGCTGCCTCCCACTGCATATCACATGTCTGTATCACTTGCACTTCAGATGTCTCGTTTATTCAAACGCTGTCACTTCGCAATATAAGATCCAAGTTCCCAGTTGACTGAAGCACAGTATTCGATCCTTTGTTGTTGAAGCAAGACCCGTTTGCTTGTAAATCTTAAATCTGACTTTGAATAATTTGTAATAATTTGTGATATATTTTTAATTGCTTTTATTTGTTTCTCTTTTTTTTGCAGATAACCTAACAAATCTTAAAAGAAAACAAAAAAAATGAATTAACAATCAAACGCAATAAAACAAAAAAAAAAAAAAATTGAGCAACAAAAACCTCACTCCATCTTCATTGTCATCATCATCATCTGCGTAAATATACGAACATTTTAACATTTAAAAAAAAAAATCTAAATTCTCAGCAGCAGCACGCAATTATATAAAATAATATAAAAATAAAAGAAAATGAATATATTTATATAAAACTCGCCTTGTTGAGTAACCGTATACATACATTTATATATATTACCAAAACATCGAAGAGAAAGGCAACATTTTATTTACCATTGCCTCGCCCTTCCGAAACCATCAGCCTAATTCAAGCAGCAATATTTTAACAATCATTACATAAAAAAAAAACAAAAGTATATATATATACATAACAAATTTAATAAATTTAATTTAAAATATAATGTGAAAAAGAAAAAAAAAACAAAAAAAAAAAACATTTTACCACAACATGTAGATTAAGGAACTCCTACTATATAGTATAACGTAACACCAACACAACTCACGGGTAAATTTAAAAACAAAAGAGTATATATATATATATATTTTTTTTAATTAAGTGTTAAAAAAATATAATATTTAAAAAGTTAAACAAAAAAAAAAAAAAAAACCAACTCGCACGCGATGAAAATGAAAGAAATATGTTAATTAATTTATACGGAAAGATCAACAAGAAAAATGTGTAAAATTAATCAATTTTGTAGTAGTAGCGATGTAAAAAAAGATTTTATTTATCATTTAAAATTTAATAAAAATTTAAATAATCTTACAACATCAATTAAAAATAATAATAATAATACATTGATTCAAGTAAAAAACCATCAGATAACAATTGATAATTCAACAAATACAAATAATAATAAGAGAATTCCAAAGTATTATTGTTGATAATTATGAAAAGTCTAAGTGATATAAATGATAAAAATTTAAACGTTATCGTAAGTGTGTGTCTATTGAAATCAGAAAACGATTGCGGTATTTATAACCTATTAGTAAAAAATATACAAATATTTGAAAAATCGTCAATAATAATAAATAAGAAATTCATTATAATAATAATAATAACAATAATAGCAATAACTATAACAACAACAACTAATAATATAAATAAATCATCATTGTTAATAAAAATAAATAAAAATCGATCGAATGTGTTGAGAAAACAAAGAACATTATTATTAACAAGAACAATAACAACACCAACATCAAAGAGATTAACATTAACAAAACAAGGAATAATAAAAATTCAACAGATAAAAGTTAAACACGAACAACACCAAGCAGCAGAAGAAAAAGTACACCAACAACAGCAACAGCAGAAGCAACAATTAAGTATACTACATCAAGATAATTTAGTAACAACTGTGTTGGTAAAATCATCATTTCATAAAGCTACTTCATTAATTATGCTGCATCGTTTGCCCTGTTTTCGTCAGCATATACAGAAGCAAGAACAACAACAGCAACACGAACAACAACAGCAACAGCAACAAGTAGTAGCACATCAAGAAGAACAAAAACAACAGCAGCATAATAAAGAATTGGTGATTGCAGCTACTATTAGTTATATTACAAGACAACAAAACAAATATCAAATTAAATCTAACTCTAATAATAATAATAATAATAATAATTCTAAGAATAATAACAGCAACAACAACAACACCAAATCAAAGGCAATCTTATTATTTAAAATCAATAACATTCTCAGTACTAATTTAAGCAATCGAAATCGAAACAAAACCTACAAATATCAGAGCAATATTAAAAATAAATCGTCAATATCATCATCACCATCATCATCAGCATCATCATCAAGAACATTGACATCAACATCAAAATTGACATCGTCGTCATCAATAGCATCAAAGAAATCAATTGCAATCGTAGCAACCGCCACAAATCGACTAAGTGGTAGATATTGTACAAAAATCAACAAGCACTACATCAGCAACAAGTTGAATAATCGAAGACTTGGCAACAGTAAGCGAAGGAGAGGAAGCTATCATCAATTGAACCATCACAACATTAGTAGTTATTGTGAATTGAGTCTTGACGAGAACGAAAAAAGTTTGATCAAAACCCTAAAATCCAACAGTAACTGTAACAGTAACAGCAACAGAAGCAGAACCTCAAGTGAAACAACCTCAAGGTGTGCGACCGCTCTTGATTCACCTGCGCCAGTACCAACTTTAACTACAACTACTTCAGCTCCATCGGCGTCTTCGCTGTTGTCTTTGTCATCGTCGTTGTCGTCGTCGTTAACGTCTTCGTTGTTGTTTTCGTTATCGTCGTCGTCCACGTCCACGTCCACGTCCACTTCGTCGTCGTCGTCGTCTTTGTCATCGTCATCGTCAAAGTTGTCAGCGTCGCCGTTATCCTTGTTGTTTTCATCGTACCCGTTTTCGATTTTGACATTGTTGTCATCGTCTTCGTTTACGTCTGCGTTATCGTCGTTATCACTTTCGTCGTCGTCGTCGTCGTTATTATTGCCGTCGTTAACGCCTATTTATAAACATAACAAGCATACGCTGTGGTGCTTTTTGTTGTCATTCACATCTACTTTATTATTGTTATCGAAGTCAACCTCGTCCTTATCCTTACTAGCAGCCGCTATAAGGCCTGTTCTAAACGTGTGAGTGTGTAATGTAATTATTTTTTCCGTTCAAAGACAAAACTAAACGTCTTCAGTGTGTGAAGACAAAACAAAAGTTAAAAAAGAAGAAGAAGAAAACAAAACAAAACAAGTAACGACTCATAAACCAAAAAAAAAAAAAAAAACAAAACAAAAAAACTTATTGTGTATGTTTTTATAAATTATTTTAAAAAGAAACAAAGAAAAGGAAGCAAAAATTAAAACTCTCACCTCTTCACCCTTAATCTTAAATAAATAAATAAAGTGTCAGGGGGTGTGCAGAATTTGTCAACTAAACTTATAAAACAAACTAATAATCAAGAATCAACAAGAAGAAGTAAGGGGGTCTTTTTTTGTTTGTGTTTGCTTTTTTTTTTTTTGTGTGAACAAGAAAAACAACGTTCAAAAAAAAAACAAAAACCAATTCACGGAGAAGGCAAACTTGTATATATATTTATATTTATACATACATATATATAAACCATTAAGTATACACTTCATCACGTCACAGAAAAAAAATTATGTATGGAAAGTCAAAGAATTCCACAGTGCCCTCGGATGCACAAGCTAGAGAAAAGTGAGTATACGATTTGTTTTTGTTTTGTAAAAAAAAAAAAAAAAAATTGTTTATAAAAATTGTCCGTCAAAATGAATTTTGTTGCAGCAGACAGAGTGACAAAGCGTGGATCAGAGAGAGAGAAGAAATCCCCGCGTTAACATGCCACAAGTACCCCCAAACAACCGCCGCGCCGGGCCACAAATTGATTCATCCTCTAGTGTTCAAGCTGTGTCAAGTTAAAATTGGATCATCTCGCCATTCGAGTGCTAAAATTCGCTCACGAACCCCTCACCCCAAGGCAGATTAAATTTCCGTTTCATTGTTTTGTTTCTGTGTATATCATTATTGAACGAAGGCATTAGACAATAACATGGTGTCACAGTAAAGTACTTCGAGGTTAGTTGTCATTTGCCTCCTCAATTTACCTAGTGACCATTCGCCTTCCCTCTCCGTCGCCCCCCCATTCCATGGACACACAGTTCGTTTCGTGTATGGGCGTGCATTTTGGGTTCCTCCAGCAACGATATGTAGAGATAATTGAAATCGGTTAATTGAATAAAATGATAGACAGGCGTCAGATTTGCCTAAAGGGGGCATTTAGGGGTGAATCGCTTGTCTGTAGGAGGAGTTCGTTCGTTTCCGTTTTTAAAGCTCACCTTCGTTCGAACATCATTTCTAAGGCGATTTCTCCCTGTCTGATCTTCTCACACTGGGAACACCAACGATACACATAGTCTCTGATGATTCTCTGTTATTTATGGTAAATCAAACCCTCCCTACTGCCTGCCTTGCCTTTTGTCCAACTATGACGAACGTAAGGAGATTCAACAATGGAGGAATCAGACCGCAGAATCTTTCCAAACAACTGACATACAATAAACATTTGCCACTACATTTGAACATAATTGAACATCCAATGTTTCAAAGGATAAGCTGGTCAGCTTGTGGTTGAACGGCTTGTAAAGGCTAAGCCGGCCAGATTGTGGTTGCCCGACCTTCAGAGGCTAAGACCATAAATCCCTTGCTAGACACAACAAATTGATGCTTGACTGGGTCTTTGGATTGCAGATAACGGATCCGCAGATGAGCTCACGAGGGCTGCCTCGTCATAGGTCGCGAAACGTGCTGTAATATCAGTGGGACAGCAGCTACGACGTTGATTAATGAATCGGAAAACAAAATTCGCCTAGACCAATGGGCATGGTCTTACGCATTATTCCTATAAGGAAATATACTTTCCCTCAACAAAGAAGATGGCTTTCTTACTGGCCACTGCGGCCTGAATTTCCCCCCTGTGCCAAGGCAATTTTTTGTTGGCCTTGCCCCGAAGAGGATGTCCCTCCTGTGCAAGGCAAGGTCTTTGCCCCGAAGAGGATGAGATATCCGACCACATTTTGGGTGAATGTCTGTCACTAAAAGGAAACTATGGATTAGAAATTACCTTTGGAACCGTTCAATTCAAGTTGTTTTGGATGGGTTCAAGTCTGATATCCACCAAATAAATGCTGGTGTTCCCCAAGGCTCAGTTCTGTCTCCGACACTCTTTCTCATTTTTATAAATGATCTCTTGTCTGCTACTTCTAATCCAATCCATTCCTTCTCTGATGACAGCACCCTCAGCTTTTCATATTCATTCTAAGACTCATGACCTAGCCCTTTTTTGGCCGTAGAATTGGAATGGAAGCGTATGTTAAGCATCGACCTTGACAGCATAATTAACTGGGGAAAAAACAATCGAGTGGAATTTAATGCTTCAAAGACTCAATGTTGTCTGCGGCCACTCAAGCGAACCCTTGACGATCAGCCATTATCTATGAATGGCGTCTGTGTCGATGAAATCGGAAAACTTTTCATCCTTGGTATGAGTCGCAACACAACACTTAGTCGAAACTCTCTCTTCCTCGAAGACAATTCGACTTACGGACAGTCCCCTGTATTTGAGGTCGCTAAAAATACTGCGAAATGTTTAGAAAAATATTTTACCCCTCTGATTTGGCTTTAATTTACAGGGCGTACATCCGCCCCAAGCTTGAGTACAACACTCAGGTATGATCTGGTGCCCCCAACACCACCCTGCACCTACTTGATAGAATCCAAAAGCGAGCGATAAAACTTATAGGAGACAATAATATCGCAGCGTAATTAGACTCGCTCGAACATCGACGTACCGTGTTTTATCGTTATTTCAACAAACCATGCTCAAGTGAGCTAGCCAACTGCATTCCTCCTCTCCATGAATTCACCCACAATACTCGTCTCGCCAGAAATGCCCTTCAGTATACTCGTAAGCCTACTTTCGGACGGACAGTTAAATTCAGAGACTCGTTCTTCAGCCGCACTGAACGAGTATGGAATGCTCTTCCCAGCCTAATATTTCCGCACAGACAGTACCTCCTCTGCCTTTCTCCTTCTATACCTTCGGCCCGTGCTGTGTCTTGACCCCGGGCACATAACGGTATTAGCAATCCCTTGAACACGAGAAAAAAAAAACGTATCTTCTATAGGGTGTCAAAGAAATCCACTACGGAGGACTTCCTATCATTCATGAGGGAACTGTTACGTCTTTTGTCTTAAAACCGACCCTTCGATGCAATAGATCTCTCCTGGTCGCGGTGTCGTTGCCTTCACCGCATGAGTTGTACAAGAGGAAAAAAGAGTCCTAGCCAGCTTGTGGCTGCGCAACCCATCACGTTCTTGTCCGTTGCCTCGTACCGACATCTGTGTGAAAACAGCAAGCTTCCATTCCCTAACCCACCTCTAACGAACTTGTGGGCTGTTTTCCAAGTCCCTGCCTCTGTTCCCAGTTCGTGAGAGGAGCCAGGAAAATTTCCCAGATTATTTCACCACTAAAAGACAACGAAAAAGGTTTCGCGGAGCTTAAGCTGAAAGACGCACGTGGCAGTGAGTGCTCCTCATCAAAATTCTTAGATCAGGTAAATTTAGCATAAAGGCTTCTCATATAAAGACTTTCTGAACTGAATGGAAGACTCTTCTCCCACACTGGCCAAGACAAAATCTATTTCAATCTTCTGTTCTGTTTTATCACACAAACACCTTTGATATTCACCAAGTCAACCCTTCCCTGCGAAAGAAACTAGACCCATTCACTGAATCCCACCTGTCCCACACTCCAGCAGACAGCCGCCTGTGTACACACGGACTCCCGCCAGCCATGTCAATTCTAGGTGTCTAATCTGTCACGAAAACGTCCACCACCACCCTGTGCGCTTCTATAAATGCTTGGGCATCCCGTCATTTCCATACTCGAACATGACAAGGGATGAACGTGATCTCTGCCAAGCCGGTGTGAGGTCGTCATGTGGAATCAGTTACGTGTTTTCTTCTGGCTTTGACAATTTGAAAGAAACCTCCTCCCGTCTGTGATGCAAGAGATGTGGAACATGTGTGAGCTTCTAAAATGCACACAATTATGATTTGGGTTGTTCCTCGTGGTTCCTCTATTACGACACTTATTAATAAGTTTAACGAATAGTCATTCTTAAAGCTTGAGCAGCACTCTTGGCTACGGAGATTGTGTGCATAAACACTCGATCTGTTGCATAAGCCGCCGCTCCACAAAAAGAACTCTGCAACGGCGGCAAATCACACGCTCTCGTGGTGTGGCGCAGCGGAGACAGTTTACATCATCAAGTCGCTAAAACATTATTTACGTTCACGGACCTTGCAGTCATCGTGCAACAACACGTGCCGCATTGCGTCAGATCTGGTTGAAAGCTCACCACCCTTCTCATGGATCAGTCTGACCTAATGCTTCTGGCTCTTCACTGTTCTCAGCCAGAAGAGGGTTCTTTTCCCAACAGAACCTCTCGTCGGAGCACGTCAGTTCGATCAGTTCTTGTGGACCACTTGTCAAATAGAATAGCCACCAGTCAAGTGGTGTCCCAGTCTAGAAACAATCTAAGGAGGAGAATCAGATCTTAAAGAATACCCCGTCGGCCATGTGGTCAACCCCACCTGAAATCCCATTAAACTGAAAATCAAATCTGAATTGTCTGCCCTTTTTTCACTTAGTTCCCTTTGGACACATTCCTCTTTCTCACTCTCTCTCTCTCGCTCTCGCTCTCCATCCACAGCAGCGTCCATCCTGGCATCACTTTGTCTCTCATCTGTGCAATGCTTTTACTTAATAAGCAAATAATTAAATTATACCTTTCATTGTGTGGTATGCCTTTCTTTTGCAGACTTGCCCTCTACGTCTATGAATACCTGCTGCATGTTGGCGCACAGAAAGCGGCACAGACATTTCTATCTGAAGTAAGTTTTTATTTTTGTTTTTCTGTCTTCACCCACTATCGCTATCATCTTCATCATTTCGTTCGTAATATTCTTTCATGTTTTCAATTGCTCTCCTTCATTTCAGATCCGATGGGAGAAGAATATAACATTAGGCGAACCGCCTGGGTTTCTACACACGTGGTGGTGGTAAGTGCATTTTGCTTTACTTTAAGAAGAAAAAACAAAAATCTGCTGCAATCCAACCCTCCGCCTGCTAGATGCGGCAGCTTTAATGAAATTTAATTTTTATTTTATTTTTTTCGCTTGCATCTTTTCAGTGTGTTTTGGGATCTGTATTGCGCAGCTCCAGAAAGACGAGACCAGTGTGACCATTCATCAGAAGCTAAAGCGTTTCATGATTATGTAAGTTTTTTTTTTTTTTTTGTATATGTACGGTATTTATTTATACTTTGCTATGTCGGAGGAGAGTAACAGAGAGGGAGAGGATGAAAGGTTGTTGCTTTGAATCCTGAAATGGAATCCTTTAAAGGTACATTTTCTGTTGGTTTGCAATTAATTTGTTTATGCAGGCAATGTGATGAGTGCCTTTGATAGTTCATACTCTCTGTGTGCACGTGGTCACAAATTAAAACAGAATATGATGAGCTGTTGCAATTAGAGTGACTCACTGAGCGTGAATCTCTCTCTCTCTCTCGCTATGATTTGTGTAACTGTTTGAGCCTTTGACAAGCACCTGGTCGGTCTCATGGTGCCACTGTCTAGGACACCATGGATTTCATATTGATGAAGGTCTTTCATTAGAGAAGAGGACATTTTTTTTTTCTTCCCAGTGTGCAATTATTAAAAATTAAACCGATAACAACTAGCTAACCAACCGACGAACCGACCTCGTAGAGCATATTGCACGTCCTTATCAAATGTGGTGTCCCCCGGTAGTCTCTGCGAGGGCTTCGGCATCTGCCCTCCTTGTGTGGTGCTACACCCTTACACCATGTTTTGTTGGGTGGTTGACTGGGATGTTTAAAGGCGGCGGTGGTGGTGGTTGGTGGTGGTATATAGCAGTGGAATGGGTGGTTCCAAGGGTGTTCTTTATTTTTTTTTACCCTCCTGTAGTGTGTTTGTTTTGTTGTGTTATGCTATTGTTGTTGGCGTTCTGCCGTGTTGACACCCGTCTCTTCGCAGTAAATATGTGTAAGTCGTATCGCCGAACGGGACGACGTCATTTATCCCTTCTTCCTCCCTGTTCTCCTCGTCAAAATTCGTATGTATTCGTGTTTGAGGTATACTTTTACTTTTTCTTCTTTTTGCTTTGTGTTAGAAATCTGCTGTTTCTATGTATGGCATGTTCGTCGTCATGTTGAACATTTCCCTTTTGGCCAAAGTGTTTGTGTTTCGGTATGGTTTCAACGCAACAGTCAGCTTACACTACCACCAATTCACCGCAAGTAGAAATTGCCTACTCCCTCCTTCCGCAGTCCGTGGACTGTTGTATTTGGCTTATTTTAACAGTCGACAGAAATTAGGAAGCTAATGACTTTTTTTTTTCCCCGGGATAGAGAGAGTCGCGTTTCCTTCATATTTTTAAATATTCAATGCTCGATTGTCTGCAAGTATATTCAATTCATATCCGATAAGGGCACACATATGTTTGGTTCGTTTACGCGTCTCACAATCAACCACGCTGCACTTCACATCGCAACCCACCTCGATACCTATGCCAGACCCCGTCTGAATCGCACGAACTAAGAATTGAATGAATGCCTTGGCAGACTCAAGAGTGATGTGGAGACGCTTCCGTGAATTCCAAATACCTTACCTCGATTTCTGAAGTGCACCGCTTCTATGAAAGGAATGTCAAACAATTAGCGAACTGAACTATCGATTGTCCTTGACTTTCAGGCGGCGGTGGGGGGCCTTTGTGGTTAAGGACCAAGTTATGGAGTTATGTGATTCGATTGCATTGTTTTCTTGAATGAATAGAAAGGCGTCTGGTGTCAAGGTAACCAGAAAAAATTTGCTCTCCAATGGAGCGGTTAATATGAGCCTCAATCAATAAGACTCGCCGGGTTGTTGTGTTCAATTTGGTACAACAACTTCGATGATGTCATTCTTCACTTGCGTGCGACTTGCGTTGACGCGCGTATCTTGTGTTGAACATCGCAGTCCCGCACTCATTGGGCCGGATTCGGGTTGGTTATTTTAGCGGTAGACTTATGTCGCTGCAGAGTCATTGAATCTTCTCCTACAGTTGCCATCGGGCTATGAATCGTGTTCGTTTCCCAAAAGGTAGAGCGCTTCTTCGCCCGAAGTCTCTGTAGATTGAACTTCTCTCGATGAGACCGAGAACATCTTCGTCCGAAGTCTCTTTCTTTCTTCGATGTGACCGAGAATATTTTCCTCTCATAGAATTTGGTTTAGTGTCTGTACCTTGAACTTCACCCACTGAGAAAATCTTGGTCCGAAGTATGTTTCTTAGAAAGGAGGCCAGTGTCCGTCTCTTGAACTTCCCTCGATGTGGCCAAGGACATCTTCGTCCGCAGTCACTTTCTGAAGAACTAAGTTAATGGCCGTACCTTGAACCCTTCTCTCTAAGATCGGGGACATCTTTGTCCGAAGTCTCTTTCTTGGGAATGCACGCACCTTGAACTTGGTGAGACCGAGAACGTCTTCATTTAAAGTTCCTTTCTTCGAACTAAGTCTAGTGCCTGTCCCTTGAACTCCGTCGATCGAGGACATCGTCGTCCACAGTCTCGTTCTTAGGAAAATTGCCAGTGTCCGTCTCTTGAACTTCCCTCGATGTGGCCAAGGACATCTTCGCCCGATGTCCATTTCTTGGGAATGCACGTACCTTGAACTGTGTGAGACCGAGAACAAATCTATTTAAATTCCCTTACCAAGAATTAAGTCTAGCCTTCGTCGCCCGAGTCCGTTTCTTAGGAATCTTCGCACCTTGAACTTTGTCAACTGTTGCGACGAGACACACAGCATCGTCGTGCGAAGTCCTTTTTCTTAGGAATGAGGTTAGTGTCCGACTCGCAGCGACAAAGAGTCCCTTCATCCGAAGTCCTCCTCCTCCACTTGATTAAGGGGGTGGCTACATATCAAGAATTGCTATATAATTTCTCCCACACACACGCACCTTCCAATTAGTCTCCAATCATCAGGCAATACTAATTAATTAATTTCAAATTTCTTTCAGGGATTCGTGAGTTCTGGGTATGGTGTGAATGGAATTGGCGGACATGTAAGTACACATTTCAACTAATTTGTCAATTAACACGTCTAGACTCCTCTCTGAACCTTCGCCAGAGGGGAGGGTCCTTATTATTTGCTTGCTTTCACATTAACCCTTAAACGAAGGCTTCTCTGTTTTACATTTCTCATTGTCATTTTATTTTAAACAAAAACAAAAATTAAATTACTAACTAATTCTGATATAAAATATATTCGTGTACATTCAAAGAATGCCGGACCAGCACCAAGCCCCCTAGGACAATTACCACCAAACGAAGGGATGCCAGGTGGTCCCATGGCACCTAATTTTTTTCCTGTAAGTTTGAATTGAATTAACTTTCGTTTTGTTTCGTCCCCGATTTAAATCTCATCAAGGGATGCGCACATCATTCCGCCGATGAGTTTTTATGTCGTTGTATTTGGTTTTGTAAATATTTCATTCCTTTATGTACATTTTCATGTGGAATGTGTGAAACATAGTTTACTCTTTAATCTGTATGCAAATGCATCCCTGTTTGTATTATTTGCGAAATGCGAGAAGAATAGTTTGCTGAGCGAATTCGATGGAAACGTATGTGTGTGTCATCGGATTCAAATTAAAACCCAACGAAACTCAGCAAACTACCTCAACTTGACTTTGCGTGTGGTATCATCCTTCCAAGCTTGATCAATTTTATTTTCCTCTTAACATGTAGATTGTGTTGTGTAAAATCTTTTTTATTTATTTGATCATTCATTCAACTGTGTGTAGCATTTAAAATCAAATACTAATCTCATGTCTAGTCTATTTTTTGTTCCTTCATACGCAATTTTTAAACAATATGAATCCATCATCATCATCTCTCATTGCTCATTGCTCTAGAATAGAAACAAAAACACGATTCTCAGGTTAGATACGAGTATCAAATCAAACCATTCGTCGAGGAAGCTGCTAGTAAAATTGTTCACTCCTTAATTTGAGCTTAAACTACTAGACTTAATATATCCTTTTTTTTTGATGAAAAACATTTAAAATTTCCCACAAATTCAAGTGAACAGAGATACATGAAAGTTTATGTTTGTAAGTAAATTTGTCTTAACAATTTCCACATGCGCCTACAAAATGGATTTACGATGATAATTATGGAATCAGTGTGAAGGAAGGAGATGTATGAGTGTTTTTTTTTTTTTTGTTTTCCCTTGTGTATGTGTATTGTCAAGAGAGGAAGGTCCGCGATGCATGTGTGTCCCCATGTTAGGAGAGCGTGAAAAGAGCATGAGCTTGAAGATGTGTTGTTTGTCGGTAGTTTGGACGTACAGTGAGTACCTTTCTAGAGTGGACAGCAATGGGAGCATCGTAATTCTTTAACGTTAGACAATAAGGTCTTGAGCCAGAATCTGAAAGACAGAAACGTTAATACCAATCCACATACGCATAAATTATTACGATGGTAAATCATTTTTGAGAGAGAAACTTGAGCTTAAACCAATCAAAAACCCAAAACTCAATTTCTTGACATAAGACCTTTTTGCCTAACGTCAAAGAATTATCTGTTCTGAAAGGTTTAATGGCTGAAACACAATAGTGCGCTGCGCCAGTCGTCTTCATGTTACGGAGTGAGTGCGATGATGCGTTGAAATAAATACTTAATTTATCAGCTGTTCTCTCTCCCATCTGCGAGATGGAAAATATTGCCGCCTTTCTTCATGAACTCATTTGCAATGACTTTTATTGTTAAATTATTTTTAATCAGCTGTTTTCATTTCTCAAAAGACAGTTGACACAAAATACTCTCAATTTGGAAGAAAACTCTCAATCAGGGAGAAAATCTCTCACAGCGCACTCCTCTGTCAAAAAATATCGAACATGTTGAATAATGACGTGCGATGGACTACGTTTTACGTTTTATTACGATCCTCTCATCTCTCTCATTATTCACTGACGCAGGTCGACGCTGTGTTTTGTGCTTGGCCATTGAATAGTGTGCGTTGAAAGCCAACGCCAGCGCAAACGTACTATTGTGTTTCAGCCATAAGACGCACGAAGACCTTCATTGTCCGTAAAGAGAGTAGTATCTGGAGGAGTATCCGTAAAGGGATGTTTCACTATAATTGGACAACGGTTCCTCTGCCGTCAGAACTTGCTTCTAGACATTGGTGCAGAATTCAATGACGCATGTTTTCTACCACAATCCGTCGCTGACGAAAGCTGCTATAGGTGGACCTGGCGATGGTCCCATCATTTTTGTCCGCCTAAGGGAGTTGTCCGTCAATGGGAATATTTGGAACTTCAATTCAAGATCCACGGTCGTGAGAAATTGTCCGCTCAAGGGGACTGTCCTACCTAGAGAGTTGTCCGTAATAGGAGCTTGGAAAATTTGGCCCGAAGGCACACCAATAGACAGCCGGAAAATTTGTCCCCTCTGAGTGAACAATATAATAATATGGGTGGCGCTACAGCATTGTCAGTGACTCGAAAGAGGTGGAGCCGTGAATATATGAAAGGTGGTAAATTCGGGTATCGAACCTGGCACCCTCTGCGTAGTAGTCGACGCACTAATCCACTACGCGACCCACTGAGTGAACAATATCTCAGTCAAATAGGTGGCGTTGTGGTTTGATGCGTCGACTCCTACGCCGGGGTTGGCAGGTTCAATCCCCGAAATCAAGAAATTTCATAATTCCTGTCAAAAAAGAGCTTCTCAACTTCGCCGTTCGAAGTCGGCATAAAAGCAGTAGTGCGAGCAGTACTCGTGTGGGTGCTGTTGAAGCTACGTCCAGACCGTAATACCACGCCATCCATATTATTAAAAGATTATGTCAATACAATTTTTTCGTCGCAAGCATCAACTGGTTGCTGGAGGAGGTACGGCCACGGACCTGCTGTGCTGTAAGCAGTCATTCGAGAACCTGCTTGCAGTCAAAAGAAGCATAAGGTTTTCAATGAAGTGTGTGTGCAAGCCTCATCATTAAGAGCAATGCTTTCAGACATATCCCTGCTTGCAGTCAAAAGAAGCGTCAAGACTCAGATAAATTGTGAAGCAAGTTCCATGATTAAGAGCCAGACAATGATGCACACTCAAAGGACACTTAGGGGATGAATCGATTTGTGTACTTTAATAGTCTCCAAGTAGCTTGTAATCGTTTAACTGATCAAAATGTAACAATGTAGGCTAGTTGGCATACAGTGGATGCGCGGTAACCCGACAAACGTTTGGCAAGGCGGAAATCGGAAATAGAGTACTGCTCCTCAGCACACCCTGTAGTTCGAAACTTAACGAATCAATGGAACTTAAGAAACTTAAGAAACGACGAAAATTCGCAAATGGCGCGAACCAATTGTTCAAAAACGCACTAACGAAGGTTTTCCGAAATCAATTGCGTACACACGCGACTCGTCTCGTTCTGAGTAATAAACATGTCGGATTACCACGAGTCCACTGAATGTATTTATTTACAAACTAAATGCATGAGAAAGCAACTTTAGTTAGTGACTATGAGTATGCTTTAGAAGTAAGCAAGCACCAAAAAAAATAAATACCCAAAGTAACGTGGTAACATAATAATACCAACTCTCTTGGGTCCAAGTGCATTATTATTTGAAAAATTTGAATTGAATTGTTTTTTTGAAATCTTCATCTCCTTTTGTTGTTGTTTTTTTTTTGTTTGGTTTTTGTGTTTGCTGCTATATGTTATGTTTTCAGAACTCCACAATGCGGCCATCACCACCTACTCATTCATCCAGTCAGCAGTCCCCGCACCCTCAGCCCCCACCATCACAAATGATGCCCGGTCAGGTTAGTATTGTTTATATGACACAAACACACAAACACATATATACAACCCCCCTCCCAGTGTGATTTGACTGTACTTGTATTCCTATTCGATATTCAGTAGAGAAATAAATTTTGTGGGAAATTTTTGTGTATTATTTGAAAACAAGAACAGCAGCGTAGGAAAAAGAGACCATTTTCATTGAAGTGAAGTCAAAAAACGAACAACAACAGTCCATCCACCACCACCACCCAACCACCCACCCACCCTTCTATCATTCATTCGAATTCATTTGTTTTTTTTTTTTGTGTTTTCATCGATACACGAATTTATTATTTTGAATAATTTTTTGAAAGTATTTTGTTTGTTTTGTTTGTTTGTGTTTCTCAATTCAGATGCAATAAAACAGTTATTGTAAAATACTCAATCTTGCGTCAGTCACTCTCGCTCGTCACCCACCACCACCACCACCACCAGTCATGTGTATAGTTTTCATTTAATTTTAATTTTAATTTTTTACTTATTTATGTCCTTTTGTATGTTAATAGAGTTTACATAATATGAATGTTTAATTAAATCTACTCTGCGAATTTTTTGTCAATTTTTCACTAACATTGTTTTTTCTCCTTTTTTGTTTTGTTTTGAATTAACTTGTTTTTATTGTTCTATCGTTCGAAGAAAATGCTGTACAAAATGTTTAAGAAATTCGTTCTGTTTGGTTACTTCTCCTTTTTTGTATATGTCTTTTGATGTTGTAACATATTTAGCAAATAATGTATCCATTGTCTTAAAAGAATGAATTGATTTCTTCCATACGCCGAAAAGAATATGTAATCTTTCGAGATACACGAATCAAATGAGATACGGACTACGAGCAAGATTGATTTTTTGGTTTTTTGTTTCACTCCTCATTGCTTTGTGAGGAGGTCTCTTGAGTGGAGTTTCTTTTTCAGAGCTTCAGAGTCTGAAGATCGTGTCTGAGATTCATGCCACATCATGAAATGCTTCATCCATGTTCTCCATGGATTTTCCATGCGTTCTCTCTCTATCTCTCTCTTAGCCAATGCAATTCAGTTCTGATTTCTATGTTTTTCGTTTCCCATTTGATAAGTTTCTCTTTACCTCTTATTTAAATTTTGAATTTTTTTTCCTATCCCATTTTAGCCATTTATGGGAGCGCCCAGATATCCATCAGGTCCACGACCAGGTGTTAGGATGCCACAGGGAATTGGAAACGATTTCAATGGAGTGAGTTTACATATCCAAGTAAAAAACAACCTTATTCCCAACCTTCACCTCTATCTCTCTCTCTCTCTCCTCTTCGGCATTTCCCATTTGTGAACAAGATTTATTAATTTCCTTTTTTTTTTCTTCTTCAACAGCCACCTGGACAACCAATGATGCCAAACAGTATGGATCCAACGCGACAAGGTATGCAAACAGAAACAGAAATGCCATTTATTCGAAAATCATTTTGTTTTTTTGTTTTTCTGATTTTCAGGCGGTCCACCAGGTATGGGTCCTATGAATCCACGAATGAATCCGCCCCGAGGTCCTGGAATGGGTCCAATGGGTCCTGGTTCATATGGACCAGGTATGAGAGGTCCACCACCAAATAGTAGTTTAGCAGCGGGAGGGCCAGGTATGCCTCCGATGGGTATGGCTGGAGGTAGACCTCAATGGCAACCAAATACATCAACGGTGAGTGATATTACATTGGAAATTACTTTGAATTTTGTGCTAATATGTCGTCGTGTTCATTTCTTGCAGCCAATGAACTATTCGTCGTCATCGCCAGGGAATTATGTAAGTAGTCCTTGCTTGTATCACTGTTGTAGTTTTGGGATGCCCCCTCAATGTCAGAAACTTGATGTGGTATCCTAGATTGTGTGTTCGATCTCTAAGGTTTCTCTCTTCCTTGAGATTGCCTTCCTAGTTGAATCTTTGAAGACGATTTCAAAAGCAAAAGCTTCCTGTTTTTCTATTGCCCTTGTAATTAATGTTAATCTTTCTATTCTAATAGGGGCCACCGGGATCGAGTGGGCCGCCCGGACCCGGAACGCCTATAATGCCATCCCCTCAAGGTAATTTTGTTCATGACACCCAAATTACCCATTTATCTTGACCTTGTATCACTTTTGTTTCGCTATCACAGACTCATCGAATTCAGGAGGTGAAAACATGTACACTTTAATGAAACCAGTTCCAAGTGGCAATATGGGAAGTGTAAGTATATTTCAGTTTTGATTTGAAACGTTTGTATTGACTGAGCATGGATCACTTTCGGGTGTTTCGGGTGGCTGCACAAACTTCGAGGTGGAAATTTTCTCCTCTCTTCTTCGCAATATTTTCATTGGTACACGCTGTCTCCGAAATAAACATGTTGATGTTGAGATGAATTCACATTGTGCATGTTTGCATCACCCTTCATCGTCGGCAAGTCCATAATTAACCTTATTTTACTACGGAAATTCCTTTATTCATTAAAAATCATACCCTTATAACGGTACATTTGTCCGTTCTTTATCTGCATCCTTTAGATCAAGTCATAAGCTACAAAATCGGCTTCAGACACTTTGCTGTAGGACGCACGGTTTTTGAGATACGAGCAAAGTAAGGCCAACATCAATGATTTTTTCAATGTCTCGAAAAATCGACTTCTGTAGGGATTCTGGCGGTTCGTATGGAATTTTTGACAACTGATATCTCGAGAACGGTGCGTCTTAGGACAAAAAACCCGTGCATATTTTTTGTAGCTTATGACTTGATCTTGAGGATGAAATTAGAATATTCAGAAAATTACCGTTATTTGGGCAAATTTTTGACAAAAACGGGGAAATTTGTTTCTCTGGCGTAAATTATATGAAATTTTACATCGGCTTTGAGGGAAGTTCGATCTGAATTGTTGCTCTTAACGTGAATTCACATTGTGCAAGTTTTCATCACCCTCCATCGTCGGCAAGTCCATAATAAACCTTATTTTACTACGGAAAGTCCCTTATTCATTAAAAATGATGCCATTATAACGGTACTTTTGTCCGTTCTTTATCTCCATCCTCTAGATCAAGTCATAATCTACAAACTGGATGCATGTGCATTTTGGTGTCTTAATCAATATGCATGTCGCCGTCAAGTAATAAATCAAAATTTGAAGCTCTAAACGAAATTCACTTTGAAAAGCATTGAACTTAGGATTAATAGTAGTAATATGGGTGGCACTACAGCCTTTAGAGGCTTAGCTTCTGCGGCAACCACCCTTGTTGTGCGTGCTATTGTGCTCTCACGAGTGGACGAATGGAGTTCAACCAGCCAGTTTCCTCCCGTTCAAACTCGATAGCGACCATGAACACTCCAGTCAAGCAGGCTTCATACAAATCATAATTTTTTCACTATTAACATTCACTTTAATTATATAAATTCTTTATATCGTAGGAATTTCCAATGGGTGGAGGACCAGATGGTGGTCCTATGGGGCCAATGGGTCCTAATACAATGGGACCTGTACTTAATGGAGATGGACTAGATGGAATGAAAAACTCACCTGCTAACGGAGGACCTGGGACGCCGCGCGAAGACTCTGGGAGTGGTATGGATTACAATTTAGGCGGCTTTGGTGGAGCCGGAGAAAATGTGAGTACAAATTCAATATTATCATTTTCAGTATGAAATACAAATAAAAGTGTGGCTAATTAAGCTAAACAAACAAATTCAATATATAAAATCAATACAATACTTTGAGTTAACACGTTCGCTCGAACAATGGCCCAACGAAAGCAAGCAAAACTAAAAAGAAAATCAAGCGAGGAAAGGTTTCTTTTTTCAATTAAAGCACGTTCGTTTTATATACATTTATATATTTATATATATATTTTTTTTAATTTTTTCTTTGTCGTATTTCTTTGTATATTTTTTGTTGTTGTTCGTTCTTTGCTTAACTCTTGATACATATGTTTATAATATGATCTTAAAAAAAAACCATTTGATAAATCTCTCGAAATATGAAGTATACAAATGAAAAAAAAAATAAAATAAAAAAAATTATTAAAAAAAAGCGTGCCTCGAGCCCCCGGTGAACGTGTTGACATTGACTAACTGAAATTTGCACCACACAACAAAATTCAGGAAACCTATAATTCCCTCACCCCCCCAAATATAAAACTATATATTTTTTTTGAACAAACAAAAACTTGTCACAATTATCCGTTCAATTCAAAAAAAAAAGAAAGAAATATTTACCGAAGTAACACCAAAACCGAAGGAAGGAGTAAAAATATTTTATTTAATTTTCCATTGTTCCATTGTTTTTCCTCATTCATTCTTATGAAAATTATGTTTTTTTTTTTAAACATATAACCAAAAAAAAGTTGAATTATTTTTTTTTTCTTAGTTAATTAGAATTACAAAATATTTTTTTGAAAAAAAAGAAGTCTCAAATTTTAGAATGTGATGTTGATGTTTTTTTCTTTATCTTCTTCGCAAAAAAAAAAAAAATATGGAAAACCAACACGTTTGTTTATTATTATTTTTTTTATTAATTTCTGTCATTTTTGTTTGCCTTAATTTTATTTACAAACAGAATTTCATTTAGTATTTTCTTTTTCTTAAAACAAAAAATGTTGCAAAAAACGAGAAAAAAAACTTCCCTTAGTACATATGCAAACTGAATTTCAATTAGATAATCTATAGAGAGAGAGAGAGAGAGAGAGAGAGATAACAAATATATTAGTCAGAGCGTCCCATCTCTCTGGCGTTTCTTTGAATAGTTTATTACATTTTTGTTTTATGTTGTTTTCTATTGAAGAAAACAAACTAAAACAATTAGAAAATAAACAAATTTACCATATATTCAACATTTTGTTTTGTAATATTTTTAATGGTTGCCAATTGTTATTTACTCATTATTATTATTTTTTTTGTTTTTTTTTTTATTTATTTTTTTCTCGATGTGTTTCATTCAAACTATTCTTAAGAATAATTTTTGTTAATATATATATATATGTATAGATGGATCTGGATGAAGATCTTTTAAAATACATTTCTTTTTTTCCATGAAACAAAAGTTTAAGAACTAGCCAAAAAATATTCATAAGATGCGTATGCTTTTCATTCATACTTGATTTCTATAAATATTGTTTATTTGTCTTTTGTTTTTAACTTCTCTTTGATTTTTTATGTTGTGTGAATCTCTTCCCTTTTTTTGTAAACAAACAGTATTTCTAACTGTTTTTGTTTAATAAATATATGCATATATGTGTGTATATACATGTATGTATATTATTTTGTTGTTTTTGTTTAATTAATTGCTCTCTATCAATACATATGTACTTGCATGTTGGTGTGCTTCTTTTTTTTTTGTTTTTTTGTTGTTCGCGTTTGCTTTTGCCGCGGTGCACTTGTTGTTTTTATGTTATGTATATAAACATTTTTTTTTTCCACAAAATATTTGATCGTATGTATGAAGAAAACCGATGACTTAAAAAAAAAAAAGTTGATAATTGTTTGTCACAAATCAAAAAAAAAAAAACACAAGAAAAAAAAAGAAACCAACAAAAGAAAAAAACCGAAAAGAAAAAAGAACAAATTACTACAAGAAAATAAAGTACAAAGTCTTGGGATGGTGTCGTTGAAATAATACAAGAAAATGAAAAAAAAAATCAAAAAAAAGTGTACCTTATGACATTTACTAATTTATTTTTGTGTTACTTTAATTTGTTTAATGAAATAACTGATTATTTTTTTTTATTTTTATTCAAATTACAATTTACATATGTAGGGCTAGTTATAAGATTTCAAAATACTTTATTTTTATAACTTCACATTCAAGGTAATTTTGACATCAAAATCATTGTTAAACAAATAAAAAAAAAAAATGTATAATTGTTATCCTGCCAACAAATTGTAAGAATTATTATAGATTATTGAGAAAAAAATTAAACAATCAAACATCAAAACAAAACAAAACAAAAAAAAAAAGATTCCTAAACTATCGACATTTAATTATAATTAAAACATAATGCTAGACACCATTTTAAGATTCTTAAGTTGAAACTGTATTCATTGAATTTCGATTATTTGTTCAAATTGGGAGAGTGGTAAGATTGATTATGATCATAAGGGTACGAATATCTGATACCGTATTCAATTGTTAAGAGAAGCGTCCTCGGTTTCATCATCTTTTCATTTATCTCACTTAGTTTTGATTACATTTGACAGTAGGCGTGTGTGAGCGTGTTTCTTTTCGTTTTCCATTTGTTTTTTTTTTTATCTTAGATTGATTCTTGTAAGGGTTGTTTGTGTATGACTAGGCTGTCTACTAGAAGAATTTCTAGTTATCCTGCGATGTGGCTGTCACATCCTGCCAGCATCGTCGGTTTGCTCGTTTTTCGATGCTACTGATTTTTGAGGACTTTAATCATGTCATGTTCGATTAAAACTGGCGACACTGACGATACTCTGGGAAAGAAGGATAAAATGAGACGTCATAAGCTCTAGTTTAGTGTGTCCTTAAATCGTAATTATGTCCGACATTGTACAGAACGACGTTAGGAAAGTTACAGGTGTAGAAAATGAAAAGGATCATGTTATTAATCCCAGTATTTCACTCCTAGGTTCAATACCCCGACCCCGACCCCGAGTCACTAACAATGCTCACACATAATATACCTACCTAGAAAGATCTTCGCTTCATATGGAGCCGGCATAAAAATACCCCCAGATCCCGTCCACTCGCGAGAGAGGAATAGCACGGTTGTTGTAGAAGCTAGGCCCAATTCCACCTCAGACTGTATTACATTCCAGGACATCTGCCGACATCTACAATGCTCAACTGCGAATTACACGATAAATGGCTTGATCAGCCACTTCAAAATTGGAACTAATTTCATATCATAGTATCAACAATTTTACGGCCTGATCAGCCAACTCATAATTGGACTGTTTTCATTTTTGTTAGTTGAATTTCTCGACACATGTTTCAGTGTTCAGTCATATGTCAAAGGTTCTCTCTGATTACAATCTAATTTGTGTTTTATTTAAACTTCCATTTCCTTTTCACTTATCATTCAAGTTTTCAAAACAAAAAAAAAATCAATTATCAACTATTAAATTTATTGTTTAATTTCACTTCTGCATCAAACTTTCATTTGTCTGCATTCTTTTAGCTTGAAAAAAAAAACTTATAGGAGAACCAAAGGGTTTTCACGTTTACCTTTTTACGTTACATATTTTAGTATTTAGTTGAAACTTTATTTTTCATACATATTTTGTTTTTTTTGTCCACTTTACCAATTAAATTACTTATTTTTGTTTTTTTTTTTTTTTGCATTCGTAATACTAGTGCTTGCTCTCAGCTTCGACTAAGTTTAACTATCCCTACCCCCCTTCTCTCATACACATTTTTTTTTTTTGTTTTCTTGTTTGGTTTCTAACTTGATATTCTTTTCTTTCTCACTCACTGCACAAAACTAATCAGCTTCATTCATTTCTATTTTTTTTTTATTTTCGTTTTATTGTTACTTTTTCCTCACTATAAAAGAATTTAAAAAAGAAACATTTCATACTTTAATACAAAATAATAATAATATTAAACAAAAATGCTTTAAAAAAAATCCCTCTTTAGATACCTAAAACAAATACTTTTTTTTAAGCCATTCAAAAAAAAACTACTCAGAATATATAAAATTTTAAAGAAACAAAAAAATAATTGTTGATGAAAAGTTATATAGAATATTTTTACTTGACGAGCAGCTTACTTATTAAAATCTGATCGATAAAAGATTAATCTTATTGTTAGCTCCTTTTTTCTCCATAATTATTAATAATATTAATATTTAATTTTTTCCTTCTTCATATCAAAAAAAAAAAAACAAAAAACAAAAAAACATAGAAGTTTTGCTTTCTTGTCGTTGGTGTTTTTATTTTTTCACTTTTTGTTTTCTTTTATTTATTTTATTTTTTTTTAATACAACATGCCAGTTAAATGTATGCATATATAAATATGTATAAATATATATATGTGTGCATGCATGTATGTATATTTATATATATATTATATGTATATATAATTGAAAAAATTGAATTCGGATATGTATATTAACAAAAAAACCAAAAAAAAAAAAAGAAAACTTAGAAGATCGGTTTACAATATTATTTTTATTATTATTATTTTATTATTAATATAAATGAAAATCAAAACAATCCAAACCAATGTTGTTTGCTTTTTATCCTCGAAAATGAAAATACGAAAATGAAATTTTGCAGGACCAAACTGAGTCGGCAGCTATCCTGAAAATTAAGGAAAGCATGCAGGAAGAGGCGAAACGTTTCGAGAAAGACTCTGATCATCCTGATTATTTTATGCAATAACACCCCCCTCTTTCTTCTTAAGGCTAATTTTAATTTAAAAAAAAAGAGAATACAAAAAATAACAAAGATTGAAACAAAAAATATGTTACATATGAAAAAAAAAAATATATATTTTTTTTGTCAAATTACTCAGATTTTACTTAATTTTGAATAGTTTTTTTTGTTATCTTTATTACTCTGAGATTGATTTTTAATTTATACTTTATATATGTTTTTCGCTAATTTATTAAAATTCTTTTTTTTTTTGTAAAAAAAAATACTCTCAACATAAAAAAAATCAAAATGAGAAAAAATGAAAGATGAACAATATAGAGACGAGAAGCATATATATATATATATATACATATACTTGTATTTACAGATATATGTATATACGTGTATATATAAATACATATTTATTTAAACAAAAAAAAAAAAAAACAATGCATTCTACTGCACACACAATAATATCCTTTCCACTTCTTACCCGTTTTCAACGTATCTCCTGCATCCCCCTGACATCTCTATCACTCTCTCTCTCTCTCTTCTTTCTTTCCACCTAATTTCCCCCCATTTTCAATTCCCAATCCCGCCATGAAACCTTGTGAAATGTATAAAAAGCAATTTGAAAGACACCATCACCAAGTTGAAAAGAAAAATATAACGATTTTTTTTTTTCAAAGTTAAAAAAAAAGAAAAATAAAATGCAATTAACAAAATATAATCTTAAAACAAAAATGAACAAACAAACGAAAAACAAAAAAAATGATAATCGTAATCGTAAATAAGTTGTTTGCCTTGCTCTGGTCAGTGTAATTTTTTTTTTGTCAATCTTACTATTGTTTACCTTCAATTAATCGATGTTTTTAAGCTTTTTAGTTTAAAAAAAAAAAAAAAAAAAAATATGAATTAATGAACGATTTTTTTCAAAGTGTATTTCTGTGTTTTTATTACTCATACATATATGCGTATGTATATGTAAATTTATATATAGTTCTATATATATGATAATAATTTTTCATGTGCGTATTTACTTTAAGAATCCTTTTGTCTCTTTTGAAGGGAATGATTCTGAATTATTATATACTTTTTTTTCGTTTAGTTTTTTTTTTTTTTTTTGTCACTTTAATTTAATGTTTAATAATTTTCGTTTAGCACTAGTCTTTCGAAAAAAAAAAACAAAATACGATAGAATTTTATTTATATCTAATGTGTTACCTCAAATTTAATACAAGAAAAACCAAAAGATAAGAAAAACAAATTATACAGATGCTCGTATATATATATATCGTACTTCATCTCTATTCTTTACTCTTACTGCTACATGTACAAGTTTTATTTCATTTTGTTCCTATTTATTTTACTAATTTCGTGCGACACTGGGCTCTAGGTCCTTTTTCTTACTTTAAAAAAAAAATAGCATCTCTAACAAAAACAAAAGCTATATAAAAAAAAAGATAATTAAATGAGAACATTCCCTACATACCAGGCAAGGGAATGCTGATAAATGAGATACTTTTGAGTTTTCAATTCTTACACAATTTTCATTTGTTTGTTTCTGTTTGTTTTTATTTTCTTTTCATTCTTGTTTTTAATTTGAATTATTCTCACAATTGACATAAGGACGATACAGTGTGTGTACATATATATATGTATATATATATATATATTAAATGGAAAAAAAAATATATTTTGTGGAGCATGTTTGCGGGAAGTATGATGTTGGTTTAGTTATGTTGCGTTGGTGTTTTCTTGCTACCTGTCCATTGTCGTGATGTAAAAATGATATACATATATTTTATTTGTTCTTTCATTTAATTTTGAGAATTCTTTTTTTTTTTTTGTTTTGTTATTTGTTCGTTAAATATCTTTTCCTTGTGATTTTCTGAAAGTTTAAACTTGTCACGTGACACCGTATAACATCGATTTGCAATGGGCTATTAGAGTGAGAGACTAAGGCAAGTGGTCAGTCAAATCAGTAATTTCAAATCGGAAGACCTAACTATCAAGTATCCACCCTATCTGCTTTTACAACTGTTACAGTCTGTATGACTTTCCGTTCCATATATACATCATCATCAGCACCAACAAACGATTCTCGGCATACACACTCTATCCGTAGCTCAAACGATAAAGAAAACACACAAACAAACACACACGCAATTTATTGTCAGTACACACAACCGAACGTCGGTGCAACACCCAATACTAGGATTGTAGGATGACATAAGCATGAATCTCAAATGATTAGTGAAAGAGAGAGGAAGGAAAAACAAATACAGCAATAATATTTCGTGCTCTTAAACTTGCTGCTGGTTCAGCTGTGATTTTTTTTTATTTTAATTTCTTTTAAATTTTTTTTTCTTTTGTGGAGGCAGGTCCTTTTACCTTTAACTAGTGACAATCATTTCTGTCAAAACTGGTCTCTTTCATCGCTTCAGTTGGCTTATAGATTTTTGTTATTGGCTTGCTTGGCGAGGTATTGTGGTTTCTTCGTCTTCCGTGGTGTTGTAGCACAAGAGAATCATTTCGCGAATAGTCTTCCCCGGTTCCTTGGTGTTGTGGTTGTCTTTCTAAATGTTGTGAATATAGTATTTCTTGTTAGGTTAGGTTACAGCAGAGGCATAAAGCAATTCGTTCTTCTCGTCGAATTCAGTTGTGAAATGAGGCCTTGTCGTTAATTCAGACGAACGATGCGATGTTTCGTATTTTGTCTATACTTAGTTGTTGTGGGGAAGGGTTCGATAGTTTCTCTTTAATTGCATCCAGAAGTGGTCTTAGACGGGGATTATACCCAAGTTACAATCTATTTACAATGATAATATCCATCTATCGCTTAGTTTCTAAGGCCCAACCATAATCGACGTAAGGAGAAGTACACGTCAGTTGAAGTAGTCGTGCGAATGCAAAGACAAATGATATACTGTGATCATAATAACCATTTCGCTCAGTTTCGTTAAGTCTCGTTAAGTTTCATAAGTAGGTAGGTGTAGGTAAGTTATCAGAAGCAATACATTGAAATTTGGCGATGCTTCTCTGGCCTATACTATCCCCCTGAAGTCAATTATAGTTGGATTTTAACTGTGGGCCTTGTAAGACTATGCGACTAAGAGTATGACTTAGAAGAAGTCTAATTGAGACGTGGCTTATGCCCGTTGAATGAAAACAAAAAAACAACAAAAAAATAATACAATGTGAATTTTCTTTTTTTTTGTTCGGTTATTCAGCCTTTCTCTCACACATTATTCGTAGCCATCTCTTTGGACAGACACAAAAGGGTTATTTTTAGGGTAGACATTCGATCTAGACATAAATCTCTTCTCTTTCATTTCGTCACTCTTTTCATTTTTCTTTTGCTTTCCGCACTGATTTACTGTCAAATTTCATTAGAAGAGAAATAGTACTTACAAAATTTCCGTCCGTATAAACAATCAAAAATAAAAAATAAAAATAAAACAAAACAAACAAACAAAAAAAAAATTACATAACATAACTTCATACAAAAAAAAAACACAAAAAAAAATATATTTTCAATTATTTTTTTCTTCTTTTAATTAAATCACATTTTTTTAAGGTCAGTTAGAAAGAATGAATGAATTTAATGCAGAAATAATAATAAAAACAGAGAAAGGCACATAAATTTATAAATCAAACAGTCAAACAATAAATTATTAATTTTAAAAAAGCAAAAGCCAATCACTATTTTGTAATTTTAAAAAGTTAAACAACAAACCAAAACAAAACAAAACAATAACGCATTACTTGAGAATTGGTAGAATCAAAAAATATATATAAAACATAAACCAACCTAATTGTATCAAAGAAAAAAAGAAATCAGCATCACATTAAAAAGAAAAAAAAAAAACAAAATTGTAATAAGGATAGAAATTTAACAAACAAAAAAAACAAAGAAAATGTTGAAATATTTACTACGCAACAACTTTATAATAAATGTTTTAAATAAATGTTATATGAAAGTGGCATATGTACGTTAATTAACAAACGAAAATTAAGCAAATCTATAAAGAGAAGGAAATACGTGTGTTCAGTAGTAGTATATCGTGAAACCGATTATAGTCTGTTTCTTGCTAGAAGATATTTCTAAAATGGTAAAATATGTTTAATTTTATTTTTTTTTAGCAAACTATCAACGCTTTTTTTTTCCACTGAATGCAACTTTAGATTTTCTTTCGCGTTCGCAGTTGATCGCTGAGGTTTTGCTTGAATTTTAACGTGTGTAATATAAATTCGGGGAATTTTTTTTGCCGTGTTCTGTTTTAAGTAGGCCTACGTTTATTCTTATGAAGACGAAAGTTAACTCATGCAATCGAGCGAATACAGTTTCGTTGAGTTTCGTTCACTTTTGTTTGAATGCAAAAACAGTCAAGTCACTCTCACAGTTGTAAATGGAATTTTGTGAGCTTTAGACTATTCCTTCGGTTTTGACATAAGTTTGAGTTAACTTAAGTCAATTGTGGTTGGACGTTTGATCTCCGGATTGCATAGTCGCGTAAATTTTGACTTGCACTCACGGGTCTTGATGTGTTGGCACAGTGATCACTCGTAGAAATGGTTGATTCCAGTTTGAGATTGCAGATAAATCATGTATGTCCTTGAGAGAGCCTTGATCGTATCTTGGAACTCTCGGTGACTTTGTGATTCGTGCGAACTATGAAGCTGATGAAAATGATGTTCTCTTCTGAATTCGTTTAGTTACGAATAATGAAAGAGAGATGCAACCACAATGCCTGTGAAAAACTATTGAAATGGCAAACAAATTATTTGCAAGATCATTTTCTCTTAAACAAAATATAGCATGCGAGAGAGATATTACTGCTTCGACGATCCACCACCAGATGAGGAAGTAAATCAAGGACACGGGCATGACAAACAACAATCCCAACCACAAACAATCTTGCTCCGATACCTGATCAGCGTCTATGAATGTGGCGAATGCATGACGATCTCCCTGCAACATAAGTACTTCTGTTTGTTAGCAGGTTTTTCAGGTTTTCAGCAGACGAACTTTGGTCTAAAAATCGCACTTGGTTATAAAATGGTTGCTTAAAAAAAAGACTGGCAATGCCAAAACTGATCAATCAATCATCGCTACCAATGATAACTGTGTCACAATCCGTGAGTGCATCTCAAATTCGGTAGAATTTGAACAAAAAACCACAATTTTCATTGACCTTCTAAAAATTTTTTTTTTTTTTTATTTCCAAAATTCTTTGGTTTCTATATTGTTATTCCCCTCCTAAAATCCAAGTTTTCCCACACCTCCCCAACCTCCCGCCCGTCCTCATCGCCAACTTTGAAAAAAAAAACAGAAAAAAAACAACAAATAGATAATTTTTTTGTTCGTTTTTATTTATTCATTTCTTTTATTTTCTTGCAGTTATGGAAATGATTTTTGCTTAGGATATTATTAAAAAAAAAACGGATTTAATTAAATAAATAAATAAAACAAAATTCAACAAGAGTAAACCATCAATATAATTTTTTGTTACATATTTTTTTTAAGGAATTATACAAAAGAAAAAATACATACATATACTAATTGATAAAACAAAAACAGAAGAAAAAAAATTTACTGAATTTATTGTCATCCCTTCTCTCTTCACTTTTTTTTCACTTCTACAACTTACACAAAATAAAAAATACAAAATAAAACGAAAAAAAAAAACAAAAAAACAAAACTTAGTTCAATTAAAAACAAAAATAATATGATTTAGCAAAGAAATATATATATATATATATAAATATATATGCATACAGATATATGTGTATATGTATATATGAATATTCTATATATATATATATATATATACATATATGTATATCTATATATATAGATTCTAATCAAAATGTCAACGAAGAGATGTAAGGAAAAAGAAAGGCTACGCTGCAATTAACAAATGCCAAGACAACAAAACAAAATATATATATATATATATATGTATATATATGATATTTCCTTCTCTCCCCTTATACATTGATCACCAGGAAAAGTCATTATGCAAAACTTTTTTCCTTTTTTGTTTTAGTAAAATTATACATAAACAATTTTTTTTATATAATATATAGATAAAAAAAAAACGAAAAATAAAATAAAAAAACACAAAAATGAAAAAAAAAACAACATAGTATGCCGTTTTCTTCTTGTATCTCTTTTATATTTTCCGTGTTTTTCCATTATACTTATTTTTTTTTGTTGTTGTGGTTCCTCAAAGTTTATGTTATAAGTATATATATATATATTATTTATGCATATATATGTATATATATATATTGTAAGGATTGTAAGGAAAGGACATATTAAAGAGATCAAAATTAAAAAGTATGAGTTCACTCTTCAAATAAGCAAAAACAAATTGTAAACTGTATATAAGAACAATTTTTTTTTTCATTATTATATTGAGGAAACATTATTATTCTTTTGTTTTCTGATTATTAATGAAATTACAAGAGAAAAACAAATGAGTCTAAAGTATAAGTTCTAAGTTGTATGTCGATGAGAATTAGGAATTATAAAAGAAAACAAAATTAATTTAAGATGTGACACAGAACCCTTTTTGTCGATGTTTGTATACACCATTGGGGAAAAGTAATAAATTTAAAAATCAAATGCAAATTTTAGTATGCAAGATTATATAAGAATAAAAAAAAAAACAAAACAAAACCATAATCTTGTTTACTTAAATCCCAGAAATTATTTGAATGTGTGAATGAGTGTACAATGCACGTGTATCTAAAGCTTTTCCTTTATAGTAATCCCTCTAGTTATGGAAAAAACAAAAAACAAAGACAAAAAAATAAAAACATTCAGTATGTTTGTACTAAAGAAGTACTAAAAAGAAAACAGAAAGAAAGACAGAGAGAGAGAGAAACAGAATAATTAAATCAAACACGAATGATAAACTAAATCTATTCAGTTTCAAAAAAATTACACGCACGCGTATAGTTTTGATTACATTATATTTTTTTTTGTGTGTAAATATTCAAAAGATATGAAAACTGATAAAATAAATTTAATGATATATTAAAACAAGAAAAAAAAAACACATTTAAATCTTATTTGAAATTGTTTCTTCTTAATTTGTTTGTTACACAGTTGGGGAAGGGCCTTATTTGCGTTTTGCAAGGAAGATTCTTCCACACTTTTATTTCGTATTTCCTCTAGTTTCTTTTTTTTTTTCAAATGAAAACTAAAGTTTGTGTATGTGTCCATGTCTAGTATGTGTGTATTTGATTTTTATTTTTAATGTCCTTTTCTTGCTTTCCTATACTTTTTTCTTTCTTATTTTTTTCGTACATAATTTAAGTCTCTTCAAATAGAGGGGAGATTGCGGTATAGATAGAGCTTCTATTTTCGCTATTTATTTCCTATGATCTTTTACTCTTCTTTTCTGTAAATAAATGTGTATAGTTTTATTTCATTTATCCTTTTTTTGGTTTGTCATTGATAAGATTAGACGACACTCAAATGAATTCACTCAACGATCATGGAATAGGCTTAAGTTTTGTTGGCACACCTAAACTTGATGAGAGTGGAGTTTAGTAAAAGTATAGGGATTGCACAATTTATTGGCTCTTCAACCGACCTTACAGAAGTCAAAATTTAATGTTGTGCAAAAAAAAAAAAAAAGAAGAAGAAAACAATCAAGGAATCTATGTCCTCCCTAACCGCACTCCAAACACTAGATTAGAGAGAGAGAGAGATGTACTATTTTAGAAGCAAGTGATTTTTTGATAAGAGCCAATTTTGAGGAGCTAAAATATAGAACTAAGATATTGATGTTGTTGGTGATTATTTTTGTATTTTTTTTTCTTCCTTCATTATTTGGCTTGTGTACACCAAAAACAAGAGTTTTTGTTGTTTTCGTTCTTTAAAGTGGTTTTATGACACCAAATTGCTTTGATTCTTTCTTTTCTAGGTATTGGATTTCTACGATCATACACAACGACTTGTAAACTCTTAGAACTATGTTCTATCAGAGCTTAGTTCATACCAAATTCTTATTTCTCCCACGAAAATGACTAGCAAGCAAATAGGATAAATATAAATCCCAAGGGGAAAAATTGATATGAATGAAAAAAAAAACACATATATTAACAAAAAAAAAGAAAAGAATAAATAAAAGTAAAATTAAATAAATAAAAAAGAAACAAAAAGATATATATAATTGAATACATTTTTTTATATACAGTTTTCAAGTGGAACTGAAAAGAAGAAACATTCAATTAAGCGTGCGTGTACAAAACTAAACAAAAGCTATATATATGTATGTCCAACACTCTTACATAATCCCAAACACACTTATCCACACACAAATACACATACACACACACACAGAGATACATTGAAAAACGAATTGAGCCAACATGAAATAAATTCAGCTGAATGGTGATGTGAAATATGCCACAAAATCTTATTTGTTTTGTTCCCTATTTCACATGATAATTGTATATAACATATATATATATATACATATATATCCCCATATATATAAATATATATATGTATGAAAAAAAAGTATATATATATATATTCAAATAATCTTTATTTTATAGCTCTTAATTTCACTTTATCATTAAGAAGAAAAAAAAAAATAAACAATGAACGAAGTAAATCTTTAAAATAAATTTAAGTCAAAGAAATAATAATGAAACAAGAAAAAAAAAACAAAAAAAAAAATAAAAAATAAACAATTAAAGAATACCTAAATAAAAAAAAAATATATATATAAACAAGAAACAAAAACCCAAGCAGAATGGAAAAAATAAGAAAAATGATTATTCATAAGTAAGAAAAACAAAAACAAACGATGGAAAAAAAAGAAGAAATTAATGTTAAGCTAGGTTGCTTGCATCTATGTATCTGTTTTGAAACTATTTTACCTTTTATTTTTCTTCTTATTTTGATAGTTTTTATTTTTTGTTTCCGTTAATATATATAAATATATATATTTATGTGTGTATATTCATATATATATATATAAACGTTTATATATATATACATATACATATGTTTATATATATGCATATATATATACAATTTCTTAAGGACATATATTGTACATGTATATATACAAAAGTATTAAATTAATTTTTTTAATAATAAAAAGAAAAGAAAAAAAAATATGAAAACAAATAAAATTATATCTGAATTATTCAATTATGTATTTATAAAACCAATTAACTGATAAGTGAAAGATGAAAAATACAAAACAAAATGCAAAAAAAACAATAAAAACCACAAAAAAAAAAAACAAAACACCTTTCAAACAATGTAGTCTGCGTCGACATTGAGTACACTATATAATAGATACAAAGAATGAAGATGAAAAAAGGAAAAAGAAAAGAAAAAACACAAAAAAAATAAAAAAAAAACAAAAAAAAATACAAAAATAAAAAATGCGAACAAAATATATTTGAAAAGATTACAAAAAAAGAGAAATAATTTAATAAATAAAAATTAAAAAAAAAACAACGCTGTGTGTTTATTCTTTGATCGTATACATTTTCTGTACTGTTTGAGCACACCTATCTGCCGCTCCTCCTAGGTGTTCGGAAGACGGGACATCAATGCACGAAATGGGGAATGTCTTCACAAGGGTGAGTTATTTTTTTTTTTCAAAAATTAGTTATGTCCAGTAATTGTTCAACACATTAATTCGACAAACAACAAACTCACCCCCACTCCACAAATCTTGAGAATCTTACATTCAAGTATTTATAATAACTAGTCATCAAACAGATGGCCAATTTAAACGTTAAAAAAGACGTAAAATTTCCTTTACATTAAGTTTTACCTATAATGATTTCTGTAGAAGCTGCATGGACGAGGATGAGGAAGAACCATCGAACACTTGCTATGTAATTGCAGTGCTCTCTCATCCCGTAGATTCGGACTAATGGGGTCCATTTCTTTGTTAATCTGAACTGAGCAACATCAGAATCAGCCTTCTTCTTTGCTTTATCAAAAGCACAAATTTGTTTGCGGAATAGGTAGCCTAAGATCCGCGTGGTAACACAATGGGCCTATGTTTGGTCTAAGTGTGTCTGCTGTCCGTATGCGCGGCAGTCAGCCACCTCAACCTAAGAACCTAGTCTCTACTGTTATCTTCGTGTCTTAATGTTGTTATACAATGACTTATCATAATCGAAACTGCAGTATGGCATGTCTTTCTGGGGTGGAAATTACTTCAATAAAATGTAACTTTTATTAACCAAGGAAAAACATGTTATAATGGTATTGTTAAAATTAATTGCAGAACACCTCGTTTTGAACTATTCAAAAGCCTGCAAATTCTTCCCTTAAGGCATCTGTACTGCTACAAAAATCGTACAAGCTTTCATTGAAAACTCAGGTTATTGCCATATTTGGTTTCATGAGCGTCATAATTTACGCACCAACGCACAGTGGGACCAACCAAAGCAATAATTAAAAAAATCAACTATATTAGCGGTACTTTTGAGTGATTGGAATGTCATCTTAAATATACAGTACCTCACAAAATTGAGCATACACTCACAGCTTAAACATATTTTTATCTTTTTCGCCTTACAAAAAGTAGTTAATTAATAAAACTTAAATGCAGTTCGAATTGACATATTTCAATTGCTAAAAACCATAAACAAAAACATGAAAATTAAAAAAAAAAACTAGCTATTTCTAAGCAAAATAAATAAAGGCACTTCATTTTAACACAAAATTGAGCATACACTTAAAGTAAATTCGAGTTACGACTAAAACACAAAACCAAAACAGTTACAAATAAAATTTCAGAAATGCGTGGCACCTCCTTTAGCATCTATGACAGCTTGTAACCGCCGTGGCATGGATTTTACCAGTTTTTCAGTAAAAGATGGCTGAATCCCTTCCCAAGCTGCCTGAATTTTAGCTTTTAGCTCCTGCTTATTGGAGCAGGTACTTTTTTTTAACCCGAACTTTTATTTCGTGCCATAGATGTTCAATAGGGTTAAGATCCGGCGATTGTGGGGGTGTTTTTAGCTGCTTTGGAGCGTTATAAAGCAACCATTCGCGTACTAAATAGGAGGTGTGCTTCGGATCATTATCTTGTTGGAAGTAAAAAACCGAAGGTAGACCTAATTTTACTGCGGAACTTCGTAAATTTCGTTTTAAAATATTCAAATACCCAATTTTGTCCATAGTATTTTCTATAAATTCGAACTTTCCACAGCTATTTGAAGCCATACAACCCCACAACAGCACAGATCCTCCCCCGTGTTTTATGGTTGACTTTATATTTTTAGCTTTGAGAGTTGTATTTGGTTCCCTCCGAACAATTTGTTTGCCATCAAACCCAAATAAATTTATTTTTGTTTCATCTGAAAACAAAACACCTTTCCAAAAGCTTTCCGGGTGGTTTACATTTTGCCAAGCAAACTCCAATCTTTTCTTCTTATTAACTAGGGAAATGCACGGTTTTCTTCGGGCCACCTTCTTCCTACCATTTAAATTATTCTTTCTCAAGACTCTGCGAACGGTTTCCACTGAAAGAGGCTTATTAATTACGGATGACACCTCAGCCGTCAACTTTGGAATGCTAGATTTTGGATTGGACTTGATTGTCCGAACAATATACTGCTCGTTTTGTTCTGAGAGCAATTTTTTTCTTCCGCTTCCAGGTCTGTTTTTTAGTGTCCCTTCATATCTATAATTGTTTATTATTTTTCGTACCGTTGCATGCGATCGCCCTACAGTTTCTCCTATTTTTCGCATCGACTTCCCCTAGCAAAATAGCTTAATTATGAGCATTCTCGTTGACAAAGTAGTCTGTTTTCGCATGTTTTCCATTTTTCGCACAAAGAAGAGAATATCGGTCTTTTCAGTTCAAAAGCGTGTGCAGAAATGATCATCAGGGACATTTGTTGCTTCATTGCTGAACAAATTTGCATGTATCTATTCTGCGAAGCTTGTGTATAACGCACACATGACATCTGTATGCTCAATTTTGTGTGTCGATCTCAGTGGGTTGTTTCCTTTTTCATGCGAAAAGAACCGCTATGAAGTCGCCTGTCTGTGAATTTGGCATATACTCTTGTTGGATATGTATTCAGTTATGATTGTATACCAAAAAAATAAAACAAAAAAGTGGTCGACCTTAAAACAGCACGAATATGAAGTAATGATAGGTGTATGCTCAATTTTGTGAGGTACTGTACATAGTCCCTAACTGCTTTCAAATTTGTTGAATTTGTCAACTGGTCATAGCCATAGTTATATAGCATTAAACAAAGCCAAGTTTAAATTTGTTCGCCAAGTGATACCACGTGCTCTTTGTGACATAGTTTAAATTGGTTATTGGTGGTGAAGTGTGCGTTCAAATACGTATATGACTATGAATCAAGGTATGAGTAATGATATGACGTTTACGAAAATTGTTTCTTGTCGTGGTTCTTCTAATATAACGATTTGAATGTGTTGCTAATTTGAATAAAGAAAAATAGTGCATTTTGTATTTAACTAAACTATTCACAAAAACACCGAAAAACACCCCTGAGATTTTTTTTTGTTTTATCATAAGCAATATATCTATTAGATAAATCACGAAGGAAACTTTTTTTTGCACAAAGTTTGCGCCTTTTTTAATAATTGACATTTTTGTAGGTGCAAGTCCTGCAATCAAAAATGTCGACCTCTTGCAAACATGGATTCAAAGTGAGAAGTCATTGAAATTGATTATCGTTGCTGTAAAGATTAGATATTTACAAGGCAGTTGTTAATAGTTATAATACGGATAGTTTCTTATTTGTTACCGCGTTTGTCTCATTGAAATTAGTAGAACAACAGTTTGGGTGAATTCCCGGCCAGGTTCTACTTATTTCTGTAGGGCTATGAAATTGATTTTCATGGAAGAGATAATCTACTCAGCCGAGTAGAGGAGGTCTTTTTGGAGAAGTCCTTATCCGCGGGCAGATTGCAGTCAGGTATGCGATTTCGTCAGACCATACCAAGACTAGACTGCCTTGTTTGATCAGACAATCAAGTTGCCGAAATAATAACAATAATTTTGATTTCGTGGTATTTCAGGAGACAGTCTGAGAAGAGCATTAAATGCAGCACCCAAGTGCGGCTCATTAGACTCAACCATTTTTTCTGCTCCTATTTCGGGCGCAAATTTGTGTGCAAATCCACTTCCAGCGCTCAGGGCGGCGCAAAAGTTTGAAGTGAACCTGGGCTAAGTTCCAGGAACGACCAATATGGTTCTCTCACGAGTAGAAGGGTCCTACGATTTTTTAGACAACAATTAAATATTTTGTTCACACACTTCATTAAGAGAGATTTAGGCAACAGGGCAAGGGTTTTTCTTTTCTTTTGAGCTTGTCAGACTTCGGGTGTTCTTTTTAGTTCTTTAGTTGTGAAAGGTGTAAGCCATAATCTTCACGAAAAATTTGGAATAATGGGCTCCAAATGTTCCTTTAACCAACATGGAATCGGCTAATTTTGAACATTTGAACATCATTTTGAACTGTAGCCATAGGACTGTCACACTTAGGTTGCTTTGTCTCTCTGGCTTTGAATAGCGAATATGTGTATTGCTTTTGTTGCAATCGGTTCGGACTGAACTATAATGCGGATGAGGGAGCATGAGCTAGTGTCAAACACTCATGGGTGAGTGAGCGCATACACTTATCCCCTTGAGCTAACCTATATTGTCATCCAAACTGACATTAGCTGTGTTTTTTTGCAAGCGTATAAACGCTTAAATTATAAGTGTACAAAAATACGATCTTTGGCGCTTGATAATTCATCATAAAATCTTGGCAGCACCGAAGATATATCGCAGCACAATTATGACAGACAGTCAATTATGACAGGGGGTGGAATTGTGTAAGGTGATAGTTGATCGTTAATGGGCACAACCTCCGGTTTGCGATTGTGTAGCGTGACCATAACTTTAAAAGCAAAAGCACTTAATAATTATAAAATAAAAACAATTTTCATCAAATGAAAAGAATCGCAAAGTGACGGTAAGTACGCAAATAAGTCTCATTTCCAGCTTGATCGACATCAACGCACCATGAACTCAGAACATGAGAAGCATTCAACAAGAGAGCGTCGTTTTCATAGAAAACGTCACCTGCAATACCAGGCCACCAGAAACACAAGAAAGCAGTAGGTTCAAGTTCAAGTTTTTAAAATAGTGGTTCGATCTGTACACTCAGCCTTAATCTGAGATTCACTTTCATTCGAAATTGAGTCGAATTCGAAGAGATTGTATTCTGAGCAATGAAATTGAAAATGGGACTTGGGAAATGAATAATGGTGGTAGATAAGTAGAAAAAAGTGGTAGAAAAGTGGTAGCAAAGACAAAAGGTTTCCATGTTAATTCACTTATTTATTTGATGTTGATATATAATATACTAGATTCCGAAACCCGGCTTTGCCTGGTGTGTTTCTTTGTTGTGTTTACCGCACTTTTTAATTTAAAACAATAATAAGACTGCTCGAACCAGAACTCAGAGAAGAATTTGATTTTTCTTTTGTCATTGATGCCTATCCCAATCTCTCATTCACATCCCTACTCACATTGAGTACAATTCGTTGACTGTGTGCATACATGTTGAAGTTTTAATTATCAATGTGTGCTGCAGCAAAACGGACGAAAATTACGGTTTTTTCTCAACCATTTACACACAACTTGGAGGGATATCAAGCGATTCATAAGAAAAAAGTTCTTGGAAATCCCATCTATGTACCTGCGCGCGATGTTCACTTGTTGTGAAAAATTGAAGTCAAACTTCATGAACCATGAACAAAATTAGCCAAAATTATCTTGTAACACATTATGTAATAAGTCTAGCTCTGAAATTTGGTGACTCAGGCAGTCGTTCGTATATGTTCGACTAGCTGTACCCGCGACTTCGTACGCGTAGACATTCGAATTTCCTGACGCGATGCCTGGTAAGATTACGTTCATGTTTATGAGTCCAGCAGGCATTTTGTCAGCTCTTATGACAATTCTATGATCGTTCGACGGCATTCTGTCCAATGCCGTTTTAAACAGTCAGCAATCCGTTATGCTGATGAAAATAGACTTGCAAGTCAGCAATTATTTCTCGAGGATTGTGCGCGTTTGATCATTTTCGTCATTGCAATTCCCACGATAATATATTTAAAAAACGGGTGGACAATTCAATGCCGACAATCTAACTTGATGAAGTGAAGATCCATTTGGCTTTTTTCTTTTTTTTGTGCGAGGGTAGGTGAAAATCTTCAAGAGATACTATGGGGACCGTTCCCACATAACAAAAGGGATTATTACACGGTAAAAACACCCCCTCCAAATAAAGTATTGACATTGAGAACATTTTTATGAAGTACAAACATAAACAGTTATTGTGCAAATTTTCATTAGAATTAGCCTTAAAAGGAAACATATGTACATGTGCATACAACCATTCTTTTTTAAATAAATATATTATTATTAGTTCATATTAAATATAAACATATGTATTTACATACTTCAAATGTAATTGAAAATCCTTTACCATTGGTATGTTATATCTAGACAATTACAAATATTCATACCTGTTAGTAAAAATTAGTAAGATATATATGCATTTGTGTACTTAAATGATACGTACTTACATAGATGGTATTTTTGCAGCTAGAGCACTTCGTTGTATACAACATTTGCGGTTGTACGATTTGGCGTTAATATATGCAAATTTTCCATGGAAAAAGCATTCATTGTTCAAATAAATACCGGTAAATTTATCTGTTTGACCTTGAGCCTTATTGATAGTCATAGCAAAACATAGCTTAATTGGAAACTGCAGCCTTTTAAAAAGAAATGGGTAGTCCGAAGGTATCATCGGTATTCGTGGAATAAACACATTCTCATCTGTGACTGGTCCTGTTATAATAATCGCTTCAATTACATTAGATTTTAAAGCTGTTACCAGGAACCTTGTTCCATTGCGTACAGCTTTGGAGGACACAAATTTCTAGGCAAAATTATTGGCACTCCAACTTTTAAGAAAATTATGTAACCTGGTAGTCCCGCTGGATTCGTAGAATTTAAGAATTCTGTTGGAAAATGTACCGAATCATGGATCGATAAATGTGTACGTCACCATTGATCTTGCTTAAAATGAATTCATTGATTCTGGATGCTGAATCATTTCTTGCAGCCAGAATAGCTCTTTCTCTGAACCAAGAAGGGGTTTTGCTACTTATATATTGAACAGAGGGATATATCGAATCCACCAATTCATTAATATCTCTTACTTGCTTCCCAACGGAAAGAGTAACTTTTTTCTTCTTGTACCGTACCGTATACACTCGCCGATAATATACATACCTCCAATAACCACATTTGTACACATTGTACATACAGTACCTCACGAAATTGAGCATACACTCACAGCTTAAACATATTTTTATCTTTTCGCCTTACAAAAAGTAGTTAATTAATAAAACTTAAATGCAGTTCGAATTGACATATTTCAATTGCTAAAAACCATAAACAAAAACATGAAAATTAAAAAAAAACTTGCTATTTCTAAGCAAAATAAGAAAAGCCACCTCATTTTAACACACAAAATTGAGCATACACTTAAAGTAAATTCGAGTTACGACTAAAACACAAAACCAAAACAGTTACAAATAAAATTTCAGAAATGTGTGGCACCTCCTTCAGCATCTATGACAGCTTGTAACCGCCGTGGCATGGATTTTACCAGTTTTTCAGTAAAAGATGGCTGAATCCCTTCCCAAGCTGCCTGAATTTTAGCTTTTAGCTCCTGCTTATTGGAGCAGGTACTTTTTTTTAACCCGAACTTTTATTTCGTGCCATAGATATTCAATAGGGTTAAAATCCGGCGATTGTCGGGGTGTTTTTAGCTGCTTCGGAGCGTTATAAAGCAACCATTCGCGTACTAAATAGGAGGTGTGCTTCGGATCATTATTTTGTTGGAAGTAGAAAACCGAAGGTAGACCTAATTTTACTGCGGAACTTCGTAAATTTCGTTTTAAAATATTCAAATACCCAATTTTGTCCATAGTATTTTCCATAAATTCGAACTTTCCACAGCCATTTGAAGCCATACAACCCCACAACAGCACAGATCCTCCCCCGTGTTTTATGGTTGACTTTATATTTTTAGTACATTTTGCCAAGCAAACTCCAATCTTTTCTTCTTATTAACTAGGGAAATGTACGGCTTTCTTCGGGCCACCTTCATGCTGCCATTTAAATTATTCTTTCTCAAGACTCTGCGAACGGTTTCCACTGAAAGAGGCTTGTTAATTACGGATGACACTTCAGTCGTCAACTTTGGAACGCTAGATTTTGGATTGGACTTGATTGTCCGAACAATATACCGCTCGTTTTGTTCTGAGAGCAATTTTTTTCGTCCCCTACCAGGTCTGTTTTTTAGTGTCCCTTCATATCTTTAATTGTTTGTTATTTTTTTGTATCGTTGCATGCGATCGCCCTACAGTTTCTCCTATTTTTCGCATCGACTTCCCCTAGCAAAATAGCTTAATTATGAGCATTCTCGTTGACAAAGTAGTCTGTTTTCGCATGTTTTCCATATTTTCACACAAAGAAGAGAATATCGGTCTTTTCAGTTCAAAAGCGTGTGCAGAAATAATCATCAGGGACATTTGTTGCTTCATTCCTGAACAAATTTGCATGTATCGGTTCTGCGAAGCTTGTGTATAACGCACACATGAAATCTGTATGCTCAATTTTGTGTGTCGATTTTAGGGGTTGTTTCCTTTGTACCTTGTGTTAAATACCACTTTTTTATTATTTATTAATTCTTCTTATCAATATTCTTATTTTCACAACGTGTTCACTACTGTGGTGTTTCAAATCAAATTCAAATTTATTTGAACAAAAACTGTACAATTGGTCTTACTTGCTAAAAGCTTAAACTGTAAGGGGATGTTGGCTGAACAATAGGGACCCAACGGATTGTCAATGGTTACAGAGTATTAAGTGTTGACATGGTGTTCAGGTCCGTGTGTTCGTTGGTGGTCATCTCGGGATGGGGTGGTGGTGGTGTGGCGGCCTATTTAGCCCCGAGGCTGACTGTTATCACTGCTTTGATAGAAGCGATACAGTCCGATGGTTGATGTTCGTGGGAATGTTTGCTCGTTCAGCAGATTCACTGCGTTGAGGAATCGTTGTCTGGGTTGTCGTGCTTCTCAATTCTCTGATGGTCATGTTTGGATGGTTTCCGATGTCATGTATTTGCCTCTGGAACAGTGTCACCGAGCTTCTTCGTAAAGTCTTCTGTTACTGGGATACTTCTGGCGGTCTCTGTCGTAGGTGAGACCGGTGCATGTTCGGAGTATCTTTCTTTCGAAGATCGATAGCTTCTCCATGCTGGTCTTGGATATGGTATGCCATACAGGGAACCCATACGCTATAATTGGCCGAATGAGTTGCTTGTAGAGTAACAACTTCGTCTTCTGGCTCAGTCCGTTTTGTTTTCGCATGAGAGGGTAGATACGATGAAATCCAAAGTTGGCTTTCTAAGAGTCGACTTAGAATGGTTGTTGAATTTAAGTCTCTCGGTGAAGTTAACGCCGAGGTACTTCACGTTTTCTTTTGTTGCAAAAATAACAATATCAAATGTAGCTGAAGTAGTATGAATACACATACATACATTTCTCAGAATGAACACGCAAATCAACGAACGCCGCTTGGGCACCGTTACTGGCAATGATGCGTAGTATGAATACGCTCGTGAATATATATACATCCCTATAAATGAACACGCATAAACACGAACGCCGCTTGCGCACTGATTTTGGCAATGGTCTCCACTCATCTTATTCGCAAAACAATGCAAATAATATATGTTTTATGTTGTAACTTTTCTCTTAGACAACGTACAGATATAACATATATACCAATGGATTCGTTAATGAAAGTTCTACACAGATATAAAGATTATATATTAAGATATTAAAGTTAAGTTCTGTTCGCTGAGAGTCAAGAGAAGTTGAGATGAACCACCGAAAATTGGGAAAAAATCAAATTTATTACTTAACATGTTTATTTAAAGGGTTTTTGTTGAAAAAAACTTAATATGTGGTATAGAAAAAAACTCCGCAAAATAATTATGAAGCTATTGGAGAAAACTGCGCTCGAATCCGTTGGGTGGATTTGGAGATTTTGTGTCAGATACATATATACATCAAATCTTAAGTTCCTTTTATAAAAGTAAGTGATTGAGACGTAGAAAAAAATGAATGGTTGCACCAAAGCAAAATATGAAAAATTTGTGTGTATATATGGAAGTTACAACACACTGGGGGATGGTTGATATCCACGACTACGCAACTTGAAATGGTTTCATACCGGATTGATGCAACCACCCTTATTTTGAGAATTTAATTTTCGTTTAAAAAGTGCTCGTAACTTCCGAACCGTGTGTCGTACCGATTTAAAAATTCACATTCACATTCAGCATCTAAACTTTAGAATGATTTTTGTTGAAAATTTCAGAGCTCTGTGACATGTAGTTTCGGAGCCTTTGTCGGTCAGACACACAAACTTTCTGCTTTTTAAGTAGTTAAGATGAATATGAATGAATGTGTACGGTTACGGACAAAACAATACGACCACTGAATCTCTTTAGTAAATTCCATTCCAAACCGCTCACCAAACCAAATTCACTTTAGTCTCACCGGACTAATGCATATCTTCTATTTTTTTTTTGCCTTTTGAAACTTAAGCGGTCTGCGAATTTAAGATGATTTCTCATGTGCTTTTGGCGCTACTCTGGGCTACATCTGCCTACTCTTCTACATCTTCCGATGAAATTTTGTTCTTCAAACCTTTTTGTATTATTGGGGATTGGACTAGCAATTTTAATTCAACCATAATCTCTGTAGCTGATTTGAAGGGGCTTTTCATGGGCAGACCTTTAATTTGGTTATCATCTTTTAGCGATGTTTTTCGTGGTGCTATGGTTATGGTATTTGATATTTTGTTGACTGTAACGCATTAAAAATTACTTCAAAAACAACAAAACCAAAAATTAAGTACAAGTACCCCGATCTTATTATTTTGTTGGCACCATTTTGTAGGTCGTGGGTCGCCATAGCGTAGTGGGTTAGTGCGTCGACTCCTATGCAGAGGGTGCCAGGTTCGATGCCCGAATTTACCACCTTTCATATTTCACGGCTCCACCTCTTTCGAGTCACTGACAATGCTCAAAGAGTATTTCTTGTCTAGAAAAAAGCTTCTCAACTTCGCCGTTCGGAGTCGGCACAATTATGCCTGAAACAAAATTGTGCGTTTGCTCTGGCGTTGGCTTTCAGCACACAGACAATTGCCAAGCATAAAATACATCGACCTGCTTCAGTGAATAATGAGAGACATTGAGAGAATCGTAATAAAACGTAAAACGTAGTCCATCGCACGTCATTATTCAACATGTTGGATATTTTTTGACAGAGGAGTGCGCTGTGAGAGAATTTTTCTCCTAGATTGAGTTTTCTTCCAAATTGAGAGCATTTTGTGTCTACTGTCACTTGAGAAATGAAAACAGCTGATTAAAAATAATTTAACGACAGAAGTCATTTCAAATGAGTGTAAGCAGAAAGGCGGCAATTTTTTTCATCTAGTAGATGAGAGAGAGAACAGCTGATAAATTGAGTACTTATTTCAACGCTGTGCGTCATCGTAACATGAAGTCGGCTGGCGCAGCGCACTATTGTGTTTCAGCCATTAAATTGTAGGTCCCTTCCACGCGTGAGAGAATAATAGCACGCACAACACGAGTGGTTGCTGAGAAGCTTGGCCCTCTACGGGCTGTAGCGCACCCATATTATTATTATTTTGTAGGTCGATCTAGTTTACTGAACAATGTTCTCTCTCCATTCATTGTATCCTTTTTTGCAGAGAACAAAGCACCGTTAACAACAAATTTGCAACATGCTTGATGCAACACATTGCTGTGACGGTAGGGAGAGTTTTCCATACCATCTTTAATAACTCGAAATAAATTCCTTATAGCACTTTCACAAAGTGACATAGGCCATATGGCCTTATGACACTTTCACAAAGTGACATAGGCCATATGACACTTTCACAAAGTGACATAGGCCATATGGCCTTATGACACTTTCACAAAGTGGCATAGGCCATATGACACTTTCACAAAGTGACATAGGCCATATGACACTTTCACAAAGTGACATAGGCCATATGGCCTTATGACACTTTCACAAAGTGGCATAGGCCATATGACACTTTCACAAAGTGACATAGGCCATATGACACTTTCACAAAGTGACATAGGCCATATGACACTTTCACAAAGTGACATAGGCCATATGGCCTTATGACACTTTCACATAGTGGCATAGGCCATATGACACTTTCACAAAGTGACATAGGCCATATGACACTTTCACAAAGTGACATAGGCCATATGACACTTTCACAAAGTGACATAGGCCATATGGCCTTATGACACTTTCACAAAGTGACATAGGCCATATGACACTTTCACAAAGTGACATAGGCCATATGGCCTTATGACACTTTCACAAAGTGGCATAGGCCATATGACACTTTCACAAAGTGACATAGGCCATATGACACTTTCACAAAGTGACATAGGCCATATGGCCTTATGACACTTTCACAAAGTGGCATAGGCCATATGACACTTTCACAAAGTGACATAGGCCATATGACACTTTCACAAAGTGACATAGGCCATATGGCCTTATGACACTTTCACAAAGTGACATAGGCCATATGACACTTTCACAAAGTGACATAGGCCATATGGCCTTATGACACTTTCACAAAGTGGCATAGGCCATATGACACTTTCACAAAGTGACATAGGCCATATGACACTTTCACAAAGTGACATAGGCCATATGGCCTTATGACACTTTCACAAAGTGGCATAGGCCATATGACACTTTCACAAAGTGACATAGGCCATATGACACTTTCACAAAGTGGCATAGGCCATATGACACTTTCACAAAGTGACATAGGCCATATGACACTTTCACAAAGTGACATAGGCCATATGGCCTTATGACACTTTCACAAAGTGGCATAGGCCATATGACACTTTCACAAAGTGACATAGGCCATATGACACTTTCACAAAGTGACATAGGCCATATGACACTTTCACAAAGTGACATAGGCCATATGGCCTTATGACACTTTCACATAGTGGCATAGGCCATATGACACTTTCACAAAGTGACATAGGCCATATGACACTTTCACAAAGTGACATAGGCCATATGACACTTTCACAAAGTGACATAGGCCATATGGCCTTATGACACTTTCACAAAGTGACATAGGCCATATGACACTTTCACAAAGTGACATAGGCCATATGACACTTTCACAAAGTGACATAGGCCATATGGCCTTATGACACTTTCACAAAGTGGCATAGGCCATATGACACTTTCACAAAGTGACATAGGCCATATGACACTTTCACAAAGTGACATAGGCCATATGGCCTTATGACACTTTCACAAAGTGGCATAGGCCATATGACACTTTCACAAAGTGACATAGGCCATATGACACTTTCACAAAGTGACATAGGCCATATGACACTTTCACAAAGTGACATAGGCCATATGGCCTTATGACACTTTCACAAAGTGGCATAGGCCATATGACACTTTCACAAAGTGACATAGGCCATATGACACTTTCACAAAGTGACATAGGCCATATGACACTTTCACAAAGTGACATAGGCCATATGGCCTTATGACACTTTCACAAAGTGACATAGGCCATATGGCCTTATGACATTTTCACAAAGTGACATAGGCCATATGACACTTTCACAAAGTGACATAGGCCATATGGCCTTATGACACTTTCACAAAGTGACATAGGCCATATGGCCTTATGACACTTTCACAAAGTGACATAGGCCATATGACCTTATGACACTTTCACAAAGTGACATAGGCCACATGGCCTTATGACACTTTCACAAAGTGACACAGGCCATATGGCCTTATGACACTTTCACAAAGTGACATAGGCCATATGGCCATATGACACTTTCACAAAGTGACATAGGCCATATGGCCTTATGACACTTTCACAAAGTGACATAGGCCATATGGCCTTATGACACTTTCACAAAGTGACATAGGCCATATGGCCTTATGACACTTTCACAAAGTGACATAGGCCATATGGCCTTATGACACTTTCACAAAGTGACATAGGCCATATGGCCTTATGACACTTTCACAAAGTGACATAGGCCATATGACACTTTCACAAAGTGACATAGGCCATATGGCCTTATGACCCTTTCACAAAGTGACATAGGCCATATGACACTTTCACAAAGTGACATAGGCCATACTTTCACAAAGTGGCATAGGCCATATGGCCTTATGACACTTTTATTCGTGGTAGCGGCAAAAGTTTGGCATGCCTTGACGCCCAATAGGATCCTCTTTCGATGCCCAGGAGCAGGGTCCAATGTCAGCTGCAGAGTGTAGCTGAGGACTGCTTGAGGACGCCATACTAGACGCTTCCCCCACACTCATAAAGTTAATTAAAAAAAAAGAAGAAAAACCAAAACTTTTCCATATGGAATAACTTATTTTATTTCAATGAATTTACAACAAAATTAATTAATCAAAGGGAAATGTATAAAATCAGAGTCTGAGGAGTATTTTGTTGCGTACACAGGTTGAACCGTTTCAAAATCACAATTACTGGCAATTCCGATTAAACGAAATGCAAACCATCGGCTCCTTTGAAGTTGCAAAATTCAAATCAACTATGATACAAGAGTGTCCATCGAATACTAAATGACTTGCGATCCACTCGAAAACAAACATAAAAAAAAAAACAAAAACAAACAATTAACAGTGCCTCGGTGAATGGAACGTCCACAAGACCATTAGAAATAAAAACAAAAATAATAATAAACAAAAATGAATTGTAATCAAAGTACAATTATTATATGTGAGCTGGTGTGCTGGTGTGCTGATGTGCTGGTGATGGTGGTGGTGACATGCGCGCATTAAACTATTTATGGTTTAGAAATATATTTTTGAAAATATCGACCAAAATAATTGTAAAACAATGGCAAACACGAAGAACTTGATGCACTGATGGAGCCAATACATTCTGAGGGAGATACAAAAGAAGGCGGAATTCAGTAAGAGCTCATTCAAGAGAAGCAATCACCCTCGTACCTGTTCCATCTCACTAGAGCTTCTGGTATTGTCTCCAGGGGATCGTGCAGCAGATACTGTCGAATTCCGCGAAAGTATTGCTGCAGGAACAAGTCCCAGTCCAGTTGTGTCATGTCGAAGAAGAAGATCTCCTTGTCGCCGTCCGATAGGCGATTCCACAGGCCACGAACGTTGTCTATTTGGAACTCCCACTGCCTCATTGAGAAGTACTCGATGACATTCATGAATCTGTGTATTTTCTTGTACGTATTCAAGAGTCTGGCAAAAACAAAACGATCGCATTAGTACGGAACAAGGGCTGTGAATGGACGGCAGTGACTCACCTCGGCTTCCTTCCCATGCACACGGATATTGTATCGAAGATGACGGCCGGAATGTAGTGCAGGAACAGAATCGATATCAGATGCATCAACTTGTTTGGCGTGTTCGCGTAGCACAGATACCAGAGCGCCTTCAACGTCGGGTACATCAGACCGTATTTGGTTGTCTTTGTTGTGAAATCGCCCCAGGTGAGCTGATTCTCCTTAGATGTGCAGAAATTATAAACTGGGATCTCCTTCTCCACCGATATTGTACTGCAGTACACAAAGCATCAGAATGACCGAACGGGTCTGACTGTAGAGGCAAGGGGAACGTACCTGTGTTTCTGTGATACATCCCACGAGGCTGCGATGATACTGTTCACACACAGGTCCACGGGCACCATGTTGGCCACGGCATTCGGATCGCATCGCAGTGTCCTGATGACGCCTGTGCCAGCCCCAGCAATCGCTCCAGTCGGTCCATAGAAGTTGTCAATCCATCCGCACACTGGATCGCGATACGTTGATATGACTGCGCGGACAAAGACGCCACTGTCAAGGGGATGAACTGACAAAAACTGCCAAAGATCACTTACCGATTCCGGGACGGAACATTCCAACTGGCAGAGAACCGCCATACGTCCGGACCACATCTTCAGCGACAGCTTTTGTAAAAGTATACGTGTTCGGCCATTTGTCCAGTAATCTGAAATTGACATGATTGGGGATTTATTTTGCAGTTGCTTGTTGCCCTGCAATTGCCAGGATACGTACATGGGTGTCATGCCCTCCAGCAGCTTGTCCGGAGCGCATTCCATCAGGAGCATCATGTTCTTCGAGTCGCTCGGCGGTGGGTAGAACTTCTCTTCGATCTTCCTCAGTGGACACTGTGTGTAGGCTGTTGACACGTGAATGACACTCTTCAGGTTTTTCATCTCATTGCACAGCAGCATGACGTCGCGACAGGCCTTCACGTTGATTTGCATGGCAACCTTTAGTTTCTCATCGAATCGCACCGTGGCGGCCATGTGGAATACAATGTTCACATGATCGATCAGTATTTGGCGATCGGTTGGGCTGAGACCCAGGCCGGGGAGCATGCAATCGCCGGCGATGCCTTGGAAATGATGACGAAACTTTGGTGCTGCCTTTTTCATTGTGTTGAAAATCTATGGACATTTTTTTGTAAAGGATTTATTAATTGAGATTGGAGATGAATGAGACGATTTTGAAATCGAGCCGGGGTGCGAAGCAGTGTGAAGCACGTGAGCAGCGAACCATTTTCCAGCAAATATGAACAGAAATTTATAATTCTTGATGTGCAAGAAGATGGCGATTGAATTACCGAGTTTTTCAGAAAATCTCAACAATGTTACATTTACCCTATGCTGGGTCCCTGGGCATAGTGGTATTCCAGGCAACGAAAAGGCCGACAAGCTTGCTAGAACAGGGGTGGGTTTGCCAATGGCAAGTAATCAGGACACACCTTACCCCTCTCTTCAAGTAATTATCACTTTGTTACTTACAGCCGCTAATCGGAGGTGGATGGAATTAGATACTTGTAGGACTTCAAGGCTAATATGGCCTTCAATAAATCCCAAAAAAACAAGCACTCTCCTCAATCTAAATGGAATGGAAATCAGCAATGAATTTGGCATTATTACTGGTGAGTGCCTATTAGGCACACATGCAAGGAGAATGGGAACTCCCTACAAAGGCTGTAGGGACAAAGAGGAAGAAGAAACTGTACTTCACTACCTCGGCATCTGCCCAGCACTTGTAAGGACAAGGAAAAACATGCTAGGCAGCAATTCATTCAATAGCCATGAGGAAATGTCTGGCATTCAAATTCTGGACATAGCTAAATTTCTAAAAAAAAAAAAAACTAATTGGCTGTAACCCAGCTAAGGAGTGCATCATCCACGATATGCCACTAGCATACCAGTGGGTATCTTCAGATGTTTTAATAAGTTACTACTCAAAGAGAAACCGGCACTAACGTGCTGCCGATTAGTGATATCACAATGGATCCAATCGGGATCTAAGTTCCATCAATCACATTAACCTTACCTAACCTACACTTAATAACGGCTTAAATATCGAACCAACGGACATATCCGAAGAGGATGTCAAATCAATCTGAACGTTCGTCCAAAAAACAAAATGGTTCCAGGAGTAACGGACGTAACGGATTATCGCGCACAGATATCGTCATCTGTTCCGATAGCCAGGCAGCGAACAAATCTCCTTTAATTCCCCTTAATTCAGACACCTTAAATCCAAGACATTCCTTAACTGCCGCCTATCTGTTAACGAGAGGGCCCAGTACTTTAACATCCAACTTATGTGTGTGCCGGGACACTGTGACATTCCAGAGAATTACGAACTCGCTAGAATGGGCACAAATTCTGAACTCTTTCCGGGTGGAGACCCACCCTCCATGTCTATCGCTACTATTAAACATCTGCTATAGCTTGAAACGCTTACCCAAACAAACCGCAGATGGATATCTGGCACAGAATGGCTCATTACCAAACAACTCTGGCCTATGATCGATCCCAAGCGATCGCTTAGCTTGATCAGATAAAGCAGGCCAAACCTCAGATCTCTTATTGGCGTTCTAACAGGGCATTGTGCCATCGGAAATCACGCCTCTAGACTAGGCCTTCCTAGAATGATTTCTGTAGAAGCTGCTTGGACGAGGATGAGGAAGAAACTATCGGACACTTGCTATGCAGCTGCAGTGCACTCTCATCCCGTAGATTCAGACTTCTGGGGGCCCTTTTCTTTGTTAATCTGGCTGAAATTAGCAGCATCAAAATCAGTCCTCTTCTTCGCTTTATCAAAAGCACAGATTGGTTTGCGGAATGGGTACCCTAAGATCCGCGTGGTAACACAATGGGCCTATGTTTGGCCTAAGTGTGTCTGCTGCTCGTATGCGCGGCAGTCAGCTAACCTAACCTAACCTTCCACAACTGAATCACAGATGCCGCTGACAAAAACTCATGCAGATACAGCAGAATAAACGAACCAACTTGAACTTGAGTCAATGTGTGCTAATGTGCTAAAAAAAACACGCCTATTGTGGTATAATACGTCCCGCACGTTCACGGGTGAACATCGGAAATTTTTTTGAGGATTCTCTTTTCGAGTTCACCCCGCACGCATTCCACTGAGGGTGTATGGGCGAGGCTGAAGACCACGGTGTTCATCCTCCAGCTTCTAGGTACACAGCCTAGACTTAGACAGAAGACATGAGGTCTGCAACAAGGTCCCATCGACTATGCCAGGATGTCACTGAAACCCAGAATATGCCACGGACTCCTTTCACCCAGAGTCAGGGAAACGCCTACAATCTCTCCCTATTACGTGTCTACATTCAATTCTCCGTCCATTCTGGTATTCCTCGACGTAGTAAGTACTCCTGCATCAATTTTAAGCCATCTATCAATAAAATCTGTAAGGAATCCGATCAGAATCGTCCACTCAATGTGCCAACAGAAGATGTTTCGAACTGTGCTTCTAAAGAGACAACCGGTGATTCCCCGTTAAAAACCCTCCCCTTTTAGTGTTTCTTCATTCAACTGCCTTCCTCAGCCTCATCCTAGTCACACACAAAATCGCATCACAAGCCAACCACGTCTTCCCAGTCGTCGATGTAAGCGGGCCAAATGAGGTTATCACAGATTTCGCCTAAAATGAAGTCATTCCCCATATTTCCGTGACAATGCCTCACTGTATCCCATTTCTGCGAAGAATTGCCTTTCCATTCTGACACCCCGCATCCTTGGACTCGTCCTAATTGCCGAGAAAATCCTTCTACAAAACCAAGCACTCATCCCATTCACTTCGTTGAAAATGCGTTTATTTTCAGCGAAAAAATGCGACCCAAGTGCGTTGCCGGTTCACTGCATTTTTTCGTGTAAAATGTGTCATTTTTCCAAAAGCCGACTTTTTGACTTTCTGTGCCAAAATTTCACCACGAATGGATGGGGCTGAAGGGGAGGAGGATAATTGAGATGAAATCCATAAAAAATTTCGCTCAGAATCGTTGGATTCAAGGAAGGTGGGTTGTTCATTCTTCGTGACGTTGCTGCTGGCCTGGCAAGGCTTTCTTTCTAAAGGAAGTGGTTTGGCGTCATCTGACGAGTGGAAGGCGAAGGATGGTGATCGGAGAGGAGTGTTTGGAAGGTTTTGGGAGAATTTCATTAGTTTTCTATTGAACACGTCATCTGGTTATTGAGGCTAGAGGCTAGAGGCAGCGGTGCCATGTACGGTGAACGGCACAGCGGACGGTAAGACGGCAACTGGGGGCGACTGCCGTTCAGAAGTGGGAAGAATGATGCAATTTTTACAAGGAGAGCCTTGTCATCTGTCTGTCTTCACCGTCAGAACGCCGCCGGCACGCGTTCATTCTCTCTCTTATCCACGATTCCATTTCATATGCTATCTAGGTCACTCCGTACTTGGGGTATTTTCTTCGAAAGGTTCTTAGCGCTACCGTCCGGGGTGGACCTGGGCCTCGGCCAACAAGCCTCTCTAACTTGCACGGTCTCTGGCTAGCTGCCTCCAGTGTCGCACGTCTAGTTGGTTGAGGTCCTTCTCGAACTGGGTGCGCCACCTTAAAAGCGGGCGTCCTCTGTTACGTTGTCCCACGGGTTCGGAGTCGAAGACTCTTCGGGCCGGAGTTGAGTTGTCCATACGCTCTACATGGCCTAGCCATCTTGGCGTTGGATCCGGAGACGCCTGACTAGACTCATGCCGCTGTACAGCCCGTCCAGTTAGTGGCTGAATCTTCTCCTCCAGCAACCGTCAGCGCAAATAGGACCAAAGATCGCACGCAGAGGTTTTCTGTCGAAGAGACCAAGGACTTCCTCATCCGCTTTTGTGATTGTCCATGGTTCCGCGCCGTACAGCAGGACTGGGATAATCAAGGTCTTTTATAAAGTCAGCTTGGTCCTTCGAGAGATGGCTTTAGCAGTCAATTGCCTCTTGAGCCCAAAGAAACAGCGATTGGCAAGAGTAATTCTGCGTTTAATCTCGGTACTGGTGTTGTTCGCCAGAGATCAAATCTCTGGATTCAGTCACCTTTAGTTCCAAGACATTCCTTAATTGTCGCCTATCTGTTAACGAGATGGCCAAGTACTTTAACATCCAACTTATGTGTGTGCCGGGACACTGTGACATTCCAGAGAATTGCGAACTCGCTAGAATAGGCACAAATTCTGAACTCTTTCCGGGTGGAGACCCACCCTCCATGCCTATCGCTACTATAAAACATCTGCTAAAGCTTGAAACGCTTGCCCAAACAAACCGCAGATGGACATCTGGCACAGGATGCCTCATTACCAAACAACTCTGGCCTATGATCGATCCCAAGCGATCGCTTAGCTTCATCAGATTAAATCATCTGCTATGCTCTCTTGTGCTCTCTCATCCCGTAGATTCAGACTTCTGGGGGCTGTCTGAGCAGCATCAGAATCAGCCCTCTTCTTCGCTTTATCAAAAGCTCAAACTGGTTTGCGGAATAGGTAGCCTAAAAACCGCGTGGTAAGACAATGTTCATAGGCTTGGCCTAAGTGTGTCTGCTTTCCTTCTGCGCGGCAGTCAGCCATTTCAACCTAACCTAACCGGCTCTGTGGCAACTCATTGGAATCTTGGGTCTAAATCCTTCGCTTATGATGGTAGCCACATCACCTAACCTAACATAATTAAAGATCTTACATTTTTTCTCCACGAATCAACCATCCACTTTGCGAATTGTCAACCTGAGTTCGCAATACACAAGAGAGGCAAATGCGATCCACAAATACACGACCAAAAAATTCGCAATGAAATCTCTCTACGAATGAGAAAACTCCAAATGAATGAAGCGTCATCGTAGTGAGCTCATATGTATGAAGGCCTTTATACCACGTTTCCACCGAACCGAAACCACGAGGTTCGGATGAACTTTTACTGAAACCTCAATAGCCCGTTCCCACCGAGGTTGAAGAGGTTTCGCTCTCAATTCTCATGTCATTCGCGCTCAATGTATAAGTACCCGCCAGTTATGGGACTTGGGAAATGAATAATGGTGGTAGATAAGCAGAAAAAAGGTGGTATAAAAGTGGTAGCAAAGATAAGAAAGGTTTTCATGTTAATTCACTTATTTATTTGCTGATGATACACTGCGCGAAATTAATATAGTGGCAACGCAATAAATGGGACATATAAATGCAATGACCGTTAACGGTACGATATTTTTTTCACATTTGCTTTTGTGCTACTGAGATCGTGCGTACCATGTTCACTTCCATATCAGTTGTCGTGCTCAAACACCACGCGTGTTTTTGAGAAAAACTGTGGTTTTTTATAAATTTTACTGCGAAATAGGTATTCAGAGTTATTTAGAGTTATTCAATTTTACAGTACCGAGCTCAATAACTATTTTAAAATAATGCGACGTGGAAAAATGCTGACCCAAGAGGAAAAAAAATTGAAATCCGACTCCTCCTAAAAGAAAATGGCTATTCCAACCGCTGTTAAAATAGCAGTAGACCATTTTATAAATTTGGGTGAGAGCTATGGAACAAAAACGGCTAAAAGAGCTCCAAAAAAGGTGACAAACTGCCAAAAAAAAACCAAATTGTTCAAGAAGCACGCTAGAATAAACTCTAGGCTTTCCAAATAAATGCGAAATTAGACCTTAAAATTGGTGTACGACGTGTCCAACAAAAAAAGCTATTGCAAGCAACTCCAACATTGCTTTTCACCAAAAAACTGAAAAAACCTGCACTTACTCCCGGGCACAAGGAAAGTCGACTCTTTTTCGCTAGAAATCACATGTCGTGGACCACAGAATGGAGACAAGTGATTTTTAGTGACGAGAGTTGGATGGACCAGACGGTTTTCATAGCTATTGGCATGATTTGCGAGATAAACCGGAAGTGAGAATGAGTCGCAACTTTGGAGGAGGCAGTGTGATGATATGGGGAGCTATGAACTCTATGAAATATTTAGAAATGTTGGAATATGTCTTAGATGAATTTGCGGGTGAAATTGGAGGCGAGAATTTCATCTTTCAACAAGATAATGCTGCGGTCCATTCTGCCATAGTTGTAAAGGAGTATTTTCTTAAGACAAATACACCTGTTTTAGAGTGGCCATCGCAATCCCCCGATTTGTATCCAATCGAAAATTTATGGGGAATAATGGCTAAAAAAGTTTATATGAATGGGAGGCAGTACAACACAGTCCACGAACTAAAACAATCCACTCAAGATGTTTGGAGGAACTTGGATTACTCAGCATCCTTCATTCTCTTATAAATTCGATGTCTAATAGAATTTTTGAGGTCATCAGTAAGAAGGGGGGAAGTACCCATTATTAACATACAACATTTGTAAAGCAAATTTAAAAATAAAATTAACAAAAAGCATCAAAACAACTGTGCCTCTATTTTAATTTCGTACTAATTTCTTTAAAATTGTCATTTTTACGGAACGTATTTGAACAAATTTATTTCCGTACTTTTAGACTTTCGTTGGGCAGAGATTAACCCTTTGTTGACCAACGGTACTTGTAAGTACCACATTCATTTCAAAAACTCTATATAACTCAAATAAGCTATGTACTCCCAAAGAGACCCTTAAGTATCATGTAACCATAATGTAAATTATTATTTGACATTTCTTATTAAGTTTAAGCAAGAGTTATAAGGTTTTCTTTTCCATGGCCTACTGCACATTGAAGAGAATAATTTTCATCAACTTTGGTGTATGCAGAATTCAGTAGGCCTTGCAAATTTCGTCAAACTTTTAAATTATTTATTTGATTTGCATATTGAGCTTTGAAAGCAGTAAGGATACAATTGCAGTTCTACAATTTTTTTATATCAGTTTACAAAAAATCTAAAGCAGACTGGTAAGTACCGTTGGGCAGTGTGAGAAAATAAAGTTTTGTTTTCAAATTTTCAAATTTTCGTGTAGTAAAGAATAATAAAATGGCTATTCCCAATTGGAAGGATGATGAGATTGTAGCACTAATTGAGGAATTACCATTGGACAACAATGAAGATACGGACATAGAATCCGACGCTGAAATGGATCCTGTGGCAATTAGTTCCAAATGTGCAACCCTTACAAATGAGAAACAGGATGAAATTTGACTTGATGAAGAGCTTGAAAAGTTGTTTGGGGATAATGAGACGGTTTCAGAAATCTCTCCAAATTGCAGCCTTCCAAAGAAAAGGGTACTTGATGAGGAACCAAATCGCCAATGGAAATCTAGGGACCATCACACATCCCGGATTATGAGCTTTCTGAGGGACCTGTTGAAAGTTTGTTCGAGGATTCCGTAAGTAAAACAGATTTTTTCGTCGAATTTGTAGAAGGTGTGCTTGATAAAATTGTTTATCAGTCCAAGCTTTACGCCGTCCAAAGAAATAAAATCTTGGAATTGAAGAAGAATGAGCTTTTAGCCTTCGTCGGAATAAATTTTCTTATGGGTTACCATAAGTTACCCAGCTGGAGGGACTCTTTTCGTTGGTGGGTAAAACCATGAGCCGAAATAGATTTGATGCAATTTTGAGCAATTTGCATCTAAATGATAACAGTTTTATCCCAAAAGATAACAAAGATCGTCTATTCAAACTACGGCCAGTGATAGATTCATTGAAGGAACAATTTTGCACTGCTTATCATGGAACAAGACAACTTTCTGTTGATGAGTCCATGTACTATTCACGGGAAGAAATTCGATGAAACAATATAATCCCATGAAGCCCATAAAAAGAGGTTACAAATTATGGTGTTTAGCAGACCAATACGGCTTTATAAGGAAGTTTTCAATTTACCAAGGAAAAGACGAGCAGCTGGAAAAAAGTATGACAATTATGGTCTCGGTGAAAGAGTAGTCTAATCAATGACTGAAAAAGAGAGGGGAAAGCAAAAAATAATTTTCGTTGATAATTATTTTACTTCAGTAAGACTCCTAGAGAAACTAAAATCAGAACAAACTCTAGCCTGTGGTACCATGAGAGCAAATAGGAAAGGCAATCCGAAAAATTTGAAAGATGACGAAAAAATGGAAAGGGGAGCGTCTGACGATCGATCTTCAAAAGATGGAAATAGTTTTTGCAAATGGAAAGATACCAGAATAGTTCTCTTAGCTTCAAATTACCATGGCAATGAGATTTCCACTATTAATAGAAGATATAAATCGGATGTGCAGCACGTAGTAAGTTGCCCAAGAGGTATAAAAGACTACAATACATTCATGGGGGGTATGACTATGCTGATCAACTTCCGTCCGCACATGGATTAGGTCGAAGATCTAAGAAGTAGTAGCATCGCATTTTTTGGGGAATGATAGAAATTGCATTTATAAACTCGTATATCGTCTACTGTCAAATGAACGAAAAGGTTTCCCTTCTTGAGTATAAAAGATGTGTAACTGTTGGTCTTATGTCGGAAAAGAACTTGTCTGTTGACAGACGCGGTCTAAAGAGGAAGTTACTAAATGATGATTATCCACAGTGCAATAAAAAAACACAGAGGTAAAACAGAATCTGTTCCAAAGGACGTGCGACTAACTAACCTGGGCGTTCATTGGCCAAAGTTTATGGATGCAAGAGGCAGATGTGAACTTTGCAGCATCAACAAAATACAGTCAAAGCCGTTTTCGAAATGCAGCCATTGCAATGTTTATCTTTGTTGTAATGACAAAAAGAAATGTTTTTCCTTGTACCACAGGATATATTTGTAATAAATTTATATAAGTACTAATGACAATGTTGATGCTTACCTCAAAAGAATTAATTTACTCTATTACAAGTATTGTATTAAAATAAAAAAGAAAACAAATAAAATTTTATTCAGCATTTTTTTTTTTCGCCCACAGCCCAGCGGTACTTTTGAGTACCACTTCCACATCTCGTCCTTTCAGGTCATTGAAGAAAACCACAATTTGTTTTCCTTCTTAAACCAACCCAAAACAAAATAAAAGCAAAAAAAAAAATATATATTTTTTCTTACTTTTTAGTTGCTTGTTCAACAAAGGGTTAAGGTATAACAAAAGGTTTTATTCGGATGTATGATCTTATTTAATTATATATTATGCCTCTATATTAATTTACCCCAGTGTAGTTACGGTCAAAACAATAGGACCACCGAATATCATTAGTAGATTTGGGAAGAGCATTCCATATTCGTGCAGTGCGGCTGAAGAACGAGTCTCTGAATTTAACTGTCCGTCCGAAAGTAAGCTTCAGGGTATACTGATAGGCATTCCTGACGAGACGGGTATTGCGGGTGAATTCATGGAGAGGAGGAATGCAGTTGGCTAGCTCACTTGAGCATGGTTTGCTGAAATAACGATAAAACACGGTACGTCGATGTTCGAGCGAGTCTAATGACTCTGCGATATTATTGTCTCCTATAAGTTTTATCGCTCGCTTTTGGAGGTGCAGGATGGTCTTGGGGGCACCAGACCAGACCTGAGTGTTGTACTCAAGCTTGGGGCGGATGTGCGTCTTATAAATTAAAGCCAAATCAGAGGGGTAAAATATTTCTTGCATTGATTAAGGAAACCTAAAAATTTCGCAGTATTTTTGGCGAACTGAAATACAGTCTCTCTTTGCGACCTCATATACAGACCCTCCCTAAGTCGAATTGTCACGTTCGAGTTAAAGAGAGTTTCGACTTAGGGGCAGTCCACTGTGTGTGATCGTTTCAACTAAGTGTTGTGTTGCAACACCAACCGAAAATGGAAAGTTTTCCACTTTCATCGACACAAGCGCCATTCATGAACAATGGCTGATTATCAAGGGTTCGCTTGAGTGGCCGCAGACAGCATTGAGTCTTTGAAGCATTAAATTCCACTCGATTGTTCTTTCCCCAGTTAATTATGCTGTCAAGGCTGAAGCCTTGAAGGGCTGGGCCATGAGTCTTGGAACGAATATGAAAAGCTGAGGGTGCTGTCATCAGCGAAGGAATGGATTGGCTTAGAAGTTGCAGACAAGATCTGACGTAGAATTTTCTTTCGAAGACACCAAGAATATGCTCCAGAGTTTTGTTTAGCGTCCAGCTTTTGGCTCCATACAGCAGGACTGTAGTGTTTTGTGGATCATAGGTTTTGGTGACCTGCTCACTTCGTCTCTTCTTCAATTGCCGTGAAAGCTTCCAATATGGCACGTTGGGAACGCTCGACGATGTCGATGTCATCTGCGTTTCCCAACATCGACGAAGGAGTGGGTGTGGGAATCTACTCTAAGGATCTGAATTTCAACTGGCATTCCCACTACCGTCTCACTGTAGCGTCTTCCAGGCAGAGACTAAAGCGATAAAGTCCGTAGACTTTCTGTCCTGGGTAAAAAACAATGTGATATTAAGTACAGATAAGCAGGCAGCGATCAAATCTCTGAGTGCAGTCACAGTCCACCGTCCCTCAGTTGTCGCCTATCTCTTAGTCAAATGACCACGCATTCAAATCATGTGGGTGCCGGGACACAGTGACATTTCAAAGAATTCGCTGGAAAGGGTACCACCTCAACACTCTTTCCGGACGGGGAAATGCCGCCGATGCCTATCTCTACTACAAAACATATACTAAAGCTTGAACCGCTTACTGCTGTGAGCAATCACAACGAGCGATATTGTTGCGTCTGTGTGCATGACTCGTACTCCACAATGTGATGACAAGATGTGCAACGTCAGCATTTTACTACCTGTTGCGACGCTGATGCACTTCTATAGGCTCATCTTACGCCATGTAAATTTTTGTAGAATAATTACAGATGTAGTATTTAAGGAAAATTATTTTTAAATAAAGTTCAGTTCATCACGAATCACCTAGTTATAGTTTTGGCTTCCCTCCACCAGCGGTAAGGGGTCTGATTTGAAGAACTTGATGCAAACACTTACTTACGCCAAATGTAGAAGGTCCTCTGGCACTGGGTGCCACATCGCAAAGAAATTAATGCCTAATATCGATTCAAAGCGCTCCCGCGACCAAACCACAATGAGCAGGCCACATCTCAGAACTCTCATCGACGTCATAACCATGCACTGTCCCATTGGAATTCACGTCTCAAGGCAAGGCATTCCCTTTAACGATTTTTGTAGAAGCTGCAGAGATGAGGAGAGTGTCGGAGACAGAACTGACCCTTGGGGAACACCAGCATTTATTGGGTGGATATAAGACTTGAACCCATCCAAAACAACTTGAATAATTTCAATTCCATAGAAGAAGAGATACATCGATACCGTCGGCACTCATTTTCAACAAGAGAGCTAGAGAGCTAGATGTCAAACAATCTTGCTTGAAGCGCAACAATCTTGCTTTCGATTGCATTGTGCAAAGACTGGATCCACTATTCGGTGCGATATGCTATCAGATCACCAGTGGACCTGTTGCTGCGGAAAACATATTCTCGGTCATTAAGAAGCTTTCGCGATTCAAGATATTTTATAAGCTGACGATTTATCACCGTTTCCTTGACCTTAGAAAGAAGGGACGTAAATGCTTTGGGTTGGTACGAGGTGGGTGACGAAGATTCGTCCTTTTTAGGGACTGGATGGACAAATGCTGTTTTCCAACTGCTCGGAAAGAGACCTACAGAGTAGGATAGATGAAAAAGCTTACGCAGTGGTTTTGCCAGCACAGAAGAACACCTCTTCAGAAGTATAGGGGGAATACCATCCGGGCCAGCGGACTTGTGCACGTCAAGATCTTTGATGCAGGTTAGCTAACCTTGACCATCAGATCAATCCAAATTCCCTTTTGACTCACCGGACTAATGAATATTTTCTATTTTTTTTTTTTTTGGCTTTTGAAACTTAAGCGGTCTGCGAATTTAAGATGGTTTCTTCTGTGCTTCTGGCCCTACTCTGGGCTACATCTGCCTACTCTTCTACATCTTACGATGAAATTTTGTTCTTCAAACCTTTTTGTATTATTGGGGATTGGACTAGCAATTTTAATTCAACCATAATCTCTGTAGCTGATTTGAAGGGGCTTTTCATGGGCAGACCTTTAATTTGGTTATCATCTTTTAGCGATGTTTTTCGTGGTGCTATGGTTATGGTATTTGATATTTTGTTGACTGTAACGCATTAAAAATTACTTCAAAAACAACAAAACCAAAAATTAAGTACAAGTACCCCGATCTTATTATTTTGTTGGCACCATTTTGTAGGTCGTGGGTCGCCATAGCGTAGTGGGTTAGTGCGTCGACTCCTATGCAGAGGGTGCCAGGTTCGATGCCCGAATTTACCACCTTTCATATTTCACGGCTGCACCTCTTTCGAGTCACTGACAATGCTCAAAGAGTATTTCTTGTCTAGAAAAAAGCTTCTCAACTTCGCCGTTCGGAGTCGGCATTATGTCTGAAACACATTTGTGCGTTTGCGCTGGCGTTGGCTTTCAACGCACACTATTCAATGGCCAAGCACAAAACACAGCGTCGACCTGCGTCAGTGAATAATGAGAGAGATGAGAGGATCGTAATAAAACGTAAAACGTAGTCCATCGCACGTCATTATTCAACATGTTGGATATTTTTTGACAGAGGAGTGCGCTGTGAGAGAATTTTTCTCCTAGATTGAGAGTTTTCTTCCAAATTGAGAGCATTTTGTGTCTACTGTCACTTGAGAAATGAAAACAGCTGATTAAAAATAATTTAACGACAGAAGTCATTTCAAATGAGTGTAAGCAGAAAGGCGGCAATTTTTTTCATCTAGTAGATGAGAGAGAGAACAGCTGATAAATTGAGTACTTATTTCAACGCAGTGCGTCATCGTAACATGAAGTCGGCTGGCGCAGCGCACTATTGTGTTTCAGCCATTAAACTGTAGGTCCCTTTCACGCGTGAGAGAATAATAGCACGCACAACACGAGTGGTTGCTGAGAAGCTAGGCCCTCTATGGGCTGTAGCGTATGTAGCAATGTTCCCTACCCATTCATGGTATCCGTTTTTGCTGAGAACAAAGTACCGTTCTTTCCGTTTATTTGCAACATGTTTGATGCAACACATTACTGTGATGGTAGGGATAGTTTTCCATATCATCTTTAATAATTCGAAATAAATTCCATTAATGCGCATTGTCATCATCAGTCGTTTCGCCAATCAAGAAAAACAATGATGAGTGTGCAAAAAGTGATCAAGAAAAGGCGGAACTCTTTGCCGAACATTTGGAGGAAACATTCCAGCCCTTTGATGGACAATTGTTGGAAGTTGATCCAAGTGTAACTTCTATATCTGACAGCTCTAGTATTGAACGAGTATCGCTAAACGAACTCTGACAGGCAATCAAAAATCTAAAAAAACAACAAGGCTCCCTGATATGATCTAATAACCGGACAAATCCTGAAGATCTTGCCGAAAAAGGCGCCCTTTAGGCTATTATGTTTTCATTTGTTCCAGACTCATGAAAGTTTGCAGACGTGATAATGGTTCCAAAACCGGTCAAACCGTCTAACAAGAAAAAGTCGTACGGACCCATATCGCTTTTACCAATAATATTCAAAACTTTTGAAAAACTCTTATTAAAACGCATTCAAAAATTTATCGAAGAGAAGCAACTAATACCTGACCATCAGTTCGGGTTTCGAGCGAAACACTCGACAATTGACCAGGTATACAGAATAACGAATGAAATTGAAGGAGCATTAGAGGAGAAAAAGATCTGTTCCACCGCCCTACTTGACGTTTCCCAGGCCTTCGACAAAGTCTGGCATGAAGGCCTAAAATACAAAATAAGCAGGCTTCTACCAACAAGCTTGTATAAGATACTAGAATCTTATCTCGATAACAGAAAAATTTAGAGTTAAACACGGAACTGAATACTCCGATTTTAAAGAGATCCAAGCAGGAGTCCCTTAAGGGAGTGTCCTTGGCCCTACATTGTTCCTGTTGTACACTAGAGACATACCTCAGACTGAGGGTGCACTTGTGGCTACATTGCGGATTTTACCTACAGAAATATTGAAAATCGAGCAGCTTACATTAATTCTGTACAAATACATGCTAATGAAGCAAAACATCTTGGTATGACACTCGATGCGAAACTCAAGTGGAAGGCCCACGTGAAAAGGAAACGAGATGAGCTCGAACACCGGTATAGAGAAATGTACTGTTTACTTGGAAGGCACTCCAAGTTAAGCATGTACAACAAGCTGCTATTATACAAGTCAGTACTGAAGCCTATACGGCATACAACTATAGGGTTGCAATAACAGTCCTTTCAAATAAAATTATACGGGCTATTGTGAAAGCTCCCTTGTATCTCAGGAACTGTGATATACAAAGGGACCTAGGGATAACTACCGTCGACGTAGAAATAACAAACTCCGCTCGAAAGCTCATGGTCATTGTAACAATGCCATCCTCCAAACGTTGGACATGAGACGTTTAGTACGCCGACTCCAGCGTATATAAACCATCCTAACTATGGTCATGGCAGGTGATTATACCGAAGGTCTACCTGCAAAACCTGGAGCTGCGTTGTCGTGTGATTTCTTCAATTTGGTACTGGAGAAGATAGTGCGGCGGGTAGCTGTAAACACCGAAGCCACTTTTTCCTCTTTTGGTGGCGCTACAGTCCGGGGTGGACGTGGGCCTCAACCAGTAAGCCTCTCCAGCCGGCACGATCTTTAGCCAACTGTCTCCAACTGCGCACCAAGTTGATTGAGGTCTTTCTCCACCTGGGTGCGCCATCGGTTCCGTGGGCGTCCTCTATTGCGTTGTCCCACTGATTCGGAGTCGTAAACTCTTCGGGCTGGAGCAGTGTTGTCCATGCGCCCTACATGGCCCAGCCATCTTAGACGTTGAATCCGTAGGCGCCTGACTAGGCGCAAGCCCGTACAGTTCGTGGTTGAATCTTCTTCTCCAATAACCATCAACGCAGACAGGACCAAATATTGAACGCCGAACTTTTCTCTCGAAAAGACCAAGTGCTTCTTCATCCGGTTCTGAGATTGTCCATGCCTCCGCGCCGTACAGCAGGACTGGGATGATCAAGGTCTTGTATAAAGTCAGCTTGGTCCTTCGAGAGAGGACTCTACTACTCAATTGCCTTTGGAGCCCAAAGAAACAGCGATTGGCAAGAGTAATTCTGCGTTTTATCTCGGTACTGGTGCTGTTCGTACTGTTCACTTGCGAGCCGAGGTAGACGAAGTCCTTCACTACCTGGAAGTTATAGCTGCCTATGGTGATGTTTCGTCGATGTTGTGCGTCCTTTCTTGATGACAGCATATACTTCGTTTTGCCCACGTTCACCGCAAAACCCATTTTGGCCGCCTCCGCTTCAATACCAGCAAACGCTTCATTGACGGCTCGCTGTGTTCTGCCAATCACGTCAATGTCATCGGCGTATGCTAGCAGTTGTACGGACTTCTGGAAGATCGTGCCTCTAGTGGTGGCGTGTGAGTCTTGCACGATCTTCTCCAGGATGATGTTAAAGAAATCACATGACAGCGCGTCGCCTTGTCTAAAACCTTTTTTGACATTGAAGGTCTCGGTGAGTTCGTTACCGACCTTGGTGGAGCAGCGAGAGTTCTCCATCGTCATTCTGCACAGCCTGACGAGTTTGGCAGGAATGTTAAAACTAGACATGGCGTTGTATAACTCGTCCCTATGCACGCTGTCATTGCTGCGGCCTTGAAATCGGGGTGTCGGCCTTGGTGGGTGTCGATCTGCATTTCTTGGGTTTTTTCCAGGATCTGCCGTAGTGTGAAAATCTGGTCGATGGTTGACTTCCCCGGCCTTAAGCCCTTCGGATATGGACCTATCAGGTTGTTGACGAATAGTTTCAGGCGCTCACACAAAACGGCAGAGAGGATCCTATAGGCGATGGTGAGGAGACTTATCCCTCTATAGTTGGTGCAGTCAAAGGGGTCTCCCTTCTTGTGGATCGGGCAAACGATACTGAGGTTCCACTCGTCGGGCATGCTTTCCTCCGACCATATTTTACAGATGAGTTGGTGCATGTACCTTACCAGCCCGTCTCCAGCTGCCTTAAACAGTTTCGTTGACAGTCCGTCTGCACAAGCAGCTTCATTTCGACTTTAGTCTCGATATCGCTATCTTGACTTCGTCTAGGTCGAGGGGACGTAATTCTCGTCGATCATCGTCAATTGCGTTGAGTGGAACATTCTGCCTGACAGCGGAATTGGAGTCTTCCTCGCCGTTTAGCAGTCTACAGAAATGTAAAAAGTAAAAATCTGACACTACTATGTGGACACGGGTCACATAGTGTCTTGTTGAAAATTTTCATCAACCCAAGTAACAAAAAAAAAAAAAAAAACAGTCGTTTCTATTATTCTTCATTCCCCTACAGATTTCATCCACTCTACATTAAAATCTTCAATATTCACTGAGTTTTGAGGAAGCAAATGTGAACAAGTCCCATAACTGGTGGCATTGTTCAAGCTACACCCTCTTTGGATCTCGGTATTTTAAAACTTTAATTTTAGACTCTGACAGACCAAATTTTTCTCGAATCTTAATACATAATCAGAACAATGCTTGGGATATGGTGAGCAATGGGCAAAATGTGATAGATTTAGAGTTAAGGTTAGTAAGTCTTTCAACATTGGAAACAGTGGTAGAAGTCCCATGACTGATTCTGAGTTTCGAACGATTCGAAAGTTCACTCTTACTTAAAGTTAATTTTTCAAGCTAATTCTGACCTATATTGCGGATGTCAAAAAAAAAAAACGATACACGATATGTATGATCACGCAACACGCTATTTGGCAGCACTCAATTATCCAACGAATGTTTGCTTCGTTAATTTTGCTACAACTATTCTCTTTCTCATTGTACTTCTCACATTCGCATTGTAGCCTCCATATTAATTTTTCTCTCGAGTGAACTCAAGTCCAAATAAAAAGGGGAGTTCATTTTGAATTGAAGTGTTTTTTATTTAAACGGTTAAAAATACAGTCCACTTACAAAGTAATAAAAATTCATCAAATTTATATGGCATAACACGATACTTAACAGTAAATGTGACTCGGTGTTATTGACTCCGAATGGCGAATTTGAGAAGTTTTTTCTACACAGGAATACTCTTTGAGCATTGTCAGTGTCAGTGTCTGACCGTGAATTATCAAAGGTGGTAAATTCGGGTATTGAACCTGTCACCCTCTGAGTAGGAGTCGATGCACATTGTATGTGCAATCGAATGATTTTAAGAATCGACACTTTAGCAATCGAGATACCGTCGAACCTCAGGGAACAAATATTGTGTTCGATTTATGAAATGTTCCAGTTATAGAGGATCCGATAAAACAAAACAGACTTCGCACGCGTCATCTTAGGTGAGGTTAGGTGGGGCGGGGTTGCTAGCGCATTCACCAGGCCCACTTAGACCATATTGGTCCAATGTGATACCCACAGTCAGACTACTACTAGAGCAGTAGTAATTTGAACCCAACGGCAAATGGTTACTGGTCCAGAATTGAAAACCAGATAAAAGCGTGTTAACTCTGCTTTCACTTGAGTTCGAACCAGGGACCTCGCTAACCAGGACACGCACTTAACCACCGGCGCCATCCAGTCGCAGTAGTTAGAAACTGAACGCACTTACGATGTTGGCAAACACGATGCATAGTTACAGTGGCGAGCAAAACTAATTTTAGTTTTTGTGGTTTTTCATCTATAAAATTGTTTCCTTATGACGGATTTTGATTTTGATTGAAATGTTCAGTTTCGGTCGGATTGGAACCTGTTGATTTTGACTCGTTTATAGTCTTCTGCAATTCAGTTTTTATTTTCCTTGCAGAAATTTAATTGAACCTATATGTTTTATTTTACAGTGGTGTTTTTTTTTTATATTTTTATCAGCGGACACCAGCCCATTTTTACCCAGGATCCTTGTAAAAGTCCTCTCGCATAAAGTTTGCAATAGCTTTTGATCCGCATTTTCCATACCGATAACACAATAAGGTGAGGACAAACAGTTTTGGGCACTCACCTTTATTATTCACGATCTCAATTGCTTTCCCCTTTTTGTAGAAGTACGTTGTGGTGGCATAGACCGTATTTCTGTGCTATTTCGCATGATTAAAGACTTTTTGAGATAGTAAAACGATGTTGTTGTGAGCATTTTTTGTATATATATTGTAACAGCTGGTAACAAAAATAATGAAACACTGTGCAGAAGCTACTCAATATAAAACAAAACCTAAAAAAAAGTAGAGTAGCCGAATGAAGGACAATATTTCTAGAAACTTGAACTAGGAGCAGAGAAGAAAAGGAGCTTGTGAGCGACACATCGATCATTTTGTTTTCTATAAAAATAAGTTTTTCCTTCAATAAAGTAATCTAAGAAGACCGTCTTTTTATTTATAAGAAGAATCATTTTATTCTTACGAACCCTTCGCTAAACGTTACAATATTAAAATAAATATAAAATAAAATAAAAACCCGATATTTCAACTAGAATGTCGCTGTATCCAAGATCATAATCAGAGATAATGGATAATAGAGATACTCAACTTCGGCCATTTTTTCCCCTTGTCCACACCGGAGAAAAATGCAAAAGTATTAGTATTCCCTTGTATTTCACAAATACTCTTACACAAACCATGGATCCACCACGCAATGGTGGCCAATTCGTGGAATTTCGTGGAAAACTGCTGCAGATTCGTGGATTTAAGTGGGAAAAAATGGCGGCAGATTTCTGAATTTGCCCACAATCCATGTAAGATCCATGTAACATACATGGGTATGTTGTTCAGAGGGTGTTCAAATGTTGACTCGTATTTTTAAGAGAATTTTCTTATATTGTAACGTGGACTTTCGTGAATAAAAATGTATAGCAATGCCCATTTAACTGGAACTATTTGAGCTCAAATTAATTCTGTAGTATATATACAGCCTATTCATAAACTATACCTGATAAATTAACTCAAAAATTTAAGTCCGCTGTATACGCTTAATTCATGAATTCTGAAAAACTCATAAATTCAATTTAAACAATTTGATAAGAAGAAGTGGGTAAGTGCGTCGACTCATACGCAGAGGGTGCCAGGTTCGATACCCGAACTTACCACCTTTCATATTTCACGGCTCCACCTCTTTCGAGTCACTGACAATGCTCCAAAGAGTATTCTTGTCTAGAAAAAGCTTCTCAACTAAACCGTTCGGAGTCGGCATTAAACTGTAAACCCTTCCACTCGTGCAAGAACAATAGCACGCACAACAGGAGTGGTTGCTGAGAAGCTAGGCCCAGGTCCACCTCGGACTGTAGCGCCACCCATATTATATTATAATCGCAAGATATTGCAACTATTACTAATGCATAAAAATGGTTGTCAAATCTTCTTATTTGCGATTCACACTTTAATAATATTTTTATTATTTGTTAACTGAACGTGTGAATGTATTATTTATTTTTATTCATATTCAAAAATTCACACTGTATTGTACATTCATTAATTATGTGCTAGTATCTCAAATTGTAACTTCCTCAAAGGTTTTAATGAATAAACTTCATGAACATAAGTTTTGTTCGTTCGTTCACCCCTCCATACTGTGTTGAAAATTTAACACCGAAATTTGAAAAAAAACGTTCAAATAACGAGCGAATTTTCAAAAAAGAACTCTAATTCACCCCATTACTAAGGTGGGAAAAGATATCAGCTGTTCTTCAGCTGTTCTCAAGCGCTCACACGTATTCACAGACACGGGACAAAAAGCGTATAAAAACACGCTGTCAGATGAAATCAAGGGACAAGGGAGGTAGAAGTTGGATATATCTATTATAGATTATCTCTGAACATAATGAAGATTTATCATAAATTATGATACTCCAAGTTTAGATCTAACGGTAAATGCACAAAAAATAAAGGAAAAATTAAAACGTGCACAACTGGCTACATGGGATCCTCATGGTTTTTGTTTTATTTCTGTTTAAATTATATAAATTATACGATCATCTTGCTTTTAGTAACTATAGAATACAGCTCTTGAAATTTCAATCAAATCCGTCGTAAGGGAACGATGTTATTTGTGAAAAACCACCGAAACGGTTTTGCTCGCCACTGTATATGTATGTAGTATTCGCTCACGTAAAAACAAGCGAATGGCCTCACTGTAGAAAGATTTAAAAGGCGCCATAAGAGATCTATCAAGAGGCTGCATCTTATGGCTTGAGTGAGGTGGAAGAGAAATTATGGTCACAAAACTTGCCTTTGCTATTTCAATCACATCCCTGTTCCGAGTGTGACTGAAATGACCGTCGAAAATTAATAGCACTGGTGAATCTGATGCTGAAACCATTTTGTAATATTAAGTTGAATCAATCCCGAAGGATGAAATGCAGCGATTGAACCAGGTTGAGCATTCTTCATAAATTGAACATCCTCGTTCTTCCTTGGAAAGGCGAAAAGTGGCTGCACGAATTGTCCACTGGCACTCATAGCTATTACCAGCGTTACAAGGGATCCCCTTTCAGCAGATGTCAAAATACCAATTTGCCGTTTTCCTTAGGTGGCCAATATTTTTGGCTGTGTACTCTGAACTATCGAAAAACCGGTCTCGTTTTATCCGATCTGGTGGAAAATTATACCGAAAAAAAAAGATTTACATTTGTTATAGTAAACCCAGTTGATCTAGCCATAGACGTACCGGTCGGCTTGCGAATTTATAGCTCCTTTCTATGCCTTTTTAAAATGCCTTTGAGCCAATCACGTCCAGCACATCTTTTTAAAACGAAAATTTATTTGTAATGTTATCCTTCATTGCCAATTGAAAAGCCAGAGACTTGACATCTGAATGGGTTAACCGAATGTAACGCGATTCCATCTCTTTGACATATTTAACGTGCTCAGACTCCATTTCATTTGTGAAGATGGGTTTTCTTCCAAGAGGAATATATGATGATTCGGTTGGAGTCTTAGTAGAAGTGGTCAATCTACGGGGACATTGAATGCCTTTAAAGCTTTTAGATAACCCATTTCATTCGAACGCACGCATTTAATAGCCTGTGCCATGCCTTCTGGTTTCCATTGTTTGCGCTTCGGTCCACTTTGAGTCTTTTTGGCCATCTACAGCAAAAATGCCGGCATAAAAGGAAAATGCTGATAATATGGAATACTATTCCTGTGCCTTTGTATTTCATGTTACTAACATTTTACACTTTTTAGAAATGAAGTTAAAAGTCACTTACGGCTTATTAATCTAATCACACAACCAGCGACAGACGTAAATACAATATCAGTGCTTACAATATACACCGTTTTACTTCGATAGAAGGAAACTGAAATATTTTTTTTCAAAAAAAAAACTCCGCACCTCAAAATGTTATGATTGCAACGAATTTTACTTTTTAATCTTTCCTGTTTTCAGTTGACAGCTATTTGAAATTTACTATTAGATTGCTTAAGCATTTTCAGTAACCTAAGATGTGACTGTCGAAAAATAGATGTCGCTGAAGAATTTCCGGAGTAACAGTGGTATTCCATATTAGTCTAACTTACTCTACTCAAATACGAATTGTGAACGTGTAATTTTGAAAAGTTTTTTATGCAAAACAAAAATCGACTTAAAGGTGAAAAAGTGGCCAAGTGACAAAAGTGGGTGGGAAGTGGAATCACGAGAATGTGTGGGTGGGGTCTGTACACACAGGGCAAAGTTGTTGATCGCTCCCAACTTGGCAGGCTGCCAGCAACGATGCACAGATCAAGTTGATATACAACCTCCCCGCGGCGCCCCCTAGATAGCCTTTACAACACCCGTTCTGAGGTGAACCAATGTATACAGCGATCCCCTTGTGGTTGTGTGGAGGGCTAACAATTCACCCACATAAAAAAAAACAACCGAGAGCTATGAGAGAGCAAGCTGCCTCGGATAGACGGACGGACCTACAACGACGACACTGCGCGAAAAAGGACAATGATTTGCGAGTGTGCTTCTGGAATGTAAGAACACTCTACACTCCAGGAGCCGCTCATAAACTGGAAAATATCCTCACCCAGTATAAGGCGGATAATATTGCGATCCAAGAAATACACTGGATAGGACAAGGGACCATCAAAAAGAAAGAGTGCGACGTATATTACAGCTGTCACAAAAGGTTGCACATGTTTGAATGCGGATTCGTTGTGGGAAAACGGTTAAGGTCGAAGGTCCTCGACTTTAAACCGATAAGTGATCGCCTGACTGTGATCCGCATCCAAGGCCCCTACCGACGAAGCTGAAGACTCTGTCAAAGAGGACTATTACGACCTCTTGGACGGTGCCTACGGATCGTGCTCGGAGACTTCAATGCCAAAGTCGGTAAGGAAAACATCTTTGGCGGAGTAATCGGAAAGCACAGCCTCCACGACACGACAACAGATAAAGGCTTCCGACTCACAGACTTTGCGGCAGCACGTAGTATGGTCATAAGCAGCACTAATCCTGAATCCACACAACAACCTAGCGATCTCCGGACGGTCGAACCGCCAAACCGACCATGTGCTCATTGACGCAAGGCATCCTGGATGTGCGAACATTCGGGGGGGCAAACGTCGACTCTGACCATTTCCTCATAGCAGCAAGATTCAGAGCTCGACTGTCCAATGTGAGAAAGCTGCACCAGCCAATAAACAGCAGTTTTGACATTGAACGCCTGAGCACACCCGAGATTGCCAGAGCCTACGAAGAGAAATTGAGTGAGAGTCTCTCCGGTATGCCCACGTCATACACCAACGCCAACGAAAAGTGGTTGCATTGCCGCTCGGCCATTAAAGAGGTAGCCGAAATCACCTTAGGCTACTTATCTCCTCCGACGAGGAACCCGTGATATGATGGCGAGGGTGAGCAGAAAAAAAATGCAACTGACAAAAACGTTATGATTTTTCTAGACTAGTTGCTGTCTGTACAGGACACTAGGCGATTGGAGATCATGCCGTTAAACAACTCACATTGTCCTAGCAACAACACAGCTGAGAGGAAGACGCTAACACATTTCTTTGGCGTCTGTCTGGCTCTAGCTAGAGCCCGACAGCGAGCGCTTCGTAGACCCTTCATTAACTCACTTGGTGGGATTTCTGCGAAGTATATTGAGGAACTAATGTCCTTCCTTAAGTTGGATTTAGGGATATCTCAAATACGCCTACACTTTATTTATAGGGAACAGAGCTGTGACATTAAAACGGCACATGGTTTGAATTAGGTTTTCATGGAACCACCACTTTTACCTACCTACCCAGATGGAGTTTCAACATAGAGGGAGTTTGACTTAGAGAAACTGTTTTTGCATAGAAAATTGAGGGAAACGCTAAAATATGCCGAAAAGATTAGAGAGAAATTCGACTTAGGGAGAGTCCACTGTAGTTAGTACTTATTCGAATGATTTTCATAATCGAGATGTTGTATTAATCTTCGACTTAGGGAGAGTCCACTGTAGTTAGTACTTATTCGAATGATTTTTATAATCGAGACGTTCTCGAGATGTTGTATTAATCTTCGACTTAGGGAGAGTTCACTGTAGTTAGTACTTATTCGAATGATTTTCATAATCGAGATGTTCTCGAGATGTTGTATTAATCTTCGACTTAGGGAGAGTCCACTGTAGATAGTACTTATTCGAATGATTTTCATAATCGAGATGTTGTATTAATCTTCGACTTAGGGAGAGTTCACTGTAGTTAGTACTTATTCGAATGATTTTCATAATCGAGATGTTCTCGAGATGTTGTATTAATCTTCGACTTAGGGAGAGTCCACTGTAGATAGTACTTATTCGAATGATTTTCATAATCGAGATGTTGTATTAATCTTCGACTTAGGGAGAGTTCACTGTAGTTAGTACTTATTCGAATGATTTTCATAATCGAGATGTTCTCGAGATGTTGTATTAATCTTCGACTTAGGGAGAGTCCACTGTAGATAGTACTTATTCGAATGATTTTCATAATCGAGATGTTGTATTAATCTTCGACTTAGGGAGAGTTCACTGTAGTTAGTACTTATTCGAATGATTTTCATAATCGAGATGTTCTCGAGATGTTGTATTAATCTTCGATTTAGGGAGAGTCCACTGTAGATAGTACTTATTCGAATGATTTTTATAATCGAGATGTTCTCGAGATGTTATATTCATCGAATTATCATTCAATTGCGCCCGTCACAAATCTACAGAGCTAGTTATGTTAAATCCACATCGGAACCTAAAAACCAGGACAAACAATAGCCGACGAGCGATCCAATTGCACATGTGCTTTGCAGACGTTGCACAAGCAAAGACAGTCCCTGGAATGGAAAAGTCTCCTGAAAGCAGTGCTCACAACAACAATACTCAGAATATCTTTGTGAGTCAGCGTTGTGTTTCAGGATAGTCCCTAGAGGAGAATTAATTATATATTTTTTAAAAATAAAACACAATCGTTTTTTTTCGTTTTTAAATACTGTGGACTCTCCCTAAGTCCAACGCTCTTTAACTCGAAGTTTTTCTCTTTAACTGGAACTTTTTCGCGATACAAATACATTTCCCTCAATTTTCCACACAAAAGCCTCTCTCTAAGTCGAACTCCCTCTAACTCTAACAAATTATGGTATCCCGTGACGATTCGACTGTAATTCGCTTTACAGCAACACTCGTCGAAACCAGGAGACTGGAAAACGCACGGAGATGACACCTGCCCGAAGACGTCCCGGCCCGAAGAGTAAAGGATTCCCGCGTGTAAGGACCTCAACGAACCAGGAGGCAGCCACCCAGACTGAAAGACCTGTTGACTGAGGTCGAGGTCCGCCTCAGAAGAAATGAAACACAAAGCTGTGGAGGTGCACAAACTCCGTTCTCTTTCCGGGTGGAGACCCACCCTCCATGCCTATCGCTACTAGTAAACATCTGTTAAAGCTTGAAACGCTTGCCCAAACAAACCGCAGATGGACATCTGGCACAGGATGCCTCATTACCAAACAACTCTGGCCTATGATCGATCCCAAGCGATCGCTTAGCTTGATCAGATTAAACAGGCCAAACCTCAGATCTCTTATTGGCGTTCTAACAGGGCATTGTGCCATCGGAAATCACGCCTCTAGACTAGGCCTTCCCTGTAATGATTTCTGTAGAAGCTGCATGGACCAGGATGAGGAAGAAACCATCGAACACTTGCTATGTAATTGCAGTGCTCCCTCAACCCCTCAGATTCAGACTTTTGGGGGCCCTTTTCTTTGTTAATCTGGCTGAACTGAGCAGCATCAAAATCAGCCCTCTTCTTCGCTTTATCAAAAGCACAGATAGGTTTGCGGAATGGGTACCCTAAGATCCGCGTGGCAACACAATGGGCCTATGTTTGGCCTAAGCGTGTCTGCTGCTTGTATGCGCGGCGGTCAGCCACTTCAATCTAACCTAACCTAAGCTATGTGGCACTCTTAGTTGAGTGCTGCTTTCCAGTGTTTTTTTTTTTTTTGTTTTTGTCCTGTTGAGAACTGTTCTGTAAGCTGTCTGGCTCAGCACTCGCCTTACACTAAAAATTGATTTGACACCTCACAAGCTCACATCGCTGTACTCATAGCAAATCCATTGCGGATCTCATGTCCATTGGCTTGTGATTTGCAGAGGTGTCAGCTCAAAAACAAAATGAAACAAAAATTACTACATACCGGATCATCAAAGATTTCTTCAACTCTTGTGTGTACGTCCTTGTTCTTCTTATTCCTGATCAGAATGTAGATGTTTTCAATTCCCGGGCACGATGTAAACAGCTTGTTGAGCAATACTACAAGTCGACCACACACACACACACATACAAATTTGAAATAAAAGAGAAGAAAACCTCGGATGTACTTACTCTTGCCCAAGAAGCCAGTACCGCCTGTGATGAGAATGTTCGTGCCATAGTAGAAGTTCTGCAGGGGTGTCAGTTGGTCCTCGATATTCATATCTGTGGCTATATGCATGGTCTATGCTTTATCCTCTCACTCTCTCTATCTCGCTAGACAAAAAATTTCACAAATTTCTGCAAGAAAAACCAAAAAAAAAGCATACATTAACAAAACAAAACAAAACAAAAGAAAATGTTTTTCCTGATATTCAAATTTCATCACAATTTTGCATATCGTGACGACAAGCGCGAACGCGCGCGAATGGTATGGCGGAGGACACGAGGACGCGGCTTGACTATGCAATCGAAACTGACATTGTGAGCTTGTGGCTTCAATTGTCATTCAATAAGCGCTCGGTTCGAGTACAAATTTAAAAATAAAAATAAAAGCAAACAGAAAAAAAAGAAACAAAGCCTGATTGACAACCCTACGGTTGCATATACAGCCATTGGCAGCGTTGGCTGGCAGCGCAGCGAATGCTAATTAAAAAAATACAAAACAAAGTTATGTATATGTAAAATACTTTTTCGATTTTCCGTCGCCGAGTGTACGCGTGCAGTCAGTCAGTAAAGGCTGCCCAGTGGTATCTGGATATCTCGATGCAAGCTATCATTGATTGTGGTTAATTGTAGTGCAGCCGCAATCGATTGGTCAATGGACATTACGTAGTGAGTGTCATTAGATACATTTTCATTGAACGATCAATTTTCATTGGTTTCATCACATTAACTGTGCCGAGAGGGTGGTGGTTGATAGTGGGGTGGTGGGTGGTGTGACATGTGCAAGGGTTTCTTATTACCCTTGACATTGTCTGTAGAGGTGAGTGTTTCGTTCGAAGGAACACACTGAGGAGAATCCTGAACTAGAAGACGAGGACTTGCGTCGGGACAGAATTTCGGTTTGTCAGAGATGCCTGAGACATTGTGGGGAATGTCAAGGGACGGATGTCCTTTTCGGTGCTTTTGACCGCCTTGTAACTGGACTTAGACTCAAATTTCGCGGTAGAAAAATCCCCACGACGTGGGGAACGACGGTAGTCTGGTTGGCAGGTAGCTCCTTTTAGAAAAGAGACGACTTGGGTCGTACGCAGACCACCTCCCAATTTGTCCTTTTCAGTAGTTTCGAGTGTCTATAGACGACACGACGTGGGGCATGAGTCGGTGGTCCAATCAAAAGCAACAGAAAAGTGGACGAAAGTGGTTGAGTAGCACTTAAGGCCCATGTTTGACTGTCTGACTGTCAGACTTCGGGACAAAACAAACGACACGAAGTGCGGTATGAACACAAGTCCGACACAGAAAGCAAACAGAAGTGTCGCCGAGAAGAGCCTGAAGTGTCCTTTTTAGCAGTCTCGACAGAAACCCCTAGACGTCAAGTCAATTTCTCAAATTTCGCGGCAGAAAAGCCAAAACGATGTCAGGAACGACTTGAGGTTAGTCAGCCTCTATTTTTGAGCGCTTTCGTAGCCAAAGAGGCACGTCTGATCGCCTAGTTCTCAGATTTCGGGACAAAGCGGAGAACACGACGTACGAAATGAACGTAGCCCAACTGAAAGAAACAGAGAAGTCGGGGAGAGTGGCCTGAAGTTTGTGTGGTTCTCAGAATTGACGATGGTCCACCTCTCAGTGTGTCCTTTCTAGCTGTCCCGCGATAGAAACTCCGAGAGCGATAGTCATTGTCTCAATCGAAATGAACGACGCAAAGTTTGGTCTGCGTCTCGTTTTTAGTGATTTCGAGGCAATAGAGTCCTCACGAAAGGCATGCCTGATCATCTGGTTCTTAGACTTTGAGACAGAAGAGACGTGGGGCATGATCGACGTGAGGCACGATAGACGTGAGGCACGATAGACATGAGGCACGAGCGACGTGAGGCACGATCGACGTGAGGCACGAGCGACGTGAGGCACGAGCGACGTGAGGCACGAGCGACGTGAGGCACGATCGACGTGAGGCACGAGCGACGTGAGGCACGATCGACGTGGGGCTCGATCGACGTGAGGCACGATCGACGTGAGGCACGATAGACGTGAGGCACGATCGACGTGAGGCACGAGCGACGTGAGGCACGATCGACGTGAGGCACGATCGACGTGGAGATCGATCTACGTGAGGCACGGTCGACGTGAGGCACGATAGACGTGAGGCACGATCGACGTGAGGCACGATCGACGTGAGGCACGATCGACGTGAGGCACGATCGACGTGAGGCACGATCGACGTGAGGCACGATCGACGTGAGGCACGATCGACGTGAGGCACGATCGACGTGAGGTACGATCGACGTGAGGCACGATCGACGTGAGGTACGATCGACGTGAGGCACGATCGACGTGAGGTACGATCAACGTGAGGCACGATCGACGTGAGGCAGGATCGACGTGAGGCACGATCGACGTGAGGTACGATCGACGTGAGGCACGATCGACGTGAGGCACGATCGACGTGAGGTACGATCGACGTGAGGCACGATCGACGTGAGGTACGATCGACGTGAGGCACGATTGACGTGAGGTACGATCGACGTGAGGCACGATCGACGTGAGGCACGAGCGACGTGAGGCACGATAGACGTGAGGCACGATCGACGTGAGGCACGATCGACGCGAGGCACGATCGACGTGAGGCACGATCAACGCGAGGCACGAGTGACGTGAGCAGCCTCTTAAGTTATCCTGTTCCGCGGTGACAGAAACTGACACGTCGACCAGATCTAAGCACAGCACAGGCTTGATTTGCCACCGATTTCTGGGTGATCAGCGATTCTGCTTCTACCTGGAATATCACTGCATATTCGTCCTTGGTCTCTCTGTCACAGAAAATCAAACACCACACTCTCCGACGTCACACCTTGACACTTCTCAGGACGTTGTCTGGGTAAACTGACTCGCGCGACTTAAACCGACTCGACATTCCCTTGAACAAACTCCGTATTCAACTCAAGTCAACATTACCTCACTGAATTTAAGAAGAAAGAAAAACAACACAACCTCTTGGTCCCTCGAAAAAAAACACAACAAATTCAATTCACTGGAGGGCAGCAACTTCAAAACCCTTCTCTTTCAAAAAAAAAAAAAAAAAACGATCGAACGATGAAAATGTGCAAGCAATCTCGGCAGACAACGAACAGACGGCCACAATCCGAACGTACTGAAGCTGAGTCCGTACGTCGTTTCATTTTCAAATGTCCAAACTGTTCGCTCGTTAGTATCAGAAGTTCTCCGTTCATCATATTCATCGTGGTTGATGGTCGGTTGTTTGGCTGGTAAGACACAATCCACATGCATACCTCTGTGAATAGATACAATATTCAAGATACGTTAAGTACACCGTGTGTACTGATGTCATTGATATTGGCTCGGCTTGGCGTACAAAATGAAAATATTATTAACCGAAAGTAAATAATCTAGAGTGTACCGGACATCGCGATGAATGTCGGCGGTGTGTGGTCGCATGCGGCGGGGGATTGACACAGACACAGTGCTGCTGTGTGTTTATCATTCGACTTAGGCGAAGGTGTGTTTGCTTAGTCAAAAATTAGCAAAGTTTTGTTCGCGTTCGCAATGTACAACCGATCGATGTCCAGTTGGCCTTGGTGCTTTTTTTTTATCTTTCTTTGAATACAGCCAAAACCTTCGTTTGCTTTACACTTGTTTTCGCTTAATTTCCAATGTAACTAGAGGCAGTTTGTGGTTTGTCGTTTTTTTTTTTTATTTTTTTTTTGGCAAAGGTCAGACGAGTGACTCACAGTACTGGCCACCTAACGTCGTCTTCGTGGATGGACTTGGAGTGGACTTAGTCTCGTGCAATTGACGGTAGAAGGCTGTGTCAAAGACCACTGAAGGATGGTGTAGACCAGGCCTTGGGGTCCAAAACTGGTTGGCCTCGGCACGCGGTTGGGAAAGGTGGAAGCAGTGCCGTAACTAGGGCGGTGCACAGGACCTAGGCCCAGCAGAGTACGAAAATGACCAGGACCAACTACAATTGCACGCATACGAGGGCGTCAATTTATAATAGAAACTCGCACCGGGCGTCTAAAAGGCTAGTTACCGCACTGGGTGGAAGTACTTGCTACAAGAGGCCCGGACCGGTCCCCAGCTGTCGCGCCGATGAAGATGAATGCTTGAAGTCTTCAATTGGAGCCACCCAATCTGTCAGCTCAGGAAATGCGTCCGGAAGGCCTAAATGTCACGAAATGCGGTGCCTCCTAGCTCAGACCTTGTTTCTGACCAGTGATCCAATGACGCCGAAGTAGTGGCCCGTGGATTCTCCCCACCAAAAGTACTCTCGCGCCTCGAAAAAGGTGAGTTTTTGCTTTCTGTTCAGGTTCCACACGCACGAGTGGAACACATTCACTCAGTCCCCGTCTCAAATCGCATCACTGTACAAAGATACAAGCAAATATGTAAAGTGACGCAGCAAAGTCATACCTCTTGACGGGAATCGCTGTAATGCCTTTACCAAAACAGAAATGACGTGATGCTCTACGGCGCGACGCCGTTGATTAATGTTTACACTGATGTAGATGTTAAAAATATCACGGCGACGTTAACTCATAGGATAATCGACAGCCAATGACACCAGAGGAGAGTGTAGTAAAGAACTAAAATTTGGATTTTCAAAAACCCCCGGGGACCGCAACGATCACAGTTGAAATCCAACCCGACTTTGTCCAGAGACTATGTGTGTAGTGTGTAGTGTGTACATCCCCACCGCAACCACTGCTGTGCACACAACTAATCGAACGCAATGATCTAACGTGTTTATTGTTATTGTACTAGACTCGAGTTAAGACAGAAAAAAAAAAACAAATTCAAAAGTAAATACATCGACTTGGGCAAATATTTGGTTTGCTAAGCTTGTGGATCAGCTCGTGTGTGTCCGGCGCGGCGCGGTGCGGCACGGCGTGCCACCAATGACATGCGCGTACGATCATGCAATTCATCTATCACCTCATCCGGCAATCAGCGCTTGTAAGCCAGTGTAAACGGTTGTAACATCGTTGCGATGAGTCAATGGCCTTAAACCGATTCAAAAGTCGTCAAAAGTTGCGACGGACGGAACTGTGAAGTGATTTGATGTGATGATACCGAGAACCTAACCCACGTAGCTTACACGTAATCGTGTTGCCATACTTTGAATATCATAAATTCATTCACATGCTGTTTATGGTTTTACTGCCTTACAGGGCGGCCTACACACAAGTGCGCTGCGCACAAGTGCATGCCCCGCGTCGTCGTTCCAACACAGCTCTCGTGTTGGACAATTTTTGCACCTCATTGTTAAGTGGATGGATGCCACAGTGAAGGTCAAAAAAGAAGAGAGTGTTTTGAGAGAACTTGAAATCGTGTGTTTGTTTAATTTTGTTGCTTCTGTTCGAGTCGCAGTTCGATTTCGAGTTCGAGTTCGAGTTCGACTGCAGTTGAAAGAACTTAAACTTGGAAATGAAGAACCGATCGCTGAGGCCTTTGTTCACACACTCGCTTCGGTTACGAAATCGCCTTCCGGTCGGATTCGAGTACATTCGAGGCACATGTGTACACGCCAAGAACATCTCAGAGGTACTTGTGATTTTTCACATCTTCTATTTGTTAAGTAATATTTGCACAAAACATTATATTAAAAGACGAAAAAGCTTCACTCACGGACTATAATATGACAGATCAGCAGGGATGACGAGCGCGCACGAGCTGCTGATCGCCTAGATGACAGGACGAGGCGGCAAGACGGTTTGAAGACCCACAAAGGTTGAGAGTTCCTTTTTATATTTGACGCTGTGCTGTCACTCTAGGGGGTACGACTCGGTGTCGGCTCTCTGCTCCCCTCCAAGCCAGCCACCCACCCAGTATATGGCTGGCGGAGTGCTATTCGGTAAATATTGATTTGGTTTGCATGATTTGCGACAGGTATGGCGCATCGCACCGGGAAGTAGGAGGCAGGGGAGCCATACAGACACTCGATACGATGCGATGGAAATGAATGGCGCGTAAACGTGAGCGATGCAGTCGCTGCTCTGCATGATATCAGAGCTTATTTAAATCGCTGCTCCTTAATGATTAATTGAACGGGTAGACACTAATGATCGTCGGGGTGTACTGTTTAACTCTTGAACTTTGATATCCTGGAACTAAGAACAACCGCCAGTTCTAGAGTGCTCTCAGTCGATTCCATCAATCATTTGAAACGTGACTTTGTTGTGCAAAACTGACTGGGAGCTGTCATTGGATTCATCCATATTCGGAACGGGATTCCGATATGGAAGGGGAGGCAGAGCACATGAACGAAATGATCTTGTGATCTGAATGTCTTGAGTTTTCAAAAGTCAGTTCCACTGCGAAGACAGGCAATCGTTCAAGAGTTTTAAATCTAAAAGTTGGCCATCTAAAAGCAGTCGATCGTCTTAGATAGCTAGTGGTCTAAGAGAGCCGCCCGTCTTAGGCAGGTGTTTGCCTAGAGACTGAGTCCACCTAAGAGAGCTGATCCTTTAAGGCACCAGTGGGAGGTGATTGTCTAAGGCAGCTGTTCGCCTTAAGCAGCCGATCATCTAAAGAAACTGTCCGCCTAAGGCAACCGATCGTCTTAGGGAGCTGGCGGTATAAAGGAGTCGTCCACCGAGGAGAGGTGCTCGTCTAAGGCTGCTGTTCGCCTTACGCAGCCGATCATCTAAAGAAACTGTCCGCCTAAGTCAGTCGATCGTCTTAGGGTGCTGGCGGTCTGAAGGAGCCGCCCGTCTAAGGCAGGTGCCCCCCTAGAGTAAGTGTCCACTTATGGAAAGCGATCGACTAAAATAGCTGATCGTCTGAAGGAACTGTCCACCTAAGTCAGCCGCCCGTCTTAGTGATCTTGGGGTCTAGAGGACTCGTCCGTCTAAGACGGCTCCATCTAATGCGTCTAAAGGAGCCGTCCCTCCGCTACAGGTGTCCGCCTAGATGAAGTGTTCACCTAAGGGAACTAAACGTCTGAGACAGCTGTTCGTCTTAAGCAGCTGATCCCCTAAAGGACCTGCCCACCTACGTAACCGCAGTTGATTATCCAAGGAAGCTGTCCATCTATTGAACACATCCCCAAAAACCGATGGACACACTGAAATCATAAAGGAACCATCGACTAACCAAAATGCATCCTTGACACGTGCATAACCTCATTTCTATCAACTTACAAACTAAAAGAAACCAACAAAAAAAAAATGCAAAAAGGCAAAAAGATATTGCTGCAATACTTACACGTTTTAATTTCTGTTACAGCAGACACACATTAACAAACGCGCGCACACGCACACACTCGCATAAAGTTGAAACGACGACGGAGTATAATTTATGCTTAGACTACCATACCGTTGGTAGTGGGCGATGGGGACGGGGGCGTGGGGAATTTAAGTCTTTAGCATAAGACAACAACTGAGCAGACGTCCAACGACAAGCAAGCAATAGATGTTCTCCTCAATTATTCGGTGACATTTAGACAGTTTTGATAGCAAACAATTTCCACTTACTCTATATCTAGTAACACAGATGGCATCCTTTTTTGAAGGAAATTCGTTTGTGTGACTTCACTGGTCGTGTTCACACACGCATATATGTGTTGCGTGATCGTTTACTTGAAGCGGTTAAGTTACGTTTCGTTCGTTGTTCAGTTTAACTTTGACTAGCTCTTTACAGCGGATAGCTTATCGATTATGAACTGAAAGACAAAGGAGAAGACCGATTACATTAAATGACCTGCGGGGGAGTTTAAAAATTCATAAGCTATTGGATTGAATTGGACTTTTGTGTGGGTGGGTGAAGGGTGAAGGTGAAGGTGTAGACTGATGAATGCAGCTGTTTGTTCGCTTGACTGCATGTGTCTGGTGTGAAGAGAGCGGAGAAATGGGGTCCGTGAGCATGTGGCGTGAATATGCACTGGGCCGAGGAAATGTGCATTTTTCTTTCGTTCGATCACATAAATCCATCTCTATGTGTGTAAATGACTGGCTGGAGGCAGGTAGGCAGAGTTTACGCTGGCTGGAGAGGCTTGTTGGTAGAGTCCAGGTCCACAGCGGTCTGCAGCGACACCTTCTGCTTTGTGGTGCGCCACAGTCCGATTTGGACACGGATTCTTAGTCTAACTTGTCATAGCCAGTGTCAGTTCGAGTTGAATTGAATTCCACAATTGAACGGACCGTATGCTGTGAGGATGGGCTTTCGTTCTGTGAGTCAAATGTTGTCTGTTATTTGCGAGGTTATTCCGTGTGCCCAACGCGTTGGTTTACTTTTTCCACTTTAGAGATGACTTAGGTTAGGTTAGGTAGAGGGTAAGAAGAGTGTAAGCAACGTCTCACTTAGGTCCCACTGGACCCTAGACCTTTCTAGAAACTAACTGCAGAAGAGTGTGCGCGACGTCTCACTTAGGTCCCACTGGACCCTAGAACTTTCTAGAAACTAACTGCGGTAGAAGAGTGTGCGCGACGTCTCACTTAGGTCCCACTGGACACTATAACTTTCTAGAAACTAACTGCGGTAGAAGAGTGTGCGCGACGTCTCACTTAGGTCCCACTGGACCCTAGAACTTTCTAGAAACTAACTGCAGAAGAGTGTGCGCGACGTCTCACTTAGGTCCCACTGGACCCTAGAACTTTCTAGAAACTAACTGCGGTAGAAGAGTGTGCGCGACGTCTCACTTAGGTCCCACTGGACACTAGAACTTTCTAGAAACTAACTGCGGTAGAAGAGTGTGCGCGACGTCTCACTTAGGTCCCACTGGACCCTAGAACTTTCTAGAAACTAACTGCAGAAGAGTGTGCGCGACGTCTCACTTAGGTCCCACTGGACCCTAGAACTTTCTAGAAACTAACTGCGGTAGAAGAGTGTACGCTCTCACTTAGGTCCCACTGGACCCTAGAACTTTCTAGAAACTAACTGCGGTAGAAGAGTGTACGCGATGTCTCACTTAGGTCCTTCTGGACCTTTCTAGAAACTAACTTTCTAGAAAACTTCCACTGACTTTTTGGTGGATCAAGCTTGCGGGGGGGAGGGGGGGTTGGGGGGGCAATGACGGGGTACTTGGTCCCTTGCAAAGTCCACATCCTTGTCAGACTTTGGCTTCCGATGTCCCTTGGGAACGAATCCTCTGAAGGGTGCACTGTGGATCGAAGCCACCAGCTGGCATAATCTCTTGCGCAGAGGATGAATTATGAATGCAAGTCTAGTGCTGTCAGTTCGTAGCAAACAGAAATCGAGTCTCATCTTCTCTTGACAATTTCGTGGTGCAACAATAAAGTCAACTGAGGCGTATGTGCATCATTTAATGTTAAAAAATCTGTCTGTCCTCTAGTCCTGCCTGTTTCTAGTCCCCCACTAGAAGCTAAATGCCTAGGCTCATCATTGACTGTTTGCTAGAAATTGGGCATTGAATGCTGGTTCAGTTGTATGGGATATTCTACCGATCAATCCCTGAGATCCGATCAAAGAACGGAGACTCACTCCGTGTCATAAACCACAAGCAAAAACCAAAAACCATTCACTCGCCTCATAGTGACGAGGAAGGAAATAGGATGCAGACAAAAATGATGATATTCAAGATTACCCAACAGCAGACGTAACCCAAGGGTAACATAATTATGTATTTCGTTTCTTTCATTCCCACACATAATCTGCATAAAAAGTTTCTATTTTGTTTTTCATGTGTTTTTTTTTTTTTTTTTTGTGTGTTCACCTTTAGCAATGATTGCAACACAGCATAAAAAAACAACATCATAGAAAAGTAGGCACTTTCTTTGGCCTTGAATGTGGCGAACTAAGTTGAAACTTTCTTCCTACGAAATTGGTTGTGCATAAATTATCATTGGAGTAAAGCATAGCATAGCATTACAACAGCTAAATCTATTTATCGGCGTCTGCATCTCTTTAAAATCTAATTCACATATTGTCTCTCTGTTGCGTATCAATACTGAAATCTTTCTCAAAACCTCAAATGGATGAGATGATACCAAGGAAGGGCGAAGGGTGGTGGGGGTACGACGACGACGATGACGAGTAGTAACGCAACGATTAAGGGGGATAGAGATAACTATCATCATCAACATTCATAACAGCACTTAAGCCAATTATGACATTGTAATCATTATTCAATAAGGCACCACCACCGCACTAGTTTAACTGTCCCCCCCACCCCCTACACGCACACACACACACTCCTCATCTAAATTCATTTGCCCTACTCCCCTGATTCACAGCCGTTGAGATGTGTATGCGCGCGTGCATACTCTCATTTTTACATCAAACGGATGTACACTTGTTTGCTGTGCTTCTCCCAAAAGAGACTGAATAAATAAATGAATCTGAAACGATCGCAGGTAAGAAGGCAACAGGTATTTTCGCAAAAATGAATATGCGGATACAAGATACACTGGCACATGGAGAGGCACAGGCGAAGCAGTACTTATTTTTTATTTGTTTTCTTTTTTTTTTACAAAAAAAAAATTAATTTTGTAAAAAATAAAAAAAAAATATATATATATATGTCGAGATCAGAAATGTGTTGAAGTTAAGTAATGGAAACTTGCAACAGATACAACGTACGTATGCTCTCGGTTGTATTTGTAAATACCACTTTCACTTGGCGATAAACCTTGTTTTGACACAACAACGACAAAAAAAAATCATAAACCAGCCACTAGCCTGGAGTCAGTCAGTAAGTCAGTTGATCAGGAAACTGCTTGCAAATGAAACAATGTTACGATCAGATATGATTTTTTGTTTTCTTTTTTGTTATCCTGAATGCACTGGGAAGCACGCAATTCGTGGTTACTCGAATAACATAACATCACCGTCATCATCATCATCATCATCATGAGCAATCATTATCATAACCACCAGCAGCACCAGCACCAGGCGATCGGGCACACAACGTAACTCTTCACTTTCACTAATTGAATAAATCAATAGAGGGCCGGAGCCCCAAGAGATACGAATTAACTTCGATTTTGATTACAATTCCACCGTTCGTTGGATTAAATTAAGTCGAACAGAATATATAATTACAACTCAATGGGGCTTCCGTATTGGGAGCAACGGGAGGGAAGGGGCGGACTCATTCATTCACACGGACGAGGGTTACTTTCTTTTGCAGACTCTGCATAGCACTCTTCACACACAGACAGGCACAGGATTGCGTTTATGTAAGGACTCTGCGTTCGCAACGTGCAAAACGGTTTTTCTTTTTATTTTCAAATCTGAGCTTGGCGACGGAGTCCTTTGGTCTGTTCAAATCCAGTTAAGGTTGTTCGTTTTTTTGTTTTTTTTTTTTTTTTCAAAAAAATAACCGTTCGATTACCGAACTAGACGCGCTTTGGGAATCTAAGTCAAGTTCGAAGAAAGGAAATAAACGATTCAAAATTCGGGAAATCTGTTGGTTGATTTTTTTTTTGTTTTTTCAAATTAAAGGGTTAGACCTAATCGTCCACACGACGAGACACACACACAGAAACAGAATAATCACAAACCAAAAAAAATCAAACAACCACCGAGAGGTTGGACTGGACTGGACGACGGCTTGGAGAGACTTGGAGTCTTGGATGAGATTGTGAAGCGCGCGTCCCACCACCGAAAAAGACTGACCAAAGTGACGAAGAGAAATACGACACACTACACGACGACGGAAAGAGAAGAGGTCTTGTGTGTTGTCTTTGTTGTTGTTGCTGTTGTTCATATCCACAAGTTTTGTCTGGCTGACTGGATGGCTAGCGGTGGTGGTATTTATTGTGTATCTTCTGAGGCAAAGAGTATCTCTGTCGCACCGTTTCATCGTTACATAGTCAGCTGATCAAAGGTTAATAATAAAAAAAGCAAAAAAAAAAAAAATAAAAATCGAAAAAAAAAAAAATAAAATTCACACTCGTTATATGTTTACATAAATGGGATTTATATAACAGTTCTCCTTCCCCTTGCACCTGCCATTTGGTTTCATCATTTTGTCGTCTTGTTCATCTTCATCTTCTTGGAATTTCTGACGTGAATCACTGCAGACTGCAGACTTACTTGCCCACTCACTGCGATGGGGGAGGGGTTATGGCGGGTGGAGAGAGAGATAGAGAGTGAAAACGTAGACAGAGAACGTGTCGTCAGCGAGCATTTGAAACGACGGTGCACTTTTGCTTAGGCCTGCAGATTTGGATTACGATAGACACTGGCCAGGGGAGAGGGGAAAGGTGGAGACAGAGCGACAAGCAACGACCTTGAAGGGAACAACCGCAATGAATGGATCACATAACGCTGAGGCGTGAAGTCATGGCGTGTGACATTGTTTTCAACTCAAACTGGGGCGGTTTCGTCATTTGAAGAATTTCAAATTCGATCAAATGAGCCAGAGCCACTGTGTCTTGCTCTTGGCTCTTGGACTGAATTGGATCGAGCGCACGAGGTATCGCATTCGAATCGTTTATTTGGGGCGTACACTTATGCAATTGGGACGTGCCGTGAGAACTCTGGAATTCAATTTGAGTTGGATTGAGTTTCTGCACGGCTGACTGGTGTCTTTAGCTGTAATTGTTGACAGACCTGCTACGGACGGTGGGATCTTGAAGAATGTGCGGATCACTCTGGCACGTGATCCTTTTTTGGAGTACGATCGGCTGATGTACCAGTGGGTGGATGACATAAGCCAAAATTGCCTAGAATCTACAATAAATGCAGAATATCTTGAAAATGGCGAGCTTGAGAAAAACCGCTAAATCCAATAGAAGGTCAGTAATTTTTTTAAATCGGTCCCGTCGTGCGTCTTTCATTCACCAAGTCATTCAATATCGAGAAACAAAATCACCCCAAAGGTATTTTGCATCCGCTCGATGTGGCCGAGCTAGTGCAGTCGATGGATCTTTGCCTTCTGGTCTACATCCACATCCTGGCACAGCTCGTAGAGTTCGCGGTTGTGTACCCTCCTCCATTCGCTTTCCTTGAGACGGGACCATATATTCGACGTAGAATTTTTCATTCCTGACGGTCCTGGGCAGGCTGCTTCCAGTCATCAAGACCAAACTGTCTTGCATCCGCAATTGCTTGGTCTTTATACCGGAGATTCGGTCTTCCTCTCCTTCTCGAACCGGGAGGCTCGGATTGAAAGACCCTCTCAGCTGGAGCATTGTTGTCCATGCGTTCGATGTGGCCGAGCCAGTGCAGTCGACGGATCTTTGCCTTCCGGACTTCATCCACATCCTGGTACAGCTCGTAGAGTTCGCGGTTGTGTCTCCTCCTCCATTCGCCTTCCTCGCAGACGGGACCATATATCGGACGTAGAATTTTTCGAAAACACCAAGTATCAGCTCCGCAGTTTTGCGGGGATCGTCCAGCTTTCGGCTCCATATAGCAGGACTGGCAAAATAAGGGTTTTGTAGAGCATGATCTTCGTCCTTCGAGTCAGAAGTTTTGATACCAGTTTTTTTGACAAACCAAAGTAACACCGGTTGCCAAATGTGATGTCGTTTGTGGAGTTTATATTTGCTCCGAGGTAGACAAACTCCTTTACTACCTCGAAATTGTAGCTGTCGACTGTGATGTTCTGCCCTAGAGGACGTGCGGCGGATCGTTTTTTGGTCGACAGGGTATACTTAGATTTATCCTCGTTGAACTTAAGACCAGCTCGCTTCGCCTTTTCTTCAATTGCCGTAAATGCTTCCACTGCGGCACGTTGGGAACGCACTACGATGTCGACGTCGTCTGCATGTCCCAACAGTTGGACTGAATTGTAGAAGATAGTGGCTTCGGAGGGCATGGGCCTGTGCATGCCCTGCCCTGTTGACTGCTCTCAACTTGGCGAGATGCCAGCAACGATCCCTGTTAAATGCACAGGTCAAGTTGACATACAGCCTCCTCGCGGCCTCTGGCGCCTCTGGATAGCCTTTAAAGCAACCGCTTAGAGGTGAACAAATGTATGCAGCGACCCCCTTGTCGAGGGGTTTAAACCATTACCCCGTCCTCCAGGTTCATGGGGTTGCACGTGGGTTTAACTTCCCCACCGTGTAAAAAGTTAGTACTTCAGAAACGACGAGAAGGCTCGGATACGGATGACCCTACTGCTGACGACTATGGACAACGAAATAAGGACAACGATTTTTGGTTCTGCACGTGGAATGTGAGGTCCCTGAACAGACCACGTGCAGCCGATGAACTTGCGGAAGCCCTCGAAGCTTATAAGGCAGATATCACCGCCATTCAGGAAGTGCAGTGGGAAGGCAGTGCTTATTCGGATGCGGGTTTGTTGTTCGAGGCAGACTTAGGCAAGAAGTCTTAATCTTAAAATACATAAGCGAGCACCTCATAACAATTCGCATCAAGGCTACATTCGGCAACATCCGCCTGATATGCGCCCACGCCCCAACGGAGGATAAGGATGACGACAGCAAAGACGACTTTTACGATCTCCTAGAAAGAACATACGATCAATGCCCCAGCTACGACACCAAGATCGTTCTAGGAGATTTCAACGCAAAGCTGGGCAAGGAAGGCATCTTTGCTAGAGTCATCGGGAAGCACAGCCTGCACGACAACACGTCCGAGAACGGACTCAGGCTGTTGGACTTCGTAACGGGCCGGAACCTCTTCGTAGCCAGTACGCGGTTCCCTCACCTCAACATCCACAAAGGGACCTGGCGGTCTCCCGATCAATCAACCGTCAACCAGATTTATCACATTGCGATCGACGTCAGGCACTCCTCCAGTATTCTCGATGTCCGAACATTCCGATCAGCTAACATCGACTCGGATCACTTCCTTGTTGTAGCCAAGATAAGAACACGGATTTCGATAGGACAACGGAGCAGAGCAAGCCCAAAACAGTTTGAGGTCGGATAGCTACAATCGCAATTGACTACCAGAAACTTTGCCGATCGAGCCTCCCTAAAGCTCTCAGAGAGTCCAACCCTGCCAGGCAAAACAATCGACGAACAATGGAACCGTTGTCAAAACGCCATCAGAGAAGCTGCATCTGATGTGCTGGGTTTTAAAACGCCACTCCAAAAAAAACCCCTGGTTTGACAGCGAGTGCCGGCAGACACATTCAGCGAAGCAAGCAGCAGACAAGGCGACGCTGGACAGAAGGACGAGAGCGGTTCGTTAGCTCTACGAACTTAAAAGAAGGGAAGAGCACCGGCTGCTCAAAAAGAAAAACAAAGAGCATGAGAAGGGAGCGATAGAGGACATGGAGAGTCGTTACGGCAGAAATGACGTCCGAAAGTTCTACCAACAAAATTCGGACAGAAGCCTGTCGTGACGCAGGTGGACAACTCGTAGTAGATTCGCAGTCGATACTGAGAATCTGGAAAGATCATTTCTGTGGACTGCTAAACGGCGAGGAAGACTCCAATTCCGCTGTCAGGCAGCATGTTCCACTCCCCCGACCTAGACGAAGTCAAGATAGCGATATCGAGACTAAAGTCGAAATGAAGCTGCTGGTGCAGACGGACTGTCAACGGACTGTCAACGGAACTGTTTAAGGCAGCTGGAGATGAGCTGGTAAGGTACATGCACCAACTCATCTGTAAAATATGGTCGGAGGAAAGCATGCCCGACGAGTGGAACCTCAGTATCGTTTGCCCGATCCACAAGAAAGGAGACCCCTTTGACTGCACCACCTATAGAGGGATAAGTCTCCTCACCATCGCCTATAGGATCCTCTCTGCCGTTTTGTGTGAGCGCCTGAAACTATTCGTCAACAACCTGATAGGTCCATATCAGAGTGGATTGAGGCCGTGGAAGTCCACCATCGACCAGATTTTCACACTACGGCAGATCCTGGAAAAGACCCAAGAAATGCAGATCGACACCCACCACCTTTTTGTCGATTTCAAGGCCGCATCAATGACAGCGTGCATAGGGACGAGCTATACAACGCCATGTCTAGTTTTAACATTCCTGCCAAACTCGTCAGGTTGTGCAGGATGACGATGGAGAACTCTCGCTGCTCCATCAAAGTCGGTAACGAACTCACCGAGAAAAAGGTTTTAGACAAGGCGACGCGCTGTCATGTGATTTCTTTAACATCATCCTGGAGAAGATCGTGCAAGACTCACACGCCAACACTAGAGGCACGATCTTCCAGAAGTCCGTACAACTGCTAGCATACGCGGATGACATTGACGTGATTGGCAGAACACAGCGAGCCGTCAATGAAGCGTTTGCTGGTATTGAAGCGGAGGCGGCCAAAATAGGTTTAGCGGTGAACGAGGGCAAAACGAAGTATATGCTGTCATCAAGAAAGGACACACAACATCGACGACTTGGTCAAAACGTCACCATAGGCAACTATAACTTCGAGGTAGTGAAGGACTTCGTCTACCTCGGCTCGCAAGTGAACAGTACGAACAACGCCAGCACCGAGATAAAACGCAGAATTACTTTTGCCAATCGCTATTTCTTTGGGCTCCAAAGGCAATTGAGTAGTAGAGTCCTCTCTCGAAGGACCAAGCTGACCTTATACAAGACCTAGATCATCCCAGTCCTGCTGTACGGCGCGGAGGCATGGACAATCTCAAAAGCGGATGAAGAAGCACTTGGTCTTTTCGAGAGGAAAGTTCTGCGTTCAATAATTGGTCCTGTCTGCGTTGATGGTTATTGGAGGAGAAGATTCAACCACGAACTGTACGGGCTGTACAGCGGCATGAGCCTAGTCAAGCGCCTACGGATTCAACGTCTAAGATGGCTGGGCCATGTAGGGGGCAAGGACAACACTGCTCCAGCCCGAAGAGTTTTCGACTCCGAATCAGTGGGACAACGCAATAGAGGACGCCCACGGAACCGATGGCGCACCCAGGTGGAGAAAGACCTCAATCAACTTGGTGCACAGTTGGAGACAGTTGGCTAAAGATCGGCTGGAGAGGCTTACTGGTTGAGGCCCAGGTCCACCCCGGACTGTAGCGCCACAAGAAGAAGAAGAAGTGGCTTCGGTGTTTACAGCTACCCGCCGCACTATCTTCTCCAGTACCAAATTGAAGAAATCACACGACAGCGCATCTCCAGGTTTTGCAGGTAGACCTTCGGTATAATCACCTGCCATGACCATAGTTAGGGTGGTTTATATACGCTGGAGTCGGCGTACTAAACGTCTCATGTCCAACGTTTGGAGGATGGCATTGTGAGCATGACCATGAGCTTTCGAGCGGAGTTTGTTATTTCTACCTCGACAGTAGTTATCCCTAGGTCCCTTTGTATATCACAGTTCCTGAGATACAAGGGAGCTTTCACAATAGCCCGTATAATTTGATTTGAAAGGTCTGTTATTGCAACCCCATAGTTGTATGCCGTAAGTCCGTATAGGCTTCAGTACTTACTTGTATAATAGCAGCTTGTTGTACATGCTTAACTTGGAGTGCCTTCCAAGTAACCAGTACATTTCTCTATACCGGTGTTCGAGCTCATCCCGTTTCCTTTTCACGTAGGCCTTCCACTTGAGTTTCGCATCGAGTGTCATACCAAGTTGTTTTGCTCCATTAGCGTACGGTATTTGTACAGAATTAATGTAAACTGGTAGATTTTCAATATTTCTGTAGGTACAATTTTTATGCGTTGGTTTGGTCTCATTGCCAGCGTTTTGACCATTCGTTTATTTTGTCCAGAGCTCGTTGCAGTTGTTCAGTTGAGGACTCAACTGAACTTCCCGTTGCCAGGATCGCAGTGCCATCCGCAAATGTAGCCACAAGTGTTTTGTATTTGCTTGGTTCAATGCCAAGGATAAGCGGAATTGAAAAAAAAACCAGTTAATGGACTAAATGCTTCCTGGTAATTAACCCCCTTCACAGCTAACCCCGCATTGTATCTTTCTTGTTTATTGCTTTGTTTTAAAAACCCAGCGATTATCTATAATTCTCTTTCCGGTGGAATATTGACCAGTTCCAAATTATTGTTTTTGTTGATTGCCTCTTTGTCTTCCTTCATTGCTGCTTGCCGTTTTTTCTTTTCGTGTGATTCGAAAGGCTCTTCGTAATTTCGTGGTTTATATTTTGCTGTCGTTAAAGAAGCTTCCGCTTACAAAATGGGGATCAGTAGTAAGTAAGTAAGTAGGTGCGATATTTGTAGCTCGAATCCCGTCGTACCGCTCCCATCCCTCTCTGAATGGGCCGCTTCGCTCAACATTTCACCCAAAGCCCTCAACCATACCGCTCCGTTTGAAACAAATCGGTGATGCCTTGTGTCTTTAGCTGCGTTTTTTTACAAGCGTATATACGCTTAATTTTCACACTAACAACCAATCCTATATCCCCTTAAGTTACTCATCATATCTATCGCCGCTTAAGGAATAAGCGCGGATAAAAACAATGCTTCCAAACATTTTTTTCTGTGTGTTCATTCCTGAATTCATTCATTCATTGTTTAGGCTGCTGTATGTGACTTACATCTGCAGGTTTGGTTGATGTATTAGATCATATTTAATTTTGTTGGCATCCATAAGTATGCAATTTTTGGTATACTCAGAGTGTCTCTGCTATACATTCCGTTTAGGTTTCGTAAACGATTCTTTTCATTTGATGAACATTTTTTTTTATTTTATAATTATTAAGTGTTTTTGATTTTAAAGTGATGATCACGCTACACCGTCACAAATTGTGACTATCAAAGATCAACCATCACCTTCCAGGACTACACCCCTGACTTTGCCCCTGCTTAGCAAATGTCATACTTGTCGTCGGTGCTGGAAAGATTTTATGTTGAATCATTAAGCGCCGATGATCGTTTTTTTGTGCTCTTCAAAATTAAGCGTATATACGCTTGCAAAAAAAACACAGTTTTTGTTTCACAAAATCCTTCGATAAACAATAAAATCACCCACATCTTGGGGAGCTTCCATTGAAGTGATAAAATTACCAAAGTACCGGCAATTGCCAGCAGCGAAAATCTGCATTACTCGACAGATGATAAAAACCATCAGCAGATTGTCAATTCAAATGATAAACATAAACACACGCACAAAAGGTCCTTTGCAGGATCATTCCAACAAGGTATGCAAAGTACTGTACATAGGCTTGGATCGTAAAGTCAGAACATAAGAAGCATTCAATAAAAGCAAACAAAATCATCGGCTATACCGCTTCACACTCTTCTCCGCATACCCCAGACCACTCAACCCGACATTTCACCCAAATTCCATCACCGTTCGGGAAAAAACCCCCCGTTTTCATACAAAATTCCATCTGCAATACCAGGCCACCGGAAGCAAAGCAAAAACAGCAGGTAGTCTAATTTCCAGCCAGGAGGTATGCCACGATTTTTGCCAATAATCATATCACCTGGGGGCGGAAAATTTCTGTGCATATTGTCCGGCTTGAAACTGAGGATAACTGCTGCTTCTGTTGTGTTTCTGGTGGGCTGGTAGTTCAGATGGGATTTTGTATGGAAATTGCGAGGAGGATTTTCTTTGGGTTTTTTTTTTGATTTTTTGTTTTATTTATTTTTTTGGATTTTATTTTTATTTTAAAATTTATTTTTTTTTTCTCTTAAGGCTACCTTAATAACTATGTTAGTTGGCCACTATGGTCAACTACCTGATCCTGTGGAAAAGCTAGCAGTGGCGGAGGCTGGTTACACCAACCACCAGTAAAATTGCCGTTCTTTGGCAGACTCTTTCCTATCTCGAGCGGGGATCGCTCTACTGAACCGGAGGAGAACCTCGTGGGTGCGAACGACATCCGGTTCGTACTGGAGTCGCCTGTCCACTGTTCGCCGTACGACATGGAAGATGATAGGACGTCCTTGTGGAACCTGAATAAGGCCAATTGTGTCTAAATAGAGGAATGCATCGGGAGGAATAAAGCCGTTAAGGGGCACCCTTTCATGGTACGTACTATTGGGGTAGTAAGCCCCAAAGATCAGACTGTTCGAAGAAGTAATAGCTCGTGCCGTGTGTGCCGTCTGATCAGTTTAATAATAAAATTATCTACCCTATTCACGCCTCGTTGTACAAGACCTCGTTAGGGTAGTACTTCTTGTACTCAGACTCAGGTGTGCGATACAGACGGAGACAGCTCCTAAGACACTGCCTCTCGAACACCCTCATCTTTTCCATCTGGGAAGGACTCACGTTGAACCACAAAGGACAACCGTACACCATAATTGGCCGTACGAGGGTCATGTAGCAGATTACCCTCACTCTGGTATCAAGGCTGGCTGCTGAATAACAACCTCCTTGCCGCAGCAAAAGCTTTTCTGGCTTTTGCCAGAGGGAATATCTATATGTTTGTCAAAGTACAGATATTGATCCAGCCAAATGCAAGATATCTAACTACAGTTTTCACGGCTAACGGCCGGCCATGCGGGTCAACTATGCCGAACTTACGCCAGTTTTGGCGCGTATCCCTCGGTGCCGTGTACAACGGGTCCTGAAGAGGGTAGTTTCACACTTCAGGAAGTTGATAATCAACTTCCAGTCGTCGCAAAATCGCTGAATTTTATTGAAGTCACGCTGCAACAAGATATTTATTACATCAATCTTCGGACCTGTTCTGTACGCAACTATATCGTCGGCGTATGCTATTAAGTGCGGCATGGAACCTACGAGATCTGCAGTGAATATTGAAAACAAGTTAGGCGAACCAACAGAGCCCCCTGTTGCAGACCATTTTTAATATCAAAGCCCGTGCTAGAAGTTACGTCGCCATTTTTCATGACAAACTTTCTACCTGTTATCAAGTCGACGCACTTACCCACTACGTTACGGCGACCCACTACTACTAATACTGCGAAACAGTTAAATCTACTGCATTTTTTTCTTAAATCTACTTCGGACATTTTTCCAAACAGTCCCATCCCTGGTTACCGCGTGCTTAAGACTACACACACACACACCATGCCAATGGTCGGTCGCCACTAGCCGTGGCTGCTTGTCGATAGTCACCAAGGAAGACTGCGGCGTGGTGCGGCCAAATATAATTTTTTTATGCGGCCTATTATAATTTAATTTACAATGACGCCTAAACAAAGGTTGAAGACCAAGTGATAGCTATTACTGGATACATTTTTTTTTTTCTGATTGTGGGATGAGCAGACCACAAAGAATTGGGGAAGTAAGTAGAGATTTAAGGCGAGAACTAGATTACGATACTGATTCTTTAAAACGACAAATAATGGATGCCGTTCCACTTTTGAACACAAGACAAAGATTAATCTTTTATAAAGTTATTCAAAAAATTTAAAGTGACGCAGGATGCTACAGGAGGCACTGGAAAAACCATTCTTTTAAGTTTTCCTATCAGCACAAGTCAGGAAAGATATGGGGGACAAACGGCGCACTTAAATTGCCTTTGAACTTAGCTCATGAGGAAATGCCAGTTTGTAACATTAGCAAAAATAGTGAGCGTGGCCGAATGTTGCAAGAATGTAGATTGTTGGTTTGGCATGAATGTACGATGTCTCATAAAAGAACAATCGAAGCACTAGATCGCACTATGAAAGAGGAGGGATAGTCACTTTTAGTTGGTGACTTTAGACAGACCTTGCCAGTGATTACTAGAGGAACACCAGCAGATGAAATAAATGAATGTTTGAAAGCGTCTATCACCCCTATTCTCAAATCGTTCGATTCACGTGAACGCATTCGTACATCATCATTAAATCCGTCGGATGCATTATTTTATCGACATCACTTCTCTCTTTTTCGAAGTCAGCTGTTCCAAGATCTGACGTCTAATTTAAGAAATTTAATCTTGAACATTGTGCAAGTTTTCATCACCCTCCATCGTCGGCAAGTCCATAATTAACATTATTTTACTACGGAAATTCTCTTATTCATTAAAAATCATACCCTTATAACGGTACATTTGTCCATTCCTTATCTCCATCCTCTAGATCAAGTCATAAGCTACAAAATCGGCCTCAGTCACTTTGATGTAGGACGCACGGTTTTTGAGATACGAGCAAAGTAAGGCCAACATTCATGATTTTTTCAATGTCTAGAAAAATCGACTTCTGTAGGGATTCTGGCGGTTCGTATGGAATTTTCGACAACTGATATCTCGAAAACGGTGCGTCTTAGGACAAAAAACCCGTACCGTCCATAATTAACCTTATTTTACTACGGAAAGTCCCTTATTCATTAAAAATCATACCCTTATAACGGTACATTTGTTCGTTCCTTATCTCCACCCTCTAGATCAAGTCATAAGCTACAAAATCGGCCTCAGTCACTTTGCTGTAGGACGCACGGTTTTTGAGATACGAGCAAAGTAAGACCAACATTCATGATTTTTTCAATGTCTAGAAAAATCGACTTCTGTAGGGATTCTGGCGGTTCGTATGGAATTTTCGACAACTGATATCTCGAGAACGGTGCGTCTTAGGACGAAAAACCCGCACATATTTTTTGTAGCTTATGACTTGGATGGAATTAGAAGATTCACCAAATTACCGTTATTTGGGCAAATTTTTGACAAAAACAGGGAAATTTGTTTCTCTGGCGTAAATTATATGAAATTTTACATCGGCTTTGAGGGAAGTTCGATCTGAATTGTTGCTCTTAATGTGAATTCACATTGTGCAAGTTTTCATCACCCTCCATCGTCGGCAAGTCCATAATTAACATTATTTTACTACGGAAAGTCCCTTATTCATTAAAAATCATACACTTATAACGGTACATTTGTCCATTCCTTATCTCCATCCTCTAGATCAAGTCATAAGCTACAAAATCGGCCTCAGTCACTTTGCTGTAGGACGCACGGTTTTTGAGATACGAGCAAAGTAAGGCCAACATTCATGATTTTTTTCAATGTCTTGAAATGTGGAAATCGTGGTTCTTCTTTGAGCACCGTCACTGATTCGCGGTCGTTGCTGGGTGGGAATTCAGTTTAAGGAATCGTGGGAGGAAATCATGGCAAAATTCACGTGAGAGTGGTCAACATCAGGACAGACTGTGTCCAATATCCGATGAGGCCGTGGCTCTCCACACCGTGGTAAACCCACAGAATCCTCCTCGCAATCAGGGAGAGAGATGGAGAAGACTTCGGTGCACGGATATGCATTATGAATGCGAAGCCTGGAGAACCACGTTACCCTTCTGATACGGTCGGCTAAGAGAAGCTATTAGAAGGCAACATAGAAGCATGACCCGTCTTCTGGGTTTCCTTGGAAACAGGTGCGAGTTATCAGACTAACCACAATGAACAAACGACCTAACGATGATGGATTTGAATATTCTCGTCCGTAGTCCCAACCAACGTGCCTGTACCAATGACAAAGAACATGAGAGATGATGGGTTTGAAGTACGAAGAGTGGATTCACACTCAGTCGGTTGTGCAATATTCTCCACAAACACCAAGTCCGGTGGACTGGAATGGAGACCCCTTTAACCCCTCCTGAACATCGCATACAAGATCTTCTCTGCCGTTTTGTGTACTCGCCGAAGCCGTTTATAAACAACCTGATATCAGAGAGGCTTCAGGCCGGGGAAGTCCACCAGAGACCAGATTTTCACGCTACGGCAGATCCTGGAAAAACCCAAGAAATGCAGATCGACACCCACCACCTTTTTGTCGATTTCAAGGCCGCATACGACAGCGTGCATAGGGACGAGCTATACAGCGCCATGTCTAGTTTTGACATTCCTGCCAAACTCGTCAGGTTGTGCAGGATGACGATGGAGAACTCTCGCTGCTCCATCAAGGTCGGTAACAAACTCACCGAGACCTTCAATGTCAAAAAAGGTTTTAGACAAGGCGACGCGCTGTCATGTGATTTCTTTAACATCATCCTGGAGAAGATCGTGCAAGACTCACACGCCACCACTAGAGGCACGATCTTCCAGAAGTCCGTACAACTGCTAGCATACGCGGATGACATTGACGTGATTGGCAGAACACAGCGAGCCGTCAATGAAGCGTTTGCTGGTATTGAAGCTGAGGCGGCTAAAATGGATGATTGGACAACATCGATGACTTGGACAGAACGTCACAATGGGCAGCTATAACTTCGAGGTAGTCAAGGACTTTGTCTACCTCGGCTCGCAAGTGAACAGTACGAACAACACCAGTACCGAGATAAAACGCAGAATTACTCTTGCCAATCGCTGTTTCTTTGGGCTCCAAAGGCAATTGAGTAGTAGAGTCCTCTCTCGAAGGACCAAGCTGACTTTATACAAGACCTTGATCATCCCAGTCCTGCTGTACGGCGCGGAGGCATGGACAATCTCAAAAGCGGATGAAGAAGCACTTGGTCTTTTCGAGAGAAAAGTTCGGCGTCCAATATTTGTCCTGTCTGCGTTGATGGTTATTGGAGAAGAAGATTCAACCACGAACTGTACGGGCTGTACAGCGGCATGTAGAGCGTATGGTCATCTCTGTTCAGGACGCCGTTGTATAAGGCCTCGGCGGACACGAAAAAGAATTGGCGAAAGTTCTCAATCGTTGGAAGACACGGGGAACCACTGGCGCAAAAGACTGTAGTCAGATACCTGGGGATCTGGCTAGATCAGTATCTATATTTTAACAAACATGTAGATGCCGCTCTGGCCAGAGCCCGAGGCGCTTTTGCCCTTACAAAGAGACTGTTTTACAACAGCCAACTCGATGCAAGGGTGAAGGTCATCTGCTACATGGCGCTCATCCGGCCAATGCTCACCTATGGCTGTCCCGTGTGGTTCAACGTGAGTGCAAGCTTAATGGAAAAGATTCGGTTGTTCGAGAGGGCTTGTCTTAGGGCTTGCCTTCGCCTTTATCGAACTCCAGAGTCCCAGTACATAAAATACTATTCCAATGAGGTCTTATACAACAGGGCAAACCTGATAAGAGTGGACAATTTCCTGTTGAAGTTGGTTCGAGGTCACACTGCTAGAGCGATGAACTCGTCCAATAACTTGATCTCAGGGGCTTACTACCCCAATCCCCAATACCACGAAAGGGTACGTCACAATGGCTTCGTCCCCCCAGAAGCCTTTCTCCATTTAGACAAAAACGGGCTGTTACAAAATATAAATGCGGTACCGCTCATCTTCCACATAGCCCGTTCAACTGTGGATGGGCGACTCAACCACGACCGCTCCGTCGCACAACGAGCTGAGGAGGGTCTCCTCCGCTTCAGTACTGCGGTATCAAGGAGAGATGTTCTGGATGTTGCATCGCAACATCGAAAATTCTGGTGGCTGGGGAGAGAGGGAACTCCCTCGTCGAACCCTTTAGACCCGGGGTAGAAAGGGTAGCGCGTTCCCCCTTTTGGGGAGCAGTCGGTCTCTGTCTTGCAGCGGAATAGATGAAAATCTATAAGCTGCAACCTATGGCCGACCTACATAGGCTAAGGTAGTTTTTAAGGTAGTTGTAAGATGTAAATATATATATAAAAAAAAAAAAAAAAAAAAAATATTAGTATTCACATGGGTACACCACCGTGTATCTATGTGTATACATTGTATATATTAAGTACATACATATACATATGTCTATGCATTCATATATACATATGTATATGTATGTAGTTTAGCTTAAGTTAGTTTAAGTTAATTATAAGGTAGTGTGTAAGTTAGGTTATAAGTTTTAAGTAAATCCTGTTCAGTCATTAAGTTTTTTTTCTCAATTTTTCTTAATAATAAGTCGTACAGATCATGAAATTATTCTTTAAATGCATGGAGTTTTAGTTTAAGTCGAAAGACATAGGATAAGATTAAGTTTAGCTTAGAGTGCCCGCCTAGGGCCAGTAAGTTATATATATATAGTAATTCTGTTCGTTCAACTATTTTTAAGCATTTTTGTCTAGTATATAAGATTTTATGAATTCCTAAATAAAAATGAAGTAAAATGTAAAAAATGTAGCGTATGGTCAACACTGCTCCAGCCCGAAGGGTCTTCGACTCCGAACCAGTGGGACAACGCAATAGAGGACGCCCACGGAACCGATGGCGCACCCAGGTAGAGAAGGACCTCAATCAACTTGGTGTGAGCAGTTGGAGACAGCTGGCTAAAGATCGTGCTAGCTCGAGAGGCTTGTTGGTTGAGGCCCAGGTCCACCCCGGACTGTAGCGCCATCAGAAGAAGAAGAAGAAGAAGTAACGTTTAGTTACATACGACCCTATGTCCAAATCCGCCGGAAGGAATCGTCCACCGATATCGAAAATGTTCGATTCCGATATCCGTCCGCATGTCTATAATGTACTGCATTCTTAAATCCGGTCGAATCGAATCATTCCATACAAACACATCCGCATCAAAATCGTTGGGGATTCCTGAGTTTAAGTAGATTGCTCGTAAGAAATAGGTTCTTTGTATTCTGTATAGCATTATTTTAATAAATAAAATTCTAGGAAGGAAACTACAAGGGCAGACAAGGAAAAAAAATATCGAGACATAGCGAAAAACATGACAAAAATTCGCCATGAAGTAAGCGATTTTTAAGAAAATTTGCGATGAAGTTTGAACGAAAAAAGCCTGAATCAGTATTTTTATCATTGAAATGTGCTTGTTCTTGTTTTCATTGCCGGGGGTTTGTTTCTTCAACCGGTACTTAACTGCATTATTACCGCACTTTTTAATTTAAAACAATAATAAGATTGCTCAAACCAGAACTCAGAGAAGAATTTAATTTTTCTTTTGTCATTGATGCCTATCCCAATCTCTCATTCACATCACCTACTCATATTGAGTACAATTCGTTGATTGTGTGGATACATGTTGAAGTTTGAATTATCAATGTGTGCTGTTGCAAAACGGACGGAAATTGCGGGTTTTTTCCTCAATCATATCAAGAGATTCATAAAAAAAAAACAGTTCTTGGAAATCCCATCTATGTACCTGTGCGCGATGTTCACTTGTTGTGCAAATTGAAGTCAAACTTCATGAACCAGTATATTAGGACCAGTACTAAGAGTAATATATAATAAATCAAAGGAATCGGGACATTTTCCTAATAACTGGAAGGAATCAATGATTAGACCAATCCCGAAGGTACCTAATACAATCGTATGTGATGAATTCAGGCCAATCAACATGTTGCCGCTTTGTGAGAAAATTTTTGAAAAATTAATAGAGGGTCAACTGAGGAAATATATAGAGGATAACAATTATACAATGGAAGAACAATCAGGATTTCGGAAAGGATATTCATGCGAAACCGCCTTAAATTGGATAATAGAGCACTGGAAAAGTCAAATGGATGGAAAAAAAAAGTGATAGTGGCGGTATTTCTGGACTTAAACAGAGCTTTTGAAACGGTAGATAGAGACATCCTCGTAAAGAAATTGAAAAAAATATGGTATTAGAGACAAAGAGTTAAGTTGGTTTAAATCTTATTTAACAAATCGCTCTCAACGTACATCTGTAAATGATAGTATGTCAGAAGCCATAGAAGCCAAAATAGGAGTGCCACAGGGTTCAGTCTTGGGTGTTTTTCTATTCCTACTGTATATCAACGACATACATTCTGCAGTGAAATATAGCAAACTTTGTATGTTTGCGGATGATGCACTACTATTTGTTAGCGGTAAAAGTAAGGAGGAATGTCTAAGTGCAATTAATAGCGATTTGGAATCAATTAATGAGTTGCTAATAATGAACAAACTCAAGCTTAATAGACAAAATACCAAATGTATGTTTATTAATAATAGTATAAATATGGATGTGGATGTGAGAATTAACGATAAAGAAATTGCACAAGTGAATGAATTTAAGTGTAATAATAGACAATAAAATGGACTTAAAGGCGAACATAGAATATGTGTGTAAAAAAGTGTCCAAAAAGATCCGAAAAAAAGTATCACTTTCCACTGCCGTTAAAATATATAATGCAATAATAAAACCTCATTTCCAGTACTGCTCAACTGTCTTATATCTAGCTTCTTAAGGTGATATATCAAAGCTGCAGATGGTACAAAATAAAACTATGCGAATAATACTACAATGTTCAAAATGTACACGAAAAAGTGATATGTTAAGAGGCACTCTAGTGGTTGAATATTAGACAACAAATAAACTTAAGTGTTCTAATGCTTGTATTTAAAATAGAAAATAAAATGCTACCATCGTATCTTTCAAACAATTTAAATTACCTTGAAGATAGTCAACCATATAATCTTAGGCGTGGAAATGATTTCAGAATTAAATTCAAATCTTCAACAAAAGCACAGAACACCGTGATGTTCAAGGGACTGAAGTTTTTTAACAGCCTACCAAACAATATGAAAACAATTACAAATATAAAAGAATTCAAAAGAGAAGCTATAACATTTTTAAAAATTAGTAACTAACATCAAATGTATAACTAATAACAATAAGTATAATACTTAAAATGGTTAACACCAAATAAAGAGTCACGTACTCTTTAACTCCTATTGCGTTAAAACAAGACGAATAACAAAAAAAATCTAATAATAATAGTAAAATTTAAAGCTCATAATTAAAAAAATCGTGATAAGCGAAAAAAAAATAGCAGATGAGTCTCCCCGCGCGCGGTATGGGAGGTACATGCTTGTAATAATGTACATGCATAGATTGTTTGGGTATGGCAAAATAAGAAAAGTGCGAAAATGTTTATTGCTTCCTTTTCGTTTGGTGGCTCAGGCAGTCGTTCGTATATGTTCGATTGAGATGCAGAAAAAAATGAATGGTTGCACCAAAGCAAAATATGAAAAATGTGTGTGTACATATGGGAGTTACAACACACTGGGGGATGGTTGATATCCACCACTATGCAACTTGAAATGGTTTCAAACCGGAGTGATGCAACCACCCTATATATTGACAATTTTATTCCCGCTTAAAAAGTGCTCGTAACTTCCGAACCGACTTAAAATTTGTCACATTCAGCATCTAAATTTTAGAATGATTTTTGTTGAAAACTTCAGAGGTCTGCGACGTGTAGTTTCGGAGCCTCTGTCGGTAAGACCAACTTGCTTCATATGAGTCAGCTTGCTCACTTTCAGTTACTGGCTCGCCAGCAGTTCTCCTGTGTCATCACAAAAGCGAGCAATACTATCCATTATGTTCATTAAACAAACAATTTGAAAAAAATAATAAATAATAAATTTCTTAAATCAGACGTCAGATCTTAGAACAGCTGACTCCGAAAAAGAGAGAAGTGATGTCGATAATATAGTGCACCGGATGGCTTTAATGATAGTACGAAGCCGTTCACGTGAATCGAACGAGTGAAGGGAATCTCCGATCCGTCGGATTTGAGAATAGGGGAGATAGTACTTTATTGAATACTCGTTACTTAGTAACGAATTCATCTGAAATACCAGGCCATCAGAAACCACCTCAGTTTCAGTCCAAATGACGTACAACGAAATGAAAATGCATTTTCCACATATACAATTCATTTTGCTTTAATTTACTTGTTTTTTTTGTTTTTTAAATTGTATTTACTTATAGGAAAGACGTTAACATTTTTTTAATTTGTATAGTTTTCACTTTTAAAATGTGTTATCTCGTGTAATGGTAGGCAATGACAAAAGGAATAACATAACAAAACTATGTTTCTTGCTGTAATTCTATATTATTATTAATTTGTTTTTTTGTTTTTTTTGTTTTACAGCATTTATGCGTAAATGAAAGACACAACGGCCAAAACTTCAGCTCGAATTTTTTGTTTGTTTTTGTTTTTTTTTTCGTTATACAAAGAAGAAAAAGAAAATAACGAGAACAGGTTTATACATATACTCTACACAACACAGAAGACTGTGCGTTCTTGCTAGACGATGTTGAATTCTTTCCCTTTTTTCCACAAAACAAAATAGAAGAAACAAACGAGTATACATATGACTATACAAAAAAAATAAAAAATAAAAATAAAAAAGGAACGAGTTGATTTTCCTCAATTCTTGGCAAAAAAAAATACGATTACGTGTTTCTTTTCTTTTTTTTTTTGTGGTTTCTTTTTTGTCTCATATTAAAAACCAGAGATAATAATTATACATAAATGTTAATTTTTTGTTTTTTTGGTTTTTTTTTGGAAGATAATGTGAGTGAAAAATGTTTATATATATACTATATATATACCTTTTGTTTCAACTGCTTTTGTTTTGTTTTTGTTTAGACTAAAAATGCAATATTTTCTTTTATTTGTTTTCCAAAGTTTTTATCTATAAGATTTATTTTTTTTATTTTTTTTTTTTGTGTTTTTTGCTTTATTATTATTTCATAACGTTCAACTATAAGGTGTCACCTTTATATCCTCACTTGTGGAAGAAGAGAAGGAGATCCAATGTTTGCTTTAAATTGCTACTTTGAGGAATTGTTTTTGTTTTGTTTTAGAATCTTTAACAAGATTTTTTGTTTGTTTGTAAATGATTTTGGAATTTCGACATTTGGAATTGTTGGTTGCTTGACAAAAATTACATACACACACACACAATCGTTTGGTTTTTCTTTTGTTTTTGTTTCTTAACGAGATTTTGGAGTGTACACATGTGGATTGTGGATGTGAATTTCTTGGATTTATTTTGTTTTTTTTTTTTCTTCTCCTTTACATACTGATTGCTTTTATTCATTAGTAATTTGTATATCTATCAATAAGGGCTTTTGTTTATCCATTTATTTTTTATTTTTTTTTTTGTTTGATTTTTTATTTTGCACTTACAGTAAGACGACCACAACGTGGTTGGAAATCTATCTCATTGGGGACATTTGATTCTGCTTGCATTTTGCATTTTTTTTGTTTTCCTACTTGGTGTTTCGGTTTTTTCTTGAACTTTACTTGTGTTGCTTCAAGAAAAACCAAAAAAAAAAAAAAAAGACGTGTTGTTTGAAATGAATGTTGTGAATTGCTGATCTGAATGTTGATCGGATTGAATGGATTAGTGCGTTGGTTGTATGTTTGTTTGTTGGTTGCTGTTGTTGTACAAATTATTGATATTGATTTAATATATATGTAAATTTATTTTGTAGATGATTTATAGGAGGACACAGATTGATTTTTTCTTCTGTTTCTGTTTCTTCTCGGGTGATTTTTTATTAATTTGTCGTACTAAATCATAGAAAATCTGTAAAAAAAAAAAAAAAACACATTAGTAAAAAGACATACATTAGTAAACATTCCTGCAATCATTACTCACATCGTTAACATTAATTTTTGCTTTGGCAGATGTTTCCATAAATGCGCAATTGAATTGAGTTGCTAGACTTTTCCCCAATTCTTTACCAACTACGCGTTCCTCTTCCAAATCACATTTGTTCCCTACCAGTACCATTGGAACATCATCTGTATCCTGTATGTGCGACAAAATGCAATCAGAAAAACAAAAAGTGTGAATGTGTATATCAATGTAGGCAAAATGATGTAGGACTAACCTTTACTCTCAAAATTTGTTCCCGCAGATCTTGGAGATCATTAAATGTTGATTGTGCTGTTATTGAATAGACTAAAACAAAACCTTGACCGTTTTTCATGTACAAATCTCTCATGGCGGTAAATTGTTCCTAGCGCGAGTTTTATAATATGAGTTAAATAAGTGTTTGTTTTTCTTCTTTTTTTTTTTGTTAGAAATAATAAAAATAAATATATGTTTATAAAAATGAGGTTATACACAAAAGGGAACGGGCACACAGAAAGTGGAGAAGGACCTCAATCAACTTGCGTGCGAAATTGGGAGCAGCTGACTGAAGATTGTGCCAACTGGAGAGGCTTGTTGGTTGAGGCCCAGGTCCACCCCGGACCGTAGCGCCATTAGAGGAAAAAGAAGGAACTTGGTTTAGGACTATATCTTCGTTGATGCTGAGAATGATATGGCACTTAGTAAAGACTGGTAGTAAAGGACTTTCGCTGTTTCGGGAAAATAGTGGCGTAGTAAAGGAGTTTGTGGGGAAGTGGGAATGTGCGTCGACCCATTGTAGCCTACACGATAAACTTTCATCATTCACGCCTCCCCACCCCTTTCGAGTTTCTCAACAATGTCCAGCAAAAGATTACATCTCAAACATCAACGGAATCGACATAATATCGTGTAGGTTCCTTCCACTCGAGAAGGACCTGTCTCCAATCTATGAGCGAAAATGTACTAATTAAAACACAGACAGCAGTCAATTCGATTATCTAATCAATCAATTAATTCTTAATTCGAACACACCCACTTGCAACAGCGTGTATTAACCAGGGAATAGGAATTCCGACATCAAGTGACCACGAAGTATGTGCACACACAGCAATTTTAATCTGCTCTCCTGTGACCTTTTCCCGCATGTCACGCAGCCTGTGAGATGTGTGTATTCATGGCACATGCCACATGCCAAGCAACCACAATCTCCTACCTACCCCTGTCAGTCATTTCTGCCGTTTGCGTTGCTAGATGAGGCACAAAAACATAAATGCCAACCAAGAGGAACACATCACCCCCGGACACAGGATGACACGTTTAGGAATGGAGGTCAGTTATAGTGACAGTGATTACGATACACAAGTATCTTCGGTCACCTCCGCTCTGACATAGTTTATTAATAAACCCCGTGGATGCCAATTATAATGAATTCTCCTCTCTTGGCAGGGATTGATTGAAATCCAATACAACCATCCCATAATGCTCGTACGAACAAAGAAGGAAACAAACAAAATGGGAGAGAGAGGGGAAAATGAATGGAAGAGATTACAAAAAAAAACAAAAGGATGTGGACTACACAGCGTGGACTACACGGCGTGGTGGAAGAGGATCAACAAAAGGAAAACAAGTTAACATATAGAATTGGTTTTGTGTGTACTTACAGTTCCAGCGGTGTCCAAAATCTCCAACATACACTGTTGCCCGTCCACTTCGACTTGTTTTCTGTAACTGTCTTCAATGGTGGGATCGTACTTTTCAACGAAAATACCCTGCAAACGGAAGGAAAGGAAGGGTTTGAATTTTTTTTTTCAAGTAAAAAAATGGCTTAGCTGCGCTTCAATGAATTTAATTCAAATTTGCTCACCGCCTTAAGCGGTGTATGCGAATTCATATTCTGCCAGAGGGAAAAATTCCAGAGGAAGGCGCACTTCGATTAGGTTATCGTTTATTTTCTGATGGAATTTACGGATGACTTCAGTAGAATCTCGTAGGTTGTCTGGGTGTGTCTGGGTGGCAATAAATACTCAACGAATCTCCTCGTTATTTAAGAAGGACTCAAATGAGAGCAGGTGGTGGACGGGTGTGTTGCATGGCAACAGACAGACCAAATGATGTTGCATCCCCCTTTCTTGGGAAATCAAATTGAAGTTAATGCGCTGCGGTTTGTGGTTGTGTTGGCACGGAGGGATTATCCTGCGTGTGAGAAGTGTTGACGGAACAGTAGGGAAACACATGAAATCCCCTTTAGGCGGACTGATCCCTTATGCTGGGTTTCGACGATTACTCACGAATGTGTGTTGCCGGTGGAGATGGGTGTAGATGACGGAAGATGGGTTTAGATGGCGGAGATGCCTGAAGGAATTCCAACATTTTGATGATAGTGAATTGCTATGAGTGTTCTTCTTGTCTGACTTTGCAGTCATATATTCGTATTTAGGCATCAGTTTTAATCTTTGTACAGGGAAGCAATTCGTTAAACAGTTACACGTTACTCCTTTAAATTCTGTTCAGTGCCAAAGAATCGTTATGTTGCTGAAGGGCGTGTTAGGTTCAGTTGTTGAACCCTGTTGGGCACATGGAAAATATCCTCTTAGCTCCTACTTCATGATTGTCGTCTTTGTTCTTGTCAGGCAGGTTGTGCGGGAGATATAGTTTATCCTCAACACGTGAAGACTAACTACAGCGTGCTACCACAGGTCTTGGTAACACAAATATTTTAGGTTAGGTAATAGTAACTGACTGCAAATGGCAGTCAAACTTAGGGCAAAGTAGCCAACATTATGATACCACACCGATTTCCCCTAACATTGGAACCAGTTGGTGCTTGTGACGAATCGGCTGGCTAATGCTGACGCTATTTAGCTTTTTGAGTAGAAGGCCCGTAGGTGTAAGTTTCTACGAATTGTCAGAGCGAGCAGAGTGCATACAGCTCCTGGAAACATGAATCCCAATGCGCACTGCCCGGTTATGACGCCGATGGACGTCGCTTGAGATTGAGTGATTTCCTTTTTTTTTCAACAACTAGTCTATATTCATTTGTTCTGAGAGGCTGATTCAATCAGAAATTCTTGTATTCTTCTTCTCTGTGTCATCTTAACCATCAAGGGCCTTTCCAACTAGTTGCTTCCAATTGCACACATCAACTTCTCCATATCATACACCGCGGGACCGACTTTGATGATTCACACACCCTAGACGTAAGTGTTCGCTGTTGCGTTTCTCCTCAGAGCCACGGACGTACGTAAGAATCTTGTCACCACGCCACTGCAACGTATTTGTCTTTTATTTTAAGTCGAGTACACAAATGTACGCGCCGATAACATCGAAGTGCCTTCCTCCTAATCAAACTCTCAAGGCAAAGTTTCAATGCATGCACACACATCTGCTTAAACAAATATGTATTCATGTATGAAAGAGTTTCACTTACTTGAACGAATTGCACTGTTAAGGCCGATTTACCGACGCCACCACTGCCAAGCACAACAATCTTGTATTCACGCATTTTGTTTGTATCTTTTGTTTCCTTATTATCTTTGTCTTATTTTCACAAAGTTTCACTTATATCTTAAATTGTGTATAGATCTTACGTTAGCTATCGGAATAAACGTCTATTGATAGAAATATATATATACCTACATAAATATATTTGTATATATTAATTCCTGTATACGAACAAAAAAAAAATAAAATAAAAAAAAAAACAGACAAGCAAATGGTCAAAGCTTGTAGAAATATACGATTAACTGCGGAGAGTGGTCTAAACCTCTAAACCGTGTCCGTTTGATTTAGTCCTTCGACAATGTGCACTACCGAAAATATACACAATCAAACAACGGAAAAAGTTTCTTTTGTTCTCGTTCCTTGTTCGGTTCTCGATCGGGTTTTGTTTTTGTTTTGTTTTGTTTCGTGTTTTGTGGAGTACGAAGGAACGTGTGCGCGGCTCTTTTTCAAACAAAAAATAATTGAATATATCTTATTTTACAACTGCTCCGGTTTGTATGATTTTAAAAAATAAACAAAAAAACTATTTCATATATATATATACATGTGTATACGGTAAATACTCAAAATGTACTCTACTCTTATGTTGTGCTCTAGTAACAACGACGATGGTTACTCGGTTTGAAAACTTGTGTGGTTTTAAATATTGCTGAAAATAGAAAGAAGAAAGAATTTTTTGCATTAGAGAAACAACAATATAATCAAAGTTATAATTTAATGTGTTGAATAAGATGTGAACGTGTGTTGAGTTGAATGCGATGAGTGTTGTGGTGTGTTGTGTTGTGAAGCCCTCCTATTGCTAGGGCAGCACGTAAGTAATCTGAGAAGAATTATTTTTTTTTTTTTTTTTCAATTCTGATTCACTGGGAATGTGCTGAATAAGCGCAGATCCCTTCACAGCAAACAGTACACGCTTTCAGTGACGAATTGATTGGGCGTACTTGTGTACACACTACATATGCATATGCCAAACAGAGTGGGAAACTTCGTATGCGTCATACGGTGGGTGATATCATATTAAGGTTACCCATCAGGCGATTGCAATGAAATTCAAGTTTCTAGAGTTCACTTGGGATGGTGGATTATGGTGTAACCTCATGTAAGTGAGCACTGAATGAATTGCTTTGCATCAAGCTTTGGTGGCTCTTCTTAGATTCGAGAAGTGACTTATCCTAGATTCCTGATGGAATTACAGTGTGACCTCAATTAAATTAGCCCTCGATAAGCAACACCTTAAATCTTACTATTATTGACTCAGTAAATGGAACTCCTCAAAAAAGGTGACTCCCTAAAAGCAACAACCAACAAAGTCTGTGGGCACATTTGGTCGGAAAGCATTTAGCTTGAGGCACGTCGTACGTCTCCTGGCTTATGCTTGGCAGTTCACGGCAATACAAAAGTGCTGGAAGCCTTTGATGAACCCTAACAATGATTACGACGAAAATGATGTGTTACCTTTGAGTGGTGTCCTAAAATACCACCAAATTAATATCATCTATTAATGATTTGCTTCAAGAGATTTCTCCTATTGTTCGAACGATTCTAATGCCAAAAATAATAAAAAAAATAAACGAGCTTGGCACAAAGACGAAAACGCAGTCGAAGAATCCTCACCCTGACTAAAGTTGACACAGGGGCTACAATTCAAGCACTAAGCATTTGTCTTCAATGGGCTGCAGAAAATAAGTAAGTAAACAGTAACATTTCAGATCTGCGAAACTTACGAGAGTCAACCGTGGAAAAGAATGATGAGTCCAGAAAGACACAATACAGTTTTTTAAAACAGTTAAGATGTTAATTGCTTTCTTTATTTTTAACCAGCGTTACTCCGTCCCCTTCGCTGAAACATTGCTGTACATGTGTTTGTGGTAACCATTATTTTTGGATTATAATTCATGTGCGAATACAGTCAAATCAAAAGGTTTCCCCATACGTGAACAGGCTTACAAACATGTGAGAAAGAGTTATTTTCGAAATTCCCTGCGCTTTATTGATAGTCATTCCAAACGCCTTTTTTCTATAAAACTCAAGTGACTACATAGCAAAAGTCGTGGATTGTTCTTAAAGGTGCAACGGAGCCAATTACTGTTTCAAGTTGACATTTTTTTTTTTCGAAATAGATTGTGAACAAAACGGATTGATGAAGTAGATGTAAAAATATTGTAAAAACCGAAACGAATCTACTCTTTTTGGAGTAAAGTCAGAGCAACTTAAAAAAGGGGGAATGAAATCGGTAAAGCCCTTCTCAAGTAAATCAAGTCAAGGAATATAACGATCGTCTTAAGTTTTTCAAAAATTCATTTTCATAAGCAAAGGGAAATGATACACACTCATGGTCATACATTTAAGCCACATATGCGATAAGGATGTACTTACTAAGGACTTTTACTTTTATGCGGTAGATACGTTTCAAAACTAAAAATGTGTTCCTTGTTCAAATAGTCTTGAATGCCACATCAATGGGAACAATACAATAAGATGGGGTGGGGTGTTGAACAAAAAAATAGAGAAAAGAAAAAACAAATTTTGCAATTTAATTCACTTAACAAAAATATCAAATTGTTATCACTTCATAAAGGATGCAAAAATTTATCAAATATTAAGAGGTGAAAACAAAAGTTAGATCAAAATATTAGAAGTAAGAGAGTCTAAACTATAATAATAATAATATGTGTGGCGTGACAGTCCGAGGCGGACCAGGGCCTAGCTTCTCAGCAACCACTCGTGTTGTGCGTGCTCCTGTTCTTTCACGCGTGGAAGGGACCTACAGTTTAATGCCGACTCCGAACGGCGACGTTGAGAAGCTTTTTCTACTCTTTGAGCATTGTCAGTGACTCGAAAGAGGCGGGACCGTGAATTATCAAAGGTGGTAAATTCGGGTATCGAACCTGGCACCCTCTGCGTACGAGTCGACGCACTTACTCACTACGCCACGGCGATCCACTTAAAAACTAAACTCTAAACTATAATAATGTAATAATAAAATAGCCAATTTTTTACGCGCTTTAGAAAACATTTGGACATGTGAAATAAACGATTTTATGCAACTGAATATGAATTTCTATATGCGGTGGTTCGATAGTTTGGCACTTGTAACATATTAAGCGAGTTATTTCGTAGGTTATAGTTTGAGATTATACAAAAGTTTCTGGTACCAAACTTCATAACGAATGCTTTTAGAACCTTAAAACAGTATGAATGACGAACAGGAAGAATCCCTAATTGATAAAACAAAGGAAAACTAAGATGCCTACCAGGTTTACGACAAATCTTTCTGACGACATTCTTTTGCAAGACAAACAATGGCTGAACTTTGTTTTGGTACCCATTTCCCTAGCAATTTATGACGTATTGATTGGATGATAGGTATTGAGGAGCTAAGTCGAACATATTTTACGGAGGCAATAGAAATGCCTAAGTGTGGAGATAAAGTACTTCTTCAATGCAGTAGCGTGGGATGAGAATTTCATTATTAGAGTCAAGTAAGAGTCCTAGGTACATAAATTCATCTACATTCTCTATCAAAAAACAATCATCACTACAATTTTCACTAGTAAAAAATAATTGACCAAACACACTGGTTGTACATTTACATTGATATAATTAAAATTTTTTGCAATTTGGTGCATGAAAATATACATCCGGTTTTTGAATAATGGACACAAATAGCATTGAGCATATGTAACTATTGTTTGCTTGCTCTGTTTAGAAGAAATATTTAAAAAAGGGAATCCCATACAAAATTCTATAGAAAAACAGAGTACAACTTCAAAATCTTGTACAAAAAAAATCAGCATTAGATTCTCGGGATAACTCTCGGATTTTCGCATAACTTCAAAACCGCATAAAAAGAGAATTGAGTGTACTTGCCGTAGCAATTGCTACTGTTGCAATGAATGAACCTGAAATATGTTAAGACTGCTAAAGAGCAAGAAAATAGTCTATGGATATGTCCAAAAGTGGACAGTATAACCTATAATAAACCAAATAAAGAAGCGGAACGGCGGAAGAAGATGTGAGACAGCAGGTATTTCATTATCGCATATATGGTTAAATTGTATGAGCATGAGTGTATGTGTCGTCGCACTTCAGACGAAAGGACCTCTCATTATATGTTACACATTTTGCAATTAATCTAATTTTATCTACACTTAGTGTACACACTAGAAGTTCGAGTCAATAAACGAGTTATTCTCTAGTAAATCACAGTAAAATTCAAAAAAGTAAATATGGTTCGCTTTTTTTTTGTTAGATCAACTATAAACGTAAACATTTATTCCGTAAAAAAAAGTTAAAAACTAGAAAACAACTTATTTTCCCGTAAATCTAACTAAAACCAGGATGACAAAAGTCTACGTACACCAGCTGCAGCAGTTTCCTTTTTGTGTGGTAAAGTTCTGCAATTATTTTTCTTTTGTTTGCATTTTATTCAGTTATGTTCTTCTAATAAGTCAGTGAGGAACTGTGAGTTTTTTTTTTTTTCTTAAATAAATATTTACTGAGTTGTGCACAAAATGAACGCGAAACGTTTCCACTGAACTGCGGAAACTGATAATAAAACACAGTTCTGAGAGAAAATCATTACGGGAGATTGCAAAACCACACTGTACAGCGCAAACAATAGTAAATAATTATAAAACGACCGGAACATTTGATCCTAAACGCCGATCTGGACGCCCGAAAATATTTACCAATCGTGAAAAGAGTCTAAAAAAGAGGAAATGGGTACATCTTGTGATGCAAATACTGTTCGGAGAGTTCTCAAAAGAGAAGGTTTTCGGAGTAGAGTGAAGTGAATAGAAAAATTTTTAGACTGCGCTAAAATCCACCAAAATCATGCGAATGAGTTCTGGCGAAAGGTTATATTCAGCGTTGAGTGTAAATATAATATTTACAACAATGACGATAAAGTGATAGTATGGGCTAAGGCCAATACCGCGCTGAAGAAATCAAACACCCTTGGTACAGTGAAGCATGGAGGTGGAAACGTTCTCGTATGGGGTTGTATGTCAGAGGCGGGGGTTGGAAACCTAGTTTTTATTGACTCCATAATGTACAAATTCGTGTACTTGAATATTCTTTAAAATAACCTAAATAGAGTGCTGAGAAACCAGGATTAGGGGAATCTCTTTCAACAAGACAAAGATCCCAAACATAAATCTCGACTCGTACAGGAATGGCTTGTATAACCACCCAATCTCCTGACATGAACCCTATAGAGCGGCGCTTCAAGAAAAGTACCATCACAAACAAGCAAAGTTTAAAGGAGTCTCTTGAGGAAGAATGGGCCAAAATTGATCCCTCAGTTACCAAAAAATTGGTCGAATCAATGCCGAAAAGGGTGAGAGCAGTGATATCAACGCCTTATTAACAACCATTCTATTTTTTTTAATTCACGTTATAACCTTTAAGTGTACGTAGACTTTTGTCATCCTGGTTTTAGTTAGATTTACGGGAAAATAAGTTGTTTTCTAGTTTTTAACTTTTTTTTACGGAATAAATGTTTACGTTTATAGTTGATCTAACAAAAAAAGCGAACCATATTTACTTTTTTGAATTTTACTGTGTTTTACTAGAGAAAAACTCGTTTATTGACTCGAACTTCTAGTGTACCTAGACTTTTGTACTTTAGTTGGTCTAAGTTATTTACTGTACTAACATAAACTTTTTTTTTTAGTTGGTCTAAGTGTGCTGGTGAATGCAATAGCAACCCTAAGCCTAACCCTAACATGGGTAGACATGGACAGAAGTCGTAGTGGCTGATCACAAAAGAGCTGTCAGAATTTGGTGCCGAGCTTGTGCGACGCGAAGGCCATTAAACAAACTTGGTGGGTGCAAATGAAATAATCACGTTGGCGTGGCCCATGTTGCCTGAGGCACAGTTCCACCCCCGTTTGCAGCTGCACACAGGGACCAAGAATACAAAAAGTTGTGATTAGATTAGCTGCCCAGAATCAGAGAACTATAGAGATTGGCCGGGGAGGCATCCCACGACTATATCTCCCTTCGAGATACCCACGAAACCACATCGGACTGTAAAAATAAGTGCCACAGCCTTACATCTCTCTAACTCAGGCTACAATCCGCGGTGCACCTGTATATCAATGAATCAGCCTCTCCAAATATCACCGCGTTCACTTCCGTCTGCTTGGTTTTAGAGGCTTTGCACATATACAGGCTAACGGGCCCTTGTTACAGCCCCTTGAATCGCCTCCACGTCTGGTCGAACAAATCGATCCATTCCTAGTAGAAATGTAAGTGGGTCAGCACTCAGCGGACCACCCTAGGGTGGACGTGCATGGACGAGGAAGTCGAGACCATGCATCACCTCCTCTGCTCGTGCTCGCTCCGCCCATGGGAACATACACTTAGGGACTACTTCTTCATTAATTTGAGCGGGCAGCACAACATCACGTACGGAGAACTAAATCAACTTAATCAATCGGCTGAACACACAGAAATAATGCACTGGGACCAGTGAGCAACCACCACTCACGTTTGCGAATTCAATTGGCTCGCTACGTATACGTGCAGTTGGAACTTTCTTGCTACTGCTTCAGTTTGTTCATGGTTGCGTCTGAGGCCAGCTAAATCACTTCGCGGTAGGCATCAACTGCTTGCAGGCAAGGGAATAGAGACGGCTTTACATTTCTGTCACCCTTCCCTTGTTGTATAGTGTAGGGAGCAGTGACTGACCAAGGAGCTCGGTGGAATTTGCCAGTTCATCAAGCACATCGATTGCAACACAAAAACGTACAAAATCTCGAAACTGGGGTTTCTCTGGGAATTCCTGAAGGGACTTCTGCTAATATCCTTCGTATAGCTATCCAATCCATGAGCCAAGTCCAACAGGGATCTCTATTCACGTCCACCCACACAAAATTGAGGTTAATAATTCCATCAGGAATTCAAAAGAATTCCCTCATCGCTCCGCACAACAAGTCGGACCACCATTCTTCGAAGAGAAGCTAAAATTAATGACCACCTGTGCCACCGCCGCCACCCTATGATCTAATTTTGTATTCCCTCAGTTCGACATCTTTATAGTTTCAAGAACACATCACCATCAGCTAACCAGCAACAACCCTATCCGACCACCACCACGACCACCACCGGATGGTGGTAATATTCATTCGAGCGTTAAGTTAACTGCAAGAAACAAAGAATAGGTCAGTTTGTAATCTACACTCGTCTGCTGATAGATTCGTCCCTCGGCTGTCACATGTTCTCGCGCAGTTAATTATACTTTGCGCATCACTTCCGCTGGTCAAATGCCAATACACACGGAGCGAGCGACGGCAGAAAGAGAGATAGAAAAGTTTTGAAACATGGTTCATTATGAGAGATCTCCCAGTCAATAACTTATTAATGATTTAATTCAATCAAGCCAAGGGGGAGGGAAATGATTTTTGTGTGTTGTCTGCGACCTCACTCTCAACCCTTTTCCAAATATAGCCCACATCCTAAATTATTGATATTAACCTTTCGGGCAGAGAGAGAGAGAGAGAAAGGATATGGGTCCCTGAAAAGTTTTCTAATTTATTATCTGACGTCACACAACTATGGCTGCGATGGGTGTGTGTGTGTGTGTGTACGGGTACACATCTTCCCTGATGAGGTTCATCATCATCATCAGCGGGACAGTTTTGTTTTGACTGGCACACAACACAACTCCCGGAAAATATTGAAGATTACCTCAGCCGTCGTCGTCGTCTACTGCTGGGCACAGTGTGTATTCACATTCCAATTGTTGAGTGCATAAATTATCCAATTGGAGATGAACCTCTTTGGCAAATGCACTTCTCCTGTAGTCAGGAGGAAATTCGAATTCCATGGAATATTTGTCAGAGCCAATTTGTCATTTTCAATTTGAAATGCACACGCATGAAACTGAAGAATTCAATTATCTTAGTGTTCCACAATTGCCAGAGAGTATGTCAAGTCAATTCAATGATTTATTTATTTATTTTGTTGCTTTTGTTTCCTCTCTGTCTCTCTCACGTCGTCACCATTGTTGTTGAGCGTCACAATAGGAGGGGGGCGGGGGCAGCAATGTGAGAAAGGACGTGCCATTGTTTGAATAGAAAATTGAACTGGTGGTTGAGAAGATTTCCCACAAGTCAAGTCAGTGTTGTTGTTAACTTGTTGCTCGGTACAAGGATACTCTTACAGCAACAGATTTTTTTTTCTTTTTTTTGTGAGTGCGAATCGCGTGTTCCGTTAAGTGTGCTGTACACATGAGCCATGTCTTGCGAGCTGTGAACTTCCCAAACTCTTGACATTTCATTTCATTTACATGGAAATTAATCTTTTTTCGTTGACGGCTAGAATTTTGCGGCACTTTAATTTTGACAAGTGCTAAGTTCGCGGAGAACAGACTATTTTCCGTCGTTGATTGGGAAATTTAAGCTAACTAAATGCTTTTGACAAAGGGGGGAAACTTTTGTTCTAATTTTTGGCAGAGAATTGGGTATTTCTTGAAATGTACATGTAGCAGCTCATGTTTTAGTTTGTTCTTTTGGTAACCCTTCAACGGAGCACCAAGGATTGAAGAACTGTTCCTTCACAAAACTGGTGCCGCACTGAGACTTGTACGTTCTTTGAGAATTCCTTTACAAACTGTTGGACTCGTGCAGCACTGAGATTTGCACGTTCTTTGAGAATCCCTTCACAAAACTTGTCGACTGGTGCAGCACTGAGACTTGTACGTTCTTTGAGAATTCCTTTACAAACTGTTGGACTCGTGCAGCACTGAGATTTGCACGTTCTTTGAGAATCCCTTCACAAACTTGTCGACTCGTGCAGCAGTGAGACTTGAGAATCCCTTCACAAACTGTTGGACTCGTGCAGCACTGAGATTTGCACGTTCTTTGAGAATCCCTTCACAAACTTGTCGTCTCGTGCAGCACTGAGGCTTGTCCGTTCCTTGAGAATCCCTTTTCAAACTGCTGGACTCGTGCAGCACTGAGATTTGCACGTTCTTTGAGAATCCCTTTACAAACTGTTGGACTCGTGCAGCACTGAGACTTGTCCGTTCTTTGAGAATCCCTTTACAAACTGTTGGACTGGTGCAGCACTGAGACTTGTATGTGAATTCTACGTTCACTGAGAATCCCTGAGAACTGTACATCCTTTGAAAAACCCCCTCAAATATTCAAAAACTCTTGCACAAATGCAGAACTTAGAACTGAGGTTATCCCGTTCCAACAGCACCAGTTCTACATACAACATCAAAGTTCTCTGCCCTGTGGGTCTTGTGGAATAAATTCAAAATGTCACAAAGGTGGTCACTGGTTTTTGCCAAACCACAGAGTTGCGTGGTGAGTTTATTCGTAAATAATATAATGTCCGTAGTTCTTGAACGAAATGTTAATAAACTCGCAAAAGGATCAAGAAGAAAACTTTGCAATGTGTGATGCACATGCACCCTTAAATTGAAAACTTGCAAAAATAAACTATTCAAAAATATAAAAGCACTACATAAGAAGAAAACAATATTCAATGACTTTATAAATAAACCACATGCACACCAGTTTGAGATTCACTACTGACAACTGTTTCACATGAAGAATCACTGCTAACTGTGCTCCTCAATTGGCGACGACAACGACAACAGGCACTGCCACAGCCACTGGCACTGACAACTGGCAAAATGATACACGTAAGGACTACGCAGGCTTTTACAGAACTTCACTCTCAATATAATTATACAACGAACACATGCTATACAGTAAATTCAAGCACACTTGTAAAGCGCTTAGCTTATACTGAAGCACCACCGACTCGCACACTTGTAGAGTATGTGGAAATAGCTTTGCAATTTAATACATAATTTTTGTTGTGTCTGATTTATTGATGTACTCTGCATGATTACGTTAAATATAAGCCGACCAGTAAAGAAGAACAAACATGAAATGAATAGCTATGCGACGAGGATGTTTCCACAGAATGCTTTTGTTTTGTTCTATTCAATTTGTACATACACACAGTGTGCGCTTAAGGAGGACTAGGAGTGATCTGACCATGCATGTAAACTATGTTTTAGCCACCCTCCATGACCGGACGAATGCAATGCATGACATTTTTGACTTGCCCTTTTTATAGACAAAGTTGAGGCAGCCAGATGAAAGGAAACAAATGACTTTGTTCAAATGGAGGACAAAAGAGACAACCTCCATGTTGTGGTATGTTTTGAGTTGGAACACACATTCAAATTTCAACAGACCACGAACATTTTTCACGTGACGCTTCAAACGGGGCTGCAGTTCGATGACAAAAGGTGTAACACCCGATATGAAAAGTTCCACTAATTTGCAATGTTATCTTGCGGATTGGAGTGCTGCTGAGTGTACTACGCAGTTGAATGGGTGCAGATAACAAATCGGTATCCACTTCACTTCTTTGTTCTTTTTTTCGTTTCAAGTTCGTTTTAGCGTGTTGAACATATGCAAAGGACCCAGCCTTTGATGTGGGGAAAACACGAGAGAGGCAAAACATTGGGGTGTCGATGTTTTTGTCTAACGTTTGATGTAGAGAACACACATTTGAATGTTGCAGCTGGGCTAACATTTGATGCACAAAGCAAAGCGTGTTCGCCTGAACTTTGATGTCGAAAACATGACAGGGGTGGGTATGCCATGTCGACGCCTAGCCCTGACATTACTGTCCATTGATGGACTGTGGTGTGCTTGCATTTGTGTCATGGGCTTGTGCGTGGGTCTCGTCATATTGTCCATCTATTAAAAACCCTTTCCCTATTTGTTTTTTTTACTCACGTCTTTACAAATTACTTTTTTGCTCACTTCCCTTGCCCACAACATTGAACGGTTTTGGGATCAATTAAACGCGTCTGGACAGTAGAATCCGGCATAGGAACGAACATGAAACGACTCCATAAAAATGGAAAGGACCTTGTTACGTAGAACTATGTACTTCCAAATATATGTTCGGACTAAAGGAAAGATTAAAGGAACGACACCGCTGCGTGGGCTGCTAGTGAATTCACCAGCACACTTTGACCACGTTTGTCCATTCTGATACCTACAGTCAGACGATAACCACTGAAGAGATATACATATGGGTGTCTCTACAGCCCGTAGAGGGCCAGGGCCCAGCTTATCAGTACCCACTCATGTTGTGCGTGCTATTTTTCTCTCACGAGTGGAAGGGACCTACAGCTTTTATGCCGACTTCGAACGTCCAAATTTGAGAAGCTTCTTCTAGACAGTTATTAGTCTTTGAGCATTGTCAGTGACTCGAAAGAGGTGGGACCGCGAAAAATTATTTTCGTTCGTAACGGCAGGGAATCGAACCCAGGCAGCGAAGTTTAGTTGCGTGGGGGTCGACGTAAATACCCACAACGCTACGGCACACCACTCAAGAGAAGAGTGCCGTTAATTTGACACCAACGATAAATGGTGACTGGACCAGATAAAAAAGGGTATTAAACCAGATAAAACATCCCTCCATCCCGCAGATATTCTTCGAAGAGCGTCCTGATTTTTTGAAATGTTTAAGACAGTTGGAGCATATGACCCATAGCTAAACTGCAACTGATTACAAAAATATTTGAAACTGTTGTTAAGAAGAGGCTTTATACAGCAAATCCGTGCGAAAAGGAGAAGTGTCAAACCAAGCTACAATGTTCCCTAGTTTTTTTTACAGGCGAACATGAGGCGAATCGTCATGAATCCACGAATAAACACAAAAATAAAAAACAAATCAAAGCCATAAATACACATCCTCACAAAATTATTCGCACAAGACTTAATTTAACGAAATAAGCTAAATTCCACTAGCTTAGTCGTGAAAAATGAATTCAATAAAATTAAAAAAAAAATTAGAATTAGTAAAAGATTAAAAATGAGTACAAAAAAATCAAATATTAACAAATCCAAGTAGGCAAAAACGAAAATAAACAAACTGACTTCAATTAAACGTAACACAAGATTATTCGCACAGAAATAAAAATATGAAAAAATACATAAAATAAAGTAGGTGAGTGGCACATCAGTATGTAGTTGCACCACCCTTAGCATCAATAACGGCTCTTAGTTATTTTGGCATACTCCCGACAAGTTTCTTGCAAAAATCTGAGCGTAAAAGTTCCCATTCTCGTTGTAGAGCTTCTTCAAGAGAAGCTTTGCTGCTGATAGCTCAATTTCGAATATTTTTGAAATCGGGTGACTGTGAAGGAAGCTTTGCTTTGCTGCTGACAGCTCGATTTCGAATATTTTTTTCAAGCTCAGCCCACAAATGTTCAATGGGGTTGATGTCGGGTGACTGTGGAGGCGTTTTGAGCTACGAGCGACCATTGAAAAGCAGCCACATTTTGACATTGTGAGCAGTGTGCTTTGGGTCGATGTCTTGTTGAAAGACATAATTTGACCCTAGACCCATTTTAGTAGCGTTTTGCTGCAAATTTCTTTTTCGGATGTCGAGGTAGTCATATTGGTTTATTCTATAGTCAATGAACTCCATTTGACCAACCCCCCGCGCAGACATACACCCCCACATCATGATATTACCACCGCCATGTTTCACCGTCGCTTAAAGATTAGCTTCATTTATTCAGCTCAGTATTTGGTTTTCGCCAAACCCTTTGCTTCCCGTCATTGCCAAACAAGTTAAACTTGCTTTCGTCACTAAAAATAACGGTGTTCTAGAAGTCTAGAGTCTTATTAACATACTCTTTGGCGAACGCGAGTCTTTTTTCCTTGTGAATTTTGGAAATAAAGGGTTTGCGACGTGCAACTCTACCGTTTAAAATTATTTGACCTTAACTTACTTAAGCCTTACTGTTTCGACAGAGAGTGGTTTTTTAATGATTCCTGATATCGAAATCGATAATTTTACTGGCGTCTTAGGGTTTTTCTTGATTTTCTTGACAAAATGCCTCTCATTTGCCTCCGAAAATATTTTTTTCGACCCCTACCTTTCTTATTTTCTAAACAACCCTCATTTCTGAACTTATGGACAACATCCCTAACTATGGTATAGAATCTTCCAACAAGTTCACACATAAATTCGGCTGTAAAGTCTTTGTGCGAATAATTTTGTGAGGATGTGTATATGACCTGCACACGATACAACAACAGCGCCGCTGAAAAAATAACCAAGTTCCGCGACCACCTAGAAGCGCTTATCAAATTTAAGGACGATCAAGCAGACCCGCAATGACAAACATCTGCAATCCAAGTGAGTCAGAAATTCAGCAATGGTTTACCAGTGCGTTCGAACAGGTATTGTACATGCACTACTACTACCAAGCAGAAGAGGATAAAGTGTCATTCATACGAGCCGCGAACTTTCAGAAACAACCAATTTCCAGCAAAGATAAACAAAAAGCAATACTTCTTGGAATGCAAAAAGGGGCAGATTGAATTATCCATTTTTTTTTATCGACTATAATCTCAACAATAATAAGTTTTAATTATCGATCAAATGTCAAAATGACACTTGTTCGAAATGTCACAGCTGATTCGAAGTGGAATTTTGTTGCGGCGAAACATTCATGATAACCTTTTTGTTATTCGGGCGAAAAACTTGTATTTTGGGCGAAGAAAAATAATTCGATTGAAATGCTGTTCGGGCGAGATTCATGATAAAGCTGAATACCTCAAAATTATTTTACCAAAGGAGCGAACCATTAGCGGTTTCCGTGGTAGTTTTTGTTTTTCCTAAACTTTTGTTTATTATATACTAGATGTCGTACCCGGCTTTGTTTCTTGATCCGGTACTTTACCTGCATTATTACCGCACTTTTTAATTTAAAACAATAATAAGACTGCTCAATCCAGAACTCAGAGAACAATTTGATTTTTCTTTTGTCATTGATGCCTATCCCAATCTCTCATTCACATCCCTACTCACTGTGTGCATACATGTTGAAGTTTGAATTATCAATGTGTGCTGCAGCAAAACGGACGGAAATTACGGGTTTTTTCTCAACCATTTACACACAACGTCCCATCTATGTTCTCGAAAACCCATCTATGTTCCTGCGCGCGATGTTCACTTGTTGTGCAAATTGAAGTCAAACTTCATGAACCGTGAACAAAATTAGCCTTATCTTATAACACATTATGTAATTAGTCTAGCTCTGAAATATAAATCGGCTAATCTGTTCAGAAGTTCAATATTCACAATTTCAGCAAAATTGAATGATTTGTGTGCAGACGAAATAAGAAAAGTGCGAAAATGTTTATTGTTTCCTTTTCGTTTGGTGACTCAGGCAGTCGTTCGTATATGTTCGATTGAGACGTAGAAAAAAATGAATGGTTGTACCAAAGCAAAATATGAAAAATGTGTGTGTATATGGATGTTACAACACACTGGGGGATGGTTTATATCGACGACTACGCGAATTGAAATGGTTTCATACCGGATTGATGCAACCACCCTATATATTGAGAATTTTATTCCCGTTTAAAAAGTGCTCGTAACTTTCGAACCGTATGTCGTACCGACTTAAAGCATCTAAATTTTAGAATGATTTTTGTTGAAAATTTCAGAGCTCTGCGACGTGTAGTTTCGGAGCCTTCGGTCAGACACACAAAATTTCTGCTATATAGTTAAGATTCTGAGGATGTTTCTTCACCACGCTTCTATGCAATCAGCGATGTGAACATAACAAAGAATGTCATAGGTGTTGCAATTTTTCAAGCCGATTCGAAGTAGACAGTTAATTTGCCATATGTCCCTTCCTCAAGAAAGAATATGGAACCACGGAAAAAAGTTGTTGTGTTTAGCGACCACTTAAAAAGAAAAAAACCATTAGAACCAAATCAAGATATTTATATGGGAGCAGAAAGCCATTTGGCAGTTGTATGAAAACGTATTCAAAAGTAAATAAGTCGAAATAAATGTTTTAACATTCCCAAAGGAACAAGTGGATTGTATGACTTCATTCCCCTTCGAACTTCCAATCATGTAGGATTTACGAAGTTCGCTATTGCTTTGAACAACAAGTATTGCCATATATGCAGATCGGTTTTTTAAGACACCGTTGTGAGTTTGTACGTCGACTCCACTGTTGCTGCCATTATTAGCCGTTTTTCATCGCTATCCATAGCGAAGTGAAGTAAGATTCAGAAAAACGATTAGCAGTGGCTTTGATTTTTATCTGTCAAAATGTATGAAAAATAAATTTATTTGTTCGAAATTGATGTCAAAAAGTATGAAAAAAAAATTCGAAGTCGAATTTTTATCGGCAGCCACTTTTCACTGCCGATATTTAAGGCAGTTATAGGCAGTAGGTTGTATTACGAGCAAAATCCTACTTCATTATTTATAGATTTTTGAAAAAAAACACGGCTATTGATTTCTACATAGTGCAAGGAAATAGATGATACATTAAAATTCTGTGCAATCACTACTGACATGTACAAGTCTAGCCATTCACGCACTCACTAGGAATTTTATTAAAAGCGGAGAGCTGAAATCACCTTTGTTAAGGTTGTAGGAATTGAGGTCACCATACCGCTTGTTCGCGCTGATTTGGCGAAGTGAAAAGAATTGAAGCAAATAGAATTTAAGACAAGTAGAGGGATTTATTAGACGTGATTTGTTAGCGATACAAACTACGAATGAATGAAAAACAAACAGAATCAAAGAATAATGAAGGATTATTTGAGTTGATATGAATGGTACAAGATTAAGTAAGAAGAGTTTTACATTCGACAAGAACATTGCAAAAGTTTTATATAAGCATTTAGCACTGCTGATGCAATGTTTCAAGTAAAATAAAGAATTCAATTTAATCTAATATATTGTAACGACTGAAAGCAGACTGTGCAGAAACCACTGGATATAAAAGAAAATTTAGAAAAAGAGTAGGCGAATGAAGGACAATAGTTCTAGAAGCTTGAAAAAGTAGCAGAGAAGAAAAGGAGACTGTGAGCGATTAAGCGATTATTTTGTTTCCTTAATATCGATAAGATTTTCTTTAATAAAATAATCAACGAAGACTGTTTTTATAAGAAGAATCGTTTTATTCTTGCGAACCCTTCGCTTAACGTTACAATATAATAAAATGCAAACTATCAATACTACCGGAGCGAGCAACACTACCTTATCCGCACACGTGTTAATCTTTTCTGCTGTTAAAGTTTAATTCGGTTTCATTATTTTGTCATGTATCGCTTCCGAAAAACAGTAAAGCTCCAGATTCCTAACAATCAAGGAAAAAGCTGAGATTTTTTTGCTTTGTATTTTTCAACAAAAAAAAGAAAAGTGAATCTCTTTAAAATGTGAACTGTCACAGACAATGTTACGACTGTATCGAACGAAGGTGGTTTTATTCACAAAGCCAAATTGGCTGCTTTTTATGAATAAAAATGCTGCCAATCCGCATGCTAGGAAAATGCGATGTTGATCCGGGACATAATCAAATCAAGGGGAAGTTTAAATTATATCATGCAGCCGAGTTGATTGCTTTTGCCAATTTTTGGGAAGAAAAATAGTTATCGAGCTCAGTAGTAACTCAGTAGTTTAACATTGAGTGAAAGGGAGAAAATTAACGGTGATCTTTCACCGTCGGCGTTGGACTTCGCCAAGGGTGTGTCCATGTCACCTCTCCTTTTCATTGTATACATGGACAGGATATTGCAGCGCAGCCGAGGCGAGGAATTTATCACATTGAGAGAGTTACCTTCCTTTCGCTTTCGCAGATGACTTAGTTATACTCACATCTTCCCAGACGGGACTCCAGCGCGAACTCGACAGGTTTGTGGCCGTACGTCCTGATTCTGAGAAGGTTAACGTGGACAAATCAGAGATTATGGTATTTCCAGAACGCCTGTTCAATGCAGTCTACATGTTAGTGGAGTCCCATTGAAGCAGGTGGGGAAGTTTCAGTATCCCGGGGACTTCTTCACGAGGGATGGGAGGAGTAATGCTGAACTTTACTGCAGAATTGGTCAGGTTTGACACAACTTGGGAGATCTGTAATCAGGTAAGCCGAGCTTAGTGTGAAATCAATGTTAGCAGTTTGCAACTCAGTATTTGTTCCAACTTTCACCTATGGTCATGAAATTTGGGTAATGACCGACAGAATAGGATTGCGAATAGAAGCTGCTGAGATGAGATTTCTTCATGTTGTTGTTGTAATTACTCGCAGCGATAGGGTGCGAAACAGACACGGCAATGCGCGAGGAATTCAACGTTAAGCAGCTGCATCTTCGAACGGAAAGAGCTGTGCTTCGTTGGTTTGGTCACGTAGCACGAATGTCCCCATCATTACGACTTCCGAGGCGGGCATTGAATGGACCCAGTTCAAGGTGGTTGGACTCACCTTCTTACAGTTTGGCATAACTCCTGATGATTTAGAGTCGATAGCGGAGGATCGAGTTGCCTGCAGATCTCTCGTTTAACCCCGCGACACCTTTAGTGGATTATTTGGGCAAGAAGATGATGATGATGACAGATTTTTGCTGATTGGGGACCTACATGTATACCCTGGACGCTACGCTATCAATGTGGTCATTTGCACATTATTCCGAGGTTGTGTTTTTGACACACAATTGCGGTTGAGTTCAATTCTATTGGAAGGAAATCGGATAAGGAAGGTGGTTGTTTCATTTTTTGTAGCCCAAGGTTATAAGGGTATTCCCCCAGGAGAACTGGAGATGAATTCCGAACACTTAAAGTTATGAAATAAATGTATTCTACATCATGTGATGACTTTAAACATTCCATAGAGCTCAAACTGCAAGTTGCTCATATTGGAACGACCCCAGTGATTCATCTGTTGGTTGAGACATACTGAAAGATTGTCATAAGTGGTTGCACTACCGTCTGCTGTGACCTACCTTCTCCAGCAACTAATCGTGTTGAGCGTAAGTCTTCTCCTACGAAGGCAGAGACAGTTCACCCGACTTTAGAGAAGTGGAGCCATGAATATTGGTTATGAGAGAAAATTTGTCAAACACATTTGTCATTTAAGCCTCATGTACTACACTGTTCCAGCCCGAAGAATCTTCGACACCGAACCAGTGGGACAACGCAATGGAAGACGCCCATGAAACCGACCGCGCACACAAGTGGAGAAGGACCTCAACGAACTTGCCGTACGAAATTGGAGACAACTGCCTAAAGATCGTGCCCGCTGGAGAGCCGTGTTGGCTGAGGCTCAGGTTCACCCCCAGACTGACGTGACAGTAGAAGAAGAAAATTAACCTAAACAACAACCAGTCAACAACAACAGTCCAAACTGGGCGTGAGTTCTGCAGAAATCACTCGTATTGTGTGTGCTATTTTTCTTTCGCGACATGATTTTTCTTGCGAATGTGAACCTTTTCTGCTTTTGAGAGTAGCCTCCACAGGGGGTTAAAACTCGTTTCTTATGACGGGAATATAACCTTGCCCCTACCCTCTAAGCACCGGCACACATTGGGAAGAGATATGCTTAACACTGAACTGATGTCAAAAATGAACGCCTGTTGCGGGAATTTTTTGAAACAACGCTATAGTTGTCTTCTTGTTGATGTCTAACCTTAATTATCGGATTTTATTCCAGGAATCCATGGCCAAGGTGAAAAACGCAATAATTTCGAATTGCAAGTTCGAGGCAACAACATTTTCATAGTTTTGGGCATGTTTGCCTTATATTGGCATCAGTGTGCAGCCAAACCAACCAATCAAGAAACAAGACGAATTCGCTCAGTCGCCTCCAAGACCATGTGATGCGACACCACCCTTCTGCACGCTAATTTGTGCTAACAAAGCAAAAACTATCTGTACATGGCACGGCGGCCACTGCTGACAGATATGGAACTCAAATTCACAGCAAAGGATGACAACAAATGATGGATGATTTGTGTTGAAAGGAGGTGAAATCACACCAGCCAAGTCACCGGCATCATCTTGAAGCCATCCCCAATCTGTCTTCTTTTAAATGCTGTCACTCCCCCCCTCTCTCTATCTCTCTCTCTCACACTCACTTGTTTCAGCTTGTTAACAAAACCAGGGTATGATCTTTAAACAACAAGTGTAGCAGCCAGATGGTAAACAGCACCTCCACTTTTGGCCAACATGACGTCACTCAAAAAAAAAAAAAAAAAACACATGTAAGACACGTTCAATTCAACAAATCTTCAAAATCAGGCATTCCCTCCATGTTGTCCTTTCTAAATCAACGAAAGTGTAATTAACTCTTCAAAACTTATGAGAGGATTAGGAAATGTTTTAGTTTTGAAGTCAAAACATGACACAAACGAACAAAGGAAGTTGAAAGCCACTCCCTTTCCGTTTTTCTTCAGAAATGACGAATGTTGCTACCCCACCGCTGACGCTCATTTCTTGGCGAGCACCCCCCCCATTTCTCTGCAGACGAGAGATACATAATTTACATCCAATTGGGAACGTTAATCAATTAATTGACAAAGCAAATAATATAAATTAATTAATTAATAGCACAGGAACAAAAGAATGAAGTGACCTAGACGAAACAGACAACAGCGACAACACCCTATCCACGATGGTGATGATGATGATGATGATGATCATCATCATCATCGTCATTACCACAAGCACCAGCACCAGCACCAGCACCAGCAAAGCACTGCACAGGCACAGGCACAGGCAAGGCATTACTCAAATTTCATTCAGCCAGCAAATTCAGCGGGAGAAATACTTTATTAGAAGGCGTGTAACACACAAAAAAGGGAACGAGAAGGTGCGGATATAGTATATATACACACATATCCAGCCGAGTCATAAGAACAAGAAATGCCTTCTCAACATTGACAGATACAAACAACCACACCAACGACAAAAGCAACAGCAACAGCAACAGCAACAGCAACATGACCTGACCCTACATAAATTAAATATCCTTCTCTTCTCTCCCCCATCAAAATCGAAAAGTAAAAATAAACCTGAAAAGGCTAACAAGAAAAACATATCTCAAATGATCCCTAAGGTCAATTGTTCTATTTATAAATCAAAAACAATATCCTCCTGGCAATGAATCAAACGCGAAGATCAATCATGAGACCAGTGACAACTTCCACTCCTTCCCACCTTAGGACTGTTGGAAGAGAATGTATTAGATAAGCCTCCAACTATGTAACTCATCAGGGAGACCGAGTGATGATGAAGATTCGAGAGGGATTAAAAACACAGCGATTTGGATCAACCAACTATCAACTCACACCATTCCCCCCTCCACTGAAGTGCTGAACAGACAGGGTCGCACAACGAAAATGCGGAGGAAGAAGTGCTTTAACCCAAATGTCAACAAGTAAATGCAAGAATGAGAGGGCATGAATCGTCATTTAAAAATGAAAAAAAAAAAAACTGAAAACCAAGTAAGGCAGACAAAAACATTACCAGCATAACGATCGCATGAAGGAACTGAACAAAAAAAAAAAAGTTCACCTTTGGACCAGGCTTAGCCATAAAAAAAAAAACGATCAAATGGAGATTTTTCTTTTGTAACAATGAGAACCCAACACAAAAACGATTCACAAATTATTAGGGGAGTACATGTTTGAAAAGGAAACAAAAATTCAATATAAATACCTTTTCAGTTATAGGCTCCACAATACGCCTGGCCAGTGGAATGCGTTTGCGTTTGTAGATTGGATTTGTTCTTTTCGAAATTGTTGCTGTTGTTCTTTTTTTTTTTCTCTTGTATTTTTTTGAATTTTCTTCAGACCATCAAGAAACGGAATTTTTTGAGTGTACCGAATTTGTGGTTTTTTCTGTCATTCAGTTGCTGACCGTTCTTTTCGTGTGTATGTTTCTGTCTCTTTTTTTCTGCAATTAATGATGATGGTTATGTGAAATGCCAATTGCATTTGATTGTATGTATGCGTGTGTGTGTGTGTGGGAGAGTGAGTGTGTATGGAGAGAAGAAAAAAAAATTATCTAAAGATGGGGCAAAATATTCAATATTTGAATTTTTTTCGTTTTCCTTTGTGTTCACTTTGTATTTTTTTTATTCTCTCTTATCAACTTTCAACTTGCTTCGTTTTGTAAACTCTCAAAAAAAAAAAAATATTTTTATTTTTTCACTAGGTAAAAAACAGAAGAAAAAAAAAACAGAATGATTAACTTGAAACCCAACAATATACACTGTAAGCACACCCCACACTGCTGAATTTCACTTCAAAACGAGAGAACCAATAAGAGCACAGATGAATGAACCACACGCAGCCACTCACACTTCGTGTAATTAGATGTCAAAAAAAAAAATTATTACAAAAAAACAGTGAATCGCTGGGAAAAGGGGGAATTTCTAAGAAAAAACAAAAAAACATTTATTTAATTTTGTATTTTTCGAGACCAAAAAAAATGGACACCACCGAACCGAACCTGGCTATGGATTTATTCGATATCAGACGAGTGCGTGTTGTGTTTACTCGAGAGTTTCTCTAGGAAAGCTGAACTAAAACTGCGTGTGGATAGAGGAAAATGAAATCTAAATATTCGACGAAGGCAACAATTTTTCGTGTAATTTAACTTCGAGACGAAGTGCTTTCTCACAGTTGGCGCTGCTATCTCGTACTACGAAAATGACAAAACATGAGCGCGACGTTGACACATGCTAGGAGGAACATTCTCTGTGCTGTACATGTGTGTTCTTTTTTTTTTTACTCGTTTTTTTCTTTCTTTTTTCTCTCTTGTTCGTTGGATTTCTTCGGCATTCGGCGTGGAAATTCGGACTACGTACAGGGATACGAACGACCGTTTCGAATGTTCTATTACATTGTTGCATGTGGTTGTGGTTTTTTTCGATCATTAGATTTGGTTTAGCGTGGTGAATACGAAATTGAATGGGCTGTTTTGAAATTGAATTCTTGGTTGAATTCAAGTTCAAATGGAAACCGACAAGGCTTCGCGGGGGTTCTCGAATCTGTTTTAGCTCGTTTCCTACACGAATACATACACAATCACTGAATGTTCCTCAAAGGCCAGTCGAAGGCTTGTGAAGTCAATGCTCAATCTTTACAATTTTACCCTCGTTGCCTTCCGAACACCTGTCCTGTATAAGCCCTAAAATTTCTCTTTTCTTTAAACTAATGCAACGCACTTTAAAACGATGGAAAGCCCTGCATTTTACTCTCGTTGCTTTCCAAAGACCTCCACAATCCCTAAATATTTCACATAGGCCTCTCATTCGTGCCAGTCCATGATCAGTTCAGTCATTTTAAATGGCACGGCGGCTCCAACGTGCTTTAGAACGAAAGGAAGACCTGTATTTTACTTTCGTTGCTTTCCAAAGACCCTTAATCTTTGACAAAGGCCTCTCTTTCGTGCCAGTCCATTCCTTTCAAATGGTAAAACGAAAGGGAGACCTGCATTTTACTCTCGGTGCTTTCCAAAGACCCTAAATCTTTAACAAAGGCCTCTCTTTCGTGCCAGTCCATGTTCACTCCAGTCATTTCAAATGGCACAGCGGCTCCAACGCACTTTAAAACGAAAGGAAGACCTGCATTTTACCCTCGTTCCCTTCCAAAGACCTAATGCAGGCATTTCAAATGACGCATCAGCTAATTCAGCACAGTCCCTATTGCACCCGGCATCTATATCGCTCCTTCACCAGCACTAGATTTTATCAGCCAGCTGAAGTGTGCTGAAGTTGATTTCCGCAAGTCCATCACATGTGTGGAATCTAAGCATGCCATGTCCTGTGCATGCCCAATTCCGCAAATTTTCGTACACACCCTGTACACACATCCGGCTATTCCCCCTTTTCATGGAATCAGAACAAACTTCCGCACCACACATACATATCCATTCGAATTCGAATTCAGCCCCTGATAAAAATCATGGTTAAGTTCAGCCAGCGAACCGAAGCTTTCTAATCGGCTTACAGCGAATGGAGTAAATCCAATTTGAATTTGATATTCAACACATTTCACAACTAGTTTTTTCGGCAAAACCACCATGCGCGTTAGAGATTAAGAAAAAAAAATTCCCCTCGCCATCTTGTGGTATGAAATACATTTCGTCGAACAACAAGTGCCAGCAAGAGAAAAGGAGAGTTCAAAATCGAAAATTACATCGCCTATCTCTTTCTATCTCTGTCGCTCTCTCTGCGTGCAGGCACTCTCAAAGAGAAAGAGCAAACACAGCTCACAACTCACCATTCTACAGTTTAGACTTCGAAGTACTCTGGCAACTAGACTTGACTTGGGTTCATATATTTTTCCATCAAATTTCCCTCTTCTTCTGTATTCACCGCCGAATTAATCAGAATCACGAAATATTCTCGCTAAAAAAAAAAAAACAAATCAAAAAAGAAATAAGAATACTCGTCGTATTCACAAAAGTATCCGCGTTATCGGGCATTCAATTCGAGAGAGATAATATATTTTAATAAATAGACCAAAAAAAAAAGAAAAGACAATTTTTTTAAAGAAATCGATGATATGGGCATTTCGAGCCTTTGCATAAAATTGTAAATTTTCAAATTAATTTCCGTATGATATAATCAATTTGAATTGAGCGAGCAAATGAGAATATACCTACTTATATTTTAATTTGATTTTGGGCAATTCTGGTGCGATTCTGGTTGCGAGGATGAGTTGCAAATGAGATATACATACATATATAACCCAATTTAAGAAACAAAAAAAAAAAAAAAACAATATCTATATCCTATTTGCGAGTGGTGGATGCAGTGAAAAAGAAATAACATACATACAACATTTATTTTATTTTTGTTTTTTTTTTTTGTATTCTTTCCAAAAAACAAACCATCTTATGTTAATTATATTTTTATGTCCTTGCTGTGTTGCTCTCCTGCGTGAACGTGCTGGTGTTTATCATATGCGTTTTAAATAGATACATACATAATATATTTAAACAAAAAATCTTGTGTATTGTGGTGTGAATAAGTGTATGTGTATATGGAAAAATATATGCATATTTGAGAGAGAGAAAATATTGAAAGATTGAAGAAAGAAAAAAAAAATAAGAAAAAAATTAATTAAGAATCCGAAAGAAAGGTGAAGAGATGTATTTATGAATGTATTTTTGGTTTATTTTTTTTTTTTTTGTTTTCTATTTTACACTCCCTTGTTTCATTTTGATTTCTTTTTTTTTGTTCATTTTGTTTGAAAGTGTGACATATTTTTTTTTTTCATCGCTGTTATGTTTTTAGTTTTCCCCAATTTCATTCCGCCGCCGACGTGAGAATAGAATTCTCGACCCTTCCCCCCACCCAAACCCTTGCCAACCACCCAAAAAGGATATGAGCCATTTTGAATTTGATGGTGTGCAATATTTGAGAGTGAGAGAGAGAAAGAGACCAGAGTGAGGTAGATAGTAGATTTTCCGCGTGTACCTTGTGGTGGATAGTGGTGTTTCCCGTTTATCTGTTTATTTCATTCGAAAATCAGAACCAAACGAGGTTACATTCACCGTTTAGCGTCATTTTCCCTTCTGATTGTTATTTGTGTAAATCTGAAAAAGGAAACGTAATCGGTATGTTATTGTTTTAATCGAGATTGTTGATATTTTTGTTGTTTCTTTACCTCTATACTGGTGCATTTTTTTTTGTGTCACCTACATCATAGGCGTCTATTGGAATGATGGAAATATCGAATGGGTTTTGGTTTTTATTCACTTAAACTGTTGCCGTGTTAGTTGTTGTGTTTATACCATTCTTAGTTCGGTTTCAGTGCATATCCTTCAGCACATCCAATAGCATTTTCCATATACACCTGTTTTGTGTGGAAATTTGTCTCCCTCCGATGGTGATGGTACGAAATAAAATGCGATTGTCAATCGTTCATCTGATAAAAGATTTGCAGAATCTAGGCGTTGGCCCTACAACTAGGACATTTCAGTTTCCAATGCAATCAGATATTCTTTGCCGCTGCCGGTACCCTCAAGACCGAAACTTCATTTCTCTCATTTACATAATCATCAATAGGTGTTTTGTGCGCTCTGGTTTCATCAGTGGGTTTTTTTTTGAAGTGACAGTGAGATGTGTGTGTTTCCATCAGAGAATGTTAGTTTAATTGAATTGCACTAAAAAATAAGAAAAAAATAAAATAAATATACAAATTCACACACATTAACCCCGTCATGAATGTGGTATGGTGATGATGTGTAAAAGCGCGCTATTTGATAAACTCTCAAATAAGTGAATATCACTAGCGCAGAGTGCATGGCTTGTGAAAAAAGTTGTACAAAACAGGCATTATTTTTGTTTACTTTAATTTTTGCTTTCTAGTTTGTGTATGTTGTTTAGTGTAGTAGAGTAAGCACCCTTCCTTCCTCTTATGCCAAAAAAAAAAGGATTGTTTTATTAACACTTTCTATGTCTGCTCAAAATACGAGTTGTGTATCTGAGAAAAGAAAAATAAATGATTTGTGCCGCATTAATTGCACTTGTACATCAGTCATGTGCGCGCCAAGAGTGTTTGTTAAGACTTATTTACTAGATTGTTCTTTTTGATTGATTTATTTAAATTTTTTATTTTTCTTTTTTTTTTTCATTGTAAATGCTTCTTATGTATAAGAGCGTTAGAGGTTAGAGGACGGAACACTAACTATCTTTTTCTTTTTTTCTTTTTCTTTTCTGTTCTTTTTTTTGTTTTGTTTTGTTTATTTTTTTATGTTTTTTTTTTGGGTTGTAGAATTGAATTAGTGCACCAATGGATTTCGTACAAGTGGCCGAAGATGAAGGAGAAGAACCAATTGAGTTGCCGACTGAAGAGGATGGCACACTGTTGCAGTCAACACTACAGGCCCAGTATCCTGGTTCGTGTGGCCTAAAGTATCGCAGTGAAGACACAAAAGCCGTCCGCGGAGTTCGTTTGAACGAGGGACGATTCTATCCGCCATCATCTGACAATGGATGGGGTAGTCAAATATATTTTTGCGTTTTTCCTAAAGGTATGAGTTTCTTTTGTGTTACCAACTGTGTCTGAAAAAGCCGTTCGGAGTCGGCATAAAACTGTAGGTCCCATCCACTCGTGACAACATTCACGAACGCACAACACGAGTGGTTGCTGTAGAAGCTAGGCTGTAGTTTATCATAATATTATCATGAGTTTCATTAGACATGGATGCTAGAAATTATATTTACCAACATAAAGTGCTAGTCTGTTTCCCAGAGAATAAGCGTAAGAGTGACGACAATCTGGAGAATTCAACTGCAAAGACAAAACGCGTTGAGACGCGGCCACGGTGCACAGATTTGATTGTCCTTGGACTGCCATGGAAGACAACTGAGGAGAGTTTGCGCGAACATTTCGAGGAATTCGGTGATGTTCTAATGGCACAGGTTAAAAAAGATCTACAATCAGGTCAGTCAAAGGGTTTCGGATTTGTTAGATTTGCCTACTATGAAGCACAAAAACGAGTTCTATCGACACGGCATTTAATCGACGGCAGATGGTGCGAAGTGAAAGTGCCAAATTCCAAGGTACGTGTTGCCAACGTTCAGAGTATTAGTCTTGGCTCTGTATTGTAGAAATCTCTTCGACAGCAAGGAATGGTTCATCAGGTACCATGTAAGGTATTCGTTGGACGTTGCACAGAGGACATGACTGCTGAAGATCTACGCGAGTATTTCTCCAAATTTGGCGAGGTGACAGATGTATTTATACCAAAGCCGTTTCGTGCATTTAGTTTCGTAACGTTTCTTGATCCCGAAGTTGCACAGTCATTGTGTGGAGAAGATCACATTGTAAAAGGTATACTCACGCTACCACTTGTATTCTCAAACACAATCACTAAATTTTCGTTTTGCAGGAGTCTCAGTTCACGTCTCGAATGCAGCTCCAAAAACTGAACAGAATCGAAACAATCCAAATCACGGCAACTACGGAAACTATGGAAATTATAACGCCACACCCAATCAGGTTGTCGCCGGCATGCATGGATTGTCCCCACACGGCCGTGGAAATTTGAATAGCGGTGTAAACGGCTATGGCAGTGCAATGAACGGTGTTGTCGGCAGTGGCCTAACCGGGGGCAATGGTCTTGGAGTTTCGCCCAGCGGTGGCATGATGGGCAATGGACTGGGCAGTGCTGGTATGGGCGTTGGTGCCATTGGCAATGGTTCGGTTGGCGGTGGTGGCAGTAATCCAAATAATGGCGGTCTAATTGGATCCTCAAATTCGGCATCGAGTGCTATGAGCCGAGAGTCGAGCATGCAACAAAGTTATAATTCACAAAATCGCGGCGGCGGTGGTGTGTACATGCAAAGTCAAACAATGCAGCCACAGCAGCACAACGGCGGATGGAACACACAGAATCGCGGTAATTTGGACATGCCAAACCTACAAGCGCTTGGCATCAATCCGCAAGGACAGAATCCATCAAATCAAGGGCAAAGTCTCAACAATCCACTTGGCGTTGGACTCAGCCTGAATACTTTACCCATGAATCCGGCCATTGTAGCGGCGGCTTTAAATCAATGGGGCCTAATTGGAAATCTACAAAATCAATCACAAGAACAGGTGTGTAATCACATCATATTGAAACAAAATGATGTGGTCTCCTCGAATGCAGATGGACGTTTCGTTTCAGGGTTTTGGTGGCGGCAACGGACAGAATAGTCAGAGCGGTTCATCAAATCAAGGTGGCAGCTTTCTGTCATGGATGACACAAGGTGCCGGGGCAAATGGTGCGAATGGAAATGGACAGGGTTCTGCGACTGCAACTGCTGTGAGTAATGATACGCAGCAGGTAAGAAGAAGAAACCTCATCGAGTGAATTTTGAAGTTAGTATCTATTGATTTTGTTTTTTCTTAATAAGTTTGTTGTGTTTCTGTTTTGCTTATTATTTGTTTCCTTTTGATGAGAATTTTTCCTTTTCCTGTCCATTTCAATTAAATGTTTTGTGTGTTTGTTTGGCCACGTCTTGTAAGACATTTTGTCGTCTTGTTTTAAAATAACGTTTCAAAATTTTTTGATATTGTTTTCGTATGAGAAAATTTGAGGGCATCATGCATCATCTAACATCTAACAACATACAAGCGCCATTCAAACTGAACAATTGTGTGATTTACTTATTTGTTTATTTTATATTTTTCAAGACCGTTCATCAAGTCTGGCCACCCCGACCATGTAATAGTACAGGAAGCGATGGCATCGAACAAAAGCCAAATTTGATATAAATAACAATCCAATACACTTGACTTCATTTCTAAAACAAAAACAAATAAAAAACAAACCAAACAATATTACATACTGAAACAATAGACAAAAAGAAAATCAAACAAAACGCACCTATCTTTTCAACTGAACCATAAATTCAACATAAACGCATAGTTTTTACAGAAATCACACGAACACCGACTGCAAACCTTTTGACGGCAGTTATAAAAGAAAACTATATATATATGTATATGAATATATAAAATTAATCCTAAATTCTAAAAACAAACAATTAATTAATTGAAATGAATACAGAAAAAAAATTCGATAAACTTTGTACTCAATTGCATACAGACAATACAAAGGAACGCAGACTAGCAACGAGTGCAATTTAAAAGCTTTTTGTAAACATTCATATGTATTTTAGTGTCCTCGTGCTCGTCAGCAACTGTGTGGTGTAACAAAACAAAATGTCTGTTGGTCGGTTGGTGTCTTAATTTAATTTCGAGATGGGCTTTTATATGCTCCTCAGTTTTGGTCGGCCAGACACGGAAATGTGTAGACAAGGGGTATCCTCATATCTTCGCCCCTTCTTGCCAGGCTACACATTTCCGTGGCTGGCCAACGAAATCATCCCGCGTTCAATGGGACTGAAATTTCGTTCATGTACGTGATTTATTATTTTTTTTTTTTAGCATTTCATTGTTATTCTTTTAATCTCTATCCAAAGACTGTAAAACAAAAATGATAACTCCTATGAAGTCCTTATTTGTTGTCTAGTGTTGTCCAGTTTTGTTTTGTTACACACACCATAACCCGGGGGAGGGTGATCGCGTCTATATCAAATTTGCATTATAGACTTGAAATGAAATTTATTTGAGCAATGAAATCAATTGAATTGGTTTATTCGCCCACATGGGTTGCGTACAAAGTTTTCACCAAAATTTAGTCTGTAAACTGTACTCGCGCTCGCAGTGTGGTAGATAGATGATTGGGAGTCTGTTTTGACAAAATGATTCATGTGACTAAAAAAAAATTAACTCCCCAAATCAAATCTGCTACCTCACTCTAAAAAAAAATCAAAAAAAAAAAAAATAACAACTAAATGAAATATTTACATAGATGTATTTACTTGATCCCCAGCTTAACTGAATTTCCGTTATATTAGTTGTCGACAGATGACTCTTTCTTTTGTTTTGTTTCGATTCGAATGAATCCGTTTCTTTTTTTTATTTTATTTTATTTGTATCAGTACAATAGCAGATAAATAAATAAATATCTTCATTTCTTTTTTTAATCATTTAAAATTCATGAAATAAATAAAATATTTCCTAATGTTATCATTAATATAATAATAAATACTGAAACAAGTCTTTGTTGTGGAATAAATGTATAAATGGATTATAAATGAATTATATATGTTTGATGTGTGAATTTACTTGTTCAGACAATGGAAATAAATGTATAAATGTAAAAAAAAAACAATACAAGACGTGCCTATTTATTTCATTCCTCAATTGTTAGTTCAGGGGCCTTACTTATCAGGCTGACGACCCATGCAGGCACCGAGCCTGAGCGATAGCTGCTTTCCATTCCTGACGGTCCTGGGCACGCTGCTTCCAGTCATCTGTCTTGCATCCGCAATTACTTGGTCTGTATACCGGAGATTCGGTCTTCCTCTCCTTCTCGAACCAGGAGGCTCGGATTGAAAGACCCTCTCAGCTGGAGCATTGTTGTCCATGCATTCGATGTGGCCGAGCCAGTGCAGTCGACGGATCATTGCCCTCCGGACTACATCCACATCCTGGTACAGCTCGTAGAGTTCGCGGTTGTGTCTTCTCCTCCATTCGCCTTCCTCGCAGACGGGACCATATATCCGACGTAGAATTTTTCTTTCGAAGGCACCAAGTATCAGCTCCGCAGTTTTGCTTATCGTCCAACTTTCGGCTCCATATAGCAGGACTGGCAAAATAAGGGTTTTGTAGAGCATGATCTTCATCCTTCGAGTCAGAAGTTTTGATGCTAGTTGTTTTGACAAACCGAAGTAACACTGGTTGCCAAAGGCGGTTCTACATCGGATCTCCACAGTGAGGTCGTTTGTGGAGTATACGTTTGTCCCGAGGTAGACAAACTCCTTTACTACCTCGAAATTGAAATTGTAGCTGTCGATTGTAATATTCATTTTTTGATCATTTTTTGGTCGACAGCATATACAGTGAACTCCCCCTAAGTCGAATTGTCACGGGATACCAAAATTTTGTTCGAGTTAGAGAGAGTTTGACTCAGAGAGAGGTTTTTGTATGGAAAGTTATGTAAATGGGAAATGTATGTAAAATATGGCGAAAAAGTTCGAGTAAGGGAGAGGTTCGACTTAAGGAGATTTCAATTTAGGGAGAGTCCACTGTACTTAGTTTTATCCTCATTGACCTTAAAACCAGCTCGCTTCGCCTCTTCTTCAATTGCCGTAAATGCTCCCACTACGACACGTTGGGAACGCGCGACGATGTCGATGTCGTCTGTATATCCCAACAGGTCGACTGACTTGTAGAAGATACTGCCTTCCGTGTTTGCAGCTCCGATTCTAGAGGGAATGCTGGTGAGAATCTCTTCTCGAAGATAAGTTGGGGTGGTAGGCGGTCAGAGTCGATGGGGAGGGATTCATATTCATTTAGAATGTTTGAGTGACGGATGGTGACTGTCGGACTGTTTTCAGTCTCACGGCTGTGCTTGCTGCTATCTGTTTGCTGAAAGTTCCCAGTAGTGGAAGTCTGAATCTGCGGGATGAGAGAGCACTGCAGCTGCATGGCAAGTGCTCAATGGTTTCTTCCTCATCCTCGTCCATGCAGCTTCTACAGAAATCATTATAGGGAAGGCCTAGTCTAGAGGCGTGAGTTCATATGGCACAATGTCCTGTTAAAACGTCAATAAGAGATCTAAGATTTGGCCTGCTTAATCTGATCAAGCTAAGCGATCGCTTGGGATCGATCATAGGCCATAGTTGCGATAGTTTTAAACAAGGTTATCAAATAAAGCTACTTCAACATCGACTTCAGGCACGTAGTAGATATGAGACCAGTTGAGCACTGAAGAACAGAGAAGGCCATATTGCGAAGAAGTCTGTTTCACATCCGCCACCGAATGTCATTCGCGAGGGTGGACATGCGGCAGTCACTAAAGCCAATCCTTAGGTAGCCACCGATGACTAGTCTTAAAGCAGGTGGCTTCAGCCTTTACATTCATCCATCCATGTATCTTGGAGTCATCCTGGTTGTTCAGAAATTCGTTTCACAAAACATCCTGTTGTTATTTAAACGGGGCAAAAAAGGACATCATGGAGTTTGCCTCTAACAGGCCAACCAAGGCATGCCCCTCTGAAAGTATTAACTTTTTATGCTTCTACATTGAATTTCCTATCCTGAAACCTTGGCGTCGTCCTGGTTGTCGAGAAATCATCTGAGGAAATATCCCTTCCCGATTTCAAGGGTGCGTAGGAGGACAACACGGTTTTCGCCTGAAACTGGCCAACTAAGGGACGTCTTCCTTGAAAGTCGTAATTTATTACGCTTCTACACTAATTCCTCGTATATCCTGGTATAGCTTAACCTTCGAATGTTCGGGTTGTCGCCAAAATCGTTTCACAAAACATCCTGTCGCGATATAACCGGGCAAAAGAAGACATCAAGGTTTTCACCTCTTACAGGCCAACCAAGGCATGCCCATTAAAGAGGCTTAGCTTATTACGCTTCTATATTGAATTCTCTATCCATTCAGGTATCCCCCAACCTTGAAGTCGTCCTGGTTGTCGAGGAAATCGTTTTACAAAACATCATACCAACCAATTGCTCGATTTCTACGCATCAAATAAGGTTATCACGGAATTTGGCTCACAGAACTCATTCTAGGCACTCATTCCAGGCACTTCCGCTCATGTTCTGTTATTAAGTTTTTTGATACATTTTCTTAATTTAAAATTGTCATTTAATATCTAATTTTTAACGTAAATAGATAGTTTCTTAGTTTAGGTCGAAAGACATAGAATAAGTATAAGTTTAGCTTAGTGTGCCCGCCGAGGGCCAATAAGTTACATTTAGCATTATTGTTCGTCTAACTAGTTTTAAGCATTTTTGTCTTGTATTTAAGTATATCATGAAATCGCAAATAAAAATGAATTAAAAAAAGAAAAAAATAAAAAATAAAGGCACTTCCGCTCAAAAGTGCTAGCTTACTCCGCTTCTTCATAAAATTCCCCATCTATCGTGATATCCCTCATCCCCGGAATCGTCCTAATTACCGAGAAATTTTTTTACCAAGACGATGTCCCCGTGAAATACACTTCGCCAGAATTTTGTTTATGTTCGGCAAAAAATTGCGACTCAAGTGTGTTCGCAGTTTACTGGATATTTTCGTGCGAAATGTGCCATTTTTACAAAAGTCGATTTTCTCAAAATTTGCGTCAAAATTTCACCTCAAGTGCATGGGGCTGAGTGTGGGGAGGACATTCAATTTGAATTCCATCAAAAATCCCATCGGAACCCTTGGAAATTCGAGAAAAGGAGGGGGTTTTCATTTCTCGTGACGTCACCAAAGAACTAATCAGAGAAGGGGTGCTGCTGCTTGTCTGGCAATGCTAGCGTTGCATGCGGATTGAGGAATGTGTGGATGGGAAGGATTTGCTTGGTCTATCGAGTGAGAAGTGAAGGGGTGCGTTTTTTAAGAAGTCCGTGGCGGTCGTGGAGGGTCGGTGGGTTTTTCTGTCGAAGCATTTTTTAGTCATCGTCAGCGTCGAAGTGTGGCGTTGCCATGCATGGTGAGTTGAGGAATGGGTTATAATCTGGCGAAGCAAGGGGAGGAGAGAAGCGGACCAGTTAGTGGGCATTAGTGGGTGGCTATGAGGGAGTCCGTCAGTAAGCGTGCATGTGATGCTCATAAGAGGATGAATGCTTGCATGCGAGGTAATTTGGTTTCGTACCAAAAACGAGTGGACAGTATACCCATTTGCTTTATAAATGATTAAATTAACAAATTTATGCGTGAATTCTGTGGATTGTTGCGGCACAACAGACGTCGAGATGGATTAGAGCCGCCCAACCATGGATCAGGCACAACTCTCATTCGCTCTTACGACTCTTATTGCAATAATAATATCGAAGCACTCGTCTAGATTGCGTCATAAAACTCGCTCTTCCATTAAGGATGCCGAAGGTGCGAAATCACTTCAGACCAGGCGATGAGTATGTGCTGAAAAGGCAATGCACACGGTTTTTATTGACGCCCCGTGGAGACGACCAAAAGCCATAAAACACTGCACACTGCCTGTAGCATCGTAAAAGTCACCACTCCACGAATGCACTCGGCCATCCCCGGGTTCATAAGGGGGGTCCTCGTGCGTTGGCCAGGGCCGGCAGAAGGAGTTTTTCAATTTCGCTTGACGCAGTGATCTAATATTCCAACGCCTGGCTCAACGGATAAATTTCATTTTCTGGCTTATTGGCGCTGGAAATCAGTCGTGTGGAATTAAATGAAATGAGAATGTGAAGGAAGGCGACGCTCTCCCTTGATTATTTCCTATGGTGTCATTCCAAGGGGGTTCACGGCCTCGTCATTCTTCTTCTCGTTCTCCGTCGAGTGGCACTGTAGTCTAAGTCCACGTCTGGGATCTCACTAAGGACATGCTTGTGATCTAGCTAGGGCCGCGCCTGGTATGTAGCTCATGTTAAGAGGAGGACATCACGGCCTTCGCTTCAAACGGACCATCGAAAGAACTCTGAGCCCATTACACATCCACATTCTACTACCTATTTATTCTAATATCCCTGACATATCCTAGACTTATTCTAATATCCCTGAATATTCTACCACCCCTTTAATCCCTTCTCCTAGTTGGCGTCCTAGCCCACAGTGCAACAAGGCTCCCATTGGAGTACACATTGGGGTTACCTAATCCCACGTCGGGGATCTCACAAATGTCGTGGTGTCCTCCTCTTGACTAAGGGCTAAATTGGTCGCAATGGAATTCATGTGGCTCTTCTTCCCTGGTTTGGCCAAGTGCATAAGAACCGACCAAATGGTTCTCATGGTGCAGAAACGTTTGTAAAGACTCGACGTCGAATGTTGAGTACCACCAAAGTAAACCGTTATTGTTGAACACAATTTTAATTAATAAGAAAACAAAAGGTTTTATACATATGCGAAGTTAGATATTTTAGACTGAGTTTTTTTCGATACAATATGTTTCAAAACTGCCCTCTTTTTTGTTTCTGTATATTGTTGATATGACTTCTATTGGAATGTTGTTCTCTTTGGCGGATTGTAAACATACATATGTTAAAGGATCGAACGGCAACTTCTGTTTTAACTTTTGGTACAGTGGAGCCGGGGCAGCTTCGCCTTCATTTTTACTTTCAATTTCTGCCGGACCCACACAATTTGCAGAGGACTCAACGTGTTCGTGAAGCCAATCAGTGTAATCTTCAATCGAGTAGCAAATATTGGGAACAATTTCATCAAGCAGATTGGAAACGGATAAAATCAATTCTCTTTCCCTTAAGATATTTGTAGACAGTGTAGATAATGGAAGGTCGTCATCCTCATCCCAATTACTCTTGGTAGGCATTCAAATATTCCAACATTTCTTGATAGTATAAGGGTCTACTTTTTTCCCATGCATATGCTAGTAAACAAATTGCATCCCTTAAGATGAACTTCTTCTTCTTTATTTGGCGCTACAGTCCGGGGTGAACCTGGGCCTCAACCAACAAGCCTCTCGAGCAAGCACGGTCTCTGGCTAGCTGATTCCAGTGTCGCACGCCAAGTTGGTTGAGGTCCTTCTCCACCTGGGTGCGCCACCTTAAACGCGGGCGTCCTCTGTTGCGTTGTCCCACGGGTTCGGAGACGAAGACTCTTCGAGCTAGAGCTGGTCCTAGCCATCTTAGGCATTGAATCCGAAGACGCCTGACTAGACTCATGTCGCTGTACAGCTCGTACAGTTCGTGGTTGAATCTTCTCCTCCAATAGCCATCAACGCAGACAGGACCAAAGATTGAACGCAGAACTTTTCTCTCGAAGAGACCAAGGACTTCCTCATCCGCTTTTGAGATTGTTCATGCCTCCGCGCCGTACAGCAGGAATGGGATGATCAAGGTCTTGTAGAAAGTCAGCTTGGTCCTTCGACGGCTCTACTACTCAATTGCGTCTTGAGCCCATAGAAACAGCGGTTGGCAAGAGCTGCGTTTGATCTCGGTACTGATGTGGTTTTTCTGTTTACTGCGGAGCCGAGGTAGACGAAGTCCTTGACTACCTCGAAGTTACAGCTGCCCATTGTGGCGCTCTGTCCAAGACGTCGATGACAGCATATCCTTCGTTTTGGCCTTATTCACCGCATGACCCATGACGAGTTTGGCAGGAATTTTAAAACTAGACATGGCGTTGTATAGCTCGTCCCTATGCACGCTGTCATTGATGCGGCCTTGAAATCGACAAAAAGGTGGTGGGTATCGATCTGCATTTCTTGTGCCTTCTCCAGGATCTGCCGTAGTGTGAAAATATGGTCGATGGTGAACTTCCCCGGCCTCAATCCACTCTGATATGAACCTATCAGGTTGTTGACGAATAGTTTCAGGCGCTCACACAAAACGGCAGAGAGGATCCTATAGGCGATGGTGAGGGGGCTTATCTCTCGGTAGTTGGCTCAGTTGAAGGGGTCTCCTTTCTTGTGGATCGGGCAAACGATACTGAGATTCTACTCGTCGGGCATTCTTTCCTCCGACCATATCTTACAGATGAGCTGGTGCATGCGCACAACCAGATCATCTCCAGCTGCCTTAAAGATTTCAGCGGGCAGTCCGTCCGCACCGGCAGCTTTGTTAGACTTCAGTCTTGATATTGCTATCTTGACGGGGACGGAGTTCTCGTCGATCATCGTCCATATTGAGTGGAACATGCTGCCTGACAGCGGAATTGGAGTCTTCCTCGCTATTTAGCCGTCTACAGAAATGATATTTACAGATTCTCAGTGTCGACTGCGAATCTACTACGAGTTGTCCCTCTGCGTCACGACAGGCTTCTGTCCGAATTTTGTTGGTAGAACTTTCGGACATCATTTCTGCCGTAACAACTCTCCATTTCCTCGATCACGCGCTTCTCACGCTCTTTCTTTTTCTTTTTGAGCAGCCGGTGCTCTTCCCTTCTTTTAAGTTCGTAGAGCTCACGAACCGCTCTCGTCCTTCTGTCCAGCGTCGCCTTGTATGCTGCTTGCTTCACTGAATGTGCCTGCCTGCACTCGTTGTCAAACCAGGGGTTATTTTGGAGTGGCGTTTTCAAACCCAGCACAACAGATGCAGCTTCTCTGATGGCGTTTTGAAAACGCTTCCATTGTTCGTCGATTGTTTCGCCTGGCAGGGTTGGACTCTCTGAGAGCTTTAGGGAGACTCGATCGGCAAAGTTGCTAGCAGTCAATTGCGATTGTAGCTTTCCGACGTCAAACTGTTTTGGGCTTGCTCTGCTCCGTTGTCCTGTCGATATCCGTGTTCTTATCTTGGCTACAACAAGGAAATGATCCGAGTCGATGTTAGCTGATCGGAATGTTCGGACATCGAGAATGCTGGAGGAGTGCCTGACGTCGATCGCAATGTGATTAATCTGGTTGACGGTTGATTGATCGGGAGACCGCCAGGTCCTTTTGTGGATGTTGAGGTGAGGGAACCGCGTACTGGCTACGAAGAGGTTCCGGCCCGTTACGAAGTCCAACAGCCTGAGTCCGTTCTCGGACGTGTTGTCGTGCAGGCTGTGCTTCCCGATGACTCTAGCAAAGATGCCTTCCTTGCCCAGCTTTGCGTTGAAATCTCCTAGAACGATCTTGGTGTCGCAGCTGATCGTATATCCTTTCTAGGAGATCATAAAAGTCATATTTGATGTCGTCATCTTTATCCTCCGTTGCGGCGTGGGCGCAGATCAGGCTGATGTTGCCGAATGAAGCCTTGATGCGGATTGTTATGAGGTGCTCGCTTATGTATAAGTATACGCTTAAGTCTGCCTCGAACACCAAATCCACATCCAAATAAGCGCCTCTCTCTGTTGCAATCACCGTAGTAGATGTCGCAGTTTCTCACCCTCTTCTTGCCCGGCCCATTCCACCACACTTCCTGGATTGCCGTAATGTCTGCTTTGTAGGAGTCCAGGGCCTCCGCGAGTTCTTCGCCTGCACGTGGTCTGTTAAGGGACCTAACATTCCACGTGCAGAGCCGAAAATCGTTGTCCTTGCAACGTTTGCTCGGGTCGTCGACATTAATTCCGTCCGTATCCGAGGCAGTTGGTTGTCTCTGAACTATTATATTTTTACGTGGTGAGGGAGTTAACCCCACGCACAACCCCCAACTGGGAGGCTAGGCCCTATTCTTTAATGCTCGGGTGGAGGGTCCGGGTTTATCCGGTGTCGGTAACCTCGCTGAGGCTGTGAGCGCCGCCTTTTGTCCCTAAAACTATAGGGATCTTCCATCTCAATTCCAAGGCCCCGACCTGGCCTTGAAAGAAGCTTCTAGACCTGTGCTCCGAAAATGTCGAAGTAGCTCTAGAAGGACTGCGCACCAGGTAACTCCTTCTGACTGGAGTTTCGGATGCCGCCGTTGGCCGTTGACAGTTTTCCAGCTTCTCCGCCGCCATCCATAAAGAGAGATGAGCCCTGGTACAGGCTCACTCGCCCCCCTCTCTCGTCTGCAGCCTCCAACGACGTCCCACGGGGGTTGGTTACCCCATCTTCGATCGAAGGTGCTCGGCTCCCAGATTTCACCACGTGGAGGTGAGAGTAGGAGTTCGCTGATAGAGGCTAAGTGCAGACGCTTGTGCCTGCATGAGACGCCATATCAACGCTTTGAAATCCAAAAGGAATGTCATCCGGAATTGCATTACGAGCGGTTCCAACAAGTCCACATTTATTGGACAACTTTTCGTCACAAATTTTTAACATTCGAATACCATGTCGTTTTTTAAATTTCGCAATCCATCCGTTGCTAGCGTTAAATGATGGTTTTTCCCTTATTTCGTTGTGCAATTGAATTGCCTTTGATTTTAGAATTTCATGAGAAAGCGGAATATGTTTAGCTCCTTGCCTTTAAAACCATACATATAACGACTTTTTCAGCTGTCGACATTCAGAAGTCTTAAGTGTAACGCGTTTTCCTGGTCCAGATTCAGCTCTCGCCACAAATTGACTAAGACTGCTTCCCCTTGCTTTTATCCGGCTTATTGTTGACTTGTATACATGCTATTTTTCACAAAGAAGCCTTACTGAAACACCCTCATCAACTTCGGATAAAGTTCAATTCTTTCTTTAATAGATAATTTAGTAATATTTCTTGTAACACACATCCTGAACGAATTTCGCGTAGTTACTAATGAAAGTGAAACCCATCTAAGGAAAACACACTTGAATGTGTAAATATACAGTGGACTCATCCCGAATTGTCACGGGATACCATAGTTTGTTCGAGTTAGAGAGAGTCTGACTAAGAAGGTTTTTGTATGGAAAATTGAGGGAAATGTATGTAAAATATGGCGAAAAATTTCGAGTTAGAGAGAGTTTAGGGAGAGTCCACTGTATTTACAAAGAATTCTGTCTAGACCCACACGAAACTATTTATTTTATTTATTTATTTGAAAGCATAATTTATAATTAAAATTACAAATTAGCTAAGAAAAGGCCAGAGCGTAATAGCCTTAGGCTTTATGGTTATACAATTGTTTGCTTATATGGTATTCAATAAATTTGAACATTTTAAGAATTCTATAATAGTTTTGATATTATCAATGGTAGGATTAGAGAGGAGGTCTGTGGGATTATTTTGGGAGAAAAATTTGCGTCTAGTTGGGAGGAGAGTAGGACAATCGGATAGGATATGGGGAATATTAATTTGACTTTGGTTGCAGTATGTGCAAAGAGTTGATATATTTTTATTCAAGTAGTGCTCATGAGTAAGCCTGCAATGACCAAGTCGTAGTCTTGTTATTTTTGTGATATCACGACGAGAAATATTATAGGGATCTACTTTACTAATGTATTCATTGATCGATAATTTATTTTGGTTGGCGTTTTTGTACCAAGTGGATGTTTGTTCGAAAATAAGGTAATGTTTATCGAGAGTAAGTTTTTTTATATAGAGATTTATTTCCAGGGGATTATAATTGGGGTAGAAGAAGGATGGGGTTCTGAAAGTGTCTTTGGCAGTTTTATCAGCGAGCTCGTTTCCTATTATTTTGGTGTGACCTGGGATCCATATAATTTTAATATTCGGGGTTTGGATATGAAGGAGGTGGGAAGGGTAATAATTCTGATTGCTTAAATTGGTAATAGCATCAATGGAAGAAAGTGAGTCGGTACAGATGGCAAATTTTGTTTTGTGTAATTTAGTATATTGAAGAGCTCTAAATATTGCAATAATTTCAGCCGAGAAAACGGAAGTGAAAGGCGATAGAAGATATGAAAAGATTATTTTGGATTTGGAAGTAACACTAAAACTAACGTTATCTCCGATTTTAGAGCCATCAGTATAGATAAAGGTAAATTCACTTAAGGAGTTTTTGAGTTCAAGGAATAACGATCGAAATGTTTCAGAAGGAGTACTTTCTTTTTTATATTTTCTAAGAGATGAGATAACTGATGAAGATTGAAATAGCCATGGAGGGTGGGAAAGGGGGAGGATTTCGACAGGGGTGTAGGGAATTAAAAGGTTGTTACAGAGAGTCCTGGAGCGATCAATACAAGAAATAATTTTTTTATTTCGGCATAATTTTGTGTTGGAGTAAATTTTGAAAAGAAAAAATTGCAATTTTGGGATGATTTGAACAGTCTTAATGTAGACTGAAAGCGCATGTTTTCTATGGATAGCATTTTTGCTTCGAACATGAGGTGGTTGATGGGAGTGGTACGAAATGCGTTAAGGGATTTTCTAATAGCGGAATTGTAAACGGTTTTAATTTTGTTTATAGTGGATTTGGGGGAGTATCCATAAAGGAAATGTCCATATTCAATTTTGCTGACTATGATGGATTTAGCTATTGCTGTTAGGGTGGACGGGTTGCAGTTAAATTTATTGTATGAAAGAGATTTTATGATGTTTAATTTTTTATCAAGGGCCGGAAGAATAAAATTTATGTGCGCATTCCATCTATAATTTTTTTTGGAAGATTATGCCTAATATTTTCAATCTATCAACGTTTTCTAAACTTATGAAGGTAGATAGGACTACAAAAGCATTTGTGTTTTCGACACATATGAAGATGTTTACATTTGTCTAGGAACAATTTTGCTCCAGAATATTCACACCATGAGAGGATGTCTTGAAAAATGGGGTCAAGGTTAATGATGGCAGAGGTTTCTTTCTTATTCAGAGTTTTAACAATTGTAAAATTGTCTGCATATGCACAAAATTTGACTTCATTATGGAGGGATAGAATGTGGGATAATTTGTTGAAAGCTATGAGGAATAGGGGAACGGATAAAGGTGAAGGGGGGAGATGTATTTCCAATACGTACTGCCATTTTTCTATTGCTCATGAGCACAACAAGGATTAAGGGATATCGGTCTGTATGATTTAGGAAGGGACTTGTCGGAATTTGGTTTTAGGATGGGGACAATAGTGCTGTTTTTATACAATTGAGGAATATTGCTATGAAAAATAGTAGTGTTTGAGGAGTCTGAATTTCATTGCGGGAGAAAGATTTTTCATCATAGGATACGATATTCTGTCGTTTGCTGGTGTTTTTCCTTTCAGCGTAGATAAAGCTGAGTTTAGTTCAGAAAGGGAGATGTCAGCATCAATGATTACAGCATTGTAGGGTATGGAATATGATATTGTAGAGGAAGTTTGAAGTTTATGTTGGCAGAAGGAAGGAGGGAAATTGGAATCTCTCGAATCTAGGGACCAATAATTGGCAAGGTGATTTGTAAGGGGGGTCTGTGGAGTGGATGGAATGGATAGTGGAGTATGATCTAAGACCACAGAATCTTCTTATTGAATTCCAGATTTTGCCAGTAGGTGTAGTAGGGTTGATTTCTGATGTGAGATGATGGATGGAATCGCTTTTTGCCAGTTTTACTTTTCTTTTGAATTGAGCGTTGGCTCTTTTATAGTTTAAAATATTTTCTGAAGAGATGTTGCGCTTCAGGGATTGCCAAGACTTATTTTTGTTGGATTTGAGAAGTTCCAGTTCCTTGTTCCACCAAGGGACATTTCTATTGGTTTTTGAAGGGGAGGAATGAGGGATAGATTTGTTAGCGCTTTGGAGGATAATTTTGTGGATATTGGCTGTTTCCTTGTTAATATTACTACTGCAAGGACGAATAGTATTAAACTCGTCTAAATGTTTTTGGTAGAGGTTCCAATCGGCTTTTTCAATTTTGAATTTCGGTCTAAATTTGGAGGAAGCAGGATTTGAGTGGAACATAGTGATGATTATGGGAAAGTGGTCGCTTCCGCATAAGTCGTCAAAACGATTCCATTTGGAGTCAATAGCAAGGCTTGGGGAGCAGAATTAAAGGTCGATATTGGTGAAAGAGTGGTGGGTGCTGAAGTGGGTAGGAGAACCATCATTGAGTAATTGATAGTCGGATTTAGTTAAAAAATTGGAGACAGTGTTGCCGCGTTTGTTATTTCTAGACGAACCCCAGCTAGAGTGCCATCCATTGAAATCGCCAAGGACTAGGGATGGTTGATGAGAGTGGTCTAAAACATTTTTTAGATTATTTGTATTGAGGGTTTGCTGGGGATGAATATAAACGTTAATTATAGAGAATTTTAGTTTGGAAGTAACTGTGATGCCAAGGGCATCAAAATCATTGTTAAGGTTCAAACGAATATACTGTAAGGAATTATGTACTAAGAGTGCAATACCGCCGTAAGAGGTATGAGTTTGATTTAGGGAGATGAAGTCATAATTAACTGGGATGGGGATATTATTTGAAGAAGTAAGGTGAGTTTCTTGTAGGGCTATTATTTTAGGGGAGGTGGACTTAATTAAAATAAGTAGTTCGTTATAATTATTTATATATCCTTTCATGTTCCATTGGATGATTTTCATAGCACGAATAATATGAGGAGGATGAATTGAGCTGTCTGATGTTATGATGGTATGGTTGCGACCCCGCCATCCTGTATCTGGATGTTGTGTGCCCAAGGTTGGGCTCAGGATAGGTGTCCTGTGAATGGCGGGGTAGGTGGGGTTGGCCTTGTTGAGTATATTAGGATTCATCATTGTCGATTCTTGAATGTGAAGACGTATGCTTCTTATTTGGGTTATGTTGAGATTTATTGTTAGTTTGAATAGATGGAGTGTAATATGTATTTTCACTTATGAGTTTTTGAGTTAAGTTTGAAATTGGTGATGTAGGGTTGGTTCTATTGTTCTGAGGAGTGGATTTAGGTACTTTAGTTGTTGGTATGTTCAATAGAGGTTGTGTAGTGGGTTCGATTTCCAGATCAGTGTTGGTGTTATTTGTAGGTTTCGATAGAGTTATTTGTTTAGAAGTAGTAGGTTTCTGTAAAGATGGTTTTTCGGTTGTTATGGAGTTGCTATTTAGTTGTTCTTTTGGTACATGTTTTCTATTGGTTGTGTCAGTGGATTGTCTGGTTATTTCGGAAAAGTTCATTGAATTGGATGGAATTGTGACGGGGTTTTGTAGATTATATGTGCGTTTAGCATCAGCCATGCTGCATTCATTCCTAGTTTTGATGGTGATCACTTCTTTATTTTGGATGTATTTTGGACAGTTACGATCAGAAGACGTGTGATTTGTGCTGAGACAGTTAGCACACATGGTGCGAGTGCAGTTAGACGGAGCATGTGGTGGAAAATTGCATGTTTCGCATGATGGTGTCTTCGTACATCTTTTTGTTGTATGTGTTGGGTATATATTCATTTACTTTTGTTTTGTACCACCCAATTTCGACGGAACTTGGCGGCTTGTAGAGGTCAAACGTTAATAACATAACCCCAGATGGACGAGGTTTGCCTTCGATCATTTTGGTGAATTTGTAAATATTACTCACACCTTGAGAACTCATTTCTGCAATGATATCTGCTTCCGGTACGTTTATCAGACATGGTGCATAGACTATGCCCTTAGATGCGTTCAAATTAGTTTGATATCTGATTGTAACGGGACATTGATTTGCAAGATTTGATACAGATATGAATTTTTCTGCAGTTCTTTTGTTTTTAGTCAATACCAGGATATTCCCGTCACGAAGTTGTGTAATTGTCTCGTATTCCTTGCTGATTCCATCAATTGCCTTTTTTAATATAAATATACTTATGCTAGTAAGCGGTTTTTTTTCGTCTTTAGGGTAATTAATATGAATTTAGGATTTTTTGTTGTAGTCGCAGGAAGATCTGGATAATCTTCCAGATTTACCGGTTTGGAGCGTTTATAGGGTGGGGATTCAGCGGGCGCCTCGGAAGGCAACCCGCTGAACCTACTTCCTCTCATCTTGGCTCAAGAGCCTAGTATACGTAGAGTGGATAACACTATATATCAGTAAAACCGTATGGTAATTAGTCACAAACAGAAAAAAGGTGTCTGTATTAGAACACAAGTGGAAACAACTGTGTAAAATAACTGCACTTTCAATAATAGTCGCTGTTGAAATACACACGATGCGTATGCTGCGAGAGCTAGACGACAACTGCACACGAAACTAAATTACTGTAAAATAACGACAGACGTAACCAACCAAAAGGAGAACATGCAAATATAAAACAGTTAAAAAAGTTGTACTGATTGAGGTAACCTTCTTGAAAAGTTGCACTTATAGAGTCAATACGTGCTACGACTAATCGAGGAGTTGCGCGAGTTAACCGAGTTCGTACTGTACATATATTTTCTTAGTGAAGATAAGAAAAAATTAACTGAAAGAATACATACATTTTGTATAAACAATTTAAAATTGTACCCACAAGACAAGTACGTCTTCTGAGAAACTTTTACTGAGAAAATTAATTTGTACTGAATTGAGTACAATAGTAAGCATTTTTCCACAAGCAATGTGCCTCAACCATTTCACAAGTAATATAATCTAAACAGGCATATTATGAATAAATTTCCCTCGGGATTTTTTCTCTTATTGGGAAAACCTGCTATTGTGATAAATGTTCGAAGGGAAAAGGCAAAAGCACTCCTTATTGTGAAGGACTTTCCCATAGTAAATTTCAGTGAATTTCCCTCAATTTGCTACCCCATATTATATTAGCCGTGTTTTTTTTTCATCGCTATCGAAGTAGGATGCAGTGAAGTAAGATGCAAAAAAACGATTCGCAGTGGCTTTGATTTTTATCTGTCAGAATATATGAAGAAAAGAATTTATATGTTCGAATCGCTGTCAAAATATATGTAAAATGATTCGAAATCGAATTTTTAACGGCAGCCACTTTTCACTGCCGATATTATAGGCAGTTATAGGCAGTAGGTTGTTGTATGTGCTTGTATGTGAAAAAAAACACGGCTATTGTTAGAGAAATTGCCTGTTAAAGAAAACATGCCTATTATTATGAATAAAATTGCCACCGAAGATTTTAATATGAAGTCATACTATGTCTATATGTACATTAAGTCATTGGTATGCAATAACCGTTATCGACTACCATACAATTAAAAAAAATTGAATACGAGACGATTGATAAGAAATTACAGTCAAACGGCTTTATAACTTTTAGGGAACAAAAAATTGTTTCGTTATAAAGAAATTTTAAGCAAAATTCGTTATGTAGAAATATGAAATTGATTTGACTTAAAAAATGTTGACTAATTGACTTATTGACCTAATTTCTTGGCAAACATCTTGTTTCTTTTCAATATCAATCATCAAAAATCAATAATTGATATAAAGAAATAGCCGCGGGCTTTGACAATTTTGTGTAAAAGTTTCAAGAACTTGAAATGGAAACTCAAACGATTGACCTGTTGATATGCGTAAGATTTCGACTGCACAGGCACACTTTTTCAAAGATACATTCGCTTTAAGAAAATGCTTGCCAAAAGGGGGATACAAAAAATCATAGTAAGCTATGTTTTCAAATTTCTTCTATACATACACGCTTGTTTAACACGGGGAGTCCCCTTTTAAAATTAGGAACAGAAAATTCGTAGCAAGCTTTGATTTTAAATTTGTCATTTCGTTAAAGGGAAGGGGAACAAAATCAAATTCGGTTTACGGAGAATTTCCCTATAACGAAGTTCGTTCTAAAGATGTTTGATTGTACCAAGTCAGACAGGAATTCCAGAAGTATACAACAAAATTATAGAAGCCAGCTAATGCACAAACCTACCTCGCAACTGATGGAATATTATATCCTCAAATACAATACACCTTCATAGTTTCGAATGTAATTTCGAATTAACCTCGGGAAAAAACACATTCCGGATGAACACACGGACTTAAACAATTCGATATAAGCAGCAGGATATAAGAAATAAACAACAATCCTACAATATTAATAAACAATATGTAAACAAAATATAAAACAAGGTACAACAGTTTGGCTCCACCCTAACAGTTAGTTTGTAAGCTGAGTTGTAATCTCAATTGTAAAAATAAGTTTTCTGTTCAAGAAAAATTTTTAAATCAGTTTTGATTCTTCCCGATGCAACCGATGCAAAAATCTCCCCACATTCAAAACCAATTAAAAGAAAATGGAGTCACAACACTGAAAACGACATTTATTGAATAATATAAAATATGTATAATATATTTATGGAATAGATAGATATTTTAGTCCTCTAATAGTATTTCGTTTTCTGTTGCAATAAACATATATAAAATATACACCTAGACACTTATATATAGATCTGATGTTTAGTCTAAAATTTGGCAAACACACATTCATGTGCTTTTCTTTTTGAATTTCATATTCCTACAATCTAATTAAGTTCATTTTCTGATGATAATTGTATACAATAATACACATTGATATACAGTTTTATATAATATATATAAGATAATGTTCATATGCTTATATACATATGCGAGTACATAAATAAAAAAATGTGATTATTTTCTTTTAAACTACATGAAAGATTGCTTCTAGCAATCTGTATATATATATATATCAATATTGTTTAGGTTTAAGTATAAAGAAAGTTAGTTTCTAGTAATCGACTGCAATGTTTTGCTTGGACATGGCTTAAAAGGATAAGGAAATATGTCTTCTAGTATGGAACATCAATTATTTTGCTTGCAAGGATATAGTGTTTGGTTTAAGAGAGAATTGAAAATAGAAGAGCGAAGGTAGCGGCTGTCTATTTTTTGATCAACTTTATGTTAGAAGCTGTGCCAGTTCTTGAAGAGCGGGGAGTGTTTGACTTTTGACACATTGGCGCGCGATGTTGTTTGCGACCGAGTCACCATCTGGGACTTTAAACTCGTGTTCGTAAAGGAACGTAAGACAAATTTCCTCAAATCCGAAAAAATTAGAAAATCATTTTCCGACAGACTATGTACACAATTAGGGCACTGCAATGAAACCATTGTAGACACGAGGGAAACTTTTGCAAGAACTACAAGCATTGTTGAAGCAGGAAAAGCACCTCTAATTACTAATATTTTAAGCTTTAGAAATCATGAATTATTTTTCAAAAATATCTGTATATCTATCCATTTATATAGGGTGTGTGTAAAGATACATATGTATATTTAAAAGTAAATAATTTGGTATTTTTTCTTTAGTCTCTGTTGTGTTTTTTTTTTGGCCACTGTTTACATAAATTTTTGGTACAGATTCACAATTTGTAGCATGGTAATTTTTTAAATTAGTTTTTTTTTTTGTTTTCTTTTAGTACTGTTCTTTCTCAGATAGTACATTTATTTTATGTTTAGAAATAACTTATATGGGTATATATATATATTGTATGGAGTGTATATTATGAAGTTATTTATTATGTCTCGCATTCAATTTAAATATTTATTCACATTTATATTCTATATTTTGTTTTGTTTCTAATTATGTTTATACACATATATTACACTGAATCACATCAATAAATGTTTTTGGTTGTTCCTTATAAATAACACTCATATGTTTGACTTAATTAAGAGCCGTTCTTTTTTTAGCTTGTAACCACACCAGATGTTTCCTTAGCTCACAAAATTTCGATCTGTAGCCCGACTGAACTTTCTGTTAATTTTTTTATTTAGTTAATACCGGAAATCCCTAATTTATTGTCATAATCTGTGAGCGGTCTCCAGAACCGCAGGTAGGTGGTTACGTGATTTAAATATGTGGTAAGTGGTTAAGGGTTAAAAAGTGTTACGTTTGCCCGATTTCAGGAATGGATGATATCCAATAAGCAGCAAATTGTTTTCTGACTTTCTGAATATGCATGAATACATTTCCTTCTTTTAACAGCTCTTACATTTGCGCACAGGGATGTAAAATAGCCTTTATATAATGCTACACACATTTTTATCAACATGGAAAATATGCGACATTTAGCGGGATTATAGCCGCGGGACGAAGAACTTTAAAAACCCGCTAAAATCGGGACAAGTGGTCACTATATGCAAGTGAAATGGCATTGTGCTTCGGACATATTTGTGTAAAAGTTTCAAGAACTTGATTGACCTGTTGATATGCGTAAAATTTCTACTGCACAGGCACACTTTTTCAAAGATACATTCGCTTTAAGAAAATGCTTGCCAAAAGGGGGATACAAAAAATCATAGTAAGCTATGTTTTCAAACTTCTTCTATACATACACGCTTGTTTAATACGGGGAGTCCCCTTTTAAAATTAGGAACAGAACATCGTAGCAAGCTTTGTTTTCTAATTTGTCATTTCGTTAAGCGGAAGGAGAGCACAATCAAATTCGTTATAGGGGGAATTTCCCTTCAACGAAATTCGTTATAAAGAAGTTTGACTGTATCAAGGAAGACTGGAATTCCAGAAGTATGCTATGAAATTATTGAAGACAGCTAATGCATAAACCAACCTCGTAACTGATAGAATATTATACCCTCAATACCATAACCTCAAATACACCCATCACATTTTCGAATACAATTTCGAATTAACCTTGGGAAAACAAATATTCCGGGTACACACACGGATTTGAACAATTCGATGTAAGCACCAGGATATAAAATATATATAACAAACTGACAATAATAATAAATAAAATATAAAACAATGTACATCAGTTGGGCCCTACAATTACAACAAAATCGAGTCACAACACTGAAAACGACATTTATTGAATAATATAAAATATGTATAATATATTTATGGAATAGATAGATATTTTAGTCCTCTAATAGTATTTCGTTTTCTGTTGCAATAAACATATATAAAATATACACCTAGACACTTATATATAGATCTGATGTTTAGTCTAAAATTTGGCAAACACACATTCATGTGCTTTTCTTTTTGAATTTCATATTCCTACAATCTAATTAAGTTCATTTTCTGATGATAATTGTATACAATAATACACATTGATATACAGTTATATATAATATATATAAGATAATGTTCATATGCTTATATACATATGCGAGTACATAAATAAAAAAATGTGATTATTTTCTTTTAAACTACATGAAAGATTGCTTCTAGCAATCTGTATATATATATATATCAATATTGTTTAGGTTTAAGTATAAAGAAAGTTAGTTTCTAGTAATCGACTGCAATGTTTTGCTTAGACATGGCTTGAAAGGATAGGAAATATGTCTTCTAGTACGGAACATCAATTATTTTGCTTGCAAGGATATAGTGTTTGGTTTAAGAGAGAATTGAAAATAGAAGAGCGAAGGTAGCGGCTGTCTATTTTTTGATCAACTTTATGTTAGAAGCTGTGACAGTTCTTGAAGAGCGGGGAGTGTTTGACTTTTGACACATTGGCGCGCGATGTTGTTTGCGACCGAGTCACCATCTGGGACTTTAAACTCGTGTTCGTAAAGGAACGTAAGACAAATTTTCCTCAAATCCGAAAAAATTAGAAAATCATGTTCCGACAGACTATATACACAATTAGGGCACTGCAATGAAACCATTGTAGACACGAGGGAAACTTTTGCAAGAACTACACGCGTTGTTGAAGCAGGAAAAGCAGCTCTAATTACTAATATTTTAAGCTTTAAAAATCATGAAAGGTTGTTTCTACTTCTATTGTTGTTTAGCTTTGAAGATGATGAAAGAAAGCAGTTCATATAAATTGAGAATTCGAAAGACATAAGAGTTTGCTTAATGTAAGTAATGAACATCAAATCTTTGTCTTGTAAGGTTATGAAAGATTATTTTAATTAATACTGTTTATCATTCGATGCTATAACATGTTGTCTCTAATTTTAAGTTACAATGAAAGATTGCTTACAGCAATTTGTTGATGAGTTTTAAATATAAGGAAATAGAAATGCTTTTAGCATTTCTTCGTTTTTCAAAAATATCTGTATATCTATCCATTTATATAGGGTGTGTGTAAAGATACATATATATTTGGTATTTTTTCTTTAGGCTGGGTGCTTTTTTTTTTTTTTTTGTTTTTTTGGCCACTGTTTATATAAATTTTTGGTACAAATTTACACAATGCCACAAGTGGTCATTTTTTGAATTAGTTTTTTTTTTTAAGGTTCTGTCCTTTCTCAGATAGTACATTTAGTTTATGTTTACAAATTGTTTATATGAATACATATATATATTTTATAGAGACAGTGTATATTATCACGTTATTTATTATGCCTCACATTCAATACAAACATTTATTCACATTTAAATGTTGTATTTTGTTTTGTTTTGTTTCTAATTATGATTATACACATATATTACACTGAATCACATCAATAAATGTTTTTGGTTGCTTCTTATAAATAACACTCATATGTTTGTTATTGACTTAATTAAGAGGCGTTCTTGTTGTAGCTTGTAACCACATCAGATGTTTCCTTAGCTCACAAAATTTCGATCTGCAATCCGACGGAACTTTCGACTGAATGCTACTATACAAATTGGGCCAATCCTACTGCTGTATCAAATTTTAATTTGTGAGTCGTCAAGTTTCCCAATGACCCAATGAGTGACGACAACAAGCCTGTTGAGGAGACACCCATTGATGCCGGCTGCTTGGTGTCCAGTCGACGTTAGCAAACATTAGAGAGACTCCTTGAACTACCTAACGCAGAGAAATAAAACAATCATCTATTATACGTCACCTGAAGATCCTAATAGAGAATTCGGAATGAGATAAATACCCTTTCCAAGAATTTTTCAACCTAGCTGCGAGTAATCAGAGTAAATTGCGTTGCGCTATTCGGATCGATCTTTCGAAAGATCCAAAATGCAACAACCAACGAATCTTCTCTTCCTTCGTGTGGCGCTTACGAGGGCCTCAATCAACTCAACTTATGGTTCCCACGTTAAGTTGAATGAGGTCCTTCTGAGCACCACGATAGACCAAAATCGACCACCTGCAAGCTGCAACAGACTGCCATCCCTCAAAAAACACACAAAAACAAAAATACGAGCAATTCGATAACATCTGCTGTGGCTCAAATGCAATGACTATGAATACCAAAGGAAAAAAACAAATAAATAAATAAATAAATAAAAATATGTATATATACAATGCATCTGCTTAATATACTAGTGCCTCAGTAAAACTATCTTACATGCTAATCACAAAGCAGAGCTTCTTCGCGTCCGCTTGTGGACATTAATTCTAATGCTTGGAAAGATTTCTGTGTCTTAGTTTCAATTTTACAAGTTTCAAAATTAAAAGTAATAAATCAAGAGGTTTTAATCTGAGTTACTTCAAAAAAAATTGAAGTTACCTTCCAATATGACACTGCTCGTGACCTGTGTTAGGGTGGCTGTTGCCGATGTGACCGTGCACGTCCTGGCTGATGTGCGTTTTCGAGCAGTGCATCCCATATATGCGGCTGCCGGAGCAGCCTCCGGCAGTCATATGGACGGTGGTACTGTTAGTTTCTTCTTTTTGGCAGCATCTTGTAGCTGCTTTGGCATTGGGAACTTTGACTTAATGTCCCAGCGTTTCATCCAGTTTCGTAAAGTTTTCCGCGGAATATCGTATTCGCGAGATGCTCTAAAAGGACAATGCATAGGGTCGCTGAATAATAATGATTCTTTACTTTAACTACCCACAAGGATATTTCATGATCTTACCTGTAAATACTTTCGCCATGTTTGACTGCCATTAGGGCCTTGTAGAGAGAATCAGTGCTGTAGTGTCGGGGTTGATTGCATCGAGGACTTCTGAGCATCACAGAGAGGGCTGAAGGCGAGTCAGTTTCCCTTTTGGGGCACATGAGTTCGTCCCCAAATGGCAAGCTAATTGTCTTCAATTCTTCCTCGTCTGTGAAGCTCCTCTGAAAATAATAATGTTTTGCAGCTTCAATTGGCGACAGCACAGACAGTGCCTTCGTTGTGGTTAATCCGTGGGATGATTGCATATATATTGATGGAGTCAAATCGTCGGTTTTCTTGTACTTGTATGGTCTCTTTTTAGGTGGCATCCGTGATGTGGCTGAACGTTTCTCAGGCTTTTGATCTTCACCTGTATTGCCGTAGGTTTCGGCTACAAGGCGATCGTAGTCAATGCAAACACCAGGCTCGTCATCCTCACATTCAATGTCCTCTTTGTCATCATTGTCGTCATAATACGAGACATTTGGTTGGCAGATAATGTCCTCGGGTTCGGTTTCATGCATTGCGGCTGCTTCAATGGCTTCGGCACCTTCATCTTTTGTAGTGTCATAAGGTGTGTACTCCGAGCCAACGGAGGTTTCATAAACTTCAAGTTCATACTCCGCCTCTGGAACTTCATCGATGTCATAATATACTTTTTCTTGTTGCTCCTTTTCTTTAATTGCCAATTCCTCTTGTTCCTTTACTTTAATTGCCAATGCCTCCTGTTCCTTTAGTTCAATTGCCAATGCCTCCTGTTCCTTTGCTTTAGTTGCCATTGCCTCCTGTTCCTTTAGTTCAATTTCCAATGCCTCCTGTTCCTTTACTTTAATTGCCAATGCCTCCTGTTCCTTTGCTTTAATTGCCAATGCCTCCTGTTCCTTTGCCTTAGTAGCCAATGCCTCCTGTTCCTTTAGTTGAATTTCCAATGCCTCCTGTTCCTTTACTTTAATTGCCAATGCCTCCTGTTCCTTTGCTTTAATTGCCAATGCCTCCTGTTCCTGTAGTTTTATTGCCAATGCCTCCTGTTCCTGTAGTTGGATTGCCAATGCCTCCTGTTCCCTTCGTTTAATTTCCAATGCCCTCTCTGCCCTCTCTGCCCTTGCTTTAATTGCCCATGCCTCCTTTTTCTTTAGATTCATTGCCAATACCTGCCGTGCCTTTAATTTTAATGCCAATGCCTCCTGTTCCTTTACCTTATTTGCCGCGGCCAATGCCTCCCTCTCTTTTTCTTTCTTTGCCTCTGCCTCCCGTTCCTTTTTTATCATCTCGTAAAATTTTGGGTAATCAGCCTGACGAATGATCGTGCTTCCCATTGTCAATTCCCCGTTTCCTGGTTCGACTTTTACATCGATTTCTGGTTCCTCTGGTTGTGGTGGGGGCGGGGGAGGAGGCGGCGGAGGTGGTGGTGGAGGTACCGGCACTTCCGGTGGCAGGGGTGGTAGGGGCGATTCCAACGGGACTGGCGATTTGGGTGGAGACGGGGGAAAAGGGGTCGTCGGAGTGGGAAGTGGTGATTTTGGCGGCGGCGGCGGTGGTGGAAGCATGGCACCTAAAATTGGCTTGTATGATATGCCATCGGACTCGTTCTTCAAAGCCATGTTAACAACGGTAACCTTCTCATGTGTATCGGTTAGGTCTAGATTATTTACCGAAATCTGCATTGAGTTGCTGTTCAATTTGAAGAATGATGTGTCCGGGAAATTATTTGGTGGAATCGGAGTGATACTAACGGGACTGGTGATGTAAGCTTGACCCGGCCTTAATTGCGGCAAGAGTGTAATAGTAGGTTTTGGCAAAATTGGGCGATTTATAACTGGCTTCATGACGTTAGGACGAATGTGCGCACTGACATCTGGCAGAGTTGGAATCTGTACATATTGCCAAGGATATATGGTAGGTGGTACTGTCTTTGTATTCCATTTGAGTTGATTAATTGCTGGATTTTCAGTTGTAAATTGAACTAAATTAATCTTCTTCACACTCTCATTAACATCGACATTTGGAAGCGCTTCGACAGGTTGTTGCGCAGCTTGTTGGTCCAACCTAAAGCGATTTACTTCCTGATGGATTGCCTCGTTGTCGTTAGGAATAATTAAGGGGTCTCTCTCAGCGTCCATTGGCTCAACGTTGATGTTGTCCTCTGGATTTTCGTTTTCCATATCATCCATTGAATCTTCATCTATGCAAGTGAATAAAAGAAAAAAAAAACGTTTAAAATAGCTGAAAAGAAGGGTCAATCACCTTTCAGGTCTTACCTATAATTTCCAAACGAGGTTCGTCGTCATCATAAGCCTCCTCATCTTCTTCTTCGATTTCAATATATTCATGGACATTTGCTACTGGAGGGGGTGATGTAGCCTGATTGAGATGTCTCTCATCTATATATATAGGCTCATCATCTTCGTCAGTCTGATTTTGTTGATCATAGACTCGAAATACTCTTGCTTTAACCCTTTCAAGGCGTGCTTGCAATCCTATTGGCTCGTCATCATCTTCTTCCTCATTTGATTCAATGTAATATTCTCGGATAAATGTGTTTTCGTTGAACATAGTATTCACTTGAAGTATCTCAGCGCCGTCTAATAGATCGGAAAGGGCGACCTTACCGACATGCACTTCGCTTAAGTACATGAAGTCAAGAATCGTCCTAACGGTGTTTGCTTTAATTCCCAGTGGCAATATAATGGTTGGATGATTTGTTGAATTATCAATCAGTAGATCTTCGAAAAGTGGTGAAATAGCTGCCAACATCAATCGATGGCAATGGATCTTTTCGCCGTCACAGGCAAGGGTTGCATCGATAAAATGATGATTTGTCAGCAGCTGTGTGTAGCACAGTTCAAAAAAATCGTTGAAAAAAATACTGTTGACTTTGTGGGGAAATGAAAGATGATGCTTACCCGATGGATATTGTTGTCCGTAGGTTTGCGGGAAAATTTACAGCTCACCTTGTACCTGAGCACCCTCATTTTGGTGAAATTTTTGTTTTCTTTTCAAATCTAATTTGAAGACATCTGTTGTCTGAAAATTTAAGAAACAAAAAAATGTATTAAATGGTTGTCAATGATATATTTCTTCTTTGGAATTGATCATGGGAGAGGGGAGGGGGTGGGGAAGGAGGGGGTTATATATATATATATATATCGATAAAAATCACAGCCTTTTGGCCGACGGCGATGGTACAGCACTGTTTTTTCTTCTCCGATTAACCGGGGTGTTCGTAGAAGAGATGAAAAAAAAAACGGTTTGCAAGTAGATATGTATGAGTGGCGAAAAATTAAAGGAAACTCTCCTCTCAAAGGGAGGAATGCATCCAGCCCTAAGGCAGCGCAAACTTTTTGCAACTGCACCGCGAAACTTTTCTTTCTTTTTGTTTTTTTTTTTTGAAAACGGTTAACGCTTTTGTGCAGAAGAAGTCTTAACTCAGTATGCAGCCGAACGCCTTAGCAAGTCCTTACACCTCGGAGTGAAACGTCTCTATGTGCACTGAAAAGATCTATTCCCGTGAACGCATCCCTTATGTACAACAGTAAAGCTTTTCCGGTCATCGGCTGAGGGAAAAAAAAGGATTGTATGGATGTCCTAGAGCTTTTTCACAACGCCAAAGTGCAGAATCCTGGACGTGTGGGGAGTGTGTATTCACAAAAACCTGGATGCACCCTGGATGCAAAATTAAGTGCGCCAAATACACATGCACAACGCACACAGACGCACAGTAAATATTGCATTGCGAAAATAATATACACAAAATGAAATGATTTCACACAAATATTGATGAACACAAACACATATGGGTGGGTTTTGATTAATGACCGCGCACACGCAATGATAGTTTCTATTTGCCGACCGACCCCCACCACTATTCCCGTGTTGAGACGCAACCCCCTTTTTTTGCTATCTCCATTCCAAGGGGATGATGGGCAAGTGGGTGTATGGGCGGATGGAAGCTTACTTGCTTGCTCTTCCCCGCAATTTCCCCGTTATCTGCGACCCCACCGAGGGCACACAGTGAAAATGCAACAAATGCATACACATTATCAAAACGCAAAAAAAAAAGAGGAAAAAAACAAAACAAATAATTCCGTATGCACGATTTGTTCGCGGTAATTTTACAAAGAGGGTTGTTTGGTGTGTTCTTTCACATTTCCACTCTGAGACCACAATGTTTTGTCAGTTAACAGGTTCGATTGCGAAAAATAAAAAAAAAAAAATAAAATATAATACATTTTATTTTCACCGGAAAAAAACTTACAAGTACAAAAAATGAATGAAAATTAACCAAAACCGAAACCGATGAGGAGTTCAAGTCAATGGTGATTTATTCCTTGTATGCACTCGGTATGCGGCCGATGGCTACTGAGACCATGGATAACGGCGGCGACGTTTATACATCCTCGGCCGAGAAGTATATGCATATACTTATTTATTTTTTTGTTCGTTTTGCACTCCAGAATGAGAGACTCTATGCGAGTGAGAATGGGATGAATGATATGGATGTTACGGGGTCCTCTTATGACTCTGGTTTTTGTCGGTTTTTTTTTTTTTTTCTTCTGTTTTATGCTAGCGAGAGTTCTCAGTTGTGTCGTCAATAAGGGGGGTTTTTTTTTGGCTGTTTTTGTGTTTCGTTTTGCTACTTGGATTGGGGATGAAGAATCTTGTGTTTTTTTTTTTTTTTTCAGACCACAGTCAAGTTATTATTATTTATTTATTTTTTATTTTTTGTGGTCTGAAAATGGGTTGATCACTTTAATAAATATGTAAGTACTCACTTTGAACAGGAAATCAAACAGATCCTGAGACCCGTAGGGTTGATGGGCTTCCTAGTCCCCGCCGCAAGTCTTGAGGTCACAAGCACTAGGTACACCTTAAGTTTCACACAAGGAATAGTCAATAAGATCGTGCTGCGAAAACACGCACAACAAAAAATAATAAAAGAAAAAAATAATAATTCAAAATTCTATAGTTCTTCAAATCACACTAATTATGCACACACAAAGTTTGCAAATTTTTCAATTTACTGGACACTATGTTTTAAGGGGGCACATCAGCTAGGGTTGAATGCTAAAAATCAACTGTACCTAGCGAAGATAGGACGGACCTGCACAAGGCATCGCAGAAAATTGGAGTTTGCTCAGTGGAGCAGCCGCCGCGCCGTGAATCCATAAGGGGCACACATTCAATGAAATCCCAGCCAAGGGTTGTTCGTTCGTATGTTACATACACACACATACCCATTCACAATCACACACACACACAAACTTATCCAGTTATGAGGGTCCGCTAGGGACGAGTAGACACAGAGAAAATTTCATCCGCACCGTTGTTGGGGTCTGTTGCGAGGTGAAAGAATAGATTGTGTGTCCCACCCGTGAGGGTGGGAGAAAATCAATACATCTTATATCTTGCGTCTCTCTCGCCCCATGGACCTTTAAACGGATTCGATGCTCTGAAAATAACATCGCTCATGCTCGTTGGGGTCGGTCGGTGCGTCAGCTGGAGGGTGGTGTGGGGGTGGGATGATCGGGGCGTTGGGAGGGGGCGAAGAGGTTCGTGTTTGAGGGCAGAGATGATGAGGTACGAGACTGTTGCCCCCACAATACCAGTGCATGCGCTCTATTTCGAGGCAAATCCAATGTAATCGACAATATACATGCCGCGTTGCGGGGCAGAAAAATCACCAGATTCTAGACCTCCTATGAATAGATGTCTAAAAATATTCACAATCGAGTTGGGGGTCTGTCCTTGCGATGGGAAATGTTGTGTGTGTTTCTTTTTTGCAAGAAGTTTCTTTAGAAAATCACCAGAGTGCTTGGGATGGGGACAAAACGGGTTGCCGATCATCTCGGGGGCTCAGGGTATGAGATGAGCGAACATCAGATGCAAAATTGAACGTGTATGGGTATATGATTGAGTTTTTGGCTTGGGGTAGGGGGATATTGTGATGCTTGCGTGTTTGTATTTATTACGCTCGTTGGAAAAAGCTGAGATGTATGTTCCCCATGCTATGGTTAGCTTCTCCTGCCCCGGGATTTTTCACTAGAAGGTCCTGTAAAATTTGTACATAAATGATGACTTGGTATGAGTGGGAAGCTTTCGTTGAAACAGATTTTTTCCATTGAAACGGAAAAAAAAGGAAAATTATTTTCTATTGGCGGATTATTGTCATGGAAATGAATATTTCAAGGAAGACTTATGAAAACATGGCATCCTTTGTTTGGAGAATGTGCCTGTACATCCCTGATAGCTGAGGATACCCTGGGACCCGTCGCTATGGTTACACATTTTAGTTCGACGCTCAGGTCCACGAATAATCAGTTTGCCAACATAGATCCGACTGGGGTCCGAAATTGAAACTGACTCTTATCCATTTTGGATGTGACCAGGAGTGCGGCTTGGAAGAGGTTTTTGGATGACTCTTGAGATGTGCCTAGAATGAGAGCGAACCGTTCATTGATCATTTCATTATCCTTGAGGGGGGTGAACGCGACGATTAACTGAGATTCCTTGTAACGTCCCCATCGATGACTGGGAATGAAGATCTATATTTTTTTCAGCTTTGCAAACACAGATTTGATATCCAGGATAACGTCTGGATCCAACTTAAAAGAAGATGTCAGCCATTTTGGCCGTCCGTTCGTCCTTTCGTTCGTTCGTGCGTTCGTTTGTCCATTCGTCCGTTCGTCCGTTCGTCCGTTCGTCCGTTCGTCCATTCGTCCGTTCGTCCGTTCGTCCGTTCGTCCGTTCGTCCGTTCGTCCGTTCGTCCGTTCGTCCGTTCGTCCGTTCGTCCGTTCGTCCGTTCGTCCGTTCGTCCGTTCGTCCGTTCGTCCGTTCGTCCGTTCGTCCGTTCGTCCGTTCGTCCGTTCGTCCGTTCGTCCGTTCGTCCGTTCGTCCGTTCGTCCGTTCGTCCGTTCGTCCGTTCGTCCGTTCGTCCGTTCGTCCGTTCGTCCGTTCGTCCGTTCGTCCGTTCGTCCGTTCGTCCGTTCGTCCGTTCGTCCGTTCGTCCGTTCGTCCGTTCGTCCGTTCGTCCGTTCGTCCGTTCGTCCGTTCGTCCGTTCGTCCGTTCGTCCGTTCGTCCGTTCGTCCGTTCGTCCGTTCGTCCGTTCGTCCATTCGTCCGTTCGTCCGTTCGTCTGTTCGTCAGTCGTCCGTTCGTCCGTCTGTTCAATTCATCCGTCCGTCAATGTCATCGTCACGAAATCTTGCAGCAAGGGCGCCCTAACCGATCTCCACTTTATTTCTAAATCTCAGGTCTCTCTTTATTTGTTTCTAATCTAATTCTGGAATTATTTATTCTTCTTCCACATTTCGTCCGCTTCGGCAATGGTGTTCGGAAGCTTCGATGATAGGGTCTCCGGGAGGAACAGCGTAACCGAGGCTGAGAGCAGCAAGAGTCCCGCCATAATCCACAGTGCAACGTATGCCGGCATGTAGTATACCTAGATGGAATCGAACATTTAACAAGAGTCACACTTTGCATTGCTTTTCAATGTCATACCAGTTGCATTAGCTGTGGAGCGAGCAAACTGCCGCATCTTCCTGAGAAGCCGCAGAGTCCCAAGCCGAGGCCACGGCACACAGTGGGGAACAGTTCAGTGCAGTAGACGAACATCGAGCAGAAGCAGGACACAGCGAATCCCTTGGCAACGAGGGTGATAATAACGATGCACCATTCTGCAAAGAAAAAAAAGTGTGAATATCGTCCCATCTCTCTCTCTCTATCTCTGTCTCTCTCTCCCACTCACTCTTTGCTGGAGTGTCCTCTGGAATGATCGTTATCAAGCCAATGATTATGAGCAGCAAGGCATTCGTGTACTGGAACCCAGACATCGGGATCCTTCTTCCGAACGCCGAGAGCACAAAGTAACCCAAGACATAGGCAACCACTTCGATGACAGCGCCCAAGAAGAAGTTCAGATGCCTCTCCCCCGCGAGGTTGGGCATGAAATAGAGGATGCCGTAGTAGGACAGGGTGACGCTGAACCTGTGAACGAGTGCATAATAGGATGAGTGTGTGCGGATGACGCTGGCTGGTGCACCCACCAGATGTCCATCATTGCGAAGAGATGTTTGCGCAGCACCGAGTTCCGTACGATGTCCACCAAACTTGGTTTCGGTTCAAGAGCATTTACAAGCATATGCTCGTCGTCGAGTTTGGCCGGTTCCTTCAGATCCATCGAGTTGCACTTCTGGACAACCTCATAGTCGCCATTGTAGGCGGCGACCCTTTGCAGGAGTCTTATAGATTTCCTCTCGTTTTTATGCGCATACAGCCAGGTTATGGACTCTGGGAAGACCCTAGGAGAACAAGATCAACTAGAGTCCTAGTCAGTCGAATTGTCAGTCTCTCACCAGGAGTAGGCCAGGCTGAGAAGTGTCGGCGTCGTGAGGACCAGCGTGAGAATTCTCCAGTCTCTGATGAAATACGATGCTCCGCTGAGGATGGCCAAGCCCAGGGCCCAGTTAACCTCCCAGACTGTGGCGGCCATGGTGCGATACCTCGAGGGGCAGTACTCCAGCATGAGAGTGTACGTGCACGTTTGGAGGCCTTGAATGAAGAAACCCTGCAGCAGCCGGAGCACCATGAACACCTCCAGACTGGTGGAAAAGTACTGCGCCACCGACATGAGGGCCTGGGCGTAGAGACAAACCATGACGAGCTTCTTGCGTCCCCACACATCGCACAGGGCGCTGCAGATCAGAGCGCCAATGGTGACGCCAACGAAGTAGATTGTGTTCACGAGCGGACCCAGCCAGTGCCTGCTGCACACCAGCGACCACTGCAATTTATGAAATTAATGAGAATGAGACGCGGAGGAAAGGCGCACTCTCGTCGGCTTACCTCGACGACAATGGACTTTGCGTCTGCCTCGTCGAATGAGTATCCATCGGGGCATTCAGTCCCGTTCACGTTCACGCCACATGTGCTGTTGGGTTCGTTCTAGAAGGGAGGACGAGAGAATGGCATGAATGGGGGATGATTCGTGGGAAATTTCGAAGAAAGAATGTTTACAAGTGGAAAAGGGCGACGGCGAGCTCTCACTAGTCTGCGTCGAAGGTGGGACAAGTGGGGAAGGACTGGTTCTCAACCAACGTGGTCTGTGCAACTGGTTGCTAGATGGAGAGGATTGTTGGTTGAGAGGATCCAAGAGAGGATCCAGGAGAGCCACACAAAGATGAAGACGGGAGTTCAGCGAACGCTCTGGAATCCAGGAGAGCCACACAAAGATGAAGACGGGATTTCAGCGAACGCTCTGGATCCAGGAGAGCCAGATAAAGATGAAGTCGAGAGTTCAGCGAACGCTCTGGATCCAGGAGAGCCAATCAAAGATGATGACGGGAGTTCAGTTAACGCTCTGGATCCAGGAGAGCCAGACAAAGACGAAGTCGAGAGTTCAGCGAACGCTCTGGATCCAGGAGAGCCAATCAAAGATGATGACGGGAGTTCAGTTAACGCTCTGGATCCAGGAGAGCCAGACAAAGACGAAGTCGAGAGTTCAGCGAACGCTCTGGATCCAGGAGAGCCACCCGAAGATGATGACGGGAGTTCAGCAAACGCTCTTGATCCAGGAGAGCCACACAAAGATGAAGACGGGAGTTCAGCGAACGCTCTGGATCCAGGAGAGCCACACAAAGATGAAGACGGGAGTTCAGCGAACGCTCTGGATCCAGGAGAGCCACACAAAAATGAAGACGGGAGTTCAGCTAATGCTCTGGATCCAGGAGAGCCACACAAAGATGAAGACGGGAGTTCAGCGAACGCTCTGGATCCAGGAGAGCCAATCAAAGATGATGACGGGAGTTCACTTAACGCTCTGGATCCAGGAGAGCCAGACAAAGACGAAGTCGAGAGTTCAGCGAACGCTCTGGATCCAGGAGAGCCAATCAAAGATGATGACGGGAGTTCAGTTAACGCTCTGGATCCAGGAGAGCCAGACAAAGACGAAGTCGAGAGTTCAGCGAACGCTCTGGATCCAGGAGAGCCACCCAAAGATGATAACGGGAGTTCAGTTAACGCTCTGGATCCAGGAGAGCCAGACAAAGACGAAGTCGAGAGTTCAGCGAACGCTCTGGATCCAGGAGAGCCACCCAAAGATGATGACGGGAGTTCAGTTAACGCTCTGGATCCAGGAGAGCCAGACAAAGACGAAGTCGAGAGTTCAGCGAACGCTCTGGATCCAGGAGAGCCACCCAAAGATGATAACGGGAGTTCAGTTAACGCTCTGGATCCAGGAGAGCCAGATAAAGATGAAGTCGAGAGTTCAGCGAACGCTCTGGATCCAGGAGAGCCAATCAAAGATGATGACGGGAGTTCAGTTAACGCTCTGGATCCAGGAGAGCCAGACAAAGACGAAGTCGAGAGTTCAGCGAACGCTCTGGATCCAGGAGAGCCAATCAAAGATGATGACGGGAGTTCAGTTAACGCTCTGGATCCAGAAGAGCCAGACAAAGACGAAGTCGAGAGTTCAGCGAACGCTCTGGATCCAGGAGAGCCACCCGAAGATGATGACGGGAGTTCAGCAAACGCTCTTGATCCAGGAGAGCCACACAAAGATGAAGACGGGAGTTCAGCGAACGCTCTGGATCCAGGAGAGCCACACAAAGATGAAGACGGGAGTTCAGCGAACGCTCTTGATCCAGGAGAGCCACACAAAGATGATCACGGGAGTTCAGCGAACGCTCTGGAATCCAGGAGAGCCACACAAAGATGAAGACGGGAGTTCAGCGAATGCTCTGGATCCAGGAGAGCCACACAAAGATGAAGACGGGATTTCAGCGAACGCTCTGGATCCAGGAGAGCCAGATAAAGATGAAGTCGAGAGTTCAGCGAACGCTCTGGATCCAGGAGAGCCAATCAAAGATGATGACGGGAGTTCAGTTAACGCTCTGGATCCAGGAGAGCCAGACAAAGACGAAGTCGAGAGTTCAGCGAACGCTCTGGATCCAGGAGAGCCAGACAAAGACGAAGTCGAGAGTTCAGCGAACGCTCTGGATCCAGGAGAGCCAATCAAAGATGATGACGGGAGTTCAGTTAACGCTCTGGATCCAGGAGAGCCACACAAAGATGAAGACGGGAGTTCAGCGAACGCTCTGGATCCAGGAGAGCCACACAAAAATGAAGACGGGAGTTCAGCTAATGCTCTGGATCCAGGAGAGCCACACAAAGATGAAGACGGGAGTTCAGCGAACGCTCTGGATCCAGGAGAGCCAATCAAAGATGATGACGGGAGTTCAGTTAACGCTCTGGATCCAGGAGAGCCAGACAAAGACGAAGTCGAGAGTTCAGCGAACGCTCTGGATCCAGGAGAGCCACCCAAAGATGATAACGGGAGTTCAGTTAACGCTCTGCATCCAGGAGAGCCAGACAAAGACGAAGTCGAGAGTTCAGCGAACGCTCTGGATCCAGGAGAGCCACCCAAAGATGATGACGGGAGTTCAGTTAACGCTCTGGATCCAGGAGAGCCAGACAAAGACGAAGTCGAGAGTTCAGCGAACGCTCTGGATCCAGGAGAGCCACCCAAAGATGATAACGGGAGTTCAGTTAACGCTCTGGATCCAGGAGAGCCAGACAAAGACGAAGTCGAGAGTTCAGCGAACGCTCTGGATCCAGGAGAGCCAGATAAAGATGAAGTCGAGAGTTCAGCGTACGCTCTGGATCCAGGAGAGCCAGACAAAGATGAAGTCGAGAGTTCAGCGAACGCTCTGGATCCAGGAGAGCCACACAAAGATGAAGACGGGAGTTCAGCGAACGCTCTGAATCCAGGAGAGCCACACAAAGATGAAGACGGGAGTTCAGCGAACGCTCTGGATCCAGGAGAGCCACACAAAAATGAAGACGGGAGTTCAGCGAATGCTCTGGATCCAGGAGAGCCACACAAAGATGAAGACGGGAGTTCAGCGAACGCTCTGGATCCAGGAGAGCCACACAAAGATGATGACGGGATTTCAGCGAACGCTCTGGATCCAGGAGAGCCACACAAAAATGAAGACGGGAGTTCAGCGAATGCTCTGGATCCAGGAGAGCCACACAAAGATGAAGACGGGAGTTCAGCGAACGCTCTGGATCCAGGAGAGCCACACAAAAATGAAGACGGGAGTTCAGCGAATGCTCTTGATCCAGGAGAGCCACACAAAGATGAAGACGGGAGTTCAGCGAACGCTCTGGATCCAGGAGAGCCACACAAAGATGAAGACGGGAGTTCAGCGAACGCTCTGGATTCAGGAGAGCCACACAAAGATGCAGACGGGATTTCAGCGAACGCTCTGGATCCAGGAGAGCCACACAAAGATGATGACGGGATTTCAGCGAACGCTCTGGATCCAGGAGAGCCAGACAAAGAAGAAGTCGAGAGTTCAGCGAACGCTCTGAATGTCACGTGCAAAGAAGAAGCAAATTCAGCTAACAGTCCAAATGCAGGAGCGCCGTCAGACGCAAAGAAGAAATAAATTAATCGCAAGGAGCATCGTCCCACTCAAGTATTCCATGAATTCAGTCAGTTCAGGAATTTGCATTAATCGAAAAATCAGCCGCTGAACATATTCTGCATGCTCATGAATTGACAAACAGCACTGGCATGGCTGGCGAGCTGACCGTAGCCGTAGGAGCACTGGTGGCCTTCAGAAGTTTAAATTTATTCAAATCGCCCTCTATCCGGCATGCGGTGGTTCAGCGTCAACGTGTCGAATTTCGCTAATCGAAGTCAAAAAGTGCACACAACTGACCGATATAACAGAAATATCAGACGCGTCTCACCTCCAGTCGCACCGCTCTGACTTAAATCACGCGCCCCACACCACACGCACGCACATACACACGCACACACAGAGACAAAACACCGAAATCGAAATGTCTTACCCGACAGAAGAACGCTGGCAAATATGTGTGAAATACTGTGACTGTATGATTGATTCCCACCGAGATACTATTCAAACTCAACAACAGAATTAGAATGTACTGAAACTTGCCCCCTTTGTCGAGGAATGCCATGATCGTTTCCGACACCGACATCGACATCGAATTTTCCGATAGATTAGACCGCTTCGTTTTGGCCACTTCGGTTGACGAGTCTCTTGCCGCACTCATTGTGTTGCTGTTACAGGTAGCCGTCTCCTTGCTTGAAAGCAATCAATGTCGGACACTATTTATACAAGTTTTGTCGTCGCCAGAAGAGTTGCCTGCGTGCACTTATCGCACGGCTCGTTTGAGTCGATCGAAGCGAACAAGAAATACGAACACTTTACGTGCACAAGATCAGCACTTTTCAAAGTTCACTGAGATTTGTTTTATTTCCGTTTTGCTTCGGCTGTTGCTGTTCCGCGGTGTCGTTCGATGGCGTGAAAGGGAGCAGAAAAACGGAATGAATTGCGTATTCACTTTAATTAAACTCTGCGAAAGCGACTGAAATTTGTCTGCATCCTGTATTCACTGCCAGTGCCCGTCGCCCCGAGTACAAGCGCCTTTCAGAACGCTGCAAAAGTAACTGCGAGCAAACCAGAAAAAAAGTTCACCTCTTTGAGAGGTTTTTGGTTTTTTTTTCTCTTAAAGGCACACATGTGGTTTAGGCTCAACTTGGGAACAACATCAGCGTTAATGAATTGCTTGACATCGTCGGCGTGAGTGCAATACCTCCGAGGCGGAAGTGAAATACACACATACTCATGGTCATTCCTTCGTTGACGTCGTTGAATTCGTAATTTGATTGAACTCTTAGTCCCCGCGTCGAGAATGAGGAGGTCTGGCTGCGCCGCCAGATGGCTTTAGAACCGGGCTGTAGTTGATTTGCGATTGTTGCTACACCCGATGTGTGTATTGAATGAGTGTTTGTGCATTGTTTTTCTTTCGGCTTGTTAATACCCCACAGTTAGCAATGACAAGCCGAAAGTTCACCAGCTCTCGTTGGCGTCAATAAAGATATCGTAGTGTGTAAAATTCGTAATCGTTTGTTCAAGATAAAACATGTGTTATTTTTGGATTAACCCAAAGAGCACAGATACGACAGAATGAGATACCCTCGAAACTTTAACCCATCGACAGATAATAATGAGTTTTTCTGATTTTTTGTTTATGATTGGATTAGGGGGAGTGGTTGTGACATAATTTTACCACACTCTCGTGAAGGTTCCTCGGCAAGTGAGGCTGTTTCGTAACGTGTTTCAGAGGAATGACTGGTGGACTTGTTCGTTTTATAAACGGCACGTGATATTTATGAGATCAATTCAACACGTCTCGGAGGTGCGTTTGAGTTCAAGCAGGGTTCCAGGGTTGACGGAGGAGCATTTTTATAATTTGCGCGTGCTTAAGGGATTGTCGCCGGGAGAGGAGGTACCTGTGCACATTGGTCTTAAAGATCTGCGGGCTATAGTCTGTGGGAAATATTAGGCTGGGAAGAGCATTCCATGCGGCTGAAGAACGAGTCTCTGAATTTAACTGTGCGTCCGCAAGTAGGCTTAACTGTATACTGATGGGCATTCCTGGCTAGACGGGTATTGCGGGTGAATTCATGGAGAGGACGATTGCAGTTGGCTAGTTGACATGAGCATCGTTTGTTGAAATAACGATAAAACACGGACAATGAAGAGACGGTACTTTGATGTTCGAGCGACAGCGATATTATTGTCTCCTATCAAGTAGGTGCAGGTTGGTCTTGGGGGCACCAGACCAGATATGACCGTTGTACTCAAGCTTGAAGCGGATGCAAGTCTTATAAATTAAAGCCAAATCAGAAGGGTGAAATATTTCTTGCATCGATTGAGAAAAACCTACACATTTCGCAGCCTTTTTGGCGACCTCAAATACAGTGGACTCTGCCTAAGTCGATTTGTTCGAGTAAGAGAGAGTTTCGACTTCGTTGCTAGTTGTGTTGCTACTCATACCAAGAAAGGAAAGTTTTCGGGTTTCATTGACACAAGCGCCATTCATGGATAATGGCTGATGGTCAAGGATTCGCTTGAGTGGCAGCAGACAGCATTGAATTCAACTCGATTGTTCTTTCCCCAATTGATAATGTTGTCAAGATCGGAATTCAATGTGCTTAACATACGCTGCCGTTACAACTCTACGGCCGAAGGGCGGGGTCGTGAGTCTTTGGAAGGAATGTGAAAAGCTGAGGGTGCTGTCATGTATAATAACCACTTTTATGAAGTAAGCCTTACTAGGTGTGTATTATAGAAATCTGCAGGCACTGTGCTGAGTACAAAGAAACTATGGTATGGCGTATATACTAATCGATAGTCCACGACTTGCATGAGGATTCATCATGATGAATAGAAGATGCATAAGATAGATAGATAGATTTATTTCCAGTATAAATTTCATACATTACAAAGTGTGTGTGCAGAGATTTGATACATGTTTATCTTGCTTCTGGAATATTATTATTAAGGTACAGTTTTTAGTAGCTCGTGAATGTTTTTGAAGGCAAAAAATGGAAAAAAAAACCTTCATGCAAATTGTATTGTATATATATGTATATATTACAATTAGTAATAAGTAAGTAAAAAATTAATAAATAAATAAGCAAATAAGAAAATAAATAAGTAAATAAAAAAATAAATAAATAAATAAATAAAGGAATAGATAAATAAATAAATAAATATAAAAACAGATAAATAAATAAGTAAATAAATAGATTAATAAATAAACAAATAACTAAGTACATAAATAAATAAATAAAAAACAAAAAAAAAAATAACAGTCAAACAAGAATAAATATAAAGCTACTATGAACATGGCTAGTCATATAATGATGCTGTGCTATGGAGGTGCCACCTCCGTTGCTAGATTAAGTTCTTTTATGAGTGGGTTATCGGCAAGTTCACATCTCGATAAAAATCTAAGATATCGTTTTTGAGCTGATTGAAAAACGTATTCAACATTCGCCCTTCTGTGCAAAACTTGTGTTGAGTGATGCCAGGGAAGATTTAGCATCATCTTTAGCAGTTTGTTTTGTGATATTTGCAATTTCTTAATGTGACATTGCGCGCAACGTCCCCATACTTGACATCCGTATAAGATGATGGCTTGGAAAATTAGCTTATGAATTAGAACTTTATTATGTATAGACAGCCTTGATTTTCGGTTTATAAAGGGGTAGAGCATTTTAATTGCAATGTTCAATTTTTTCACTGTTCTTATAACACCTGAAAAGTCAGTTTGGTATCCAGATATATGCCTAAATATTTAACAGACTTTTCCCAATTAACTACTGTACCGTTGATCAAAAAATTACTACTCGGTAGATAACAAGGTTTTCTTTTTTGCGTGAAAAAGATAGCTTGCAATTTTTTCCAGTTAATTTTAATTTTCCAACTATTGTAGTATTTCTGTAGTACTTTCATTCCATTGATAAGATTAGTCTCCACATGGAGAGCAAATTCATGAGATGAAAGTATTGCCGTGTCATCAGCGAAAATAGCAGAACTACAAACAGGTAGACTTGGAAAGTCTGAAGTGTATAAGTTGAATAAAATTGGAGCCAAAACTGATCCTTAAGGTAAGCCGGTATCAAAATGCATTACGCGGGACACACCACTGTTGACATGAACACTAAAAGACCGCCAGGACAGAAAACTTTCAACTATCTTGCACAAATACGTCGGAAATCCATAGGATATCATTTTATGTAGAAGTCCATCATGCCAGACGGAATCGAAGGCTTTTTCAACATCTAATAGTAACATGCCTGTTGATCTACCTCCAGAACGGTTGTATTTAACAATATTGCAAATTCTGGCGACTGTCCAAATTCTGGCGCATTGTCCTGTGATGACGCCTAAGCCCAAATTGTTCATTGGGGAAGATGTCGTGGTCAGAAACAAATTCCAGCATTTTTTCTTTTAAAATTTGTTCAAAAATTTTACCAATACTGCTAAGTAAGCTTATTGGTCTATAGCTTTCTGTGCTATTAGCAGGCTAACCCACTTTTAGTATTGGTATAACCTTCGCCTTTTTCCATTCATCAGGAAAATAGTTAATTTTAAGACATGCATTAACATTAAACGTTAAATGCTTAATTCCTGCTTTAGGCAGTTGTTTTAAGAAAATGTTTTTAATTCCGTCCGGACCCTCTGATTTTCTAACTTTCAAATTATTGACAAAGAAAACTGTATCGTCATCACTTACATGGAAGTTATTTGGTGGAGAAGTTTTTAACGCATTAAATGATTGAATGGAGTTGCTAAAAACATCGTTTGTCAATGGATCACCGAGATTAGCTGATGTGTTGTGGTTATTCGGAAACGTGTCTCCCTACATCACTGTAGAATGTTCCTGTTGCGTTGGTCAAAGATGGTAATTTTCTATTTCTATTCCTGACAATTCGAACTATGTTCCAGAAAGATTTTGAGTTCTTATCTAGACCATTAAGTTTTTTGTTCCAATTGTCGTTGCGCATTTTATTGATATGACCAGCTATTAAACGACTTATAGATGACATATACATTTTGTAAATTGGATGTCGGTATCTTTGCCAATATATCTTATACTTATTTCTGAGCTTAATCAGGATGAGAATGTGCATAGGAAGGGCGTTAAATTGGTGTCTCGCCAAAACCTTGGAAAGAATATTTCCCCAGGCGTTGGATCTTGCACAACCCCAATTCCTGTGCCTACAATTTAGATCACCTCCAATCAAGAATTCGCCAGGTATACCAAATAATTTCCTGATGTCCCTACTGAGCACTCGTTTTTTTCGTCCGATATGGTGCCACCAGGAAAATAAACACAAAAAATACGGATCGTTCTCTGATCATTCATTTTTATTTCTATTCCTACATTTCCTATAAGAACTGTCTGAACAAGTGGTAAGAACGAATGTTGAATAGTTTTTTTTAATAAGTATTGCAACTCTCCCACTACTTCTATCTATTCTATCAACACGATAGCACTTGAAATCAAAGCAGGGCACCCTATCATCATAACCAAGCCATGTTTCCGTGATAAGAGCAATGTCAATATTGTTACAGTTCAGAAAATGTAAAAGTTCTATAAATTTGTTGCGTATGCTTCTAGCATTCCAAGTAACAATTTTCAAATTTCTAATAATTATCATTAGAGTATAAAAATTTAGTAGCTAATTGCGTATTAACTTGAAATTGATCAGTTTTGGTTTTACAAACAGATAATTTAGAAATTAATTCCATAGCTAGAAAATAGTGCTGAGTTGTTGTTACATATGTTGCTAAATGTAATGTTGCTGGCGGTGTTGCTGTTGACCTTATTGCTGTTAACTTTGTTGCTGCCAGCTGAGATCGGTGCGTTGGCGATCGAACATGTTCGATTTATGTTACACCATGCATTTGATTTTTTTTTTTTTTTATAATTTGCGCGTGCTCAAGGGATTGCTAATACCCTTATGTGTCCGGGGTCAAGACACAGCACGGGCCGAAGGTATAGAGGGAGAAAGGGAGAGGAGGTACCTGTGCACATTGGTTTTAAATATCTGCGGGTTGTAGTCTGTGGGAAATATTAGTTTGGGAAGAGCATTCCATATTCGTGCAGTGCGGCTGAAGAACGAGTCTCTGAATTTAACTGTGCGTCCGAAAGTAGGCTTAAGGGTATACTGATGGGCATTCCTGGCGAGACGAGTATTGCGGGTGAATTCATGGAGAGGAGGAATGCAGTTTGCTAGCTCACTTGAGCATCGTTTGTGGAAATAACGATAAAACACGGACAAAGAAGAGACGGTACGTCGATGTTCGAGCGAGTCTAATGACTCTGCGATATTGTTGTCTCCTATAAGTTTTATCGCTCGCATTTGGATTCTATCAAGTAGGTGCAGTGTGCTCTTGGGGGCACCAGACCAGATATGAGCGTTATACTCAAGCTTGGGGCGGATGTACGCCTTATAAATTAAAGCCAAATTAGAAGGGGTGAAATATTTCTTGCATCGATTAAGAAAACCTAAACATTTCGTAGCATTTTTGGCGACCTCAAATATGTGATCGCTCCAACTAAGTGTTGTGTTGATACACATACCAAGGATGGAAAGTTTTCCGGTTTCATCGACACAAGCGTCATTCATGGATAATGGCTGATTATCAAGGGTTCGCTTGAGTGACAGCAGACAGCATTGAGTTTTTGAAGCACTGAATTCCACTCTATTGTTTTTTCCCCAGTTAATTATGCTGTCAAGATCGGAATTCAATGTGCTTAAGATACGCTGCCGTTCCAATTCTACGGCCGAAGGGCGGGGTCGTGGGTCTTGGAACGAATATGAAAAGCTAAGGGTGCAGTGGACATGTCGCTGCGGAAACCATATTGTCGGTCATTAAGAAGCTTCCGCGATTCAAGATATTTCATAAGCTGACGATTTATCAGCGTTTCCATGACCTTAGAAAGAAGGGACGTAAGTGCTATGGGTCGGTACGAGGTGGGTGACGAAGATTCGCCCTTTTTAGGGACTGGCTGGACAAATGCTGTTTTCCATCTGCTCGGAAAGAGACCTTAAGGGTAGGATAGATGAAAAAGCTTACGCAGTGGCTTTGCCAGCACAGAAGAACACCTCTTCAGAAGTATAGGGGGAATACCATCCGGGCCAGCGGATTTGTGCACGTCGAGATCTTTCAGTACTCTTGCAACTGTACGAGTGCGGAAGTGGATTTGTCCCATGGTAAAATCAACGCTCTCAAGTACAGGTGGAGACAACGTTACGTTTTTTACAAATGACCAAAAGTTTTTGCTACCCTTGGGACATTGTAGCACTTTTTGCCTCAACTTTTGCTCATAAGAGAATTTCACACGTCTGATAGTTGCATTGCAGTCATTTCTGGCCCGTTCAAACTTCTTCCGGTTTTCCTCAGTAGGGTTGGCTTTGTATGTCCGGAAATTCAACTCTCTCATCCTAATAGCCTCTTTACAGCCCGAGTCATACCACGCGTTTGCTTTGGGCTTGACTTCACTTCACTCTGTGAGGAATGAAGGTTCTCATGCCCAGCAGAAGAATATTTGTGATCATATCAGCAGCGCCATCCACGTCACTATCGAGGAAGCAAAGTGACCAGTTAAAATTCCTAAAGAAGTTGTTAAGTTTGTTCCTATCGGCTTTCTCGTACAGCCAAACTGTTCTTTTAGGAATTTGTTCTCTAACTATGTGTGGTGATAACGAGAATTTTGCTGATACGACACAATGGTCCGACGAGCCTAGAGGCGACAGTATGTCAACAGAATATTTATCAGGATGAGAGGTGAGAAACAGGTCCAGGGTGTTGGCGGAATGATCTGCAATGTCAGGTATTCGTGTGGGCTCATTTACTAGCTGGGTCAGATTGTTTACCTCAGCAAAGATTTTGACGTACCTTCCTTCGGGTGTTGTCTGGCCTGAATGCCGAAGCCAATTAGAATTGTGTACATTGAAATCACCCGCAATGGCAATTTCAGTGTGAGGATAAAGGGATACAATTCTTGAGATGGAATCGGATAGCGCATCAAATTCGTTAAAAGTTGAATTGCTATCCAAGCTTATACTTCTATAAATAAAGCAGTAGTGGATTAAATGCTTACGGACATGGAGTTTTAACCACAGAAAATTAAATTCCGGATTGGAACAGAGGCCGAATTGTGGTTGAATTTGGTAAGCTACATCACTACGTACGTAAATGGCGAGACCGCGGTGTAAGAAGAAGAGCGGCACCAAGCTATATCTAGGCAAGTTCAAATCCGATAACGATGAAAAGGGAGTTGCGTTTTTCTCTCTGCTTGTCGTTCTCTGCCGTCCTTGGGGAAGTGTTGGAAAGTCCATCAGTGAGGAGAATGAGATCGGTTTCTCTTTAGGATGTTCAGATATGACCGGAGGATTGATGACGAAATGTTGCCCTTTTAGCCCTTTTTTTATCTCTAAATATTTAGATCGGCTGATGCAGGTGACGTCATTGGCTTTATGATTGCCACTGCTGTTTGCACACTTGTACGATGCGACACTCGTGCACTCAGTTGTATTATGTGGACCAGCGCAGTTGGCACAATACGTTTTATGTGGTAGTTTTTCTCGCCATGCCCAAATAATTTGCAATTGTAGCATTGAGTTAACTTACCACGTTGTTTTCTCTGATAGTTCCAACTCACTTGCATATGATTGATGGAGCGAAAGTTCTTTTTAAGGTCTTTTAACTGAATGGAACCACTTTCCAGTGAAATTAGATAGTAGAACTCAGTGTAGTGTTCAAAGTTTTTGGTGATTTTTTTAACTTCAATACATTTGAGTCCTAATTTAGTGAGTTCACCTTTAAGTTCAATACAACACCAACATCACCCATTCCATACAAAAACACTTTGAAGGCTTTCTCACTCTTTAGATCATGAGAAAAATATTGGCAGTTACAACTTTTAAGTGCTTCCAATACGCGGTTGTAAGATTCTATTGTCTCGCAAGAAATCTTTATTCCGATTGAAATAATTTTAATAAAATAATCAGTAATGTTTATCGATTGCATTAATTTGTGCACATAATCACTTGACTTTTGCAACACTTGTGGAATTGTTTGGCGTTAGAATGTCATCCATGTCATCATTATCAGTGTCCGGTAGTGTTTGTAATTGACTCCAGTAATTAGTTCTGGAGTCTTATTAAATTAAAACGATTCGAACATATAAATTGTTTCCTTCATATATTCTGACTGCGAATCGTTTTTCTGCATCTTACTTCACTTCGCTATCGATAGCGATGAAAAAAAAACACGGCCAGTATCTTGCTATGACCCACTCCAAGTTCCTCCATTCAAATATCCTTCTAAAATAACTCAGGATTTGGATTTAGAGATATCTCAAGAAAAAATTTACATACAAGTTACCTATGGAACTATGGCTTTAAAACGACACTTAATGCTAATTAGGTTCTCATCGAACCACCTCATCTATCTACCATTGGCAATGGGTATCATAATTGGTCTAGCAACGGGACACACGCCCGTCTAAGCAGCAACCTAACCTAAGGTGCGTCCATGCTGGCTAGTCCTTATGTCGGAGCATGAAATAATTGAATACAATATTTCCAGGCAAGCAGCCATCTGCATTAGTGGAGCCTTGAGAACGCCTCCCACCGATACACTTGAAACCATATTAAACCTCCTCCCCTAGATATTCTTGGCAAGCAGCTAGCAACCAATTGTGCAATCCGATTAAGGCCATGGTCTCAATGGCAAGACTGCACATTCGGACATGGCAAAATATTAATGGAACAAGGATTTACCTCTATTAATCTGGATTACATCTCACCCGTATGCTTCTCAGAGAAAAACTTCGAAACCCTAATTCCGGAAAGGGGACTGTGTCACTATTGTATTGGTAACGCCATGCAATTCTAGACGGAAGGCGGAGAAGAAGTAGTATATTCTCTGAACCCCTTAAAACAAAGCAATTCGCTTACCTAACCACTGCAGTGCCTTCCAAGCGGAAATAGTGGCGATCAGCGAAGCCCTGTCATGGCTGAGGTGGAACGTGATATTCGCCCGCGATATATGTATATTTACGGTTAGCCAGGCAACAATTGAATCCCTAGCATCGTTTTCTGTAAACTCTAAAGCAGTTATAAACTGTGGCGGATCTCTTGAAGAGATATTCGAAAAGTTTCACATTCGCCTGTGCTGGGTGCCTGGACATAGAGACATAAAGGGAAATTGTGAAGCTGATAAACTCGCAAAAATCGCCACCACACTGTCTGATGACGGTGGCTGTCTGTAATCTATGGCTATGGCTTGTTTTGTTGGTTATACTGCGCTCTCTTAAAGCGAGTGCTGCCTCGTGTGCTGCCTCGCAGGAAGACGCTGCAGTCGTCTCTTAATGCCAGGGATTATTCGAATAGGTCACAGTAGACCCCGACACTTGTACCGGCACCCGTTTTTGAGTCGCCGGTGTATAGAGCGAGGTCCCCTTCTGATTAAAAAAAACCCTCGGACATGAACTCGACATGATTGGTGGCTATCTGTATGGAGCACTAGTCGATAGTGTCGCAGTGGCAAAAACATATCGGAAAGCGACAACTTAACCCAAATCATTTGAAGGTGCCCTTGTTAGAGACAGCCAGCGAGAGTCGAGCAGGTAGACCCTTCTTCAACTCACTTGATGAGATTTCTGCGAGAGATCCTGATTGGATCCGTTGTGATATCACTGTTTGGTGCTTCTAACCAGTTCCCCTTTTATTCAAAGGGACTACACTAACATCTAGTGTACTAACCCACTCCTGTGCTGGTTTATAACCAATTTGTTTTCCTGAAAGCTTTAATCTCTGAAACTTGGTTAAATTCAAAACTCTGACTATAAGTGTTACCGTTTGGATAGGGAAGAGAGAAGTTGTGGCGGTGTTGCCGTTGTAATAAAACGTTCGATTAAATATAAAGTACTTCCTGTTACTATCTTGGATAACCCACTCCTGTGCTGGTTTATAACCAATTTGTTTTCCTGAAAGCTTTAATCTCTGAAACTTGGTTAAATTCAAAACTCTGACTAGAAGTGTTACCGTTTGGATAGGGAAGAGAGAAGTGGTAGCGGTGTTGCCGTTGTAATAAAACGTTCGATTAAACATAAAGTACTTCCTGTTACTTATTTGAAATTAATTGAAGCCATTGGTATCGAAATTCCTTTTCCTCCGTGCAGGGACGGGTCAAGAATATCCCTGCAGCAACCCCCAAAAACAGCGCTTGTCGTAAAAGGCGACAAAAGGGGAGAAATAACATCTAGGCAATTTTTAACACCATGGTGAGCCTAGCGACACATCTAACACCATAAAACTGTCCCGTAAGTATGCATGAGAGTCCGTGGGTTGACACGACTGGAGACCACCGTTGTCGTAAAAACGAGATCAAACAATAATAGAAATAGGAGGATGCACATGTCGAAAATCTCAAAAAAAAAAAAAAATCGTTTAAACTTAAGCACTATGGAAATGTACGCATACATAAATGCCAGGCACTACTAATCTTAGTACTGATCCTGGGACGAGCAGAAATGCTCGGGTCAGAGCTACTCGGTTTCCGGAACTTAAGAATCGCGAGTTGGAACGTTGCAAGCATGAGTGGTCGCAGCTACGAGCTTGAAGAGTTGATGGTAAGAAGGCGAGTGGAGTGGTGTGGAATATTGTCAGTACATATGCTCACCAAGTCGGATGTGAGCAGAGTGATAAAGATACATTCTGGCTAGATTTTCATAACCTCATCAAGAACATCCCAAAAGAAGAGCTCTTGTTTGTTGGCGGAGATTTGAACGGACTTGTCGGGAAGTCAAACGAAGACTACGAAGATTGCTATGGAGGACTAGGATACGGGATCAGGAACTCCCCGGGTGAAGATATCCTAAGCATGTGCCAGCCATATGGTATTTTCGTGTATAAACTATGTTCATCAAACAAAACCGGCACCTGGTTACTTCTAGCAGTGGCGGAAATGAAACGCAGATTGATTACCATTTGGTATCACGTTTTATGAAGTCTAGGGTAAAAGACTGCAAAGTGATTTTAGAGGAGTCGATCGCCCAGCAACACCGCCTCCTTCTGACAGAAATTTTTATGGAGGCGGCAACGTACAAAAATAAACAAACACGGACGTGTGCGAAAATCAAATGGTACAACCTGGATAAGGAAAAAGGCGAAGCTTTTATTAACAAGACGAAGCGCTATCTCCATTGCAACATCACCGAAGTTGATGATGATGAGCGCAGAGCACAAGACATGTGGAATTCACTACAGCGACCTTGCTTAGATGAAGCTAAATCACTGCTCGGCGTTTCAAAAGGCCATTGCCAACATGGGAACGAAACATGGTGTTGGACAGATGAAGCGAAAGCAGTGATAAGTGAAAAGAAAACGGCCTTTAAAGCTTGGTCAAAGTGCTCCCCTAGCAATGGAGATGAAAAAGCTCGCCTTGAAATGGAATATAGACGTTGTAAATGTGTAGCGAAGAAGAAGTGAGCACAAATTCAAGCTAAGAGGATACGGAGGGCCTGTATCGGGAGTTGGAGGAAATATCTTCTTCGGCTGCGGATACGAACCAGTCAAACCAAGAAATGCGGCAAAACAACTTGAACAAGGGCACAACTATATTCAAAATAGCCGCACAAAGAAGGAGAAATGCCCAGGAAATTCCTTCACCGATGCGCAAGGTCAGCTTCTTGTGGAAGACGCAAAAATTTCACACAGGTGGCGACAATATTGTGAAAGGCTTTTAAATGAACAGGTTCCTCGGATATTCTTTCCAAGAACTGTCCCCAACTATGATGAAGTACTCGACGTTACAGTCGAAGAAGTTGAAAAGGCGGTCAAATACTCCAAAAAACGAAGAGCGGTTGGGCCGGACGAGATACTCTCTGAGTTCTGGAAAAAGATGGGAGACATCAGGTTCAAATGGCTCATGATTTTCATCTCCAAACTTATGAGAGGCGATCCAATGCCTGATCGGTGGAGGGAAAGTTATCTTCTTCCTTTGTACAAAGGAAAGGACGATACACGAAACTGTGACAATTACCGTTCTATCAAGCTGATGTCACACACCATGAAGATCATTGAGCGGGTTTTAGATGGCCGATTGCGAAAAATAATACGGTTGTCTGATGACCAGTGCGGGTTTGTCGCAGGCAAATCAACAACAGAAGCAATCCAAAGTATAAGGATCATAATGGAAAAACATCGTGATTCGTTGATTTTAAAAAAGCGTTTGATAGGCAACCAAGAGATCTGATATGGGTGGCGCTTAGAAAAAGAGGAGTTCCAGAAACCTACGTACAGATTATCGTGGACATGTACGAGGGAGCAGAGACAAGAGTAAGATGTCCTGTTGGAGTCACCGAGGAGTTTCCAATCAAAGTCGGTGTACACCAGGGAAGCGTCTTGAGTCCTTTGCTGTTTATTGTTGTCCTTGATTATCTGCTTGAAGGAAAAGTGACGGACCCAAAAGTGCATCAGTTATTCTTTGCTGACGATGGAGCCATCAAACTTCCCTTCAACGAGCACTTGATGTGTGGGTGGATGTTCTGGAGGGGAATGGGTACCGCATTAGTCAGAAAAAGACCGAGTACCTGTGCTGCCCATTCTCCGATCCACTCAGGTCATTCCAGACATTTATTTGAATGGAATAGTGCTTCCCAAGTGTAAAAAGTTCAAATATCTGGGATCCATGATCAATAGCGAAGGAACCTGTGATGACGATATCAATCATCGCGTAAGCGCAGGGTGGATGAAGTGGCTGGAGAACTCAGCCATCTTCTGTGACCGAAAAATGCATCCTAAGCTGAAAGGAAGACTCTACACCGCAGTTGTACGTCCGGCGCTCACATACGGTTCACAATGTTGGACAGCGTATAAAAAGTATGAGGGCAAATTAACGATAACTGAGATGAAAATGCTTCGCATGACAGCAGGAGTAACGAAGCTCGATAGAATTAGAAGTTCAAAGATCCGAGGAAGCCTCCATGTTAAAGAACCCCTCTCGAAGGAGGTTGAAGACGACCGGCATAATTGTTATTGTCCTGTTCAAAGTAGAGATCCTTCGAACCCCGTTAAAAAGGCAATATCAATCAACGTACCAACGCAAGCGCGAAATTAAGGCAGGCCTAAGAACTCCTGGATCACACAAATGCAAAAACACCAGCATTTGATCGGCCTCAGTGATGAAGTTTCTTGAGGTCGAATCGGCGAATCGGCGAACCCCACAGGCGGACCAGTAGGGATGCAGTAATGTGGGAGGGTTATGATTCCCATAATTCGGATCATAACCTCGTCGGAAAAGGAAGAGAGGTATCGAAATTCCTTTTGTTAATGGAAATACATTGAACATTTTTAGTGCTTATTTTCTGGGTGGAAAAATTACACCTAAAAAAAAATTACATCTCCGGAGCGACTTCCTAAGGCTAGTAAACACTAACGACCTATTCATAATAGGTGGTGATTTCAACTATAGACATAGGCGTGGGGTAACATTCTTGCTGACCTTAACTCAAGACATCCTTTTGAAATTTTGTTTCCTGACAGTCCTACTCACATCCCATCTAGTAGCAACAAAAACCCTTCAACATTGGATTTTTATCTAACTAACATGCCTGATCTCTTTATACCCCGCCCAAAACCCTTAACGAACTCAGCTCCGACCATCTACCTGTCAAGTGTAGTGTGAAAGCTTCTCCAGTGCTTTGTACAAATCAAATATATGATTACAAAAATGCAAACTGGAGCTTATTTAAAAGCCTTATACGATCAGCACTTGAAAGTTCTCTGGTTCAAAACAACAGCCCATCTGATATCGACGAAAATGTAAAAACAATTATCTCAGCGATTTTGGAAAGCATTGAACAGTCAGTGCCAAAGAAAATGATCGCAAGATGTACATCAAATTATCTTCCACATTTTATTCTCGAGATGATAAAATTAAGAAACACTTGTAGATCCAGGTGGAGGCGTACATGTATTTTATCTCGAAGAATGCAACAAAATGAATGCTTTGATGAAATTTGCAATCACTAACTTTAGAAACCATTCGTGGAACAATGGACTACAAGGGTTAGATAAGGGTAGCAAGCCATTCTGAAATATCGTTAAGGTAGTGAAGAAAAACCACAATTACATTCCTCCATTTAAAATTGGCAATTCTTCGCTGGCTTCTTGTTCTGAAAAAGCCAACGCACTGGCAATCCACTTCTTTAATAATCATTCGATTGGTAGTAGCGTTACTCCAATTACACACATTGAATCTTCTGTGAAACAATCGCTACACAGCGTTAATTCTCAGTCAATGTTTGATAACACTAAGTTAATACAACTAAATGAATTGAAGGACATTATACGTAGTTGGAAGACTAGAAAATCATCTGGCTTTGATGGGATCAAAAATCAGTTCCTCAAAAACCTCCCCGATTTTGCACTTATAAACTTAATGAATCTATTCAACAGCTGTCTAAGATTGGCCTACTTTCCCAATAATTGGAAAGTAGCTAAGGTAATCCCAATCTTGAAACCTGGTAAAGCTCCCAATTTACCTTGTAGTTACAAATAAATTAGTCTGCTAAGCTCTCTTAGTAAATGCTTGGAAAAAATCATTAAAAACAGAACAGCCCCCAGAGCAATTTGCTTTTATGCCATCTCACAATACTATTCACCAAGTGCATCGTATCACAAAAGATATTAAAAATAACTTTTTAGAGGGCAAAAGCACTGGCATGGTCATTTTGGACGTAGAAAAAGCATTCGATAAGGTTTGGCATAATGGTCTTATCCATAAACTAATAAGATTTAATTTTCCTTTGTATATTGTTAAAATTGTCCAATCGTTCTTGTGTTCAAATGCAGGTGTTCCACAAGGATCTGTACTTGCTCCAGTCCTCGTTTAACATTTATACTTCCGATTTCCCCAACTTGGAAAACTGTAATATTGCCTTATTTGCTGACGATACTTGCATATATTCTTCAGATGCCATTGCTTTCAATATTGAAATCTGGTTTATATGCTGTTGAAGTATATGGTCATTATTGGAAAATAAACATTAATGCTTCTAAGACTCAGGGCTATATTCTTCACTCGTAAAAGAAAAGCCTGTTTCCTTCCAAGCAACAATCTTCAAATCAATGGTACTCAAGTTGAGTGGATAAGAGGATAAGAGACTAGCATTTAATCTTCATGTTCAAGAAGTAATAATAATAATAATATGGGTGGCGCTACAGTCCGAGGCGGACCTGGGCTTGGCTTCTCAGCAACCACTCGTATTGTGCGTGCTATTGTTATTTCACGAGGGGAAGGGACCTACAGTTTGATGCCGACTCCGAACGGCGAACGGAGAAGCTTTTTCTAGACAGGAATACTTTTTGAGCATTGTCAGTGACTCGAAAGAGGTGGAGCCGTGAATTCGGGCATCGAACCTGGCACTCTCTGCGTAGGAGTCAACGCACTTACGCACTACGCCACGGCGACAAAGAAGTAATAAAAAAGGTCAATTTGACGACAAGAGTTCTCTACCCATTTATATGCCGAAATTCAGAATTGAGCGACGCCAACAAATTAACAATTTTTAAAGCAATATTCCAAGCAATAATTTTCTATGGATCCCCTTTCTGGGGTAAATGTGCAAAAAGCCATATTCTTAAACTCCAAATAATTCAAAACAAATTGGAAATTCACAAAATGGCTAATATTGAAATGGTTTCAGATAGATTTGAAAAACTAAACCATCAACATAATATATCTCTTGTTCTTTGTCTGACAACGACTTGATTTGAAACCTAGTCTCATAATGAGTGTAAAATAAATTATTTATTTTTGTTGATATATATTCTTATTTATTTATAAATACAGTTATTTTTTTTTTAATTTATTTATTTAGTTATTTGTATTTATGTATTTTTTTATTAGCATTTACATTTTTACAATTGAGAAGTACATAGATATGGTTATATCTTACCTTACTTATGAAACAGTTAAAAACGAGCACAAAATCAATTTTACCAAAGAAAGAAACTGAAGGAAAGGCTAATTAAAAACCTTCATGCAAAATATCACAGTTTTGTAGATTGGTGTATCCTTAGTGGACACATGAAGTATTGATTAATAAATAAAACATATAATATCAAAGAAAAGAGAGATTTCAAGATTAGAAACGAGAGGGTTATCTGATATGTTACATGAAAATACAAATTTTTCACAAAGTCGGACTATTCGTTCTTTTACCTTTTCAATTTTGGCTAATTCGTGAAGTTCTGAAGTTGAAAAATACCATGGTAGTTTTAGGATCAATTTTAATACCTTATTTTGAAGAACTTAGGCAGTTCCCCTCATACAGGAGCTGCGTAGAACAAAATGGCTTGGAAGATAGATTTATATATTATGAGCTTGTTTTCTTTGCTTAGTTCAGACTTGCCACAAATGAATGGGTATAGTACTTTAATGGTTTTGTTGACTTTACTAACAACATTACTTGTATGTTGGCCAAAAGTCAGTCTTTTATCCATAATGACTCCTAGATATTTAACAAATGGTGCCCAGTCAATCTGATTTCCGCAAACTATTAAATTTCCTGCAGGCAAAAACAAGATTTTCTTTTTCGAGAAAAAAAGATTGCTTGTGTTTTTTGAGGATTAATTTTAATTTTTCAATCTGAAAGATATTTAAGCAACCTATCCAACCCTGATTGCAAGTTAGACTCAATTATTGAGCCTACAGAATCGGACGAATAAATACAGGTATCATCTTGCAAAAATTGCAGAATGGCATCCAGGAAGTGTAGGGAAATCAGATGTATAGATGTTATAAAGAATGGGCCAATACGCAACCCTGAGGAACACCGGCAGGGATCCATTGGACGTCAGATGGAGTTTGGTTCACAAATACTTTAAAACTTCTTGCAATTAAGAAAGACTGTATAGTTTTTATGAGGAACATAGGAAAGTTAAATTGTAAGAGTTTGTGGACAAGGCCATTGTGCCATACAGTGTCAAACGCTTTTTCAACATCCAAGAGAACCATGCCAGTGATTTTGCCTAATGAAAAAGATTCAAGTACATGCTTTTTGATTCTGTAAACTTGGAGTGAAGTATTGTGATGTGGGCGAAAGCCGAATTGTTGTTGTGGTAAAATATTGTATTCTTCCAGGTGTAGCATTAATTTATTTTTGATGAACTTTTCAAAACATTTACTAAGATAACTTAGAAGGCTTATGGGGCGATAGTTCAAGGGATCATTCAATGGCTTCCCTGGCTTGGGTATTGGGATCATTTTGGCACATTTCCAATCAGAAGGAAAGTAACCTCTTTTGAGGCATCCATTAAAAATTGATTGTAATATCTTAAGAGCCAACGTAGGAAGGTGTTTTAGATAAATGTTTCTAATTCCGTCAAATCCGACTGACTTACAAGTTTTTAGTGTAGCTACGATAGACTTAAGCTCATTCAGCCCAACCATATCAGCGTCATAAGGCTGAGTTTCGTTGTTTATCAGGCGTAAAGAACATTCAACAATATTATCAGTAACATTACTTACTGTACTCGAGATTTGCTGGTTCGTTAAAAATGTACTGGCTAAAATGTTTGCTTTTTCTGAATTGGAAACAGCTTGTTCAGTAGAAGTTTTCAGGAAAGGAATAAACGTTCGCTTGTTCTTAATAACTTTTACGATTTTCCAAAAGGGTTTGCTGCATTTATCCAGGTTTCTCAATTTATGATTCCACTCAATGTTCTTAAATAACTGTACCTCCTGTCTAATTTTTGTAGTTAGATACCTGGACGCATTCAGGTAGTCCTCTATTCTAAGTTGCTGCCATTTCCTGCGTAGGCTGTTCCGAAACTTAATGAGCTGTACTATATGTCTAGGCAGATTGGTTGAGCCATTAAAACGCAAAGCCTTTTTAGGAACTACTTCATCAGCGGTCTTTAAAATTGATTATTTATTTATATGCTTACTTATTTACTTCTATTTGTTTTTTGTGTCCTTTATCACTGAATAATATATTTTGAAATCAAGTGTTGAAACCGCTTCTCTCTTCCCCCAGCGGATTTTGTTTTAATGAAGGTTTTTAGTGGCTTTTCCTTCAAAATGTATATGAATCTGTGATATAATATTTAAATAAAAATTATACAAATATTTTAGTAGTAAGCTATCAAACCAAATCTCTGTATCCCTAAAATTGTATTTAAAAAATAAATAATGTTGTGTGCCACCAAATAATAATAATAAGAAAAAAAAAGAAACACTTAGCTATGTCTTGAATCTTTAATCCTTCGGCTTTCTTAGGGTAAATTCATGACTCAAAATGGTTTGAAATGGAATTATTTAGGTCCTTTTAAAACAGTGTACGAATTGATAACTGTATTAAATTATTCTAAAGCTGTATTCTAAATATGACATTGGGTAAATGTGTGTAGACTTTTGCATGATTTTTGTTTTCGTTTTCATCTTATTCGTGAAAGATATTTGAAAAATATTAGCTAGCAAACGTCAATAAGAACAAAGTTTATGATGAAATTTAAGATGAGGTAGTGCCAGCAATCAAGGGGGATGAAGTTGAAGTTGAGGAAGATTGGTGAAGATGAGAAATTGGACGGCTCGGAGATCAGAGGCCCATGGATGTAAGTTCTTCCACAATTCCTGTATCTCAACTGACATGTTCATAAAAGAAAACATTACGTTAGATGAATAGTTGATACTTTTATTGATAAATCGGATAAGTAGCCATGACCATGGATTACGTTCTATCTATTCAGTCAATGATTCTGTCATAGCATTTTGCACGACATTTCAACTTCATCTGGAAAGAACAGGAGGTGTACCAAAGGGAGCGAGTTGTTTTGGTTTTATTGGAGAAAAGAGTGGAAGAAATATTGTAACTGATAATTTTTCTACCAGCCATAGATTAGCACTTGAATTCATCTTCTTCTTTATTTGGCGCTACAGTCCGGGGTGAACCTGCCTCAACCAACAAGCGAGCAAACACGGTCTCTGGCTAGCTGATTTCAGTGTCGCACGCCAAGTTGGTTGAGGTCCTTCTCCATCTGGGTGCGCCACCTTAAACGGGGGCGTCTTCTGTTGCGTTGTCCCACGGGTTCGGAGTCGAAGACTCTTCGGGCCGGCGCTGAGTTGTCCATACGCTCTACATGGCCTAGCCATCTTAGGCGTTGACTAGACTCATGTCGCTGTACAGCCCGTCCAGTGAGTGGCTGAATCTTCTTCTCCAGAAACCGTCAACGCAAACAGGATCAAAGATCGCAAGCAGAGCTTTTCTCTCGAAGGGACCAAGGACTTCCTCATCCGCTTTTGAGATTGTCCATGGCTCCGCGGCGTACAGCAGGACTGGGATGATCAAGGTCTTGTATAAAGTCAGCATGGTCCTTCGAGAGATGGCTCTAGCAGTCAATTGCCTCTTGAGCCCATAGAAACAGCGGTTGGCAAGAGTTACTCTGCGTTTGATCTCGGTACTGATGTAGTTTTTACTATTTACTGCGAAGCCGAGGTAGATGAAGTCCTTGACTACCTCGAAGTTATAGCTGCCTATGGCAACGTCGTCGATGTTGTACGTCCTTTATCGATGACAGCATATACTTAGTTTTGCCCTCGTTCATCGCTAAGCCCATTGTGGCCGCTTCTGTTTCAATGCCAACAAAAGCCTCATTGACGGCTGGCTGAACATCCTCAAGCACTCCATTGAAGTGGTCTCAAATATGCATGGCCGACAAATATATATGCGGTTGAGATGCCCACAGCCTCTCGCATTTTAATTCGTCCAGTCTCATTCCATGGATTGTTTTTTTCTGACTTGGCGACGCCTTTTGGGTGACCTGAACGTTCCGCGTCACATGTCCCTGCACAAACACAGCGGAATTCAGTAAACAACTTTTTAAAGCAGAGTGCCCCGCAAGATTTTCCAGATTGGACTTGTACGGCGAACTTGAAGGCTTAAGATGGCTGGGACCCATCATCCCTCTGAATTATTGATTGAAGAAAAAGGTGCCTAGAGAGACTTGTTTCGTGAAACACAGAAATTCTAACGAAATCAACTGCGCTGGATGCTCTTCATTTCCTCGAAACATTCAACAAATCCTGAGTTAAATTGCCACCGCCCAAGTTGAAGGAGTCTACAAACGTCGAGGAGGAGAAGTATACTATTGCACAAAATCTCTGTGCGACGTAAAAGGCCACATGGGGTGCACCATTCGCCAACGCACGACGCACGAATCCGAAACTCTTGCGTCTATCCGTGTCACAGCCAGACGAGCTACATACGTAAGCCCACGTCACACGTAGTCGATTTATAGTCAGTACTCTGAAACGAAACCCACAACAAGAACAAACTGTCAAAAGCAGTTTAAAATTCCGATTACGGCTTATTTCTCTTGACGGTTATATCATTTTACGTATGCCAACGTGAATCGTCGTGACACTCCACCATACTTGTTGGATGAGCGGCGAGTCAATGGCAGAAGGACGGGGGGAGGTGTGGAGAAAGACACGTTTTGGAATCTTCAAAGATGTGGCATAAATCAATCTGCACCCGCGTCTATGTTGCTGCAGAGGAACCGCAACCAACTTGGTACACCTTAGCGAAGGCGAGAGGCTGGGTGGTTGACAGTGGGCTGACACAAAGAAAACTTACATGGATTAATTCAAATTAAACAAAAAATTATGATAAACAACTAAGCAAATAGAATACGGGAAGAAGGATGTCCAGAGGCACACCTCAAGGGCGAGTCCTATATCCCCTTCTCTGGATTATTGTAGTTGATGTTATCCTTAAGAGATTAAGTGAGACTGTATATCTACCCACTCCACTGACATCAATCAGTCCTGAAGACTTTGGCCAAATGGACGGACAATGTCGGACTCGATGGAAATCCAATCAAGACCGAACTGGTCCTGTTCACAAGGGGATAACAAATTCCAGCCATCACTACACCAAAGCTGAACGGGCAAGAATTAACTTTCAGTGATCGCGCAAGATACTTGCGAGTTATTGTCGACAGCTGGGGATATATCAGGAAAGCAGCAATCCCACTGTACACCTGCAAGAAAATCGTCGGACCCAAATGGGGAATCCGACCCAGAATACCTCACTGCCTCTACACAGAAAATGACTTAAGGAGTACTAGTGTGGTAGAAGGCACTACAAATAGAGCAAAATCTCTTCAGAATAAACAGAGTACAAAGCACTTAGACTAGCACTTAGACCTAGACCCACGGCGACCCTCGAAATCGAACTCAATCCCCTTCCCGTGGACACTTACGGAAAGCTTACTGCCACGCGTGGGTCGCGTTGGCGTAGTGAGTTAGTGCGTCGACTTATACGCAGAGGGTGCCAGGTTCGATACCCGAATTTACCACCTTTCATAATTCACGGCTCCACCTCTTTCGAGTCACTGACAATGCTCAAGGAGTGTTCCTGTCTAGAAAAAGCTTCTCAACTTCGCCGTTCGGAGCTGGCATTAAACTGTAGGTCCCATCCACTCGTGAAAGAACAATGGCACGCACAACACGAGTGGTTGCTTTAGAAGCTAGGCCTAGGTCCGTCTCGGACTTTAGCGCCACCCATATTATTATTATGGGTATTATATGTTTTTGTATGGAAAGTTGAGGGAAATGTATGTAAAATATCGTTCGAGTAAGGGAGACTTTCGACTTAAGGAGAGTTCGACTTAGGGAGAGTCCACTTTATTATTATATTACTGCCACACATGCAGCATTAAGACTGAGGGAGTGTAAGCAATGGGAAAAAAGCCCACATCAAAGGGCAAATGGAGTTACTTCATAACTCGAAACTTCCTCAACAATTGGACTGCACAACATCCTTTGTGGGATGAAGGAACGGTGTGCAACACCACTGTCACGGGAATTTACTCTGACGGCTCCAAGTCGGAAGAAGACACAGGCTCTGGTGTATAACTCAGTGGCTTTCGAACCATTGCAGTGTTTTCCGGTCAAAAGTGGCAGCCTTCAGGCTATCAATGACTCCGATAGACGGAAGCTCTATTGTTATCTACATAGATAGTCAGGCGGCCATTAAGGCTCTGGAAACACCATCAATTCAATCGAAGATGGTAAAACTTTGCCGCCTACCTCGTTAGGGAGATAGTGGTCAGATGTAACCTTACCCTATCCTGGGTCCCTGTGCATAGTGGTTCACCAGGCAACGAAAGGGGCGACGAGTTAGCAAGAGCAGGGGTGGGTCTGCCACTGGCAAATAATCAGGACACCCCATGTCCTTCACTCCAAGTAATAAACACCATGTTACTTACAGATGCCTTCGACTCCGCTAATCGGAGATGGATAGAAGTGGATACATGTGATGACTTCGAGGCTTATTTGGCCCTCAATAAATCCAAACAAAGGCAGCTATAACTTCGAGGTAGTGAAGGACTTCGTGTACCTCGGGCTCGCAAGTAAACAGCACGAACACCACCAGTATTGAGATTAAATGCAGAATAACTCTTGCCAATGGCTGTTCCTTTGGGCTCAAGTTGCAATTGAGTAGTAGAGTCATATCTCGTAGGACCAAGCTGACTTTATACAAGACCTTGATCATCCCAGTCCTGCTGTAGGGCGCGGAGGCATGGACAATCTCAAGAGCGGATGAGGAAGTCCTTGGTCTCTTCAAAAGAAAAGTTCTGCGTTCAATCTTTGGTCCTGTTTGCATTGAAGAAGAAGATTTGCAAAGAAGAAGATTCAACCACGAACTCTACCTAAAGATCGTGCCGGTTGGAGAGGCTTATTGCTTGGGGCCCAGGTCCATCCCGGACTGTAGCGCCACCAGCAGAAGAACGTAGTGGGCATTATCACCAGCCACTGCCACGTCTTAATGAGATAAACACAAGCCTAGCCTCTGCTGTGTCACTGGGCACGAGGGTATTCCCAAAGAGCTGAAAGAAATATGCCACTGGCACGGAACCGGGAGACATACTATCTCCCACTGGAAGCAATAAGATTACCGCCACTGACAAAAGCCATAAGCGACACCAACCACAGATGGGCGGGAAGACAGACAGCCAAACTTAGGCCAACATAGGTCCATTATGCTATCGCAAGTCAGTTGGTGCTTTTAATAAAGCGAAGAATATGCCTGACTTCACAGCTGCTTAGCTCAGCCAAGCTATCAAAATAGCAGGCTCACAGAAGTCGAAATCTACGGGATAAGAGAGCACTGCATAGCAAGTGTACAATGGTTTCTTATGGTTCTTAGTTTAGTTTTTTTATTGTCCCAGACTGCTTTATAAACATTTAGTTTTTACAAATATGTTACAAAGTACCTTCCAACACTTCCATAGAGTTATCCCCTCAATGCTGGATTAAACCTTGAAGCGGTAGAAGAGAATCCATGTAAAATGTCAGACGGCGTTAAAAAAATCTTAGCTATAAAGCAGAAAGCTTGTGTGTCTGACCGACAAAGGCTCCGAAACTACACGTCGCAGAGCTCTGAAATTTTCAGCAAAAATCATTCTAAAATTTAGATGCTGAATGTGACAATTTTTAATTAAGTCGGTACGACATACGGTTCGAGTTACGAGCACTTTTTAAACGGGAATAAAATTCTCAAAATAAGGGTGGTTGCATCAATCCGGTATGAAACCATTTCAAGTTGCGTAGTCGTGGATATCAACCATCCCCCAGTGTGTTGTAACTTCCATATATACACACACATTTTTCATATTTTGCCTTGGTGCAACCATTAATTTTTTCTACGTTTCAATCGAACATATACGAACGACTGCCTGAGTCACCAAACGAAAAGGAAACAATAAACATTTTCGCACTTTTCTTATTTCGTCTGCACACAAATCATTCAATTTTGCTGAAATTGTGAATATTGAACTTCTGAACGGATTAGCCGATCTAGATTGCAGAGCTAGACTAATTACATAATGTGTTACAAGACAAGGCTAATTCTGTTCACGGTTCATGAAGTTTGACGTCAATTTGCACAACAAGTGAACTTCGCGCGCAGGTATATAGATGGGATTTCCAAGAACTTTTTTTTGTATGAATCGCTTGATATCCCTCCACGTTGTGTGTAAATGGTTGAGAAAAAACCGTAATTTCCGTCCGTTTTGCTACAGCACACATTGATAATTCAAACTCCAACATGTATGCACACAGTCAACGAATTGTAGTCAATATGAGTAGGAATGTGAATGAGAGATTGGGATAGGCATCAATGACAAAAGAAAAATCAAATTGTTCTCTGAGTTCTGGATTGAGCAGTCTTATTATTGTTTTAAATTAAAAAGTGCGGTAATAATGCAGTTAAAGTACAGGTTGAAGAAACACACTCAGGCAAAGCCGGGTATGAAATCTAGTAAAACGTAAAACGTAGTCCATCGCACGTCATTATTCAACATGTTGGATATTTTTTGACACAGGGGTGCGCTGTGAGAGAGATTTTCTCCCAAAATGAGAGTTTTCTTCCAAATTGAGAGTATTTTGCAGAAATGATATATCACCGAGATAGTCGGCTATCTCTCGGCTATAACAGCTGATTGCTCCCTAGTTCATTGAGTACCTTTTTGACGGATATTCATGAATTTCTAACGGTTATTCCCGAAATAACGAAAATGCCCTCCTCTGATTGGTCAATTTGGTTTATGAACACATTTGGTAAAAAACAGTTGTCCAAAAATCTTAAGGGCAAGAGAGATAGAAGTCGGGCATCTCTGTAATACTTCATTTCTGGTATTTTGTATCAACTGTCATTTGAGAAATGAAAACAGCTGATTGAAAATACTTTAACGACAAATGTCATTTGAAATGAGTGTATGCAGATAGGCGGCAATATTTTTCATCTAGTAGAGAGAGAGAGATAGAGACAGCTGATAAATTCAGTATTTATTTCAACGCAGTGCGTCACAGCACTCTCTCCGTAACATGAAGTCGGCTGGCTCAGCGCACTATTGTGTTTCAGGTATAACATGCGTGAGCGTCAGCAATGCTTTGACAGATTCAACGCTGACGGTTACGCAACGGATATAGTTTCTCAACTTTTAACTTTTCTCTTTCCTTCAGCGTTGACAATGCTCACATTGTGACATTTCAAGAGAATTCGAATTTTCTGTTAAAGTTTGGGAGTTGGTTCTTCTTGAAGCAACGTTCAAAATAGATAAAAATATAAAGGAATGTTTATAATTGAGTATTTATATTAAAATACACATTTTAATTGTGCATAAACAAGCGAAACAACATGAATTTTCAATTCAACCTTGAAACTGTCAAATGCAATCAACTGTGCGTTGAAGTATTCATTGTGTCATCCCCTTGCGTCAGATACTTCAGCGTGTACGTTGCGCTCTGACGCTACGCAAGTAAAGTATTCTATGTGCCGGAGCCTTAAGTGAGGCAAATCCCTGGAAGATCTTTGCCAGTCGCAATTACCTACCAACACGGTTCTTGACTGGTCACGGTGTTTTCTGGGAATATCTATTCCAGAGAAACGTGACTTGAGTCCGTCCGTAGAGAATGTGGAACACGTTTTATTCGAATGTGCTCGGGATGCAAGCGAAAGGGATGTATTCCGAGAAGCAAGCCAAAATCAGAAAACCTACTCTGTTGCTGTGAACAATGCAGCAGTTCGAATAATGTGAGATCTAGGGAATTTAGCACGCCAGCGGAACGTGAATCCGCTAAGCAACACGTAATGAAGCAAAAAGGTCGAATCGGTCCCTCGCCTCGGAACTGGCGCTTAGTTTTACTCCGCGAGGGACGGATTCCACATTTTTGCCTCATTACGTCTTGCTTAGCGGATTCACGTTCCGCTGCCGTCTTAAATTCCGAACGGAAAGAATCCCCGGGAGAGGATTTTAGTCATTAAAAAAAAAATGAAACATTGGTGCAAAAAAAAAAACCTTACATATCAATTTATTCCATTTGCGTCGCACATAATCGCTATTCTCGCCCAAGTGGACAGGGATTTTTTTGTGCTGTTTTGAATCAATGCGAAAATTGTGCGGGGGCTGAGATATAAATTCAATCATCGACATCTCGAAACGTGAGTATGAGGAGGGGGTGAGCGACTTTAATTCAATTCACATGTCTGAGAGGCAGACCAGGAATATATCTACCTGTTCCCCCTCCTCCTTGTTGTCACGGACTGAGGTATATAATTCAAACATTTCATATGAATCGAATCATAAATGTATAAACAGTACCTGTGCAACAGATAAACCGTACAAAAGGTGGGGGAACGTGGGGACAGACAGCCGTTAGAATGGATTGATCGATGGACTGAGAGAGATGGACGATGACAAATTAATACAGTGAAATTATGAAAAAGCTTTTGTGTAAACAGAATCTTCAAAACGCATGACTGATGTCCTGTTTGTTTGCAATTGTATATGATGCAGTGTGGGTAAATAAAAGAAACGCTATCTACATACCGACACGATGTAAAACCATTCCCCTTAACCTCCCTCTATTATTTCTCTATGCATTGAATGGCTTTGAATTGCATTGAATTTTGTTTTGCTTTGTTTTGCACAACTACATACGTGACAGGATATAAGTTGTCAGCTTTACTATTTATCGAGTGCTTTCATATGTATTGATGCACCTGCGCTGCATTGGCAGCATCTGGAAACAAAGAAAAAACTGTTCACCAAATTGATTAACAAAAATCAACTGGCAAGCTAATCATGTACTTTAGCAGCAGACAAGAAAATTACCAGCCTTGCCAATTTCATACACATTCCATATTTATCTTAAACAATTTCATTTCAAAAACAAACAAAAAAAGGTCACCAATCATTTTTTTTTCAGTCGATAGCCGATTGCGCCACCCAGAGATGTCCTCCGGGGCGCTTTGAACTGAATCAATTAATCTACTTCAGCCAGATGGTTTGACTGTCAATTTAAGCGATATTTTCTAATGTCCACTTCACGTACATACATAATTCCTTAAAGGTTAGGTTAGGTTCATGTGGCTGACTGGCGAGAGCAGTCCCACTTCCACACTCAACTCCTGCTGGCATTTAGGGCGTTCTAAGGTTTAGTTGGCCAGTCGCACAGATTATCGGGGGGGACTGTGAAGCCAGCATCCCAGATAGGGGCCAGAGCAGAGGAGCCACTTCACCTAGTACATTTGCATGTAAAACCAGAAAAAAAAGCATGGAAATCAATTTGAAAACGTTAAAAACTGAATTAACTAACCTCAAATTCGGTTTTTTTGTTCGAAAAGATGGCCTGTCCTTGAGATGGCTTCCCTGTGAGGCCTTTATTTTGTCCGATTCCTCTTCCACTTACTGTGACCACACTGGTAAGAGCACGTCTGAAAATGCAGGCATGGATTCATGGGATTTCCAATCGATTTGCGAACTAACTTCGAAAACTAGCCGCAGCAGCAGAAACAAAATAAAACTCTTATTCGAACAGAAAACAGAAATGAACAATCTATTCTATTCGAAATTCTCCGATATTTCTCAATAATTCCTCTTAGTCTGCAGTTTGGAAAAAATGGGAAAAAAGCCAAGCATTCTCTCGAAATACAGAGGGAAACCATTTTATAGCTGCTAAAACGGGGGGAGTCCATCAAAAAAAAAAAAAACATCGCAAAATGCATTGCAAACGTTCTCCTAGAATGCTCGTCGATGCTTTACATTTGCAATAAACAACAACAAAAGCTCCTCTAACCAGTGGGGTCGGTCGGTGTGCAGGCAGATGAAAGGTTCCTACGCAAATCCGATTATGTACTCTCTAGGCTTCCCCTCAATCGGGAACGGGAAGGTGGTTTGAAGTGAGTACATTCATGGTTTTTGTCGAGTTCCACTACATGCCTCTGAAGGGATGAAACCGAACTTGGTGTGGGTGCAAAGCTCCTTTCCTCCGTCAACCACAAATTGCGAAGTACATCAGGTATGCACATAGAATGCACGTCAATCGGCGTTGTTTCCCCTCGGTATTGCTCATACCATCGAAGCGCAACAACAGTTCCACTTCCTTTGTCTGCGTCACGGGCGTTGTCCTGATTTGGAATTTCCAGGCGCATGCACTTGGTTGATGTCGCTTGTTGCATTGTGTTGAGGCATTGGAAACCCTCACCATCATCCCTACCGAAATCCCAACGATATTTTGCTTGCGAAAGGAAATTCTAGAAAAACAGCCCATCCCCAGATATGCAACAAATGGCTCAAAGCTCTGTTTTACTGGGGAAAATACAAGGATTTTGTTGCGTGTGTTGGTATACCCACGCCCCTGGATTCGACGAAGCTTCCAAAGCTCTCGCTGGACAAAAAACACAAAAAGCTGGTGGTTTTCAATCCCCAACTCCCTCCCCATTTTCATGGAATTCGACAAAACGAAAAAGGCTCGAATTACAGGAGAGAAAATAATTATTGATTTGTCCATTTGCAACCAATTTATCGCCTTTCAAAAATACTCATATAGAGATTCTTTCTCCATTTCACAAGGGAAAAGTGTAAACAATTAATTGACTCCTTGTCGAGTGATTTTGCAACAGGACATTGATGTGAAAAGGTGCAGGTGTCCCAGCGGCTGTCAACAAATGTGCCAGATAATGAGACAAATGTGGCAGATGCTTGTCGGTTGAGGCACAGGTTCCGGATTCCGGAGTAGATGAAGTCATTGAATGTGCAACAGATTCCTTATTCTCTTGGCCCGCTACCCATTTGCAGTGAGTCCATTTCCATTTTCTTTCTTCTCAAACTCCAACCTAAGAGCACAACTCCACGAATGTGCACCAAGCACATTCACTTGCAGCTTCAATCTAACATAAGTCATTGTAGCTAGTTCCTCCATGAAATTAAAGTTAACAGGCAAATTTACTTTAAGGACACCCCTTTGACGTCATCAACTACCCAGAGATATGTCGTCTCAGCCGATTTCTGTGTTCACCTGAAGCCGTCAACAGTGGGACAGGCTCTTATTGACCAGATCCTCACACAATGGCTGTTCCTAGAAGAGCCCCAAGATGTGGTGTTCGATACTCATCAAATATTCATGGCCCAATGGCCACGGCAGCATAGTTACCCAGTGTGTCAACTGCTGCACTGTCTGTTCTCCCACACGGCTCCACCTCTCTTGAGTCCCTGACAAAGAAGATATGACAGCGAGGATAGAGACGAGCAATACACCATCAGTTTCAAATTTCGAGAACCCTGTATAAATCGTGACGCAACAAACGATGGCAACAACGCACTGTCATGTGACGACTTTAACATCGTTCTTCAGAAGAGCGTACGAAACTCACAAGCCAACAGAAGGAAGACGACCATCCAGATTTGGGCTACCTGTTATCAGACGCAGATGAGTGCAAAGGACCCATGGCCGAACGCCGTCAAATTTGTGCAATAAATCGATATTAAGCAACTGTGTCCTTCTGCAGAAACGAAGTATGTATAAGCGAAGTACAAGTGACATTTATTTAAACGTATTTTTAAACTACCTTTGCTCTTTAGGCCAATGAAAAGACACATAAGGAAAAACATCACCATCGACAGCTAGTGAATATTGAGGTTGTGAGGGAGCTATTTCCGTTTGCAATGAGGACGTCTGGAGGATTAGATTAAACCTTGACCCAGTCAGCAATTTCGAAAGAAGGACATCACGGTTGGCCAACAAAGGCACGCCCCTTTGGATATCTTTACCTATTCCGAAAGGTAAACTACATCGAAGTTCCTATCCTTTCAAGAATCCCCAACCTTGGAGTCGTCATGATTGTCGAGAAAATTGTTTCACAAAACATCCTGTCGCGATTTAAACGGGGCAAGGAGGACATCCAGGTTTTTACCTCAAACTGGCCAACCAAGGCATGCCCCTTAAAGAGGCTTAGCTTGTTACGCTTCTACATTGAATTTCCTATCCTGAAACCTTGGCGTCGTCCTGGTTGTCGAGAAATCATCTCAGAAAATATCCTTTCGCGATTTCAAGGGTGCGTAGGAGGACAACACGGTTTTCGCCTGAAACTGGCCATCCAAGGGACGTTGTCCTTGAAAGTCGTAATTTATTACGCTTCTACACTAATTCCTCGTATATCCTGGTATCGCTTGACCTTCGAATGTTCGGATTGTCGCCAAAATCGTTTCACAAAACATGCTGTTGCGATATAACCGGGCAAAAGAAGACATCAAGGTTTTCGCCTCTTACAGGCCAACCAAGGCATGCCCATTAAGGAGGCTTAGCTTATTACGCTTCTATATTGTATTCTCTATCCATTCAGGTATCCCCCAACCTTGAAGGCGTCCTGGTTGTCGAGGAAATCGTTTCACAAAACATCTTGTCGCGATTTAAAGGAGACAAAGGACAACATCCCGGTTTTCGCCTTAAACTGGGCAACCAAGGCACGCCCCTTTGAAAGTCTTGACTAATACGCTTCTACATTGAATTTCCTATACATTCAGGTATCTCCCAACCTTGGACTCGTCCTGGTTGTCGAGAAAATTGTTTTACAAAACATCATACCAACCAATTGCTCGATTTCTACGCATCAAATGAGGTTATCACGGAATTTGGCTCACAGAACTCATTCCAGGCACTTCCGCTCATGTTCTGTTATTAAGTTTTTTGATACATTTTCTTAATTTAAAATTGTCATTTAATATCTAATTTTTAGCGTAAATAGATAGTTTCTTAGTTTAGGTCGAAAGACGTAGAATAAGTATAAGTTTAGCTTAGTGCCCGCCGAAGGCCAATAAGTTACATTTAGCATTATTGTTCGTCTAACTAGTTTTAAGCATTTTTGTCTAGTATTTAAGTATATCATGAAATCGCAAATAAAAATTAATTAAAAAAAGAAAAAAAATAAAAAATAAAGGCACTTCCGCTCAAAAGTGCTAGCTTACTCCGCTTCTTCCATCGTGATATCCCTCATCCCCGGAATCGTCCTAATTACCGAGAAATTTGTTTAACAAGACGATGTCCCCGTGAAATACACTTCGCCAGAATTTTGTTTATGTTCGACAAAAAATTGCGACTCAAGTGTGTTCGCAGTTTACTGGATATTTTCGTGCGAAATGTGCCATTTTTACAAAAGTCGATTTTCTCAAAATTTGCGTCAAAATTTCACCTCAAGTGCATGGGGCTGAGTGTGGGGAGGACATTCAATTTGAATTCCATCAAAAATCCCATCGGAACTCTTGGAAATTCGAGAAAAGTAGGGGGTTTTCATTTCTCGTGACGTCACCAAAGAACTAATCAGAGAAGGGGTGTTGCTGCTTGTCTGGCAATGCTAGCGTTGCATGGGTATTGAGGAATGGGTGAATGGGAAGGATTTGCTTGGTTTGTCGAGTGAGAAGTGAAGGGGTGCGTTTTTAAGAAGTCCGTGGCGGTCGTGGAGGGTCGGTGGGTTTTTCTGTCGAAGAATTTTGCAGTCATCGTCAGCGTCGAAGTGTGGCGTTGCCATGCATGGTGAGTTGAGGCTGGGGCTATAATAAAGGGGAATGTTTTAAGGATTCCTGTATAATAAGCGGGACCACAATGATCAGCGCAATAACCACGATGTATTCATGGGCTCTGAATTGCTTAGGTGACTGATTCGCTTTGCTTACCACTTGTGCTATCTGTCACTATGAAGGGTCGGACGGCAGAAACGTGGCAGGATTTGAATCACTGATTTCTAACTTAGACACACTTCTGTCTTGGATCAATCCGCACCCGTGTCTGAAGACAGGTTGCGTGGCTGAGGTTGCTTCGGAATGGGTTTCATTTAGCTCTGTGCTCGTCGCATCATGATTGACTGGTGGTGTTAAGTGACGTCATTTCAATTTTGATTTAACATAGGCGACGTTATGCGACTGAACGTCGCACAGTGGTTTAACAGCGGAAAAAAGGTTTTTGGACAAAGTCCTCCGTAGCCCTCTTAGTTTCATGTCAAAGTACTCTTAGATAACCCAGGCTCATGATTTCAAAGCCTTTTTCAATATATATATACTATACACTTATTTACAAGTTCTCCAAGTCAACCAAATATTTTTTCACGAGCCTGTATCTGTGGCTGTATCCCAAGCTTCATAAGATAAAAAAGTTTTGCACAACTACATACATACGTGACAGGATATGAGTTGTCAGCTTTACTATTTATCGATTGCTTTCATATGTATTGATGCACCTGCGCTGCATTGGCAGCATCTGGAAACAAAGAAAAAACTGTTCACCAAATTGATTAACAAAAATCAACTGGCAAGCTAATCATGTACTTTAGCAGCAGACAAGAAAATTACCAGCCTTGCCAATTTCATACACATTCCATATTTATCTTAAACAATTTCATTTCAAAAACAAACAAAAAAAAGGTCACCAATCATTTTTTTTTCAGTCGATAGCCGATTGCGCCACCCAGAGATGTCCTCCGGGGCGCTTTGAACTGAATCAATTAATCTACTTCAGCCAGATGGTTTGACTGTCAATTTAAGCGATATTTTCTAATGTCCACTTCACGTACATACATAATTCCTTAAAGGTTAGGTTAGGTTCATGTGGCTGACTGGCGAGAGCAGTCCCACTTCCACGCTCAACTCCTGCTGGCATTTAGGGCGTGCTAAGGTTTAGTTGGCCAGTCGCACAGATTATCGGGGGGGACTGTGAAGCCAGCATCCCAGATAGGGGCCAGAGCAGAGGAGCCACTTCACCTAGTACATTTGCATGTAAAACCAGAAAAAAAAGCATGGAAATCAATTTGAAAACGTTAAAAACTGAATTAACTAACCTCAAATTCGGTTTTTTTGTTCGAAAAGATGGCCTGTCCTTGAGATGGCTTCCCTGTGAGGCCTTTATTTTGTCCGATTCCTCTTCCACTTACTGTGACCACACTGGTAAGAGCACGTCTGAAAATGCAGGCATGTGCTCATGGGATTTCCAATCGATTTGCGAACTATATCTCATAAGATAAATCCTGTTTCCTTATACATCATTCTATTGGTCTGTTCTTGGCTATTTAAAATAGAAAAAAAATATATTAAAAAAATCTTCACATATACCTTCGATAAGTATCTTCAAACAGAGGTGTTAAAAAAAAGACTATCTACTCTGGGTCGCCGTGGCATAGTGGGTAAGTGCGTCGACTTCTACGCAGAGGGTGCCAGGCTCGATACCCGAATTTACCACCTTTGATAATTCACGGCTCCGCCTCTTTCGAGTCACTGACAATGCTCAAAGAGTGTTCCTGTCTACAAAAAGCTTCTAAACTTCGCCGTTCAGAGTCGGCATTAAACTATAGGTCCCTTCCACTCGTGAAAAGAACAATAGCACGCACAACACAAGTGGTTGTTGAGAAGCTAGGCCTAGGTCCGTCTCGGACTTTACCGCCTCCCATATTATTATATTATTAGCACTAATATCAGTGCTAAATCCATAAAAAAGGTGATACTGCGGAGCCTGCAAACTATCGCGGTATATCTTTCTTCAATACTGCAAAAGCGGCTAAACACTTGGATAGAAACCAACCACTTAGTAAAGGAGTTTCAAGCAGGATTCAGATCCGGCTATTCAACTATCAACCACATCTTTGTGTTGAACAGCATAGCCAGTTCATACATAAATCGGAATAAGAAGCTGTATGCATTCTTCGTAGATTTTCAAGCAGCTTTCGATTCAGTGAACAGAAACGCTTTGTTTTATAAACTGTATGGATTGAAGATGTCATCGAAATTCTGGAAAGTCTTGCAAAATCTCTACGGAAGCACAAAGGCAGCTGTGTGGAATGGGGAGGAACTATCGGCATGGTTCCGTACTTATTCGGGGTTAAGACAAGGATGTTCGCTAAGCCCTAGCATGTTTGCCCTCTTTATTTGTTTTCTTCAATTGATGATTAATAAGCTATGCAACTATGGAGTCTATACGTGAACTTAAGAAAAATCAAAGATAATAATATTCAAAAGAGTAGGCGGTAGAACAGCGCGTAATGAGAAATGGCATTATAATAGAATAAATATAGAAGTTGTCAAAGAGTACAAATATCTAGGAATTTTATTGACTAGTAATCTTAATACGAAGAGACATCTCCAGGAAAAGCTCAACAATTCAGTTAACTGTTGTTAATAACAACATCAACCACAGCAGTAAATTCAAGGTATTTGAAGCGGTTTCGGAGGCGGTAATGTTATACGCCGCGCAAGTGTGGGGACATAAAGCCTATGAGGAAGTGGAGACGTTGTAATGTTTTTTTTATTAAAAGGATTTTCCATTTGCCTACAATGACGTCAAACTACATGCTTATGCTGGAAACAGGATTATCTCCTCTATTTGTAAGAACACTCAAGATGCAAGTCAATTACATACTGCGGGTAATTAAAATGCCAGATAACCGACTTCCGAAAATAGTGGCTTTGCAAGCAATTCGGAGATAAACAGCGTAGTATCAAAAATGGTTGGAATTAGCGCATACATGTGGTATACAGTTGAACGTGGAAAGCCTGGACTTGGAAACAAGTCGATGAGGAGGCGAGAAAAAAATTTCTGGAGAAAGCAACATCTTCAACGCATCGCAGTACGTACAACCGGCTCAATTACAATCTGGGGAGTAGAAATTATTTCATAGATTCGAATAGTATCCGGAAAATATCAACAATGTTCAAGCTGCGTGAAGAACTTCTAAAACTTAATTTTATTCCCCACAGGGAGGACCTCCCGATACTATGTACTCTAAATGAAAGAGAAGATATCATGCACTTCATAGGCAGGTGTCCAATTTTAAATGAGACTAGAAGAAGTGTTTTTGAGAAGGACTACTTATCTGAAATGGAAATAGTATCACTGCTTAATTAAATGAATATAATAAAGCTCTTTAAATACTGTGAAATTGCTTTAAAATATATCGAGAGTATATTAACAGAATCTTTCTAAAATTGATAAATTGATAGAGTAATACACTTAAATTATATATACCTTAATTAAAGAAATTAGATGCAATGTTTAGTAACGTAATAATTGTCAATCTGGCGCTGACGGCAAAGCCATGCTATAATAATTTTTATTAATAAAATTACTTACTTAATATTATATTATTATATTATGAGTCTTAAAAAAAATCCACGCCAACCTACGCGTAGCGACTTATATCAACGTGTGCTTCATACCTTCAAGTTCCGGCACGGAGCTGCAACATCTTGCATCCTTCAGAGTTATGTTCAAATTTGTTGCGCTGTTGACTGTTTTCTGTTGCTGTTGTTTGACTCTGGTCATGGTGCAAAAGTCACAATTTCTTAGCCAATAATCGTTGGAATGAATGCAACCAGGACTTTATTTTTAAAAGAAAAATAAAGCTTTCTTTTAAAATGGAGTAAATGGATCCAAGAACGGAGCTCTGAGATTCTTAATTTCTTATTGCACAAATTTGCAGGGGCTGCGTTTTGTCGTTTGTTGGACTGTAGACGAAAAGCTGCAAGAGACTCTAGCAGGAGACCTTGTTTATCTGAAAGCTGCAATCGTGCTCTAGTACCTCACAAAATTTCACATACACTCACAGCAAAACTGTGTAACAAACAAAATGTAGTTAATTAATAAAACTTAAATGCAGTTCGAATTGACATATTTCAATTTCTAAAAACCATAAACAAAAATATGAAAATTAAAAAAAAACTTGCTATTTCTAAGCAAAATAAAAAAAAAGGCACTTCATTTAAACACAAAATTGAGCATACACTCTAACTAAAGTAAATTCGAGTTACGACTAAAACACAAAACAAAAACAGTTACAAATAAAATTTCAGAAATGCGTGGCACCTCCTTCAGCATCTATGACAGCTTGTAACCGCCGTGGCATGGATTTTACCAGTTTTTCAGTAAAAGAATGCTGCATCCCTTCCCAAGCTGCCTGAATTTTAGCTTTTAGCTCCTGCTTATTGGAGCAGGTACTTTTTTTTTAACCCGCACTTTTATTTCGTGCCATAGATGTTCAATAGGGTTAAGATCCGGCGATTGTGGGGGTGTTTTTAGCTGCTTTGGAGCGTTATAAAGCAACCATTCGCGTACTAAATAGGAGGTGTTCTTCGGATCATTATCTTGTTGGCAGTAGAAAACCGAAGGTAGACCTAATTTTACTGCGGAACTTCGTAAATTTCGTTTTAAAATATTCAAATACCCAATTTTGTTCATAGTATTTTCTATAAATTCGAACTTTCCACAGCCATTTGAAGGCATACAATCCCCACAACAGCACAGATCCTCAGCCGTGTTTTATGGTTGACTTTATATTTTTAGCTTTGAGAGCTGTATTTGGTTCCCTCCAAACAATTTGTTTGCCATCAGACCCAAATAAATTTATTTTTGTTTCATCTGAAAACAAAACACCGTCCCAAAAGCTTTCCGGGTGGTTTACATATTGTCAAGCAAACTCCAATCTTTTGTTCTTATTAACTAGGGAAATGTACGGCTTTCTTCGGGCCACCTTCTTCCTACCATTTAAATTATTCTTTCTCAAGACTCTGCGAACGGTTTCCACTGAAAGAGGCTTATTAATTACGGATGACACCTCAGCCGTCAACTTTGGAACGCTAGATTTTGGATTGGACTTGATTGTCCGAACAATATACCGCTCGTTTTGTTCTGAGAGCAATTTTTTTCGTCCCCTACCAGGTCTGTTTTTTAGTGTCCCTTCATATCTTTAATTGTTAGTTATTTTTTTGTATCGTTGCATGCGATCGCCCTACAGTTTCTCCTATTTTTCGCATCGACTTCCCGTCGCAAAATAGCTTAATTATGAGCATTATCGTTGACAAAGTAGTCTGTTTTCGCATGTTTTCCATATTTTCGCACAAAGAAGAGAATATCGGTATTTTCAGTTCAAAAGCATGTGCAGAAATGATCATCAGCGACATTTGTTGCTTCATTTCTGAACAAATTCGCATGTATCCATTCTGCGAAGCTTGTGTATAACGCACACATGACATCTGTATGCTCAATTTTGTGTGTCGATTTCAGGGGTTGTTTCCTTTTTCATGCGAAAAGTACTGGTAGGAAGTCGCCTGTCTGTGAATTTGGCATATACTCTTGTTTAAGATATGTATTCAGTTATGATTGTATACCAAAAAAATAAAACAAAAAAGTGGTCGGCCTTATAACAGCACGAATATGAAGTAATGATAGGTGTATGCTCAATTTTGTGAGGTACTGTATATTCTCATGATGTAAAGACCATATCGATCTACAGACACGTTTAGCCGCGAGAGGTTTTTAAGTTCAGCAATATAATCTGCAAAAAATGCCAATTGGGTTATTATAACCAAGCTGTGACGAATACTAGTTCAGCGAAGTAATAACTATTTAACTTTTCCACCCGTTGACCGATTTTAATGTCATTTGAAACATAGTACAAGTGCTAAGAAATCTTTTAGTGGTTTGAAAAGGCGATATTTTTTTTTCCACTTAAGCTTACTCCATTAATAACTGTGCTTTGTAATTTTGAAGTGCTCAATAAAACGATCATCGGCGCTTAATAATTCATCATAAAATCTTGGCAGCACCGACGACATTTATAACATTTGTGTTAGTCAAGGGTGAAACCGTTTAAGGTGATGGTTGATCGTTAATGGTTACAATCTTCGGTTTTACTTAAAAGCAAAAACACTTAATAATTATAAAATAAAAAAATGTTCATCAAATGAAAAGAATCGTTTACGAAGCCAAAACGGAATGCATAGCAGAGACACTCTGAGTATATCAAAAATTGCATACTTATGGATGTCAAAAGAATTCAAAATGATCTAATACATCAACCACACCTGCAGATGTAAGCCACATACAGCAACCTAAACAATGAATGAATGAATTCAGGAATGAACACCCAGAAATTAATGACTGGAAGCATTATTTTTATCCGCGCTTATTCCTTAAGCGGCAATAGATATGATGAGTAAGTTAAGCGGATATAGGATTCGTTGTTAGTGTATTTTACATGCAAATTGAAATTTAGGAGTATATACGCTTGTAAAAAAACGCAGTTATTATTGCTGTGCAGTAATGCGTCTGGTGATTTTATGACCAAGCCAATGTTTATTAACCGATCATTAAATTCAAGATGTATGAAACAATGCAACAAAAACCAACTTACAGTGTATTAGAGAGCCAACAAAAAATCATAGATGACTGCCAGTTTATTTAATGATTGGTTTAATCATTGCTTTGTTCCTGACGTAGAAAATTATCTAAAAAAAGAACTTAGCATTTAAAGTTGTTCTACTTTTAGAAAATACGCCATCCCATTCGACTGATTTAAGTCATCCAAGTCATCAAGTTCAAATCGAATTTTTACCGCCCAACACCAAATCGCTATTACAGCCTTTAGATCAGGGCATAATAGCAGCATTCAAAGCTTACTACATTCGGAAATCTAATATTAGAGAACATGGAGTCAGCAAATATTACGGTTAAAGAAGTCTGGAAACAATTAATAATTTGAAATTCCGTTGAAATTGTTGATGCGTCACTTAAATAAATTCGTCCTTCAACACTAAAAGCTTGCGGAAAAGCACTAATACCGGAAATAGATGTTCAGGGCACTGTTTCTACACCAATAGAAGATGAATATAGGAACATAGTGAGATTGGCGCATGCAGTAGAAGGTGATAGATTTGATGAATTAACAATGGCTGATATTCAAGAATTAATTGCGGACGACGAAATAAACGAAGCAGATTTAGTGGCAATGACAAATGAAGAATCAGTTGGAGATAGCTCTGACGATCTTTCCGATCTTGAAAATGAAAACTTTTCACTAAAAAATATCGACAAAGTTTTAAATATGGCAAAGCAGTTGGAAGAATACATTTTGGAGAACGACCCTTTAAGTGACAAAGCAGAAATATTTAAAAGAAATCTTCAAAAAAATTTAACTCCCTATCAAGGAATTTATAAAGATTTGCGAAATAAGAGCAAACAAACTTCAATACACGATTTTTTCAAACCAATAATCGTCGAAAGGATGCCCGAATCTGATTTTGAACTAGTACGATCAAAACGTTCGAAACAAATCATACTAAGCGATGAGGAGGAGTAGAAAGTTATCGTTCTATTTTGGCTTTAAATTATTAAATCTTTCAACTTGAATATTTTACGTAGAATTGAAATTTTATTTTATTTTATTTTATTTTATTTTGTTTTGTTTTTGTTTAAATAAATGGAGTGTAATTAAATTACATAATATGTATGGTCTTATGACTCAACAAATAAATACACAAAATTATATTAAGCACATTCAATATTTTATTGAAAATTTTCTTACTTTGGAACCAAACTCACTCAAATTTCAAAGCGTTGATATGGCGTCTCATGCAGGCACAAGCGTTTGCACTTAGCCTCTATCAGCGAACTCCTACTCTCACCTCCACGTGGTGAAATCTGGGAGCCGAGCACCTTCGATCGAAGATGGGGTAACCAACCCCCGTGGGACGTCGTTGGCGGCTGAAGACGAGAGAGGAGGGAGAGTGTGCCTGTACCAGGGAAAATCTCTCTTTATGGATGGCGGCGGAGGAGCTGGAAAACTGTCTGGCCAACGGCGGCATCCGAAACTCCAGTCAGAAGGAGCTACCTGGTGGGCAGTCCTTCTAGAGCTACTTCGACATTTCCGGAGCACAGGTCTAGAAGGTTTTTTCAAGGCCAGGTCGGGGCCTTAGAATTGAGATGGCGGCGGAAGATCGCAATAGTTTTAGGGACAACGCTGGCGCTCACAGTCTCAGCGAGGTTACCGACACCGGATAAACCCGGACCCTATCCCCGAAGGTTACATAATATGGCCTGGCCTCCCAGTTGGCGTGGAACTCCCTCACCACGTAAAAAATTGTATGGTTCAGAGACAAACAAACTGCCTCGGATACGCACGGAATTGATGTCGACGACTCCAGCAAATGATGCAAGGTCAACATTTTCTGCACGTTCTGCACGTGGGATGTTAGGTCCCTTAACAGACCACGTGCAGGCGAAGAACTCGCGGAGGCCCTGGACTGCTACAAAGCAGACATTACCGCAATCCAGGAGGTGCGGTGGAATGGGCCGGGAAAGAAAAGGATGAGAAACTGCGACATCTACTTCGGTGATTGCAACTGAGAGAGGCGCTTATTTGGATGTGGATTTGTTGTTCGAGGCAGACTTAGGCAAAAAGTCTTAAGCTTTGTCTGTAAAAGCGAACGCCTCATAACAATCCGCATCAATGCTAAATTCGGGAACATCAGCCTGATTTGCGCCCACGCGCCGACAGAGGACAAAGATGACAACAGCAAGGATGATCTATGATCTATGATCTCCTAGAAAGGATATACGATCAATCGATCGACACCAAGACCGTTCTAGGAGATTTCCACGCAAAGCTGGGCAAGGAAGGCATCTTTGCTAGAGTCATCGGGGAGCACAGCCTGCACTGGACTCAGGTTGTTGGACTTCGGAACGGGCCGGAACCTCTTCGTAGCCAGTACGCGGTTCCCTCACCTCAACATCCACAAAGGGACCTGGCGGTCTCCTGGTCAATCAACCGTCAACCAGATTGATCACATTGCGATCGACGTCAGGCACTCCTCCAGCATTCTTGATGTCTGAACGTTCCGAAGAGCCAACATCGATTCGGATCACTTCCTTGTTGTAGCCAAGATAAGAACACGGATATCGATAGGACAACGGAGCAGAGCAAGCCCAAAACAGTTTGACGTCGGAAAGCTACAATCGCAATTGACTGCTAGCAACTTTGCCGATCGAGTCTCCCTAAAGCTCTCTCATCGACGAACAATGGAAGCGTTTTCAAAACGCCATCAGGGAAGCTGCATCTGTTGTGCTGGGTTTTAAAACGCCACCCCAAAAAAACCCTTGGTTTGACAACGAGTGCAGGCAGGCACATTCAGCGAAGCAAGCAGCATACAAGGCGACGCTGGACAGAAGGACGAGAGCGGTTCGTGAGCTCTACGAACTAAAAAGAAGGGAAGAGCACCGGCTGCTCAAAAAGAAAAAGAAAGAGCATGAAAAGCGCGCGATCGAGGAAATGGAGAGTTGTTACGGCAGAAATGACGTCCGAAAGTTCTACCAACAAAATTCGGACAGAAGCCTGTCGTGACGCAGAGGGACAACTCGTAGTAGATTCGCAGTCGATACTGAGAATCTGGAAAGATCATTTCTGTAGACTGTTAAACGGCGAGGAAGACTCCAATTCCGCTGTCAGGAAGAATGTTCCACTTCACACAACTGACGATGATCGACGAGAATTCCGTCCCCCCGAATTAGACGAGGTCAAGATAGCAATATCAAGACTGAGGCCTTACAAAGCTGCCGGTGTGGACGGATAGGCTGGTTGGGAGCATCCACCTACTCATCTGTAAGATATGGTCGGAGGAAAGCATGCCGACGAGTGGAATCTCAGTATCGTTTGCCCGATCCACAAGAAGGGAGACCCCTTTGACTGCACCAACTATAGAGGGATAAGTCTCCTCACCATCGCCTATAGGATCCTCTCTGCCGTTTTGTGTGAGCGCCTGAAACTATTCGTCAACAACCTGATAGGTCCATATCAGAGTGGATTGAGGCCGGGGAAGTCCACCATCGACCAGATTTTCACACTACGGCAGATCCTGGAGAAGGCACAAGAAATGCAGATCGATACCCACCACCTTTTTGTCGATTTCAAGGCCGCATCAATGACAGCGTGCATATGGACGAGCTATACAACGCCATGTCTACTTTTGACATTCCTGCCAAACTCGTCAGGTTGTGCAGGATGACGATGGAGAATTATCGCTGCTCCATCAAGGTCGGTAACGAACTCACTGAGACCTTCAATGTCAAAAAAGGATTTAGACAAGGCGACGCGCTGTCATGTGATTTCTTTAACAGCATCCAGGAGAAGATCGTGCAAGAGAAGTAACTTCGAGTTAGTCGAGGACTTCGTCTACTTCGGCTCGCAAGTAAACAGTACGAACAACATCAGTAACGAGATCAAACGCAGAGTAACTCTTGCCAACCGCTGTTTCTATGGGCTCAAGAGGCAATTGACTGCTAGAGCCATCTCTCGAAGGACCAAGCTGACTTTATACAAGACCTTGATCATCCCATTCCTGCTGTACGGCGCGGAGGCATGGACAATCTCAAAAGCGGATGAGGAATTCCTTGGTCTCTTCGAGAGAAAAGCTCTGCTTGGGGTCTTTGATCCTGTTTGCGTTGATTGCTATTGGAGGAGAAGATTCAACCACGAACTGTACGGGCTTTACAGCGACATGAGTCTAGTCAGGCGTCTTCGGATCCAATGCCTAAGATGGCTAGGACCAGCTCTAGCTCGAAGAGTCTTCGACTCCGAACCCGTGGGACAACGCAACAGAGGACGCCCGCGTTTAAGGTGGCGCACCCAGGTGGAGAAGGCACCTCAACCAACTTGGCGTGCGACACTGGAGACAGCTAGCCAGAGACCGTGCTTTCTCGAGAGGCTTGTTGGTTGAAGTCCCAGGTCCACTCCGGACTGTAGCGCCAAATAAAGAAGAAAGAAGGAACCAAACTCTGTTTTTTTGTATGGAGTTAGAGTCTCCTACAACGCGATTTCCTATAACGCGGAGTTTTTCAGGAACCTATTCATCGCTTTGTAGGAGGTTTACCTGTACTCTTCTTTTAAAAATATAAATGCTGGTCTACCGCAAGGGAGTGTCCTTGGCCCTCTGCTATACCTACTGTATACTAGTGACTTATCACAAGAAGCACACACTGTTCTAGGCACGATATCGCCATTTTGGTAACAGCCAAGATTGAATAGTCTACAGCAAAATTAGAACGTTCACTAGATCAGATAAACGAATGGATGAACTTCTGGCGAATTGTCCCTAATGAAAGCAAATGTGTCCATATTAATTTCACTTATAGGCAAGTTAATAACTTGCCAGTCTTCTTAAATCGTGTCCAAATACATTTTGGCAATGAAGCGAAACACCTTGGGATGACTATTGACGTGAAACTCAAGTGGAAGGAGCATGTTAAGAAGAATCGTGCAGAAGTTGACATGAAATATAAAGATCTGTACTGGCTTATTGACAACAAAGTGCTTGTATACAAGCAAATCCTAAAACCAGTTTGGACGTTTGGCGTACAACTTTGGGGTTGTACCAAAGCAAATAAGATGAGCATAATACAGTCTTTTCAAAATAAGGTGCCTAGAACCATCGTCAATCAAATGAAAGCGATGTACGAAAGCAACTCCGCGTATGTATGGGATGGTGAACGTGTATCTGATGACTTTGAAACGCAAATGGGAGTCAAACAAGGCTGTGTACTAAGCACGCTACTCTTTATTTAATTTATAAATGATATTGTAGAGGCAGTTGGAGAAGGAATTCAGTTTGGAGGTATGTAGATACCAGGACTACTTTTCGCCGATGATATAGTTTTTCCTTCGGCATCAGTTGAAGGAATTCAGCTAATGATCAAACGGCTTGAGTGTTATTGTGCACTTTGGTACCTTTCTCTTAACTTAGAGAAATCTAAAATTGTCATATTCAGAGCTGGTGGCAGTAGATATGCCGCTAATGAAAAATGGACGTACAAAGGAGAGACTGTTTCAATAGTTCGGGCGTAAAAGTATCTAGGCATATTAATTACGAATCTTAGTATGAAAAAGCATCTCCAACTTAAACTAGATGAGGCGAAAAGATCTGTTTCTTCAGTATGGGGCCTGTTGGGGTATGGAGGACCCCTGGTGCTGGTTCTCGGGTTCTCGATGAAAAAAAATAAAAAACACGGATTCTCTTTCAAGTTTGTGGGTTATAATCATTTTATTAGAACACGTCTTACCTCGTTGACGTTCGGTTTTAGAAGAATTAAGGGCTTTAAATATGGCTGAGTGGCTTCCGGGTTACTAACTTTGGTACGAGAGACATCTAGCTACTGAACATTGAAATAGGTGCTAGAAATTGTCAATTCGATGTTAAGTGACGTTTAAACCTAAACAGGGCCGATGCATCAATAGTAAATATATTGAGCACAGCTCTAAGCTTAAACTATTTCGTGCGACTGCTGTCTCTATACTACTGTATGGTGCTCAAGTTTGGAGTTATTGCCAGTTTGAAGAGGTTGAAAGATTCCTGAGATATTCTCTAAGTCCGGTTACAAAAGTCCACTCCAAATTATATGCTGCATTTGGAAACAACAGTGCCACCCCTATTTTTAGACACGCTTAAACTGCACTTTGAATATGTCATAAAAGTACTGGTGATGGAAGAGGAACGGCTGCCTAGACTAGTGCTCAGGAGAGCTATATCGACAAGGGGAAATCTTATCCAAAAAGTGGGAGGAGCTGGGGGATAGCATCGGTGAAAATGTGCGCATTGCTGCAGACATTAGCACTGCTGGCAAGCTCCACTTTGTACGTCCAATGTAAAGCGGAAGCAGTAACTTCGCAACATAGAATGCTTTACAGTCAACTAAATTACAATCTTCAAGAACACACGTACTTTCTTAATCGCTTTCCGCTGGAGATGTTTACTTTAATATTTAAATTAAGAGGTGAAATAATCAATTTGAATTACATCCCACACCGTCCTGACCTGCCAATTGTATGTGACCTGTGTAACCTTCAAGAAATGGAGGATGTATACCATTTTTTTTCCAGATGTCTTAATCTTAAGAGAGTTTCGCGTGAGATACTTTGGTGTAAGCACAATGCATACGAATGATGTTCTGATCATTTTAAACGGTAAACTTGGTTGGGAGGCTCTGTACAGATACACTTCGATCGCACTTAATTACAGAACACGTATTATTGAAGGCGACTTCTAAAGAAACACATGTATGTATTTATTAAATTAATAAAGCGAAATGTATTTAATGAATTGTCAATCTGGTAGACGGCCTTGGGCCAAACCATGTTCAACTAAAGTTTATCAAATTGTAATAGTTTATTTAAGTACTTTTTCCTTTAAATAAAGTTTTCAATTCAATTCAAAAAAAAATTCCATCGTCAATGCACCATGGCATAAATCAGAAACGACGATATCCACAGAGATCTTGGAATATTACCACTTCAAGATGAAGTTAAGAACTTTGCTTATAAACATAAGCGCCGCCTAGAAGAGCACACAAACATTGCAGTTCACCCGATCCTTGAGGAAACTTATGTCTTGCGCCGACTTCAAAGGATTCGACACCTTAATCTCGTACACCCGCGCATGATTACGGTGTTAGCAGGAACTTTCATTGGAGAGTAACCTGCCGATGATTACCTAAATTATGAAATGCAAACTACTGGTTAAGTGCTTCACTTACTTGTAGTCTTAAAAAAAATACAGGGAGGTGGTTTTAGTGAGTAAAAATCTCACAGTTCTCTGTGCGAACGTTCGCCATAGAGTCTTGTCGAAGATTTCCACCTATCCACGGAAAAAAAAAAATGTTTATGCTGAGTTTACGGAACGATAGGAGATGTTAACGACAGAGGACATAGTTCCGGGAGCTATACATGTCCGGAACGACACGAATGCACCAGCAGCCTCGCCTATCTACCTACCTCGGCGACGTAATTCCATACTTTATACCATTCACTGTGGAAATGCAAATATTACCCTCTCATCCCTCGGAGTTCAGGCAACTCTGCCTACGATTACATAGCACTGCAGGTGGTTGCAAGTCTAATCAAATCCTTTCTTCTTCATTAGAGCGCCAAGTTTTTTTCTTAGTTTTCTTGGCCAGTAAGTCTTAAATAATAAAGTCTGTCCTAAGGACTAAAAAAAACAACAAAAAAAGGAAAAGGATACCGAAAGGTAAATAGTAAGTTAGATAAGATTATTTTAGAGTACCCGCGAAGGGTCAGTAAGATAGAATTAAGGACATGAATTGTTAGATATTAAGATAGGTTTTTATGTAATTTTTGTCTAGTATAAGTTGTCGTAAGAATTAAATAAAAATGAAATTAAAAAAAAATCCCCTCTTCTTCACTCACTCCTCATGGCATAGGTCCTGCTTTACATCCCCAGTCATCTCATTCTTTGGTGTATTCTTTGTGAGGCGGGACAGTTGGGGATAGACCTGGTTCTCAACCAACAAGCCTCTCAAGGAAGAGCGATCTCTTGCTAACATCTTCCAGTTGGGTGAGATCCTTCTCCACTTGTGAACACCATCTTCGGGGACGGTCCCCCCCGTTCAGGGTCTGAGTTGAAGATTCCTCCTCACAGAGGCTATGTGCAGCGAGTCCATTGTCATTCATCTCTCATCTTCGTGGCACTAGCCTGCAGGATGGAGCCCCCTCCAAAGCAATTAATCTCCCCAGCACAGAACACGCGAGCTCTCACAAGGTGTCTCCCAGCTCGCACACCAAGAGGACTAAGGACCGCCCTAGTTATTTTGTTCCAAAGACCCGGAGTCCATGCCCCCTCCCCCCCCTCACTCCTTCCGACCGTCTCAGTTACGCCAAGAGCATCAAAGACCATTTTCCTAACAGACCATTGAGAGAGGTTCGTGAAGAAATCCTCAGAAAATGACTGAAATTACGGTTTTGAGAAGGAAAAATCAATTCAACCTAAAGCCTGCACATCATTCGCATCAAGCGCAGTCTACTCTCATGCATGAATGACAGCAGATTTGACATCACTCTGAGAGGGTGAGTGCTTCTGTTGTCCTGCTCTTGCCTGGCTACAGCATCCTAACTCAACGTATGCAAATACATTGCTTGTGATAATTACTTTACTTGCCACCATTTCCTTTTTCTCTCTCCCTTGACTGAGCTGCGTTCGCGATAAAATTGATTTACATCCGTAGGGTACATATGTGCACACACACTCGTGCGCTAGCTGAGATGAGAGTGCGTTTTTTACTCTATGTTGGTTCAACAAGAGGTGAGAGAGGAGGACTAGTCATTAGAGGGTGGCTGGGTGCGTGTCCGTTTGAATCGGGGATGCTCTTAAAGGGATGAATGCTTGCATGCGAGGTAATTTGGTTTCGTACCATAAACGAGTGGACAGTATACCCCTTTGCTTTATAAATGAATAAATTGAATTTTATAGATTGGTGCAGGACAGGCGTCGAGATGGATTTGAGCCGCCCAACCATGCATCAGGCACAACTCTCATTCGCTCTTACGACTCTTATTGCAATAATAATATCAAAGCACTCGTCTAGATTGCGTCATAAAACTCGCTCTTCCATTAAGGATGCCGAAGGTGCGAAATCACTTCAGACCAGGCGATGAGAATGGGCTGAAAAGGCAATGCACACGGTTTTTATTGACGCCCCGTGGAGACGACCAAAAGCCATAAAACACTGCACACTGCCTGTGGCATCGTAAAAGTCACCACTCCACGAATGCACTCGGCCATCCCCGGGTTCATAAGGGGGGTCCACGTGCGTTGGCCAGGGCCGGCAGAAGGAGTTTTTCAATTTCGCTTGACGCAGTGATCTAATATTCCTGGCTCAACGGATAAACTTCATTTTCTGGCTTATTGGCGCTGGAAATCAGTCGTGTGGAATTAAATGAAATGAGAATGTGAAGGATGGCGACGCTCTCCCTTGATTATTTCCCTTGGTGTCATTTCAAGGGGGTTCACGGCCTCGTCATTCTTCTTCTCTTTCTCCGTCGAGTGGCACTGTAGTCTAAGTCCACGTCTGAGATCTCGCTAAGCACATGCTTGCGATCTAGCTAGTGCCGCGCCTGGTATGTGGCTCATGTTAAGTTACCAGTCGCGTATCGCTGAGCAGAGGAGGACATCAGGGCCTTCGCATCAAGCGGACCATCGAAAGAACTGACCCCATTACACTTCCCCGTTCTATTGCCTATTTAGTCTGATATCCCTGACTTATCCTAGACTTATTCTTACATCCCTGAATATTCTATCATCCCTTCAATCCCTCCTCCTAGTTGGCGTCCTAGCCCACAGTGCACATTGGATTTACCAAATCCCACGTCGGGGATGTCACAAATGTCGTGGTGTCCTCCTCTTGACTAAGGGCTACGCTGGTCGCAATGGAATTCATGTGGCTCTTCTTCCCTGGTTTGGTTAATTACAGAAGTTCCGGTCAAATGGTTTCCATTGAATGGGAACGACTGTATTTCACTTGAGTCGATGCCAACATGATAGATAGACTTGGAGACGATTTAAATATTTTCCTGTGTCTCCTTAACTTTGTATGCTGTGGCACTTTTTTATAACATGCGATAAGTTAGGTTAGGTTGAGGTGGCTGACTACAGCGCATACGACCAGCAGACACGCTTAGGCCAAGCATAGGCCCATTGTATTACCACACGGGTCTTAGGCTACCTATTCCGCAAACCAAATTGATAAAGCGAAGAAGAGGGCTAATTCTGGTGCTGCTCAGACAGCCCCCAGAAGTCTGAACCTGCGGAATGAGAGAGCACTGCAGTTACATAGTAAGTGTTCAATGGTTTCTTCCTCATCCTCGTCCATGCAGCTTCTACAGAAATCATTATAGGGAAGGCCTAGTCTAGAGGCGTGAGTTCATATGGCACAATGCCCTGTTAAAACGTCAATAAGAGATCTAAGATTTGGCTACTTAATCTGATCAAGCTAAGTGATCGCTTGGGATCGATCATAGGCCATAGTTGCGATAGTCTTAAGCAAGGTTATCAAATAAAGCTACCTCAATATCGACTTCAGGCGCGTAGTAGATATCAGACCAGTTGAGCACTGAAGAACAGAGAAGTCCATATTACGAAAAAGTCTGTTTCACATCCGCCACCGAATGTCATTCGCGAGAGTGGACATGTCCTTCAATCTTTTCTAGTGCCGGAGCATGATTGGCCGTGCTCCTGAGCGCGGCAGCCACTAAAGCCAATCCTTAGCTAGCCACCGATGACAAGTCTTAAAACAGGTGGCTTCAGCCTTTACATTCATCCATCCAGGTATCTTGGTGTCATCCTGGTTGTTCAGAAATTCGTTTCACAATCCGAATTTCGCGATTTAAACGGGGCAAAGAAGGACATCATGGCGTTTGCGTCTAAAAGACCAATCAAGGCATGCCCCTCTGAAAATATTAACTTTTTACGCTTCTACATTGAATTTCCTATCCTGAAACCTTGGCGTCGTCCTGGTTGTCGAGAAATCATCTGAGGAAATATCCCTTCCCGATTTCAAGGGTGCGTAGGAGGACAACACGGTTTTCGCCTGAAACTGGCCAACTAAGGGACGTCTTCCTTGAAAGTCGTAATTTATTACGCTTCTACACTAATTCCTCGTATATCCTGGTATCGCTTGACCTTCGAATGTTCGGATTGTCGCCAAAATCGTTTCACAAAACATGCTGTTGCGATATAACCGGGCAAAAGAAGACATCAAGGTTTTCGCCTCTTACAGGCCAACCAAGGCATGCCCATTAAGGAGGCTTAGCTTATTACGCTTCTATATTGTATTCTCTATCCATTCAGGTATCCCCCAACCTTGGACTCGTCCTGGTTGTCGAGAAAATTGTTTTACAAAACATCATACCAACCAATTGCTCGATTTCTACGCATCAAATGAGGTTATCACGGAATTTGGCTCACAGAACTCATTCTAGGCACTCATTCCAGGTACTTCCGCTCATGTTCTGTTATTAAGTTTTTTGATACATTTTCTTAATTTAAAATTGTCATTTAATTAGGAAAATAGATAGTTTCTTAGTTTAGGTCGAAAGACGTAGAATAAGTATAAGTTTAGCTTAGTGCCCGCCGAGGGCCAGTAAGTTACATTTAGCATTATTGTTCGTCTAACTAGTTTTAAGCATTTTTGTCTTGTATTTAAGTATATCATGAAATCGCAAATAAAAATGAATTGAAAAAAAGGCACTTCCGCTCAAAAGTGCTAGCTTACTCCGCTTCTTCATGAAATTCCCCATCCATCGTGATATCCCTCATCCCCGGAATCGTCCTAATTACCGAGAAATTTTTTTACCAAGACGACGTCCCAGTGAAATACACTTCGCCGAAATTTTGTTTCTTTTCAGCAAAAAATTGCGACTCAAGTGTGTTCGAAGTTTACTGCATATTTTCGTGCGAAATATGCCATTTTTACAAAAGTCGATTTTCTCAAAATTTGCGTCAAAATTTCACCTCAAGTGCATGGGGCTGAGTGTGGGGAAGACATTCAATTTGAATTCCATCAAAAATCCCATCGGGACCCTTGGAAATTCGAGAAAAGTAGGGGGTTTTCATTTCTCGTGACGTCACCAAAGAACTAATCAGAGAAGGGGTGTTGCTGCTTGTCTGGCAATGCTAGCGTTGCATGGGTATTGAGGAATGGGTGAATGGGAAGGATTTGCTTGGTTTGTCGAGTGAGAAGTGAAGGGGTGTGTTTTTAAGAAGTCCGTGGCGGTCGTGGAGGGTCGGTGGGTTTTTCTGTCGAAGCATTTTTTAGTCATCGTCAGCGTCGAAGTGTGGCGTTGCCATGCATGGTGAGTTGAGGAATGGGTTATAATCTGGCGAAGCAAGAGGAGGAGAGAAGCGGACCAGTTAGTGGGCATTAGTGGGTGGCTATGAGGGAGTCCGTCAGTAAGCGTGCATGTGATGCTCATAAGAGGATGAATGCTTGCATGCGAGGTAATTTGGTTTCGTACCAAAAACGAGTGGACAGTATACCCATTTGCTTTATAAATGATTAAATTAACAAATTTATGCGTGAATTCTGTGGATTGTTGCGGCACAACAGACGTCGAGATGGATTAGAGCCGCCCAACCATGCATCAGGCACAACTCTCATTCGCTCTTACGACTCTTATTGCAATAATAATATCAAAGCACTCGTCTAGATTGCGTCATAAAACTCGCTCTTCCATTAAGGATGCCGAAGGTGCGAAATCACTTCAGACCAGGCGATGAGAATGGGCTGAAAAGGCAATGCACACGGTTTTTATTGACGCCCCGTGGGGAGGACCATAAAACACTGCACACTGCCTGTAGCATCGTAAAAGTCACCACTCCACGAATGCACTCGGCCATCCCCGGGTTCATAAGGGGGGTCCTCGTGCGTTGGCCAGGGCCGGCAGAAGGAGTTTTTCAATTTCGCTTGACGCAGTGATCTAATATTCCTGGCTCAACGGATAAACTTCATTTTCTGGCTTATTGGCGCTGGAAATCAGTCGTGTGGAATTAAATGAAATGAGAATGTGAAGGATGGCGACGCTCTCCCTTGATTATTTCCCTTGGTGTCATTTCAAGGGGGTTCACGGCCTCGTCATTCTTCTTCTCTTTCTCCGTCGAGTGGCACTGTAGTCTAAGTCCACGTCTGAGATCTCGCTAAGCACATGCTTGCGATCTAGCTAGTGCCGCGCCTGGTATGTGGCTCATGTTAAGTTACCAGTCGCGTATCGCTGAGCAGAGGAGGACATCAGGGCCTTCGCATCAAACGGACCATCGAAAGAACTGACCCCATTACACTTCCCCGTTCTATTGCCTATTTATTCTGATATCCCTGACTTATCCTAGACTTATTCTTATAACCCTGAATATTCTATCATCCCTTCAATCCCTCCACCTAGTTGGCGTCCTAGCCCACAGTGCAACAAGGCTACCATTGGAGTGCACATTGGATTTACCTAATCCCACGTCGGGGATCTCACAAATGTCGTGGTGTCCTCCTCTTGACTAAGGGCTACGCTGGTCGCAATGGAATACATGTGGCTCTTCTTCCCTGGTTTGGCCAAGTGCATAAGAACCGACCAAATGGTTCTCATGGTGCAGAAACGTTTGAACCTTGTAAAGACTCGACGTCGAATGTTGAGTACCACCAAGCCAACTGCCTCATTACCGGGAACCGCTCGTGTTTATATCTGCATCCAATTTGTTTGCAATATCTGCCAAGAAGGATATCGCAATGCGATTCAATGATAAACATCTGCTTAAGCTTGAGTGTACGAAGAGACATACTGTATAGGAATTGATTCCAAGATTGCCTGGCCTGAAGGCTGGCCAGCTAGACACTTCTAGCAGACACGACTTGAGGAGGATGATTTAAGCTGACAATGGAATTATTAGTAAACGTTCATCCTATTCAATAAATCAAGAGCAACCGTCAACATGTTGTGACTAAACCATGGACAAATTATTACTATTGATATTATTTTATTATTATGCCCCGCCTCTTACCCCTCCCATACCGCGCGCGGGGAGACTCATCAGCTTATTTTTTTGATTCGCATATTGTATGGCTTATTACACTTATAACAATTATTATTATTTTTTGTTTTTTCTTATTTATCTTCTTTTAGCGCAATAGAAGTTTAACAGTTCGCGACTCTTTATTTGGTGTTGACCATTTTGTGTTATGGTGGTTGAGCGGAGTTAAGAAAAGATAATCGACTTATATAATGTTCACGCTTTATTCATTTAATTAAGATATTTCGCGAGCTGGAGAGGCGACGACGGACAGTATCGAACGTTAAGTGGAAAACTGTGCCTATTGCTGTAGCGTTTACAAAATGTAACGTAGTCAAAAATGTAATAGAATAAGTATTAAGCAATAATTTCTTGATAGTTAAAGTATCGTTAAATATGCAGGTATTGAGATAAATATTTTATGTCGCCACAATACTCCCCTCCTAGTTAACAAGTTAACGAATGTGAGAAAAAAAATGTGAAGCAGTACATTCATTAAAAAAATTAATAATTCATGAATTCAATAGATAACATCTGCTTAGTACTTTTCGTCCTGATCGAGTAGTTCGACATGGCTACACTTCTGCATGCGTCTTTAATGACATCTCCTTTTCGGATACCAGGTCTTGTAATTGCTTGTTTGATCACGGGCGCTGATGATGATTTCTTCCTTGTCCAAAATGCAGTCTTCAACTGATCGAGTGAAATTTTTGGTGTTCAATGACTTTAAAATATTTTTAGTATCTCTCTAAAACCTGGTATGGACCCTCATAACGCTGGTGGAAGAGGTGATGTGACAGCGTCATTGCGGATGAATACATGTGTAGCTTCTCTGAGGCTTGGTTGCACGAATCCCTCGATGTTACTGTGAGCAGACCTTTGAGGAATTCTGAATCTACTGACTCTTTGTAAGTAATTTGTCGCGAACCAAAGAACCCTCCAGGTAGCCTCAGTGAAGTACCGTACAGCATTTCGGCCGGGGTTGACTAAAGGTCCAACCCCGTATGTTGACCGCAAACCCAACAGCACGGAAGGCAAAGCTTCACACCAGTCCTGCGTTTGATGACAACGGATGGCCGTTTTAAGAGCGCGATGCCAACACTCTATAAATCCATTCGACTGCGGATGATAAGGAGTTGTCTTCAAGTGTTGGATTCCTAGAACGCGTGTTAATCCTTTGGAAACCGTGCTTTCAAGCTGCCTGTCTAAGTCTGTTGTTATCCGTCGTGGAACGCCGAATCGGGATATCCAACCAGATAGGAATGCTTTTGACGCGTTTATGGCCCTGATATCCGGTAAAGGGAAAGTCTCTGGCCAACGGGAAAATCTGTCGATGCATGTGAGTGTAAGGAGCGATTGCCCTGTGTTGACGATAGGGGACCAACGATATCCACGTTAATGTACTCGAATCGGCCTTCCGGATGCACATATAAGTTTTCAGGGGTGCACGGTTGGGCCTTTGAATTTTACTTTTTTGGCAATTCACGCAAATGCCGAACGAACGTAGTAAAATCCTTCCGCAACCCTGGCCACACGTAACGTTCGCTAATAGTTTTTGTTGATGCTCTCGTACTGGGGTGTAATAGGTTATCCAAGGATCTCAATCACAACCTGCCGCAGGCTCTTTGGGATAATGGGTCGAACTCGTTTCGTTGACACATCACAATAAACAGGATCTCATCACAACCTGCAAGAGTAAGGCGTTTGATTATTAAGGAGTTTTTTTTATAATATAATAATTTTATAATTTACTTGTGTGAATTTAATGCTCAAATAGTGTCTAAGTCCATATTTTGCGAGTCGATCTCTTGTACACGAGACAAAGAATCAGCTACACTGTTATCTGAGCCCCTTATATAGCGAATATCGGTGCTAAATTGGGCTATAAACTCAAGTTGGCGAGTCTGTTGCGGAGAGCATTTTTTCCGATTTTTACTTGAAAGCAAAAACAAGCGACTTGTGATCAGTTTTAATGCTGAATTCTCGGCCCTCGATCAAATGACGAAAATGCTTTACTGCCATATAAACAGCCACCAATTCGCGGTCGTATGTGCTATACCGTCTTTGGGTGTCTTGTCAGCTTCTTTGTAAAGCGAGCTGCGAGACTCCATCAACGACCTGATGAAGCACGGCTTAAACTGCGATATCCGAAGCGTAAGAGCTGAGTGAAAACGGGGCGTTAATCGCTGGGTGGATCACGTCGGGATCAGGTTTGAGATAAATATTTTATGTCGCCTCAAAGTATCTATTGTTATAGTTGTGTACAGTAGAACATCGATTACTCGAATATTTTATAACTCGAATGAAATTGATTGGCAATAGTGCCAAGACTGGAACTTACATGTCGTTTCACTTCGATAACTCGAACTTCGATTACTGGAATGTCTTGATATCTCGAACAGATTATTTGGCGTCACCTTCGATAAGTTGAATCGTGAAGAGAAATTTCCGAGTCACTTTCGGGGCACTGCGTTTGTATGTTCCTTTGACCAAGTAAAACCAAAATCGTGGTTTTGGTGAATATTCTGAGCGGGGAGAAGAAGCTGTATTCCTTTGATTTCCAGAACTGACCGCCGAACTGTAATGCCCGAAAGAATATGATCGCGAATACAAGCTGCGGAGATGAGATCTTCTACGAGCTGTTGTGGGGATTATTCGCCGGGACAGGGTGAGAAAGACGACAGTGCGCGAGGAACTCAACGTTGAGCAGCTGCTTCTTCGAACGGAAAGAGCAATGCTTGACCAAACCAACTTCCGGGGTGGGCCTTCAATGCGATTCCAACAGGTAGGCGACCACTTGGCAGATCCAGGATGAGATGGTTGAACCAAGTCCATAAGCTCGCCTGGTTACGCTTGGGCATAACCCCTGATGCTAACCCCTGATGAGTTAGAGTCGATGGAGGAGGATCGAGTTACCTGGAGATCTCTCGTGCGTGGTTTACACCCGCGACCCTTTAGTGGATCATACGGGTCAGAAGATGATGATGATGATGACAACCGCCAGTCTTCGCTGGGTCCTAAGTCCTCGCTGGGTCCTCACCCATCGCTGGTTCTTCAGTCTTCAATGGTTCCTCAATCTTCGCTGGTTCCTCAGACTTCGCTGGGTCGTCAGTCTTCGCTGGGTCGTCAGTCTTCGCTGGGTCGTCAGTCTTCGCTGGTTCCTCACCCTTCACTGGGTCCTCAGTTTTCACTGCGTCCTCAGTCTTCGCTGGTTCCTCAGTCTTCGCTGGTTCCTCAGTCTTCGCTGGTTCCTCAATCTTCGCTGGTTCCTCAGACTTCGCTGGGTCCTCAGTCTTCGTTGAGTCCTCAGGCTTCGCTGGGTCGTCAGTCTTTGCTGGTTCCTCACCCTTCACTGGGTCCTCAGTCTTCGCTGGGTCCTCATTCTTCGGTGGGTCGTCAGTCTTCGCTGGTTCCTCAATCTTCGCTGGTTCCCAAGACTTTGCTGGGTCCTCAGTCTTCGCTGTGTCCTCAGTGTTCGCGGGGTCCTCAGTCTTCGCTGGGTCCTCAGTCTTCGCTGGTTCCACGGTCTTCGCTGTGTCCTCAGTGTTCGCGGGGTCCTCAGTCTTCAATGGGTCCTCAGTGTTCGCGGGGTCCTCAGTCTCCGCTGTTTCCTCAGTCTTCGCTGGGTCCCTAGTCTTCACTGGGTCCTTAGTCTTCGGTGGGTCCTCAGTCTTTGCTGGTTCCTCAGTCTTCGCTGGTTCCTCAGTCTTCGCTGTTTCCTCAGTCTTCGCTGGGTCCTCAGTCTTCGCTGGGTCCTTAGTCTTCGGTGGGTCCTCAGTCTTTGCTGGTTCCTCAGTCTTCGCTGGTTCCTCAATCTTCGCTGGTTCCTCAATCTTCGCTGGTTCCTCAGACTTCGCTGGGTCCTCAGTCTTCGCTGGGTCCTCAGTCTTCGCTGGGTCCTCAGGCTTCGCTGGGTCGTCAGTCTTCGCTGGTTCCTCACCCTTCACTGGGTCCTCAGGCTTCGCTGGGTCGTCAGTCTTCGCTGGTTCCTCACTCTTCGCTGGTTCCTCAGTCTTCGCTGTTTCCTCAGTCTTCGCTGGGTCCTCAGTCTTCGCTGGGTCCTCAGTCTTCGCTGGGTCCTCAGTCTTCGCTGGTTCCTCAATCTTCGCTGGTTCCCAAGACTTTGCTGGGTCCTCAGTCTTCGCTGGGTCCTCAGTCTTCGCTGGGTCCTCAGTCTTCGCTGGGTCCTCAGTTTTCGCTGGTTCCTCAATCTTCGCTGGTTCTTAAGACTTTGCTGGGTCCTCAGTCTTCGCTGGGTCCTCAGTCTTTGCTGGTTCCTCGGTCTTTGCTGGTTCCTCAGTCTTCGATGTTTCCTCAGTCTTCGCTGGTTCCTCAATCTTCGCTGGTTCCTCAGACTTCGCTGGGTCCTCAGTCTTCGCTGGGTCGTCAGTCTTCGCTGGTTCCTCACCCTTCACTGGGTCCTCAGTCTTCGCTGGTTCCTCAATCTTCGCTGGTTCCTCAGTCTTCGCTGGTTCCACGGTCTTCGCTGTGTCCTCAGTGTTCGCGGGGTCCTCAGTCTTCGCTGGGTCCTCAGTCTTCGCTGGTTCCACGGTCTTCGCTGTGTCCTCAGTGTTCGCGGGGTCCTCAGTCTTCAATGGGTCCTCAGTGTTCGCGGGGTCCTCAGTCTCCGCTGTTTCCTCAGTCTTCGCTGGGTCCCTAGTCTTCACTGGTTCCTCAGTCTTCGCTGGTTCCTCAGTCTTCGCTGGTTCCTCAGTCTTCGCTGTTTCCTCAGTCTTCGCCGTGTCCTCAGTTTTCGCTGGGTCCTCAGTCTTCGCTGGGTTCTCAGTCTTCGCTGGGTCCTCAGTCTTCGCTGGTTCCACAGTCTTCGCTGTGTCCTCAGTGTTCGCGGGGTCCTCAGACTTCGCTGTTTCCTCAGTCTTCGCGGGGTCCTCAGTCTTCGCTGGGTCCTCAGTCTTCGCGGGGTCCTCAGTCTTCGTTGTTTCCTCAGTCTTCGCTGGGTCCTCAGTTTTCGCTGGGTCCTCAGTCTTCACTGGGTCCTCAGTCTTCGCTGGGTCCTCAGTCTTCGCTGGGTCCTTAGTCTTCGGTGGGTCCTCAGTCTTGGCGGGGTCCTCAGTCTTCGTTGTTTCCTCAGTCTTCGCTGGGTCCTCAGTTTTCGCTGGGTCCTCAGTCTTCACTGGGTCCTCAGTCTTCGCTGGTTCCACAGTCTTCGCTGTGTCCTCAGTGTTCGCGGGGTCCTCAGACTTCGCTGTTTCCTCAGTCTTCGCGGGGTCCTCAGTCTTCGCTGTTTCCTCAGTGTTCGCGGGGTCCTCAGTCTCCGCTGTTTCCTCAGTCTTCGCTGGGTCCCTAGTCTTCACTGGGTCCTCAGTCTTCGCTGGGTCCTCAGTCTTCGCTGGGTCCTCAGTCTTCGCTGGGTCCCTAGTCTTCGCTGGGTTCTCAGTATTTTTTTTTTTTTTTTTTTTTCGCGGGATCGCGGGAGGTGGGAATCTTTCAAAGACGAAACTCAGCCCGTGCTAAGTAACAGTGTGGGATTTCCACCCACTAAACCCACCCCCCCTTCTACCCCTGGTCCTCCCGGCACTGCCGTCAAGCATTTCACCACGAGGGGGGTCTTCGGCCTTATACATTCGGCTCGTTCGTATTGGCAGATACCTGCGCTTCGTTTCGTTGACGTTCCTGTCAACGTTGCTCCTTCATGATGGTGGCCACGGTTCACTTCCAAGCTTCTTGTGTGCTTAGCATCAGTGTGATTATGATCTCGGGGTTAGGTTGACGCCCAGTCTGTTTGCCAACAGGTCACGGTAATCACGATTTCATGGACATGCTTCTGTGCACCTTGGACAATAAGGGGTGTCTTCATGTCCGAATCTGTAGAGATATGCTCATCCATGGCCAGTAAGCATCTGCGTTATGTAGAAATTCAGCTCTCCATGTTTCCTGTTGATCGACCCTTGGATCAACCGGAAACATGGATACTGGGGATCAGTCTCTGCGTCCATCTACCTTTGTCAGAAGAGTTCCATCTTCCTTGCCAATCTCCGAGATTTGCTCTACGTGTTAGCGCATCTTCACTTCGGCTAGTCGCTGGAGGCCTTCTCGTTCTGTTGGCACGATATTTCCATGCGGCTTCTTTGGTGAGGAGGTCTATTGGCATCATTCCCTTCCGTAAGGCAAGCGTTGTTAGCTCCTGCAAAGATATGTGGGCGCTTATTAACTGCAACTTTTGATGCAGTGTAAGGGATTCCATCGATGCCAGGTGCTTTTTTATCCTTGATGTTCTTGCAGATTTGCGGAACTTCGCCTACTGTGACATGGGGTGTTGGTAGTGCGCTCGTCGTGTTTCTCCTCTCAGGTTGTATTCGTTTTTGTTGTGGCAAGAGCACGTTTTCAAGAAATTCTGAGAATGTTGGCGGAGGCTTACTACCACCCTTTGTCATAACAACTTGATGGGCTTTCCCGCAAGGCTTTTGCTCGGCGTCATTGCACAGCTCTTCGAATTTCTTCTTCTTGCTCTCTTTGATTGCAACGTTTAAGTTTCTTCGAGCTGTTACAAATCTCCTGTGACGTTCGCCATGGTTGCTGTGCTGTGCTGTGTCTCTGGAGCGCTGGTAAAATCGGCGCGCTCTGTGGCATTCTGCTCGCAGTCTGGCGATCTCGTCATTCCCCCAGTCAACTGGTGGCCGCATTCGATTTGCTGTTTTACGTTGCATGGAAGCGTCGCAAGCTCCTGTTGTTCCTCTTGTTAGCTGCTTGGCTTTTCCCGCAACAGATCCACAGAGAGATATATCTTTCATCATCAACTCCAGTAGTTCGACATCCAGTCTTCCCTGCTCTTCTCTACTTCTTGGATGACTGAGTCGCAACTCAAACTCGATTGCCTGGTGACCGCTGTGTGTGTACTTTTTGCTCACGCTCCACGAACCACCTGTCGCCAGACAAGCGCTCATAAATGTGATGGCAATAATTGAACCTCTTCCGTTTTGGCTGAAGGTTAACTCGTTTCCTGTGTTTGCGGGGACCATGTCAAGCGATGCAAACGCTTCCAGGAGTGTCCTTCCTCTGGTTTTCGTGTTCGTGTTCGTGTTGTGCGAACCCCTTTCAACGGCCCACGCATTGAAGTCGCCTGCAATGATTATGCGGTTCTTTCCACGTGCAGTGGTTACGATGTTCTCAATTATTGCTTCGAATTCCTCCTGTGTTAGGCTGGGAGGGGCGTAGCAGCTAAAGAAGTAAACGCCTTTAACCTTGGCCCACACGAAGCCTGTCTGTTGCTTCGGCATCTTTTCTTCGAAGGCCCCTTGGCCACATATCCATAACGCTGCTTTGCCTGAGATGTCTGCCGTCCATTCGTTCTCGTTCAGTTGTTTGTAGGGCTCGCTGAGGATAGCAATATCCGCTTCGTACTCTCGGACCATCTGGGTAAGTAGGTCCTGAGCTGCCTCGCAATTGTTAAGATTTAACTGAATAACCTTCATACTCGTTTGGGAGCACCGTACAGCGCTAGCTGGAATGCAGGACACTTAGCGCTTCCAGTACTATGCTTGGCGTTACGCCCCTTCCCTTTGCAGAGCATACATTCTGGTTCTAGTGAACAAGAATTTGCCTTATGACCCTTTGCACCGCATCGGTAGCAGTGCTCGGACCGGTCATCACTCCTGCAGTCCTTCGCAAGATGGCCAAAACCCAGGCAGCGGTAGCATTTTTTAAGGTCCGGTTGTTCTCTTAACCGGCAGCTAACCCAACCGATCCTAACTTTCCCGGTCGCTAGCGCTTTATTGGCGATACTTGCTGGTAGGTTTATCACTGCCGTCTGCGTCCCCGCATAGGTCTGCCTCATAGACTTTATTGCACTTTCTAGTATCGGCTGTCGCAGTTGCAGGTGTTCCGTGAGTGCTTGGACGACCTCTTTTTTGGTCGTGATTTCATCAAGATCCTTCACCTCTATTGTGACCTGATGTGTCACAGTTCTCACTTCGGCGCTGCTTTCTAGTATCTTCTCCACTTTTTGTTGGAAGTCCGAGGTCCGGGCGTCTACTGCTCTCTTCAGCTTAAGCAATAGGTCACCTTTCGGTGTCTTCCGAACATGGTCAACTTTTTCACCCAGCTCCTTTAGCGAGGCATCAGTTTTTACCTTTCTCAGCATGTCTGCATAAGAAAGATCGCCTGTTGCTTTTATTACAAACGCATCGGGGCGAGACGGTTTCGTTTTCTTCCTTTCACGGCCTTTCACCTGGATCCATTCCTGCTTCTTTGTTGGCTCTCGCCGCGTTTCTTGCTCTTGGATTGGCTTCACCAATACTCCACCAGCCTGCATTTCTGATTTATTCCCCTTAGGCTCGGGTATGGTCTGTCTTTGTGGACTCGTCTGGCTCTGAGGTTTGAGAGTCGCGTCTCTTCGCCTTTTGTTTATGTCCACTGACAATCGTTCAGTATTTTGCGCTGGACTCAGTGCTGAACCGCTTGTGTGTCCCTTTCCTCTTCTGACGATGTCACTCCAGCTTAATTCCTCCGTCTGAGGACTTCGGGCCGAGAGTTCGTTTTCCTCTGGCGTCAACCACCTCGCCGATTCATATTTCTCAACTATCTTGTAGTGGTGCCGGACTGCACTGACTAAGCGCCTTATTTCGTTATGCACTTTGTTCTTTCCTTGGATGAATTCCATTAGCTCGTTGATTTTGTTACCGAGGACTTTCATTGCATCACTCTCACCGCATTGTCTCATCAGAATAGGACTTAGGATTGTATTATTTTTCTCCTCTTCTTCCAAGCTGCAAGAAGAGCACGGAGTATTGCTTTCTGCACTTTTTAGCTTTCTAGCTATTGGCATCTTTTCCGAAGATCTGGAAACCAGTGAACTTCTCCTAAATGGATTGGCTAGTGAATCTAGCTCCTCCTCTCCTTGAGTATTATTTATTTTTTTATTTTTTCTTGTTGTTTTTTCTGGGGTTTGATTGTGGTGTATCATTTCTTTTGGGTCCCCACTCAAAGCCGCTATCTCTGTCCGGTTGTGTATTCACCTTAACGATCTCATGGTTATCTATGCAAGCAGGGAGGCCATGCGTGGGTTGACACCGAACCTTATGAGTATCTGTGCCAGAGCCAGATCGGTGCTAATCAGGAATGTTACATCTGAACATACACCACCAACTTAACGGCGACGTGACGGAGAACGTACTTTGAGGCCTGCCAGGGTTTTAACGGGACGGGGGCGGTTGCAGCATTGGCCTGAAAGCCATTTCAACCAGATTCCACTCTAGCTTACCGAGGTAACAGAATGCTACAACCGTCAGCCCACAGCAGTAAATTCCATTCGATTTTCCGGTATACCGTAATTAAGACCTTACCGGGCTCGGTCTTAATGCCGCTTCATGGGCGTCTAGTCGCTCCCCCGATGCCACTCCATGGAGTGGTTGGCACTTATTTCTGGACGGCACCGACTCGTCCTGACACAAAGAGTTCACAGGGTTTTTGAGCCGTTTTCAGTCCCACCCTCCTTCTCTGTCGCTTTCGGTCGGGGGCTGTTTATTGGTTATTCACAGCTAACCTTCCTTTCTGAAGGCCGTTCGACGATCCGCCACCTGTCGACCCCCCTGGTAACCTAAGCTCAGCCCCAGGATCGAGGGCATTGTAGCACTCTTGCAACGTTCCTAGGAGACGATTCAGCGACGACTGGAAGTTCAGAATACCGTTATATATGGATTCAGCGGATACTAAAAAGAATTGACAAAGGTTCTCAGTTGTTGGACAACAAGGGCTACCACTGGCGCAAAGAAGTGTAGTCAGATACCTGGGGATCTGGCTAGATTGAGTATCTATATTTTAAGAAACATGTAGAGGCTGCTCTGGCCAGAGCTCGAGGAGCTTTCGCAAAGAGACTGTTTCGCAACAGCCAACTCGATACAAGGGTGAAGCTAATCTGCTACATGGCCCTCATCCGGCCGATGCTTATCTTTGGCTATCCCGTGTGTTTCAACGTGAGAGCAGGCTTGATGGAAAAGATTTGGGTGTTTGATCACAGTCCCAGTACAAATTCCAGAATTCAACTAGCTGACCAGGCAAACGTTGTTTTGCCACATAAATTATTTCTAGAGCATATTTTGGAAGAAAAAAATAACTAATTTATTGTGTGTGTGTGAGGATGTGGACATGGAGCGATCGATGACGGATAAGGAAAAATATAAAACGCTACAAATTTTATTTTTAAGTTTATTGTAATTGTTTCTAGAGGACATGGGCCTGTGCATCCAGGGCAAAGTTGTTGACTACTCTCAACATGGGTAGATGCCAGCAACGATCCCTGTTAAATGCATAGGTCAAGTTGACATACAGCTTCCTCGCGGCGCCCTCTGGATAGAATTTATAGCAACCGCTTAGATTTGAACCAATATATGCAGCGGCCCCCTTGTCCAGGGGTTTAAACCAGGACCCGGTCCTCCAGGTCCGGGGGTTGCGCATGGGGTTAACTTCCCCACCGTGTAAAAAAAAAAGAAAGAGTTCAGAAACGACGAGGAGTCTCGGATCCGGATGACCCTACTGCTGACGACCATGGACAACGAGATAAGGACAACGATTGTGGGTTCTGCACAGGTCTAGAAGGTTCTTTCAAAGCTAGGCCGAGGCAATGGAATTGAGATGGCGTTGGAAGATCCCAATAGTCTTAGGGACAACGGCGGCGCTCACAGCCTCAGCGAGGTTACCGACACCGGATAAAACCGCACCCTCCACCCGAGGTTAAAGAATAGGGCCTGGCCTCCCAGTTGGGGGTTGTGCGTGGGGTTAACTCCCTCACCACGTAAGAAATTGTATGGTTCAGAGACAAACAAACTGCCTCGGATACGCACGGAATTGATGTCGACGACCCCAGCAAACGATGCAAGGTCAACGATTTTCGGTTCTGCACGTGGAATGTTAGGTCCCTTAACAGACCACGTGCAGCCGAAGAACTCGCGGAAGCCCTGAACTGCTACAAAGCAGACATTTCCGTATTCCAGGAAGTGCGGTGGAATGGGCCGGGCAAAAAGAGGACGAGAAACTGCGACATCTACTACGGTGATTGCAACAGAGAGAGGCGCTTACTTGGATGTGGATTTGTTGTTCGAGGCAGACTTAGGCAAAAAGTCTTAAGCTTTGTCTGTAAAAGCGAACGCCTCATAACAATCCGCATCAATGCTAAATTCGGGAACATCAGCCTGATTTGCGCCCACGCCCCAACAGATAAAGATGACAACAGATAGACCTAACATTCCACGTGCAGAACCGAAAATCGTTGTCCTTGTAACGTTTGCTGGGGTCGTCAACAATTCCGTCCGTATCCGAGGCAGTTGGTTGTCTCTGAACCATTATATTTTTACTTTATTCTTTAACCTCGGGTGGAGGGTCCGGTTTTATCCGGTGTCGGTAATCTCGCTGAGGCTGTGAGCGGCGCCGTTGTCCCTAAAACTATTCGGATCTTCCAACGCCATCTCAATTCCAAGGCCCCAACCTGGCCTTGAAATAACCTTCTAGACCTGTGCTCCGAACGGCCTTCAGAAATGTCGAAGTAGCTCTAGAAGGACTGCGCACCAGGTAGCTCCGTCTGACTGGAGTTGGCCAGACAATTTTCCAGGTCCTACGCCGCCATCCATAAAGAGAGATGAGCCCTGGTACAGGCACACTCTCCCCCCTCTCTCGTCTTCAGCCGCCAACGACGTCCCACGGGGGTTGGTTACCCCATCTTCGATCGAAGGTGCTCGGCTTCCAGATTTTTTAACACGTGGAGGTGAGAGTAGGAGTTCATTTATAGAGGCTAAGTGCAGGCGCTTGTGCCTACATGAGACGCCATATCAACGCTTTTAAATCCAAGGACCCGACAGATCCGACTCGGAATCTGTTACAAGGAAGAAAGTCTCTGAGAAAATAGTCTCTAAGAGTCGCAAGAAAATATCAGAAGTGTCAAAATGGAGGTATTCTTAGAAAGTCATGTCACGGTCTCTAGACGTCAAAAAATGGTCAAATTGCGATCGATTTGTATTGTCTAATTGGATTTGGGGTTGGTTTTGGTTCGGCATCATATGTATGCTCCCACCGGGCTGTACCGTCTATAGTTTTTTTTTTCAAATACGGATCCTTACTAGGAAGCACCCAAAATACCTCAGCTCATCTTGGAGAAGAATTTCTCAACCAGCATTCCCTCTAGATCTGACTGGATGTCGGAACACGAGACGCCTGGATGGCCATCTGCGAATTTTCACAGACGGTTTGAATGGAGGAGTGGATGTGGAAGTCTACTCTAAGCATCTGAACTTCCAACAGTTACTCCGACTATCGAATCACTGTAGCGCCTTTCAGACAGAAACTAAAGCTGTTGAATTCTGGAGGCGGACCAAAAGCAAAAAATAACTAACAAAACAAAACTAACAAAACTTAAACTTAGTTCACACAAGGAAGCAAAGAATAAAATATTAGTAAAATTAAGTTTAATTTTTAATCTACGGTACGCTTTAAAAAATGGTCTTACCGCCTCGATCTTTCCAATTCAACACCCAGTATCAACCCCAAAAGAAATTCGTTTTAACTTCTGGCCAATAAAGTCTCTTTTAAATTTGTCGCTTCATCTCAGCGCCATCTACCCGCTCTACGTGTTGTCACGCTCAAGGAGGTTATTTATTTTCAACAAAAGCAATAAAGGAAGTTCTAAAAAAAACAATGCCATATCAGGCACAGATATTGTAATCCTTTCGGACGGCCAAGCACGGATCGAGTCTCTGAGTGCAGTCACATTTAACTCCAAGATGACCATCAATTGCTGCCTATCTCTTAACGAGTTGGCTGAGTATTTCCACATCCAACTTATGTGGGTGCTGGGACACAGTGATACCCCAGAGAATTGCGAAGCAAACGCAATCGCTAGAAAGGGTACCACCTAGACACTCTTTCCAGACGGAGAACTGATGTCCAGCCTTTGGTACTGCAAGCCAACTACTAAAGCTTGCAACGCTTAGTCACACCAATCACAAAGCAATTATGGCCTACGCTCACGTGACCGGATCAGAATGAGTAGGCCGAATGTTTGAGCTCTTATCGGCGTTACAACCAAGCACTGTGCCACTGGAATGCACGCCTCAAGACTAGCTATATGCAGCTTCATCCCTGCAACTTCTGATGAAATCGTTATAGGGGATACCTTCTAATCTTCCAAATGAGGAAGAAACCATTGCATGCCTTACCAATTGCATTGTCCTCTCATCTAGCAGATTTAGTCACTTGGCCGACCCATGTTTCTACGACGTGACAGAAGTGAGCAATAGCAGCATCAGTCAACTTCATCGCAATATTAAAAGCTCCAGATGGTTTGCGGATTAGGATCTACTCGATTCTTGTGGTAACCTAACCTAACCTAACCTATCAAGGAGACCATCAACTTCATCCAGGAAAGCTGCGTACTCTGACTCTAGGATTTTGTGCGCACACCTGGGACTAGAGCCAAAGTTGGCCTTTAACGCATTCCAACTCTAATAACTGGCTGCCAAAAGTTCAACGTCGTCTTTCGATCCTAGCACGCACTTGTTAGTGATTAGAGACACCGTAACGGCTCACAAGGCCATTGACGGGTTACTCGCAGTTCTTCGGCTGCCTAGCGGGACAGTCCGGCCATCAAAGTCTCGCATACTGCCGCCATTCAGGCCTGGCACCAAATGATTCTCTGGTACACCAGGGTAGACGGTATCTGAATCAAATTAAAATATAGCTCAAAGTAATTCAATATTTGATCTGATTTTTACTAATTTTTAGCAATCCACATGTGTAGCGACCTTAAAACTCAACCTCGTTCTCAGCGCCATCTCTCCGCAAGATACTTCACTAGAAAGCAAGTTTATGTCTCAAGAGATAAACGATTTAAGCGATTTCCTACATTTAAAATAACAAAATCAAATAATACATCACATCTTGAAGTCCTTCCGTAATTTGTGCATTAAATATGTCATCAGGAATTCCTGTCAAACGCCTATAAAAAGCTAAAGAGAATCTCGAACTTCGCCGCATTTCCTCTCATTTTCCATCACGTATGTACATACCATCGCGTCAGCCAGCCAACAAACAAACAAACAAACAAACCAACCAACCAACCACCCATCCAACCCACCAACTAACCAGCCATCGTCATCGGCCATATTGTAATTTTTTCCCAACCATACTTCATTCACTTCAATTTGTGTGCCTGCGACGTACGGTGTGTTATCGATATTCAGAGTTCCGTTATTCAATTTAAGAAAATCCCAAGCTTCGAAGAACCAACTTGCAACTAATTAGACTATTTTCTTAACGCATAACCTTAAATATCATTTTTTTTTCGTTGTTTTCAATCAAAGTGAGATATTAAATAATATACAATTGAAAAAAAAAAAAAGTTTTAGTTGAAATCATATTTTTTTTTTTGCTGTCGCTTCTAACATTCACTGGCTGTGACATTTCGTCGAGTACCAAAAGAGAGGGAGTGAGTTTTCATACAGTTCTCTCATTCGCACATTCTAGATTTCTCTATCCATTTGAATGTTCCCTCTCTCTTTGTCTCTCTCTATCGTTTCTTTCTCGCACACTCGCGCTGAATCGTTCGAGAGAGTTCACTTGCGCTAGTCGTGAAAAAATTTGCATCAACCGAAGAGAATAAACGTAGGCAGGCGACACAGCATCAGGCTGTCTCTGTTCCTCTGTGTCAAAAAAGACGAACATAAAAAAAAAAAAAAACATAGTAGTGAACCCCGATTGTGTTTTCGTGTTGATCTGCTTGAGACAATTTTTTCTGTCATCTCGTGTCGTTCGTGCGTGTTCTGCATTTTTGTGTTAAAAAAAAAAAAATTCAGAAAAATTCAAAAAAAAAAAAAGAAAAACACTTGTGCATAAATACTAGAGATTTGTAGTATTAATTAATTTCGAAAGAAAAAGGTTGCTGCTTCATTTTTGAACGTAAGATAGAAATTTTATGCTTTGATTTCTGATTTGATTAAAGACAGACAGACACCACACACAAAAAAAAAAAATATGTATTGACCAAAATTGGGAATGGGAAGGACAAGGGCTGCATCATACTACATCACACAGCACACACATCGTGGTCAGGTCTCCCAGATCCACCCCCTCCCCCTCAACACTAGTGATGTATCAATCATGTTCATTCTTCATTTGATGATTATTAACCGACCGGTTAACCGAAATTGAGAACAATTTTCAAATCTAATTTGAAGAAAAGAACAAAACGCATGGTTTTTGTATTTCCATTCTCATATAATTTTGTTCCCCAAAACGCATTGGCTAATCTGACTAATCTTCGGGAGGAGAGTAAAGTAATAATTAATTGTTCTCAGGTTTTTGAGAATTTTCCGGGGGAGTGGTGTGGTTGGAAATTCGGAAAATTCGTTTTTTTCTCGTTTTTTTTTTTTTTGCCTGCGTTCTGTTGCTGTGATGTTGGAAAGAGAAGGCCGTACCTATTGGAATTTATTTTTAGTATGAAGTAATACACATTGTAGGCCAGAGCGGAATCTTATACGAAAAAAAAAAAAATCATATATATATATATATGAGCATACACACATATATGTATACTTAAAGACAAGGACAAGTGTAGGAAATAGGTCTCCATTTTTGTTCTTCCCTCCCATCCTCAGTCCCATTGCAACAGCTACGACAAATCACCGACACACACAGCTCATCAAAAACATAGTATACGGATTAAATTGAGTATAATTTTTGTGTGTCTCTCTTTGAATTTGAAATTACGCCTGAAATAATATCTCATTGTTGATCTCGAGCTTGGGAGATTTTTTTTTTTTTCAACAATCAAAGTGGAAGGTATTCTATATCATTTGAAATAATTTCCCCCCTTAACATCGATGACATACGTGGACAGGTTTTTTTTTTTCCTTTTGAAAGACAGTATACCATATGTAATTTTGTATTTTTATTTTTCATTTTCTTCCTCTCTCTTGATTCTTCAATTTCCTATGGCTATTTTCTTCCAACACATGGTTGGTCTTATGCTTTCAATTGTTTGCGTGTTTGTCCGTGTGTCTGTGTGTGTGTACGCCTGAAAGCTATCTCATATCGAAAGAGGGAGAGAAGAAAAAAAAATTTAAACTAAATGCTGACGGGTCGAATGTGGTTCAATTACTACGTAAGTACCACGACCTTTTTTTATTTTTCCTCCTCTGGTTCTCTGATTGTGATAATCTACACTCTGCTCTCTTCTCGTCTGATAATAAATATCTTTCAGTTTTCTGCATCGCACAATTAATTCTATCAAGAAAATTGTATTTAATTCAAAATCTCAAGTGTGTTCAACACATTCCCCCCACATTCATCCCTGGGGATATCGAACAAAAAAAAAATGTTCATTCACGTTGGTTTTCTTGTACATATTTTTTCCTTAAAGTTGAAGCATTTTGTTTTGCCTATTCGAAACTCCCACTGATGCAAGTGTATTTATTTATTTATTTGCCGCACTCGAACGCGTTGAGAGGGAGCATCAAATGTGATATTGCATAACATTTCATATTAATTTGTGAGCGAATGAAGATCATCATTTTCTCTCTTTGATACAATTAATTTTGTGATGAGACATATTTCATATGTGCCGTAGTAGTCGTCATTGTCGTGGCTAGTGGATAAGCAAAAAAAAAAAATCATACATATACGTATCTTCTTTCACTTGTCACATTCTCAATTAGGACTAGTATGCGTTGCATTGTACACAGAGATTATCGCTAGTGCTTTCATTTGATTTCAGTCAATCCATCTGGTAAAGTTGATTTTTGTTTTTTCTCTTCCTTCTTTTTTAGAAAAAAAAAGGAGTTTTATTTTGTAAAAAAGGAAGCAGAAAGAAATCCTAATCAAGATGACAGACTCAATGAAATTCGGACCGGAGTGGCTGCGAAACATGGCAACTGATACTACAAACAATCAATTAGGCTCCGGTGGTGTGGGTGGTGGTGGTGGTGGCGGTGGAGGTGTCAGTTCATCGACATCTTCAACATCATCAACAAATTCAAATGCCATCAATAATGGATCGTCTAATAATTTTCAATTATTACAACAACATCAACAGCATCAGTTACAGCAGCAGCAGCAGCAACAACAACATCAGCAACTGCAACAACAGCAGTCTCAGCAACAACAAACATCTTCATCACAGTTGCCAGTTCGTAATCTATTTCCAGAATTTCGATATGGCAGAGAAGAGATGCTTTCATTATTCAATAAGAATTGCAGTATGCCAGAATTGTTACCGACTTTTAAGAATCTTTTCATAGAGAAGGTACAATATCCTCTCGCTCTCACTCCCAGTACTGAAGACGAGCTCTTCCCATCAGTTGCACCACCGCCAACAGTAAGTTGAAAAAAATCTTATCAATTCATTCAATTATCTGCTCGGTTTGTCGTCAGTTTCTTATTTTATTAGTTTCAAGTGCAGTACGGAGTGTGTTTTTTGTGTTTTGAGATCTCCACAGAGCACAGCACGTCGTTCACTCTCCATTGGCACATTGAATGCAATATTTGCTTAGCTCGCTTGCATGTTCTTTAGTTAGTGTGTGTGAGTGGGTTTGTGTTTTTATTTTTTTGTTTGCATTTCTTCACTCACATACTTCAGTTGCGCAATTTGATTGAACACACATTTGAATGTGTACTCCGTGTTGCACTTGAAAATGTGTTTAAAGTACCATGCAATGGGCAAATTTCTGAGACAAATTTACTGGACAAAGATTTGCCTTATAGCTTAATTGGATGCACTTATTGCCGTATATTGGATCTCTCTTTCATTTCATTGCACTACAACGTGATTTGTGTGTTTTTTTCTTTTCTTTCTTTCTTTTAAATTAAAGCAGCGTCCGCAGTGGTTGCAGCGAAGTCCAGTTGCATTTAATGCAGCACCACGGGGCAATGGTCGTGGTGGATCAGTGGATCGCGGGCGCATGCGAGGTAAATCAATGTATCATCCAATGTTTTCACGGCCAACACCAATGTTTGAGGATGACGCCCGCAATCCAAAGGTAATAGCGCGTTAAAATTCTGGAAATGGTCAAAGTCTTAAAAACACTATTCTATACATGCAGACGGAAAGAGGCTGGTCCGAACGAAATGGTGGTGCCGGTGAGAGCACCTCAGTGGGTGTACCTGATTGGACCATTTCACCATCGTCGAGTCCTCGAAAAGATTTCTCAAGTCATGCAGCCAAGAATCTTGAGAACTGGCGTCGGAGTCGACATGACGAGGATGGTGCTGTTACTGGTGGACCCCCTGGCGGAGTGAATGCAAGCAGCGGCCTCAGTGGTGGCGGGAATGGCAGTGGTGGGGGATCTGGTGTTGGCGGCACTGGTGACGGTGGTGCAGGTGGCGATGGATGGCGTGGATCCGGGACGAATAATTTTGGCAACAATCGTTGGGGTAACATATCTCATATATCATGTCGCTTTCATAGACTCAACTAATTTATGTGAACTTTATTTTTAGGTCGTTCGACAAGTTGGCGTGAGGATGACGGCGGGAATGGTGTCTCTGAGGCAAACGCTTACAACATACCACCGATGCAACG